>CM036617.1:219879451-221213942 GCA_020746105.1 Trogon surrucura
TTTGCATTTCTCCCTGCACATGAGCGTCTTCTTGCAACTTTGCCACGAGATATGTTTTTCTCTCCCCTCACCAACTGTTCAAGAGACCTTTGCTTCATCTGCAAATGAAACCATCAAAATGTTTTGAAGGCCAGCTCATTTTCCTGCTTACAAAAAAAAACCAAAAAAAACCTCTAATTGCTCCCGTGAAGTATTTGCTTGCTTCTCTCCATCCCAGCAAAGTAGCGTTTATTAGCATTTGTATGGTCGTTATTTGGAATTTCAGTGCTGCTCCTGATGCCTGCGTGTTCTAATTAAATCATTTCAGATTGTAGTTACAGTGTGTGAAACAGCTGCACCAAATTACAGTTGAAAACATATGCTGGAAATACGCAGCTCCAATTAGCTAAGGATCTGGGATGCAGTGAGGGTGAAAGACCCAAGAGGCGTCAAATAGGCAGCGGTTTTCCTGATCTCCTGCCTGGATGCCGCTTGCTGTCCTCCTTAGTTGCATGACAAGGGAACTGTCCTGGTTCTTTGCATTGGGTTTTATAACACAGCTCATGGAATCATAGGATGCCAAGTTGGAAGGGACCTTAAGGATCATCTGGTCCAACCCTTCTTGGCAAAAGCACGGCTGAGACAAGGTGGCCCAGCACCCTGTCCAACCGAGTCTTACAAGTCCAGTGTTGGGGGATTCACCACTCCCCTGTGAAGATCATTCCAACGGCTGCTTGTTCTCATTGTGAAACGTTTTCCTCTTGTGTTCAGTCTCCCCAGGAGTAACTTGTACCCGTTACCTCTCATCCTTTCTATGTGACTCCTTGTGAAAACAGAGTCTCCATCTTCTTTGCAGCCACTCTACAAAATGAGCCTTCTTTTCTCCGTGCTGAACAACTCAATTATCTCAATCTTTCCTTACACAGCAGCTTTCCAGTGCTTGGATCATCTTTGATGTCCGTCTGTGGAACCTCTCCAGCCTGTCCACTTAGAATCATAGACTCCTAGACTGGCCTAGGCTGGAAGGGACACTAGAGATCATTTAATCCAACCTCCCTGTCATGGGCAGGGACACCACCCCTCGACTAGATCAGGCAACACACGGGGACGGAACGGGAATCGAACCCCGGACCTTGGTGTTATCAGCACCGCGCTCAACCGACTGAGCTAACCGTCCCCCCAATCTTTTTTTTGTGCAGCAGGGACAAAAACTGGACACAGTATTCCAAGGGTGACCTGGCAAGCGCTGAGTTGAGTGGGATAGTGACTTCTTTAATTCTACCGGTGATGGCGTTGTTGATGAAACCAAGCAATCCCATTGGGTCTCTTGTTTGGCAACAGCACGCTTTTCACTCATATTTTGCTGCTTGGCCACCAGGGCTCCCAGGTCCCTTCCCACAGAACTACACACCTGGATTGTGTTTTCCCAGGTGCAAGACCTTACATTTGTCCTTTCTGAAATTCATAAGGTTCTTGTTAACCCACTCTTCCAGCCTATCCAGCTCTTCCTGCAGGGTGGCTCCCCCTTCCAAAGCGTCCACTTCTTCACTCACTTTGGTATAATCAGAAAACTTCATTAGGGTACACTTGATCCCATCATCCAGATGACTTATGAAGATATTGAACAGACTGTAACGGAGCTCTAAGAGGAGGCTGTGGGGAACTATATCCAAAACCTTGGATAGATCCAGGTAGGTTACGTTGTCATAAAAAGTGATCAGGTTTGTCAAGCATGATTTGCCTTTGGTGGATCTGTACTGTCTTTTCCCAATTGTGTGCTTCATTTCACTTGTGATAGCCCTCAGGAGGATTTATTCCATAGCTTTGTGTAGGCCTAAAGTAAGACTGATGGGCCTGTAACTTCCTGCATCCTTCTTCAGGCCTCTCTTTGAGAAGTGGATGACGTTAGCCTTCTTCCAGACTTCTGGGATGTCCCCTGATCTCTACGACTTCTCAAAAATTATGGAGATTGACTTCACAACGGTATCAACCAGCTCTTAACACCAATGTCTATGATCTTTTCAGTCTTGGCTGTTAACTCTTCAGTCGCCCCACGCAGAAGCGGGGTTGGCTGACACGGGCAGAGTATGCCATGGACATCTGGATTGCCTTTTTCTTGACTGTCTGTGGAGGAAAAGTGGGCAAGGAAATGCATTTTGGCTGATAACACTGGAAATAGTCGTGTCTAGGTCGACAGGCTTGGAATGAGTCCAGTACAGAGACTGGATGCAATGGCCAAGTGTTGGCCAATGTCATTCTACCATGATTTTCCGTACACACCTTGAGATAACTGTGTCTGTTACCTGATTGTAAAGCCTGACTTCCTGACATTTCTAGGTAGAATGGAGTTGAAATGCTATTTATTAACTCAAAACAAAGGAATGGGCATGGGGCTGGAAGAGGACAGTTGACACAGCACTGGGTTTGACGATGGTCCCTTCCCTTCAGCCTGCCTGTTTTTCTAAGCAAGACACTCAGCTTGGGACTGTATCTTCTACAAAGATAATCTGTGTTTCAGGGCTGCGTGTTGAAAATGGGTCACCCAAAGCCTGTGGCGTGGTTTGCTGCTTCCCAAAGAGGACATAAAAGAGAACTGCCTCCTTGTGCTACGTCATAAATACACCTGCTGTCCTTTAACGCGTTTTATGACCGTGTGTAATGGCTCTGTGCAGTCCAGTGCTGCACCTTGAGAAGGCACTGGGTGATCATTTCCTCTAAATGAGGAGGAGATGCAGGAGAGATTGCAGATGGGCTCTCTGCCCCACCTCCGTAAGGACTTGGGTCAAGGAGAATAGGTACTGGTGTAATTGCATGCGTTAGTGTAGCGGTTTAGATGTCGTCATGCTTGTTAAGCACAATTCCCTGCAAATTTCCATTGTCCTTATGATAGTCAGATGTTGCTTAACGAGACTATTAATAGTAAAATACTACAGAAGTTAAGATATTCGTATTTTATCCGTCACACCACGATTATGTATACTTGATAATGTTTCTCTCCATGCTTCCGTTAAAAGCTATTGTGCGAGCTGAAGGGTAAAACTGCCTTGCTGTGTGTCTTTAGTGCATAAAAGTTTGTACTAATCCATTATGTGAAACCTTTCACACTGGTGTAGCTGGATTCCCTCTGATCATGTCTATTGCATCACTCCAGAAAGCGTGCTTTATCCGGAGAAAAAACCATTTACGCCATTCTGTGATCATCTGTTTACTTACAATAGGTAAAACAAAAGGCTCGGTGCTTTCCCAGAAATCTTTTGTGCATTTTTTTGAATGTAACTGTGCTAAACTGCCTGTCAGAGATTTCTCCTGGTGTGAGCAGGAGGATAAGCAAGTGTTAACACGGTGCTTTATCGGGGCTGAGGTTGGTCTTTCTTCCAATATATTATGCTTTCGCAGGAAGGGTAGTGGATCCTGTCTTCAGAATTAGATTGTTTCCAAGAAAGGATTTGATTCTGCTCTGAGTTACCGAACGTAATAACATTTTATTGCTCTACTTAAGCAGCTCAAAATTTCTTGCAGTGGCTTTGAAGAAAGGAAAAGGGAGAGGGAAAGGGTGTAACGAAAGATGTGGCTGAGGGCTGGCCAGAAGGACGTCATGTGTGTTAGCCAAGGTGACACCAAGCTGCCGGGCTGGTACAGCTGTGAAAAAAGCAAACGTGATCTAGGAAACGTTGTCATTAAGAAATTAATGAAGTACTAATGAGGAGTGTTAATGTGGTTATGTTGGGCGCATTTGAAACCTTTCCTTTGCTAACTGCAACTGATCCTGGTCACCTACCTTCAAACATGGTGTGAAGCGGAAGCTGTTACCAGGAGCAGAAACCTCTCCTGCAGGAGGAAAAAAAAAAACCCGAACAAACGTTGGGCAGAGAACCCATTCTCTGCACACAGGCTACCATTACTGTGTGGAGGGCCCAAAACGTGATCTCCGGGGTGCCACGACATTCCACACCGTCAACAAAACTGAAGTGAGGGTCCGTCCAAAGCTACGCTCAAGCCAAACTCTTTGATTTTGAATATTGGTTCGGTGTGTATTTTTGAATAAATGTTGGTGTATGTAATCATCTGAAGTCCTCCTTAGCCTTTTAAGCTCTACAGGATAGGACTAAGGTGGAAAGAAAGTATCTTCCAAAGGTTGTACTTCCATCAGGTTGGATAGAGGTTGAACTGTTGTCTAATGTTAATGCAAGATAGCCTGCTTGGACTTTGCAAGACTATACCTGGTGGAGCTGAAAAAGGATAAAGGAGTTTTACATGATATTTTTGCTGCTGTTTTAGTTTGATTGGAGAAATTTCCCTGTAAGGCAGCACTGATGAAATAGCTACACCTGCATTTGTGTTGTCGAAGCTATTTCTGCTATCGAGGAGGTCTGCATACCTTGTATAAAATCAAATCTTTTTTTTTTTTAAGATCTCATTTCTTTAGGGGGTTTATTTGCAAGACTTCCTTTCTTCCCACAAACCAAGCTCCTTTAAGCTTTGCTTCGTCAGAAACTCCCTGTCACAGCTCACCTTTTCTTTTTTTCTTTCTTTCTTTTGAAATATGCATCACTATCAAATTCTGAGAACGTTTCGCAGCAAAAACGAATTGAGCATTAAAAGAGGACAGTGACTTAAGTATGTGGGTTACGAGAAAGCCGTGACTGGCTCTACTTGTAAAGACATGAGAGTATGGCATGAAGAGGCTGGCCTTATTATGAGATAGGGCACTGGCAATCTAAATTGTAGGGGGATTGTTTATATATTTGCTTTTTTTTCCCTGATTTTAATCTAGCAAAACACATAGACCTGTAGGAGTGGGTCCAGAAGAGGACCACAAGCCATGGCCAGGTGGCTGGAGCTGATAGGACGGGTTGAGAGAGTTGGAGTTGTTCAGCCTGGAGAAGGCTCCAGGGAGACCTTATAGCACCTTCCAGTACTTAAAAGGGCTTATAAAAAAGATGGAAAGAGACTTTTTAGCAGGGCCTGTTGTGATGGAACAAAGGGTAACCGTTTTAAACTAAACCCAGGTAAGTTCAGGCTAGATCTAAGGAAGAACTATTTTTACAATGAGGGTGTTGAGACACTGGCACAGGTTACCCAAAGAGGTGGTAGATGCCCCATCACTGGAAACATTCAAGACCAGGTTGGACGGAGCTCTGAGCAATCTAATCCAGTGGAAGATGTTTCTGCTTAGTGCAGGGGGCTTGGACTGGATGACCTTTACAATTCTCTTCCAGCCCAAACCGTTCCGTGATACTATGAAATGCTGCTATGTCTCTTTTTCCATAGTTGAATGACCTGGGCTACTTAGCATAGCAGGGGATGAACTTGGAGCAGCTCAGCTCATCTGCTTGTCCCCCTTCAGAACTGTGTGATAGCTGGCCTCCCTGCCACGGAGAAGTAGGTTTGCATGGCTCTGTTGTGGTAGGGATGGCATCCAGAGGGACCTGGACAGGCTGGAGAGGTGGGCCCAGGCCAACATCATGAAGTTTAACAAGCCCAAGTGCAAGGTCTTCCATCTGAGTCAGGGCAATCCCAAGCACCAATACAGGCTGGGCAGGGACTGGCTTGAGAGCAGCCCTGAAGAAAAGGACTTGGGGGCACTGGTGGATGAGAAGCTCAACGTGAACCGTCAGTGGCACTTGCAACCCAGAAAGCCAATCGTGTCCTGGGCTGCATCAAGAGGTGCGTGGCCAGCAGGGCCAGGGAGGGGATTCTCCCCCTCTGCTCCCCTCTCGTGAGACCCCACCTGGAGTCCTGCGTCCAGTTCTGGAGCCCACAGCACAAGAGAGATCTGGACGTGCTGGAGCGTGTCCAGAGAAGGGCCACGAGGATGCTCAGAGGGCTGGAGCACCTCTCCTAGGAAGACAGACTGAGAGAGTTGGGGCTGTTCAGTCTGCAGAAAAGAAGGCTCCAAGGAGACCTTCTTGTGGCCTCCCAGTATCTCCAGGGGGCTACAAGAAAGCTGGGGAGGGGCTTGTTAGGATGTCGGGCAGTGACAGGACTGGAGGGAATGGATTGAAGCTGGAGATGGGTCGGTTCAGATGGGCCGTGAGGAAGAAGTTCTTCCCCATGAGGGTGGGGAGACCCTGGCCCAGGTTGCCCAGAGAGGGGGTGGCAGCCCCATCCCTGGGAGTTTTTAAGGCCAGGCTGGATGGGGCTCTGGGCAGCCTGATCTAGTGGGGGATGTCCCTGCCCATGGCACAGGGGGGTTGGAACGAGATGATCTTTAAGGTCCCTTCTAACCCTGACAATTCTGTGATTCTGATTCTATGATTCTGTGACCATGTTGATGATGATGACCTTGATGATGACCAAGCAATAGTTTTTATGAATTCGTACCTGGATTCTGTTCTGGATTTGAAGACCTTAAGACCAAATTCTTCAGGGCCGCTCTAGTTTCCCGGTGCTGAAGTGTGTGACGACCCAGCCTTATTGGCATTCTGTGGATGTAACACACAACACAACTACAACAGCAATTTCCAGAGTCTTTGGCTTTCAGATAAGCGCGTCTATCTCTTGCTTCCGCTCTCTGGTGTGTTGTAACTCCGCGTGCTTATAGTCGTGTACAGTGGCCCTTAACGTCAGCAGCTTTTTACATTTCATTAAATTGCCTACAGATTCCCCGATTCTTCTAATCGCAAAAGTAGATGCCGACATGATACGTGTGGCAATCAAAACGCGAAAAACAAGTTTGGAAAAGGACTTTCTTGCTGCGGACGTCAATATCTTTGACAAGCAAGCACTTGCATTGTGACACGGTGGTAATAGAAAAACATCCCGTCGCGGTGAAGCACCACTGGCACCTCGAGAAAAGCCTGGCACTCGCGATACCTAATTGAACGCCGGGTTTCTTGGGTCTTCGCTCAATGAATTTTGTACCGATAGGAAGCCTGTTCTTATAGTTTATCATCAAGAAAGCAAAAAAAAAGAAAAAAAAAGGAAAAAAAAGAAAAGAAACCACCGCTAAAATCAGTGCACTTCAAAACCTCCAGGCACTCCGGTAATACAAATAATAAATTAAGAAATAATAAAGTGCAGAGTAGTGGTGTTCAGCTTGAGGCTGAGAATGGGATTGATAAGCGAAGAGTTTAAACATTAAGAAAAAATCCTTCGGGGCATCAACCTTCACTGGTTGTAGAGTGTCAGGAAAGAAATTAGCATTTTTGTTGTTGTTGTTGTTTACCTCAGAAATTCAGTAAGAGATAGAGAATGAACAAAAGATGCTCCAAGGAGCCCTTCTGGAAAAAGTCCAACCATTGCAAAGTTACACAGATGAATTGATTTAATTAGGCTGTGGTGGTGCTGCGGCTTTTGAAGCAGACTCATAAAAGATATTAACTGGTGCGGTCTGAATATTGCATATTTGTTTCAAAGGTGCCCATGACTCTTCCCTGCTTCTTAGGTCATAAAGAGCTCTGCAAAACGTAGTTTCCTCATATTCTTTTTCCCTTCGATTTTCTGGTTTTAGTGTTTTAAAATGTCTGGACCGTGGCTGGAAATACTTAAGCGGAGACAGCGGCAAAGCATCCTCTTTTCTATGATATAGCTTGTAGAAATTATTTAGGAGATTACAACCCTGTGGCTGTGTACCGTGCAGTAAAAAAAAAATAAAATTGAGGCTTTGAAAAACGTTCTGTTCTTTCTTATGGAATAAACCACATTCTGTTGCTCACAATGGTCTGTTTGCAGAAGAGCTGTCGAAGGATTTTGGGGTGGTTAGAGAGACTTTTCGTTAAAGCATTGGCAGTACCTTGAGAAGAACACCATGTCAGCCGGGCTGTGTTGGAAGAAGGATTGTAGAATCCTTTTTCAGGCAAGCTTTTCAGGTTTTACTTGACTGTCAGAGGGAAGATACTGGGAAAATCCCAGTTGGTCCAAGCAGGGTGCTACAGACTTTGTATCTGCAGGCCTGAAATTATCAGGAATTGAAGTACAGGACATTCCACTTCAGCGTAAGTGTGGGGTGTATTAGAAGGGGAGTAGCAAGTAGGTCGAGAGAGGTCCTCCTGCCCCTCTGCTCTGCCCTGGTGAGGCCACATCTGGAATCTTGTGTCCAGTTCTGGGCCCCTCAGTTCAAGAAGGACAGGGAGCTGCTCGAGAGAGTCCAGCGTAGAGCCACAAAGATGGTGAAGGGAGTGGAGCATCTCCCTTATGAGGAAAGGCTGAAGGAGCTGGGTCTCTTTAGCTTGGAGAAGAGGAGGCTGAGCGGTGACCTCATTCATGTTTATAAATATGTCAAGGGGAATGTCAGGAAGATGGAGCCAGGCTCTTTTCAGCGGCGTCCACTGACAAGACAAGGGGCAATGGGTGGAAGCTGGAACACAGGAGGTTCCATAAAAATATGAGGAAAAACTTTTTTACTGTGAGGGTGACCGAGCACTGGAACAGGCTGCCCAGGGAGGTTGTGGAATCTCCTTGTCTTGAGGCATTCAAAACCCACTTGGACACGTTCCTGTGCGCTCTGCTGTAGGTGACCCTGCTCTGGCAGGGGGTTGGACTAGATGATCTTTGAGGTCCCTTCCAACCTCTAACATTCTGTGATTCTGTGATTCTAATTCTGTAAGGAAGCACTTTTTTACTGTGCCGGTGTCAAACGCTGGACCAGGTTGCCCAGAGAGATTGTGGAGTCTCCATCCTTGAAGATACTCAGAACCCAAGTGGACATACTCTTGGGCAGCCTGTCCTGCCTGTCCCTACCTGGGCAGGGCTCGAACTGGATGATCCTCCAACCTCAACTCTCCTCTGACTCCATGTCTTGATATCATTTTACATTTTCCAGGCAGTCAGAACAAGAGGAAGGGTCAGCACTGACAAGTTTGGGGTTTGTGTTTTGTTAATTTAGGGAAAGAGAAGTTCCCCGTTGCAATCCTGAAAGACAGCATTGTTAGAAGCTTTCATGTACATCTCTTCTGGGTCACTGAGAATAGAATTGTAGGACTATAGAGTTGTTTAGGTTGGAAAAAACCTGTTAAGTTTGCAGATGACACAAAACTGGGAGGAAGTGTCGATCTGCTGGAAGGTAGAGAGGATCTTCAGAGAGATTTGGACAGGCTGGATCGCTGGGCCAAGGCCAGTCACATGAGTTTCAAGAAGACCAAATGCCGAGTCCTGCACCTTGGCCACAACAACCCCCGGCAGCACCACAGGCTTGGGCAGGAGTGGCTGGAGAGCTGCCAGGCAGGGACCTGGGGGTGTTAATAGGTGGCCGGCGGAACATGAGCCAGCAGGGTGCCCAGGGGGACAAGAGGGCCAACGGCATCCTGCCTCGTGACAGGAGCAGTGTGGCCAGCAGGGGCAGGGAGGTGGTTGTGCCCCTGTGCTTGGCACTGGTGAGGCCCCACCTCGAGTCCCATGTGCTGGGCTGGGCTCCACAGTACAGGAAGGACATGGAGGTGCTGGAGAAGGTGCCGAGAAGGGCACCCAGAATGATGAGGGGGCTAGAGGGTAAGTCTTGTGAAGAGAGGCTGAGGGAGCTGGGGCTGTTGAGCCTGGAGAAGAGGAGGCTGAGGGGAGACCTTGTTTCTCTCTACAACTCCCTGACAGGCAGCTGGAGTGAGGTGGGTGTTGGGTTCTTCTCCCCAGTGAATAGCAACAGGACAAGAGGGAACGGGTTCAAGTTGCGCCAGGGGGAGTTTAGATTGGATATTAGGAAAAACTTCTTCACCGAAGGGGTGGTGAGGCATTGGAATGGGTTGCTGAGGAAAGTGGTGGGGTCACCATCCCTGGACGTGTTTAAAAAACGTCTGAATGTGGCACTTCAGGAGGTGGTTTAGTGTTAGGGTGGTGTAGGGCTGTAGGATGGACTTGATGATCTTAAAGGTCCTTTCCAACCTTTATGGTTCTGTGTTTCTAAGTCGAACTGTTAACCTAGCAATGCCAAGTCCACCACTGAACCATGTCCCTGAGCACCACATCTACCCAGCTTTTAAATCACTCCAAGGATGGGGACTCCACCCCTGCCCTGGGCAGCCTGTGCCAGGGCTTGGCAACCTTTTTGGTGAAGACTTTTTTTCCCTAATATCCAATGTAAACCTCCCCTGGTGCAACTTGAGCCCATTTTCTCTTGTCCTATCACACTTGTTCTCCAGACTCCAAATAAGCGATGAGGGGAATTCAGCACACGGTGCGATTGTTTCTGACGTGCTTTGGCTTTAGGGGGTTCTGCTGCATCTTGGCGGGGCCGTGTAGAGCCTGTTTTGCCACTCTCGTGTACCCAGTCGTTCAAAATTGCTGTAAATCACCGTGTAAAAACTTTGAAGTAGTAAAGACTGCGTTGGCAAGACATAGTACAATGACTTTGTTATGCATCTTGTTCTGTCGGCATACTTGTTTAATTAAATTCGTTGCTAATTGGAGCTGTATGTACTTGCGTTAATTATTATTTGCTTAACACAATCAGCAGCGCGATTCTTTTCAGAAAAGCCGCACACTTTCTAGTTAAATTGAATTACCAATTTTGCGTGCTTTGTGAAAGAATAGTTGCTCCATTTTTGTCGAATGATAGGTTGCATTCTTTAATGTGAATGAAACTCGATTTAGGCTAACTAAAACTTAACATAATTTATTATGTTTTTAATTTGCAATTAGGCAAAGAAAGGAAAAACTCGTTTGATTTGTACCTCAGCACAAAGATGGATACTTTTTCTTACGGATGTACAAAATCGGATGGGTCTGGTATTTATCACCCACGAAGACCTTTTTCCATCTGACGAAGAAAAAGTACATTTGTCTTCTTTGTCGTGAGGCTTTGGAAGGAAACTACTTTCTCACGCTAGGAAAATGTAACCCAGCAGAACTTCTGACCTTTTACCAAACCCTTAATTAGTTTTTTAAAACAAAGAGTATCGTAAACATATTATACAACCAGGGACCTATTTGTTTTTTCATACAATGCCCATTAGGCTCTAATTTTGATCCATGGATTTATATTTAGGCCCGAAAATTTGAGAGCGAAGCAATAGCATAAAGGTCATTAACCACGTTCAATAACGAAGCTGATAACCGAGTATCTAATTGTTTCTGCGACTCGATGCTGCTCAACATGGGTAGCGTTTGTGTACGTACACACACCCACAGCCATATGTGTCGTCTCTCTCTCTGGCGAGTTTACTGCTCTATCTTTAGAGCACTGACTTCTGCAGGTTGTTTCTCATCTGAGCAGCGAGCTGCTGATCAATACTGCAAAACGGGAATGGTGTTGGAGGGGAGTCAGTGAGCCGCAGTATATGAATGGATTGAAGTTGAGAACCTCGGGAGAGCGGCGAGAAGCAACCCAATGGACTCGTGCGGTAGGAGCGGATGGAGGAAAGAGCGCTTCTAAAGCAAAATGTAAACATGGCCAGGATTACGGAGCAAGATAGAGGGGATTTGTTCTCATCCCAAGAGGGGTTGGGAGTGTTTCTTTGCATTTTGGAAGGCAAAATGTGCCATCGGATGAGAACTTCTGCTGGTGGAGGGCGAGATTATTAATGAGTGCGGTGAGCCTACGAGGCTCTTCAGTGTCTACATAATCACGGAATGAAACTGGTCAGCTAATGCAAACATTCCTGAGGTCTTAGAATCATAGAATCATCCATTCAGGTTGGAAAAGACCCCTGGGATCATCGCGTCCAACCATTAGCCCTACTCTACACAGCTCACCCCTAAACCATCTACCCCAACACCGCATCTAAACGACCTTTAAACACCTCCAGGGGTGGGGACTCAACCTCCTCCCTGGGCAGCCTGTGCCAATCTCTGACCACTCTTTCTGTGAAAATTTTTCCCTAATGCCCAATGTAACCCTCCCCTGTTGCAGTTGGAGGCCATTTCACTCTACAGGTTACGTTATACAAATCAGAGAACTAATAGTCATCAAGAAAAATTATTTACTATGTCCCCATTCTACTGAAATTACCACAGAAGTTTTTAGAACAGAGAAGCGTCAGGAAAACGTAGCAAAGGACAACCATGGAAAAGAAGAATTAGAGAACAGGGAGGAAAAGTAAGTCACTTGGAAAGAATAATGTTGTCATGTCTTCTTGCAGATTACACAGAAGCTGTATCTGTTCTTCTTCAATATTCACTAGTTGTAATTTGTCACTTTTAACTATGCCACAAAATCAGCCAGGTTTGGCGTTTTTTCCAAATGGAAGTGCAGGGCTTGGCTCAGGGCTATGTCCATCCAGTTGTAACATTTTTTTAATCTATCCTTTGAATGCTGGCCTGTGACTGGAATACCTTGGGAATGGAGCAGAGAGACCAGTAAGGAAAGTGGGTTTGTGCCATGTGCCTAAATGCTTTGCTGAACAGGAATACATTTTTTCCCAACTTGTTAAAGTGCATCTTTTCTGTTAATAATCACCATCATTATTCTACTGGGAAATAAGCGTTTTAAAGACGTGAGTGATTTACTCCTCCATACAGAATGAAGGGCACAAGTCTCCTGAAAAATCACAGGGAAGAAAATACGGAAATGACCCGAGTAACTATAGACCGGTCAGCCTCACCTCCATCCCTGGAAAGGTGATGGAACATCTTATCCTTGACACTGTCTCTAGGCATATCAAGGATAAGAAGGTTATTAGGAGCAGTCAGCGTGGCTTTGCCAAGGGGAAGTCATGTTTGACCAACCTGAGAGCCTTTTATGAAGACGTAACCAGGTGGATGGATGGTGGCCGTGCAGTGGACGTGGTCTACCTGGACATCAGCAAGGCCTTTGACACCGTCTCCCACAGCATCCTCATAGGTAAACTGAGGAAGTGTGGTCTGGATGAGCAAGTAGTGAGGTGGGTCGAGAACTGGTTGAAGGGAAGAAGCCAGAGGGTTGTGGTCAATGGGGCCGAGTCTGGCTGGATGCCTGTGTCTAGTGGGGTCCCTCAGGGGTCAGTGCTGGGGCCGGTGCTGTTCAATATATTTATCAATGACCTGGATGAGGGATTGGAGAATGTTGTCAGCAAGTTTGCTGATGGTACGAAATTGGGAGGAGTGGTTGACACCCCAGCAGGCTGTGCTGCCATTCAGAGAGACCTGGACAGGCTGGAGGGCTGGGCGGGGAGAAATCTTATGAAGTTCAATAAGGGCAAGTGTAGAGTTTTGCACTTGGGAAAAAATAACCCCATGTGCCAATATAGGTTGGGGACTGCCCTGCTGGAGAGCAGCGCAGGGGAAAGGGACCTGGGGGTGCTGGTGGGCAGCAGGATGGCCATGAGCCAGCAGTGTGCCCTCGTGACCAAGAAGGCCAAGGGCATCCTGGGGTGTGTGAGAAGGGGAGTAGCCAGTAGGTGGAGAGAGGTCCTCCTGCCCCTCTGCTCTGCCCCGGTGAGGCCACATCTGGAATATTGTGTCCAGTTCTGGGCCCCTCAGCTCAAGAGAGACAGGGAACTGCTGGAGAGAGTCCAGCGTAGAGCCACAAAGATGGTGAAGGGAGTGGAGCATCTCCCTTATGAGGAAAGGCTGAGGGAGCTGGATCTCTTTAGCTTGGAGAAGAGGAGGCTGAGGGGTGACCTCATTAATGTTTATAAATATGTCAAGGGGGAATGTCAGGAAGATGGAGCCAGGCTCTTTTCAGCGGCGTCCACTGACAAGACAAGGGGCAATGGGTGGAAGCTGGAACACAGCAGGTTCCATAAAAATATGAGGAAAAACTTTTTTACTGTGAGGGTGACCGAGCACTGGAACAGGCTGCCCAGGGAGGTTGTGGAATCTCCTGCTCTGGAGACATTCAAAACCCGCCTGGACGCGTTCCTGTGCGCTCTGCTGTAGGTGATCCTGCTCTGGCAGGGGGGTTGGACTAGATGATCTTTTAGGTCCCTTCCAACCTTTAACATTCTGTGATTCTGTAATTACAGAATCACAGAATGTTCGAGGTTGGAAGGGACCTCTGGAGATCATTGAGTCCAAACCCCCCTGCCAGAGCAGGACCACAGAATCTAGGACAGGTCACACAGGAACGTGTCCGGATGGGTCTTGAGAGTCTCCAGAGAAGGAGACTCCACACCCTCTCTGGCCAGCCTGGGCCAGGGCTTCATCACCCTCACAGGGAAGAAGTTTCTCCTCATGTTGAGGTAGAACTTCCTATGCTCTAGCTTGAATCGTTGTCCCTTGTTCTGTCACAAGGCACAAATGAAAAGAGGTTGTCCCTTCCTTCCTGACGCCCAGCCCTCATATATTTATACACATTAAGTAGATCCCCTCTCAGTCTTCTCCTCCCCAGACTAAAAAGCCCCAGGTCTCTCAGCCTTTCCTCATAAGGCTGGTGTTCCTGTCCCTTCATCATCCTCGTAGCTCTCGGTTGGACTCTCTCAAGTAAATCCCTGTCCCTCTTGAACTGGGGAGCCCAGAACTAGATGCACCACTCTAGGTGAGATCTCAGTAGGGCAGAGCAGAGGGGCAGGAGAACCTCCCCAGCCCTGCTGGACACAATTTTCTTGATGCCCCCCAGGATCCTATTGGCCATCTTGGCCACAAGGGCATGTTGCTGTCCCAGGGACAACTCACTGTCCACCAAGACTCCAAGGTCCTTCTCCACAAAACTGCTCTCTAGTGGCTCAGCTCCTAACCTGTACTGGTGCATTTTATTATTCCTTCCCAGGTGCAGGACTCTGCACTTATTCTTGTTGAACCTCATTAGGTTCCCCTTTGCCCATCTCTCCAGTCTGTCCAAACCTTGCTGAATGGCCTCACAACCTTCAGGTGTATCACAGAATCACAGAATGTCAGGGATTGGAAGGAACCTCGAAAGATCATCCAGTCCAATCCCCCTGCCAGAGCAGGAACGCCTCGATAATGCTACACAGGAACGTGTCCAGGCGGGTCTGAAATGTCTCCAGAGAAGGAGACTCCACAACCTCCCTGGGCAGCCTGTTCCAGTGTTCCGTCACCCTCACTGAGAAGAAGTTTCTTCTCGAGTTTAAGCGGAACCTCTTATGTTCCAGTTTCAGCCCATTACCCCTTGTCCTGTCATTAGTTGTCACCGAGAAGAGCCTGGCTCCATGTGTCATATAAATGAATATATTATTCAAGTAAATTGAAAAATCACACGGGGGAAATAATTGAGAAATGGAAGAGTTGATAATAACGTTAATGAGAGCTGCTGGGAATGCCTGTTAATGGCTCTGGGCATCATTGTTTGGGACATCAATTCCTGCTGTAGAGTGAACGGTACTGTTGCCTTCACAACCAAGGAGCATCACAGAGATGAGAACGTGGTTCCCCAAGACCGACTTGGTTCATGAGAGGATTCTGCTTCTCAGCAATACGTTTTCTCACGCGGGTTGCGTGGTGGACATGAGTTCGCACGCTCAATCTCTTTGCACTTTTGTTGTCCACCTGGAAAAGAGGCTGAGAAAATGTCACCATTTCAGCATGAAGGAATAGTTAAATAAAGACGATAAAAACTTCTCCAGTGGAGACTTGCTAATGCTGCCTTTGCAAGGCAGTGACTTGCAAACAAGTCCCAGAGCAGGTAGTGACCAGGACAAACCTTCTCGCAGCTGTCGCAAGTTGACTGAAGTGTTAAAATAGACTTCCCACCTGCCCTTGGTACTTCACAAAGCTCTCCAGAGGGTTAAAATTTTCTTTCTTTTCCAATTCCAGCTACTAGTGACACTACACTCGAGTAAAATTGGAGTGAAGAACTGAATTTAATAGTTTGAAGTCCTGGTTCCACTGAAGTCCATTGCAAAAACACAGCCAGCTTTGGTGGGTCCATGGCTTTTGTGTGGAGTCTTTGATTTGCACTGAGGAGAGTTCGGCTCTGATGGTTTGTGCTTAGCAAAGGAGTGGAAATGTTTCAGACTCGGAGATTTTCACTTATATGGTAACAACAGAGAAGACAGAATAAAGTTAAATATATGGGTAAAAATAAATATGTGAGTCGAGTATAAAGTGAAATATCTGAGTGAGGCAACACGAGTCAGGCTTTGTGAAGTGGCAGCAGAGAGATATGTTTTCTTTCAGAGAGCAGAAACTAAAAAGGAAGATAAACCCCCCTATTATCTGCTAGTTTCCAGAAATTAAAAAATGCCAAGGAGACTGTAAATTCTTTACCTGTCTTGGGACTAAATCTACTGGTTACATTTTCAAAGCCTAAAGCCTTCTTCCAGGAATAGCATTTTTGTAGATGTCTTTTGACTTCTCATGCTTTGTCCAACTATTACTTTCCTTCCTTTCCTTAACATGGCGTAAAGCATTTGTCGTGGAAAGAGCTTTTAAATAGAGGCTAATTAACATGAAGGCTTTAGGTGCACTACCCTATGGAAAGCACTTACAGCACCTTCACTTGCTGTATTCTTGGTCCTGTTTTGCCTGTAGCCCTCTAAATGAATATTTTGCTTACCAATATCTGCCTAGATGAGATAACCTGAACACAGATCAGTGACATGTTGGCCCATAATGATGAGACCATCCCATTATGAGGAAAGGCTGAAGGAGCTGGGTCTCTTTAGCTTGGAGAAGAGGAGGCTGAGGGGTGACCTCATTCATGGTTATAAATATGTCAAGGGGGGGTGTCAGGAGGACGGAGCCAGGCTCTGCTCAGGGATGTCCAGTGACAGGACAAGGGGCAGTGGGCACAAGCTGGAACATAAGAGGTTCCACCTCAACACGAGGAGAAACTTCTTCCCCGTGCGGGTGCCGGAGCCCTGGCCCAGGCTGCCCAGAGAGGGTGTGGAGTCTCCTGCTCTGGAGACTTTCCAACCCGCCTGGACACGTTCCTGTGCGCTCTGCTGTAGGTGATCCTGCTCTGGCAGGGGATTGGACTGGGTGATCTCTAGAGGTCCCTTCCAACCCCCAAGGTTCTGCGATTCTGTGATATGTGGCATCTTCAGCCAGCTGAAGGAAACGGGTACATTTAAGCACAGCTCTGGAAACTCTAAAATATCCCTGGCCTTCTGCCTCGAGGCACATTCGAAAAGACCTTTCAAATCAAGTCCAACCATTAACCCAGCACTGCCAGATCCACCACTGAACCACATCCCTGAGCACCACCATTCCATGACTTTTAAATACTTCCAGGGGTAGGAACTCCACCACTGCCCTGGGCAGCCCGTACCAGGGCTTCACAACCCTTTCTGTGAATAATTTTTTTCCCGATGTCCAACCTAAACCTCCCCTGGTGCAACCTGAGGTCATTTTTGTCTTGTTCTATCGCTTGTTACGTGGGAGAAGAGACCGACCCCACATCCCCTCTTGCCAGGGAGCTGCAGAGAGCGAGAAGGTCTCCCCTCAGCCTCCTCTTCTCCAGCTGAACAGCCCCAGCTCCCTCAGCTGCTCCCATCACACTTGTTCTCCAGCCCCTTCCCCAGCTCCGTTGTCCTTTTCCGGACACGCTCCAGCCCCTCAAGGTCTTTCTTGTTGGGAGGGTCCCAAAACTGAGCACAGGATTAGAGGTGTGACCCTACCAGTGCTGAGTACAAGGGGAGCACTTTTCCAGGCCAGATGCGAGAGGATAACGTGTTTCCTGACGCCGTTTGGATCAAGTGCTAAACTTGATGGATTGCAGGTAGGCTGGGTGCAGGAAATCAAGCTCTTCAGTATCAGCCCTTGGGGCACTATAGCTGCTTTTTATATCAAGATTTAACTACAGCGAGGTGCTACATTTACAAACGCCAGAGATGTGGAGCAGGGGAACTTCATGCTTTAATGATTAATGGACTCTCTGATATCCCCCGAGTTGGTGTTTTTCATAGATTGGATCTTCCTTTCTGCCTGGAGGCTGCAGCCGAATTTCATTCCGTTACTGAGATGAGCTGCAAAACCCTGAACTGCTCTGTTCCGCTACGGCAGGTGAGCCCGTCCTGCAAGTTGGGGAAAATATTGAGCATTTCTGTAAAGAAAGCGCATTTGGATGGATTCCTTGCATTTCCATAAGGCGAAAGCTCAGTTTTGCCTCGAGGGAGAGGCGCAGCGATAAAACAGCTATTTTGTTGTGTTTGTTACCCTGTTCTGTCCCAAGTAATGCACGTTACAGACACTTAAGCAGAATTAGAGAAAATCCAGTTTGTTTGAGGCGGCGATCGCGTAGACCCTTTGCATGGTGACAAGAAGACTTTAATACTAGGAGCTATTTTCTGCGCACTTTTTTGGTGCATTATCCTAACGTCCTCTGATGCGGCCGTTCTCGTTGGTCAATTTTTACCTCTGGGAAAGAAAAAGAAGGCTAAATTGAGAAATATTCGTGGATTATGGGGTTTGGAGCGTCTCATTCCAAAATTGGCCTGCCCTCCCAGTGAAGGTCGTGCACTAGCCTTTCAGGTATCGTTACTGGGAATAATCAGCTCTTCGTTTTCTTCTGGCAGCTGTAATGCGGGACTGAAAATTGAAGGTCTGCATTGTACAGGGAAAATGAGGGGTTTCTCTTGAAAACTAGGTGAATAGAATACAATTGCAGAATATGTAATTTGTCTGGAATAGCCCGTACGCTCCAGAAATACCTGTGCTCTTCTCCAAGCAGGTTGTGCTGTTGACACTAAGGTGGGCTCCGCCATCAAAATACGCTTCCCAGTTGAGTCAGGCATCACTTGTAAATCAGTCTATCCAAAAAAAAATGAAGTCCAAATGAAGTCTGACTGCTCTTCAAGCAGGACATTTGGTTGGATCACGTCTCAGTGTTATAACACTGAGGTCGTTGTGCTCGTGGTGGGTTTTTTTCCAAAATTGGGTGGGGATAGCAAGTTGCTCGCATATCAATCCACAACGAACTGCTTGTATCAAATTGTTCTAAAGGAAGCATTAAAATTCAATTAGCTAGCCTGTGTCGTTTTCCTTTTACCACACTAAATTCATCGTACTGACAGTTGTCTTATGTTGGGTGACTTTTGGCAGCCGAGGGGTAGACGTCACCAGGAATTTAATGAAGGGGTTTCTGTCCAGCTCCTCCACTGTCCTTCCCCTGTACGTGATGCTTGCAGAAACAGATGGATTAATTTGTGCTTGCTCTAATTAGTAATAATTTAAAAAAAAAAAAAAAAAAAGAACTAAGGTCCAACTGTGAAGAACTACAGAAAAAAAATAAGTTCCACGAGTAATTGGCGTGGTTGTTTAGATATAATTGTTTCATTAGTCATCTAGTAGTTCTGCAGATGGCTTCCACTTCATGTCATATTTGTGCGCTAATCCTCCTCTCTGAGACTGACTACAGGAAGGAGGAGGAAAAGAAACAGTTTTAATCCATCATTTATTCCAAAGACTGAGTACCAAAGAGGAAGGAGGGTTTAGGAATGGAGGGGTAGGGAATGTTTAATAAGACAACAAAATTGATTCACCAGCTTGTTTCGAGGGGATTTTTAATATTCTGGAGCTAAATTAGACCGAGGATCCAGCACAGGCCCCGGGCTTTGACATGTGTTTTATAATGACAGTTAATTAGATGCTGTCTGCAGCAATCATAGGCTGTCACTCCTAATACGCGTCTCCAAACGTGAAGGACAGAAGAGCTCCCTCCCCCCTCCTTGCCCTAATTGAAATCGGGAGCCAGAATTAACTACGAATACATGAGACAGTAGCTTGACAGTTGACGTAGCCTCTCGCCGCGTGCCACGGAGCAGGACTGTAACTCCTTGTGTGCCCTCCGTGTTCCCTGTGTGTGTGGACGCTGCGGCAGAGGGAGAGGGTGTGATTTCCTGGCAGCACGGAGGAACGTGTCCCAGTTCCTCCCATCTTCAACCATTCTCAAAGCCCACTTGTCGGGGAGCCTTATAACGTCCGAGAGATGTCTAATCCTGCAGGGGTCCTCCAGTGGTGCTTCTCTCCTCCGACACCATTGAGTAGCCAGAAGAAGGGAGTCGACCTCTTAGAAGAAGGTAGTTCTGTTGTTGTTCATGCAAGCTTTTATGTAATTCAGAAAATCCTGGTTCCCAGCAATTTCTGGTGCTCAGTGGGATGCTTCAGGAAAATGGGCTTCAGAGTAGTTGGGATGTAGAACCAAGTTCTCTTTTTCCCACCTCTTTCTGTGTTCTTCAGCTCTTGCACGCGTCCGATTCCTGGTGTGTAAAGGGAGGGTACTTGTTTCCGTAGACCACAGGGCGGTTTGAGGATAAGTAACGTGGTGTTTCGATACCGTTTCTTTACACATCTAAAGAACAGAAGGCAGGTAACTGATGCTGGAAGTGCTCATGGAGGTACCCAAGTGTTGTCTTTCACTAATGGAGAAGGAGGTGCAAATCAGCTGAGTTACAGCAACACTGAAATTGAGTTGTTTGCATCTGAGTTACGGCTCAAGGTAGCTGGGACAGTTGGACCCCGTTATGGTCTCACAGCTGATATTCCCACGTAGCACAACATTTTGGACAACCCTCATTTGAAAGCAGAGACAGTAGGTACCAGCGTTCAGGAGCTGTGAGCCCTTCCTAGATATGCACTCAGGAGCTTAGAAAGCATCTCAATGAAACATCAGGTGTCCATCCTCTTTGTCCATCATATATCTTTGGCCTTTGCCCGTAGAGAAGGAGGCACCGTGTGCCACCACGTGATTTTGGGAGCCACGTTGCTGAGGCACGCTTCTGCCCATCAGCTGGGCAGGCAAGACCAAGGACCTGTGTGCCAGAATAAATCGTGAGCCACAAAACTGAGCAAAAAGCATCACAGAGCCTGAAGATCATCATCATGGTTTCTAGATTGATCAGCTACCCCCTTTATTTGGAAATCCTGCCTTAAAAATAAAGTCTCTTGTTGAGAGACCATCGTTTACAGCCTTGCCATGGGTTTAGGTTGACTTTGATTTGCCAAAGACAGCTGCAAAGGGTTTTCTCCTGGTTGTTTTTCCAACCTTTCGTTCCCACATCAAGCACTTCGCGTCACGATTCAGGAGCGACGTGGAAATCCGTGAGATCCTGAACCGGGAAGTCTCTGATAGGAATTTTAGGGCTTGGGGCAGGATAATTCACCTGGCTGGATTTCTAAGCTTGAGACACGGTCTTGAAAACCACGACTGCTGGCAGGTGTGACGCTCCTCAAGAGAATTTGGAATTGTGGTTTCAAAGCGGGGATGTCGACAAAGCTTGTGTCAGGAAAAAAAAAAAACAAACCAAGCCTTTGCTGTAATTGCTTCATCTAATCCCTTATTAGCCTGTAATACGGTTCCTGTCATGTCAGACTTTTTTAAATTTAATTTAAATAAAATGCTAACAATACTTTGCTTCTAATTTATCCCCATCCTGGCTGCTTCAGAGACTTATAAGTAGATTGTTATGGCATTAATTATGATTTCATGGTCAGGCCCCGTTCCTCAAAAGGAGTGATACAGTTTTGCCCCCACTGTGTCTTCAAACAAGGAATCTACAAACAGCCCTGTGATGTCTCCCACTGCTTTAGAAGATTTGATATAATGGAGGGATGATAAAGCAATCAAACAAATCCTATTTACGCATCCCTGAGAGTATAATTCATGCATCAGTGAGCACTGTCAATGGAAAATTACCTTTGGAGTTTTAAATTTCCATTCCAGCGTTGCATTATAATTTTGGTTTTGCAGGAGAGAAGCTTCTGCTTTTTCAAGACCGTGAAATTTATATCCAGTTGCCATTTTTACTGTACAAGCAAAAAGCTTAAATACAAAATATTTAATGGCCCTGTCCATAAATTGATATTTCTTAATGCTTTACTCGATGCTGCTGACTTTGACATTTTATCTCTGCTTTCTCAATAGCTCAAACTTACAATCCGTGGGGTTTTTTTTCTTATATTTAAATAACAAAACCAGCAGCTGGATATCGATTTTCTGGGGATTGTTCAACATCCTCTCATCCATGTGTATTCTTTCAGCGCCATCCACTTGAAACTTTATTGGTGGCGGGGAGGAAAGGGTGTGATAATGCAAGAAATTTTAATCCTATTTTTTGCTGCTGAGTTCAGGGTTTGGGAGAAGGATGAGGGTTTATGCATTTCTTAGGAGCCAGGAAAGACTTCCAGTGGCAGCACCACACTAGTGAGGTGCCTGTTACTGGGCAAGCGCCGTGTTCTATGGGGAGCTGCTGGGTCTTCCCACGCTTCTGCCTTTGCTTTTTCTAATTTGTTTTGGGCAATGCTCAGCACCTGTGCCCTGAGGGATTATTCTCTAGGTTTCATCCATGCGTTAGTTTTTCTAGTAGTCCTTTATGGATGTTTGGAAAGCTGATAACTCCTACCCACGTTTTACGAACCGGGAAACCCACTCAACGATTTGCGCAAGTCGCGTAGTACCGCCGGGAAGGTGAGGAAGAGGTTCAAGGATCTTAGTTTTTCCTTCTGCTTCGTTGAAGGCCTGATGGTTTGGCCTTCACAGCAGTCTTTATCTGCTGAAGGAACCCTGTTTGGGAGGTAGATGTGTTCTCTTCAGAAGTTCAGGCGGGCTTTGCTCAGTCAAAGGTCATGAGGGTACAGTTAGGTCCTGAAGTTCTTGCTGAATCAGTCCATGGAAACCTTGTGCTGTCTAAAGGATCTTTCGTAATGGAAGGAAAACTTACCTGTGTAGATGGTTGATCTCGATCATAATGAAATGGCTTAAATATAATGAAACAGCTTAAACACTGCCACTGGAGTTTGTTCTTCTCAGCTGATCCGGTGGTTAAACCTAGACCACTTCATGCAATTGCTGAGTTTGGCTGGGGGATGGATTGAGAGGAGGGAATACTGCTGGGGACGTTACAGTGTTTTTTTATTCAACCTTTTTCAGAGGAGGCATTCCTTAAATCTCAAACACAAACAGGATATGTGAGTGGACAGAGACACCTACTTGTAGATCAGCTGCTTTCACAGATGGGCTAATACAGAACATCACACACAGGTGGAGCCATCACTGGACGTGGTAGCAAGAAGGAAATGGTGCTAGGATCTCTTTCCAAGCGATGAAAAGTTTCTCCCTTTATTGAAATAACATTTATTGGTACTCACCTAGGTTTTGTTCTTTCCCTGCGTTTTACAACTTGATGAGAGGTTAAAAATAGAAGGCAACGTGGTAATTAGAGAGGAGGGTAGTTAAACTTAGGATGTAACCAGATTTCCACGCGTACTTCCAAATTTAGCTAGATGCACGAAGCGTAATAGCAGACTGCTGTCCCAGCTGGATTTAAATACGTTTGTTGAGTTTCCCTTTCATTTCTGTTTCCAAAGCTTGTTTCTCCCTGTGCGAACTGAAACGGTGCTGACACCTCCTGGAAACACATCTCATAATGTCGTAGAATCACAGGGTGGTTTGGGTTGGAATGGACCTTCCAGACCATGTAGTTCCAACCCCCTGCCATGGGCAGGGATATCTCCAACTAGATCAGGTTGCTCAAAGCCCCGTCCAACCTGGCCTTGAGCAATTCCAAGGATGAAGCATCCACAGCTTCTCTGGGCAGCCTGTGCCAGGGTCTCACCAGGCTCACGGTGAAGAATTTCTTCTTAGTATCTGATGTCCCAGTTGTTTTTGCTTGGATTGTGCTGTAAGAGCAGTTTTGGTGAAAAGGAGCAACCTAAAGGATAACAACAAACTAATAAAGTAGCTCTCGATTGTTGTCTTCGGTCTTCTGGTAGACTTGTCATGGATTGATTTCCAGAGCCTAAGTGGGAAGGGGTGACCTTGGTGCTGCTGCTCTTGGTGCACCGTGCATGAGAACCCAGGGGTGGGAGTGGAGTTTGGGTTTCCCAGAAGTAGGCATGTGTTGCAATCCTTTTCTTTCTGTCTTCATCAAATGCTTTTTAGATCAGATTTGAAATTTGGCCAAGTGCTGAGAAGACATTTTCAATTTTTTTTCTGACCTGTGTCAGCTCTCATCAGGGAGGAAGAATTTATTATATGACTTTTTCTTCAGAGGATGGAATAATGGAAGGAAACAGCTTTTTTTTTCATGAGCGTGTCTATTCTTGCATGACTTCTATCATCGTCTTTTCTCATTAATTTAATTTTGGGGTCCTCAGTTCTTTAAGGTCATAGAAAAAGAAGCAGGTGAAAGAAGAGAGAAGCAAAAGGGATAAAATATGAGGGACTTTATTATTTTTTAATTAACTTTTCTTGCTTTCGTTCAGACACTACTCTGCTGTCAACACAAGGCTTTGTAAAGCCAAAGAGTGACGAGGATTTTTTTGGACTGAGATCAAGTGTCGGTGCCTCTTTAGTGTTGAATGCCCCTTCTGTTGACCTATAAATCCATTACTTTTCAATGTACCCTACTGCTATCTCAAGGTAGGGATGAATTAAAAGAATGAAGAAATGCAGAGGTTTTCTATTGCTTTAAACTAAACCTCAAACCAAATCCATTTTTTATTTTTTTAGGAAACTGAGAGGTCCACTATAGCTCCAGGATTCACAATTTAGGCTGATTTCCTCAGCTGTGCCTTAAACTTTTGCAGTTATGGTTTGTTTGTTGGTTGGTTTGTTGGGTTTTTTTAGGAGAGCATCCTTAACCTATGCACATTTTCAGGTTTCAGCTAGTTTTGCTCTGCACTTTTAGAGAGGGTCGGAGAAGTTGCAAATTTGCTGCTCGCAGCACTTTTCTTCTGTTGCTTTGGTATCTTCCATATTTTGTATTCTGTCTCCTCAGTGCCTTTAACATCTCCACTACCCAGCGTGCTGGAGGACTGTTTTGTGCTGGATGGAGCCTTACAATGATTAGTATTTAATGGTTGTTTCTTCCTCCCGTGTTTTATTGTTGTAGAGTGCTGCCTAGGGACACATTCAGGTGGTGGAGCTGGTGGGAAAGACAGAGGCACTGGATACCCCCGTGTGTGGTGTTGGGTGAGATGGTTTAGGGGTGAACTTGTAGTGTAGGGTTAATGGTTGGACTCGATGATCCCAAGGGTCTTTTCCAAGCTGAACTGTTCTATGATTCTTTGCCAAGCCCTTTCTTCATCCTCTCTTATTTTTTCTCCACAGTCACTGACCAGCAAGTTAACGTTACCTTGTCATCCTGTTATTTCTCCTTTTTCATCACTTTGTGCCCCGTTTCTTTCCACGTTTCCTTCTATTTAATACTCTTACTGAAAACCGCGTTGCCTCCCAAATCGTACGCTCGGCTTTTAAAGATAAGCGGATCTGTAGCTACGTAGATAGAGCCTATCTCAAATAATGTGGGTTTGCGATACTAACAAAAAAAAAAAAAAATTAGAAATCGGCGAATACATAGAATTGGCAGAATCTTGCATTTATTTATAATTTTGCGTAGGCCTGTCTGCTGCTGCACGCATGCTTCTGCATCGCTATCTGTGCAATTATGATTGTACTGATAAGTGTGTGTGTGTGTAAATATATATATATAGAGAGAAAGAGCAACTGAGAAGAGACTAATCTTAGCTATTATTTCATCAGGGGCTGAACGCTGCATGCTAATATCAAAGGGGGTAAAAAAACAAGGAGGGAGCTCTTGGTTTCCTCTTTCCAGTTGCCCCTTTCCCCTCGTTGCGTTTGCTGTCTGAGCAACCTGGCAGGGTTGGTGACTCCATCCACAGAGAGCTCAGCCTGCTCGCGAGGAAGCTTTCAGCCTCCGTCCCTAACACTGCAGCGAAATCATAGAATCATCATAGAATCATAGAATTACCTGGGCTGGAAGGGACCTTAGAGATCATTTTAATCCAACCTCCCTGTTGTGGGCAGGGACGCCACCTCTCGACTAGGTCAGGCAACACGTGAGAACTGAACGGGAGTCGAACCCGCGACCTCTGGTGTTTCAAGCACCACGCTCAACCCACTGAGCTAAACCGGCCTCAATGGCAGCACGGAGTCTCAAAAGCAGCAACTGGAAAAGTCAGAAGACTAAAACATCCCGTTAAAAGGAGGAAAGTGCTACCAAGGAGTAGGCAAGCTCAAGTGTGGAGCTGCTCCGGGAAGGCTGAAACCTGCTTGAGTGTGGTTCTTTGCAGGGAAGGTTGGAGAGGGAGGGCATCATGGGCTCAAGGTCCTCAGACTCTAAAAGTGGTTTTAGAGAAAGGCTGTCATGCCCAGGGAGGTGTAGCTGCACATGTAGTTGTGTACGTACATCTGTGTGTCTCTGCAATCTCTGCCTGCTCATTCTGACAGGGTGCATGGGGGTTTTAAGCATTCTCTACAGGTTGTTTGGGCAGTGCTCCAAAAATAAGAAATCACAGAATCACTGAATCACAGAATCACAGAATGTCAGGGATTGGAAGGGACCTCGAAAGATCATCCAGTCCAATCCCCCTGCCAGAGCAGGAACGCCTCGATAATGCTACACAGGAACGTGTCCAGGCGGGTCTGGAATGTCTCCAGAGAAGGAGACTCCACACCCTCCCTGGGCAGCCTGGGCCAGGGCTCCGGCACCCTCACTGAGAAGAAGTTTCTTCTCGAGTTTAAGCGGAACCTCTTATGTTCCAGTTTCAGCCCATTACCCCTTGTCCTGTCATTGGGTGTCACTGAGAAGAGCCTGGCTCCATCCTCGTGACACTCACCCTTTAAATATTTGTAAACATTAACGAGGTCACCCCTCAGTCTCCTCTTCTCCAAGCTAAAGAGCCCCAGCTCCCTCAGCCTTTCCTCACCAGGGAGATGCTCCACTCCCTCCATCATCCCAGTTGCCCTGTGCTGGACTCTCTCCAGCAGTTCCCTGTCTTTCTTGAATTGAGGGGTGATAGAAGGGTGAGACTGCAGAGAAAGAGCAGTTGAAATCCATAGAATAGTTTGGGTGGGAAAGCACCTTTAAAGGTCATCTAGACCAACCTCCCTGCAGTGAGCAGGGACATCTTTAACCAGATCAGGTTGCTCAGAGCCCCATCAAGCCTGACCTGAAATGTCTCCAGGGGTGGGACATCTACCACATTTCTGGGCAACTTGTGCCAGAGTTTCACCACCCTCATTGTAAAAACTTCCTTCCTTACATCCCGTCTAAATCTACTCTCTTTTAGTTTAAAACCCTTGCCACTTGTCTTGTCATCTTCTAGTTGTTTAGCCTGGAGATGTCATTCTGTTTTTTAAAGGAAAGAAGAAGTAATTTAGTGCATGGACACATCCCTTTCCCAGAACTGAAGTGGTTTCACTAAGCTCTAATGATGTGGTGAGAAAAAGCATCCCAGGAGCTGAGCCCTCCACACGCCTCGGCCTGGATTAACTCATGTCAATGGGTTGCAAAAAGGCGTCTTTGAGCTTCTTGCCACCTTGACTCCTGACAGATCTGGCGTATCACTAACACAGGGATGGCACTCACCTGATGCCCTGGTCCCCAGCAGTGGGGTTGGAGGTAGATGATCCTCAAAAATCCCTCCTAAGGGACCTTAGAGATCATTTCATACACCCCCCTGCCATGGGCATGGGTACCCTTAACCAGCCCAGGTTGCTAAACATCTGATCCAACCTGGCCTTGAACATCTCCAGGGAGGGGGCAGCCACAGCCTCTCTGGGCAACCTAGTCCAGAGTCTGGCCACCCTCACTCTGAAGAATTTCTTCCCAAGATCCAGTCTAAACCCCTTCTCCTTCAGTTTAAATCCATTTCCCCTTGTCCTGTCGCTGGACACTCTTGCAGGTGCTAACACAAGATCCCATCCTCTGCTCCATTCCCTCCTCCTTTACTGTTTGGAGAACAACCACCACCAGACTTTGGATCTTATCATTTTGGCCAACTGGCTGGATAAGGAGTGTTTTGCTGACACAACTCTAAACTCTGAGGTTGCTCTGCTGCAGAGAGAGTGATCCCACCTTGGCTGCCGTGGCAACTTCAGCCACGTGTGCTTGGTTCTTACTGCAGAAGTGGAAGGCAAGACTTCCCGGAGGAAGAAGTAAGTCTTCCAGTGTGGACTTAAGGAATGCAATCAAGGCAGCGTTGGAGAAGCATAAAGGAAAAGCTTGAGTTGAGGCATCTTCACGCTCTACAACTAGCTGAAAGGAGGTTGTAGTGCAATGCGGGTTGATCTCTTCTCCCAAGGAATAAACAATAGGACAAGAGGAAATGACCTTAAGTTGCCCCAGGGGAGGTTTAGATCAGATATTAGGAAAAATTCTTAACCAAAAGAGCTGTCAAGCCCTGGCACAGGCTGCCCAAGGCAGTGGCGGAGTCCCCATCCCTGGAGAGATTTAGAATCATAGAATCTTAGAATCATAGAATGTTAGGGATTGGAAGGGACCTCGAAAGATCATCCAGTCCAATCCCCCTGCCAGAGCAGGAACGCCTCGATAATGCTACACAGGAACGTGTCCAGGCGGGTCTGGAATGTCTCCAGAGAAGGAGACTCCACAACCTCCCTGGGCAGCCTGGGCCAGGGCTCCGGCACCCTCACTGAGAAGAAGTTTCTTCTCGAGTTTAAGCGGAACCTCTTCTGTTCCAGTTTCAGCCCATTACCCCTTGTCCTATCATTGGTTGTCACCGAGAAGAGCCTGGCTCCATCCTCCTGACACTCACCCTTTAGATATTTGTAAACATTAGTGAGGTCTCCCCTCAGCCTCCTCTTCTCCAAACTAAAGAGCCCCAGCTCCCTCAGCCTTTCCTCATAAGGGAGATGCTCCACTCCCTCCATCATCCCTGTGGCTGCGCTGGACTCTCTCCAGCAGTTCCCTGTCCCTCTTGAGCTGAGGGGCCCAGAACTGGACACAAGATTCCAGATGGGGTCTCACCAGGGCAGAGCAGAGGGGCAGGAGAACCTCTCTCAACCTACTGGCTACTCCCCTTCTAACACACCCCAGGATGCCCTTGGCCTTCTTGCCCACGAGGGCACACTGCTGGCTCATGGCCATCCTACTGCCCACCAAGACTCCCAGGTCCCTTTCCCCTACACTGCTCTCTAATAAGTCATTCCCCAACTTATACTGGAACCTGGGGTTGTTCCTACCCAGATGTGTAACGTGGTGCTGAGGGACACGGGTTAGTGGTGGAGCTGGCAGTGTCTGGTTTAATGGTTGGACTCAATGATCTCAAAGGTCTTTTCCAACCTAAACAATTCTTTGATTCTATGTCAGAGCCTACAGCTGCGCCAGCTGAGACTTGTAGCACAGAGGTCCCTAAACTAAATATTGCTGGAGACCCAAGTACGTGTTCACCCACATGGTGTCCTCTTCACGTTATGGGTGGTGTGTGCTGGCACAGATAAGACTTGTAGCTGCCGAGGATGAAGTACAAATGCCATATTTTCAAATACAGCTTTCCATGTCAGGATTTCACCATCCTCCTTTAACATAGATATTTGCAATTGCGAATGGCAATTTGGGGCATTTTAGTTGATGATGTTTTGCCCAGAAAACTTCATTCTCAGAAGGCAAATTTTAGGTACTTTCTGAAGGTAGGGCTCCTTTAATTTGTCTTGTACGTGACACGTAAAATGGATATATTCTGAAAACGTGTTTCTTTATGAGAATAAATTTTGAATAACAATAAATTATTCACCACACTGAAGCACTATTCACATTATTAGTTAGAAGAAGATGAAATGCAGAAGACTAAAATGATTTACACAGGCTGGCTGAGCTGGGACAAGTATTAGGATCCCGATTCCTGGTGCTGATTTTACAATGCAGGAGAATAAAATGCATGGAAAAAAAACAGAAATAAAACTGCTGCAACATCCATCCTATCCATGAAGTTGCAGAATCCACATTGCTACATTTTGCATAGCTTTGCACATATTTTTTTGTCCCCATCTTTGGATAATTGAAACAAAATTGAGGGTTGTAAGAAGGGGATGTGCAGAAACTGAGCACAATTTACAAGGCAGGTAGTCGCGAAAGTAGAGTTTTGTATCCGAGAAACACGATCCTGTTTTGTGAGATCGCTGCTGAATGATGTCTTGGTGTTTCTTGGTATTTATTTCCACCTGTTTCATCTTCCCAAGCTCAGAGGACTTGCTCTGACGTTTGTCGTGCCTTGGGGAAATCTCATTTGTAGGAAATCTTTATTTACAGGGTGGCTTTCGAATTCAGGCTGGGAGAACGCCTGCCCCTGTTGCTCGAGGAAACATCCTCACAGCCCAATAAATGCAGAAGGCCACGAGCTTTGCTCTGACCCTGTGTCGATGTTACTGTAACTGGACTAATAAAAACTCTTTGCTGTATTTTGATAGATAGTTAAAGAGTTATTGAGCCTCAGAGCTTCCTGGCTCTGGGCACGTAGTGTGTGCCTTTTGCAAATAATAAGATTTTGAGTGTAACACCACAGCCCATCCCATTTCTAGCTGGGAAGATGAGATACCAGTAAGCTGCCGCCCTATTTCAACTGGAGCGGTGCCGGCGGGCAGGGTGGAGTGGGACCACCATGGATGAGAAGCTGTTCCCTCAGCCCATCTGTAACATATCATTAATTAGTGTAATTCCCATGCAGTCATTGATGGGAGTCTCCTCATCCTTGCTGTAACTTTATGAGTGTTTCAGAAGAGAGTTCCTCTTCCGTAGAATCATACAATGGTTTGGGTTGGAAGGAGTCTTAAAGATTGGATAGAATCGTACAATTCTTCACCAAAAGGGTGGTGAAGCACTGGAATGGGCTGCCAAAGGAGGTGGTGGAGTCACCATCTCTGGACATGTTTAAAAAACATCTGGATGTGGCACTTCAGGAGATGGTTTAGTGTTAGGGGTGGTGTAGGGCTGTAGGTTGGACTTGATGATCCTTTCTAACATTTATGATTCTATGGTTCTGTGATTCTGATTGTTTAGGTTGGAAAAGAACTTTTAAGATCACTGAGTCCAACTATTAATCTGGCAATGACAAGTCCACCTCTAAACCATGTCCCTGAGCACCACACCTACATGGCTTTTAGATACCTCCAGGGATGGTGACTCCACAACTTCCCTGGACAGTCTGTGCCGGTGCTCGATAACCCTTTTGGTGAAGAATTTTTTTTCCTGATATCCAATCTAAACCTCTCCTGGTGCAACTTGAAGCCGTTTCGTCTTGCTCTAATCTAGCTCCATCCCCCTGCCATGAGGACAGGGACACCTTCTACTAGATCAGCTGGCTCTGTACCTGTGCCTAAAGATAATTTCGTCTCTAAAACCTGTTTTTTTTGATCTGATGGTCTGTAACCAAGAGTCGTAGAGTGCCTTGGACTGTTCTTACGGCCCCATTTAATACGATTAGGTGTTTACAGAACCGAATGCTGCTCCTAATGTACTGCGTATCCTCTGTGCAAAGTAATTACAGGATAATAAAACTGACACACATATGAACGTAAAATGATGTGTGCCGGGGTCAGAGAACACTTCTGCCAGTGGCAATACAGCCCTTACATGTTTATGCTCTGTTTTACAGCAGTTTCGCTCGCTTTATTAGGCTTAATGAATTACGTGTGTTTTATAAGGATCACCCCGTGGACAAAAATCAACTGTCTGGGCAGAAGACGTCATCCGTCAGTAATTCCTCATTTTGATTTTTAAGACCGGGATTGAAAATAATGACACATGCAGATGGAACTATACAGGGAGTTGGTTTGACTTGTTAAATTAGTTTAATTCGGAAGAATGTAACTGCCGGTGTCGAAAATTGTTGACGACATTGGAGCAAATGCCCTCAACTGTTTTGAGAAGAAGAATGAGACCCTTAATGGAGGCACAGCATCCAATTTGTCCAAATTTGCTGCCTCTGGTAGCGCAGCATCATTGCTCAGGTCTGTTACGGTGCAAATCCATTTTCCTCATTAGCTTGGACCAGACCCTGGATGCCAGATGAGGTGGACACTCAGAGGCGATTCAGATACCCGCTCTTCGTCTGTATTTACTCTGGAAGCTGTCTCTGTTCTCCCCAAGCACGTTCTGCAACCATCCCTTCCCGTAAAATGAGCCCAGTGAGCCTCAGCTCAGATGAGTAGCGGTACCTCCTGAAATCGTGGTGTAATTTCCCTGCTGCAAATACCTTCAAGGGCATGTGGTAAACTATCCGTCGTTTCTTTTTCTGCAGGCTCCATAGGCAAGGTGTGCATTTATTAATGACTAGAGCCCAGAGCACAGCTGGTTCGCCGACCACTTTTTCTTGCCTTCCTGAACAGCAATACCCGCGTGCCCCAATCGAGTTAAAGTTTTCCTGCCAACGTACTAATGGAGGTGATTGGATTGAAACTGCGTGTAGCTTAACGTCGCGTGGCTTGATTAGTAATCTCCATGTCAGAAGGGCAATATCTTTACACGGGCAGCTCTTTATATACAGGATCTTTGCATTCCTGTGCAGAGAGCTACAGCTCACCAGCACAGGCACGGTTACGGTGGGTGCCAGACTCATGGTATGAAAGCCGCTGAGCTTTCCTCTGTGGTGTTGCATGCCCAAGGTTAGTGAGAAAATAAAGTAATTGCGCCCAGATTGCACTCTTGTCAGGTGTGTGCTTGCTCGTCGGGGTGCCTTAGAGTGAGTTGTGTTGTGCATACACTTGCCTCGTAATTTCTGTGGGATTGAGTGTGGTTAAAACCCCGCCCAGCTCAACAGCATCTCAGGTCAACTCTGTGCTCTGCATGAAAATCAGTAGGAATCCTGTTTCCTGTAGGTTACTTGAACAAATGGAGAAAAAAAAATAACATTGACTTGCGTTATTCAATTCCCTTATTTGACAAACATCAGGAGCTGAATTAACTGTAATAATGGAAGTCTCCTCAGAGGTCCCTCTGGGTCAGATGCAGGAGGACCAGAGGTGCTAGCGCATCTTTTTACTGGCGGTCAATATATTAATTTTCTCCCTGGGGCTCTCAAACCGACATCTTTCCTCACTTCTCAAGTTGCTTTCATAGAATGGTTTGGGTTGGAAGGGACCTTAAAGATCATCTAGTTCTAACAGAGCACAGCAACAGGTATTCATTACAAAAAGAAATGGGAATCTTCAAAGAGGGCTTCGTATTTATTTACTCATTACTCCTAATTTTGACATTGCCTCAGGCTTACCGTGTGTGTTTTTAGAAAAGGGAAATAATAGGCAGAAATGGGCGTACTGCACAACATAGTTGCTCCCTACTCAGTAAGGAACAATAATTTCAAAAAGATGATGATGTTCCTAATGACCTTGGTTTATTTCCCTCAAACCAAGACCATGAAATAGTTATCCTCATTCAAGAACTCTACGTAAAATGGCTCAGCACATTAATGTCTCCTTTCTTGTAGTGCAATCACCTTCCTGTTCACTCCAGCCGTGTATTTAGGGGTCCTGGTACCCTCTGTTCATACCAGTAAGGCAAGGAGCCTCAAGAACCTTCCAAATTAAGCCACTATCACCCATGATGGGGAAGGCAGAAGAGGAACCCAAGTAATTGCAGCGTGGGCTTGACCAGTTCCCTCTTTAATAGATCTGGGACTCTCCGTGTTTCTGGGGTCTGTCCATGACTTGGTGTCCTACGGAGATGCCGGGACTTTAGGGAGGTTTTTACGTTCTCAGCCTGTTGCACACATACACGGTGCTCCTGGGTGTTCAGCAATGGCTTCTCTGTGCCTCAGTTTCCTTACATAAAAAAAAATGCCTCTTTTACTCAGCTGATACTCTGTGGTGTGTGAGTAGACGTTCCCCACTGGTGAATTTGGCTCACAGTGAGAACACAGGTGTTGTCTCCTCCAGATTCTCAAGTCGAGCAATAAGGTTCTGTCTTCTTCTAGTCCCTCTGATGTGTTTCAGGGCTGTGTCTTTGACAGCTTTGGGTACAGGATTAAAATGTGGAAAGAAAGGTTAAGGGATGACTTGATGTTGACTGAGATAGAGGGACTTAATGCTCCGCCACGGATTTCTGGGGTGACAGTGCCTTAGTTCCCACCGTAAACTGGAAGTGCTCTGGGCATGTGGAGGGAGCAAGACTGTCCATGGAGCTGCATTTCCCAAACACTTGCAAGGTCACAAGGCTGTGGGATGTTACCATCCTACAACTGGTGGCTGAACTGGGTGCCTCCCGGCCATTTCTCCACGTTGGCTACAAGGAAAGGCAACTGCTGCAGGAGAGAACAGCCAGAACCACTCATCAGCTCTTCACTATCAACACCACAGAGTTGTCGTGACTAAGTTAGGTGTCCACAGCAGAACATCTAAACTTGACCGTACGTGCTTCTGGAGGCAGTAGGTTCATCATGCCCCGAGGCTCCAGGACATCCCCTTGGGGTTACAATCTCTTTGTCTGGGCTTTTTGTTAGCCCCAATGTGGTGGTTTCTTTTTTTGGAGTAACCTCTGATTTAACGGATTGACCATCAGCACAACGGAGGCGAATCAGTCGGATAACGAAAGATCGTGCCATCTGTCTGCTTATTTAATGGGGTGTCAGCACAATGCAAATAGGAGGTAACTGGACTGACAGACACCGACTCAGTTATTAGTCTGTTTGCTCACCGACTGGGAAAAGCAGAGGAGCAGGGAGGTGTAGCAAAGCTGTAGTAGTATCTGTGGCACAACCTCCCACGCCAAATCCACGGGCTGGTCTGAGTTGTTCCTTGCTGCCGGCCGCTCCAAAGCCATCCTTGAGTTTGTCTTTCAAATCCTTATAATGCCATCTCATAAAAAAAAAAACCCAGTTTGCGTAAAGTTGGTGCCCGTTCATAAAGCTGTCACCAGAGCTACTCTATTAATAGAGGCATTTTAGAGATTTGTAGTCAGCATATGTTACTTTTTGGAGGGGCCAGATTGAGAGCTGTGGGGTTTGAGCACGAAGAATGTGCCACCAGATCAGATTTCAAAATAATACGACTAATAAGTTAATTTTCACAAAGCTGTTGCGCACGGGAGAGGATGGGAGGTTGGGGAGGGGGAGATCATTACATATCAGCGGTGCTCAACAGATTGAAGGTAATATGGCATTAAAGGAAGTAGGATTTAATAATATGAAAAGCTGTAGTTAGTGAACTTTGTATTTCAGATCACTTGGTGTAATGGGATGACGTTCTGTGATGGAGCTGCTAACATCATTATCGGTGCACGATGCTGAAGTGTTTTATATGCATTTAATGAAACCCCACAATATTTCCACGTGATAGGCAGGAATTGGTTTAGAATGGACTGTCAAGATTGCTTAAAATTATCGTGCTTTTTAAGCAAGTCTGTATATATTTTCTTCCTGGCGCAGCACCGAGTGCGTCAGTAGTAATGAAATCGTGTTACCTGTTGTAGCCTCAGGGGAAGTAAAGCGTTGCCGTTACTTTTCCAGTAGGTTAGAAACAGAAGAAGTGGTGGGATCTCACTCGGTTGAGCGTGGTGCTGATAACACCAAGGTCGCGGGTTCGATTCCCGTTTGGTCCCCATGTGTTGCCTGATCTAGTTGAGAGGCGTCCCTGCCCACGACAGGGAGGTTGGATTAAATGATATCTGAGGTCGCTTCCAACCCAGGCCATTCTATGATTCTATGATCTCACATCTTTGGCTTCGTGTCACGGGCAGAGAAAGTGCCGTTAAGCTTCACACGCGCTGGGTTCACATAAAATAAATACGTCGCAGAACTTCTAGAGAGAGTTTGATTTACCGCGGTTAGTACATTTATCTCCTGGCTTCTGCGGGATTGGATTTAAATCACGAATGGATCCAGAGTGAATAATTTACTTCAGTGGTCATTTTGGATTATCATCTCCGTCGTGAAGCAATCTTGCAACTTCGAGGCAGGCTTTGCTCGACGTCGGGCAGGTTTGCGGGTAGGAGTTTCTGGTTTCGAGGGACTGGAGCAGAGAGAAGCTTCCAGAAGAGCAGAGGTGAGGCTGGCAATAGGAGCTGGGTTTGCCCAGTTCAGTACAAACTCGAACATATAAAATAGTATTTAATTATTTTCTCAGTGACAAAAGGTAAAGCAACTCTGTCATCCCCATTCTCTGGAGGTGCAGCATTTTGCGTTTTCTTCTGCCCTGGATGTGCACGGGATGGTTTTGGTGGCATCTCAGGGACACCTTCTCCAGGTTGGAGGATCTTCTGCTTTGCAGACTTGTCGCGTTAATGGGGAAACTGAGGCTCTTTATACCCAAACGACCCCCTAAAGTTCCTCAGTAAATGAGGAAGAGACAAAAACATTTGCCCGCAGGTTTTCTGCTCCCGGGTTCACGTCGTAAAGAACCTGCAGCTGCTCAAAAGGAATAAAAGGAGGTTTGCCGCATATAGGGAATAAAGCTATTTTATATTTGTGCTCAAAATGAACTCGGAGGCCTCGTAGCGTAGTTAGGAGTCTGTGGGGGGTGAGCAGAATAAAAGTGGAAGTCAGCTCTCAAAAACACCCGGGTAGGTTGGGCTGATGTGAGTCTGGTTACACGCTGGTGTGTGCAGCTACACACGCACGCAGCTACTCCGAATCGCAGCCTCGGAGTGGGCAGCAAACATAACCCGCTGCTCGACGGTGACATCTGAAGAGTTTTTTGTCTCGGTGCCATGAGAGTTTGATCTAAAAGACCTCCGCGAAGGCTGTGTAGAAGCATGGCTTCGGTTGTCGTAGCTGGATGAAAGTGTTAGGTGTGCCAAAGCCGCCGGTTGTGGCTTTACACCCACATATTTCTGGGGAGAAGTTGGGAGTTTGTAGATTTCCCACACCTCGTAGGATAAATTGCTCCAAAGCCACAGATCCCTCCACTATTTTTATGGGCTGGGAGAACACAAGGAGATGAAGAGGTCAAACAGCAGCTACATTTTGGTTGTGGAAGATGGGCGAGTCTTCTCTTTACTCGGTGTTCATTAGTAAGCGTTGCTTCCTCATTCTTCTGAAACGCTTCTCATACTTAAAACGCGCTCTTTGGGATCTGCTTTAAGTTGGTGCTGAGAGTCACGTCAGAGTTCAGCGGTGTCCCAGACACGTTCTCACCCATAGTTAGGGTTCTTCGTTGCTGTTTATTGTGAATAATCAAAATGTCAAGCAGTAATTGCTGCTTCAGTAAGCAGGGGAGCGAACTAGAGCGATGTGACTGAGCACATTTTCAGCCTCGTTGCAGAGGGGAGGCATGGGTGGAAACACAGTACGGGGAGTAGAACAAGAGCTGTCAGAGTGAGGACAGGGTGGGGGGAATCACACAGAATCGCAGAATGTCGGGGGTTGGAAGGGACCTCTAGAGATCATCCAGTCCAATCCCCCTGCCAGAGCAGGGTCACTCAGGGCAGCCACACAGGAACGCGTCCAGGCGGGTTTGAAAGTCTCCAGAGCAGGAGACTCCACACCCTCTCTGGGCAGCCTGGGCCAGGGCTCCGGCACCCTCACAAAGCTTTTTCTAATGGTTTTGTGGAGCCTCCTTTGCTCCAGCTTGTACCCGTTGCCCCTTGTCCTGTCCTGTCCCTGAAAAGAGCCTGGCTCTGTCCTCCTGACACTCCCCTTTGACGTATTTGTAACCATGACTGAGGTCACCCCTCAGCCTCCTCTTCTCCAAGCTAAAGAGCCCCAGCTCCCTCAGCCTTTCCTCACCAGGGAGATGCTCCACTCCCTCCATCATCCCAGTTGCCCTGTGCTGGACTCTCTCCAGCAGTTCCCTGTCCCTCTGGAGCTGAGGGGCCCAGAACTGGACACAAGATTCCAGATGTGGCCTCACCAGGGCGGAGCAGAGGGGCAGGAGGACCTCTCTGACCTACTTGCTACTCCCCTTCTAAAACACCCCAGGATGCCATTGGCCTGGGTCACACTCTAGTTCCAGGTCAACCAGCAGTAAGGACACATCGAACCACTTACCGCAGATCGGCTGATAAGCCCAACCTTGGAGATCATCTTTCTGCACCACATGGAGATGCCCACCTTGGTCTCAAGCAGACCAGCCGCATCATGTGCAGAGCTCCTGGGGAGGCGGTTAAATCCCCAAAACCTCCACCAGTGACTGCTGCCACAGCTCCGGCTTGTCCTGCTTTCCCCATAGCGCTCGTGATTCATGTTTCGGGTGCGTCCACATTAGCAGAATGAGCCGATGTGATTCACACCTGAGTTACTCTTGCTTTGCAACCGTACCACATCGGCTGGCAGAGCGAGCTGCTCGTGATTCGTCCGGACATAGAAAAGCTCTTTTGCAGATCTCTGCCACCGGTAATTGCTCTGTTTCATCTGCAGAAAGGGAAATTTCCTCTTTGCAAGAGCGGCGTCTAGAGATAGAAGAGGACTAAAGTTACGATTTTCGCTGCTGTGAATTCGCAGAGCAGTGGGGTGGAATTTACATCTGCTGACTAATGCCATTACAAATTTACCGCTAGGCTCAAAACATACCCAGATTCTATTTCTTACATAACGTAGCCCCGTTCCAGTGCTCTGCACCATTATATTTTCCCATGTTTTACCCGGGAACGTGATGTTGATAGGCTTTTTCACAACCTTTATTTCATAGCTCCGAGTTATGCTGGTTTGCTCGCTTTGAAACCCAATTTCTCCATGAGGATCGCAAAACTCTTGAGTTATTTTTCACTCAGGTGTACCACTTCTGGGGAAAAAAAAAAAAATAAAAATCACACCTTGCTGTTAGCTGGGGTTTGGCAGCGGATGAAAATGCAGCAGCTTCTTCAAGCTCACCCATGCCCTCCTGAGAGATGAGAGAAGTGGTGACATCGGTCCAACCACCTCACCAGAGACCTCCCATCGGGTGGGCTCTTGCCAATATTCCCAAAACATGAATTATCTTGTGTCACTGGGGATATCGCTGCCTCTGTAGATGAGCTTTACCTGTGACAAGATGAAAATGAAAAACGAGGAAGAGGCGTTGCGGTGGCGCGCCCACGTCACCTCTGCTGGGCTGGGTTGGAGCGGGGAGGGTTTTCGGTCGTGCTGGTGGGTGTTCATGAAGATGTTCGCCTGCAACGTCAACCTCAAAAGCAAATTAAAACGGTTTTGAGGCCATGAGGAAGGGAATGGAAATGCGGAGCGTCGTTGAGATTATGCAGCTGGAAAGGTTGTAATTAGCACGTTAAATTTACGTCCATGGTTTGACCTCCCTAACAAAAACCTACTGCAGTTCTACTGCTCGTGGTTCTGGCTCTGAGCTGTAGGGTATGATACCGTAGAATCACACATTCTATGCATAAATATGCATTTCTATACGTTATGAAGCTTTCAATCCGATTGCTTCTGTCTCTACATGTTGTGGTCCAAATACTAGCCAACATTCCCCTCTGGAGACCTCAGAAGAAATTGCACCTCGAGAGAGTTGCAGTAAGTCAGGAAGTTACATTCTTCAGGTGTTAGATGAGCGTTAAATAAACAGTATTTTTAGCACAGGGTGATAGCTAAATTGGAATTTAATTTTTTTTTTTTTTTCTGAGCGCGTGTGGTGCTTGTTGTACCTCAGAGATACTTATTTTTGTGCTACACCTGCATGAGAAGGAGGTGTTTCCTACCTCAATCTCATGGATGAGCAACTGCAGCGCGGAAATCAATTCTTCAAAGCTCGCGGGTTTTAGCTACTGTTAAAAAAAAAAAAAAAAGTCGTTCTTGACTCTTTCATCTTCCTGGCGCTAAAGCTGTCGGCTCTGTGGGGACGTACTCAGAAGCCTTTACTAACCAGAAGAGCTGTATCATGCAGTTGAAGTTTTTTTTGATTGGGGATTTGTGTTTGTCTAGGGGAGGGTCTAAAGTGATGGGGACCTACACAGGAATCTGGCTGGTACTGCCAGTTACTTCTGTTAAACTTAATATTTTAGTCAAAAATGCCCCGAATTTGGTGTGTTCTGTTAACAGCAGCAATTTCCCGTAGTTGTTACCTTCCTGGATGTTTTCTAGGCTAAATATATTCTGAAATAACAGAAAATGAATGCTTTTTGTCTGGCATTTGCTGTTTTTTTTTGTCTGGTTTTGCGAAGATTTTCAATGCACTTAGCGTAGCTAAATCTCCATTGGGCTGTTTGCACTTTTTTTATGATGGTTATACTTTCAATCACATTTTGGGTGGCCTAGAGATCTTAAACCTTTATTCCTGCTCTTGTCCCCTGCACACAGCTCCCTCTGGACTGACTTTGTACAGATGCAACTCTATTTTCTTCAGGATAGCCACAATATTTATCAGCAACGTGCTCCTCAGTGAAATATCAGTCCTGGGGTAACTGGTAATCTGAACAAAACAATTCTCTGTAGCCAAGTTTTTATGCAAAATAATGTGGTTTCTGTTATTTCAGTACCTGGGTGATTGGCCTCCAGTAACAAACGATCTCTGCTCTATATACTGCAGTGATTTATTTCTTTTTTTTTTCTAAATTTGATTGTATTTATTCTGTTCTGCATATTTGTAATGGTCAGTGCCTTTTGGTATGGGAGCATCAGGAGGTCTCACTCGTGTGGAGGAGAGAGGAGTCAAGGGATGAACCAGACTGTGGGGTGGATGAGAACTCAGATTTATTCCAACTAGATCATTATGTGAACTGAATACACTGAAATGTTATAGAATAACAGGATGATTTGGATTGGAAGGGACCTCAAAGATCATCTCGTTCCAATCCCACTGCCCTGGGCAAGGGCACCTCCCACCAGACCAAGTTGCTCAAAGCCCCGTCCAACCTGGCCTTGAGCACTGCCAGGGATGAGGCAACCCCTTATGGTGTTTCACCACCCTCATATTAGACAACTTCTTCCTAATGTCTAATCTAAATCTGCCCTGCTCTAGTTTAAAGCCATTGCAACTCATCCTGTCACTACACACCTTTGTAAGCAGCCCCTCTCAAGCTTTCCTGTAGCCCCTTCAGGTACTGGGAGGTGCTCTAAGGTCTCTCCTTTAGGATCCTTCTCCAGGCTGAACAACCCCAACTCTCTCAGCTTGTCCTCACAGGGAAGGTACTCCAGCCCCTGAGCATCTCTGTGGTCCTCTCCGGACCCCCTCCAACAGGTCCATGTCCTTGTGCTGGGGACCCCAGAGCTGGACACAGAACTGGAGGTGAGGTCTCACCACAGCGGAGCAGAGGGGCAGAATCCCCTCTCTCAACCTGCTGGCCACACTTCTCTTGGTGCAGCCCAGGACATGGTTGGCTTTTGGGGCTGCCAGTGCACATCGCCGGCTCACAGTGAGCATCTCACCAACCAACACCCTAAATCCTTCTCGGCAGGGCTGCTCTCAATCCCCTCATCCCCAGCCTGTATTGGTGCTTGGGATTGCCCCAACCCAGATGGAGGACCTTGCCCTTGGCCTTGTTGAACCCCATGGGGTTGGCCTGGGCCCACCTCTCCAGGCTGTCCATGTCCCTCTGGATGCCATCGCCTCCCTCCAGTGTGTCATTGCAATAGTTGTGCACAGCTCAGTGTCATTGCACATAGTTGTGCGATGGCCTGGCCACATTATCACAAGAGTAGTAAGTTAGGAGTCAGAGCTGTGCCTTGTTGGTTATCAAGGAGCTTGGCAATAGGACTTCATCTTTGACTGTGCCTTCAAGTTGACCCTCTCCCAAAACTCCCACTGTTGAGGTGGGAAGCCTTTCTGCATGGGTAATGGGCAATCTGGGATCTTCCATCTGTCTCTCTTGGTTCCAATGTGTCTTCACACCCTCAAGAACCTATAGTCTTGGATATTTTATCTCCTATTTCTTTGAATCTCAACATCCAGTTTGGGATTTGCCATTCTGTTGGTAACCAGTATCGAGTTCAAAGGATTACTGGTGTTTCTTCAGCGTTTCTTTGCCTTGTGTAAACTCATTCATTCCAGATATTTGGATATTTTGTGACTTAGAGGGAAAAGATCGGTTTAAGATGATACAAAAATGAAAAGAGCTGAAATGCAAATTTGGGCTGAACGTCTGTAAAAATTTTCTAATAAGGTTTCAGAATTATTTCTTCTGCTGTCATTCATTTGTTTGAGGAGGGAATTTCAGAGGATATTATCATCATCATTAAGAAAAGGAGTAGTTGATGTTACGCACTTTCAATGACGTATCTTCAGTTTCCTTTAATGATATTTTAGAAGACATCTGATGACAAGAAGACAGACAAAAGCCTTGGGAAGGTGAGAGTTGCAGGTTTCTAAATCAATCCATACAGCTTTTTTTAGGTTTTATGGTTTTTATTACACACTTTCAGCCTAGGTAAGACAGTCCTCAGAGCCAATTAAGTTGTGAGCTAGAAGGAATTAAATTTTCTGAAATGCTTTGCCTTTTTTCTTTCCTTTTTTTTTTTAAATCCGAATGAGTGTCATTTGCAAACAGATACTTCATTTTACTGAAAGTGCTTTTCTCTCTAAGGGGAATGCTTAATTGCAACCTCAAATCACCTCAAATGCTTTCATAGGAGGATAAAACAAGTTAAAAATCGTGCGCCGTTTTGAAAAATGCAGGTTCTGAATTCAGGATAAGATGCAGTTTTCTTTTTTTCTGCTCTCTTCTAGAACTTTATGCTGGCCAGACGTCCTAAAAGTGTCCTTCAGAGCAGTGACATCCCTCTGAACCTTTGTGAGCTTTCAGGCAATCCCCAGGGCTATCTACAGTGACCAATATCCAAAACACGATGGCACCCCTCTGCATTTTTAGTCAGAGAAAGCATTTTGCAGGTCTGACATCCGTGGTGGTGACGTTAAATAATTGTAATTGCTCAACTCTAAGGGAATTTTCTCTTCTCAATGTGCGTTCTCTCCTCTTGCATTCAGAGAATACACCCCACGGCGTTAGAAGTTTGTCTTCAGATTTTGTGTGCCGGTGAGAGATGGTTTTAAATGCGGTTGTTGATGTTGTTTCAGAAATCCGACTAAATTACAACTGAATGATTCCTTTTCTGAGCAGGATAATCGAAGCAAATGGAAAGTGAATCAAAGCTGTTCCTCCAAGGCCTTCTTTATGGCCCCTTTTTGCAGCGAGCTGTATCTCAAATTTCCCTCTCTGGAGAGTAAAAAGAAAATAGTAGGGTATAAAAGGGCTCGCTGACAGAGCCTTTCACCATCGCAATGTTTTTTGATTGAGGTTTTTTTCTGGTCATTTGGATTTACTCACATGCAAGTCTGTGCAAAACCAATTGGAAGAATCACATCCAGACCTCGCTTCCCCGGCGCGACGCGTTATTCAAATGTCAAAAAGTTTTCTCCACTGATTTTTATACGTTTTATATAAGCGTGTCGTTGGGCAAAATACGATTTCTGATTGCGTGCGCCGGTTCACAGATAGACAGAAACGCTGATCTCTGGGATAGCCGTGGGTCAAATTGCTTTCTTGACATCTTAATAGTCAGGTGGATAGCCTGGATATAAAGTGCTCATATTTTTTTGAGATGCTCTTAAACATTTGTTTTCTTTATAAAGACTGAATTACGTTTGAATAAGTTAACCAGCAGTATCTGAAATGGAAATAAATAAATAGCACAGTGTGTGGCTGTGAATGCAAGTGTCTGTGTCTGCCAAGCAGAAAATAGAGAGTATCTGTCAGGTCTTTAATGCCACCCAATATTTCCCATTTCAGAAACTTGATTTTCAGTTTCTTGTAATTTGGCTGGTCTTTAATTGCCACCTGGGGCTAGATATTTTTATATTTTTTGTAGAAAAAAGTGTCTAAAATACTTGTTCCTTCCTCAAACGAGTAGAAGAAATACATTGTGCGTGTTGGCAAATTCCGGCGACCTTTTCTTTAGCTGAGAGTTTGCATCTTCACATTCCGCAGGAAGAACAACTGTTGTGTAAAGGGTTGCCATTCCTCTGAAAATACACCCACATTTGGCTCCGTTCTACACTTCTGAAGAAGGGAGGTGCTCACACTCATAAGAAGCTCCTGGTTTCACAGAATCACAGAATGTTAGAAGTTGGAAGGGACCTCAAAGATCATCTAGTCCAACCCCCTGCCAGAGCAGGATCACCTACAGCAGAGCGCACAGGAACGCGTCCAGGCGGGGTTTGAATGTCTCCAAAGAAGGAGACTCCACACCCTCCCTGGGCAACCTGGGCCAGTGCTCTGTCACCCTCACAGTAAAAAAGTTTTTCCTCATATTTTTATGGAACTTCCTGTGTTCCAGCTTACATCCATTTCCCCTTGTCTTGTCAGTGGACGCCGCTGAAAAGAACCTGGCTCCGTCCTCCTGACACTCCCCCTTGACATATTTATAAACATGAATGAGGTCACCCCTCAGCCTCCTCTTCTCCAAGCTAAAGAGCCCCAGCTCCTTCAGCCTTTCCTCATAAGGGAGATGCTCCACTCCCTCCATCATCCCAGTTGCCCTGTGCTGGACTCTCTCCAGCAGTTCCCTGTCCCTCTGGAGCTGAGGGGCCCAGAACTGGACACAATATTCCAGATGTGGCCTCACCAGGGCAGAGCAGAGGGGCAGGAGGACCCCTCTCGACCTACTGGCTACTCCCCTTCTAATACACCCCAGGATGCCATTGGCCTTCTTGCCCACGAGGGCACACTGCTGGCTCATGGCCATCCTGCTGCCCACCAGCACCCCCAGGTCCCTTTCCCCTTGTAGCAGCTGAAGTTCCTGAGGGGCACAATTCTGCTCAGACCAGGACCAAAGCAATGACAAGGACTTTGCAGAGGTGCTGGTTCCCCTCGCAGGGGGTTTTGGGCTCCCATACTTCTTGGACTCCAGCTGCCTGGAGGAAGATCCTGATGTAAGTGCCAAGAAGAGAGGAGAGATGTGGGGTGGGTGGGATTGGGAACGCAGGAAAACGAAGAGAACTGGCAGCCAAATTCCCACAAACGGGAGTCATATGAAAAAATTAGAAGGTGAGAAGAATGAAGCCTGGAAGGGATGCAGACAGCCCCTTGGGACTTTGTGGCAGAAGGTGTCACAGCGACTCACGCGGGTGACAACTGGCTGCTGGCACGTGACGCTCCAATGACGTGGCTGAGAGTCGCAAAGTCCCGACGCCGTGACATTCGCTGTCCGAACACCGACCGTCCCGTTCCTAGGACGAGACAAGGATCTGCTGACAGGAGCACTACTGTGCCGTTGTGTAATTAATAATTACACTGCGACGTCACGCACAGCAGGCCAAACCAAGGTGACACAAGTGACTCCAACACTTGCTTTTTTCCAAACTTGTCAGTGTCTGACTTTGCGTCCTCGATCCTCTTAAGAAATGCCTAGCTTCGTATCCTTAATACTCTGAAGAAATGCATTAAATTGATGTTTTCTGATAGATTAATCTGTTCTTAGTGGCATTCTGAGCAATGCTCCCAATACAGAACATGTAGGGTGCATCGCTCTTGCAAGTCTTGGTGCAAATCTGCCTTGTGGTGCCCTGGTGGTGTGCTCAGTGGAGTTTTCCTCTTGGTGGAGTAAGGGTTGGAGCGACACGGGGCTGTCTCAACTGCTCCGTTTGCAGAGCAGATGTGGGGCTCATCCTGGCTGGTGAAAACGTGGCGAGGGCATCTCTGAACCGTAGCAGATCACAGCAAATCGGATGCCAGTTGTCCTTCTTTTGGGCTGCACTAAGTGGTAAAGTACTCGTCCCACGGGAGCATCAAATTTAGGAACTCTTGGGGCTGTTCCCAGCTGTAAGACATTCTCTGACATCCATACGACGTTTTTTTTTCTTTACCTTTTTCTCTACTTCCATTTCCTTTGGTAGAGATCTTTTGATTAAGTGAAGACTTCAGAAATTGTCTGGTTTTCATTACCATTATCATTCAATCAAGCTATCCTTGAACACTCAAACCTAAGGTCTCTCATCCATATCCTCTAGTTCTCCGTGCCACGCGATTTCAGTCTTAATAACTTTTTCCTGATATCAAGTTTAAATCTGCTTTCCTAAGCTCTTAACCATTTGTTCTTTATCACAAGTGTTGCTGAGCACTCATAAAATCCCATCTCACAGAGACGTTGCTATCTAGCAGCTTTCTCAGAATCTGTGATTACTTCATGGTTTGGATCAAGTAAAATAGGGATGTATTTTTGATTTTTACCGGTATTAAGTCTTGTCCACACCAAGACACTGAAGCCTATTAGAGTGTGTCAACCATCAGGACTCAGTTCTCCAGTCAAGAGTTTGGAGATTAAGGCACGAGTCTTTAGAAGAGAACTGAAATGATGGTTAATGCCAGGTACTGGCAAACAAAAATTCTTGATTCCACCTTTTGCTGGCACTGACCTTTCCTACATCCTCACGCAAGCAATTTAGTCCCTAGTGCGGGAAGCACCATCAAGCTGTTGTGGGATAAGGAGCTGCTGTAGGTCAACACATCCGAACTCTAGTAGTTTGCTGCTAGTTTGTACGTGGCCGTGCTCCTTCTAGAAGTTTTCTTCCGTTTATGTTTGGTTTAGCCATTTTTAAGCACGTGCTGGGTTTTAAACGTGTTTAAAAGTCGTTGCCTTCGCTGAGAGTCGCTCGTTTCAAATTCAAGCTGCTCTGCCTCTCCTCGCCCACCTGGAAGAGGTGTAATGGCATTTGGCTGCGTGGCGCAGGTATTGTAAGAGTTAATTCCCTTTTTTTTAGTGTGTTCTGTGCCTCAAAAGTGCTGTATAAATATGCTTATAAAGAAACACCAGCAAATTTGTTGGCAGACATGAAAAGATACGGCGAGCTAGTTTAATATGGTCCCATCAACCTTGACAACGTTCCCTTAAGGACATCAGCGACTGTCACTCGTAACTGGTGACGTTAGATCTGTTATCTCAGCGATAAGCTCGGTGGTGGTCTCTCTGCTCTCTTCCCGGATGACTCCGCTCTTTCCCCATTTGATAAAGCCAATTCCCATTACCTGTCTTGAAAGGCAGAGAGTAAAAGTGCCGTCCTTGGCCCTTCTCTCTTTGGAGAGGCAGTCTTCAAACGTCAGTGCGAGTGGGTCCCTCCGCGGAAGCAAGAGCTGCATCAACCCAAACGTGTCCCTCTTGGCTGACGGAGTCAACACCGCTGAGATTTTAAGGAGCAAATGGTTCAGATTTGAACATATCGGGCTACGAAAATCAACGGGAGCTCCTCGGTCAGCCCTCGGAAGGAAAGCTGCCTCCTCTGGAGCGCTGAACATGGAGGGAGAAAATTACGGCTAATTGGGCAGACCTCGTTGAGGGCTTTGGGGAAGGGGTTAGTGGTGAGACATCTCTAAGAAATGCTGACCACGCTGGAGCTGGTAGAGACGTCTCATGCAGCAAAAAGTCTTCCCTAGTGAAGAAGAGGTCGCTTTCAGGGTGTGGAGGGTGTTGTTGTGTTGGGAGATCCAAGGTCAAACACTTCCACAGCTGCTGTGTAAAACGACGTTAAAAGCTACCCCAGCCTGGCCAGGCACGGGTTTAAAATCTAAATGATTTTGAGGCGTTTTTGTGCACGGGTGAAGAGGGCTGTGCAAGCACCATGCACGTTTCTCCCTTTTGGACAGCATGTCTCAATGCATTATGACTCCTGATACTCAATTCGTAATTATTTCGATGCATTTTGAAAGGAAGACCGATTTCATTGCCTCGGATGGGAGTGAAAGAAATGACGAGGTAATTTCTGGAAGAAACTGCTCCGTGTTAAACAGATGGCATCACTGAGAGGAAGATATTTTGCGGGAGGAGATGGCAAACATTTTGTGTTAAAATATTCCCAGAACCGGCGTGCTGTTCTGCGTATGCAGGAATGGGATCCTAGGATGAAACAATAAAGCATAATAAAAATATAAGGCATACGTAATGCAGTATGACACCAGCATAATGCATATGCGTTGGGGTTTTTTCACTGGTATCTCTAGACTGTGACCTGGAATATTCTGCTGTTCAGTTTAGAGATGGGGAACCCACTTGTGGGAATCGAGTGCCCAAACCTAGAAAGAGTTTTGCCATTTCAAAGGGATTTCTGGCATCCTGATTTGTTTTTTTTTATGAGGTCTTTATTCCTAGAAAGATGTATTTCCAGTACGTCTCAAGTAGAGCAGTGATTTTGAGGCAGAGAAACACAAATTGTGCCTGAGTTGTGTTTTTTTCACCAACTCTCTGTTTTATCTGTTCTCCAGCTGTTGGGTCTTTGTCTCAGCAGCTGTTGGCATTTAATATATTTTTTTGAAGGCTACCTTATAGACCTTTTCTACTCTTCATGCCTCATCTTGTGCAGTCTTCAGTCATTCCCCCACTGCTGCTCTTGGCTTTGAAGGAATGGCAAAGGTGATACTAATACATTTGCAGTAACTACATGGTTTAACTACATCACATTCTTCCCCTTGTGTTTTCCCAGGTTTATCCAGGAGATCGAGCACGCCATGGAGCTTGGCCCAGCCAAGCAGTGTCCGCTCCGCGAGTTCCTCACCATGTACATCAAGAACATCTTCCTCAATCAGGTCCTGGCTGAGATCAATAAAGAGATCGAAGGCGTCACGAAGGCCTCTGATCCCCTGAAAATATTGGCTAACGCGGATACTATGAAGATCCTGGGTGTGCAACGGCCTCTTCTGCAGGTAGGAGCTACATGAATCATAGAACTGTCAGGGTGGGAAGGGAGCTTGAAGATCATCTAGTTCCAACCCCCCTGTGCCGTGGGCAGGGACATCCCCCACTAGATCAGGCTGCCCAGAGCCCCATCCAGCCTGGCCTGAAAAACTCCCAGGGATGGGGCTGCCACCCCCTCTCTGGGCAACCTGGGCCAGGGTCTCCCCACCCTCATGGGGAAGAACTTCTTCCTCACGGCCCATCTGAACCGACCCATCTCCAGCTTCAATCCATTCCCTCTAGTCCTGTCACTGCCCGACATCCTGACAAGCCCCTCCCCAGCTTTCTTGTAGCCCCTGGAGATACTGGGAGGCCACAATAAGGTCTCCTCGGAGCCTTCTTTTCTGCAGACTGAACAGCCCCAACTCTCTCAGTCTGTGTTCCCAGGAGAGGTGCTCCAGCCCTCTGAGCATCCTCGTGGCCCTTCTCTGGACACGCTCCAGCACGTCCAGATCTCTCTTGTGCTGGAGGCTCCAGAACTGGACGCAGGACTCCAGGTGGGGTCTCACGAGAGTGGAGCAGAGGGGGAGAATCACCTCTCTTGACCTGCCAACACATCCCTCACTGTCCCATGTCTAGCCATAACCTGGCTGTACGTACAATGAGGAAAGATGTGGACCTGCTTGAGCAGGTCCAGAGGAGGGACATGAAGGTGACCAGAGGATTGGAACACCTTCCCCGTGAGGACAGGCTGAGGGAGTTGGGGTTGTTCAGCCTGGAGAAGAGGAGGCTCCTAAAGGGGAGACCTTAGAGCAGCTCCCAGTACCTGAAGGGGCTACAGGAAAGCTGGGGAGGGGCTCTTTACACGGGGGTGTTGCAATAGGACGAGGGGCAACGGTTTTAAACTGGAGCAGGGTAGATTTGGATTAGGCATTAGGAAGAAGTTCTTCACTGTCAGGATGATGAGACCCTGGCATAAGTTGCCCAGAGATGTTGTGCATCCCCCCTCCCTGGAAGCATTCAAGGCCGGGTTGGATGGGGCTTGGACCACCTGGGAGGTGTCCCTGCCTGTGGCAGGGGAGTTAGAACAAGATGACCTTTAAGATCAATTCCACCCAAACCATTCTGTGATTCATCGCAACATTGAGTTCTGTAGCTAGAATCTATTCCAGTGCCACTGTCTTTCCTCTTCTGACCTCTGTGGGCACGTGTGTAGGTAGACACGGGCTCTTAGGTTTTGCTTCAGCAAGAGGATGTGTCTCTCCAGCTACGTGCGTCAACCCAACGGCATCTTTGGATAGTTTCTGAAAAGTTCTTAGAAAATAGCACACATCTCCCAAAGCTGATATGGCCTCTGTCTTACTTTATAACTGCAAAACATGTGCGTGTTATAATGGTGCACAACAGAAGTAAAAACTATTATTATTTTTATTTTTGGAGGGGAAATCGCTAAGATTTTTGCATGTGTTGATCGTTAGTGTGACTCCTGTCTGGGTGCCGTGGATGTGGGATGGGTCTTTCAGAGGCGAAGCAAAATTAGATTGCAGGGGGGAATTTTCAGAAGTCTTCAGAGGGGAACAGCTTCCTTAGAAGGAGGGGAAGAAGTTTCTTCACGTGGTTTAGAAAATCTCCATGAGTAAAAAATGATGTTTTGGAAGGGCACAGCGTCCCAAATTATTGCCTTCCCAAGGCAGAGCTTTACCAGCCTTCTCAGGCTGTAAAATATGGTTGAAACAAATAAAATTTAGGGCAGTTTTGGTTTCTGCAAGAGGAAAAGTAGCTGAAGATTGGAACTACAGTAGAAAACAAAATTCTACTTATTCATGGTGTGAGGAGTCCGTTGAAGATGTTAACTGGGGTTCATTTTGAGAGAAATGGAAAGAAATAGGTGTATTTTGTATTGTTTGCCTTTCTTTTGTTTTCGCTGAGGAGAATTAAGCTGAATGAGAACCCAAACTCAGCCTGACCTCCTTGAGAGCTGAAAATACTTTGTGAGAATATTAAGATGCCAGCTTTGGAGCGGAATCGTGGAGGCTGTTAACTTCAGATGTTTGTTTTAGATTTTTAACGCAGTAACGTACTTTTGTGGGTTGTGGCTTGGTTTGTAGCCGTGAAAACGTGTCCTCGGATATCAATACATTTTCTTAAAGTTCATTTGGGGTTGAGAGAGTCAGAATGGCTTGGAATTTTCTCGTCCAGTTCCTCTAATTTGTTTCTCGTGATGGATGGAAATCGTTTTGAACCGGAATTATTCTCGGTCAAAACGTACGTGGTCAGAAGGTCTGCCTGTTCCCGACGTTCTAGAAGTGGTAATTTTGTGAAAGAGAAGAAAAATTGCTGCCTCTTTGAACCAAGGCATCCGAATAGCTCCCTAAAATAATTTTATTGATTTTACGTTAAAAGAGAAAATAAATAAATAAAGCGTGCAGCCCGAAGGAGCCTGGCACCGCACTCTCCCAGCGCTGCGTTACTTTTTCCTGCCGTGTGGCGTTCACGGACGGGGTCGTGGTTCGAGCACCCGGCTCCTTCCTATCCCAGAGATCTTTCTGAAGCTTCTGCAGGAGGAGCCGGCGCGACGATTTGAACACAACTCAAGAATTTATCAGTTCCCACCGCCCGGGCTGGTAATAGCTGCGTTTTGATAACTATCAGCGCATGTTTGAACTGAATTAGTTCGTAGATAAGAGGTTTTCTAGCATACTGTGCCGTCGTGTCCTCATAGATGAACCATCCATTTCTATCGAGATTAAAAAAAAAAATAATAAAAATTGTAGCTGCCCTTTGTAAATATTAAATTTGCGTGCAAGGGTGGTTTTGCTTTCCATTCTTCCGTCCTTAATTGTCAGATGCTGCAAATCCCTTTGCTCTGAGGAGTGACTGAGTAACCGCGAAACTAATTTGTCTCTAAAACTATTCTGCGTTAAACTTCAGGCTGTAATTGTTTAAATCAATACTAAATTAGGCTACAAGCAGCTCGGCAGCTTCTTATAGCCTGTTCTTGTGTGGTTCGTGTCGAGGTGATCAATCTTTCCAGTTAGGTGGCCACTCCTAATACTGGCTTTAAAAATGTGTTGTCCAGCAAAAAAAAAAACCCAAAACTTATTGCTTCGATCTTCCCGCTTCGTAGCAGCAGAGTGAGATTTGTCCTTCCAAGCGTTGGTGCCACCGTTGGTTCTCACAACGGTATCGCGTAGGAGATGGGCACGATCATTTTCTGGCTGAAAATCCAGCAAAAAAAAAATAAAAACAACAAAAAAAAACCAACCTTGAAATTAGGGGAGCGTGCAGCTGTCTGCAGGATAATGACTCGCTGGAGCTAATTATCCCGTCGCCCGCACCGCTCAGCCCACGCGCTAAGTCACTCGCTTGTGACTTTCCAAGGAGCCATCGCTGGTGGCTTTGGCACGTTTTCTTCCCGTCAAATTACTGGTTATTAGGAAGAAGAATGGTCACAGTGAGTGGCGATTAAATGGCTCGCCAGTAGGGATGGGCGCATGCTTTGGTAGCGAGTGGATGTTATTATTTATTAGTGTAAACAAATTAGTTGTCTTTCCAGGCTGGCTTCCAACAATCAAAACCCATTAAGGAGCAGGCATGGCCGATCAATCGGGTTTTTCCCATTCAAGGGTGACTTTTGAGGCAGCACCTGTGGTTCTGGGCCTCATTTTTTTTTTTTATTTTTGGGGTTTTTTGCACTGGCACGATGCCTAAACCAGTGCAAAATGCTTTGCAGATGTCTCCATCTCTTGTGGGTGTCTCTGTTTCCGTTGCACCAGTAGCATATCAAGAGGTGAAGTCCGTGCCGGAATTTCTAGCTGAATCTTCTTTTTTTTCAGTTTGAAATGAGAGAAAAAACTACCTCTCCCTGCGAGCTTCAATCCCCCTATTGCTTTCAATATTTCTTTAGATAATTTTTCCTCTGGGGGGAACATTTAGTGCAGTTACTGCCTTTTGTGGAAGCTTTTACAAGGCTCCCGTGTAAGTCATGTGCAGATGTATAAGTTCTCCACTGAGGCTGATCGCGGAGCTCAAAGTTCTGTAAAAGCAATTGCTAGCTTTAGGCAAGCTGTTATGGCAGCGCTTCAATTTATTTTAAAAATCAGGTTTAACTTGCACATTCAGTAAAACCTAGATAGGAGACAGCTTCAAGTTGCATATGGATGTATTGAAGTAGCGCGCCTTGGAGGCAGGATTGTTTTCTTCCTCTCCAGATCTGGAAAAGCCAAGTCGGGTTTCACAGCCCATCCCACGGCTGCGACTCACATTTGACCTGAAGGACCTCACTTTTGAGGTCTCCGTAGGTTTTTAATCCCTGCAAGTTGCTGGGATTAATGGGTGGGTGTAATGTTGCGTTGGAGTCGGCCGGAATCCGTGCAACCCTCGGTTTTTCATCAGTGAATCCGGCTTAACATTCCCCATCTCTCATGACCCGGGGCTCAACACCAAGCTGGTCTTAGCTGTGTGGTTTCCATCTAGAACATTTAAACAAACTTTTTGAGAGTTGGTAAAATCACAGCTGCTCTACTTGGAAGATGCTCTGTTAGAAATTAGCGCCACGGAGTCTAAGTCTTGCCTAAGTCAAGCCTAAGTCTTGACTGAAAGCATTGAGAGTTGGGTGCAAAATACCTTTGATCATGGTCCTACCTGAGACCACCAAGTTGTTAACCTCAGCTAGTATCTGTCAGATGACTGCAATTTTTGGCCAGTACCAACCCAGATTGTATTTGAGCTTCATAAATGATGGGTTACTGTTTTTTCCATGTCATTAATAACCATTTTCCTGAATATTTCCATACCCAGTATCATAATACCATCATTATGTGAGTTGGAAGGGTAGCTAATCCAATGACCACATGATGGCCTTCATGCTTCCTCCAGTGGGTATCTCTTGTTATAGCTGATTTCTGGTTTAAATTATTCTGGTGTAATTAAAATATACCTCCCTGAGGTCAGTCTAGCCACAGTGGTCTCAACAGTGCTAGAGATGAAAGTCTGTATGGAGGGTTGTATCAATGAGTCTAATCAGAAGATTAGAGCGAACCAGACCAGTTAATAAAATCAGAGCAAAATAGAAAACATCTGCAAAATTAGAGCAAAACAGACCAGTTAATAAAAAGATCAGGCGGTCTCTTAGCAATTACATTGTGCTTTTGATTAGAATCGTAGAATCATGGAATAGTTTCAGCTGGAAAAGACCTTGAAGATCATCAAGTCCAGCCTTTGTCCCAGCCCTGTCAACCTACTAAACTATGTCCCCCAACACAACATCTACCTGTCTCTTAAACATCTCCAGGGATGGTGACTCAACCCCCTCCCTGGGCAGCCTGTTCCAATGGCTGACAACCCTTTCAGTAAAGGAATTCTTCTTAATATCCAACCTGAACCTTAGTAAATCTTTAAAAAAAAAATAATTTAATTTAATGGGTAAACTTGCTATTCAAAAACTGTGTTTCTAACACAACTTTATTTCTCAAGCTGTGTCTTTGTAGAGCATCAGCCAACATCATTCACAGGGTCCAAGAGCTTCAGGGTGAATTCATGTCGTGAGCTTTGCTTGCTCAGGGTTGTGTCTGCCGGGTTATTTTAGAAGGTGACCCGAGCTGGGAGAGCTTTATTTCCAACCCTGAGCAAAAGCGATGACCGTTGCTCCGAACGCCCTTGGTAACCAGCAGCTTCAGGTTGGAAAAGCACAACCTCCTGAGCTGCTGATACTGAAAAACCTGGCTGGACCGGGGTCAAACCTTGGGTTTTCAGGGTGGGTTGGAGGGTGCAAACTGGCTTCTGTCTCTTCCGATCTTTCTCCAGCAAGACTTTTTGGTGGACAAACCGGCGAGAAGTAATGGTTTGTGACACATCTGCTGACAGGGACTGAAGTACATTAGCACTCTGTCAATCCCATCTTCTGAGAGCTGCCTTTTTCGAGACCTATTTGACGTTCCTGCCTATCAAAGGCATCCTCAGGTTTTTGTTGGCGTGGGAAGGGCAGCAGGCGGTCGAGGGAGAGGCGAATATCTGCGTAGCCAACGCCAATCCGTGGGGATCGGCCGTTGGAAGGGAGCAGAAGGGACGTTAGACCCTCGAGGTGACCCTGGGAGCCTGGAATGGGTGCGAGGAGAGGTTGACTTTGTGAATTTTTCTGTCTCTGTTTTTTACTGGTTGTTAGTCTGGTAAGTGGGACTCAAGCCAAAGTGGAAGAGAAAACTACTCCAGCTCTCGCGTGCTGGAAATGGCCTGGCAAAAAAAACAAAAAACAAACAAAAAAAAAAAAAAAAGAAAAAAGGAAAAAGAGAGAAATAAAAAATAGCTGTCACTGTCTGCTTGGCCTTGAAGGCTGACACTAACAGGTCCTGTCTGTGTCATTGCAATTCCCTGTACAGCTCCTGGATTCATCTTGTCTCCGTAGATGGGGTATCTGTTGAGCTAGTTGGGCTTGGATCATAGAATCATAGAATCATAGAATTTAGTGGGAGATGTCCCTGCCCATGGCCAGGGGGTTGGAACTAGATGATCTTTAAGGTTCCTTCCAACCCTGACAAATCTATGAATCATAGAACCACAGAATCGTAGAGTCATAGAATCATAGAATGTGTTGGGTTGGAAGAGCCCTTTAAAGATCCTTTTTGTTTTTGCTCCTGAATTACTGTAGGGTTTTAGGGTGACAGGAGAAACTTGGCTTGGCCAGAAGTCAAGGGGAGCGTTGGACAACTCGTAGGGAGGCTGTGGGAGCTGCACCGTGGTGACGCTGGGACTGATTCCAGGGTGCTGAGCTGGCGTTGCTAAGGTGCAGAGGAACATCCCTGTCTTGCAGGATTAACCCTTCGAAGGGACCTTTGCTGCCACAGCATTTGCAGCGTTCGTTCTCACCCTGGGTTTTCCAGCTGTTTTTTTCAGCTTTCAGAGTCATCGCTAGACCAGTAAAACCACTAAAACTTCCTTGTAAGTTATTTTTTTTAATTTTCTTTTATTTTTGCAGTCTTTTTTTTAGCTCTGATTTTGCAGGTAAACCACATGGATCTGCCCCAGCCTCAGTCACAAGCCTTGACTGATTATTTTAATTACCAAAACAGCCCAGACAGGCTCCTTCAGCCGTAGTATTGCGCTCCTACATCCTCATTTGGCCTCCCATGGCTGAGCCCACGTGGCTGGTGTCAGGAACAACCTCTCCGTCCAGAGGAGAAGCCATTCAGCTTGGCCACCCTCCTGTTTGTTTATAGCTTGAGCTGCACATTGCTCATTTGCAACCTCATTGACGAGAGTGCGTCCCTGGGATGCAGAAACAGGGCTGGACGTCTTGTTAACCCAACGGTGCTTCAGAAAAGTGAGAAATCTCAGGTCCAGCATCCCTAGAAGCAATGCTTCACCCACTTTCCTTCTTCCCCTCCACCTGCCTTTCATTCCTAGGTGCTTCTTCAGTTTCAAAGCGGGGCTTTGACTTCACTGGGGTTGTTTCGGTGATGGATGGTGCCCACCCGTCACCAAAACAACCCTGGGCCAAGAGGCTCTTAGCATCCACTTTTGAGGACCTACCAAGGCCAAGTCTGATGGACTTCATGTAAAAGAGATGCGGATGGCTCCATCACCAGCAGCCCTCCAGGAGATTCTTTCGTAACTCACTAGGAAAGTTTTAATTACTTGGGTTTTTTTCCCAAAACGCAGCGGTGGTGGCGGTTGGGGTCTTGGTTGGGCTTCTTTTGGAGTCTCTCTGCACCCAGAGCTGCAGGTTGTGTCTCGTCACAACAGTACAGATATTTTTTTTCCCTTCCCTCTGCTTGATTTGCTTCATCAGTCCCAAATCCAGCCTGTAACACAACTTACATTATCAGCAGCTTCAAGAGAAGAAACTTCCCCGTGTTCTTGCCAGGCTCATTGAAAGTCACATTCTTTTTTTTTTCTTTTTTTTTTCCCCCCTTGTATTTGAAACCTGGTCCCATTTCATTTCGGAAGAATAATTTCCCGTTTTTGAAATGTTTTCCTAATCAGAAGTGCCGTATGAGAAGAGCCATCGCGTTTTAAATAATTGATGGCTACTTTATTGAGTTGTCAGCACTAATTCATCCTCCTTTTGAAGTGCTCGGGTGTTCAAAGGAGTAATCCTTTTACGACGTGCTCATTTTTTTGAAGGAAAGTTCATTTTTATAATTACTTTTTTTTTTTCCCTCCCTCCTCCCCACTGCCGAAAGTAATTGTAGCTGCACGAGAGGGAGGGATGAGATACCTTCCAGCTCACGCGAGCTCTAAAACGCCTTTATTACTACTTTTGCTGCTAATTTCTCTGCCTCCCCCCTTCTGCAGATGTTTAATTATACCTGGTTTAAAAGCGCATTTTTGAAATATGACACCCAGTGCTCAGAGAGAACAAAAGAGAGATTAATCTATTGTTAAAAGGAAAGGTAAAGAAGCTCTATTATTTATTTTTTTGTTGTTTTTGTCAGGTCCCTGACAAGCAGCGTTTGGTGGGAGGGATGCAGAGAAGTATCTGCGGTTGGAGTGCAAGGGACTTGTCAAATTGCAGAAATGAAAAACAGACACAGAGAGATGCTGCGATCCGAGTATTCCTCCCCGCGCGGTGGGTTTCCCCCTCCGCTGGCAAAAAGGTTCATGCTGGAGTGTATAAACTTTGCTAGCAGCTTAAAGGTTAGTAGCACTCTCATTTACATCTGAAAGAAGGGAGCAAATTAAAAGTTGCCCCTCTTGCTACCGAGCTGTAAATAGACCCTTTTCCATTTCAATAAAATAAAGTACAACGCAATAAAATAATAGTTTCGCTCGCGCACGCAAAGCTGTCAGGTTGGTATATATATATTTTTAATTTTTTTTGCAAATGATCTGCTTTTGTGCTGGGATTTTTATTCCCCCTGCAGAAGGGAAAAGCTTCTGCCTTGCTGTGGGGTGGTACCAGGTGCTGCAGCCTCGGTTCTGGGCATCGTGGGGAATTTAAAGCATTGGGGTGGGCTCTTTAATTAAAATATTCAGGGACCTCGTGTGTCGCTGCGGAGTGGAGATGGAGTAAAATGAGACAATTGTACAGGAGCGCCCTGCCCTGGGCTGTGTTCTATTTTAATTAATTAGGTGCTGATTGTAGCTGCTGGAAAAGGTAAAGACAAGAGAGAACTGAAAAGCTTTGAATTTGTGGTGTCCTGGATTCCAGTCTCAGCTGAACTTGCAGGCACTAGAGTTACACCAGGGTTCTTCCAGCACGAGTGAGATGAAATTTAGCCCTAAATAATGCCTGTAGTCAGTCATTTGAAATATTAAAGAAAAAGATACGGTCATTCAGCTGCATCCAACTCCTGTTTGCATGAATAGCATCAGCCTCAATAGCCTCTTGAGTCGCATTCAATTAAAAGAAAAACAAGCTTGAAAATGAAGCAAACGAAACATTCAAGCCTCCAAGGGAGCTCCAAGGCACTTCTAGCAGAAGGCACCAAGATTTCTCTGCTTAAATCTATTTTTTTCTCGCTTAAGGGCGGTGTCAGACCCTGTATTGAGGGCAGGTCGGTGACAGGTTGAACACCCCTCTTTGGGATTAACGTGGCATTTCATCTTTAATTCCTGCTCTGTTGTTTTCCATGGCGCTTTATCAGCCACAAAGTGAAAAATATTATTAATCACCATTCTTCTAGCTGGACACTTGGAAATAGTGAAGATGAGCCGTCTGCCTAGAAGCATTAACTGCAAAAATGAACGCAAGCTGGTGCGTTTGAGCTGTCGCGCAGGTGCTGGTCAAATCATTGATCAGAAACTACAACAGTGTGTGTTTTGGGTCTTCCTAGAGTTACTTGAAGAACTGGTTCCCGTCCTTTAAGTAGAAACACTTTGGCTTAGCTGTTTGTGTTGCTGCAAAGCATCGAAGCACCGTGCTGGGTCCTCGTGGTTGGGGTAGGAAGGTGGTGCTGGGGTGTGATGACTGCACTCGCCGGCTTCTAGGGACATGTAGGCTTGGAAGAAATGTTTGGAGAAATCCATTCACAGGTTGGCACAGGGGGGTCTCATTGTAGAGATGTTCATAGAATCATAGAATCATAGAACAGTTCAGGCTGGAAAAGACCCTTGGGATCATCGAGTCCAACCATTGTTCACCCCTAAACCATCTCACCCAACACCACATCTCAGCGACACTTCAACACATCCAGGGATGGCGACTCAACCCCCTCCCTGGGCAGTCTGTGCCAGGGTCTGACCACTCTTTCCATGAAGAATTTCTTCCTCATGTCCAGTCTAAACTTGCCCTGTTGCAACTTGAACCCATTCCCCCTGGTTCTGTCCCTAATGACCTGTAAGAAGAGACCAGCACCAACCTCTCTACAATGTCCTTTCCAGTAATTGTAGAGCATGATGAGGTCCCCCCTCAGTCTCTTGTTCTCCAAAGCTGCATCTGAAAGGGGGCTCTTCTGCCCTTCTTCTCATTTAAAGCCCTTTTTCTTCTTCCCCGTTTAAAAGCAGCAGACAGCATCAACCATTTACATCGTGTCTTGGGCTCCTGCTGGGTTAAAAGCAATATTTCGACGTTCAGATTCCTTCCTTTTAATATTGCTTGGTATTCAGGGATTTTGATTTGATGCCTCGTTCTTCCTGAGGAATTTGTGTACAAGTTGTGCTCGTTTTGTGGTTTGTAAAGCCCATCACAGCCCACAGGGGGGTGCATAGGGGCAACCAGGACATTATCCGGATTTAATCTCCGGTGTTCCATCTAACCTCTAGGAAAAGTGGCAAAGCAAATAGGAATAGGAATAGGAATAGGAATAGGAATAGGAATAGGAATAGGAATAGGAATAGGAATAGGAATAGGAATAGGGAGTGGGAGTAGGAATAGGAGTAGGAGTAGGAATAGGAATAGGGAGTGGGAGTAGGAATAGGAGTAGGAGTAGGAATAGGAATAGGAGTATGAGTACAAGTAGGAATAGGAATAGGAATAGAAGTAGGAATAGGAGTAGGAATAGGAATAGAAGTAGGAATAGGAATAGGAGTAGGAGTAGGAGTAGGAGCAGAAATAGGAATCGGAGTGGGAGTAGGAGTAGGAGTAGCAGTAGGAATAGGAGTAGGAATAGGAGTAGGAGTAGGAATAGGAATAATAAGAATAATTCTTATATTGGTAGACCACATGCTTTCGAAAGGCAGGTGAGTTTTCTTGCTGTTGCAGGTAGAAGAGTTTCTACCACAGCAAAGGTGTGGGTGGGCACCTCGAAGAGTTAACGAAAGGGCTGTCAAAGGGTGACCAACAACCCACGGCTTCCTAATTGTCGTTGCCTCTTCAAAACGGTGGAGCACGCTGCGTTTAAGGAATGTCCCTGCTCAGAGCAGCATCAAATGCTTCTGGCCGTGATGAGATGCTTTTTAGCCCTTCCTGTGAACCATCTGCCAGTAGCCACTGGAAGGGACAAGGAATGGGACTTAGAGCAGTTGCCATGCCACAAAGCAGAGACTGTAGGCTGAACTATCCAAAAAAAAAAAAAAAAAGAGAAAAAGAGGAGAAGTTAAGATTAAGCAGCTGATGCTCTGGAAATAAGAACCTACTGTTAAATCAAGGAGGAATATCCATGACAAATGGATTCAGGCAAGAAAGATCTACCCACTGTTGAGCGTAAACCAACAAATAGCTGGAGGGTGTAAGGGGTTACTTGGTCTTTTACGTTCTTAAAAATAATTTGGCAGCACTTGCATGGTTCGTCAAGCCAACAAAAATCTTGTTTAATTGAAATGAATTGCCCGCGTGTATATAAATGCATATTGAAGTTTCTCTATCGCTGCCTCAATAATACGGGCTGAGCATCTCTTAATTGCATTTGGCGTTGCATTTCACAGCTGGGCTGTGAGCAGCCAGAAAAGCTGCTTTCCATTAAGTGAGGTTTGAAGGAACAAGTCTTCCTGCTCATTTTCACATTAATAATTCGCCAGGACCGCAGCACTGGAGATACAAAGAGCTGGTAGAAGTCTTGAAAAGGAGAGAAAGAGTTTTCAAGTGAAAATGTTTATTAGACAGCGAGCTAAAGCAAAGAGTTTAACCCAGGAGCTGATATGCTCAGGCAGTTACGTTTGGGTGTCTGGAAAGATGTGAGCTTCACAAATAAACTCCATTTTTGATATAATGGCAGTAGGAGAGCTTGAACACTAAACAGGCAGCCTCGAAGAGAAGGCAACATATAACAGCACCTTCCCTTTTGTTTTGCTGAACATTGATCTTAACCTGATGCATTTTTGTACCCTTTAAAAATAAAAAAATTAAAAAAAAAAGAAAGAAATTGCCCCAGTGAAGCTAAGAAAGCAAAATCCCTTGACAACCTGCAAGGAGTTGATTCTCCAACTCCTTTATACGCAAATGGGAAAGGAGAGGTTTGGGGCAAGGCTCCAATGATACTCGATCTGTGGCAGCACGAAGTTGTCCAAAAATGGTTTGAAGAACATATATCTATATATTTTGTCTTATTTATTGACTTATGGCAGCCTGAACTGGAGCCCCACGGTACTGAGCAGGTGGAGGAAGGAAAAGGGGACACGTGTGCTGACAGCGTTGGCAGGTTGTCGTCGGAGTCGACGTGAGAGTTTGAAGCCCCTTGAGATCTTCTTCTCCAGATATTTGCTGTGGGTTGGTCTGAGCCACCCTCACTTCTGTGCGACGTGCCTTTCCCCTTGACTATTCCCCCCCAAATGCCTCTTTCGCTATTTTTACGAGGGTATCAGCTTGTTTTTCTTCTGAAGCGCATTTCCACCCTGTATCGTTTGGCACTGATGCACATTTAGGTAATGAGGGAGGTTGTTTCCCCTCTGATGAGGAAAATTATTTTAAATGTTTTTCTTCTAATAGGTTGGCAAGTGTTGAAATTGATGTAATGAAATAATGACAGGGGAGCATCTCCCCGTGAGTTTGCTGAGGTGGAGAAAAACATCCTTCTTGACAGGCTTCGGGGTTTTTCTTCTAGGTCTGTTGCCTTACACTTTCTTTTTTTGCTTTGCTCTTAATGATCGTGGAATCGTAGACTGGCCTAGATTGGAAGGGACCTTAGAGATCATCTAAACCAACCTCCCTGTCACGGGCAGGAACACCTCTCAACTAGATCAGGCTCCTCAAGGCTCTGTCCAACCTGGCCTTGAACACCTCCAGGGAGGGGGCAGCCACAACATCTCTGGGCAATTTATTCCGAAGTCTTGCCACCTTCGTACTGAAGAATTTCTTCCTAAGATCTAATCTAAATCTATTCTCCTTCAACTTAAACCCACTTCCCCTTGTCCTGTCAGTGGACACTCTTGTAAAATGTCCCTCCCCAGCCTCCCTGTAGGATCTCTTCAGGTACTGGAAGGGAACTATTAGGTCCCCCCAAAGTCTTCTCTCTTCAAGACTGAACAACCCCAGCTCCCTCAGCCTGTCCTCGCAGCAGAGCTGCTCCAGCCCCTGGGTCATCTTTGTGGCCTCCTCTGAACGTGCTTCAGCAGTTCTATGTCCCTCTTATGGTGGGGACACCAGAACTGGACGCAGCATTCGAGGTGGGGTCTCACAAGAGGAGAGTAAAGGGGGAGAATCCCCTCTCTTGCCCTGCTGGCTGCACTTCTCCTGATACATCACAGGATGCAGTTGGCCTTCTGGGCTGCAGGAGCGCCCTTCCGGCTCATGTTGAGCTTCTCGTCTATCAACACCCCCGAATCCTTCTCTTCAGGGCTGCTCTCACCCCACTCTGTGCCCAGTTTGTATTTGTGCCTTTGAAGGCACAGGGTGGCCTCAAGGAAGTAGTCTTTAAGTCCAGTCTATCTCCACTGACAGGTGCTGTCCACACCAACCTGAGCTACCTGTCCACATCATTGTCCCCTTTGTGTTTTCCTTCTCTAAAACCCCACTGACTAGTTATACCTTGTAGCCAGGGCATAATTTAGGTTTATTTACAGAATATTCCATACTTGCTGCATCATTTGTTGCAGGTCTGGTGGTAGCACAGGTCTTCAAGAGAGATTTGAACGAAGGTGGGGATGACCTGCCTGGCCAGTGGTGGATTTTCCGTGCATAAGAAATGATAAAAATCCTGAAATAATTCTACTGGAGGTGGATAAACGACACGTTCAAGATTAGTGTTGATGCCAGAGGAGGACGCAACACAACGTGCTGTGTGAGCGATATGTGCTCACAACCCGGAAAGCCAATTGCATCAGGAGATGCGTGGCCAACAGGTCAAGGGAGGTGATTCTCCCGCTCTGCTCTACTCTGGTGAGACCACACCTGCTGTTCTGTGTCCAGCTCTGAGGTCCTCAGCACAAGAAGGTCATAGTCCTGCTCAAGTGTGGGCAGAGGTGTGCCGTGAAGATGTTCAGGGGGCTGGAGCATATCCTCTGTGAGGACAGGCTGAGAGAGTTGGCGTTGTTCAGCCTGGAGAAGAGAAGGCTCCGAAAGGGGAGACCTTATTATTGTCTTAAAAGGATGCTTGAAGGGGCTGCAGGAAAGAAGAAGAGGGATTCTTCATCAGGGAGTGTAGTGGTAGTACCAAGGGTAACGGTTGCAAACTTAAAGAGGGTAGAATTAGATTAGATATAATGAAAAAATTCTTCACCACGAGGCTGGGGACACATGGCAACAGGTTGCCCAGAGAAGTTGTGGATGTCCCCTCTCTGGAAGTGTCCAAGGCCAGGCTGGATGGGGCTTTGAGCAACCTGGGCTGGTGGGAGGTGTCCCTGCCCATGGTGGGAGGTTGGCATGAGATGATCTTGCAGTTCCCTTCCAACCCAAACCTTTCTGGGGCAAGGCTGTACAAAAAGCAGGCAGCACTGTGGTGGCTGGGAGGGAGCAGAGCGTGGCTCTGCTCAGTTCCCATCCCCACCATTGATTTATTTTGTGCATTTGACCTTTTCCAGAGGCTGCTATAACTCAGCTCCAGCTCCAGGTTGTGAGATAACCTTTTCTCTTTCTTCGCTCCGGACTCTGGTGGAATTGAAGGAAATTTGGGAAACAGCCACTTGGAAAGTTCATGGCAAGGAGCAGAGCTTCTTCTCCAGAGCAGCTTTGCAGTCGCGTTTCTCATACAAGCTTGGGTCAAAATCAGCTTGTTTGGAGTTGGGGTTTTTTTTTTGGTGTGGTTTAGTTTGGGGTTTTTTTACATGTGATTCAAGGTGCTGACTTGGGGTTGCGTGTGTTGATGGCAACAAGAAGCTGATTTTATTTTAGTTGATATCCTGACTGGTTTCATAGCTCAGTGCAGACAACACAGAAAAAGAATTTCCGCCAGAAGTTCATGAGTCTGTCCCTAAATCTTTGCTTTTGGACGTTGACATCCACAGGCGATGGGGAGGAACAGAGGAAAATTTCCAGAGGCAGGAGTTACTAAGCACACGTCAGACAACGGTTGGTCCACAGCTGCTTGCTGGACCCATGCCCTTGTGATAATTAAACTTAAATCTCATTTATTACAAGAGGTAGCTCATGGCCCCAAATTACTTTTTCACCAAATTCCACGATAAAGCAGGAGCGGACCGTTGTTGCTCATCTTTATCGTGGTAAAAATAGCAGTCAAGTCACAATTTGAAGTATTTTTCATGTTTGTGATGTGTTCTTTTCAATCGGACCATATCTGCTCTCTCTTAGCTTTCCCATCAGTTTATGATCACATGAAGCCTCCAACATCCTTTCTGGTTTATTTTTGTGTGTCACGCTCTCAGGAAAAGAAAATGAAAATAAAAAAAAAATCTTGAATGCTGTAATTGCTTTTTCAATCAATTTTAAAGAGCCGCCGTAGGAACAAAATGCAAGAGCATTTTAAAAATATGTTTACATTTCCAGCTTATTGCAGGAAAACGCTCAAATCTCTTTTCTACTGGCTTCTACCGTAGATATCCTTGGGGCAACAAATTATTAACCGGATGGTGGGAATGTTTAGGTAAGGCTAGTGGAAATGTGGTCAATAAAAGCGTGCTTCCCGCTGACCCTTTTGGGACCTTTTGTGTATTTTGCTGTAAATGGTTTAGCACCATTTTTTTTCTCAGGTGGCTTTTATAAATTGGTTCTGGGCAAGATACACGGGGTCACAACACGGGGTGAAACCTTCGCTTTCTTTGCTCAGAGTTTACTCCGCAGTCGCTCGCTGAATTCTCCGGAGCTCAAGAGGTCAAACATCAGGATTTGTCCCATTTCCAGAATTTAGAAGCAAATTCGGGAAATGCGAAGGGACCCGTGTGTCAACAGTGGATTTGCAGATCCTGGAGAGGCTTTAAAGGTCATGGTTTTCAGATTCAGAGGGAGATGAAAAGGGGCCGTATGTTTGTAGAGGTGCCTGATTGCACCCCAGTTCATGATGTTGCCATATGAGATTTCCCTAATGATAAGGAAATTCCAGGGATGGCACAAAAAGTCTTCGTATTGAAGGTTTCCCCCCCAAAAAGGGGGGAAAAAAGAAAAAAAGAAAGCAAAACCAAATCTTCTAGTGCCATAAGTGACGTCTACTTTGGGGATTATAATTATAATTATATATATATTATAAATATATATAAAACATTATATATATGTACATTATATATATATATTTATATATATAATTATATAATTATAATTTTTTTATACCCATCAGCAGTGTGCTGGGGGAACTCGGGGCTGGGTGCTGGTCCCCTGCTAGGGAAGATACGACCCTTCAGCTCAGAACTGATGCCTTTTTTGAGACAGCCTAAGGCTCAAATGACTGAAGATCTGCAGCTTAGGACCAAGGTGTGTTGGCCAACAAAAGCGAATGACTCTGGCAGCGCGTGCCCAGCAAAGGTTTGCCCAAAGCACATCTGTAAGTAATATTTTCGTGGATGTTTGTATCCACATTCATTTAACGCAGGGATAATGAGATTTCTGTGTCTCCCGTACATCCTTCACGTTCGAGTCAAACATGTCAGCAAAAGAAGATTGAACACGTTGTAGTTAACGAGGCTACAATTTGGGTAACCACAGAATTACAAAGGTGGGTTTTCTTTCATGTGTCCTTCGGAGTGATTATTATTTAACGTGTTCGTTAACATGGGGACGAAATTTCGAAAACGTTTATTTAATGAAACTGCTGATGTTGGGTTTGTGTGGGATGACGTAGAGTTTTACTTTCAGTTCTTGTGTGTTTTGTTAGGAAGAAAGTATTTTAAAAGAGCACCTGATGTGGCTTCTCTTTGTTTTGCCTGAGAGTGTTTGTTGCTTTGCTGTGTGGTTCAAAAAAACCATAGAATCGTTCAGGATGGAAAAGACCTTTAAGATCATTGAGTCCAACCATTAGCCCAGCATGGCCAGACCCACCACTAAACCATGTCCCCAGGCACCACATCTGCAGGACAGAAAGAGCCATCAGGAGTTCTCACTGGGAGTAGGATAACCACTCGTCTCCAAGGTGAAGCCAGTATCACTCAAGGAGTCTTCAGACTACACTCGGGAGGACTTAGAGTCATAGAATCATAGAATCATAGAATAGTTTTGGCTGGGAAAGACCTTCAAATAGAGTCCAACCTTTTCCCAGCCCTACGAACACCACTAACCCACGTCCCTCAGCACAACATCCACCCGTCTCTTAAACCCCTCCAGGGATGGCGACTCAACCCCTCCCTGGGCAGGCTGTGCCAGGGCCTGACAACCCTCTCAGTAAAGAAATTCTTCCTACTATCCAACCTGAACCTCCTCTGGTGCAGTTTAAATCCGTTTCCCTTTGTCCTGTTGCTCTCCACTAGGGAGAACAGACCCAACTCCTGTCTCTCTACAGCTTCACTCAGGGAGCTGTAGACAGCGATGAGGTCTCCCCTCAATCTCCTCTCCTCCAGGCTAAACAGCCCCAGCTCCCTCAGCCGTTCCTCACAGGACACGTGTTCCAAACCCTTTCCCAGCTTGGCAGCCCAGCTCTGTGTCCCCTCCAGCACCTCAGTGTCCCTCTTGGAGTGAGGGCCCCCAAACTGGACACAGGACTCAAAGTGTGGCCTCACCAAAGCTGAGCAGAGGGGAATGATCACCTCCTTGTTCCTGCTGGCAACACTTTGGGGGACACAAAAACAAGACAAGTCCTGTAGAGTCTGATCTAACTGGACTTGCTATGAGCAAGAGGCTGGACAGGAGGACCTCCCTCCCACCCTAAAAAACGTCTGTGATGTAATGTGTGATGCAAATGACAAGAAAAGCCAGTACAAGCATAAGCTGGCAACATCTCACACAGGCTTTAATGTACATCAAAGCAGAACTTCAGGAAGATCCAGGAGTACTAAGTAGTTCGGTGACTGTTTCTTTTCCAATGTTGGGTTGATTTATTCCAAGTCAAATGGCACATCTGTGACTGATACATGTATGTCACGTTACTTACATCAAGCACTGAAAAAGCTTAAGTCTCCTCATTAGTCTACTTTTAGATGTTAATTTGTAAAAACATGGCTTCTTGAAGCAGATTAGGCACCACTGAGAAGCTGGCTGAGAAGCTGACCAGTGCAGGACTGTGTCCTGGTGATGAAACCACCCACCTGGCGCCGTGTCCCCCATTGACATGGGGTAATGAGAAAAAAAAAAAAAAAAAGGCAAGCTGTAGTTCTATCATATTGATGCTTACGAGCTTTTTCTCCTTTCTTTTTTCATCATTTAGAGACCCTTCTTAATGTGAGGTGTTTCCCACAGCAGTGATGTCCACCCAATATATCTCAAAGCCACGGAGCTTCCTTGTAGTCATTTTCACATTTTCTATCGTACTGATATCCATCAGGGGAAAAAAAAAAATAGTTCTTTAAAGCTTCTTATATTGCTTACTGTGAATTTTGAAATTCAGTATCACTAATGACAGTGCAGATTGGGCCAGTGTCTTCTGAAAGCTCTAATAAACATGTGGCAGGAAATTAAAATTGCATGGCTGAACGAGCTGTTGCCCCCAGCCATCTGCCCTGTCCCTTCAGTGGTTGCTGTCGGAAACGTGAGGATTAGTTGCTGAAAACCTCTAGTTTACATTATATTTATATAATGATCTCAAGTTTACCTTAATATATGATGCTGAGTGCCACGAAGGTTTGGGAGCAGATTCACAGGTGGGTGAAATATTCTTAGATGGTTCTGGGGAGTGGAGTGGAGTGGAGAAGGCGGCTTGGCCATCAGATTTTGAAGAAGGTTTTGAGAAGATTTGAGAAGATCTGCACTCATCCGTGCTGTTGGTGGGAGCGGGACTCTTGGCTCCTCAGAAGAGCAGAGCTGTCTGATGTCCCGTGTTGAAGGTTGTCAGATTTGTGTCCTCCTGCTCACTCCCCTTGGACCCCTGGACTGTTGAGAGATGAATTTCTTGGTCTGGCCCGATGGCTTGGACAACAGGCGTGTTTGTGTGACAGACGTGGTGCTGTAAAGGTGCTGTCTGTGCTTTGACTTTTCTCTACAAGTAGAACTTTTGGAAACATAAGATCTACCATAGGGAGCTGCCATAAAAACTGTTATAAGAGCTGCTTACCCAGCCTTCCCTTCTGTCTTAGGAATGATTGGAGCCTGCTGTAGAAAAAAAAAAAACCAGCCTGCAGGAAATCTTCCTATTCATTAGGCTTCATCATGGTCTCTGGTAGTTCAGCTCCATCCCTAAATGTTGCGTGCGATGCCCTTTCCAAATCACATTAAGTCTGACAGCTCTGGATCGCCCTGATGGATGTGAGGACGCTCAGCCCCGTTGTGAAGGCCGCCGAAACCTCGGCCTCCCTGCTGCCTCCCGTCGCCCCGTCTAATCACGCGCTGCCGTGTGGGGGAATTCTAAACTCTTATTACGCGTCGAATAAAAACCGTTTGCTTGTTGCAGTTTTGGATGGCCGGTAATTAATTTGGAGTCCAGCGAGGTGTGAAAATAGGTCTGGTATTTTCCCTCTAGGCTGGATTTAGAAGCACAGCGCCGATGGACCTCCTGGGTCATGAAGTCCTGGTCCCTGCCATCAGATGCACAGCATCATATAATCTGCTTGAAAGGAGATGGCTGAGAGGGGACCTTATTAATGTATATGAATATCTGAGGGGTGGGTGTCAAGAGGAAGGGGACAATCTCTTCTCAGTGATGCCCAGCAATAGAACAAGGAATAATGGGTTTAGGTTAGAACATGGGAAGTTCCACCTCAACATGAGGAGAAACTTCTTGGCTGTGCGGGTACCGGAGCCCTGGCCCAGGCTGCCCAGAGAGGGTGTGGAGTCTCCTGCTCTGGAGACTTTCAAACCCCACCTGGACGCGTTCCTGTGACCCTGCTCTGGCAGGGGGTTGGACTGGGTGATCTCTAGAGGTCCCTTCCAACCCCCAACATTCTGTGACTCTATGGTTCTGTGATCAAGCCTGCCCTCAGAGCAGTCAGGCTCTCGTTCCCCTGTTGAAGGGTACGTAGAGTTATGTTCCTTCGGTGCTTTGCTCCTGCTCCAGTTCCAAGTGGTAATACTACTCGAGGCCGTTTATCAGTGCCTGCCCCTGCAGGTTGCCGAGTTTGGTCCACCCGAACTTCACGTCTCTCCGTGGGGCTGCGGTGATGTTGGTAACGTGGGGTCATCTGCAGATGCCCCTGCTCAGACCTACTCAGCCTTTCCGCAGCTCAGTAATGAGTAAATTAAACACGAGATTTGATACAGCGGCTTGAGAATCGTCTTCAGTTGCAAATGAGACATTTTCAGTGGCGATACTTTGGCTGTCCCTTGTTCAATTTTTGATGCAAAACTTTGCATCTTTCTCTGGGAGTTAATTTTAGCAGTTTTTTTTTCTTATGGAGTGAACCAAGGAAAGCTTTTCAGAAGCCTGTAGTTATTTAGCAGAAAGTCGAGCTGTTTTTCAAAGGACTCAGGTTTATAACTGCCAGCTTCTTGGTCACAAAGTCTGGTCTTAGCAATGATGGCTTGGAAGGACTTCCAGATTCGGTAATAAGGAATGCTTGATTTTTGTGAACTAAGGATCACCTTGAGCGCTTGACCTCAGCCCTCTTCATGGCTTGGAGACAAATAAGAGAGTGAGAAGGGACATTCAGTTTAGACATGACACCATCTAATCACAGACTGTGTGAGCAGGACGGCAGAAGTCTTCGCTGTGTCACTTGTGCTACTTGACTCAACCCATGGGTGTCCATCAAGACTCTGAATTAAGAGTATAGATGTTCTCAGGCTATCCGAAAAGTGTGTTACTGTGGGGTCTACCATCAAGAGTCTGCACATCACCATCGCTGCAGAAAGCCTATCGTGAAAACATCTTTGCAACCCTTGAGGGCCACACAGGTGATTTTGAGGAGCAGAAGTCTTGCACTAGAAAAAGACTTCATCCCTGGTGCCATCCAGGCCTGATCTTCCAGGTTTTGTCTTGCAAAATATGCCAGTTTGGTGTGGATTGGTTTGCTGAGAAGCAAAACTTGGTCTGATGTCTCTCACAGTTGGCCGTTTCAGGAAGATTTTTCCCTTTTTCATACAGGGTGCTCTGTAGCAACACGGAGTGGTTCTCCTGAGAGAGGAAAGCTTGTGAATACAGACTGGTGGAAAAAAAAAGTAAATTCTCCAGGGTGTTTAGTTGGCTTTTCGCTTTGGGGGAATTCGAATCATAGAATGATAGAATGGCCTAAGTTGGAAGGGACCTTAGAGATCATCATCTAATCCAACCCCCTGCCATGGGCAGGGTAATTGTGAAAACAAAGACGAATTGTGAAAACAAAAACAGGATTAAGGAAATTCCTTTGGGAGAGATTAGACAGCCACATTCATCAGCCTGCTTCATGCTGCTTGAGCAGAAGTTGCGTAAATACAGATTGACCCCGTGTTGCAGGAACACATCTCCCCTTTTAAGCACTTGCTGTTTAAAACAATTCTTCACTCTCCAAAATTTCTCCCAATATTTTTTCCCCAAATGGGGGAAAATGCCTTAACTGCTCCCCACCCTGTACAAACTCCACATTGGATGACTGTCCTATATCTGCAACGCTTTTACTCCTCAGCACATCTGATGTATGGTGGTAAGATGAAAAATGTTTCTCCTATAAGGGAATGAAACAAAAAAAATCCCAAAGAGTAAGTGGGTAGTAGCCTGGTGGTAACTGCACTACGTCAATTTGCTCCGTCTACGTGGAATCGAATCTGCTGCCGTTAATTGCAGCAGAATTGAAGTTAATATTGAAGACAAATGTCTCCTCTGCTCTCTCTGCATCCAAAATGCAGCTCCCAGAAGCAGAAAGGCAGCACAGGCGACCGCGAGTGCCTCCTGGCTTCCGCGGAAAGCTCTCGTCTCCTCTCGTTTGCTCGTCGGCTCCTCTCATTGCCAGGGAGATCTTGCAAATATGACAACGTTCCCGAGACAAATTATCTCCATTCGGAGTTAATTTCTGTTTCCCAGCAGGGCTCCGCCGTGACCCCGCTGGGTTTGGAAATGCTGCTGTTTGGTTAATAGATGAATGTTTTGTGGATGGCTGTGTCTGTGCTCCGCTGGTGCCAAGTTTGGCTTCCTCTGCTCCCCGCCTCGCCTCCTCACTCGCAGCCAACATCGCGAGACCTAAATGGATTTATTCACAGGACAGTGACTCGACTGTCATTAGCACGGGGGAAATAATGTATGAGCAAGCGATGAAACAAAATGCTCATTCTCTGCCATCCATAACTGCCTGGGAGGTCTCTTAAAGATGTGCTGTAGGGAGCCATCTGCTCGGAGGGGGAGAGGAGACTGACGGGAAATGATGCACAAGTTAGAAATGGGGAGAGAACATCTATAATATCATCCAGGCCATTTGCTGAACGGGACCTGCTCGTTACTGCTCTGGCTGGGAGGTGAAGAACGTCATCGTCGTGGTTATTGGACATTCCTCGTAATGAGCTGATCTTTCACTTCGCGGTTTGAGTTCAGATTTTTTTTTGTCTTCATCCTAGAATGTGATTTCGGGGGGGAAAGACAACTTCTTTTCCGCACCGCTCTTCTGCTGTGTTTTGGAATTTTGCGTTGGGGCTTTTGCGTTTCTGCGTTTCGGATTTGGGATTTGGCGTTTCTGCGCCGCGCTGGGATTCCTGAGTTACGAGCAGATGGTTGCTAAACTGCTGAGTAGTTCGTTTAGTTCTTTTTTTTGCTCCTTGAAGGGAAATACTCATCACGCGGCGTGGGAAACTGCGAAGTGCCACTGAGTGCTTGGAATTCGGTTTGGGTTTTTTTGGATTAATGCACAGGTCTTGGGGCAGATCATGATAAAATACTGTAGCAGCGTAGCTGGGAGCTTGTGAGCCTGGTTATTGTGGTTGTGAAAGAGGGAGAGGACAAAGGTGGGTGAAGGAAGGGTTTCCCTGAGGTGTAATTCAGGGTTTATCTGTAAGAGCGTTCCTCAACACACGACATTTGATTTTACGGTGCAGCTGGCTCCTAACACAAACATTTGTCACAGAGCTTGGCCTCCCTCCAGACCTTGTTTTGTGTTGAAAGGTGTTAGATGGAGCTCGAGGAGGGGTTTTCTTTTTTCCATCCCTCTCTATGTGAATAAGATGGTAAAAGTTGCTTTGACTGCTTTGGCTTGGGTGCAGAATTTAAACACGACCAAACCTCTAGAAGATTCTCTGCAAACATCCAAGTGATGCCATTTCCACATTTTTTTTAAGCTGGTGTGGCCAACCTTTCCTACTGGAGGTGGTCTCAGTTGGTTTCAGGTGTTTCTCGGGTGGTTTCTCAGTTTCCGTCCTCACACCATGGCTCATGCTTGGAAGCATCTTACTTCCGAAGGGGTCCCACAGTTGGACCCGTTGTCAAGTGGGATCTGAGTCAAGAAGAGTTAAGTAGCTTTGGCCAAGCCAGAGAAAAAAGAGATTTGATCGTGTTTAAATTTTGCACCCAAGCCATGAGTGTCGTTGTAATTGCTACTCGCCTTTGCAAGAACCGAAGGGTGGTGGTGTCTTTTCTCCCATCTCCTGAGCAGAAGAGTTTGTCAGACCTGAATCTCCAGGGATTTTAAGTGGTCACTCGATTTTGATTAATGCAGTGTTAATACAAGCTGTCAGACACTTGGAGCGAGCTGCTTATAGTCTCCATGCATGAAGAATTTCAAACTAATCCTTTGGGGACATCCAGGGACAGACCTGTGATCTCCTTAGTCTTTGATGTGTAGAACACGAGGCTTAATTTGTTGAATAAATCACAAGTGATGCTGCCAAGTGCAACATATGAGGTTTCTTTCTCCTCCCTCTTCTCTTTGGGCTGGTGCTGGACCCCAGAGCTGTGCGAGGGCACTCTGAGCTGCCCTTAAACTGGTGAACTCAGCCCCTGCTCATATTATAAGAGTAAATGCAGAAAAGTAAACAAATAGAATAAATGAAACTATAGAGCTTTTAATTCTTCTGCTTGCTTTTTACAGGAGAAGAAACAATTGATCTTTTTGTAGCTTTCCACTTAGGAAGCTAGTGCTAAGGATTTCATGAAATGAAAATTTCACAAGACACAGGGTATTTGGATTCTGTTCCTCCTCGTAGAATCATAGAATCATAGAATTGTAGAACAATTGAGGTTGGAAAAGACCCTTGGGATCATCGAGTCCAACCATTAACCCTACACTACAAGTTCACCCCTAAACCATCTCACCCAACACCACATCTCAGCAACACTTCAACACACCCAGGGATGGCGACTCAACCCCCTCCCTGGGCAGGCTGTGCCAGGGTCTGACCACTCTTTCCATGAAGAATTTCTTCCTCACGTCCCATCTGAACCGACCCATCTCCAGCTTCAATCCATTCCCTCTAGTCCTGTCACTGCCCGACACCCTAACAAGCCCCTCCCCAGCTTTCTTGTAGCCCCCTGGAGATACTGGGAGGCCACAATAAGGTCTCCTCGGAGCCTTCTTTTCTGCAGACTGAACAGCCCCAACTCTCTCAGTCTGTCTTCCCAGGAGAGGTGCTCCAGCCCTCTGAGCATCCTCGTGGCCCTTCTCTGGACACGTTCCAGCACGTCCAGATCTCTCTTGTGCTGGGGGCTCCAGAACTGGACGCAGGACTCCAGGTGGGGTCTCACGAGAGGGGAGCAGAGGGGGAGAATCCCCTCCCTGGCCCTGCTGGCCACGCACCTCTTGATGCAGCCCAGGACACGATTGGCTTTCTGGGCTGCAAGTGCCACTGACGGCTCAGCCCAGAATGCCAGTCGTATTTATTTCCTGTATTCATTTGGCCATCTTATTTCTTTTAACCTTTTGCATTTCCATTGATTCCTTTTGAATTTAGATCACAGTTACAGCCTTCTTCGCGTTGGTGTCCAGTGGACAACACAAATCCAGGTCTTCTTTTGAGGGCTCAGTCGTTCCAAACCATTCTCCATCTACTTCTTTTTTTTTTTCCCAGTTCCTTTTATTTTTTTTCATCAGGCAGCTGCCCTTGTTGTGGTTGCTGTGTCTTTCCAGGATCATCTCTCCTCCACGTAGGGCAGGCGTAAGGAAGAAATTTTTAGTAGTTAGGTATGCTTTAAATGCTGGACGTCGAGACTGAAGAAAATAGTATATATATATATATATATATATATATATATATATATATATATATATATATATATATATTAAAAAATAGTATATATAAAAATAATACAGATGGGTCTTACTCTCCAAACTGGACTGGCCGTATGAAAACATTTAATAAAAAGTGAGTTTCGCCCTGCTTCCAGAATTGATGTCCTGCTTCTGAGCATCATTAATTTCGTGGCCCACATTCAATTCGCGTTACGTCGCAGCTGCTAATGATGTTCTAGAGCAGGAATTACAAAGGAGAAAGAAACCTGCGCGAGAAATAAATCGTCACCTTGCCGTGGGTTTACCTGTAATTGGGAGAGATGTGTAAAAGCCTAAGAGGAGCCACTTCTGGGAATATTCAGCGGGGCTGGAGGTGTCAGGGACGAGCTTTTCAGCTCCTGCAATACAAACCGTGCTTGAACCAACGGGATATTATTCCTTTTCATTGCAACCTTGCACAAATGTATATTGATTAATAAAGGAGGAGCGTGGCCTGTGCCTGGCACTTCTGAGTGATAAACAGTTATGCAGCAGTAAAGAGGGTGTATTAAAGGGTAAGAGCTAATGACTTTTCTTGTGTATGTAACGCCGTAAAACCGGCATGAAGCTACAGCTATTTTATCCTGCTGCTGATGTCCCTGACGACATTCGCTTGGTGGGAGTGGATGAATGGAAATCCATTTAGAGAGGTAAATTAAAATACCTTAAAAAATGCCTTTAATAATAGCTGCAGAACTCAGCAGGATCACAGAAGTGAGAGATACAAAAGACCTATTAAGTTATCCAGTCCATCTCCCTGCCAAGGCAGCCGTATTCCTCATTATGCGGTTCCCACTGTATCATCCAGTGGAGATTTAAATGTCTCAAGTCCCGGTGCCTCTGATGGGAGAGTAATCTAAAGGCTGGGAGGTTGGACTGTCACAAGCTTTCTCGTGCCTGCAATCTTATTTTTCCTTCCCTGCTCGTCTCCTGCGCCACATGCAGGTGTGCAATGGGAACAAATGGATGGAAACCTCATCCAAGCTCCTGGGCACTGGCTAAAAGTTGGTTCCAGACACTGGCACAGCCTGCCCAGGGAGGGGGTTGAGTCGCCATCCCTGGATGTGTTGAAGTGTCGCTTAGATGTGGTGTTGGGTGAGATGGTTTAGGGGTGGAATTGTAGTGTAGGGTTAATGGTTGTAGTGTAGGGTTAACGGTTGGACTCGATGATCCCAAGGGTCTCTTCCAACCTGAACTGTTCTATGGTTCTATGAAGTTGTGGGGAATTTAGGAGATTTGAATAGCTACGGTGTTTTTCTGGAGGGACTCAGTTGCATTGCTAATTCTGGAAGAGAAAATTTTAGATATTTCTGTGTCAGTGCTTCTGGGATGGCAAGGTGGTTTTGTTGGGCTAGTTGTTTTCTAGCATACCTTGGGCATCTTTTTGCCATGAAACGTATTTGAGCTCAAAATCAGAATAAATGCATCTGATCTCCAGTGTAATCAGCCATTGAGGTTCACCCAGTAACTGCTGCATCAAGTCCGTAACTCCAGGTCGGATGTAACTTGTCTTCCCAACCTGTGGTTGATTTAGAGCGTTGCAGAGATGGAGAATCTAGCAGACACAAGCTGTTTGTGTGCTTAATTACCATCTCTGTTAAAAGAAAACATGCAGCTCATTTCTGCTCTGGTATGATCCAGCTCCAGCTTCCATCTGCTGGATCTCATCGTGGCTGGCTTAGAAGGCTGGAATAAAATAAATAAGGACTTTGAAAATTATTCTGATGGCATAGGCATTCAGGAGGTCAAAAAGAAAACTGGGTTTTTTTCCTTTTTCTATGCAAATATCTGAACAGGAGGAGTGTCATGGTAACCAGCAAGGCTTGTTCATCCGGGCTACATAGAGCGGGCAGTTGAGCGAAGCATTTCTCGCTGGAAAAAGCTTTTTTTTTTCGGTCTTGATGGTGGCAAAATTGGTGTCTGGTGAGACAGATGAACTATAGTCTTGTACACAAGTGAGCACCAGTCTACAGGGGTCACTAAGGATAGTGGAGAAGAGTTGAAGAACATCACCCAGATGTGAAGTCCATACCCTACATGATGTGAGAAGGCGTGAAGGTAGATGCTGGCCAATTCTGACCTGCAGAAGGGACTCAGTTTAATGAGAAATTAGGAAAAAGCCTTCTGAGAAAACTTTTCCATGCTGCTTCCTTGCTGGTTTGAAAATACTCGTGGTGGACTCCCCCTTGCTTTAAATCCTTACGATTGATTGTGTGCCTGCTGGACTTCAGCAGGGTTGGCCACAACTAATGTTAACTTTGTGTGTAATAAGAGGCTCATGTGTTCAAACCATGGACTCTGTGAAATCCTAAATAATAAATACAGTGTTTAGAGGAAGAAAACAGTTCTTCTGCAGAGGCCGTACAGTAATAAGCAGATTTTGCAGTATTTATTTAAAGTACATTTTGCTCTTTGTCAATATTCTAGAGGACTGCAGCAAATGTTTTCTGGATCACACAGTGCCAGGTAAATAAGAGCTATCCCAGACCTTGTCTGTATATTCAATTTATTGCTGCAGCATCGTATTTAAAGGTGAGAGAGAAACACGGTGTATCCTAGGCTCCCATTCACGTCCTCTCAGAATAAAACCCGTAAAACCAAAAATATCACCACCAGTGAAAAAGGCAGAGTTCTAGTTTAAAAAAGAAAAAGAAACAACTGGGAGCGAGGAGCATTTTGGAAGCAAAGTTGTAGTAGGATGTGGTATAACCATAGTAACAGGCAGGATTCTGCAGAAGTGATACTGGAATAATGAATTTTGCTGGGGAAAAAAAAAAAAAAACAACAAACCGGCTGTACGAGAAAAGCCGGCTATCAGATTTTGAGACCGTAAAAGAGGGGTTTTGCATTTAAACACGTATTTGAATTGATACATACTAAAAAACTCCAGCCCTTTGTAAACCCTGGATGCGCCACAGAAGAAAACAAATTGAAAAGCCCCCTTATCGCTCAGTGTGAAATAACCACTAATCAGTAAAACAGACGATTTAGGCGATCATCTTGCCTCTCTTAGCTGAAAAAGGAATATATTCCAGTTGGTTCAGGGTTGGTTTGGTTTCTTCTATTTTAGTGGGGGGATCCACAGCGCTGATATGTTGAAACAGCGGGGAGATGGGCTCCCCAAAGCAGTGATGGAGCTGGAGCAGCACCCAGCTCTCCTGCCCACTGCCCCGTGTTGGCTATATTTTAGACATCAAGTAGGCTTAAGCAGCCAGCTCATAGGAATATTCGAGGAAAACTGGGTCCCTCCCTTCCTGGTTTTCAGTTCTGAATGGTTTCCATCTCTGCCAACACATAATGTCAGCTAGTGAGACAAGAGAATAGTGGTCACGGCAACCCCGTGCAACGCTACAGGCTTGGGGAAGGGTGGCTGGCAGGCTGTCTGGCGGAAAAGGACCTGGGTGTTCCGATCGACAGCAGCTGAATATGAGCCAGCGTGTGCCCAGGGGGACAAGAAGGCCAACGGCATCCTGGCTTGTGTTAGAAATTGTGTGACCAGCAGGAGCAGGGAGGGGATTGTCCCCCTGTGCTCAGCACTGGTGAGGCCACACCTTGAGTATCGTGTTGAGTTTTGGGCACCTCAGTGTAAGAGGGATATCGAGGTGTTGGAGCGAGTGCAGAAAAGGGCGACAAAGCTGGTGAAGGACCTGGAGAATAGACCTTACGAGGAGCGACTGAGGGAGCTGGGACTGTTCAGTTTGAGGAAGAGGAGGCTGAGGGGGGACCTCATCATGCTCTGCAATTACTTGAAAGGACGTTGTAGAGAGGTTGATGCTGGTCTCTTCTCACAGGTCATTAGGGACAGAACCAGGGGGAATGGGTTCAAGTGGCAACAGGGCAAGTTTAGGCTGGACATGAGGAAGAAATTCTTCACGGAAAGAGTGGTCAGACCCTGGCACAGACTGCCCAGGGAGGGGGTTGAGTCGCCATCCCTGGGTGTGTTGAAGTGTCGCTGAGATGTGGTGTTGGGTGAGATGGTTTAAGGGTGAACTTGTAGTGTAGGGTCAATGGTTGGACTCGATGATCCCAAGGGTCTTTTCCAGCCTGAACTGTTCTATGATTCTATGATTTTGGCACCCTCACAAGATATTTATGTTGAAGAACATGGTTTAGTGGTGTTGATAGGGCTGGGAAAAGGTTGGACTCTATGATCTTGAAGGTCTCTTCCAGTCGAAACTGTTCTGTGATTCTGTGATTCTGTGTTTCTATGATTCTGTGGTTCTATGATTCCATGATTCTGTGTTTCTGTGTTTCTATGATTCTGTGATTCTGTTTCTATGATTCTACGATTTGTTAAAGCCGCTGGAATTTGGGCAAAGGGAGCAGATACGTTTGTGGGTTTTATCTCCATCTCCCGTTGGCCTTCGAGGCGCCGGTATTTCTCAGCTGACACGAGCCCGTCCAGGTGTTTAAGCATCTCAACTGGTAAAGCAGAGCGCCGGGAAAGCAAAAGCACACGCTGGGAGATGGCTGCCGAGCTCCGTTTCACCCGCCTGCCGGGTAACAAACCGTTATTAATTGACAGCAGAATAACCAAATTGCAACTGGCAGCCTCACGCTGCGGAGCATCGCGGGTCAGAGCGCCGGGGGGAAGGCGAGGTGGCAGGTGGGAGGCAGGATGGGTTTCCTAGTTTGGAGCTGGGTTGTGGTTTTGGTGAAGCTGCTGAAAGCCCATTAAGTCTCTGTAAATGTCCTAATAAAATTAATCCTACTGTTAATGAATCACAGAATCAAACAGCTCAAGTTGGAAGGGGTCTGGAAAGATCATCTGGTCCAGCATCTGGTGGGAAAGGGAGCTGGGGTTATCCAGCACCCTCTCCAGTTGCATCTTGAAACCCTCCAGCCACGAGGATGCTGCCACATCCCTGGGGAGGTTTTTCCAGTGAGTGAGTGTTCTCACTACACAAAATGTCATTTTTATGTCAATATGAAACCTCTCACAGTGCAGCTTGTGCACATTGCCCCTCATCTTCTCCTTGTGGTTCCTTATGAAGAGAGTGCTCCTGTCCTTTTTGTAGCCACCCTTTAAGTAGTTATAATAAAATCAACCCCAGATCCCCCTAGACCCTGGATCCTATATGGGAATTGCACGTTTTTATGCAGGATTCTGTATGCTAGGCCAATATCTAAGAGCACATTGAGCTCAAGTTCTCTCTCCCCAACCCTCTTATATCTCATTGCATCTGGTGGCATTATGCTGGTGTGATACCCAAGCGATGGTGAGGTGGGTTTTGAACATTTCCATCCCCTTTGCACTCCAGCTGTGCCAAGGGAAATGTTGAGCAGCTTCTGGCTCCATTTCAGGCCAAGCAACTTCCAGCCTGGAAGCAGCGGAGGTGGAGATGCTGAGCAGAAAGAAAAAAAAAATTAAAAAAAATCAATGTCCCAGGTGCTCTGAGACTGGTGGGAGCATTTTCCCTGAACCTCCTGTGTTATTTGAACACTTGCATTGGGCACAACACGGACAGCAGTTTGGCAGCTGCCTGCAAAGAGATGTGGAGAGGTGGGATGGGAATGACCAGTGCTACAGTATGGGGAGTGGGCCTGGAGGGAAATAAGGAAGGATGAAGTTTTGATGTGAGAAAAGAGTCATAGAATCACAGAAAGGTTTGGGTTGGAAGGGACCTCAACGCTCGTCTCATCCCAACCCCCCTGCCCTGGGCAGGGACATCTCCCACCAGACCACATTGCTCAAAGCTCCATCCAACCTGACCTTGGACATTGCCAGAGAGGGGACATCCACAATTTCTCTTGGCAACCTGTTGCCACGTGTCATGACCCTCACGGTGAAGAATTTTTTCCCAATATCTAATCTAAATCTCCTCTCTTCCAATTTGAAACCATTACCCCTTGTCCTATCACTGCCCTCCCTGATAAAGAAGCCCTCCCCTTCTTTTCTATAAGAACTGTGGATCTTTGCTGGATGCTGTTTCCTTGGGATCTTGGTTAAAGATGGGGACTTTCCCAGTGTTTGGCTTTCCCTGGTGCACACCATGGGGCAGGGATGGCACCAGGGCTGCACTGGGGCTCCTGAGGGTATGGCTTTATCATAGAATCATAGAATTGTCAGGGTTAGAAGGGACCTTAAAGATCATCCAGTTCCAACCCCCCTGTGCCATGGGCAGGGACATCCCCCACTAGATCAGGCTGCCCAGAGCCCCATCCAGCCTGGCCTGAAAAACTCCCAGGGATGGGGCTGCCACCCCCTCTCTGGGCAACCTGGGCCAGGGTCTCCCCACCCTCATGGGGAAGAACTTCTTCCTCACGGCCCATCTGAACCGACCCATCTCCAGCTTCAATCCATTCCCTCTAGTCCTGTCACTGCCCGACATCCTAACAAGCCCCTCCCCAGCTTGCAAGATGCTTGAGCCCAATGGCGAGATGCCGGGACATCACGTCACGCTCCACTGGCCTTCAGATGGATCCAGAGCTGCGTGACCATCAGCTTCACTGCTTCCATCCCAACCCGTCCAGAAACATCCTCAAGTTCATTTCTACAGCTGATGGCAGAGTGAGAGATCTGCCTAACACCCACAGGTACTACAAAAAAGCAACGCCAGCCTTCCCGGCAGGAAAGGAGACGCTCCACAGTCTCTTAAACCACAACCACGCACTTTCCAAGTGCAGCCCCCAGCTCCTCACCCCAGCTCTGCAGGAGGAACCAGAGCAGTTCATGGGGAAGTTTGTCACCATAATGGATGATGACACAGCACCCGAGACAGGTGAGACTGCATCGAGCGGAACAAATCTGTATGAATGATGCGTTTCTGCTGGGGCAGGCGAAGGCTTCCTCCTCTGACACCAGGATTTATATTATTTGCAGCTCTTGCCCGAAGGGTAGTGCCCCAGCATGGGTCACTGGAGCCCTCTGCTGAAGGCACCTTCTCAGTGCCGGGAAAGGAGGATGAATAAAGCTTTGGAAAGGCAGATACTGTGAATTTAGCATTTTTGGAGGCAGCTGAGAAGCTGTAATTAAAAAAAAATAAAATGCAACAAGAAATTGCATGAATAAATATTGTCAAGGTGTCTGTAAGACGTAACCACCTTTGGAACTGGTCCTGGACACAGAGCTGTGGGTCAGCACTGTAGCTTGGGCAGTTGGAAAACCTTTTGTCTCTACTGTCCTGCCTTTAATTACAGCTGTGCTCCCTAAAGAACTTTTAAAATTCTGGGGTGTCAGCTAAACTCCTGCTTAAAAATTAGATTAGGCTTTACTTATTTTTTTCCTTTGAGGCAGCCACGTCCTGCACTCATCTGGTGCCTTCCTCTGCCAAGGTGTCTCAAAGAGTTTTCTAAGTGATGGGCAATTATACATTAATAATCAACAACCTTTGCGGTGCCAAGGTCTTTTCCTCCATCTGCTGGGTTTTCCAGCGCCCGTCACGTGGTGAAGACATCCCTGCACAAGGACATTTCCCATCTTTTGCCTTCTTCCCCCAAGAAAAGGCAGCAAGTGAACGGGCATGGGAGAAGCTGTGATTTCTGCAAGAAAAAAATATTCAGGGTGAAGATTGTTCCTCTAATTCGAGTGCCTCAAGACGAGTAGATAAGAGAAAATGAAATGACAGATTGAAAACCTGAAGGTTTGTGGGGGCTTGACCTGTTGTTTTGAACTTCTTCAGGGTGTTGGGGAACTGGCTTTGTTGTACTGAAGCTGCAGTTTCAAGGGAGCCTGGAAAACATTTCTCCAGCCACATCGTTTTGCATCGAGTGCCCCCTTGCTGTAGAGGAATTCAGTCATTTAAAAAACTTGTTGCCCAACGCAATAAATCCCAAAGGTGTTACTGAAATAACACTTCTGGGTCTGCTCATTCTCTGTTACTTAGAGCTGGTGAAAACGCTACGGCCGGAGCATAAATTTTACCTGCCCTGGAGCTGCTTTACGTCATCTGAAGCTTCAGCACAACTGAGAATAAGGCTGGTATCAAGGAATGACATTAAATGTTTGCAAAATGCATTAAAGGCAAAACCCGCGGCGTTAATACCGAGTGGTGCTGCTCCGTTTTATCCTCGTACCTCGGCCAGTAGCTAATGGACAGGAGGTCGCAAGAAGGAATTTCTTTTTATTTTTAGTCGCCTTAAGACTCTTTTCAAAGCCTTCGCCCCGACGTGCTGGAGGAGGAATGAATCATCCCCTCGGCGTGATGTTAGGATTCAGCACCACGCAGCGTTTTCAGGTGCGAGGCGCCGAATATTGTTCCGTGGATGAGTTCCCTTGTTACTGTGGGTTTTTTTAAAAGGCTCCGTTGAAGTGGCTTGCCATAAAATTATGCTTTGATCATATCCATTTGCTGTTAATGAATCCAGATGGCTCCGAGACAACTGGATTGTAACTCTCTGGTAATACGTGCGCTGCCTTTCATTTCCTCGCGCCGAGTTTCAGAAGATCCTGTGCTGGCCCAGCTAACGAATCCAGCTGTATTACCGTGGCCTAATGCACCCTAATACATAGAGTCCCCAGAGACCCATGCAGATGTGCGGGGCTGCTTCGGAAAAGGTTGAAATGTTAGAGAAAAAAATAGCCCTTACAGAAAAAAATAGCCCTTACATATCTGGTACCGTCTTCTTTCATATGGTAATCTGCTTTTCTCTTTCTTTTCTTTTTTTTTTTTTTTTTCTTTTAAGTCATGCAAGTAGCTCTGTGTTTCCTTTAAATCAAAAGATCTAGTTCTAAAATCAAGATATTGGCAGGAGCTTAGCTGTGATTGTAATGTTGTTGTAGGGAAGAGAAAGCGAGTGGGAGAAACTACGTAGAAACCAGCAATACCTTCTCTTCTATAACACACAATCCTTGGATTTTTAAGCTGTTGTTTGCTCAAATGTTGAGTTACTTAAATAGAAATGGGGTGGACTGAGGCGAGGTTTGATTCCTCTTCGCGTGGTTGCACGTCCAACCCATGAAGTTTGCTGTCACAGGAGAAAACCTGGAAGGACGGATCTTTCCCCTGGAGAGCTAAGAGGGATTGGTTGGTAGCATGGATCTGCTGAAAATCCCACCTGCCTCCCTCCAGCGAAATACCAGTCGAAAATGGAAAGTCTTGTTATCCATGCAAAGAGGAGAAAAGTTGTGGGTTCATTTTTCTTCCAGGCTCCTGCACAAGATAGGAAAAAGTAGTTGTTTTTTTCTTTTTTTAATTCCCTCTGTATAAATGTTAATTTAAGGATCAGGATCTGCCCTCAGAAGGAGACCTGGGTTTGGATTGAAGCTGCGCAGCAGCTCTTGGTTCAAGAAGAATAAGTGCAGAGTCCTGCACCTGGGAAAGAATAATAAAATGCACCAGTACAGGTTAGGAGGTGAGCTGCTAGAGAGCAGCTTTGTGGAGAAGAATCCTGGAGTCCTGGTGGGCAACAAGTTGTCCCTGGGGCAGCAACGGGCCCTTGTGGCCAAGAGGGCCAGTGGGATCCTGGGGGGCACCAAGAAAAGTGTGTCCAGCAGGGCTGGGGAGGTTCTCCTGCCCCTCTGCTCTGCCCTGGGGAGACCACACCTGGAGTCCAGTGTCCAGTTTGGGGCTCCCCAGTTCCAGAGAGACGGGGACCTACTGGAGAGAGTCCAAGGGAGAGCTACGAGGGTGATCAAGGGACGGGAACACCAGCCTCATGAGAAAAGGCTGAGAGATCTGGGGCTTTTTAGTCTGGGGAGGAGAAGACCAAGAGGGGATCTACTTAATGTGTATAAATGTATGAGGGCTGGGCGTCAGGAAGGAAGGGACAACCTCTTTTCACTTGTGCTCTTTGATAGGACAAGGGACAACAGATTCAAGCTAGAGCATAGGAAGTTCCACCTCAACACGAGGAGAAACTTTTTCCCCATGAGGGTGACAGAGCCCTGGCCCAGGCTGCCCAGAGAGGGTGTGGAGTCTCCTGCTCTGGAGACTTTCCAACCCGCCTGGACGCGTTCCTGTGTGGCTGCCCTGGGTGACCCTGCTCTGGCAGGGGGTTGGACTGGGTGATCTCTAGAGGTCCCTTCCAACTCCCAACATTCTGTGATTCCTGGGTTTTCTGTTCCTGCAGTCAGAGATGTTCTCAGGGCTCACGTCAGTGGGTTGGAGAGTCACCTTTTCCCCTGCTGGCACACATCCCATGGCCATGGGAGCACCTTTACGCCGTCTCATTATGATGCCCTACCTCTAGCCCAGGGGAAACTTCTTCTCAGTGAGGGTGCCGGAGCCCTGGCCCAGGCTGCCCAGAGAGGGTGTGGAGTCTCCTTCTCTGGAGACATTCAAGACCTGCCTGGACACGTTCCTGTGTAGCATTATCGAGGCGTTCCTGCTCTGGCAGGGGGATTGGACTGGATGATCTTTCGAGGTCCCTTCCAATCCCTGACATTCTGTGATTCTGTGTAATATCCCCAAACTACCAGGTAATTCCCACACTGCATTTATCACCCCAATGCACACGGTCTTGAGTTTATGCTCAAGGGACAGGTGCCAGATCGATCTCCCATTTTGATAGGGTTTGGGTAGAATCTTAAAACGCTGCTGGGGTAAGCCTGGCAGAGCAAAGAGGGTGGAACTGAATATTTCTTGAAACACAGATACTTAAACAAGAGCATCTGAGAGGCAACTACGCCAGACGACATTTTTGTTTGGGCAAAAGAATCCCAAATTGTTGCTAATTACAATATGAAAGACCGTTAATTCCCGTGTTTTGCTTAAGAGCAAGCTTAATAAGATACAAGAGCAACCAAAGGGAAGCAGTGGGTTGTGTTGGGTTCTTTTTTCTCCAAATACAGTTGTGAGCCGAGGACGTGTCGGGAACAGCACAGGCGGTGACTAAGCCTCCACTGAAACCCCCACATGCTAAAGAGTCCCGTGTGCTCTGAATTAGGATGAGCTTTGCAGATTTTTTTATTTTTTTTTTTGCCGTATCAGGGACAGGTAGGGGAGCAGAATCAATTCCTGTCACTCAGGGCTCGCTCTGGAGGAGCAGGATTATGGATCGAGGGTGATGCTGCCGCACTTTAATCTGGAAATCAATAGAGAGACGGAAGTCGGGCTTGCGGGGAGGTGGCAGAGACGATGATTTGGGGGTTGATGAGATTTTGCTCTGCAAACAACTGAGTCACTAACTCTTCTTCACGCCCCGATTAACACAGAGAAAGGGCTAAACTCAGCCTTGGTGCAGCTCTCTCAAAGTCCCTGGGGTCCCTCTGTATAATCTGAGTCCAGAACTTCTCAAACGAACCAAATGCCTCAGTCTCCTTCCTTGCCTTTGCGCGTAGCTCGGGAATAACCCTTCGTTCTGCCAAGACTGATACTAATTCAATTTGTATCAACCTGGGACTGTGATAACCTTCCTTCTGTCTTGTTTGTAGCAACCAAATGAAACACAGCAGGCAACGGTATAAATACAAATGGTGCCAAGTCACCTTGGGGTGCCTCAGAAATCCCCAAAATTCCTACAGAACTGTTTAAATCTTGGATGTTGCCACTTATATGGTACCCATGTGGTACCTCCTTCTGCAGGCTGTCCAGACTTGCTCATCTTTAGGATGTAGGGCAGCATTTCTGGTTTGCAGATTTGCCCTGTTTTTCCTACAACTGTAATTGCACTGCCTGGGGTAACTAAAATATTGCAAAGGTGCTACTTTAACCTCAGCCCTGTGCCCTACACACGCTGCTTGTGTGGGTGGGAGCGATGGGTGAACCCCAGGACTTTGGGACAGTCTGCAATCTCTGAGCCCGTAGTTTTTGGTCAGATTGAAACGCTCAGATTTTGCAAGTCCTGGCAGAGCTCAGTGAAGCTCTCTGTATCTGATTCCTCTAAAAATCACGCTTTCACATTCCGAGGTTTCGTCTAGTGAAGGGTGAACTCCCCTGGTCCTCAGCAACCGGCTCAAGCAGAAATCCAAACTTTCGGACCTAATATTCAAACCCCCAAGCCACCCCTCTTCATCTCTTGCAGGGTTTCTTCGTTTTCCTCCTTCATCATTTACGTCACTCGGTGGCACTGGACCACTCCAGCGTCTGCTGTACACTTGCATCCGCGACGCTAATTAACAAAACATGAGAAGGCTGAAATTAAGATACACGCTGAACCCACTCGTCATACTTGTGCTTTTCTTTCTCTTGCAGAGCACGGTGATCGTGGAGAAGACTGTTCAAGACCTGATGAACCTGATGCACGACTTGAGCGCCTATTCGGATCAGTTCCTCAACATGGTGTGTGTGAAACTCCAGGAGTACAAGGACACCTGCACCCTTGCCTACAGGTACAGCAGGAAAACGATGTGTGCTGGGGATACTGCCTGAGCTTTTGCTGTTTAGCCATGAGTAGGCAGGAGTTACTTCTACATATCATCTCTGCTGGAATGGTCAAGGATGTTTCTTTCCAGGTGGGGAAAAAAATCTGACATAATGAACGCTGGCATACAAAGAGTTTTGACTGCCAAGTGACTTTATCCACATCACACTCTGGTTTAGGCTCTTTAAACGTGACTGGAGCTTAGAAACCACATGGCTTTTCTCTTAGGCAGGCAAAAGGTGACTTCAGGTTGGAGATGGAAAGTACAAGGCATCATCTGTATCATAAATAGCTGAAATTAGCTTCTGCTTTCTTGTAAAGCAAGCTACATCCTTCCACTTGAGTGTTCCTGACAGATTGAGCTTGATTTTAATTAATTATTGAGATTTAGGTATTCAGATCTCCGGGCGACGTAAGGATTCTGTTTAATATCTTTGTTAGTTCTGTTTAGTATCTTTTTCTATTTAGTATCTTTATCAATGACCTGGATGAAGGGATCAAGTGCACCCTCAGTAAGTTTGCAAATGACACCAAGCTGGGCAGGAGTGTTGATCTGGTGCAGGGAGGCTCTGCAGAAGGATCTGGACAGGCTGGATCCATGGGCTGAGACTGATTGTAGGAGGTTCAATGAAGCCAAGAGCTGGGTCCTGCCCTTGAGTCGCAACAATCAATGGAAAAGGAGCTGGGGGTGTTGGTCAAAAGTGGCTGAAGATGACCCAACAGTGTGCCCAGGTGGCCAAGAAGGCCAACGGCATCCTGGCCTGGGTCAGCAATGGTGTGACCAGCAGGACCAGGGAAGGGATTGTCCCTGTGGACCCAGCACTGATGAGGCCACATCACAAGACTTGTGTTCAGTTTTGGACTGCTTACTACAAGAAAGACCTTGAGGGGCTGGAGCGTGTCCAGAGAAGGACAACGGAGCTGGGGAAGGGGCTGGAGATCAAGTGTGATGGGAGCAGCTGAGGGAGCTGGGGCTGTTCAACTGGAGAAGAGGAGGCTGAGGGGAGACCTTCTCGCTCTCTGCAACTCCCTGATGGGGGGGGTAGCGAGGTGGGGTTGGTCTCTTCTCCCTGATAAGTGACAGGACAAGAGGAGATGGCTTCAAGTTGCTCCAGAGGTTGTTTACATTGGATATTAAGAAAAGTTTCTTCTGGAAAGGGTTGTGAAGCCCTGATGGAGGCCTCCCAGGGCAGTGATGGAGTCCTCATCCCTGGAAATATTTAAAACCCGGGTAGATGCGGTGCTCAGGGACATGGTTTAGTGGTGGACCTGGCAGTTAAGCTTGACCATCTTAATGGTCTTTTCCAATCTAAACAATTTTGTGATTCTAATTAGTAACCACAATATCCCATAGAAATACACACACTCTGCGGTTTGTGAAACTGTCCCCAAAAACCTGTAAAGTTATTCTTTTCACGGTGTCCTCCAGTGCTCTGTCCTGGGCTGTCGTTAGCATTTTGGGGTGAGGCGTCTCTCACTGCTTGCCCAGCCACGACATGGAAGCTGAAAGCAGCATAGGGTTGTGATGCTGAATCGTTAGTCTAAGTCCTTCAGATACTTATTTCATCATGGATTTCCTGGGTGACCATTGACAAGTAACTTCTTCTCTGTACATCCCAGTTGCCCATCTGTAAACTGGCCCTCCCTGAAGATGAGGACCAGGACCGTACCCCACACCACGGCGATAAATAATTGTGCTGAAAGACTCTAAAGATGCTGCAGCAACGTAGGATAGCCCCTCTACATAATCTGCTTTAATGAGTAATTAAAGCTGGTGATGGTAGAGGAAGCAGAAAAAGGCCCTTGTGCTTTCATAGAGTCATTTAGGTTGGAAAAGACCTTTAAGAACCATTAACCTATCAATGCCAGGTCTACCAGTAAGCCATGTCCCTAAGCACCATATCTGGAGGTCTTTTAAACGCCTCTAAGGATGGTGACTGAACCACTTTTATGAGCAGTTCCGACACTTCACTTTTTCAGTGAAGAAATGTTTCCTAATATCTAGTCTAAAGCTCCTCTGGTGCAAGTTGAGGCCACTCCCTTTCGTCCCGTCACTTGTTACCTGGGAGAAGATCCGTGCATTTAAAGGAATCTCGCTGCCTAATTTTCCAAGCAAGATCACTAAGAAATTCTTCCCTATTGCCTGATTTCATTCAGAAGAAGCTTCATCTGGCATATGGTCTCATTATTAATATTATTATTATTGTTAATAATGCCAACAATAGCAATGAGAACATATCTGGGCAATACTTGAGCGCTCACATGAATTGGTAGCTGTCCGTGTGCCGTTGTCCAAAATTGTGATATTTTATATGAAATCTGACTGATTTGAGGCAGACAATAGATGTAATTTCTTTGGCTTGAACTTAAAGGTCCTTCCTTCCTTCCTTTGCTTGATACCATTCCTGGATTTGGCACCTGCTGAGGGGTAATTAGGACAGCCCTAATTTGGCAATATCCTGATTGCAGCGGGAGGAGAAAACAGGAAACGTTCTGGTTTTGCTGCTAGCAAATGACTGACTGAAATAGAAATCTATATACATTTCAAATGATGCAGAGGAACACAGCAGCTTTCCCCGGCTTCCCCGGGGCGAGCGGCTCGATCCGCGGGGACGTTGTGCCCTCTGCAGGGATCTCACGTCGGCTCCTCGCCCTTCGGACCAAGCTTTTCCCTGGGGCTCGGAGCCGGATGAATCCTCACGTTGATAAAGTTGGTGGAGGAAGGATCATTTGTAGCAGCTTAAAACCAGGATAAGCTCCTTAGAGCTGTGAATTCATGCGATCGGGCGAAGCTATCGGAGCAAGGGAGCGCGTGTCTTGCTCTTGAGATGTCAAGATAGTGAGAATTTGGGAAGAGAGGTGGTTTCCGCAAGATTTTTGCACGTGGCAGTGGTTCGTTGTGCATGTGTTTCTTGAAGGGGAGTACGAGCAAACATAGGATGAGGTGTATTCAAATGCAATCTTTGATGCCTTTGCAGAGCAGATAGCTCTGTCAGGATGTCAGCGCTAAGAAATGCACAGCTGAGATTTCTCATGTTTGGGTTCCATTTGGCTCTGATTTTCTAGCAAGTGCAGGAAAAAAAAACAACAAACCCACACCAAAACTGAAGAGGCTGGGTATGAATGGATTGGACATTTATATAAGCAGCAGCCACGGGTTTTCTTGTTTTAATTGATGACAAATTTCGGAAGCGTGTTTAGTCTGATGTAGGTGAGATGTCTTGTGCAAATTGCAGGTTTCTAAGAAGTGCAATTTCGGTTTGACACAAACTGTTCACACAAGGTACATTTTCTGGCTACTTTATTGGGGATTATTGTTGCTTGGGAATTAAAATAAAGATACAAACAGGAGACAGAGCCACAGAACCTCCTGCGGTGTTGCCAGTGCTTTGGTTAAGTCTTGTCCAACCCATGTCTAGGCTGCTTCTTCAGCAAATTTCTATGAAAGCAGCTCCACTCATGAGTTAAACCAGTTTAGTTAAACCATTTTTTACAAGGCTTTGAGAAATACTGAAAGGCCATAGAAGGAATCACAGGGATAGGGAAAAACGTGACCAATTCAAGGTAGCTACCCTTAACATGAGTCTTTCTTTTTAATCTCCGGCCAACACCATTCTCGGACAAACTTTGCTGTCCTGAGCACTAAAGCTAATCTCTTTCTTTGTCTTTTTTTGGCCCCACATAGGGTTACATTCACATGGAAGTTGCACATCCTTATTTTGTTGTCCAACTTCAAGCTCTACGCTGTGTGCCCACCCCCTTCTTATCAATTTTCATCCTCCCTTCCTTGAACCACCACCCTCCTGTGCAATTTTTCAGCCTATCTATCTGAAGAGTGAAGGCACCACTCACCCAAAGGACTCCCTTTAGTCTATAAGAAGATATGGACATTTCCAAAGGGTGTTTCGCCTTAATGAAAAAGTGCCCAGATTCTCTGGAGGTTCCCAGATCTCTCCATCGACTCCGAAGGCAGCTTGTGGTGACCAGCCTCCTGGTTGAACTGTCTCAGCCGCATCAGTAGAATTGGGTGAGGTAAAACTGAGCCTCAATTTACCCAAATGGCGAAGAAAAAATATAAATAAATCTCAGGTTCTGCTTTCCAGCCAGGTTAAATTAAACTGAGCCCCTTCTTATTGATAAGAAAATGAGGAGCAGATGAGTTCATCCAAGGCACAAGGTCTACGGTCAGGCGGGATTTCTTGAGTCCCTACAAAATGCTCCTGCCACTCAGTTTACTGCTTCTTATTGGTATCTTCCTCTTCTTGCATTAGTTTTTTTTGGGTTTAAGTTGTCCTTGACTCCTTTGAGGCAGGGATCTGTCTCCCTCAGGCCATCAGATACCTGGCACACGCTTCTGAACTCTTTAGCAATGCAAGCAGAGCTCAGCGTGGAACCATCACCTTGGCCCTGGGAAGAGGAAAAAAAAAATAATAATTTCCAAATACGTTTGGCACGATGCAGCGAAATCCAGTTAGCCCCTGTGGCCCCCGGATGTTTTCCTAATGAAAAGCCATGCCCTCCTCCCCAGCTGTGTCTGGGGATGCTCCCCATCACTCTGCTCCCAGCTCGTGGTGGCAGTGGTACACATCTGGGACCGTCACCAGCGAGCAGATGTTTGCTGGCCAGAACCCACCGAGGTGTGGAGAGGTGAACCCTCCCACCACGTGCCATCACCTGCGTTAAGTGTTAAACCTATTCCCTACCCGCTCGCGGGAGCTGGATACAAGCAGATGGCATTTTCCTTGGCCCGTTGAGCTGTGAATTAATTAGTTGATTATGGCGCTGGTGGTAGCAAAGTAACCTTATTACAGCAGCAGGAATAATTGCATAGGAGGTTGGGAGAAGGGGGGGGGAAGGGGGTGTTTGAAAGGAAGCGTTTTGAACTGTACTAAAACATGTCATCCTGTCTTGTGATAATTTACTCGAGGACCCGAATTAGATTGACATTGATAGAAGTTACGGAGGTTGAAAACTAGCTGAGATGCTGAAAAGAAAAGGTGGGGGGGGGAGAGGGGTCTGTAATTGATGGGGAAAGCTGAGCACGTGATGGAGATGGGGGTAGGTACCACCCTTTTTAACGTCTTCCTTAATGAGGGGGTGGTTGGAGTCAAACCAGCTTGTCAATAAAAATTAGGAGGTGTTGCAATCACGGAAAAGAATGGGGACATCATTCCAAGGGCCCCACGTCATGGTGGCAGCGTGCCAGCATCGATCAAATTCAAGCTCCCTGTTGATTTCGGTGTAGGATTTGACTTAGAACCCCACCAGTGGCCCACGGACATGCGAGTACCGCGTCGCCGAAAGGTGAGAAGAGTGGGAATGGCGTGGGTTGGGCTCTCAGGAAACGCTGACCCTCGAAAAGCAAGGACGCCAAGCTCGGTTTGCAACGTGCCCTGGCGGCCAAACACCCTCCCCTCTCTCCTCCCCCAGCAGCCGCTCCAAGAAGTGGTAGGATTTTTGAGGATGGCACGATCATAAAGCAGAGAGGGAGCTCTGTGCCCTGTATAACTCCATCAGAAGACTCCCAGAGATGACTTGCGTTCGTAGGCATCTGAAGGGCTACGATAAGGCTGTAAATAATTGAAGAGAGTAAATAGGGGAAGTGGTGAGAGCTGTAAGGGGAAATAACAGGGAGTAATGGGATGAAATTGAGTAAAATAAAACACCAGCGCAGTGTGAGCGTTTTTTTTTTTTTTTTTTTTTCATCCAAGAGTAGATTTGTTCAACTGTGAAATAGACTCCCACGAGAAGGAGACTATTACTTTAGTCATTTAAATCTGGAGAGGACAAAGCACGGCCTAATATATTCAATGGAACAGTTGCCTTGCCTTGGCAGAGAAATGGTCAGACATCATCAAACTCAGTTTTTCCACCTCAGATGTCGGAGATTCTGGTGGAGCTATTTTTTTCCCCCTTTGTTTTTTAGCGGGGTGAGAAAAAAAAAAAAAAAACCAGCCCTTTTTCCATAAGTGGAAAACCACCAAGTTCCTAAGAGCAGCAGAAGGCCGAATTGAAATTTTGACACCGAGGTCTTGTGTGGCTGGAAACAAAAGTCATTCTTTGGTCTGTGGCAGATTGAACGTGAAATTTAAAGAGAAGGAGAATTTATATGTAAGCGCATGTGACAAATTCATTTTCACAAATCATGTGTACTTGCCGAGCAGAGGTTGTTTCCTTGGTGAAAGGAGTGATAGGTTGCTCCGTGCTGGTGGGAGAAAAAGTAATCTGCTCCGTTTCAAGATACATCAGCACTGGCTTCTATCGTAATGCCTTTTTCACTGTTTTTCTTTGCAAAACACACCTGTTCAGTGTCGTTCCCTTGCGTTGTAGGGCAGATCAAACGTGTTATTTCGAAGTGTCTTCCAACCTTGTGAGCAAGGGGTGGCTGAGAGGAAGCACAGGTCACAGAGCCTTTTCTGCCTTTTGGTGTAATAGGTGATCCATTATTTTAGCACATGAAGGAGATCTCGATTCTCTTGTTAACCTGCCTCTCCGTAGGAGCAGGACCTCTGAGCCCTTGTCTTTTCAGCTGTTTCCATTCTGAAGTCACACTGTGCTGGTTGTTCGGTGGGTTTGCTGTGTTCTCCTTAGAGAAAACAGAAAAAAATGTTGCTGCTGCTCATTGGAGAGGTCACCACCGTGCCTTTGCTTTGAGTGATGTAGACAGGTTGCAGGTGTTTCTTCTTGGGCTGGAGAAGCGATCCAGCTGGTCACCGTGGAAGAACCTCCTGGAAGAAGAACCTTCCAGATGCTCAGCAGAGAAGGAAAGCAGTGATAGGATCTAGAAGGCAATGCCAGCATCTGTAACTCCCACTTGCCTTTTCCAGGAGATAGAAAAACGCTTCCCAGATCCTCTCTGGCTGCTGAACAACCAAGAATGGGAGAGGACTTTCCTCTCTCTAGTCGTGGTGTGCCAGTGAAGTAGCAAACGTTGATGAGGACTACACTGATGGTCATTAATGAGCAATCCCAATACAAAACACAGACTTCTCCAAATCCAGTACCCCATTTTTCTCCTGCAATTGCCAGTGAGGAATTCAGATTATTCAGATTATTCAGATACTAAATGGGGAAAGTCTTTGTAATCGGAATATGTCATGATCTTTGATTCGGTTTCACACAGACATATGATTTAGATGAAATCTCTGTTATTAAGATGTTTTGGATGACTGGAGAGAAGAACTTGGACCCTTTGTTTCCTTTCATTTCTTCAGGACCTGTGCAGAATGACCTCCTCTGCTTCTGTAAATGATTGCAAGGTGAATAATTTCAAGGACGGGGAGAATATGGCCCTTTTTCCCTTAAAGGACTCTATCAAAGCGCGTCTAGAGTTATGAGTTGAAGAGAATTTTCTGTCCTGTTGACCCACGTTGCCGTGCCCTCCATATGAGCGCTTTGTTGAGTTCCTCTTTGGAGCCTTTAATGCTTAAGGCACGTTTGCCTGTGATAGGGATGTTAATGAATTGCGTGGAATTGCGTGAAAAGTACAGTTTGCTCCACGCTGATATGGTTGTTGCTGCTTTCCCCGTAGGAGCATCGTGCAGTCGGATGAAAAGCTGGTCATCAGCGCGTCCTGGGCGAAAGACGACGATATCAGCAGGCTCCTGAAATCTCTGCCCAACTGGAGCAACATGGCTCAGCCCAAGCAGCTGAGACCCAAGAGAGAGGAGGAGGAAGACTTTATAAGGTAAAGTATTTTAGGAAGTTGTAAAAGGGTTTCGAGGAGAGTAGCAACAATGGTGAGACCTGCTGGAGACAAAATAATTGTGGTGTTTGCATAGCTGTTGTGTCCTCAGGTGTGAGAAGAGGTTGAGGTATGGTCTTTCCCCAAGTGGAGTAATGAAACTTGAGTCCACGTGCCGTTACGCCGCGTGATTTTAAAGCTGGGCAGCAGCTTTGCTGAACTGAGAACTTCCTAAACGTCGTCTGGGTTTTGGTCTGTTGATGGTGTTGAGAAACCATTAAGGAAATTATCTGTTTGGGGGATGTTTCCAGGCTTTGCTTATCAGTCATATAATGGATTGGTAGAAAAGCCATCCCAAAGCTCTTCGTCCTTCCTTTAGAACAGAGGAAGTTCCACCTCACCATGAGGAGAAACTTCTTGGCTGTGCGGGTGCCGGAGCCCTGGCCCAGGCTGCCCAGAGAGGGTGTGGAGTCTCCTGCTCTGGAGACTTGGACGCGTTCCTGTGGGACCTGCTCTGCGTGACCCTGCTCGGGCAGGGGAGTTGGACTGGGTGATCTCCAGAGGTCCCTTCCAACCCCTGACATTCTGTGATTCTATTATTCCATGATTCTTCCATGCAGCAAAACCAGAGGAGATGAAACCCATAGTTCAATAAGGAGCGTCGGTGGCAGGGGCAGCTTGCTGCTCTCCTGCCCTTATTGCTCATTTCTGTTCCCTCTGTTGTTCAGACAAGGCCATTTGAAGAATTGTGCTTGTGACCGAGTCAGGAAAGTGGCTGGGATTGGGGAGGGAAAGAAAAGGTTATTTTCAGTTCGGGCAGATCCTTGTGCTGGTTGATGGTGCTACTCTGATCGTCTGTATAATGCAGAGCAGCAGTCTGTGACTTCATGGAGGGACCAACTGGTTTTACTGGGCAGGAATTACCAAAACTGACATTGTCAACAGAGCTGTCCTCCATTTAGGCCATAGCCTGGTGGTGTTCCTCCTCCATCCCAACCCCAGGAGCTATGTAACGAGAGTCAGATGGAACGTACTGATACCTCCAGAAGGGAATCATTCAGAGACAACTTACTGTGTCCAGACCAGATTGTTTCTACCTTTTTCAGGCAAGTGAAAGCCTGTAAGTAGGCAGATTGCCTTTCCCTGCACGCTCTGAATGGCTTAGTCTCTGAATCGTTGATGCATCCTGGAGAAATTGGTCCTCTCTGTCATTCCAGCCAGTCAAAAAGCTTGTCTGCACATTCCCGTCACTATTCATCATTTCCTTGACTGGCATTTGGCGATAAAACTGTAGGAGTAAGTGAAGCTGTTGAAAATTACAAGTCTAATTTGCCCAGATTGTCGTTTTCCTTACTCGCTGCGTGCAAGCACAATGACATGGGGATGATGCAGTCTAGAGAGAGGAACGACGAAGAGTATGAAATATGTCTAGTCACAGGAGTGTTTGCTCGTACCGCGGCGGGGATCATCCCCTTTGCCAGTGTTTGAAAAAAAACCCTCAGCGCTACTGGAAGAGTGAGGCTGCAGAGCCCGTGAGGTCTTGGAGCAGTCCCTGAGTTTTTGGAGGTTGATCGAGTCACCTCCCGATCTGCCTTCACATTTATTCTTTGTTTCTTGGCGCAGAAAGGTGATGGGTTTGCTCCTGATGGCCAAGCTCGGTCTGATGCTAGCAGCGCCAATATTTTGATCCTAATAGGCATTTTATTCTGATATGGTCATTTTACTATCCCTTAATTGAAATATTTTGTGAAACTCAATCGGAGGTGTTAGAATGGAAAGGTCACCTATGTTGAATTCATTGGGAAAAGCTCCTGTACCGTATCTTTTTTTTCATCCTAGACATTAGGACAAAGATCTTTTCTTGGTATCTCTTTGTGCAGAGCATCATGTATTAAGCCTCAGTTCCTTAGAGTGCCGGTGCGAACGCTCCTGTAACTTTAATTTAAATGCTAATAATTGGTCTGGGCCAGTTTTAACCATTGATGGTAAGCGACACGGCTTATAAACTTCCTCAAGAATCTGTGCATAGTTGCACAGATCTCTCCTGAAAGCTTCAAAATTAATTGCTTGTCCAGTATTTGTCATCTTCTTTCCATTTAAGGAGACTTTTCTCAGACTTTCCCCTAATACAAAGGAACACGATTTCCTTGCTGCTGTTACTTCTTCCTTTTGGTGCGGCTGATGAATTGGGAGAAATTCTACCGTAGCCATCACTGCCTGGACACTGGAGCCAAAGGGAAATGCGACCTGCAGATCCCTTGGTTATCAGGGTCATCGTTGTGATGGGAGAGCCTGGAAGAGCTTAATTCATTCACATTTTAACCATCGAAGCTATTTAAAACCTTGATATACTCATTGCATTCACAGACCTTACTCCTCGGCTAGCAGAGACAGGACTAAGCATCCTTTCCTAGAAGGGAAGATTTAAGCTTGATGAAACATGGGAGCATTTTGGTTTTGGGCATAAACCAAGGTTGACAGCTGCGGTTGAAACTACTCAGCAGCACCCCTTTATGAATGTTGCTAAATTAAATGTGGCCTGAAAGTTTACCACCAGTTTTTGTACTGTGGCAGGAAGAAACGGCGATGCGCTGTTACAGGTTTCCTGTAACTCATTTGTTTAATTAAAGAGAAGAATCCAAATGCGACGTCTTTGAAAAAAAAAAATTAAAAAAAAACCAAAACCCTCATTCATATCCGTGTTGACAGTGATTGATTTTGTTGTCTTAACCCTCCACTATCTCTTCTGTGAATAGATGTCAAAAGGCAGGGTAAGATACTAACAGAATCTCCCCATTAATATTCTGGTGTGGTTGGCCAGACAAAGGGACCTGATTGAGCATATTATAGTAGCTCAGAACTTGGCAAGGGGAGAAAGGAAAGAAAAGTCGTGCCTCTCTTCGTATAATTAGTTTTTTTAAAGCTCTGAAGGCTATTTGGCACCGGGGCGCGCGTGAAATACGCTGCCCTTATCGCTTTATAAAGGTTAGCCTTCAGTTCATTACTGAATCAGATACGTTGGTGATAAAACCCAAAGACGGATCGTTTCCAGGTTTGCCTTTGAAAAAGCAACGCGAGAAAAGAGCTTCAGATGTGCCGGCGTTACGGCAGAAATCCTTGTGTTTCGGTGCAGCTCTGCAGCGCAAGGGGTGGCCGGGGACAAGGGTGCTGCGCACCCAAGGGCAACCACGTCTTCGAGGGGCTGAGGAAGGTGACGCAGCCACTGGAAAACGGCCTGGAAACTCGATGTTGGTCTGAAGATCACACCAGATCATAACTAGCAGGTTATTCTGGCTGCAGATCTGAGTGATCAAACTTATCTGAAGAGGAGGATGGTGATTTTCCTCATTTTCCTCTCACTCTTTACCTCCAGCGAGCTTCTGAGCGCTGAACTTGGGGTCAGATTCCTGGGCTAATGAAGCAATAAAACCCACCCTTCTCAGCACTTCCATGTGCCTTCTGCTTTCACTGCTTTTGCTTTTTTTTATAGTGAGGATAACTAAAAATTTAGATTAGATATAAGGAAGAGATTCTTTACTGTGAGGGTGGTGAGACCCTGGCACAGGTTGCCCAGAGAAGCTGTGGATGCCCCATCCCTGGAAGTGCCCAAGGCCAGGTTGGACGGGGCTTTGAGCAACCTGGTCTGGTGGGAGGTGTCCCTGCTCATGGCAGAGAGTTGGAACTAGAGGATCTTGGAAGTCCCTTCCAACCCTTCCATAATCGTAAGGGTGCTCCACCTGCCCGCTGTATCCTGCCCTGCACCTCCTGTTCGCTTGAGGATGCTCATCACCAGAAGGACAGAGTAAATCCAAGCAACATGCGAGGATACCTGTGTCACAGCAGATCCTTCACCAAATCATCCCAAATGGGATTGATTGGAACGGTTCCAATATCCCAACATTACAAGATCCCAACATTACATTATCCCAACGTTACATTATCCCAACGTTACATCTCGGGCTGGTGCTTTTCAATATATTTATCAATGATTTGGATGAGGGATTAGAGAATGTTGTCAGCAAGTTTGCTGATGATACGAAATTGGGAGGAGTGGTTGACACCCCAGCAGGCTGTGCAGCCATTCAGAGAGACCTGGACAGGCTGGAGGGCTGGGCGGGGAGAAATCTTATAAAGTTTAACAAGGGCAAGTGTAGAGTTTTGCACTTGGGAAAGAACAACCCCATGTGCCAGCACAGGCTGGGGACTGCCCTGCTGGAGAGCAGCGCAGGGGAAAGGGACCTGGGGGTGCTGGTGGGCAGCAGGATGACCATGAGCCAGCAGTGTGCCCTCGTGGGCAAGAAGGCCAAGGGCATCCTGGGCTGTGTTAGAAGGGGAGTAGCCAGTAGGTCGAGAGAGGTCCTCCTGCCCCTCTGCTCTGCCCTGGTGAGGCCGCATCTGGAATATTGTGTCCAGTTCTGGGCCCCTCAGCTCCAGAGAGACAGGGAACTGCTGGAGAGAGTCCAGCACAGGGCAACTGGGATGATGGAGGGAGTGGAGCATCTCCCTGGTGAGGAAAGGCTGAAGGAGCTGGGGCTGTTTAACTTGGAGAAGAGGAGGCTGAGGGGTGACCTCATTCATGGTTATCAATATGTCAAGGGGGAGTGTCAGGAGGACGGAGCCAGGCTCTTTTCAGCAGCGTCCACTGACAGGACAAGGGGCAAAGCTGGAACACAGGAGGTTCCATAAAAATACGAGGAAAAACTCTTTTACTGTGCGGGTGCCGGAGCCCTGGCCCAGGCTGCCCAGGGAGGTTGTGGAATCTCCTTCTCTGGAGACATTCAAAACCCGCCTGGACACGTTCCTGTGCGCTCTGCTGTAGGTGATCCTGCTCTGGCAGGGGGTTGGACTAGATGATCTTTGAGGTCCCTTCCAACATCTAACGTTCTGTGATTCTGTGATTATCCCAACTGCTTATTAAGATCTCTTCTCTTTCTTTGCTTTAGTTGATGCCAGTCCTCTCTGACTATATTTCCAATGTTTGTCTGGTGGGTGTTTTTTTGTGTTTGGAGCTCTCTATTATTTTTATTGTCCTTTGCTGCCTTGGTGTTTCTCCTGCCACATGGTCCTTACCTTAAGCCTTGATGTTTTACGGAAGGCTTTTCCCTTTCTTTACCTCTTCGCTCTCCCTCCCGTTCTCAATTGCAGCTTTTCTGTTTCTCTTTCCTCCTTTCTTTCTCTCTCAAGAATAAAAAAATCTCCCTCTCCAGTTTCTCAGACTCTATTTATTATATTCGCAGCGCTTCTAAAGGGTGAGAGGATGATTTTGGAAGATTGGCAGCAGACCTTAGACCCTTTTTCCCTCTACTGGGAGTGTGAATCTGAGTGTGCCATAAGTGTGAGTCGCTTCCATTTCTCTGCTCCCTGACATGAAATGGGTTTCTGGGTCTCTTTTTTTTTTTGGATCCTACGGGAAAATGAGCACAACTTGCATACTAAATCCTATTCCTGTCAGAAGTCTCACGTCAGAGGTGTAAAACTGAGCGGGCACCGCGATCTTCATAGTGGCTGAGAAGTTTCCTTTGCTTGTCTTGTGAAGGCAATGAAGTTTTGGAGAATTTGGGCTAAAATTGAGAGGGGTTTTCTTGAGGATTTCATATATTCTGAACCTGAATCCAGGATGTGTCTCCCAGCTCCGGATTTATTAATCCTACAAAGTGCATTGTCTGTTGAAATAAGGGCAGCAACGCCCAGCTCTACCAACGTACTTTTTTCGGGGGGGTAATATGTGTGCCCCTAAAATGCACAGAAGGGATGGAGGGGAAGAGCAGAGCAGGAACGCGGCGATCCAGCCTCTCCACAAAGATTTAATAACAGCTCCTGCTTTAACGAGATTCTGTATCGCTAAATCCCATCATTAGAGCTACCCAATATACTCCAAGCCGCTTCCTCGTCTCCTGCGACAAATTGTATCATATAAACTTAACAAGACCAGAATAGTCAAATAAATTTTAAGCGGGAAGACGAGCGTGTGATGTTCCAGCTTACAATTGTCAATTAAGCTTTTTTTGATGGCGTCGCGACCTCTCGGCAGAGATTCAGAGCCGCCGGTCCCTAATCGAGATGCGCAAATTCTCACAGAGGTTTCGCAGATCCCAGCAAACCTTGAATCACAGCATCACAAAATCACAGAATGTCAGGGATTGGAAGGGACCTCGAAATATCATCCAGTCCAATCCCCCTGCCAGAGCAGGAACACCTCGATAATGCTACACAGGAACGTGTCCAGGCGGGTCTGGAATGTCTCCAGAGAAGGAGACTCCACACCCTCCCTGGGCAGCCTGGGCCAGGGTTCCGGCACCCTCACTGAGAAGAAGTTTCTTCTCGAGTTCAAGCGGAACCTCTTCTGTTCCAGTTTCAGCCCATTACCCCTTGTCCTATCAGTGGTTGTCACCGAGAAGAGCCTGGCTCCATCCTCGTGACACTCACCCTTGATACATTTGTAAACATGAATGAGGTCACCCCTCAGTCTCCTCTTCTCCAAGCTAAAGAGCCCCAGCTCCCTCAGCCTTTCCTCATCAGGGAGATGCTCCACTCCCTCCATCATCCCAGTTGCCCTGTGCTGGACTCTCTCCAGCAGTTCCCTGTCCCTCTTGAGCTGAGGGGTCCAGAACTGGACACAAGATTCCAGATGGGGTCTCACCAGGGCAGAGTAGAGGGGAAGGAGAACCTCTCTCGACCTACTAACCACCCCCCTTCTAATACACCCCAGAATGCCATTGGCCTTCCTGGCCACAAGGGCACAGTGCTGGCTCATGGTCATCCTGCTGTCCACCAAGACTCCCAGGTCCCTTTCCCTTACACTGCTCTCTAATAAGTCATTCCCCAACTTATACTGGAACCTGGGGTTGTTCCTACCCAGATGCAAGACTCTTATCATTTTTAGGATGGGACGAATCAACCTTTAAAGGTTGGCGGGGGCGGATTTATATCCACCCAGGGTCTTGTCGCTTGCATGTTCTTTTTTATGATGGTTGAGCGAATTCTGGTGCAAGGCGAAGCAGCGAACCCCCTTTCCTCTCTTCCTTTGCAAATAAGAACATAAAGGGCATTTCTTCGAATTAACCAAGGGGAAATCTGCCTGCCTGGGTAGCTCCTGTATATGATTTTGAAGCACGCTCTCTAGGCTGACGATGGCTCAAGCGCAGGAATAGAAAACAAATGGTTTGTAGGGATTTCTGTGTGGCGTAAATACCCAGGAAAATAGACTGATCCGAAAGAAGCTGCAAAGGTGCAGTGAAACCGATGCGAATACTATCATTGCAACGATAGCGTGTATCATGTTTTGAGACTATATATATGCTGTATTCTGTGTATTTTAAGTGCTTTATGTTAGGCAGCGTATCAAGTTGTTAAATGGCAAGTAGTTTTCACTAACATTTTCATGAATGTTCATTTTATTGTGTTTTTTTTAGTACAGCACCGTGACAAAGCAGTAATCCTTGTTTTGCCAGCTCTTCCTTGCATCTTTATCCTGCTCACCCTTTAACAGTGCCATAATTTAATTTTTAGCGTATTTCCTCTACGGCCACGGCTCTGCTCGCTGCTCTTTGCTGCGGTTTAAATTCGTTTTGTCGTTTCTCCTCGGCAAACATCCGACGCTCAGGGGAAAGCATCCCTCTGAGGTCTGCAGGCGTGAGGAAGGACAGGAGGTCCTCATTGGGTCAGCATGTTCTTGAGAAGGTTTCCAAGGAGTTTGCTTGGTGTCCCTCAACTCCTGCAGCTCCACGCACCCTCCCTGAGAGTTTTTTCCTCGGTGTTATTTGCCCAAGGGCTCGTTGACACTAATTTCTTGGCAGAGAAAAGGGAGAGGAGCCGTAAGCGAACGTAAAGCTGCTGCCAAGGGTCCTCTCATGTATATGTTGAATTACAGATACGAGGAAGCCTCATATATTCTCATCAGCCCCTCTGTTTCTGGGCTCAGTAGGTTGTTGAATTTTTTTAACAGTTCATCCCTTAAGAACATCACCATTGCTCTTGATTGCTGGAGGTGAGGTGAGGGAAGCTGGTCTGCCTGCAGAAGACTTCTTTGGGGAAGCAGGACATCCTGTGCCAACGATGCTCTGTGCATCCTATACGGTATCTGCAAGAACATCTAAGAGACGGGTGGATGTTGCATTGGGGGACATAGTTTAGTAGGTTGATAGGGCTGGGACAAAGGCTGGACTCGATGATCTTCAAGGTCTCTTCCAGCTGAAACTATTCTATGATTCTGTGATTCTATGATTCTATGAACGGGTGGATCTAAAGCTGACTCCTGGTCGCCATGTTTGGAAAGTAAAGGAAAAAAAAAAAAAAACAGAAAAAAAAGGGAAATTAAGATGGTTTAACAAAGGGAAACAAACTGAGGTGTTTAGTTAATCGGAGGATTAAGCCAGCCTGCTCGGCCAAAGCAGAGATTTAAGGGTGAACCCTGTTGCACACAAATCCCCTGGGAATCGAGACGGAAGGACGATGAAGCGACGTGGCACGAGCGTCTGATGTCGGTGTAAGGGAGAGTGAGCTCCCACAAAGAAACAGCTGGACAGTGAAGGGAGACACTTGAATTTGCTTTATTCGCTGTGTGGTTGATGCACGGGATTGATCTCCGTCTTGAGCGTGGGTATATGAAAAAACAGTTCTCACCCAAAGTCTCAAATTGTGGTTCCCAATTACAAAAAGGCACCTTTTCTACAGCGTTTTGTATCGGAAAACCGTGGTGACAGAGGTAGAAATTCATCAAATGTTAAATTTCTTACTCTTCCAAGTGATTGGTGCAATTGCCAGTAGGATTGATGCAATTGCCAGTAGGATTCAATAGTCTAAGTCATGAGGAGTGGTTTGGTCAGAGGGAAAAAAGAGTGTGTATGACATGTCTTCTGCTCTGCAAGAACAGGTGAGGATACCTGAGTATCTTTGGGTTCTCACTCAAAGTTGCAGGACTGTTCTCAAAAGCTTTGACAAAATTCAAAGCAAACTTGGGCGGGTAATGTGAGATGAAATTGAGACTCTTCGATGGTAAATCAAACCACTGAACCATCAGAAATGCGTAAGTTAAATGCAGAAGGTGAGGCTCTTTAGTTTGGAGAAGAGGAGGCTGAGGGGTGACCTCATTAATGTTTACAAATATATCAAGGGTGAGTGTCACGAGGATGGAGCCAGGCTCTTCTCGGTGACAACCAATGACAGGACAAGGGGTAATGGGCTGAAACTGGAATATAAGAGGTTCCGCTTAAACTGGAGAAGAAACTTCTTCTCAGTGAGGGTGACGGAGCCCTGGAACAGGCTGCCCAGGGAGGGTGTGGAGTCTCCTTCTCTGGAGACATTCAAGACCTGCCTGGACACGTTCCTGTGTAGCATTATCGAGGCGTTCCTGCTCTGGCAGGGGGATTGGACTGGATGATCTTTCGAGGTCCCTTCCAATCCCTAGCATTCTATGATTCTATGATTCTATGAAGGTGCCTGTAGATCGCCTTGTGTGTGCTGGCTCTGTCCTAGATACACACTTACAGATAGAAAGAGTGACAAGGATTGGCTGAGAAACTGTATGGGAATCTGAAGATGCTATTTTACTGCAGGTGTTCCAAAGGGGAGAGTTAAGGTTGGATATTCAATTGGTTTGGGGTTTTGTTTCCTTCCCATGGAGCATTTAGCCTTGCACATTTAATAAAGACCAAAAAAAGGCATGTAGTGAATATTCTCTCAAACCATCATCCAGAACACTACTGAAAATTTGCCTCAGGGAGATTTAAATGGCGGGTTGAAATGGAAATTATAAGAATCCACCAGAACTCTTTAAAATTATCTTCTGAAAGGGAGGTCCTTGCTGAAGGTTGTCTCTATTATAGGTTTCAGTTGGGTGCGAAAGAGCGAATTTGGGTTTCTGCAGTCAAGGACGCGTATGAAAGAAAACAAATATATTTGCCTCCCTTTTGATGCAAACTTCTGTTGTTTCAGAGCGAGTGACAGAACCGCATCGATCCCAACAACGTTTTAGAGTGTTGTTTCCTGTAGAAGACCTTATTTGTATTCCTCCCAGGAGCAAAAATAGGAAATACTCTATGCCTTGTATTATATAGATTTTTTTGCAGCCTGACTGAAAGCACTGTATTATTCATGCACAAGCTATACATCCACAGCAGTGCCAAAACCCTTTCTCTTTGCGTGTGGGAAGGCAGAAGAGTTGTCCCTGTGATAAAACTGAATTTGTAACTGTGGTTGTGGGCAGCGGCATGGTAGTGTCTTCTCATTTGACAGCTCTCAGACTGTGGTTCGCAAAAAAAAAAAAAAAAAGCTTTTTCAGCAGCATTCTGTGTTGGAAAGCCTTGATCACAGAGGTAGGAATTCATCAAATGTTAGATTTCCTACTTTTCCAAGAGATTGATGCTATTGTCAGTGGGATTCAATAGTCTAAGTCATAAGGAGTGATTTGGTTGGAGGGGAAGAAGAGTGTGTACGAGGTGTCCTCTGCTCCACGGGAGCAGGGCACAGAATCAGAGTGTGCGGGGTTGGAAGGGACCTCAAAAGATCTAGTCCAGCCCCCCTACCAGAGCAGAGTCACCTACAGTAGGTCACACAGGAACATGTCCAGGCGGGATTTGAAAGTCTCCAGAGCAGGAGACTCCACACCCTCTCTGGACAGCCTGGGCCAGGGCTCCGGCACCCACACAGGGAAAAAGTTTTTTCTAATGTTTTTTATGGAACCTCCTGTGTTCCAGCTTGTACCCATTGCCCCTTGTCGTGTCAGTGGACATCCCCGAGCAGAGCCTGGCTCCATCCTCCTGACACTCCCCCTTGACATATTTATAACCATTCATGAGGTCACCCCTCAGCCTCCTCTTCTCCAAACTAAAGAGACCCAGCTCCTTCAGCCTTTCCTCACCAGGGAGATGCTCCACTCCCTCCATCATCTCTGTGACTGCACTGGACTCTCTCCAGCAGTTCCCTGTCTCTCTTGAGCTGAGGGGCCCAGAACTGGACACAAGATTCCAGATGTGGCCTCACCAGGGCAGAGCAGAGGGGCAGGAGGACCTCTCTCGACCTACCAGCCACCCCCCTTCTGACACACCCCAGGATGCCCTTGGCCTTCTTGCCCACGAGGGCACACTGCTGGCTCATGGCCATCCTGCTGCCCACCAGCACCCCCAGGTCCCTTTCCCCTGCGCTGCTCTCCAGCAGGGCAGTCCCCAACCTGTACTGGCACATGGGGTTGTTCTTTCCCAGGTGCAAGGCTCTGCACTTCCCCTTGTTGTGTTTCATAAAATCTCCCTGCCCAGCTCTCCAGCCTGTCCAGCTCTAGGTGAGGATCCCTCAGTGTTTGTAGGTGGGCAGAGCTAAGTGAAGTGCTTCAGGTTTGCGGTAGAAGTCAATAATGTATTTTGACCTGGAAGAATGATCGTGCTTTGCCAAAAAAAAAAAAAAAAAGGAGGTCTAGCGCAGCTATGAGCTTGTCCACTTGGTTGAGCCTTGTCTTCACCTTCAAACACCCACTTGGACTTGATGAGTTGCTCAGCTGGCCTCATTCACCAGAGCTTTGTAGCCTTTTGTGACAGTCTAAGAAAGGCCCCATCAGGGAAGCTTAGAATAGAATCATGGGATCATAAAATCGATTAGGTTGGAAAAGACCTTTAAGATTGTCGAGTCCAACCATTACCCCAGCACTGCCAGGCTCACCACTAGACCATGTCCCTGAGCACCACATCTACTCAGCTTTCAGATACCTCCAGGGATGGGGAGTCCACTGTTTCCCTGGGCAGCCTGTTCCAATGTTTAATAAAAGGGTTTTGCTGAAGTTCTGTGAAAATTTAGCGTATTTCCAATAGACAGAAAAGGCCAAAACTAACCCCATCTTACAGAGAGGAAGAACAGCTGAATGACCCCTTTACTCTGCTCTGATGAGACCCCACCTCGAATACTGCGTCCAGTTCTGGTGCCCCCACCATGAGAGGGACGTAGAACTGTTGGAGCATGTTCAGCGGAGGCCACAAAGATGATCCAGGGGCTGGAGCAGCTCTGCTGCGAGGACAGGCTGAGGGAGCTGGGGGTGTTCAGTCTTGAAATGAGAAGACTGTGGGGGGACCTAAGAGCTGCCTTCCAATACCTGAAGGAATCCTACAGGAAGGCTGGGGAGGGACTTTTTACAAGAGCGTCCACTGATACGACAAGGGGAAAGGGGTTTGAGTTGAAGGAGAAGAGATTTAGATTAGATCTTAGGAAGAAATTCTTCAGTGTGAGGGTGGCAAGACTCTGGAATAAATTGCCCAGAGATGTTGTGGCTGCCCCCTCCCTGGAGGTGTTCAAGGCCAGGTTGGACAGAGCCTTGAGTAGCCTGATCTAGTTGAGAGGCGTCCCTGCCCGTGACAGGGAGGTTGGATCAGATGATCTCTAAGGTCCCTTCCAGCCTAGGCCGTTCTATGATTCTGTGATTCTGTGAGTGCTGTCTTAGTCCACTGGAGCTGGAGATGTTCCTGTGTCTTGGTCCTCAGATAGCGCCAACAGATGAGGATTCCTCCCAAGCTGTAGTATGTGATGCGCAGCCCAAGGCAGCGTAATTTTTGGTGTCAAGTAGAAGAAAGTCCTCAAAGAGATTTTTTTTTTAATGAAGGCTATTTTGATTTTTTGCCTTTAATGCATTCAGTTGAGCAGTTGAAAACCGTTTCGGGGTTGTTCCTTTTTTTGGTTGTTGTTGTTCTGAAGTGACAGTGAAGTCCCACAAATCTAGGGAGACGCTGGCAATAAAACTCCTTAGATAGTATATAAAACGCCACTGATGGGATTATCTTGCTGCAGCTCCTTGCAGCTATTATGCTCAGCAGGATGATTCCTCATTGTAAGTTCATAAAAGAGCTAATGACAGGAAGAGGAGATTTGCAAAGTTGAATGGGAGTGGAATGCAAATTCATTGCAAAAAGAGCAACTAACGGTGGGAAGAGTGCACAGAGGGCCATGGTAAATGTGCCGTCACTTAAGAGTCGCTCAGAAACACACGTGGTTTCAACCAGGAGCTGTTGTAATTAGATGGAGGAACCGTGTCCTGATTTTCTCAGTCCTAATGCTACGCAGAAAGTCACGCTGGAGACCTTTGCCTGCAAAAGCAATGAGAATATTTGCCATGCAGATACGTCTGGGCCGTAACCAAACGTGCTCTTCTTGGAAGCAAACATCAGGAAAGCTAAATCCGAACGCAAAAGGTGGAACGTGATGAGTGGTTACACACCTTGAAAGAACTTTTTCCACCTTTTGGGGGGGTAAATGTGTTTGTCTTGGTCATTATTTTTCACCAGGTGGTATCTCTGTGCAAGTAAAACAATGCAGGGACTGATAGACAAAATCATTTGTGTGGCACCTTGTCATGAGAAGCTATCCAGGAGGTTTTTTTTTGATGGACGTGTGGAAGAAAAAAGTTAATCAGGGTTGGAAGAGCTGATTTACAGGGGAGATTAAAAGCGAGTGCATTTATTTATACATATCCCATGGGAAAGCACCCACGTTTCTTGGCAGAGTGGGGTGGTGGGGTGGGGTGATGATGAGCTTTGTAAGTATGAGGTGAAATCCAGAGATCATAAATGCAGGGAGAAGGACAGGAAAAAAACCTCCCTGGGACAGAGTTTACTGTAACGAGGCTTCAAAAACTCCACGCGACAACGTTCTGGAGACTCCAGGCTGGAACAGTCCTACATGGGTTTGACCTTCTCCCTGGTGTAACCGATGTCACCGCCTTCTGTCCCGCATTGTATTTCTGAGGGTGGCTTTGGTTTGCCTTTCAGGGCTGCTTTCGGCAAAGAGTCAGAAGTTCTCATTGGCAACCTGGGAGATAAACTCATCCCTCAACAGGAGATCCTGCGGGACGTCAGCGACCTGAAGGCCTTGGCCAACATGCACGAGAGCCTCGAGTGGTTAGCAGGTCGCACCAAGGCAGCCTTCTCCAACCTTTCAACTGCCCAGAGTAAGTAGCTCCCATTGGAGAACCTTTGTCTTAGAAATGGAAATGGGCATAAATGCGCAGTTTCAGCAGGAACGGGCATCTTTTGTTGGGGATTTCAAGGCAGGTTTGTGTCAGAGGGAAACGGGAAGCAAAGCAGCTTGATCATTCTTAATCATGCCGGGGTGTGACATCTGCTCAGACGGTGGCGGGCACCACGTGAGGGTGCCAGGAGCATCACTTCGAGCAGAAGCTCTGAAGCTTTTCCTCTCTCCCTGCTAATGACACAGCACAGGAGCGGATACGGGTGCCAAGACAGGTTTCATTTTCTTTAAAGCGTCGCTAAGGTCACCAACTATCTTAAAATGCGTGTGTATTAGGAATTCAGGGGAGAAATTGAATGCTTTTTAATGAGGAATGCCCTAACGAACGTGTCACTGGGGCGCTGATGCAAAGGCAGAAGCAACCCTTGGTGAACCGAGGTGCCAGGAGGGCAGAGACAGGGAAGCCTGGAGACACCTCTTCTGCTCCTGGCTGCCCAGGATTGCCCTCACTACCTTCCACTTCTGTGTTTTTCAGCTTTCGCTCCTTCCACCAGGGAATAGTGGCTTTTTTTTGCGTCTGGAAAGTGCTGGAGATGTGATTAGTGTTGCTTCGCATCTCATCGTTGGTGTTGTCTGCACAGGGTCACGTTCAGAGGAGGGTTGTGCCTGTGCCTCAGAAGGAGAGCTCGGCATAAACAGACCTCAGCTCTGCTGCTTCGCAATATTATTGTCTCACAAGGAGTCACCTAGAGCTCAGCTGACACAGAATCACAGAATCACAGAATGTTTGGGGTTGGGAGGGACCTCTAGAGATCACCCAGTCCAAGCCCCTGCCAGAGCAGGGTCACCCAGGGCAGCCACACAGGAACGTGTCCAGGCGGGTTGGAAAGTCTCCAGAGCAGGAGACTCCACACCCTCTCTGGGCAGCCTGGGCCAGGGCTCCGGCACCCGCACAGGAGAAAAGTTTTTTCTAATGATTTTGTGGAACCTCCTCTTTTCCAGCTTGCACCCACTGCCCCTTGTCCTGTCATTGGACATCCCTGAGCAGAGCCTGGCTCCGTCCTCCTGACACTCCCCCTTGACATATTTATAACCATGAATGAGGTCACCCCTCAGCCTCCTCTTCTCCAAACTAAAGAGACCCAGCTCCTTCAGCCTTTCCTCACCAGGGAGATGCTCCACTCCCTCCATCATCCCTGTGGCTGCGCTGGACTCTCTCCAGCAGTTCCCTGTCCCTCTGGAGCTGAGGGGCCCAGAAGTGGACACAAGATTCCAGATGTGGCCCCCCCAGGGCAGAGTAGGGGCACAGGAGGACCTCTCTCGACACAGGTTAAGTGTTTCCTAGGACCAAGTTTTTGGGTCTCACCTGCCTACTGAGACGTTCCCAGCAGCTGCCGTGTGTCACAGTCTGACCCTGAGGAGGTGACCGTGCATTTGTTAGAGCCCTTCGTGTTGCCCGAGATCCCTTTAGTAAAATACTGGTTTTTTTACAAACGTTGAACATCCCCTGGTTGTCTGGGCGTTGTGTTCAACACAGCTGCCTTGGATGTGGAAGGAGGCACCTGCAGCGTAGATGAGAAAACGAGGGTTGTGTAAAAAAATCTGCAGAGCTTGGTGGGATCCCAGAACACGGGGTCAAGGAATCGTAGAATCATCGGCGTGGTGAGGATGCGGGGCAGTTCTGCACTCTGTCATGCAGGTAGGGAGCAAAGTCCTGAGAGAGGAGAAGAACCTCAGAGGAGCAGAAATGTGGACAACCAGATCTTCTGTGCTCTGGTGGGAAGTTAACCCTGAAAATCACCTCAGCCTTAGCTTCTGGGAAGTGATGGACACAGTCTCCCGCAGCATCCTCACATCTAAACTGAGGAAATGTGGGCTGGACGATCGGGTAGTGAGGTGGACTGTGGCCTGGCTGAAGGAAAGAAGCCAGAGAGTCGTTGTCAATGGGGCGGAGTCTAGTTGGAGGCCTGTATCCAGTGGAGTACCTCAAGGGTCGGTACTGGGGCCAATATCATTCAATATATTCATCGATGACTTGGATGAGGGACTAGAGAGTCCTATCAGCAAGTTTGCTGATGACACCAAGCTGGGAGGAGTGGCTGACACACCAGAAGGCTGTGCTGCCATCCAGCGAGACCTGGACAGGCTGGAGAGTTGGGCGGGGAATAACTTGATGAAGTACAACAAGGGAAAGTGTAGGGTCCTACTTCTGGGCAGCAACAACCCCAGGTTCCAGTACAGGTTGGGGAACGACCTGTTAGAGAGCAGCGCAGGGGAAAGGGACCTGGGAGTCTTGGTGGGCAGCAGGATGGCCATGAACCAGCAGTGTGCCCTTGTGGCCAGGAAGGCCAATGGCATCCTGGGGTGTATTAGAAGGGGAGTAGCAAGTAGGTCAAGAGAGGTTCTCCTACCCCTCTGCTCTGCCCTGGTGAGGCCACATCTGGAATCTTGTGTCCAGTTCTGGGCCCCTCAGCTCCAGAGAGACAGGGAACTGCTGGAGAGAGTCCAGCACAGGGCAACTGGGATGATGGAGGGAGTGGAGCATCTCCCTGGTGAGGAAAGGCTGAGGGAGCTGGGGCTCTTTAGCTTGGAGAAGAGGAGGCTGAGGGGTGACCTCATGAATGGTTATAAATATGTCAAGGGGGAGTGTCACGAGGATGGAGCCAGGCTCTTCTCGGTGGCAAACAACGATAGGACAAGGGATAATGGAATCAAGCTGGAACAGAAGAGGTTCCATTTAAATTTGAGAAAAAACGTCTTCCCTGTGCGGGTGCCGGAGCCCTGGCCCAGGCTGCCCAGGGAGGTTGTGGAGTCTCCTGCTCTGGAAACATTCAAAACCCGCCTGGACGCGTTCCTGTGTAACATCATCTGGGTGTTCCTGCTCTGGCAGGGGGATTGGACTAGATGATCTTTTGAGGCCCCTTCCAATCCCTAGCATACTGTGATACTGTGATTTACTGTTGCTTAAATAAAGTCAGCGTTATATCTGCATTAAAATAATTATTCCATGGCAGCAGAGGATCTTTGGTTGTCTGACAATCTCTCCTGTGGCTTGTAACTCCGCGCTAAAGCAGGGCCTTTAAACTCTTTACTCCAGCTGCCCGCGATGAGTTTGTTGGGATCCAGAAGGATAATTAAGATTATACCATCAGCTAGCAGTTACAGACCCAGAGTACTACAGGTGGCTTTAATGTTGCTGTAACCCAAATTTGGAGTTCTCTATACCCGAGTGACAAGAAGAGTTGCTGAGTGTACACAGAGTGTACTTCAGTAGATTATAAAAATAAAGAAAAGAAAACCCCTATCAAAATTCAGTAGCCAAATATTTGTTCGCAGAAACTTAAGTTACTAGGGGAGTTCTTGGGGCTGAGGAGTTGTGCTCTGACAGTCAAAGTTGTTAAAAATAAGAACGTCATTTATAATTTCAGTTCTAGTTGAAACTCAAATTTATTTATTTTTTTAATAAATCAATATTTTCCAAACATCAAAGGGCATGAGCGTGACTTTCAGGCTTCTGAGAGGATATTACACGCAGCAGTGAATAAACATAAGAGTACAAAGTGTAATATTTCACTTGTCGGCGTCCTCCTGACAATAAAAATTCATCTTCCTTTGCTATAACTCTATACCAAGGCGCTAAAATGCTGCGCACAAATGCCAGGAGTACCTGAAACAAGGGGGAAAAATGAGCAGTGGTAGAAAATGATCGAGGCTGTTGACCTCCTGGTTATAAATGAAACCTGGTGGTGTAGATCTCGTAAATGGAACATCAGTAGAGCTGACTGCAGTCTCTAGGGGAGAAGGAAGAAGTGATGCCGTGGGACACAGGTGGGGATGTAAGTCAGATGGATTTACAAATCCGGCAAGGCACGGCGACGTGCAGGGGAAGAACACGAAGAATAAACAGCAAAAAAAAAGAGATGAGATGTCTTCTTTCCATCCCACCTGGGCGGGAGGAGAAGAGCCGCGCAAACACGCTCGGACCGAGCTGGGTGGAAGAAAAATTTAGTGGAGATTCGCGCGGCGTTAATGACATATTGCTGAAGTGGCACGCCAGTTACTCTTTTCTGTCGTAGTCTGATCATCTGAATTTCTGAGCATCTCGTTGCTGGGAGGCAGCACAAGTTAATGAGCGCAGGTAGCCGTGGTGGGGTTTTATCGTCCGTGCTTACCATGTGTTGGGCCAACGCACGGTGAGAACACGTATCCAAGTCTCTGATTTTTTCTTCTTTCTGTCCCAGCAGCTTGAGATTAAATCTCGATCCCACTCTGGGCATCATCAAAGCACCCAGTGAGTGATCGGGACCCGAATTTTGGGCGCAATGCCAGAAATGCTCCAACGAGTCCGCGATGTGGTGGTGGTGGCGGCCCCGTTTTTCCTTCCCTGTAGAAAGTCAGTACCTTTTCCAGAGCAAAGCTTCAGATGGGCAGTTCATGGGCATAGCTGCGAGTATTCAGAAACCCCAAGGTGGAGTTGGGCAGGTATGGACATTCTTGGGAAATCCTGAAAATAAGGGGGCTGCGTGTTGGTGGCTTGTTTGGTTTGGCTGTGAAAGGGCCTCTTCCTGGAGATAAAAATTCAATAACCTTTTGCCGCGGATGTGCCACAATTATCGCTCATTTAAAAACAGTCTTGCTAATGGAGTGTTTTATCATGCTGGGCAGTCTCTGCATTCTTCATTATTTAGTGTTTGCTAAGCTGATGGCTCTTCCATAGCTCTTCCCTTATCTGCACTCCTTCAGAATTGGATTTTTATATTTTCCGAACCAGTCAGATATGACAAAGTCATTTTCTTTCACTCTTGTCTTTGGAGGGAATAACAAACTTCTTTTTTAACAATAACCATTTAAGGATTAAAGTTGCTGGAAGAAGACGAATTAACTGAGGAAGTAAATTTCAAATAGGTTTCATATAAAAATGGAAGTGGGGTTTCCTCTCCTCTTCGTCTGCTTTCTCGTGTGCAGACAGAGCACGCTCATCCTTTTCCCTTGCTGGAGCTTCAGCCTTGTGAATATTTTACAAAGAAGGAATTATTATGCACGATGAAGGAGCTGGGACTATCTTTACGTATTCCAGATGGTTCCGTTCTGCGTGTAGGCACGAGGATGAAAGATGAGCCATGAGCTCACCCGAGTTGCATCTCGTGATTTCAGGTCATTGTAGTGAGCAGTTAACGACCGACTGGCTTCAACGTTGAGTTTGAAATGACTTTCTCACAGAGCTCACATAAAGCAATGTGATGTTTTCCTTCTGGAGTCAAGTTTTCTTGCACGTGTGCCACGTGTCCACGAGTTGGCAGATCTGAAGATGCTCTTGCATCCACATCCGATGAAGGTACATCTTGCATTTGTTCCGTTGTCACGTCCCGCCCAGGAGAGGAGGGGGACAAGTGACTTTTAGATTCGTAATACACCAGCGGAGTGGACAACGGTGAGACAAGCCTCAAGGCCCACACATAACCATTTCTTAATTTGTCACAACGTATAGATCGGACTCACGACAATCGGTTATAGTCACAAGACACATTGGGGCAGTTAATAAACTATGACTTAATGATAACCAGGAAAAGAGTGGGTGTGCAATAAACTGCAGCACGCTGCAGGTTACTTAATGATAACCAGGAAAAAAGGACTTAGCAACTTCTAATAGGCAACATTATACTTCTGTTTGCAAGACAGAAAATAAGGATAGACTGAGCAAGCAGTATGATAGGTCTTGTATTAGTGAGAAAGGAGAAAGGGAAAGGAAGGAGAGGAGGAGGAGAGGCAGGGGGAGGGGAGGGAGAGGGAGAGACAGAGATCACCGCTCCGGGTTCCTGCGTTGGCCGCCAACGAGGGTTCAAGGATGCTGTCATCCTTTCTTCTTCTGCACTTTTCTTCTTGGTGTCTTCATCTCTGTCTACACGCTTCTTCAGTCTCTTGCTTCCACTCTCGCTTCTACCAACTTCGCTTCGACTCTCCCATGTTTATACACACTTTTCTGCAGAGTGTCGGGTAGGGGATCAAGGCACTTAATTGTTTTCGATAATCCTCATTAGCATGTGCAATTGCCCTGTCTCTTTGGAAGATACGCTACGAGTCAAGGCCATCCTGCCTCTGCAGAATTAACCTGGCAATCTCATGCATATATTCAGCGCCAGGGCTGTTGGAGGCATCTTTTTATTTGAACCCCTCTACAACATTCCATCAGACCAGAAACTGGTCTTGTTTTTTGACCGTGCTTAGGGGTTGTAAAAACAACAAGAAACGTTTAAGGCAGAATTCACGCATCCATCCGCTACATCCATGTATCGTGTGCGCTTCCTATGCTCCACCAACAGAACATCCCGAGGATCCTGATCCTCAATGTTTAGGCAAAGTAGAGAAGTGCCTTAAGGAGACCCCTGAAAGAAAGCATTAGTTCAGGCAGGCATTGAAATCAAGGCAGAAATGGGAAAAAATCAAGGCAAATAGGAAAAAAAAACCTCTGTATGTTTTGGTTGTGGGCTCTTTCTAAGGAAGCAGGAGAAAAATCAAGGCAGAAATAGGAAAAAAACTCCTTTGTGGGCTCTTTGTTGGCTTTTTGTAGCACCCCAGAGTCTTGGATTCGTGCAACTAGGTGAACATCTTAGTGTATGTCTGAAAAACCACACACATAACATGCACGCTTACCCTTTTTCTTGAAGAAAAGTTTCAAAATGGTGAAGGACTCAAAATATATTGTTTTTTTAAAAAAAAAAAATAGAGCTAAACCAGTGATTTCTGTGACAGTTGTGAAAGCTCCTGACTTTCCATACCAGCTCCTCCCTGTCTCCTAGTGCCCCTTGGCAGTTGGCAACTGGAGCAGAGATTTCTGATAAAGCAAAGATTCAAATTCTTCAACACAGACACGGATTTAAATCGACGATGGGCTGACCCTGCGTCTGCGGTGGCCAAAACTAGAGGGCGATCTCTCAAGAACTGAGGAAAAATAGGAGTGCACATCATTTGGAATTAACCTCTGCAGCTCAACCCTGCCTACCTGTGGAGGAAGCAGCCCAGTGGTAGAGGAGATCCATGGAAGACCTTCTCCAAGGGCTCACTCCATCACTGGGGGACATCTTAACCCTGCTGCTCTCAGCAGAGCAGTACCCGCCACAAAAAAAAACCTAGGGTGATCGAGTTAAAGATGTCCCTGCTCACTGCAGGGACCTTTAGATGACCTCTGAAGGTTCCTTCCAGCCCAAAGCGTTCTGTGATTTTATCACAGAATCGTTAAGGTTGGAAAAGATCACCAAGGTTGGAAGAGATCATTTAGTCCAACCATCTACCCAACACAACCATGACCACTAAACCATGTCCCAAAATGCCACATCTACATGTTTTTTGAACATCTCCAGGGATGGCGACTCCACCACTTCCCTGGGCAGCCTCTTCCAATGCCTCACCACTCTTGCAGTTAAGAATTATTTCCTGATATCCAATCTAAACCTCCCCTGGTGCCACTTGAGACCATTTCCTCTTGTCCTGTCTTTAGTAACTTGGGAGAAGAGACCCTATTCTATTCTATTCTATTCTATTCTATTCTATTCTATTCTATTCTATTCTATTCTATTCTATCCTATCCTATCCTATCCTATTCCATTCCATTCTTCCATTCCAGTTGCACAGTTTGCACAGACCGCTGGGAAACTGTGGCTTTCCAGCTCTCCCTCTTCATTTCCCATTACCTGTATTTGTGGGGAGTTGAAGAGACCCAGCTCCAGGCTGACCACTGGCCATCCCTCTGACCCCCTACCTGAGCCATCGGTCGCCCCATGACAGCCTTAAGCAGGGTGTTAAAGTGAGGTCGACACATCAAAGTGATGCAGATGCCAATATGCACACTGGGAGATAAATCCCTCGTGTTCTTCCCAAGGAAGTCCTTTCCCATTGGATTCTTATCTCTTTTTTTCTTCTTTCTTTCTTTTTTCTTCTTTTTTTCTTCTTTTTTTTTTCCTTCTGATTTTTTTCTGGTTTTCCCCCACCGCAACAATTGAAGTCATACTTCGCAACGTACAAAAAGCCAACGTGGAGTTCGTTACTGTCCTGGGTTTTACCCGGGACTTCGTTTCCCTGTGGAGTTCTGAATTCCCTCTGCCCCATCACCCTGCAGCCCTATGGTTTCCAAATCCCAATTGTGGCTTCCAAACCCCAGCTGTGGTTTCCAAACCCCAACCTCACGTGGGGTTGTGAACCGAGTGGATTTAATTGCAGAAATGCTGAGAACTGAACTGCAGAACTGAAATCACAATGAAGATTCTAGCAGCAAAGCTGAGGAGTCATTGGTTTCAGCTAATGATCTTGCAAAAATTTCACCTAATTATGTCGTCCTCCTTGGCAGCTGGTTGTGGTTAGAAACACCCTCAGGATGGAGTTTGGGCTGGTAGAGTGTTTTCAAGGTGTAATAAAAAGAGGAGATTTAATTTGGCGTATTGCAAGGACAGAGTTTGACCTTTCTGAGGTGTCTGAAAGGGCATTCAAGCCTCTTAACTTCTTTACCCAGGGTGCTTCCAAAGTAGGTTTTTTTCTCCTGGTCAGGGGTGCTTTCACCCCAAAAGGAAAGGGCGATGTGTGGAAGATGCCTTCACCACTTCTTCTGCAGATGGGCAGCACTTCACCAACTAGACCTGCAGGGATTTGGGTGAGCCATGACTTCATTCAAAAGCAGGGGGAGATTAAAAAAAAAAAAAAGAAAAAGAAAAAGAGGTTTTGCTAAAGCTTTTAACCAAATGCTGCAGCTCTCTGTCACCGGCTGGCTCTTCTTAATGATAATACTGAGCATTTGCACCGCATTTTCCAACCATAGAGCTCAAATTAACCTGAAAATCTGCGTGAAAGCCATTACGGGGTCCAGACTACCCTGGACCACTTGGCACCCAGAGGGTCACCGTCCCTTTTTTCCTGGCTCTGTGTGCCTCCTTGTCCTGGAACGAGCTTTGACGGCCAAGAGAAAGCACCCAGCGACACTCGAGGACCTTTTAAAATGTTAAATGCTTTTAAAATTGATGGCGGAGCCCCTTTACACCACTCTGCCCGCGCGAAGGAGCTGTCATTTAGAGCCACTTCTCAGGGCTCACGGCGTGGTTTAAAGGGACATCAGTACAAATGAAAATCAGGCCCGGCGGGGTGGTAAAATTGATGCCTTTCATTTCGTAGGCAGGCCAGACCACGATGGTGAACTCAGCCGGGTCTTTGTGCTTAACCCCGGCGTTTCTAATGAACCGGATTCAGCTCTAAAACGGGGCTGTATTTCTCTCAAGTTGGAGCTTATTTTTTTCTTTCCTGCCGCTGAACTTGTAGCACGTTTGCGGTATTGATTGCTCGTGGGGCCACTTTTTCGTTTTTCCTAGAAATCTTTTAATAGAGAATTTTGTTTAGAAGCCACGTTAATGGCGCTCAACACGTGTCTGACCTCGCGCAGGAGGACTCAGTGAATGCTGTTGCTTTGTTAATGTGAGAAATGTAAATTTTGTTCTACAGCAGAAAAAGCTGCATATTTCTAACAAATGCAAAACATCTGCCATTAACTTAAAAAGATAAGTCTTGAGTGCTGATATTATTTGATGACTATCTCGTACTTCGGTGTAACATAGTTGACATGACAGCTTTCCATTCTAGCTTCTTAAGCAGTCTTATTTTCCAAGTATTTTTTTTTTGAGTGCTCAGTGCTTTTCTGCCAATACTCAAAACGTGATCAGAACCCCTTCTCAGCTGCCCTGAATCTTCACAATACGATCATCTGTAATGTCATTTCATTTTTCCATCTCGTTGTCTGAACGGAGATCTGGTGTCCTGAGGTGATCCCTCTGCACCTCGGCCCCACAGATTGCTCCATCGGGAGCACGTTAATGCAATTCGTGTCCAGGGGGTGTTTTGTAGATTAAGGCAGGTTCACCCCGTCCATGCCCTGAGCTGACCACAACTTCCACGAGTGTGGGTAATCCTCCAAGGAAGGTCGAGATGTCAAGACCTGCACCATGATAGAGTCATGGAACCGTAGAATCATAGAACGTTGGGGGTTGGAAGGGACCTCTAGAGATCACCCAGTCCAACCCCCTGCCAGAGCAGGATCACCCTGGGCAGCCACACAGGAACGTGTCCAAGCGGGGTTGGAAAGTCTCCAGAGCAGGAGACTCCACACCCTCTCTGGGCAGCCTGGGCCAGGGCTCTGGCACCCTCAGAGCAAAGAAGTTTCTCCTCATGTTGAGGTGGAACTTCCCGTGTTCTAACTTAAACCCATTATTTCTTGTCCTATCCACTGATAGGACAAGAGGAAATGGGTTTAGGTTGAAGGAGAATAGATTTAGATTAGATCTTAGGAAGAAATTCTTCAGTGCGAGGGTGGCAAGACTCTGGAATAAATTGCCCAGAGATGTTGTGGCTGCCCCCTCCCTGGAGGTGTTCAAGGCCAGGTTGGACAGAGCCTTGAGTAGCCTGATCTAGTTGAGAGGCGTCCCTGCCCGTGACAGGGAGGTTGGATTAAATGATCTCTAAGGTCCCTTCCAGCCTAGGCCATTCTCTGATTCTATGATTCTATTGCTGGGCACCACTATGAAGAGATTGTCCCCTTCCCCTTGACCCCCACCCCTCAGATATTTCTACACGTCCATAAGGTCCCCTCTCAGCCGTCTCCTCTCAAGGCTGAACAGCCCCAGCTCTCTCAGTCTCTCTTCACAGCAGAGATGTTCAGTCCCTTGATCACCCTCGTAGCTCTCCCTTGGACTCTCTCCAGTAGCTCCCTGTCTCTCTTTAATTCGTTTGGTCTGGGAATGACTGGTTCCAGATGGCGTTAGACATCTTCGTTCAGGTCCAGCCGGTTCAGAGCAGAACCAGAGGAAGCCAAAAGAAAAAGGGCTTCTTGGGCATCTTCCCTGCATCCCCGTAGCTCAAATCCACTCAGCTCCCTCTTCTCGATCTCATGGCTCAGCCTGTTCCTGTGCTGACACCTCTAGGATGTTGCAGAGATGACCAATGTCAGCTCCGTGCTGCTACAAACCTCACTGCATGCCTGGAGCTGGTTTTTAATCAGGAAACAAGATACCTGCCTCAAGTCATAGGTTTCCCCAGGTGGTTCTTGTCTAGAGCAAGGACAGGAGAGCTTTGTCATCCTCAGCCACTGTAAAATGTAGATCACTCAAGTTCAAACCAATGTGTGATCATCTGCTAATTAATCATCATGTGTGCTTTTAATAGAAGCTGCAAATGTACCTGCACTTATGTAAAGCTGCTGCAAACAGGTTGGAGACTCCTAGTTGATATTTAGACCTTGTCGTGTCGTCTGGACTTCCTCCGTACCAAATGGGAAAAGCCTAATTGAGGAACGAGTGTCGGAGTGCAGAGGCCTTTCAGAAGACGTTTGGAGAAGAAATAATAAGTATCCATTGGTATCCTGACTTAGAGCATTTATGAGCCTTTTATCAGTGACTCCAAGAGCCATTGGCAACGTTATGGATGTGTTTTCAACTGAAGATGCTCTGGTTTGAATGCATTGTCCTAACATGAAAATGAGTTATGTTCTTTTCCCCTCTAAGTGCCAATTCAGCAAAATTGCCTTGGATCCAAAAGCAAAGCTGTGTCTGTTGGTCTCTTAACAGTGCCTGAATCATAGTATCATAGAATCATAGAATCATAGAATCATAAAGGTTGGAAAGGACCTTAAGATCATCAAGTCCAACCTTCAGCCCTACACCACCCTAACACTCAACCATCTCCTGAAGTGCCACATCCAACCATTCTGAAGCTGACCAAGAGCTGAGCAGAGCAATTCAGGCAGAGAACAGGAGTCCAGCTGGTACCATCTTAGCCAAGTTGGCTTTTGGAGGATTTAAAACCATGATAAATTTATTTGCGACAGCAAAGTGTTAAGACTAATCTTCAAGACCAACAGGGAACTGCTGACCTCGTGAAAACGAAGTAGCTGTTTTGGTAAACCTGGGCATTAAGAGATTCTTTTGGGGTTTTTTTTATAACTTTGGTGATTAAAGTTCATAGTTTAAATATGAGTCTTCCTTGCTGGATCTCAGGGAATGAAACCACACAGTCATCAGCCAACGAAAAGCTCTTGTTTTCTCGTCGAAGTGATCTCATGCCTCTCAGTGCCTGTTTTTCCCTCGACTGTCTGCAGCGAAGCAGTTCTTATGGATTAGCGGTTGGAGCTTTCCCCAGCCTCGATGCTCGACATCAAATATTTAATGAGACGTTGTTTTTCTGACCTGGATGCTCAGGCTTTATGGTTCTTCATCTCTCACAATAGGCACACCACCGGGACGCGGTCCCGGTATCGATCCGGTGCCGTGGGGTCACCACTTAGCTTGCCGTCATGATTACGCTAATTACTCTCGTTCCATCTTCCTTTCCTCCCACCCACCAGCCTTAAACGCAGGGGATTGTCATGTAAATAAGTGACCTAATTAGCAGGGCTTTCAAAACATTTTACAACGAGGATCCCTCATGAGTAACGCCGGCAAATCAAGGTTTCTGTGGAAATAACTCCAAAGAGCCTGCTGTCCTCTCCAGTTGGCTCAATGCATTAGGATCTGTTTATTTCTTCTCTAGAAAATGACTCATTGGTGTCAGAGATTAATAGCAGTAAGTCTGTCTGCTTCTCCTTCATTTGTTCATGGTGACAGCTTGCTGTGATGTGGAAGGGGCAAAATCCTTTTCAAAATCAGCAGGCAGGACTAAAAAAAGTGTGGCCAATCGTTGATATCTCCAGTGAGGCGCTTTGCCACCGCGCGTAGGCTGTAGGATCCTTGTGGTGTAGCCAGCCTTTGTCATCGTATGGGACTTGGGGGAAATGACTCTTAAAAAAGGAGGAATTGTGGAGCAGTCAGACTCTGGGTCTCGTGCAGGTGATGCAAAATGTAACTGCTGACGTTAAGGTCATTTTTTTGTGCTTGTCTCGTTTCCTGTGAGTGAATTCTGTGCGTTTCCCATTCTTCAACTTACGGTTGAAAATCCTTTCTAGTTCCTCTCATGACAAGAAAGACACTGAGGTGCTGGAGCGTGTCCAGAGGAGGTCAACAAAGCTCTGGAGAACAAGTGTGATGAGGAGCAGCTGAGGAACCTGGGGTTGTTCAGCTGGAGAAGAGGAGGCTGAGGGGAGACCTTCTCGCTCTCTACAACTGAAAGGAGGTTGTAGAGAGGTTGAGTGTTGGTCTCTTCTCCAGTGTAAGGAGTGATAGGACAAGAGGAAGTGGCCTCAGGTTGCATGAGGAAAAGTTTAGATGGGATATTAGGAAAAAATTATGGGAAGAGTTATCAAGCATTGGAACAGGCTGCCCAGGAGGATGGTGGGATCTCCATCCCTGGAGGGGTTTAAAAGCCATGGAGATGTGCTGCCCAGGGACGTGGGTTAGTGGTGGGCCTGGCAGTACCGAGTTAATGGTTGGACTCGATGATCTTAAAGGTCTTTTCCAACCTGAACAATTCTATGATTCTATTCTGTGATTCCTAGGAATGTTCATTTTCACACCTTTCTCTGTATCCTCCTGGACAACACTCAGTGATTCTTGTTTGTCTTCCAGCGCAGGCATCCTTGCTGCTTCTCCTCTTGCTTTGCAAACCAGTCTTATTAAAAACAAACAGCCCCCAAAATGCTTCCATCTATAATTGTCAACAGTCGAAAAAAATCTATAAGGTATCTACATAACTATTTATTTTCATTACACTTTCTTCACCTCGTCTCTGACTCTTACGGAGAAGAGCTGGTTTCCTCTAGGGCATCAGGACAACTGACTTCAGGACTCTTCGAGTGAGTCCAGTAGGCTGGGAGTTTTAATGTCCTTTTAGAAATGCATCCCTCTCAGGACATCTTCTACCCAGGGAAATTTTGCAGTGATGTTCTGCGGGTGTTTATTGGCAAGGTGCAGCTCAGTATCATGGAGGATGCCGAGGAAAGGAAGGAAAAAGATAAATTCGTGCTTGCATTTTCAAGGGAAGTTGTGTGGAATCAAGAGAATTCATGTGGAGTCTCCTGACACAGCTGACCTGTCCATTAACAGAACATCTTGATCCCTCAGTTTTTAGTTCAAGGCTCATTTATGCTGCTTTTAGGTGTCCTAATACCAATCACTAATTTTTCTTTTCTAGTTCTGAAGAAGCCTGATGTGCAGGTTGACAGCTCTTCGTAGGTTTGGGTGGGTTTTTTTTTTTATATTAATCCAAGTGCATGGCCAAAGCTTATCTTCCTTATTCTTTTAGCTGCCAAAAAATTAATCATTTCGTGTAGGATACATCCTAACAGCAGCATAGAGAACCTTCCATGAAGTCCGTGCTTTATGCCTGCTGATCCCCTCTGCCTCAATTCACACACTGATGCGAATTTTTTCTGCAATTTTCACAAAAGCCCAACATTCCTGCTCAGTTCTTCCCAGTAAGTTAACAGCGAAGCCAGCATGCTCTGAGTCAGATACCACAGAAATATGATTAATTTGATGATACGTACGTGATGTTTCTTCTATTAGCAGTTGAGCTAAAATCATCTCGATCAGCTCGAAGGAGATGGTGCCTTCTGAAAAGCAGCTGACCTTGAGGTTTTCTGCTTTCCTCCCACTCATTTTTTTACCCATTTACACCTGTTATATCATTTCTGTCATATACATTTATTCATTTATATAATTTCTGACATGGTCTTTAAGGCTCTTCCCAACCCAAACCATTCTATGAGTGAGATAGATGGTGGTGGATCTGGCATTGCTAGGTTGGCGTTTGGACTTGATCTTGAAGGTCTTTTCCAACCTAAATAATTCTATGATTCTATGAATTTTTTACTTGTCCATTCACGGTTTTTAAAAGGTCTTCTCTCCTTATTGAAACTTGTACCAAATGAGTAAAGAAATCAGTTTGGGGGTGAGTTTTTGGCTCTGTGTAGATTGATGGAAGTGTCTCTGTTGACTTATTGGAGTTGTGATTTATTTTGATGTGAAGCACGTGCCTGGTTTCCACTAACCAAGTGCAGAGAAGGGTGGGAAACACTGAAAAGGCAAAAATACTTTCCATAACTCCAAAGCAGATGAATGAGTTTTTACTAAGCTTTCCAAATTGACTCACTTCTGACCTAGTGGAATCCAACCCAATAATTCTGAGAGGGGTAGGAAAGGGGAAACTTACAATATAAATTACTGAAAGAAACCAAACTGCTGTCAGAGTTTTATAAATGGAGAGGTTTTTGGGTGTGGAGGGGTTTTTTTCAAGCTGTTTTCAGACTTGAATGCCAAGAAAAGTGTTGAGCAGCTGAACCTTCTGGTGGGTTCTCAGGTGATGGAGCTAGAACCTCCTGCTACTCTTTGCCCTGCTGCTCTATCTTGGAGGCACTTCTCCTTTTTTCTGCCCCGAATCATCCCTTTCCCGAGGCTTCATATTTGCAGAAGGTAATGGAAAACAAACCACTTTTAAAGGAGTTATTGCCTTTTTAAAAGTGCTAATTTCCTTGTGAAATTTATGCCTGCCGGCAGAGGCAGACAAGGAGCTCCGCAGGCAGCTCTAACGAGACAATTCATTAGCTAGAGAGTGTACACACGCCATAAAAAACATTAATTCACAAAATGAAAAACTAATAGAGTGTTTAGCCCGTTCTTTATCACCGGTGACAGTCTGTGCTCTCCTCATCATTAGTGTTTACTGAACTGATGGGGACTGCAGCCCAGCCTGCTTATCACCGCTCGGCGCAAATGAGGTCGAGATGCTTTTTGCCAGCGTGGCTGCCTTGTCCCCTCTTCCCACGCTTGAATTTTAACTCGGAGTGAAGGGCAGAGAGCCATGGGAGGAAGCTCTCAACGCCAGCCTTCAGTTTTGTCTCGCTTTTTGGACATCTCCATCCTCATCAGAACCTCAAGGAGATCTGCAAGGGAAAATCCTTTCCTTGAGTATCTTCCCCTACAGTCCTGGTTGACTCTGCTAGAGAAGACGATTCATTAGTAGGAATTTGCAGTGAGTAATGTTAATGAGAAGCTTTCCCTGGGCTTGCTTTCTATTTCTTTCCGTTTGTCCTTTAAGTGTTGGCCTAACTTTGCCCCTTCAGCACCAGCGAGTGGTTTTGCCATCGATCCCAGTAAAAGGTGAGCCGGACCGGTGCTGGGTATTTAGATAATTCCATCCTCCCATCTCTTGTTTGAAAGGTCCTGACCTCTTTTAAAGTATGTCCTGTCTTGGTATTTGTTTTGCTTTAACAAGAATCCCGTGTTTCTTTCTCGATCGATGCCTTCAACCGTTTGCATTTGTGTGGTAAATGCTCTCCATATCTCAGAGCTTTGCAGGGGTCAGGGTCAAGGAGAAGGGTTAAGGAAGACATGAATGGAAGACATGGTGCTTGGATTCGGTGGGTGCTGACTGGCGTCACCTCTGCTCATCGACTCCCACGCTTGGTTGAAGAGACAAGTGGCTGGAAACAAGCGTCCGTACAGACACGCTCGTCTTGGAGTCAAGAGTTGATCTTCCCCATCGTTGTGGAGGTGCAGGTTGGAGCGCTGCTGGGCAGAGCCGCCGTCCTTTCCATCTACGTGGCTTGAGGAACTGCCTTTCAGTTGGGAGCCTGCGTGGAGAAGACAGCTGACATCAAAAATCAAAGTGTTAGGTGCCAGATGCCTTGAAGGTTGGACTAAGATGACCTTTAAAGGTCCCTTCCTAAGCAGATCGTTCTATAATTCTGTCCTCTCGGGAGTCTTGGGAGATGTCCTTGCTCTTATTTATTTTTCCCTCCACATTTAAAGTTAACAATTTAGGTAAAAAGAAGCAGTATCTGCATAAATATTTCAAATATTCAGCCACATCTAAGAGGCTCAAGGGCTCACACTTCTGAAAAGGAAGGGGAAGGATGTCAATCCCAAACTCTAGCCTTGGTTGCCAAATTCCGGTCGCTCTGAAATGAAACTTATGAACTCTGGGAGAAAATCCAGTTCCAGATTTTAGGGCTCGTTCCAGCCTTTTTCTATAAAGCTGCTGCTGTGAGACCACCAAACAGACCAGTTCCGAGGTAGGCGGGGAGCGATCCGTGCCTCGGAGCTTCAAATAACCCTCCCGCAGCCAGAAACGGGTCCAAGTGGCCGTATGGGTTGCGCGTCATCGTTGTTGTTCATTATTTCTCCAGCACCACAGGTGTGCGGAGCGCTGTGCAAGAGGATGAAAAGAGAAGGCTCCCGCTCCTCGGAGAGCTCCCTCTCTAAATTACATCGGGGCGGCATCTCGAGAGCGATAAGAGATCAAAGATGCGTAACGGCGAGAAGAAAAGCGGCTTGAGAGCGGGGTCCTGGCATTTGTTCCCAAGGAGAGGAGATCATTTGAGTCGGTTTGCTTTGTCTGCTTCTCTTTGGTTATTTAGGCTTTTTAATCTGCAGCAAGCCCTAACGTATCTCCCAGCTCCCGCGGCCGTGGAGCCGGTGTCCTGTGCCGCTTGCGTCAGGGCAGCTGCTTTCCTTTCCCTGGCTCTAGCCCAGGTTGACAGACCGTGGTTTAAACAGAAACTGATTTTTTTTAAAACAAGGATGTATTTATTAAAAAATTCATTTCTTCCTGCCTTTTCAGAAAACAGGTCTCCTGGCATATGTCTTCCTTAAGAAATCTCGCCAAAATCAATCCTTGAAGTTGCACCTGATGTGCTCGCTGTCCTGCCGTCTCCTTTAGAAAAACCCCACCTAACCTCGTGTCTTAACTCCTCCTAGCTTCTCTCAGCACTTTTTTGTCCTTTGAATACCCAGATATTCTAATTTCTCCTCGGTGTTAGAGTAGCGATTTTGTCTCCCCGTGGCATCGGCGCTTGGTGACGCTAAAAGCTGTAGGAACGGGAGATGTGGAGAGCTCAAATGGAAGTGATGGATAAAAACACATTATCCAGGTTTTTACGTGCTGGGAACTGAAGCACAGAAAGAGGAACCAGTGCACAAGATCCCCAGAAAAAGTCTCCAGCAGACAGAAGAGTTAAACCCTAGTTTCTAAGGGCGTAGTCCAGGATGTAACCCATAACAAATTTCCTTTTCCCTGTGTGTATTTGCAAGTAGTTTGGAGTTTTCTCTTCTGGAGAGGAAGGGAGTAAGAAATTCAAACCTAAAAAGCTGGGAGCTGGTCCCCAACGTTACCTGTGGTGCACAGCGAGTGTTTCATACTGCATCTCTTTTCCAAATAAGAGAGTTGGGTTTTATTTTTTCCCCCTAGAAGAGCTGTAAAATTTCGCCGTGAGCCTTTCCCCTTCCCCCTGCAAAGCAAACGCACGTAGAGCTCTGTAAAGCCTGAGCATGCTGGAGGTTTATTCCTCAGGTTCAGGTTGCACCGGAGCCGTGGCAGAGCCCCAACCTTAGATTGATTTTTTTTTTTCCTCTTGGCGCTATTAAATCACTCAAATCCGTTCGCAGTTGCTCTGCTCAAGCAGAGAGCGGGCAGGACGCGCTATCGTAGCCCTCGATGGGTTGCAGAGGTTTGTTTATGGGTTTTGTTTAATATTCCAGAGGCCTGGCGATTTACATCCATTGATTTACAAGGCACAAGCTGTCAGGAGGCACCAGCGTCACAGCGAATTGCGGAAATGATCGAAATCATTGGTGACAACGCGCGCGTTAAGTGTATTTTTCTCGCGTTTGCTGGAATGAAATGTTCTTTCTCCTCGGAGTGAGATATCTCGGCTGTGCTTACGGCAAGCTAGAAGAATTCCCAACCAAAACCGTGCCTGTTACCCGGGAAGCTCGCTTCAAACAAATGAAATTCATCTGGTTTGGCTCCAAGGGCCAATGGAGCAAAGTGTTGGCCACCGCTCGCCCAACCACGGGGTGTTTTATTAGCCGGGAGGGCTCACGTTCAGCTTGTTGTGAGCGAGTTGTGAGAGAGGTGTAGGTGGCTGATGATGTGCTGGTTTGCTTTTCCAGCTTTTCGGTTGGACGTATCTCCCTCTTCAAGCAGGGAGTGTGCTCTGGTGGATCCAATGTCCGTCAGGGTCACCCTTTGCCCAGCGAACCGGCCGACTCCAAAGCCAACTTCGAATTCCATTTTCTTTTTTATTCAAGGCCCTTTGATAATTTAAGCCCTGATTATTTTTCGCTGCTACGGCTCCTCCTGTGGGTTTGTGTTGCCAAGGATGATGGAGTAAAACTGCCTTGAGTGAGACTTAAAAAAAAATGGGATTTTCTCGTTGGCCATGCAATGATCCTTCCTGGATGTCCAGGGAAGGTGAAAGGAAAATTGATGGGCTCTGAAAGGCTTCCCTTGATCTTGAAAAGCAAAAATACACTCACTATGGATGGGAGAAGTTGGTATACATCCCCCAAACAACCACCAGACCCTCCTCCCTGCCATGGGGGCTCTGAACACCCAGAAGGACTTCAGTGCTCCGGCTTTAAATAAGGAGCAGATTGTCCCCGTCTCCCTCCTCCTCCTCTTCTCTCTGCTGACAAATATAATTACAGCTTCACTTAAATTGCTGTAAATGAATTCTGGAGAGCAGAAAAATCGTGCGTGCGTCTCTCCGCCGCGGAAATGAGCTGACTCTTGCGTTTCGGGTGATGGGTCCATCCATCTCCGACGCTTGCAGGGAGGCATCGCTGGAGCGAGCTGGCACGATCGAACCCCAACCTGCAGCCCTTGCTAAAGAGAGTCCATTTCCAGGAGTGAGGCTGAGGGAAACTGCTCAAAATGCAGGATTTTTTGCCTAAGAATAGATGTTTTTCCGAGTGTAGTAAAGGCGAGGTTTCCTGCTTTCTGCTGTGGCTAAATATACACCTCGAGACCTGATCCTGCGTAGTCCAGAAGTCCTGGCACCCTCCAGGGAAACAGATGTCACCAGGAGCTGAAGGGTAGGTGGCAGCTGGACAACAAAGCACCTTCCAAGAGTCATCTCTTACCACCATTAGCTGGAAACTAGAGGCCGTGTAAATAAGCCCATCATCCCTTCCCACCACGCTGTGGATAATTTCATTTTCTTGGTGGGAGACACCTCAGCAGAGTGTCGGGGGGTGCAAAGGGAGGGGGTATCCTTCTTTTTCCCGTTTACCCTGGGTGCACTGTCGCTCTCGTTTCCTTCTTGATTTCTCTTTTACACCCCGGTCCAGCTAATTTATTTTCAGCAATATTTGCAAGGTGATGAATTTCTTTAAAGTGTTCTTTGGTTAAAAAAAAAAAAAAAGAAAAAGTCATAAATGTTGCTGTGATTGCAGGAGCTGCTGAAGAAGGCTACGGGCTTAATCTGTGCAGGCTTTTCTCTGTTGTAATTCACAGAGCATTTAGGTACACAATTAGGCACTTGGCTGTGTGCAATTTGTTCCCTTTGCGTTGCTGAGCTCCTTTAATTCTACAGTTCTGCCTCATATGTTTACCTCTGCTTCCATTTGTTTTGCACAAAATAGACTGGGAGTGTTTTAATCTTTTTTTTTTCTCCTTTTCAGACTAGATCTGAAGGTGTATTTGATTTTAGGAGCGAATACAAAGCTTGGTGTAGGTTCCTTGACTGTGCAGACAGTGGCCAGTGACATTTACTTAATCAATCTCCATCAAAACGAAGGTTTATTGTCAACAGTCCCTTGGTGATGAACAAATCCTTCCTGTGCAGAGTCGCACTAGGTCTGGCCAAGTTTTTATCGTGCAACGAACGTTAGAGCAAGAAAAGAGAGAAGGAAATGTTTCTTAGAGCCAGCAGGTAGAATGTCTCTGTTATTCCGGTTGGTCACGGAACAACCATGAGCTGAAAATGTGAAGCAATCATGAGAACAAAGCAGGTACAGCAGAGCAAAAGAGTATTCCTGGGGTAGAAAAGAAAGGTCCAGTCCTATTGTGGTGCCGGTTACAGCTCAAATACAGCTCTGGTTACCCATGTTCAAGACAAATTAGTTGAAACCAGAAGGAGTGCAGAGAGTTGATTTTGTCAAGCCCTGGAGAGGCGATTGAGTCCCCATCCCTGGAGGTATCACAGAATCACAGAATGTTGGGGATTGGAAAGATCATCAAGTCCAATCCCCCTGCCAGAGCAGGAACGCCTCGATAATGCTACACAGGAACGTGTCCAGGCGGGTCTGGAATGTCTCCAGAGAAGGAGACTCCACACCCTCCCTGGGCAGCCCGTTCCAGTGTTCCATCACCCTCACTGAGAAGAAGTTTCTTGTCGAGTTTAAGCGGAACCTCTTATGTTCCAGTTTCAGCCCATTACCCCTTGTCCTGTCATTGGTTGTCACCGAGAAGAGCCTGGCTCCATCCTCGTGGCACTCACCCTTGATATATTTGTAAACATGAATGAGGTCACCCCTCAGTCTCCTCTTCTCCAAACTAAAGAGCCCCAGCTCCCTCAGCCTTTCCTCACCAGGGAGATGCTCCACTCCCTCCATCATCCCAGTTGCCCTGTGCTGGACTCTCTCCAGCAGTTCCCTGTCTCTCTGGAGCTGAGGGGCCCAGAACTGGACACAATATTCCAGATGTGGTCTCACCAGGGCAGAGTAGAGGGGCAGGAGAACCTCTCTTGACCTACTAACCACCCCCCTTCTAACACACCCCAGGATGCCATTGGCCTTCTTGTCCACAAGGGCACACTGCTGGCTCATGGTCATCCTGCTGCCCACCAGCACCCCCAGGTCGATGCGGTGCTCAGGGACGTGGGTTAGTGGTGGAGCTAATACTGCTGGGTTCATGGTTGGACTCGACGATCTTTAAAGTCTTTTCCAACCTGAGTGATTCTGTGGTTCTACGAAAATGAAGAACTCCATAAGACAAAGAGTAATGTTGACACGGGAAGAACCAAACGTAAAGCATCCCCAAGTGAGTTTAGGCTGGAAATTAGATCCCAAACTTTAATTTCACTGATAGAGAAATGATATTCTGAAGGAGCCAGCAAAGGTAGAAATCTGAATGCCTTTAGTATGGCACACAAGTTTATACTACAGGTCATGGGACGCCGGGCTTGTAGGGACTGGACTTGATGATCCCTTGCAATCCCGTTATTTAATTCAAGTGGAAGTTGCCTGCGCGGGGCTGCCTGCTTTCAAACCTTGCTAATCACCTTGGGCAGGAAGTAATTTCTAAAGTGCTGCTTGAACGAGGGCTAGAGCTCAGATATTCAGGCTACGCTTCCTCTAACAGGGGATGATTGTCCCCCTGTGCTCAGCACTGGTGAGGCCACACCTTGAGTGTTGTGTTCAGTTTTGGGCACCTCAGTGTAAGAGGGATATCGAGGTGTTGGAGCGAGTGCAGAAAAGGGCGACAAAGCTGGTGAAGGGCCTGGAGAATAGACCTTACGAGGAGCGACTGAGGGAGCTGGGACTGTTCAGTTTGAGGAAGAGGAGGCTGAGGGGGGACCTCATCATGCTCTACAGTTACTTGGAAGGACGTTGTAGAGAGGCTGGTGCTGGTCTCTTCTCACAGGTCATTAGGGACAGAACCAGGGGGAATGGGTTCAAGTCACAACAGGGCAAGTTTAGACTGGACATGAGGAAGAAATTCTTCATGGAAAGAGTGGTCAGACCCTGGCACAGACTGCCCAGGGAGGGGGTTGAGTCGCCATCCCTGGATGTGTTGAAGTGTCGCTGAGATGTGGTGTTGGGTGAGATGGTTTAGGGGTGAACTTGTAGTGTAGGGTTAATGGTTGGACTCGCTGATCCCAAGGGTCTTTTCCAACCTGACCTGTTCTATGATTCTATGATAATTAGGGTGGAATTACGGTAACAGCGTGTTACTCTCGTTAGCGAAGCTACTTCTTTAGGTCGCGTGTCAGCAGATTGTGTTGCAAGAAGGAAAGTTCAGGGTTCGGGCGCTGTGACAAAACACAAGGGATGAAGGCTCCTTTCTGAGAGAGATGATGCTCCTGTCGTCGGGATAAACTCAAGGTGTTTTTTTAGAGGTCTCAGTGAGAGGGAAATGGTCCATGGCCAAACCCGTTGCCTGCTTTTATTTGCTTTACTTCCCACAAGTTTTATTAAGAAGGACGAGGAAAGACTCCCGGATGCCTCTGAAGGGATGGGGGCAAACAAAATTCAGTTGAGGTTACGTGCAGAAGTCTATGGTGACCGAAAAGGACCATCTGAACTGTCGATGCCATGCTTGGACCCCTGAGCAGCTCTTTCCTCACTCCGATCTTGCTGGATTCTGCAGCTGCAGAAAGACTCATCACAGAGCAGTGTCTTCCCAAGTAAATGTATTCTGGTGGTTGATTAAACCCCTCAGAATCACTTCGGAGTTTAATCAGTTGCAGAAGCACTTTGTTGCTTCATACACTCCCAAATCACAGACGTTATTGCTCAGCCAGAGGTGGGAGAGAGCACACGTAGGTAGGACGGAAGCGGACAAGATGCTGCAGTTGCTGAAGCTGAGTGGTATCGCTGGAGCATGTCACAAATCTGTACTCTGTTCTTTTGGCAGCTGTGTCTCCTGGCCAGGACAGCCACGCCAGCATGGACCACCTTCCTGCATCCGAACAGATCCTGCAAACCCTGAGCGAGCTGGCCAGGTCTTTTCAAGAGATGGCTGACCGCTGCCTGCTGGTTCTGCATTTGGAAGTCAGGTAAAAACCCCGAATTTTGGGTATTGCGGGCGAGCTCGGGAGGCTGTCGGTTAAGATTTCTTCCGTATTATGGCATCTGAGACAGATCTATTTGCCTGCTGTAGCATCAGAGTTCGGTTCGGAAATGCCAGATCCCCCCAGCACGTACGGCCAAATGTGGGACAGAGGCAAGATACTGGAATTGGAATTTCCTAGGGAAGTCATTGTCTTGTATGTCAGAGACCAGGAAAAAATGTGTTTTGAGGAAGGGCTTTGTCCTTAGAGCATTGCACAATGATGTTTTAATAGTGTACCAGGTGTCCACGCATTTATTAGCTGGGGCGCTTCAGGCTCCACATCGGAGCTTTTCTTACTCCTTTTCCAAATAGAAACTGGGAAACCAGCTGGATTTTTATTTTTTTTTAAAAGGCCTGGGTAATTTTATGATGTTTCCAGCTTCACACGCAAAGATGAAAGGCAGCAAATCCCTTTCTTCAGGCTGCCAGCTGTCCACTCTGGGGCTGAGAAGACGTCTTTCCCTTGTGCATTGTATCAGCCAGATGTATTTTCATTGCTTCCCTCTTCTCTGAAGCATCAAATAGAAGCGGATGTCAGAGACGGGCAACGAGACTTGATGGATCATCGGTTTGTTCTGCTGTGACACATCCTGAGCCATACTGTGTCCTTGTGTGCATAAGCAGAGCTCTGGTGAAGTCAGTACGTAGCCTTAAAAGAAAAAAAAATGCACATTAGTTATTGTCAGCAGTCTTTCAACCTGCTATCCATCATCTGCTGGCCACTTGATTGCAGGCATCACAGATGAGCTGGGGTTTGAGGGACTCGAAGAAAAAACTGTTAACGTATGGAAATGGAGCAGCTTTCCAGCTGCCATGTAATGGGAAGTGATGCCCAAGCTAACCCGGACTCATTGTGTGGCCACCAGCCTGAATGGGTTTCTGGCTTCAGCCCTCCGTGGCTTTCCATCGCACTTGGGTTAAGCAGAAATAAGCACAAATGTAATTGAGGAAGAAAGAATAAAAAAGCTGTCGGTTTTGAGCAGACTGTTGCCTGCCTCCTCTTGCGCTTCTATGAGGAGCCCCAGTTTGATGCTGTGAATGCACCAAAGCACAATGGAAAGGCCTGAGAAAGGGACCTTCTAGTGGCCAGGAGAATCCCCAGTGAGGTGGGAGCTTCCCCGGATTCATCCTTCTGCATTTGCAACCACCTGCAGCAACGGAGAAACATCCCAGGGGGCTGGTTGGCTCACTCGGTTAGAGCGTGGTGCTGGTAATACCAAGGTCGCGGGTTCGATCCCCGTTGGGTCCCCATGTGTTGCCTGATCTAGGTGAGAGGCGTCCCTGCCGGTGACAGGGAGGTTGGATTAAATGATCTCTAAGGTCCCTTCCAGCCTAGGCCAGTCTATGATTCTATCCCAGTCCCTGTGATGGCTGTTACCAGCAGGTTTCTCTGCGACTACTACTCCAGCATCCCAGATCCGTGCCGTTTCCAAGGTGCTTGGTGCAATATATAGTCATTGACAGAAACCCCGTGCTTTAAGCAGGCTCTTGGAGCACATTTGTGAAGAGCCTGGGAATTTATCCGACCTCTTGCCGCTGCAGGTGCAGGCAAAGAAAACGCCAGCAAACAACAAAGCAGATTTGAGACGATGCAATTATCCTCTCGTCTTTCTCCCTCGGTTCGTTCACGGCTTGGCCAGGTGCGGGTCGGCACCAGCCCGGCGTTGGCTTCTCCTCCACCAGGACATGAGGACAGTGCTCACTGAGATCCTCCTCCTCTGATCTGTGTCTGTTTCCTCAAAGGAAATCTGTTGACCCACTCAATCGTTAGCCATTTCTTCTGTTACAAGTAACTGGAGTTTTAGGTTACTTCGTGTCTGTTCCAGTATTTTCCTATAAAAAGCCCTATACAGAGTTATTTAGGAGCAGGCACTGAAGACTACAGATGTTTTTACCGTTGCCCTACACTGAACTTGCGTGTGATGGCCACCTGAGCTTCTCCCCTACCAACACAACTCCCTGCTGGGGTTGGTCCAGTATGAATCATAGAATTGTTAAGGTTGGAAAAAGCCTCTAAGATCATCCAGTCCAACCATCAACCCAGCACTGTCGCGACCTCTAAACCATGTCCCGAAGTGCCACGTCTACATGTTTTTTGAACATCTCCAAGGATGGTGACTCCACCACTGCCCTGGACAGCCCGTCCCAATGCTTCACCACTCTTTTAGTAAAGAAAATTTTCCTAATATTCAATCTAAACCTCCCCTGGTGCAACTTGAGCCCATTTCCTCTTGTTCTAGCCCTTGTTACATGAAAGAAGAGACTGACCCCACCTCACTACAACCTCCTGCCAGGGAACTGCAGAGAGCGAGAAGGTCTCCCCTCAGCCTCCTCTTCTCCAGCTCAACAGCCCCAGCTCCCTCAGCTGCTCCCATCACACTTGCTCTCCAGACCCTCCCCCAGTTCCGTTGCCCTTCTCTGGACACGCTCCAGCACCTCAAGGTCTTTCTTGTCATGAGGGGCCCAAAACTGAGCACAGGGTTCAAGGTGTGGCCTCACCAGTGCCGAGTCCAGGGGGACAATCCCTGCCTTGGTCCTGCCGGTCACAGCATGGCTGATCTAGGCCAGGATGTTTTTGTCCTTGGCCACCCTGGCACACCGCTGGCTCAGCTTCAGAATTTTCTGTCCCCTGAGTTAGCCTTTGAGTGCAAGAGATATTTCACCCAGGCTGTGATTTGGCCGTGTTCCCGTCACAGATAAAATTCAGAAGAGCCCAACCAACCTCCTGTCCCCAGTGAGTGATGTGAGTGAAACCCAAGAATTATGAAGTAGGAGTTTTGCTGTCGCCTTTGCTGGGCATAGCCCTTTCCTCTATAGGTTCAAGAGAAATTACTTAATTACAGTTTTTTGTAAATCAATAGGTAATTTGAACGTGTGGAATTTCTCCTGCAGTGGAGGGATGGTGGTTGGACACGTTGCCTACAGCCCTACTGGGAAAATGAACAGAAAAGCAAAAAGTTGCAATAGTATTAAATGATTGGGAATAGGCCTCCTAATTGTTGTTTCATGGAGCCTGGCTCACGCCTCTTGATGGGTTTTCGTGGCACACCGGAGTTCTTAGTTGGGCATCGGTATGGAAGTGCTGCTGAACCAGCATCTGTGAAGTTGGAAAGAGGCACTTGGCCACTTTACTGGGATGATCTGCCAGCAGATCAAGAGAGGTGATTCTCCCCCTTTGCTCTGCTCTGGTGAGACCCCACCTCAAATCCTGCGCCCAGTTCTGGTCTCCCCACCGTAAGAGGGACATGCAGCTGTTGGGACGAGTCCAGAGGAGGCCACAAAGCTGACCCAGGGGCTGGAGCAGCTCTGCTGCGAGGACAGGCTGAGGGAGCTGGGGTTGTTCAGTCTTGAATAGAGGAGATTCCAGCAGGACCTAAGAGCTGCCTTCCAATGCCTGAAGAGATCCTACAGGGAGGCTGGGGAGGGACTTTGTACAAGAGCGTCCACTGATAGGACAAGGGGAAATGGGTTTAAGTTGAAGGAGAATAGATTTAGATTAGATCTTAGGAAGAAATTCTTCAGTACGAGGGTGGTCAGACTTCGGAATAAATTGCCCAGAGAGGCTGTGGCTGCCCCCTCCCTGGAGGTGTTCAAGGCCAGGTTGGACAGAGCCTTGAGTAGCCTGATCTTGTAGAGAGATGTCCCCGCCCATGACAGGGAGGTTGGATTAGATGATCTCTAAGGTCCCTTCCAGCCTAGGCCGTTCTGTGATTCCATGATCTAAGTCAGATCTGTTAATGAAGGGTCCTTTGTATTCACCTTTCTAGATGGAACAATTGACATGTCAAGAGGAGGATGCGTTAAATGCCAATGTAACCACTCATTTCTTAAAATTATTGCTATTTTTCACTTGTTTGAATGCTGGAATGAAAACGAGAAGGCAGCACCTGGCATACGTCGGGACTGTTGCATTGTAATATTTCTCTCTTGTGTCTCGCAGGGTTCATTGCTTCCACTACCTGATCCCATTGGCTAAACAAGGGAACTACGCCATCGTCGCTAACGTGGAGAGCATGGACTACGACCCCCTCGTCGTCCGGCTCAACAAGGACATCAGTGCTATCGAGGAAGCCATGAGCGCCAGCCTCCAGCAGCACAAGTTCCAGTACATCTTCGAAGGTCAGGCATTTACCATAAGAGGCTGGCACTTCGGGATGATTCTTCCTTCTCTTCCCAAAGCTCCACAGTTTTCCTTTTGGTAGAGCAGACTGTGGTACAGGTCAGTGAGTGAGACTTGTGCAGATGCAGGGTGCTCAAAAACCCTGCTGCCTCCAGACCATTTTGGAGCTGAACAGGAGAAATGGTCGCACGCTGAGTGGGAAGGCAGTAGCTTGATGCAGATGCAGGAAAGTTCTTCCTCAAGAAGCCGGAGGGCACGTATATGTATTACAAGCACCGTTCCATTTTGGCACAGTCCCTATCCAAAGTGCAGCCATTCCATTTCTAAAATTAAATTTAGAGAACATTAGCTCTACTGATGTCTCATCTGTCGTGATTACCTTGGAGAATATAAATCACGTCTTGGTTCATCTCCCCTGTATTTATTTGTGGCGCTGACGCACAGTCTTCTTCCTGCTTGCCAGGATACACGTCCTTCCGTGTGGTGGTTGCTCAAAGTCTGGAGGAGGTGGGGACTGGAGATGTATCCATTGCCCAGTGTAGCATGTTTGGTGTCCTGCATCTGGGGAGGAATAACCCCAGGCACCAGCACAGATCAGGGGACGTCCTGCTGGAAAGCAGCCCCGTGGAGAGAGACCTTGGAGTCCCAGTGGGCAGTGAGTTGTCCCTGGGACAGCAACGGGCCCTTGTGGCCAAGAGGCCAGTGGGATCCTGGGGGGCACCAAGAAAAGTGTGTCCAGCAGGGCTGGGGAGGTTCTCCTGCCCCTCTGCTCTGCCCTGGGGAGACCACCCCTGGAATCCTGTGTCCAGTTTGGGGCTCCCCAGTTCCAGAGAGACAGGGACCTACTGGAGAGAGTCCCAGGGAGAGCTACGAGGGTGATCAAGGGACTGAACATCTCTGCTGGGAAGAGAGACTGAGAGACCTGGGGCTGTTCAGCCTTGAGAGGAGACGGCTGAGAGGGGACCTTATGAACGTGTAGAGATATCTGAGGGGTGGGGGTCAAGGGGAAGGGGACAATCTCTTCTCAATGGTGCCCAGCAATAGAACAAGGAATAATGGGTTTAAATTAGAACGTGGGAAGTTCCACCTCAACGTGAGGAGAAGCTTCTTGGCTGTGCGGGTGCCGGAGCCCTGGCCCAGGCTGCCCAGAGAGGGTGTGGAATCTCCTGCTCTGGAGACTTTCCAACCCACCTGGACACGTTCCTGTGTGGCTGCCCTGGGTGACCCTGCTCTGGCAGGGGGTTGGACTGGGTGATCTCCAGAGGTCCCTTCCAACCCCCAACATTCTGTGATTCTATGATTCTATGTCAGCAGGGATGAAGGCTTTGCAAGCCTTGCTGGCCTTATTTTGGCCACTGCTTGCTGGCCGTAGAGAAGGTTTTCAGTTCTTGGCCCCTCTCTGCCATACTCACGTAACTACCGATGGAGATATTTTCTGAGCTGTGTGAACCCGTGACAAACTGAGTGGTGACCAGCACGTGCTTGAGCAACTCTCAGAGCTCAGGTCTACCCTGTCTGTTCAAAGAGCACGAACAGCTCCAGAGCCATGAGGACTGTCCACATCTTGTTGAGCCGTGAGGTTGGAATTCATACACATGGTCTTCACGAGATGTAGGCACCTCTTAAGCCCAGTTTTGGGATTTGCATATATCCCATGCTGATTGCCTATACATGAATATATTTTCTGAATTCAGGCTTTTAATTGGTGTCTAGTCTTGTATAGACCTGAGTACTGAGTGGCTCAGGCTGGGGGTTTTTTGCAATTAGTGATTCAACATGAATAGATGGATCGTTTTGAGGGTGGCTGTGACTTTTAGCAGCTGGCTGTGTCCTTCAGCAGCAGAGGAAAGATGGAGACATCATTCAGACACGAGAAACTCTTCAAGACTGATCAAAGAGAGATTGTACATCAAGTGCATTGGAATGCTGTTCATTTCTGCTCGTGTGGAGTTGACCAGGGTAAAATACCACCCTCGATAACAGGTTAAAATACTGTAATTCTGGAGCAGCAGTAGCGTGTTCCATTGCTCTGCCAGACAGAGAGAGGGTCTGGAAGGGACACTATGCAAAGCCTGATTATAAACCTGGAAAAATCGATGGCTATGGTAATGCGACTTTGAATTTTCATAGTGGTTTGGGGTGGTTTTGTATTTTTGCTCAGAAGGATGCCTTGAGGAAAGTCCTCCTGAAATGCACAGGGAAGGTACTACGGGCTGTTTCCAGGTACAATCCAGTGTACAGAATCATAAAATCATTATGGTTGGAAAAAACCTTCAAGATCATCAAATCCATTATATAACTCTACCATGCCCATTTCTAAACCATATTTAGAAGTGTATCTAGAACTTTATATCTAGTTGGCTTTTAAATATATCCGAGGATGGTAATTTAGCCCCTGTTCCAGTTCACGTGTGCCACCTAACAGTGCTCATTCGTGGGTTTTATGAGGAGTTATCGTCACTAAACGTCTCCATCCTGTCATTTTATTGTTTGATTGCCCTCTCACCCTTGCAGGTTTGGGCCACCTTATTTCCTGCATCCTTATCAACGGCGCCCACTACTTCAAGCGCATCAGTGAATCTGGCATCAAGAAGATGTGTAGGAACATCTTCATCCTCCAGCAAAACCTGACGAACATCACCATGTCCCGTGAGGCTGACCTGGACTTTGCAAGGTGAGCAGAAAGCCCCGTGTTGTGTTCGGTACCATTCTTATGTCTGCAGAGGGAGCTCCTTCCAAAAGTTTCACCACTCATGGGTGCAGCTGGGTGGGTATCAAGTTAAACTCGTAGAGTGTTACTCATAATATTCTTCTTTCCTCCTTGCTGAGCAACATTCAGAGCGACGTGGATCGCTTGAGCTCAGTACAAGCTCCACGTGGACGTCCCACCAAAGCATCTCTGCTTGGGGCTCCCCGTTGGCGTGGTTCTCCCAAGAGCAAAACCCAGGCAAGGGAAAGCTTCTTGGGTGGAACTTCAAGTGGAGGAATCTGGGGTCTGGATTCATGCCCAGAGAAGTAATACTTTGGTTTGTTGAAGGCTTAAATTTGTAGCAGCTCACAGGAACAATGTGTGTGAACCTCAGGAATGCCAGGTACTGTCTCTCTTCAAGTTCTGTTGCTCTTAAAGTAGTAGTACTAGGAAAATAAGACTGGACACAATAGACCCCCTGTCATTTTCTCACCCGTTTTGCTGCTTCATTCACAAAGGGGGGGTTGTTGGAGGGATAAGCAGACGGGTATGAGCAAACACTAAAGCACATGAAGCCAGGGTGCTCGCCACAAGCGGCTGTGTTGGCTGATCCACTGTGGCAGCAGCTGGTTCAGCAAGAGGCAGCTGAGACCAAGAAATAGCCAAAGGAAGAGTCTGGAACTTGCAAATTAAGGCACGTAGATCAAATGACAGAGTTTTGCGTGACACTCGGGTAAGAGCCACCACAAACACTGGAGGTAGTTGGTGTCATCATTTGGCCGTTGCTCTTGGAGACTGAATTACGACGAGGGAGACGAGGTAGGACCGAGTCCCTCGTTTCGTTGGCTCTCATGTGGGGAATGATCTCATTATTGAATTAGTTTCTTCATAATAACATTGACAGGGGGAAGTTATGAATGCTGAGGCTTGGTGGATGAGAAGAGAGAAAGATCCATTACTAACTCTCCGAGGAACAGAGTTCCCAAATTCAATCTTGCCTTTTTTTAAATGATTTTTTCTATTTTTTTTTTTTCACCGATCTGTTGAAATGCTAAATAAATTAGCCCAGTTTTTTTTTTTGGCAGGCAGAACAGAGCTTGAGCATGTGCTGACAGCAACTGGCAGCCACATAATGAAACGCTGACCGAGCGCTGCTGGCGCGGCACGGCTGGCTACTCTCTGGAGAGGTCTTGGCCGTAAGGGTTGAGTAGCTGTGGCTCGTGGTGCTGCACAGTTTGGGGTGGAGTTTGAAGGGAAGGGCGAGGAGGTAACGTGTTCCCCACTCCCCATCTCGCTGGAGGGGCGATATGCCAGTTTTCACAACGGCAAACACGTATCGTCCCTCTTCGTAGGCGAGTTACGTGGCGAATAGATTTTTCTCCTGGACCGCTGGAGCCGCTGGGCACCGTCATCAAGAGACACCTGAACTCTCTGCACAGCAGGGTCGGCTGCTTTGCAGTGTCCGTGATGCAGATTTCTTCTCATCATATAAATTCAACAGCGTTTCTTTTTAGCTTTCCTGACTGTGTTGCTTCTCCCTTTCTTTTGGGGCAAATTTCTGTGATCTAGAGAGTGTATTTTGCTCTTCAGAAAGCTCCGGAATGCTTATTATCCAGATTCTTGTTTTACGTAAACGAGCTGTCTCGTGCATCCAAGCCCTGCCCTGCTCACCTGAATTTACAATTATCTGAGCAAGTTCTAGTGTTACCCCCAGGACTCCAGTTACCGAGGTCTGTTCAAATTATAAAATAAACAGAACAGCTCGCCTCCAGAAAGCATAAAACAGCATCAATGTAGGATAAAAGTGGTTTGTACTTCTGTGATACAGCTCATGTAGGAATCTGCAAATGCTTCGTGCGGTAGCCAGGTATTGGTTTTGACTTTTTAAAGTTGAGAAACGGAGAGCAAGTGGTTATTTCATGCGTGGGAGCAGCAGCAGAGCTGATGCAGGTGGAGTCACCGATCTGTTCTACCTCCCTGCACCTCCTGGTAATGGGGTAAATTCCCTCCCTGCTTCACTTCAGGGAACTGGGTGTTCGTTACTGAGGATTTCTGAAGCGGGTTTAACCCAGCTTGGGACTCACTTCCCCATCTCTGGCCTTTCAATTTGCCCTTGTGCAAAATAATTCAACATTTACTCTTGATTTCTTTGATTAGAAGTCATGGGTTCCTTTGATCAGGGAAAGACATAATAGGGCTTTTAGTGGGTTTTTTCCACACACACACAGAAAACCAGATTTTCTCAGGCAGTTAAGGAGCTCTTTGCGCTGCAGGCTGGATCTAAGCCTCAGTTTGCCGTCCGTGTTGCTCCCTTGCCTTGTTGATATTTCTTTGTCCATGAGAGTGTAACGCTCAGGGTTCAGGAAGAAATCAGCCTCAATTAACAATCAATACCTCATTCTTGGTGTGTCAAGTTTTAATTCTGGAATAGGTCCTTTTTCTGCGAGTGAACGCATTTAAAGTCTGATGTACTCAAGCTTAGAGGAGACACTCTCGACAGAGCATCCCAAAGCAAAGCCAAAGCACGTTTCCATTGAAAAAAAATAAAAAATAAATTGCCAAGCTCTGCAAGCTCTAGCCAGGAGTTTCTTCACTGACGGGAGAAAGGGTGAAATAGACTGGTTCCGACAGCTGAGATGTCACAAAAGGATTTATAGCATTTGCTAAAATTTCCTGCAAATTTAATAGGTTTTTCCCTTATATGTGTGTTTGGTATTTGGGCCAGCAGAAATACTGTCAGTCATTAGGATGTTCACTACTACGTTAAAGAAAAAGCAGTGTTTTCTGCCTGTAATGCCTACTGCAAAGTCCGTGACTGAGCATGAGTTCCAAATACTTCCAAATTTTGGAAGTTCCAAATGCAGAATCAGGTTATGGCATTACAGGGGTAAGGTTCAGCTTCAAATTCGGATTCCTTCAGGTCTTTTCCCTTGTATCTTCTTTCCTACTCCCTTTTTATCCCCACCAAAAATTACACTTAGCATGTTTAGGCAGAGATTTCATCATAAGTAGTCGAAAAGGACTCAGTTTCTGCTTCCGAATTATCCTTAAATAAAATATCATTCAACAAGGAGATGTTCATTTTTCACTGAAAAGAAAAAAACAAACTTTCTCAGACATCTGGGAGCGACAGAATTGCCCTGTTCTTGGAAGTTAATAGAGGGGGTTGCAAGGGGAAGGGAGAAACCGGTGATGAAGTGTGAACATTTCATCCCACACAGCGTCGTTTCGACCTCTGAGATAAAGGTTTTTGAGTGGTGCTACATGTTGTTACTCGGTCTGAAAGTATCCTTCGTCCCTTAAATGGTTTGCATCGGGAACCAGAGGTGTTTCTACATCTGAGTTAGATCCGAGGTTTTCCTGCTGCTGCCATTCAAGCTCGCTGTTGCAATGATCATCCATCCCACGGGGACCAAGAACCTCTTGTCCTACTGCTAAAGACCTTACCAGAACCCTGACCATGCCTGGTGACACCCATGAGGCTACGATGGACATGGACTTGCTCATTTTCTGACATTCTCAGGGCAAACACCTTCCCTCCACCCCTACAGCCAGCTGCAGAGAGAACGGCACCATTCCTCATACTGGTTTCAAAGTAAGTGAGAACTGCCAAGACATCCACAGGAAGCAGTTACAATTAACACCACTTGCCCTAAATCCATCCTGGAAACACACCCCGTGCTCAAAACCCACCTGTAGTTAGGTGGGGAAGGTCAGAGAGTGTAGAGGAAGGAGGATGCAGGCATAGCTGGAGATTCAAACCGGTGTCAAACTGCCACGTCACTGGTGGGGTTGGGTACCAAGGTCAAGGTGCCCAGATGTCTCAAGAGGCTGACGTGGGTTTGGGACGCAGCAGATCTTGCCTCTGCTCCTGCACGTAATAAACCCACAATTTTCGCTTGCGAGTTTGCGTGAATCGCAGCATCGGGGTGGATGTAGACCCTCAGGGTCGAGGACTAGCTCAGTCGGTGACAGGAGGCAGAGATGCTACAATTTTCCAGTGCAGACAAGCCCATCCCTTTCAGCACAAACATCCACGGGGTTGTCCCGTCCACGTCTGATTTTTGAATGAGGAAAACAGGAAGATACCACCGGGGACAATCTCCGAACTGCAGTGGCAAGATTTGAGAGGGTGCTTGATTTCAGAGGGCGGTTCTGGTTCGGCTGCTTGCTCGGTATTCAGGGCTCCTCTCCTGCTGTGAGGATTTTTTTGTTTATTTGTTCGGGGCAGGAGAGATTTGTGCCTCTTACCTAATGCACCAGGCTGGCCCAGGGAGGAGGAATAAGCAATATCTTGCTGCCATCTACTGGGTGCTCATTTTATTCTCGATAAATACAGAAACAGCAGGTTGTGTGCCCAGGTTGCCTGAGGATGTAGCTGGTTGAGGGAAACCTCTTTTGGGAGCTTCGTGCTTGACTTGTGCGTGTTGAAGCCCAGGTCAAACAGATCCTGACCTGGATCCCCTTCATTCGGTGACAGACTGCTCTTCTGTCCTCAGGTGCCTCTGCAGTGCTCCTGCGATGCTCCTCTGCTGCCTGTCTTCTCTTGTGGTTCAGAAATGGGCGTGGGGAGCAGGAGAGGTGCCTGAGGACTGGAGGAAAGCCAAGTCACCCCAGTCTTCAAATAGGGAAAGAAGGAGGACCCGGGTAACTACAGACCGGTCAGCCTCACCTCCATCCCTGGAAAGGTGATGGAACATCTTATCCTTGACACTGTCTCTAGGCATATCAAGGATAAGAGGGTCATTAGGAGCAGTTAGCGTGGCTTTGCCAAGGGGAAGTCATGTTTGACCAACCTGAGAGCCTTTTATGAAGACATAACCAGGTGGATGGATGGTGGCCGCGCAGTGGATGTGGTCTATATGGACATCAGCAAGGCCTTTGACACCGTCTCCCACAGCATCCTCATAGGTAAACTGAGGAAGTGTGGTCTGGATGACCAAGTAGTGAGGTGGTCTCTAACTGGTTGAAGGGAAGAAGCCAGAGGGTTGTGGTCAATGGGGCCGAGTCTGGCTGGATGCCTGTGTCTAGTGGGGTCCCTCAGGGGTCAGTGCTTGGGCCGGTGCTGTTTAATATATTCATCAATGACCTGGATGAGGGATTAGAGAATGTTGTCAGCAAGTTTGCTGATGATACGAAATTGGGAGGAGTGGTTGGCACACCAGAAGGCTGTGCTGCCATTCAGAGAGACCTGGACATGCTGGAGGGCTGGGCGGGGAGAAATCTTATGAAGTTCAATAAGGGCAAGTGTAGAGTTTTGCACCTGGGAAAGAACAACCCCATGTGCCAGCACAGGTTGGGGACTGCCCTGCTGGAGAGCAGCACAGGGGAAAGGGACCTGGGGGTGCTGGTGGGCAGCAGGATGGCCATGAGCCAGCAGTGTGCTCTTGTGGGCAAGAAGGCCAAGGGCATCCTGGGGTGTGTTAGAAGGGGAGTAGCAAGTAGGTCGAGAGAGGTCCTCCTGCCCCTCTGCTCTGCCCTGGTGAGGCCACATCTGGAATATTGTGTCCAGTTCTGGGCCCCTCAGCTCAAGAGAGACAGGGAACTGCTGGAGAGAGTCCAGCACAGGGCAACTGGGATGATGGAGGGAGTGGAGCATCTCCCTGGTGAGGAAAGGCTGAGGGAGCTGGGGCTCTTTAGTTTGGAGAAGAGGAGGCTGAGGGGTGACCTCATTCGTGGTTATAAATATGTCAAGGGGGAGTGTCAGGAGGACGGAGCCAGGCTCTTCTCAGTGGCATCCATTGACAGGACAGGGGGCAATGGGTGGAAGCTGGAACACAGGAGGTTCCACAAAACCATTAGAAAAAGTTTCTTCCCTGTGCGAGTGCTGGAGCCCTGGCCCAGGCTGCCCAGAGAGGGTGTGGAGTCTCCTTCTCTGGAGACACCTGGACACCCTGCCTGGACGCGTTCCTGTGTGGCTGCTCTGGGTGATCCTGCTCTGGCAGGGGGTTGGACTGGGTGATCTTTCGAGATCCCTTCCAACCCCTGACATGTGATTCTGTGAGAAAGGTATCTCAGATATTCTCCTTCGCGGCTGCACTCAAGCCAAGAGAAAACTGGGGACATTTAAGATCATTCAGTTTGAGTAAAACCTGTACTAGTTGAGTAGACAACTTGGGTACCAGGCACTGTAACACATGTCCTCTACAGCACTTAGGAGATTCAAAGAGCACACGGAGCAGTCCAGTAGAAAGGACACTGCAAGCTCCCAATGAGTAGGTTTGGTCCCTTAGTGTAGACATCCTGGTCACTGCCCCACACCCTTCTGACCTGCTCTTGGTGGGAAAAACTCTTACTTATTTATGAAATCTGTACATGTGTTGGTCTGGAGAAATTCTTCTGCCCACACTTTGTAGCCCAAGGCCCTCAATGCCGTGGAAGGTAAACGTCAGCGGTGTTTTGAGAATGAATCCCGGGAAGACCTTTCCCTCTAGAGGAGCCAGAAGCAGAGCAGGCTCTAGAAGAAAAGTTGCTCTTTGCTGACAGCGTGGGAAAGACGTGTTATCTCCATCACGACGCTGGACTCACGTTGTGTTTCTGTGGAGCATGCCCTCATTTTGTTTTCGCTGCTTTTAATTAACAACGCTGCTTTAGTTTTCAATTAAGGACTTGGTTACAACGAAATCCGTATTTTCTTTTCCTTTCTTTTCTCTCTTGTATTCTCCCCCCTGTAGTTTCCACTGAGCTTTGATCTCAGTGCAGGTTTAATTAGCTGTAATTAGTGGTTTCACTGCGTTAACCAAAAATCCCGACGACAAGAGGATTATAAAACACCCCTCAGCTTGATGCCCACCCCCTTTCCTCCTTGTGCTTTGGGGGATCAGAGACTGTCCCCGTAGGGTCTTTCACGAGACGGGTGCTGCTGGGTGATGCCCCGTGCATCCCAAACAGCTGCCCTTTTACGGACTCATTAAAACCGTGCCGCAACACAGATCACCCATCCGTGTAGTTTAATTCGTGGTTAAATCTGCAGCTGCTGTGAGTTTTACTACAGCACCGATCTGTGCCTTCGCAACATTTCGTAGAGCGCTTCTTGGGCTTTCTGACTGCTCTCTGCACTACAGAACATTTACAGTGATGTACCCGCTCGAGAATTCCCAGACTTTCAGATTCTGCAGTCCTGCAGGAGGTTCTAGAAGCCATGGTACGGGCATGTCTTCTGCTGGAGCTGCCCAGCTCCTCAGCACAGAAATGAGGGGGGTTTGGAGGAGGTGACTCCGATCTGGGGGAACCCAAGTCACTGGTCTGCTCTTCATCGTGGAGGTGCAAAGGGAAATATCTCATAGTTGGCCACGCAATTCATCTGGTCGGTCACAACCGAGCAGGGAGAAACCAAAGAGCTTGTGGAGTCGGTGTAGTAAGAGAAGTGCTGAGAACCAGGTCTCCTGTGAAGATATCAACTCAACGCTTGTTACGGATCGTCATACCCCACACTGAGCCCCACCAGCCACTCGTGTGTTGGGAAAGGTCTTGGCTCCTCTGACTGGCTCAGAAGCTTTATGGATATTTATGGAGACAACACTGGAAAATGTAGGATTCCCAGCACTTTGGGTCAAATGTTCCTGCTTCCAGGTCTGTGCTAAAATTAACTGTTCTCAGGCACATGCACATGCTCCATCTCCTTGCAGAGTTGGGAAACAACCCTTCCTCAGTTCTCCAGTTGCTGGTGAAGTTCAGTTCTGAGCTTTATGTCCATGAGTGTTTGAGAGAGGACTCTGACCACTCTTCGTCTTTGAATCACTGGCCCGTGGTGCCAAGATGAACAGGAAAGCCAACACCCGTATCTTGAAGCCAGAAGATGGTTCTCAGGTCATCACACCAGAGCGAGGAGGACGCTCATGCTCTGAATCTCATGTTCCCCCAGGACTTAGAAACCATCTCCTGCTGTCCCAAGTTTGTCATTTTGTCCCAATTTTGTCATACCTTCCCAAGGCCAACAATTGCGCTCTTCCTGCTGAAGCATGACCATCCCCTCCAGGGATTTCTCGTTTCCCACAAAACCAGACTTCTTTGCGGGCCCGATGTGTTGTGGCACATCTGGAGATGGGGATGGAGATGCTTTCTCCGGCTGAAGTCTCTCCCCCAAAGACTAAAGGCTTAAAATTCCTTTTAATTCATTGTCGCTGACTGCAGATGGTAAATTTGCTCCGAGGAGGGAGTGCTCTGGGCAGTCTTATGTCACCTGGGTCCTTTCAACCCTATCCCCTTCTGCAGGGTCAACACACCCAAAGCGATTCAGTTAATTAAACTGCTGGAAGAGCTTCGTTTCACTCATCCTTGAGCATCCTCATGGCCACACAAGGTGAGCAGATCCAAACTCGATGGCCATGAAAGGTGAGCAGATCCAAACGCTCCTGGTTTGCGCTGGTCTGAAACACTCCTTAGAATGGCACTCAGCCTCATCTGGAAAACTACCTCCAAAACACATGGTTATTTTATTTTCTGTGCAAAACATGCGTCCAGCACAAAAGAAGAAGGTCAGCAGCTCTTTGCAGCACACCGTCCCATAGGAGAAAAGCAGAATCTGACTCCGAATGCTCAGAGAAAACTTGTCATTGCGCTCCGGTTATCCCCTGCAATGCCGATACCTCGGCAAATACCACCTTCCTCCTCTCGTCCTGACATAAATTAGTAATTTAGAGCAGGGAAATGATCCGGTTTATAGGAAAGTGCTACGGGTGGTGGAGGTTTTTTTACATGTCAGCTTTTTCTCTTTTTGGGCAGAATCGGCTCCCCGGTCCGATTCACGGCGGGAATTGCAAAACAGCTGTGTTGGCACAACTGAAGGAGAGGGAACAAACAAGGAAATGAGCTGTAAGGCTCCGAAACGATTAATGTTCCTGCAAATGGAACTTTGTCTTAAATTAGGATACAACATCAAGGGTAAAGAAGGGAATTGCTCGAGGTAGGGAGCAGAGGGGAGGCAAACACGTCCTTGTGCAGAAGTCACTGCGCTTCTTTGGCCTCGCTCCAGCCTAAGGATGGACAACTTGTGGTCTCGGGTGGGCTGAGCAGGAGGTTTCTTACTGGTTGCGTGTGTCTGGGAATTGCCTTGCCTGCTACTGATGCTCCCTGTTCAGGAAAAAAACTCCAAAATGCCTAATGGTGCTGCACCAGATGTTCGGCAGCGAAGAGCCCGACTCGTGGGGGATGACATTTCTCCTGTTTGTCCTTAAGTAATTTTCGCGTAAGGAGAGGAACACTTGAGCACGTGAAGATGGAAAGAAAGTGGCTGAACCACCGGGTAATGCCAGCACGTCGCTCCCCTTCCTTTGGTGACTGCGTGGATTATAAATTCCTCAAGGAGGAGGATTGTGCTGGCTTTGTAATTAAAACACACAAGCCCGTGGCTGCCCAAAGGACACGCAGTCAAGTCCCACAAAGCATTTAAGCCCGAGTTTAACTTTCGGATAGATGTGTTGACCTGTTGAACCGATGGATGCTTGCTCTATGACTAGAGGTCCACCACAGTCACGTCTCCATCGGAGCTGGTTGCCCCCCGGTTCCCTTTTCAGCATGTAGCGAGAATCAAACGTGATTGGAGCACGATTTTCTGAATGGGTTTAAATTTTCTTTTGAAATGAGATGAAGGGCCCCCTCGAGGCGCCTGTTTCTTTCGCACGAGGCTCGGGGAGCAGAGGTGACCTGCCCCGGGTGGATTTATCCACGGCTCATGTCTGTCAGGAGGCAGGATGAGTCCTTCTTTGGCCGTCTGGGGTCGGGAGGTGACTTTGCAGGTGGGTAGATCCGTCCGTAAGTGCCCTCGATAGCTTTTTACACCCGGTAGCGGCTCTGTGTGAGCTGGATTAGTGGGCTGAATTTATTTGGCAGTTCCGATATAAGAACTAATGTCCAAATACGCTGCGATGTGTGAAATCGTGTAGCGTCCACTCTTCTTCGGTACCGCTCCATAGAGCAGAGGAAACATCTTAAAATATCAGTCGGTACTGGAAGGCGACGGTCCTGTCCTGGCTTTCCACTGTTGACTCAACGGTTTTATTTTGATCAACCATTTCAGGTTTTTTTCCCAGAGGTTCTTTTAATCTTCCACTGTAACCTTTAAAGATATAGGTTTTAGTGGCCTCTGTAATGATTTTCATTGCCCGAATGTGGATGTCTGAGTTGCTCTGAGTAAAGAGATTAATTCAATTTTCTTAAGCTGGAAATGGACTGAAAAACTGAGAAGCTTCATTGACTTTCTTTGCTTGGTTCTCGGTGTATTAGTGAAACAATCAATGGAAGTGAACTTCTGGGCCAGCAGAAACTGGTGTTCACATTTCCAGGGCCACAAGCTCAGGAAGATGTGAATATACGTTTTCAAGAAATAGTTTCGGCTGTTAGACTTAGCCAGAGCACGTTCCTGCTCAGCATTAACAACACCAGGATATATTCTCCTGGAAATGAATTACAAACAAATTCCTCATTTATCCCTGAGGTGACAGTCTTTTGCTGATATGTGCTTTCTTGAGACTAATAAGTTTTGAATGTCGGCGGGGAAAAAAATAAATAAAAAAAAAAAAATCAAAGTAATTACTTTGTGTTCCCAAGCTCCTTATTTGTGTAGGTGCATGTGTGTTTATCTCTCCCTGTCATGCTGCATTGCTAATGGTAATTAAAGTGAGAGGATTTTTTCTTGTTAGAAGTTTTTTCTTCTAAATTTCTGCCTTTAGTGACTTTGGCCTCCGTGACGATACTTTAGCCACTGACCAAGTTGCTTGTAGAAGTTCAGCTGCTCTAATATGAGGTCTAAGTTTAGGAAACTCGGGCTGTCCAGCTGGAATTGGATCGTTTCGTTTATCCAGGTCTGCAGTACGTAGGGTGGGCGTTGGATTTTCTTTGCAGACCAGGTTTTGAAAGTACGTCGCGTGGGCGTGAGTCCTGGTGCTCGCTGTCACCTTGGAGGCCGTTCTTGAAAATCGCAGAGTACTCATCAACATTGGCATTGTTTGACTACACAGTGCTTGGTAGGTGGGGAATCACAGCAAAAACGAGGAGTAAACCCAAGCTTTGTGTTGTCAGCCACGGTGCGGGCTGTGCTCACCACGTGCTCGTGGCTGCCTGGTAAACCACAGTAGGACACGTCGTCTGTGGTTCAATGGGTGGGCCAAGGGGTTCTGCCACGTTTCCAACCTTGAGTGTCTACACACTTCATTTTTTTTTTAACATGAAACATAAAATATGTGGAGTGGGAAGAGGCCACGGTGCTTCTCCACTGGCTCTCCAGGCTGCCCACTCTTCAGACCAGGTCCCAGATTGGATCAGGAGACTGAAACCACAGCCCCACCATGGTGTCCAGAAACTACCTAGGTTAATCCAGGCTTTCTCATGCTGTAGAAAAATGGAGATGGATGTGAAAGCTCATTTCCAGGTCCATGTAAAGCATGTGATACATCACTGGCTTTAGCCATGAAGGGTCAGCCAGGCTTTTGGATGCAAAGAGAGCAGCTTTATTTGTTTGCTGGCTTCAGAGATGCCATAGGAACGTTTTAGCAATCCTCTTCTCTCAGCTGAGATTAAGGACCTTCTCCTTCTGCCTTCACTTGGTCGCCCACACTTGCACAGCTTCAGACTACAGCAGTCACATCAAGCATCACATGAGGTGTTGAGCTGCAGCCGTGACTGCGCTGGGGACACTGAGGCAGCAACGTCGCCGGGACAGAACGGGTGATCTGAGCAAACTCATTAAAAATGGAGTTGAAATATGCCTTTGAGAGCATCCCTCCTGAAACAGGCGTTGCATGTACTGCGTTGGGCACGGGTTGAAACCTGAAAGACCTACGTGGTGCTCGTTGGAGGCACAGCAGCTGGGGTGTGAAGGCAAGGAGGGCGCGCAAGCGTGGAAGGTGAATGGTTGGCAGCAACGATCTTACTAAAAGGTTAAAACCTTGAAATGGACCCTAAATGCCATGACAGACCTCAGGTCTCGTGAGGGACCTGAGAGAGATCCAGGAAAGGAAAGACCATTCTGTGCTTCATGGTTCGAAGGGACAAAAGTTGGTTTTGAACAGGCAGAATAGTCCCAAAATGGAAAGTGATGTCCTCATTCGTCCTTTGTTAAGGGTCACAGCCTTCTCTGCTCCCCCAGCATGTCTCACTGGTATCTCCTGGTGAAATTCTGTGCGTCCTTACTCTCATGCTGGTGTCCTCCAGTCAGTGTGACCATCACCTCAGTCCACACAGCTGGTGGGGCAGCTCGGCTCTCCTGCAGAACAAGTGCATGCTGGCTTCTAATTCCAAAAACAAGCAGATGGCCAAAAAAAGAGGGGTGGGCATGTAAAGCTTTGCCTACGGCTCTGCCTCCAGGAATTCGGTGGGCCAGCAAAGATCAGGAGAGTTGATGGCAGAGATTGCAGTGGTGGAAAGAGCCTGCAGGAGGGATCATAGAATGAACCTGCAGGAGGGATCATAGAAAGATTTGAGTTGGAAGGGACCAGGATGGAGCTGGACCTTTTACCGTCAAACCTTTGTACCATGCAGAGGCAGAGGAGAGGGGTGTTTGAGGTTCTCCACCTTTGTGGGTGGCCATGAGGATGTTTTTGTACATCATGTGCAATAACTTCTCTTTCTGGATTTCTTTATGTATTTGAATTGCAATTCAGTCTTGAATTGTTTTTTGTGGTTGCTACTGTTCTGGAAGTGATCGCTGTCTAAGGAGAAGCAAGGAAGAAGAGGGAACTCAGTTGGTTTTGCTTTTAGTTTAAAGAATCATAGAGTCATAGAATCCTAGACTGGCCTAGGCTGGAAGGGACCTTAGAGATCATCTAATCCAACCTCCCTGTCACAGGCAGGAACGCCTCTCTACTAGATCAGGCTACTCAAGGCTCTGTCCAACCTGGCCTTGAACACCTCCAGGGAGGGGGCAGCCACAACATCTCTGGGCAATTTATTCCAAAGTCTTGCCACCCTCGTACTGAAGAATTTCTTCCTAAGATCTAATCTAAATCTGTTCTCCTTCAACTTAAACCCATTTCCCCTTGTCCTATCAGTGGACGCTCTTGTACAAAGTCCCTTCCCAGCCTTCCTGTAGGATCCCTTCAGGTATTGGAAGGCAGCTCTTAGGTCCCCCCACAGTCTTCTCTTTTCAAGACTGAACAATCCCAGCTCCCTCAGCCTGTCCTCATAGCAGAGCTGCTCCAGCCCCTGGGTCATCTTTGTGGCCTCCTCTGAAGGCGCTCCAACAGTTCTATGTCCCTCTTATGGTGGGGACACCAGAACTGGACGCAGGATTCGAGGTGGGGTCTCACAAGAGCAGAGTAAAGGTTGGGGTTTCTCCTCTATGGTGTGACACCTTACCAGCACAAGGAATGGACTTCGCTGGATCATCTGCTCTCTTTGGAGCAAGGTCCTCCATGCTCATCTGTGAGCCAGAAAAGCTTGGTGTTATGGGGAAGCTTTGCCAAGGGGCAGCGGAAGGGATGGAAGGAAGATGGTCATTTAAAGACTATTTAATTTGCCAACCAGATGAGTGTGCAGCAAGCAAATCTCCAATCACATCTGATAGTTCCTAAGGGGTCAAACAACGTCGTGGAGATAGTTTTGGTTTGAGGCTTCTCTGTCACCTAATCTTGGACTCCCTTGATCGATGCAATCCAAGCAAGGACAAAGTTCAGCCCCCAGACTCCAGATTGAGCCTGAACAAACTTCCAGAGTCATCCCACAGGAACAGATACCCCCGTAAGTGTATGTGAACGTGGGCTCCAGGTCTGAGCTCTCACATAACCTACTTGGAGCTGCTATTTGATCTAGAAATTGCTTTCTGCTCCCATGCTGAAAGGTGGGCTCCGCTCGTGCTGAAGGTATGGTAGCCTGCTGGGAGCTTCTCCTGAAACATTCAGCAAACAACTGGTAGAGAAAGGACAGATTTTTTAAGAAGGGGAGTTGGAGTGACACCAAAAAAAAAAAAAAAAGAACAAAATGCAAAGAAAGGGGGAACCATCCCTGTGTGAAGAACAACCATCCCAGGCATTTGTCTGCAGGTGAAATAAAGGTAAATACTGGATTTTCAGCTTGAAATGCATCTCTGTTGGCTAGCTCCAGCCTGCAAATGGAAACAATTAGAAAAATGTCCTGCCTTTTTCGCAGTAGGCTGCATCTTCCCAGCGCAAGCCCCACAGATAGGGAGACACATGCAAGCCTTTAAGTAGCAGATTGGTTTACCCTGTCAGTCAGATCTCATTAGAAACTGAGATGCTTCATACCCGGTAATCTGCTAGGAAATAACAGATATTGGTGCGGTGCGATACATGTTCAGGAGTCACGGTTCATCGCTTTGCCACGCGCTGAAGTCGTACCTTGCGCAGAGGTCTGTCCCTTAATTAGATTGAGCTGGGGAGCTGCTGCTGCAATGGAATCGGAAAGGTCTCATTTGGAAGGTGTTTGAGCTGGCAGGGCACAGCTCGTAGGGTGTAAAGTACCGGTGCTCGGACACGAGGGTGAGGACGCGGCCAGTTCTGGGAACGGTGCTTTTCAAGGAGGAGAGGAGAGGAGAGGAGAGGAGAGGAGAGGAGAGGAGAGGAGAGGAGAGGAGAGGAGAGGAGAGGAGAGGAGAGGAGAGGAGAGGAGAGGAGAGGAGAGGAGAGGAGAGGAGAGGAGAGGAGAGGAGAGGAGAGGAGAGGAGAGGAGCGGAGCAGGGGATAGCAATGGCTCAGGACCAGTTCCTGCAAAATTATATGAGGGAAGAGGGAAAATGAGAAAAGGACAGAAATAGCACAACTGAGAGGACCAACAGGGCAGAGCGAGGTATCTTGAGAGTAGGGTCCAGGGCAGGTGGAGCCCAGGAACCATACAGCAGAACCAGCCAGTGTTGCAGCTCCTTTAAGTCATGTGTGTAAATCTCTCCCCAACCAGGAGCCCCACTGCCTCTGGAGGTGAGAGCAGTTCTCAGGGTGTCTCAGAGGCATCCCCTCTGGCTCAGCAAGTCCCCAGGAACTGGGAGGGTGACCTAGAGAAACATCACTGACCTCCTCCTCCCTGGGCAAGTGCTGTTGGCCACACCTTAGAGCAGGGTAGATTTGGGTTACACGTTAGGAAGAAGTTCTTTACAACGGGAGTGGTGAGACCCTGGCACAGGTTGCCCAGAGAGGTGGTGGAGCCTCCATCCCTGGAGACATTCAAGGTCAGGCTTGATGGGGCTCTGAGCAACCTGATCTGGTTAAAGATGTCCCTGCTAGCTGCAGGAGGGTTGGACTAGATGGTCTTCGAAGGTCCCTTCCAGCCCAAAGCATTCTATGATTCTATGATTCTGTGGTTCTATGATTCTATGGTGCCAGCTCAGCATGGCCTTTGCTCAGGGCTAGTCCACCCCCAAGAAGCAGAGGGGTGCTGAAGTGGCTGAACAGCTTCTGCTGCTTAAAAGCTGGCTTGAGTAGCTCTCTGAGCCTACCTGAAGCAGGCTCTGTTCCCAGATACACCAGGGACTTGCTAAGGAGGTGATTCATTTCCTAACTCTAGTGGCATTTGAAAGACCCTTGGATAGCGTAGGTATATGGCCAGGGTGGGCAAGTGTGACACAGGGGTTACAGGAGACCCAAACTCCATCTCAAATGGTTGGGCTAGACACCTGTGTTTAGACAGACTGAGCTACATTCCTCAATTTCCATCTACCGTTAATGATTTTCTAACCAGCAAGATCCTTAATTCATTCACTTCTGGTCTGTTTTGGAGTTTTGGGTGAAGTCAAGGCTAGTAGTGAGTCCTGTTGCCAAGCCACGGATCCTTGTCGGTGTCCCCAAAGAAGGTTTTCCACCAGCTGCATTGTGCAGTTGGTAGTTATGGTCCACATGGTGAATGTTGGTGGCTGAGGATGCACAGCTCATTGCATGTGATGGGTCATTCTCGGCCAGTGGGATCTGTAAAACTTGTAGCTATCACATGGTATCATCAGATTGTATCTTGAGTTGGCCGAAAAAGTTCATAACTATTTATTCCACATTTCAGATGCTGATGGCTGAGACCAATTAAAAGGTCTTTGCTATCTGGGGCACCCAGGAACTTTTCTTTCTCACTTGATGATTAGGGTGGTAATTTCCCCTCCTGCTAGGGAATATTCTCACCTGCAGCTGATTTCTTATGGAAACTGCCTTCCTCTAGAGCAAAGGAGCACTGATGGGTACTCAAAAGAGCCCCACACAGAGAGGAGCCCCACTGATGAGCCCATCATCTCCTGGCTCTGGGATGTAACCAAATTTTTGCAGGCTCCATGGAGCCAGCTGCTTCACGTGGGGGACAATTTGCCATTCAGCGGTTTCTGACCCATGGAGGAACAGCTCCACATCATCTTCTTTTGCTCCTGCTCCCCTTTCTTCCCTCTTTAAGCTCATGCAGTCACGTCCTGTTGCACCACCCCAGTGTTTTTCACCGTGAACTTTCCCAGAAAAGGTGTGGTCCATCTAAGTTGGATTTTGCATACTTAGGTGTGATCATCATAATTACCCTCTGACTTCTACCCTTGAATGAGATTAAAATACTGCCCCAAGAGGGAAACTGTGTTGTTTTGCAGGTAAATCCATTAAAAAAACAAAAAAAAACCCAAAAAAAAACCCCCGGAATAAACTGAAAGGTAATTCTTCAGCTGCAGAAGGCAACTGGCTCCAGGGCACAAAAGCTGAGTCTGGATGGAGAATGCAGATCAGGCAACCCCTGTCTGTCCAAGGTAGATCCTCTGGTGAGGCTGACATTAAAAATTCTGACTCAAATGCAGGAAACACGGAGTTAAGGAGGTGAATTATTGATGGAGCGCGAGTATTACCATATCTGACAGATGGAGGCTGTCTGAGAACATTTTGCAGAGCAGCATCTGCACCGCGCCTGATTGGCGTCGCTGAACTTTCGCACATCAGATGCAGAATAGCAACACACAAACTCTGATGTGGCAATTAAATCTGTCCCGTGATGAACCTGGGCTTCGTAGCCAAGAGAAATCCATACGCTTAGGTAAAGACCAGAAACCTCAAGTCTTCTATTTTAGGAAGGGATTAAAATAATTACATCCAGACCACTGCGGTTGAATATACACATGATGTCAAGATACGTATGGCTTTCGGGAAACGGTCTGCAATGGGCACTCTCTTACTCGCATTTTATTGGAGGCTGTAAAGCTTGCCTTGTATTTTACAATTTGCATTCCACATCTGAGATGAAATAATACAGCAAAGAGATAAAATTCAGATGACATCTCGCGCCACCCAAGTGCATTAACACCTAAAGCTGAACTCGGTCTCTCCAGTGCACGCAGAAGTCATACATCAGATGTGTATTCCGCGTTGTCGTGTGTGCAAAAACAAAGAGAAGAGGAGAAGGGGTGCAAATAATAGCAAGTCTTATGCTTTCGTGAGGAACAGCTTGTATCGCAAAGAAGCAATATGTAAAATATGTCTTTCCTAATAAGATTCAGTGCCTCTCCATTCCAGGTTGTTTTCGTAAGCCCAACGCAACTTGGTAAACGATTGTAATTTTTTGCCATCTGTTAACTGTTTGGTGCGCTGTGTGAAATTCATTCTTCCTTCGCTTGTAGCATGCAAATGTGCAGATTCGGAGGATCATCAGGAAAATGTGCTTTTTGTCCCTGGAGCGGGTTCAAGGGTAGACACCAGCGGGGAAGCTGGGCCTGGGAGGTTACTCAGTGAGCATCAGCATGGGGATGATTCTTATTGGGTTGTAGCCATCCCGTTGCGCACAAAAAAGGGACTTAGCACACACAAGGCACATCGCTCTGAGCCCTTAATCAATATGGACCTTCATTTCTTCAACTGCAAAGCAGCTTTCTGAGGAGACCAGCCTCTTCTCGGTGACAACCACTGATAGGACAAGGGGTAATGGGCTGAAACTGGAGCATAAGAGGTTCCGCTTAAACTCGAGAAGAAACTTCTTCTCAGTGAGGGTGCCGGAGCCCTGGCCCAGGCTGCCCAGGGAGGGTGTGGAGTCTCCTTCTCTGGAGACATTCCAGACCCGCCTGGACACGTTCCTGTGTAGCATTATCGAGGCGTTCCTGCTCTGGCAGGGGGATTGGACTGGATGATCTTTCGAGGTCCCTTCCAATCCCTAACATTCTAGGATTCTATGAGACGGAGAAGTTCCGTGTGTGGTGTCTCTAAGGTACTTTGAGATGTACAAATGGGAACTTGAAAGAGGAAGTTAATAAATAAATAGAAAAAAACCTACAGTTCCAGTTCTTGCAGCAGAGTTCTGTTAATCTGGAGGTTTTGTGCAGTTAGAAGATGTGTTTCTGGAAGGAGATAAAAATAGTGTTCGGAGCAGTTTCTCTGCTTTTGATGGCTATGAGCTGCTCCATCAGTTTAGAAGCAGTCCTGGGATTCTCTTCTCACTCTGTGGAGACCAGCTTTTTTTCCCAAAGAGCCACGGTGGCACAGCAGTGGAGTCTGCCTGGGATTTGCAGCCTGTACATAAGGAGCGGTGAGCAAAGGGATGTGTCTCAACAGTTGGACTCAACGATCTTGAAGGCCTTTTCCAACCAAAACAGTTCTGTGATTCTCTGATCTCCAAGATGCTCCATCGCAAAGACGAGCAGACCTGTTTTTTCCATACCGTGGGGAACGGAGATAGAAACCCCATCTCTGGCTGTGGGTCCTACCCTTCACTGATGTTACCTTGATAATGTTTTTTAGTTTAAATGCTAAGAGTTTTTGCTGTTTGGCAAAAAAATGATCGCAGTGTACATCTGTTGGCTCAACAAGTTGAGATCATTGGAGCTACAGTTTCACCAGGAGTGGCCAGAAGAGGCCACAGTCGTACTGCACACAGCAGCTTTGGTGCTTGCTCTGGCTCAGTTGAATGCTCTTTCAGGAGCAGTATTTTTCAAAAGCAGTAATTAAAAGGGGCCTCCTTGCTTTGCCTATTCCAGCAAGACCTTAGAGAGGCAATGGTTTCCCTCTACAAATACATTTTTTGCCCCAGGTACCATAGGTAGGGAAAAGCAATTTCAACCCAAATGTTGCTGCAGGAGCAAATGAGTAGCAGCTGGCCGTAAATACCTCTAACCTGCAAATCCAAAGGTTTCTGAGCATCAGGAGAAGTATTGAGAGCTGGCGTATTAGGTGTGATGAAATGTTCATCTGGCCAGTGGCCAACACAGGAGGAATGGAGAAGACTGTTGGAGTTCTTAAGCATTAAGTCCTTCATCCAGGACACCCATAGTTGTGTGTTGACGTCCCTTACTTTCAGCCAGCTAAAAATCCATCCTAGCTGCTCAGTTTCTTTATAATAAACAACCTCCACAGGGCACTTCAACCCAATATAATGTTCTATTTTAGAGTTGGATGAATCGACTTAACCGCCTTTCTTCTCCATTCATAGGTAGGAGGTGATAAAATCATAGAATGGTTTGGGTTGAAAGGGACCTTTAAAGATCATTTAGTCCAACCCCCTCCTGCAGTGAGCAGAGACACGTTCAACTAGAACAGTTAACACAAAATCGTTGCGATCAATCCCCTAGAGATCTTAGTGGTGGTGGTTGATGATGATGAGCCATGGGGTAGGGTTTGAGGCTGCTCTGCAGCTGGTTCTAAGCAATGCCAAGCACAGACACAGTCTGGGCAATGAGTGGATTGAGAGCAGTCCCGGGGAGAAGGATTTGGGTATGTTGGTGGGTGATAACATCAACACGAGCCAACAGTGTGCGCTTGCGGCCCAGAAAGCCAACCCTGTCCTGGGCTGCATCAAGAGCTGTGTGACAAGCAGGGCGAGAGAGGGGATCCTGCCCCTCTGCTCTGCCCTTGTGAGACCCCACCTGGAGAGCTGCGTCCAGCTCTGGAGTCCCCAACACAAGAAAGACACGGAGCTGTTGGAGCGAGTCCAGAGGAGGGCGACCAAGACAGTCAGAGGGGCTGGAGCGCATCTCCTACGAGGACAGGCTGAGAGAGTTGGGCTTGTTCAGCCTGGAAAAGAGAAGGCTCCAGGGAGACCTTACAACATCCTTCCGCTACCTGAAGGGGCTACAAAAGGGCTGGGGAGGGACTTTTTATAACCGTCTGTAGTGATAGGACAAGGGGTGATGTGTGGAAGCTGGAAGAGCGGAGGTTTAGACTAGACAGAAGGAAGAAGTTCTTCCCCATGAGAGTGGTGAGACCCTGGCACAGGTTGCCCAGGGAGGCTGTGGATGCTCCATCCCTGGAAACTTTTAAGGCCAGGCTGGATGGAGCCTTGAGCAACCTGATCTAGTGGGGGATGTCCCTGTCCATGGCAGGGAGGTTGGAACGAGATGATCTTTGAGGTCCCTTCCAACCCAAATCATTTTACGACTTTCCTCCTGGTTTGGATAGGTCTGCGTGAACTGTTGAGCAAGCGGAGGTCTGCAGAGTCACTTCCCCAATCTCAACAGTTTCTAGGCTGGAGCAAGGTCTTGATGCTGGACGGTACTACCGGGAGAAGAAACAACAGTGCCACAAGGCAAACGAATCCAAAAAAGGGATGAGAAGCAGCGGCAGCGTGTTCCAACAAAGAAATGGTATTGAACCAAATTTGGTGTCGGCACGTCCACAGAAAATCTCAGTTCCCTAATTTCCGTAGCCATTGAAGCATTCAGACCAAGTGAAGAAAAGAAGACATCAGCTGGAGTTTTCAGGGCTTTGGGGCTGCTTTGCATGACTCCAGCAGGTGGTTCAAACCTCCTCTGAAGCACCGAGGTCTGACCACCTATTTCATAGAATCATAGAATCATCATAGAATCACAGAATCCTAGAATGGCCTAGGTTGGAAGGGACCTTAGAGATCATCTAATCCAACCTCCCTGTCACGGGCAGGGACGCCTCTCAACTAGATCAGGCTACTCAAGGCTCTGTCCAACCTGGCCTTGAACACCTCCAGGGAGGGGGCAGCCACATCTCTGGGCAATTTATTCCAGAGTCTCGCCACCCTCATACTGCAGAATTTCCTCCTAAGATCTAATCTAAATCTATTCTCCTTCAACTTAAACCCATTTCCCCTTGTCCTATCAGTGGACGTTCCTGCAAAAGGTCCCTCCCCAGCCTTCCTGTAGGATCCCTTCAGGTACTGGAAGGCAACTCTTAGGTCCCCCGAAGTCTTCTCTTCTCCAGCTGAACACCCCCAGCTCCCTCAGCCTGTCCTTGTAGCAGAGCTGCGCCAGCCCCTGGGTCATCTTTGTGGCCTCCTCTGAACATGCTCTATGTCCCTCTTATGGTGGGGACACCAGAGGCAGACTCTGACTTGATGGACCTTGTAATTCCCTACCAAAATTCACATGTTGCAGCCTGACCTGCCCCCATCGGGTGTGTCCTTCACCCATCGGTAGCTGCCAAACATTCCTGTTTGTTGGGTTTGCTTTGTTGGGGTTTTTTTTTAAAAAATAAGCAAACTTGCACCACTGAGCATCTCCCCGATTACAGCGTCGGGTTTTTGTATCCAGTTCCAAGCCACTTGATCCTAAGTAAGGCTGAGGGGTTTTCACCACAGTAATTGTCGTTCCCAAAGGGTAGCTAAAATTATATTATTTTTTGCTGACTGGAGCAATCTTTGAAGTACTTTCCATCGAACTGCTGACTCTCTCTTCTTTCGGGCTACACTCATTTCCACGTTTCCTCTCATTTATGCATGAGGCGAAGGGAAAAAATTGCTTAATATTCTTTATAAACTGGCATATGGTATAGATAATTTTTTTTTTCTTTTTACTGCATGCAGTAAAATGCAAATGTGTGTGGCTTATTTGCAGATGCTGGTATTAATAACTGATACTTAAACAGACTGGATTAGCACTTTTACTGATCTATTAAAAAGATTTTTTCCAATCATTTGCACACTCAAAATCAATTTTAATACAACATGCAAATTGAATTTAATTTTTTTGTGTAAAATGGCATTTATCTGCTCGAACCATTACGTTTACTGTTTAATATGTACTTTCCAGCTCACTTGGTTAGAATTTCATTGCTCTTTATCTGTATAAATTTAATTAGCCTTGATATCATCAGTATATTATAGAACTAATTAAAGATTTAGATAAGTGCTGAGGGTGCTTATTTAATACCCTATAAAGTTCCGTTTGGAGAGAGGGAATTTCCATCTTTCATTCTGTCAGCCGGTGCGGATCTACAAGGGATGTCTCAGACATTGTTTTTTTGGGGGAGGGAAATTATATAATGGGGTTTAATGGATTTATCCTCCCTTCGAAAAGCCGTGTAATTGCGGGGTATCGCCGCGCCGCGCGGCGGGTGGCTGGATCCGTTGGGGGAGCAGTTTCGAAACCCTCCGCGGCGACGCCGCTCGAAGCCGAGAGATCCCCGTCGCGTGTTCCCAGCAGGACAGCATCAAGTCACGAGTGACAGACCTCTCGAGGAAGGGGAGAGGAAATAAGACAGAAATATTAATAAAGGAGTCGGTAAGGTAGAGCTTAGCAGGTATCAGGGAGAAGAGCAGGAGAGAGAAGAGCAAAGATCTTGCAGAAGGGTAGTTATGTTCTGCACGTACCTTAAATTTCCCTTTGCTAATTAGCTCCGTGTTTCGCAGGTGATTTGTCATCTGTGTTTCACAAAAAGCTTTGCAGAAGAGAGAAAGCCAAGTGCTTCGGTGGCACCCAGAGGTATTGGCTGGGTTGTATTTTTTTCCCCAAAACTAGCCATCAAAAGAAAGCTGCTTCGTCTGTAGAGGAGCCAACGCATAGGTGGGGTGATGAGTATTTAGAGTTTGTATGCTGTCTGCGTGGTTCAAGTTTTAAAAGGCAAACTAATTGGATTTTGTAATTTGGTTGTCTTTAATTAGAAGACTGTACTTAAGCCCTTTCGAATCAATACACTCAATTTTCTTGCCTGGCTCTGTGCCCTGATCAGAATTCGGTGCGCTGCCGTCCCAAAAGCAGGTATGGTACCAATCGAGGTACGAGGACTTCCCATCTCTGATATCATTTTGTACCTTGGACAAGTGACTTTAAGTTTTATCTGAGTTCTTCCAGCTCTAACAAGAGGGGGAAAAAAGCTAACACTGTCCTTACATCACAGCTCTGCTTATTTATTAAGGGTTGTGATTTGCGGACGAGCATGAAGCACCATTACATCGTAAATTCACTTTTTTTCCTTCCTCTCATGGTTCTTTTTCTTTCGCAAACCACTTCGCATCTTGGGTGTTTGCACATTTTAGCTTTTTAAGTGCTTTTTACGTCCCTGACGCTCTCCTCCTGCAGTAACGCAGCTCAGAGCCGACTGTGTCTCCTGCCTCAAACTGTGCCGCGCGTTGCAGTGCGCGGCGATGGGGCATCTACCTTTGGGTTACCTAGAGAAGATGTAGATCTTAGCAGCTCATGGGCATTTTTGACCTAATTTTAGGTTCCCTCTATGGTCCACGGAGACAAATAGGTGCTTCTCAGCCACAGTTCATCTCTCCTCAGGCAGACACGAGTAGTGTCCATTTCTTAATGTGGTTTGTTAGAGGAGCTGAGGTTGACTAGCACAGCAAAAACTTCTTGACAATCCCAAGGGTCTTTTCCAACCCGAATGATTCTATGATTCTCAGATGTGGACATCTAAAGTTGTGTGAATTCGCCTAAAGCACTCTTGAGTTTTCCTGGAAGTGGAGAATGAGCATTACTCTTGTTGTCACCCGAACTGCTCCAGATTAATTAAAAATCAATAAAGAAATAGAAAGAAATCGTAAGAAGTGATGGTCAGGATATATATTCCCCTGTGGAATAGCATCTTGTGGGTAATTGTATTCTCTGGCATGTTTTAGGGCTGTGACTTGAAGGATTGTGGTTTTAGATGAGCAGCAGTTAGAGAGAAGATATATGATGTAGCAGACACCTTCCATCATTAGTTTCTATTTTGTTATCACAAGCTCGCAGGGTGGAAGAAGCAGCAGCATTGGAACTTGCAGACTCTTGCTTTAAAATGCTGATCACTGACGCATGTATGCAAACATCATTGCAGTCTTCATGAGGTGTAGAAATTACAGTAATTGCTGGTTTATGTGGATTTTCCTTTGCTTGGTATTTCAAGTTTTCAGAAAATGTTCTGCAAAACCCGGCGTGCTAGAGCTCATCTCTCCTGCCCCGTCTCCAGTGCCCCGTAGTCATCAACTCCATCCTCATCTCTTTCCCACCTCAAGTGTCTCATGCTCCACAGACAGAAGAGCCCCATGGGCTCCTCTTTTCAGACAAGCCAGTCCCGAAAATCCATTTCTTCTGCATTGCAGGAATGGAAGTTACCTCATTTCTTGCTGTATCTACCCTTTTCGCACTCCCTCGCCGCCCCCAAATATTTAAATGCCGTGGTTCCACCGAGATCTGCGTGGATCAAGGTTGAGTGACTTTATAACCGCCACCTCTGTGCCAGTGTTTCACCACCCCCATCATAAAAAATCTCTTCATTACGTCTAGTCTGAATCAAACTTCTTCATAGAATCATAGAATCATAGAACCACAGAACAGTTCAGGCTGGAAAAGACCCTTGGGATCATCGAGTCCAACCCTTAACCCTACACTACAAGTTCACCCCTAAACCATCTCACCCAACACCACATCTCAGCGACACTTCAACATATCCAGGGATGGCGACTCAACCCCCTCCCTGGGCAGTCTGTGCCAGGGTCTGACCACTCTTTCCGTGAAGAATTTCTTCCTCATGTCCAGCCTAAACTTGCCCTGTTGCAACTTGAACCCATTCCCCCTGGTTCTGTCCCTAATGACCTGTGAGAAGAGACCAACCTCTCTACAACGTCCTTTCAAGTAACTGTAGAGCATGATGAGGTCCCCCCTCAGCCTCCTCTTCCTCAAACTGAACAGTCCCAGCTCCCTCAGTCGCTCCTCGTAAGGTCTATTCTCCAGGCCCTTCACCAGCTTTGTTGCCCTTTTCTGCACTCGCTCCAACACCTCGATATCCCTCTTACACTGAGGTGCCCAGAACTGAACACAACACTCAAGGTGTGGCCTCACCAGTGCTGAGCGCAGGGGGACAATCCCCTCCCTACTCCTGCTGGTCACACAATTTCTAACACAAGCCAGGATGCTGTTGGCTTTCCTGGCCACCTGGGCACACGCTGGCTCATAGTCGGAATCAAACTTCTTCATTTTTTTTTCTAGGTTTAGTTTGTGAGTGCTTCATACTGAAGCTTTTTTACTTCCTTATTGGAATACCTCAGATATTTTTGGGTGCTATAAAAGTGACTCCCTGATCCCCCGAAAGGGAGGGAGCTGAGGTACAAATTTTTTTGTTCTCTTTGGGTAAGTCAGCAGCCAGATCTGAGTTCTCACCTTGTGAATCTGTTTCTGTCTGCACGGCCACAGAGTGGGCACCCAGCTACAAAATGAAGGAATAATTCAAGTACGGTCCTCCATTCTGAAACATCACACTGGTTGTCTGAAGGCCCTTCTCTTACGAAGAGACCGAGTCATTCTCAGGGAAATCAGAATTTCATTTCGAATTCACCTGGCCATCTTCTGAAAAACTTTTTTTTTGTGTGCAGGCCTTGGGTTATAGGTTAACATTAGCATTTAAATGGAGAACGGTATTAACAGCCCTCAGAGGAGCTTGTCTCATCCTGATTGCCTTTCTGGAGATTTCTTTTTTTTTTCCTAAATCAGAAAGCCTCTTAATTTGTTTTTTTTTCTCTTTCGCCAAGAATTGAGTTCAAGAGACCATCTTTTTTGAATACATATCCTCCAAAGTGCATCATTGCAAAATCGGTTCATTGTTGGCAACTTGGTGTTTTCTTTTAAAACTGTCGTTTAAAGAACAACAAAACAAACTGGTTTGTGTGCCAGTTGGCTCCTTCAATTTTGATTTGCCCATGGCATGTTTTTTCTTGCAACACGGGTCAGTGCTCAGGCCGGTGCTTTTTAATGTATTCATCAGTGACCTGGGTGAGGGATTAGAGAGTGTTGTCAACAAGCTTGGTGATGACATGAAATTGGGAGGAGTGGTTGACACCCCAGCAGGCTGTGCTGCCATTCAGAGAGACCTGGGCAGGCTGGAGGACTGGGCGGGGAGAAATCTTTTGCGGTTCAACAAGGGCAAGTGGAGAGTTTTCCACTTGGGAAATCACAACGCCATGTGCCAGCACAGGCTGGGGACTGCCCTGCTGGAGAGCAGCGCAGGGGAAAGGGACCTGGGGGTGCTGGTGGGCAGCAGGATGGCCATGAGCCAGCACTGTGCCCTCGTGGCCAGGAAGGCCAGTGGCATCCTGGCAGGTCGAGAGAGGTCCTCCTGCCCCTCTGCTCTGCCCTGATGAGGCCACATCTGGAATATTGTGTCCAGTTCTGGGCCCCTCAGCTCAAGAGAGACAGGGAACTGCTGGAGAGAGTCCAGCGCAGTCACAGGGATGATGGAGGGAGTGGAGCATCTCCCTGATGAGGAAAGGCTGAGGGAGCTGGGGCTCTTTAGTTTGGAGGAGACTGAGGGGTGACCTCATTCATGGTTATAAATATGTCAAGGGGGAGTGTCAGGAGGATGGAGCCAGGCTCTTTTCAGTGGCGTCCATTGACAGGACAGGGGGCAATGGGTACAAGCTGGAACATCGGAGGTTCCATAAAAATATGAGGAAACACTTTTTCACAGTGAGGGTGCCGGAGCCCTGGCCCAGGCTGCCCAGGGAGGGTGTGGAGTCTCCTGCTCTGGAGACTTTCAAAACCCGCCTGGACGCGTTCCTGTGCGCTCTGCTGTAGGTGATCCTGCTCTGGCAGGGGGTTGGACTGGATGATCTTTGAGGTCCCTTCCGACCTCTAACATTCTGTGATTCTGTGGGAACTGTTTCCATCAGTGATATTTAACCTTCCCTGTTTGCTGTTAGTAGAAAGGTGTTCTTCATGTGGTGGTAGATCTTCCTAGGACAGTTTCGACCTGCTAAAATGATCAGCTTGGGTTTTGGATTAGGCATTATTTGCTCTAAGGTGTGTGTTTGTCCTAAAAAAATGCCAAAAGGTTTCAAGGGTTAGTTCAGAATCTTTGAACCCAGCCCAACCACCAATAGCCAGAGGAAGAGGCTGCAGATATCCAGATTGGTTGACTTGCTGGGATGTGAGATAATCACATGAAGGAGCATTGTGAGGATGGATTTTTTTAAAAAAAAAGAACAAATCTTTGTCAACCAAGCCATCAAAAACAGTTTATCATCCTGTATGAGCAGGATAGTAAGGGCTTTGGACACCTTAGTCTACTCTTCACTCCCCCAAAATATGGTCTCCAACAGTGAAGCAGAACAAGTTTGACCATCCTAAAGAGTGAAAGGCTTGGAGCCAGCGTAATGTTTCCTCCTTCTTGGAAAACAGGAGTTGTTGGTATTTCTGTAGTAAATTGGGAGAGATGCTTTGTAAAAACTTGTACCACGTCTGTGTGTATAAAAGCTGTCGTAACAGATCAACTCAACAAATCCCAACCAGATCAACTCAACAAATCCCAACTTTTCAGCGTAATACAAATCAATAATAACCCTGTGAGTAAGCATGCGGACAAAAAGGTTTTCCTGAGGTGGTGAGTCACCTGAGTCACTTTGTCCTGACTCCATACTCGGGTGAGTAGAGATTTGTGAGTTCGATCTCTACTCTTCTCACCCCAAATATCTCGCTGCTGAGCACTGGGAGGCTCTTGCTGCCCAGGTTGCTGATGTGTGTAGGGTAAATCAGCTTACGTCTGCTTGGCTCTGCTCACGTGGAAGCCACCTGACAGCTTGGGAAGCTAAATTTGCTTTTTGGTTAAGTATGCTAATCTGCTATTATTATTTATTAACCTATTTGTCAGATGATAGCATCAGCCTTTGATAAATATTAATTCTTCTCCCTGATTTTAAATCTCAACTTTAGGAAAAAAAACCACAAAGCGATTTGCCAGCATTGCACCGAATAGAGATCTCCCTCACCTGTCGTCCATTTATTTCCTTTACTAACTTGCTTTTCTCAACCTCCTCTTGATAATCAAAAGAGCATTTATAATGGCAGGGACAAATACACTTCAGAAAGCAAAATGAAGAGCCTAAATAAAAAATCACGGAACAAGAGGCTCATCCGACTCACTCTTTCATATTTCATTATTTGATAGCATCAGAAGATGAGTCCATCAGAGCTGCTTGGGCAAAGGCAAACAGGAGTGTGTCTGATCAATATTTATTAATACTTTCAAAGACAAGGGAGGCAAAGTCGAGCAGACTTCATAATGGAGTGAATAATTACTCATGCAAATAGGGTTTGGCCGAAGGCAAAGCCATGCCAAAGCGGCAGTTTTTTAATTGCACCCAATTAAAAATGCATACCTTTCGCTCACTCGTGCTGCCTCGCTTGCTCTCTCTTTTTTTTTTATTTTGTAGGAAATTTTTAATTAAAAAATAATCTGATCCTGAAGAGAGTGACGGATGAATCCCGTGTTTGTTAGGTGCAGAATTTTTCAGTAATCCCAAGATGTGGAACAGGCTAAAAAGGGAGGAAGCTGCAAGGACGTGGGGTAAAGATGGGCTTGTGTTGCTGGGCTTGTGTTGCTGGGCTTGTCCAGTGATCAGTCTGGGCTGCAGACGGAGCAGCTTTAGTTCTTGTTCCTCCTTCTTTTAAGGTGCTCCATCACCTTGGGAAGGCCACGAGTCCTGTGCTTTGGAGCAAAGGCTATCTGAGAGAGATAGCCTCATCCAAGTTATTCTCTCGGTCGCTTTGCCAGAGCTGGGAAAAAAAAAAAATCTCAAAAATCTCACCAATTCCTCAAAGGTGAGCGATGTTTCCTACATCTAAGTGTTTGCCTTGGCAACTTTACCATTTTTTTCTACACATTGTGTGTATAACTGGACTCTAAAGTTAACCTTTTTATGGGATTTCTGACTGTGTATTGAAGCATCTTGATAAATACTCAAATCTTCCAAAACACCGTGGCTGACAGCAGGTTCTGGGCACCCAGTGAATGAGCCACGCATCAAGGTGCCAGAAGGATGCTACAGAGCCAGCTGGTAGGCAGCTGCCCTTCAGATTTGGGATTTTTGTTTCTGAAAGGTCCCAGATACAACTATTTAATGATGCCGAGTTCAAGCACAAATGTTCCAGGACTAATTATAGTTAAAGAAGGGAGCTGAAGGTAAAACTTACCTTTAGACCGCTCACCCGTAGGGCATTGTCACTAGATGTGACTAGATGTCCCTTTAACTGGTTTCACTGGAGAGTGAGCTGGGTTTTTCTGGTTGGGAGTTTACAGTGGTGTCGGTGTTATCACTGGCTTCAACATAAATTTCTTCCCTGTGCGGGTGCTCTGGAGCCCTGGCCCAGGCTGCCCAGAGAGGGTGTGGAGTCTCCTGCTCTGGAGACTTTCCAACCCGCCTGGACACGTTCCTGGGTGACCTGCCCTAGGGGATCCTGCTCTGGCAGGGGGTTGGACTGGGTGATCTCTAGAGGTCCTTTCCAACCCCCAACATTCGGTGATTCTGTGACCAAGGAGGATGAGTCTGAGCCTCTGCTGGGTTTTGTTTCGGTTTGGGTCTGTCAGGATTTAAAGAATGTCCATCAGCATGCCAGGAGGTGGATTGGAAACTCGCCGTGGTGAGTTCCTGAGCCAAGTCTTGTTTTTTCCGTACCAAGAGGTTCTCAGGGAGTTCTCCGTGCCTGTCTCAGGAGAGTGCTGGGTTTTGTCGTTGTGCCGGGATTACAGTGTTAGCGTCGTTAGCAGTTGAACTGATAAATCTGTTCCCGTGATTGGAGATGAGGTTGGGTTTAGTCTCTCCTTCCCCGAATCCAGTATGGAAGCATATACTCCCAAGGTGTTGGGACTTCTGCTCTTGACATTTTTATCAAAAGCTGAGATGTGATGCTGTGGCTCTGCAGGAGACCAGATCATTGAAAAATGCTTTTTGTATGAGCCACGTAGGTATTTTCAGTCCCTGTGTCAAACAGCAGCTCATTCAGCACCATCGGCATCCCAGTCTGACTGATCTGGGGTTCCACTACCAAGCCTGTTCTCTGTTTGCACGGTTTCCTTTTCTTTTCTAAGAATATTATTCTCACTGGGGCAGTTGTCTGTCCCATTTACCCTCTGCTTCTAAGGGAACAACATGTCCTGGTAGCAGAGCCCACCCCAAAATCTCCTCAGGCAGCGTGTGATGCTGGTGAACTGATCTTCTGTTAGCTCCAGGAGTTTCATAGCCTGTATCTCAAATGCATGCAGCCTAACCACTTGATTGGGTTTTTTCAGCTTATTCATCCCCAGAAACTCTCTTATTTACATCTTGCACCTTTACATGTATCCTCTCCCGCTCACACACCCTTCTTTTGACCACACAACCCAAATCCTGTCAGTCCTGAATCGATGATTTCGGTGTCCTCTTCCTCCCAACCTGATCTCAGCTCGCTCCTGACAGGGGTTGTGTCGGCGCCGACTTTCAACCACAGGAGCAAATTCTCAAGTTGCAGGAGCAGGCGACGTCTTGAAGGGGACAGAGGAGATAAAAATGCAGAGCTCTGAAGCCCAGTAGCCCGGCCTCTCTAGCGGGTGAGGTCCGAGGCACTCCAAACAGGCAGTTTTGCTTCAACTGCTTCCAGTCATCGCTGCAGTGATTTGCAGTCTGGCAGCACGCTGGGTGCTCTCTGCAAAGGCACGGCTAAGCCAGACCCGAGAGCCTGCACAGTAAAGAACAAGAGAAATTTAATATGCAGCTTTGCCATGTTTGCCCTGATTGCTATTTTAATGCATTCAAAGAGGAGAGGAAGGGAGGGAAGCGATAACTTCTTCCTGGAGCCCCTGCTCTTGGGTTTTAAATAATTTATTCCACCAGGACCTAAGGATTAGAGTGCAGCCTGCCCTTGTCCTCCTGCAGAAGCAGCGCGGAGTCGTACAGGGACCTCCTCTTCAGCTGCTCTGGCTTTGCTCTTCAGCCAAAGAAGTGCTGGGTATTTGCCTAAAACCAGTCCTTGCTGCCGGGAGATCCATGTGGACAGGCAGGAGATCTTTTCACTTCTTCTTTGAGCTTTGCAGAGCCTCGTTTCTTAACGAGGGTATATGACACCATCACAAAGCTATAAAGTGAACCAGTTCCTTGAGGAAAAGGATTACTTTGCATTCATGCACCACTTTATTTGGTTTTCATAACGCAAACACACCAAATGCAAGGTTCCTCGCTTGCCGGAGCTTGCTGCAGCGGAGTCGTACGTGAGAACCTTCTCCTTATCCCCGACCTTGAAGGGTCTGCCCAGGATCAGGGACCCCTCTGCCTAAGGGAGCTTGGTAAAGCCTTTTATTTTCATAGCTGACTCGAGACAGGCTGTTTGCCTTCGTTGCCATAAAGATGGCTGAGCAATTTTTACTGCCTTAAGAGGGGTAAATCAGTCTTTCAGAACACTGCCTCAAGGATGGGAAAAGGCAGCAAAGAGATTTTCCAGCCAGTTCAGAGAAAAGGCAATAAGACAGCGTGCACCTGATGGCAAGGAGACTGTTGTTGAGAAAGTTTTAACGGGCTCTTCGTCCTTGGGGATGTGTGGAATCAGACCTAAGCGGGACTTTTTCCAGTCAAAACCCTCGTTACGGAGATTAGAGGGTACCAAAACATCAAAAGTTGTTCATGAGAGGCTGAAAGTGAGCCAAAATTAAATGCGCCAGTGGGGGGTTACGACCACTGACTCAATTCAGAGCACCGAAAACTCGCCCCTCCGCACCAGCAAGGAGCATGAGTTCTAATTTTAATATACCTAACCAGTAGCAAATGTCAGTTATCAGTAACAAGTAATTAGTAATTAGTGGCAAATCAAGTGTGATTATACTAATAAGTTACAAACTAAATATGTGTCGGTTTTTTCATGTGGCACGCTAGTTTCATCCAAACTTGGCCATCTTAACAAAGCAGTGTTGGCTTTCTAAACTCTCAATTGGTTTAGAGAGTTATTTCTTCACAGTTGCGGCTTTTGGCAACGCCTTGGCACTATCTAGACCGCAGAATCCCAAAACAGATCTTTCCCCTTGATACAGATGGGGAAACTGAGGCACGGAGCGCAGCTCTCTGAATTGGAAAGGCAAGAATTCCCAAAAATGCTGGATAAAGGGCACCAGAGTCCTGATTCCCCTCCTGCTGCATGAGCAGTGGTTTTGCAGGAGTCACAGGCTCTTGTCTCAGTTTCCTCAGTTTGTGCTATAAAGGAGGGAGGGAAAGAGAAAGACTCAAAGGACCCCAGGAGCTCCACTTAGACCTGGGCTGTGGAGTCAGGGCAAATAATCCGGTCCCACGTCCAGTCCCAGCCCATTTTTTTCCGCAGTGCTTGGATTGGCAGCTCTCGGAATTGCCCCACTGCTTCACTGGCCCGTGACACATTTTCCCTTCCAGTAAGTACTCGTTTAAATTCCCTTCCTTGGAAATTCATTCCTTCACTCTTGCCACTTCGCATTAATTTAAACTAGCCTGCACTGCAGCCTCCGTATTATGCCTTCTCTTCAGGTGATCTTTTACTTATTAAAACAGGCACCTCAGCTCCCGGCTCAAATTTGATTTTGCAGGATTTAGTATTTTTTTCCTTTCAAACCGTGCGTCTCGGTAGCATTGGAGGTCTCTGGAGTTTTGAGCTTGGAGCTCTTCCCATGTTCGATATTAGCATCTCACTGCAAGAGGGCTTCATTAAGGACGAAAACCCTCCACTTCCACTGCCCCTGTGATTCCTTTCCTTGTGCTCTCTTCGTGCAGCACCTGATGCAGGATCCTCTGCTCATGGCATTGCTGTAGCAGACTGATTCATGGATTTTGCCTTAAACATTTCTTGTCACGGCCAGAAAAGAAAACCAGTTTTTGGTCCCATGGAATGTTGTAGAGGGGCGATCTGATAAGGCTACAAATGCCTCAAACAGCCCTGGTGAGAAATATGTGTAGAAATTAGGAAATCTTGCGGAGGCAGGATGGTCTAATCTCTATCGTATCTTACAAGGAGATGGGGCATTCACACATCTGTCAAGGAGATGGGACATTCACACCTGTTAATGAGAATTACTGGAAACAATTAAGTGCCTTGATCCCCCTACCTGGTTCTCTGCACGTCTGCACATAAAAAATTGTGTATAAATTGAGGCGAGGAAAAGCAAAGTTTGGGAACTGAAGATGAGAACTGTCATATGATGACAGATGAGTCTGTCATACTGTTTATTTAGGTTTATGCCTAAATTTCTTTCTTGTGATGGTTAAGTGTGATATTGCTTGGCTTGATATTGTGTTTAGATACCCTTTATTATTCTTTGTTAGTATTATTAAGTTGTTGTAAGTTCGTTTGCTCTGTTTAGCCTTTTCCTGTTTTTTTTTTGTTATGCTGTCTGCCCTATCGTGTTTTTAAATCTTAGTCTATCGTCGTGAGTCTGATTTATATGCTGTGATAAATTAATAAATGCTTGTGTATGGGCCTTGAGACTTGTCTCACCGTTGTCCACGCCGGTGGTGTATTACGAATTTGAAAGTCACTTGTCCCTCTCTCCTGGGTGGGACGTGACAATTGCTGAATAAAATTAACATTTGATGGTATTCGACACAAGTACCACTGTTCACCAGAGCAGGGTTGTTTTTTTTTTCTTTGCTTGCTTTTCAGGCAGTACTACGAGATGCTCTACAACACAGCAGATGAGCTCTTAAACCTCGTGGTGGATCAGGGGGTGAAGTACACGGAGCTGGAATACATCTACGCCCTGAACTTACTGCACCGGAGCCAGACGGGCGTGGGAGACCAAACCACCCAGAACATGAGGTTGCAGCGGCTGAAGGAGATCATTTGTGAGCAGGCTGCTATCAAACAGGCCACCAAGGACAAGAAAATCACCACCGTGTAATCTCCATTGCTCACATGAGCTGAGCAGCAGGGGCTGTCGGGCTGCAGGTCTGAGTCTCTGTGTTTCTGTTATAATCAAAGGCAAACGCGCTTATCTTCTGGGTGGTGAGAAGGGAAATGCCATTTGAGATTTGGGGTCTAGGGTTGGTTTGGGGGGTTTTGATGTGTAATCCTGGTGATGCTTCCTCAGCGTGTACTCCCAAGAGTTCCACTGCAGGGACAGGCATCCTGGCAGAGATCTGGGTGGGATTTTTGGCTTTGCTTTGTCGCTGCTGCTTTGCCTTGAGATGGAAGGCAAGCTGCTGCTCTCTCTGGCGGGGTGGGAAAAGAAGATTTCACACTGGGCGAGGTCGGAATCTTCGGTGGGAGTTCAGACCACACTAAAGCAAACAGCACCGTGACAGGCAAGCGCAGACCTGTTGGTCTGGATGGTTTTGAAGCCATTCCAACAGCGTCGCTGCATGGAGCCTATTTCAGCTCTGCCAGTACTATTCTCCGTGGCAGTCGTAGATGTATTCAGTTTTCTGCTGTTTCCACTGCAGAGACATCTAGTTGCTTATTCCTTTGGATAGTGATAAGCCGATTTTTGTAGTAGGAGGTAACACGGGACCATTTGTTTCCACTTCTACTTTTTCATTGTCACAGAGCCATATGGCATCGCTGCGCTGGATGCTGGTGGACGTAGGAGAAATTTGGCAATATAAGGTGATAGCAGAACTTAATTCTCTTATCCCCAGCACTCTTTTTTTTTTTGTTTTGCATCTCCCCATCTCAGAAAGGTATTTCGTAATCGTTTTTTGATGTAGTGGAAGGACAAGCAGGCTTGTGTAGCTCAGCACTAATGATCAGCAAGGGCAGGAGGAGGGCAGATCTCAGCTCTGCAGTTAGAGGCGTTCTGAGGTCATCGTTTCTGCCCTGCCTTGACCATATAAAACTACTTGGTAAAAGGTTCTTTATTCACTGAAGCTGAGGAGTCTAGACCATCCCTCCAAACCAAGAATATGCTGCACTTGTATTTGTCAAATTGCCAGCCCAGCTGGGTTTCACACGCTGAGATAGGTTCCCTCTGAGCTGTGTATCTGCTTGTGTGTCAGTCTTGAAACTGCAAAATTAAAGGATATTTAAAGACTCCTCAAAGGCTCTGGTGCTCTGTCTTTTTTTTTTTTTTTTCCTAAGAACTGTTATTTTTGTGGTACTTAACAGATGCCCTTCCAGGTCCGAGTTCATGTGGCATCCTTCAGGGTTACATCAGTGTGGAAGTGGTCTTCTGAATCATTCAGTCTAATCCTCAGCTACCACGGACCAACTGGGAAAGAGGCGTCTCAACCTCCCTGTTCAAAGCAGAACCTGTAGTTCTAGTTGTTAGGAACTTTCTGCTCACTTTTCTCATTTTATTCGCAACCCCAGTTTTTGTTCAGACCCTTTGAGGTGAAGTGATGTGTGGGGAGCTCTGAATGCCGTGGCCTAATGTCAAGACTATTTTTGATGCCTTTTGTCTTTAATTGCTTAGATTGGGTCTCTCCCCTTAGACTGGGTCTCTCCAAAGCTTCACAGGGGAAGATAATATCCTCTCCGTGTATTAGAGTGGTCACACCAAGGCCACAAAGGGAGTAAGAGCTGCCAGAGAGGACAGGGGAAGGCATGAGCAGCAAGTGGGATGTAGGAATCCAGACCTTGAGCACCTTATTTCAGCCACCCGTTGACACACGCTGCACAAGCTTCCTTGCTGCATCACAAGAAGATGCTGCCAGAAAGATTCCTGGACAGCTTTAACAAATCCATACTGAATATTTTCCCATTTTTTTGAATGCACCATGTTTTCTTGCCAACAGGTATTTCCGAAGTACAACGTGCACAGTGAAGATGATTATTCTGAGGCGTAGAAGTCTCCAGATGGCTCACATTTAGGCAGTGCACCTAGTTTTGTGCATGTCGATTTTAGATCACCCACTCTCCCTGCTGCCTTTCGAGAGAGAGAGAAATAATCAAGAGGTCCATCCTCCGCACAGCACAGTTGGGCTTTGCTAAACCACCTCTCAATAAGTTCCCTGTTGCACGTGTGCTTCCAGACAGCGCTCAGGGCACAGCAGCAACCTGCTTGCTACAAAGCACCTGGACAATATAAGCAATGAGGGGGCTTATTTTGGCACCAAGCCTGCCTCAAAAAAAAAAAGTCCCCTTGCAAGGGGTCTGGCTTGTGTGTTGGTGTTTAGGAAACTCGCTAGTAGGGGATCGAGTGGGTGGGGAAGCGATCTTTTTGGTCATTAAGCTGTTATTGTGGGTAGAGCCAAGCTGTTATGTTTAATAGTAAATAACTATTCAGACAACATGCTGGCTTATCCACTCACAATGTCCACACACAAGCACCCACCTGTAAGAAAGACATGGACCTGCTTGAGTGCGTCCAGAAGAGGTCATGAAGATGATCAAGGGGCTGGAGCACCTCCCCTGTGAGGACAGGCTGAGAGAGTTGGGGCTGTTCAGCCTGGAGAGGAGAAGGCTCCCGAAGGGGAGACCTTAGAGCACCTCCCAGTGCTTAAAGGGGGACACAGGAAAGAAGGGGAGGGACTCTTTATCAGGGAGTGTAGTGATAGGACAAGGGGTAACATTTTCAAACTGAAAGAGGGGAGATTTCATTTCCGTATAGCAGCCACCACCCTCTTAGGTGTGGTCCTAGTCATACAGACACTTAATGATGCTTGTACGTGTCCATAGTCTTGTGCAGATTTGGTAAGCTCTGGCTGTACTGAATTTAACAGTTGTTATAGATTCAACAGAAGCACAAGTCTCCTGAGAGGACCAGCCTCTTGGAAACTTTCTAGTGCTGCCTCACCAGCATTTACTTTTCCTCCCTTGGTCGTGGTGTTGTCTGGCAACAAGTTCTCTATCCCAGCCCATGGAACCCCATCACACAGATGAGGTGTTTATAACACATTCACAGCAAAAGGTGATTTCCCAAAGGGAATAAAACCATGTCAGGGTGTTGCAAATTGTGCAAAGACCTAGAAATCCCCTTCATGGAATCATAGAATCACAGAACAGTTCAGGCTGGAAAAGACCCTTGGGATCATCGAGTCCAACCATTAACCCTACACTACAAGGTCACCCCTAAACCATCTCACCCAACACCACATCTCAGCGACACTTCAACACACCCAGGGATGGCGACTCAACCCCCTCCCTGGGCAGGCTGTGCCAGGGTCTGACCACTCTTTCCGTGAAGAATTTCTTCTTCATGTCCAGCCTAAACTTGCCCTGTTGCAACTTGAACCCATTCCCCCTGGTTCGGTCCCTAATGACCTGTGAGAAGAGACCAGCACCAACCTCTCTACGATGTCCTTTCAAGTAATGTTTTTAGGACAAGCTCTAGAGGTTTTGTTTTCTAATGCAACGTGAAATGTCGGCAGAGCCACCAGCGCTTAGAGAGTAATCGTTAGGTGGATGCAGCCCTTTGGTGCTTAAAGAGACAAGGAAATACTTCTCCAGACGGCAAAATGAAATAATTTCGTGGGGGCTGTAAAAGTTCATGAGGGTTTCACAATTTCCTCTTTACAGCCTCATAATTTTTACAGGGTTTTAATTACCGCACTATTTTGAAGCCTGCGCCAGACACAATACCAGAAGGGGAAGGTAAAAGCAAATTGCTCCTGTTTTTTTCAGCGTCACTAGCTCGTCCTTTCCTGAGTCTTCCTCCCTCTTGACATCTTGATGTCATCTTACAATCTGCCATACGTGTGGTGAGCGCGGCCATTCAGAGACTGGACAGGTTTGCTGAGGAGTCATTCCACCGAGGTTCTCCTTTTGCCTTTTATTGGCTGCCTTTTTGTTTTATTAGCATGAGTCATAATTGCAATTTTTTTTATTTTTTTTTTGCGTGTGGTAGCCAGCAGTAGAGGCTGGTCAGACAGGGTACAGGGGAGAGCTGCCAAGAGGAAATAAGCATTCCAGTAATGTCGGTTCTATTGCTCTTAGACAAGTGAGGAATTATTTTTTTTAGGGGGAAAAGAGTCATTTTACTGAGCTGAGACACAGAGATGTCACACAAATGGCCACTTGAGCAGTGATCCTTAGTCCTGAGGATTAATTCCCGTAGTGGAACATGATCCACAAGCCCCGTCCATCACTGCAGACCTTGGCCACAAAGATGACTGTGCTCTAATTTCAGGAATTTCTTACCCAAGGATTCATCCTCCCGCACTTTAAATACCCAGTGACCCACATCAGTAGCACCACAAGCCTGGGGCAAGGCTGGGTGGCCACCGCTGCGTATTTGCGTAGCTGGGGATGTTCTGCCCTGAAGAATTTGCACTCCAAATAGGCGTGATGGATGATAAACTCAAAAAAGGAAGCTGGGATGCAGGCAAGTCAAATGTTACTCTCCAGGCCATGGTCCCTGGTGTCCTAGCCTTGCTCTCTCATTACTGGGCATCCGTGCTCCCATTACTGGGCATCCGTGCTGGAGCTGCCTGTGCCCTCCAGTTCACATTTTAGCTTTTTGCAGCGAATAGCGAGCGTGCTTAGAGATGAGGCATTTTATTTTCTATTCCTTCCTTTGCTGATTAGATCTAACAACTGAGACAGGCAAAAAAAAATAAAAAATACATAGGTAGCTGCGGCCAGCATATAATCATTAAATTTGCTTTTGGATGACCCGTGTGAAATTCATCAGGAGCGATTTATTAGGAAGTTCATTGCATCAGCGTTCATTATTTACTGTGTTAGGCTTAGACACAGTGGCAATCAGTGGAGAAAATTGGACTGTTAAGGCCTTGGACTTGAGTGTTTGTAATTTCCTCTGCTGAGTTGCAGCATGAAATACATTTGGCACGGACAAATCACTCCCTCCGCGGCTACGGCTCATCTGATGGCGCCCAGCCATCGCCGTGGCTCCGACAGTGAGGTGAAAGCAGGTCTGGGGAAAAGAAAAGAGAAAGGATCCCTACCTTCCAAAGGCCTGCAGCAACTCGAATATCAGGGTTATTTTTAATGCCTCTTTCACCTCGCTGAGGCAAAGCTACAGCTCTTGCTCCTGGCAAAGTCCCAAGGGCAAGCAGGCCAGGCTTGAGCTGAACTATACAGGGATTAAAAACCACCAGAGAGAGACTGATGGAGAAGCAATGATATTTGTATTATATTTTCCTGGTCATCAAGGAGAAGATGCAAGAGGAACTGGCCTGGAGATGAATTACTTCTCCGCAGGTCTCTCCTTCCCTCAGTAGTTGTGCTGTTTGCTGGCCCCCTGCCCTGTTAAAGACACCTTGCAATGAGAATCAGAGATTCGTAGAATCAAAAAGGTTGGAAAAGACCTCTAAGATCATCTAGTCCAAGCAGCAACACACGACGTTGCAGTGGCTTCGTGGTTCTGAACGCAGCCAACTCCACTGGCTCCATAATAACCAGACATCAGCTCTCTCGTGGCATTAAAGGGCAACAAAGCTGGTGAAGGGCCTGGAGAATAGACCTTACAAGGAGCGACTGAGGGAGCTGGGACTGTTCAGTTTGAGGAAGACGAGGCTGAGGGGGGACCTCATCATGCTCTACAATTACTGGAAAGGACATTGTAGAGAGGTTGGTGCTGGTCTCTTCTCACAGGTCATTAGGGACAGAACCAGGGGGAATGGGTTCAAGTCGCAACAGGGCAAGTTTAGACTGGACATGAGGAAGAAATTCTTCACAGAAAGAGTGGTCAGACCCTGGCACAGACTGCCCAGGGAGGGGGTTGAGTTGCCATCCCTGGGTGTGTTGAAGTGTCGCTGAGATGTGGTGTTGGGTGAGATGGTTTAGGGGTGAACTTGTAGTGTAGGGTTAATAGTTGGACTCAATGATCCCAAGGGTCTTTTCCAACCTCAATTGTTCTACAATTCTATGATGTACAGAGCTTCTCCAGCAGGACTGGCTGTCAGTCTTTGTCCCCTCATGCTCTGGGACAGTCTTCAAAGCGTCTCTGACACCCCACGGTGCTTCGTTTGCCCCCCTGGTTAGTGGCACATCCCACCACCACCAGCAAGGAACCAGAGGAGAGTGGAGTTTCCAGAATCATCATCATAGAATGGCCTGGGCTGGAAGGGACCTCAGAGATCATTTTAATCCAACCTCCCTGTTGTGAGCAGGGACGCCACCTCTCGACTAGGTCAGGCAACACACGTGAGAACCGAACGGGAATTGAACCTGTGACCTTAGTGTTTCAAGCACGACGCTCAACCCACTGAGCTAAACCGGCCCCAATATGCAAGAGGTTGGATGCAGACAGCGGTTTGGACTGAAGTAAGGGAGATCTCATCTCCTGGTTGTGACAGACCTTAGGAGGGGGAATCTGCTGCCACCTTGACCTCATAGGTAAAGTTCTCCACGGGCTCAGATTTTCAGAAAGACAGGGAGCTAAGGAGAGAGAGAGAGAGGGAGACCTGGGCTTCCACAGCCCCTCTGACCCCTCATCCAAGACTTATAAGACTGTCGCTTTGCTCACGCAGGGTGCTGGCAGCTGTCCCCACATGGGGATTGCTCCAAATTCAAGGCAGGCACCTCCGATGTGACAACACGCTCACATGCAAGTCCCCAGTGGGAAAGCTCAGGGACGTGCAACAAGAAACACGAGGGTCAAGGGGAAATGAGTAAAGCCAAGCCACTGGCTGCAGGGAAGCAGTGGAAGGAGTTTGGCCGTGCTCCCGGCTGGCTGAATATCAGGAACAGCCCCAGGAATGAGCTGAAGAGAAGGCGTCCAACAGACTCACACCTCTGTCCCATCACCATGAAAACTTAGGTCTTACAAAGCTGGCTGAAGCGTGATTTGAGCAGCACGCAAGCAAGCTGCCTGTTTTTACACCTCGTTTCTCTTCCTACTCAGGAGCACCGCGGCAGCATTTCAAGGTTTCCCTTTCCTCCCTACACCCAGTTGGATCCTTTTATTGCTCGGTGCTTCTCGGTGAATCACTGGAGGAATTAGCGTGAGGCTTTTGCAAGTGCAAAGAGCTATCAGAGTGCTAGGGCCACCTATAAATCTGCTTTGCATGTGGCATGTATTTGGGAGCTGATTGTTCTTATAATTGAACAGTAAATCAATGTATTTAAGGCCAGCATTCGCCGTTAACGCTTGTGAGTATGAAATGCTCCCTCTGTCAATAGTGGGAAGGTTTTATTAGGATAATAACTACTGATCTAGAGCTTCAGTTCCAGGTTTGGTTGTGGGTTGGTGGTTTTTTTATGCCTAGTTAAGTGTTTGCTGTTCCAGAGCCAGGAGAATTTGGGGAACACTTCACGCCACAGCCAAGCACCGTTCAAAATGCGACATGAGACCAAACATCTGGGGAAACATCTCTCACTTTCTGTGCCACATCAACTGCTTCGGCAATGAAGGAACAGCAGATTAACGAGTTTTCCTTCGTTAGCACAGCTGGAGTTCCTTCTCACTTGCCTGAACTACTGCATCCCCTTCTTTAAGCTTTCAGTTTGAGAAAGGGAGAGTGGGCCTCTTCTAGACAGGTTTTTGGGGCAGGGTCTACCTCAAACCGCTGATCTTCCCTGGGCCAGGCTCGATATGATGTGGGTTGCCCTTTCTCCTACCCTCCTGGCTGCCAGACACCTGTTCTCCTTCCCCTGATTGAATGTTGGCCTAGAAGATTTATCTCTCCTTGGTGCATCCAGAAATTCCCCTTCTCACATGAGAGGAGGAACGTGTCGCATGAGGTTGTGAGTAACCAAGCTCACATACCGAGCTTTTGCTCATTAATCACCTCGAAGAGAAGTTCAAGCATTTAGGGGAACTGTAAAATTCCCTCGTGATTAGCTCTTCCCCAGCTGAGGAGACTCTCTGAACAGAACCTGTGCTTTGCAATAATTCCTTAAACATGAGTAGATTAGCCCAAAAGCTCTAGGCCATGAGAGACCAGCCCTTGTGCCATCCTCCCCCTTCCCTTTGGTGGAACAAGAGAGTCCACATTAGCCCAAGACAGAGAGGTTGGATGGGAGGACACCAAGACATCCATGGGCACACAGCCACCAGCTCCCACGGAGGGGTCACCCTTGCCACGTGGAGGACTTAGAGGGAAAGGTTGAGTGAGAGTGGTCTGGGCACAGAGATGACTGGAGGGGACACCTTATAGCTGGTTGGTCAAATATGGAGACAGATGGTGACTTGGGGCCTGACAGATCTTCTGCAGCAGCGTGGGCAGATGCTCTCTCCCCTCCAGAGATCCATTGTACATTGTACACAACGAGGCAGTCAGCACAACGTCCCACTGCGGCCAGAGTGGCTACGCAGGTGAGAAACAGAACGGGAGGAGTGAAGCAGACCGGTACAAAGATCTCCAAACACGACAGGCACCCAAGGAACCATTCAGCTTGAAGGTGAGCTGCATGAAGGGGCAATCACAGCCCGTTCTCTGGAGGCTGAGACCACCACATGCTCCAACACCCACCATCCCCTCAATGCCACATGTGTGATGAGAGGAAGAGCATGGTCTGGCATGTGCTTGCCCCACGGTGGCAAAGGTTGCCTGCGTGGCACACAGGCTCCAGCTGGATCTAACGCATTAATAAAAAGCAGCTCGTGGGTGGTGTTTGATGATTATTTAAAATTACTGCTAACACTGCCCCCGCTCACCTGACAACTTCAAAGGCACCGGCAAAAAACCAACTTTGTGCAGCACCTCTCAGGTGTGACCTGTGTCCACGGAGGTACATGGTGGCTGCTAGCAAACGGTTTCTCTGACATTCCTGACATTGTTCCAAGAGTAGCCAGATGAGTACAATAATGAAGCAAACCAGGACTGCAGGTTAACATTTTGGGGGTGGGAACCCAGGCCCATGTTGAAGCTGGAGCCAAAGAGTGATGGCAGCTGCTGGGGACACAGAGGGATGAAGATGAGGCAGGAGGAAGAGCACAAATCACTGACAAGGCATAAAACCCAGCCTGGCTCCCTGAGGAAGATGGGCAGATGGCTGTCAATTTTTGTCCTTCATGCCAGGGAAGGAGAACACGTCCTGGATGTGGCTGGATGTGCTGCGCTGGACCAGGGATGGGGCACTGGAAGGAGAGGACCTGGGGTGACATTTCCCACCACCACCAAAATCACAGAATCATGGAATGTTTGAGATTGGAAGGGACCTCTGAAGATCATCTAGTCCAGCCCCCCTGCCAGAGCAGAATCACCTAGAGTAGATCACAGAGGAACACATCCAGGCAGGGTTTGAAAGTCTCCAGAGACGGAGACTCCACAACCTCTCCGGGCAGCCTGTTCCAGTGCTTCACTACCCTCACAGTAAAGAAGTATTTCCTGATGTTTAGCTTGAACCTCCTGTTTACCATTTTGTGACCATTGCCCCTTGTCCTGTCACTGGACACCACTGAGAAGAGTCTGGCCCCATCTTCCTGACACCCACCCTTTAGATATTTATAAGCACTGATGAGATCCCCCCTCAGCCTCCTCCAAGATAAACAGACTCGTCTCTCTCAGCCTTTCCTCATATGGTGGGTGCTCCAGTCCCCTCATCACCTTAGTGGTCCCGTGCAGGACTCTCTCCAGTAGTTCCTTGTCCTTCTTGAAGTGGGGAGCCCAGACCTGGACATGGTACAACAGTTGAGGCCTCACCAGGGCAGAGCAGAGGGCGAGGAGAACCTCTCTTGACCTGCTGGTCACACTCTTAATGCCTCCCAGGATGCCCTTTGCCTTCTTGGCCACAAGGGCATGTTGCTGGCTCATGGGCATCCTGATGCCCACCAGCACCCACAGCTCCTTCTCGCTAGAGCTGGTCTCCGACAGGTCATCACCCAGCCTGTACTGATCCACGGGGTTGTTCTTCCCCAGATGCAAAACTTTACACTCGCCCTTACTGAATTTCATCAGGTTTCTCCCTGCCCAGGTGTCTCCAGCCTGTCCAGGTCATGCTGGATGGCAGCTCAACCTTCTGGCACACCAGCCACCCCTCCCACAGCCATTACCACTGAGGCAGTTTGTTTCCCCAAGCCTGCTGCTTTTTTTTTTTTTTAAGGGCCCCATTCAGGAATAATCTGTCTCCAGCCCAAAATACATAAGGGTGCTTTCGCTCCAGTTGCCTTCCCCCCTGGAGAGGGGCATTAAAGGAGCGACTTCATCTCGGAGTGCAGGAGCAGTCCCTGCGCTGCCGAGCCAAAAAGACGGAGTGAGAGGGAGACAGGGAAGGAGGACAACTGTGTTTCTGAGGTTTTAATAATCCCTTCTCCTGTCTGAATCGTCACAAATCCCAGTGGAAGGGCAGGCATTTTCCAGATGGTAAGAAATAAACTCTGGGACACTTCCACGCTGAGAACTCATTAGCCCAGCTGGCTCGGCTCCAAGCTCGACAGCAGCCCATGTAAACTGCATTTGGAACTGCCCTTTTCTCTAAAATCTGTTCCAGTGAAATCTCCAGCCCCATCTTACACGGACAAGCTGCCCATTAATTTGATTACGTGTGGCCTTTGCCTCTCAGAGAGCTCAGAGCTCGGGCAAGTATCTTCCCAGAAACCTACTCCAGGCTAATCCGAGCATCTCGGCTGCCTTCATGCAGCCCATCTGCTTGCCACTCGCTTGGGGATGACCTGCCCTCTGTGGAGTCTGGGGAGTGCTGAGGTATTTGGCTGGCTTCCAGGTTGCAAAGGCAGAGCACTGGACCTAAAAAAAAAAAAAAAATAATTAAAAAAAAAAAATATATATGGACATGCATGCAAAGGGATTTAAGCCCAGTCATAAGCAAATGTCGCTCTGAGCAACCTGATGTAGTTAAAATGTCCCTGCGCACTGCAGGGGGGTTGGACTAGATGCGCTTTACAGAATCACGGCATGTCAGGGGTTGGAAGGGACCTTGAAAGATCATCTGGTCCAGCCCCCCTGCCAGAGCAGGGTCACCCAGGGCAGCCACACAGGAATGTGTCCAGGCGGGTTGGAAAGTCTCCAGAGCAGGAGACTCCACACCCTCTCTGGGCAGCCTGGGCCAGGGCTCCGGCACCCGCACAGGGAAGAATCATATCATAGAATCATATCATAGAATGTCAGGGATTGGAAGGTACCTCGAAAGATCATCAAGTCCAATCCCCCTGCCAGAGCAGGAATGCCTAGATTATGCCACAGAGGAACGTGTCCAGGCAGGTCTTGAATGTCTCCAGAGAAGGAGACTCCACAGCCTCCCTGGGCAGCCTGTTTTCGTGGAACCTCCTGTGCTCTGGCAAGTTTAGACTGGACATGAGGAAGAAATTCTTCATGGAAAGAGTGGTCAGACCCTGGCACAGCCTGCCCAGGGAGGGGGTTGAGTCGCCATCCCTGGATGTGTTTGAATATCGCTGAGACGTGGTGTTGGGTGAGATGGTTTAGGGGTGAACTTGTAGTGTAGGGTTAATGGTTGGACTCGATGATCCCAAGGGTCTTTTCCAACCTGAACTGTTCTATGATTCTATGATCCTGTTTGTCTAACAGTGTTGACTTTGCCTCCTAATCTGGAACGCACAAACGGAGGTGCAGACGCTCCTCTTGCCCCGGCTCTGGCAGCAGGGGGTCAAAAGATCAGGAGAGGGGCCGTGGCAAGGGGCAATGCGGTGCCCTCGGCCGCATCCCCGCCAGCCGGGGGCGGGCACCCACTGAGGCAGACTACAACTCCCGACATGCTTTGCGGCCCGGCAGAGGCCACTCAGGCGTCCCACGCTGAGAACTACAACTCCCATCCTGCACCGCGCCACGCGCCGCTTTTCTATTGGCTGGCGGGCGGGTTGGCGCGAATCCCCTTCCCCGGGGAGGGGGGGGTGGTGCTTCTCCCGTCTCCATGGCAACGGGAAGGCAAACAAGGCGGCGGCGGCCTGCGCTGCGGGTTGGTGGGGTGGTGGTAACTCCCTTCGCCTCCTCGCTTCTTATCATGGCGGAGAGCGAGGAAAAAGGGGGAGAGGGTGGTCTCGGGGAGCTGCTTCCCGCTTCTGATGGGCCCCTCGATCACTCGTCCCAGGGGATCCCCGAGGAGAGGTTCCAGGACAGGCCCAGCCTGCAGCAGCCACAGCCCAGCCTGCCTCACCCAGGGGATGAGGAGGAGGAGGATGGCGACGACGAGGAGGAAGAGGAGGCAGAGCACGCAGAGGTTCAGCTCAGTTCCCCCCCAGCACTTTGAGGAGGGCTGTGCTTGTGAGGGAACTGCCCTTTTGCCCCCTCATCACTCCATGGAGTTGTCGAGGAGATAAGAGGGAGTTGACAGGAAAGCTGGGGAGGGACGGTTTACAAGGGGGTGTAGTGGTGGGATAAGGGGTAATGGCTTTAAACTGAAAGAGGGTAGATTTAGATTAGATATTAGGAAGAAATTCTTTACTACGAGGGTGGGGAGGCACTGGCACAGGTTGCCCAGAGAAGGTATGGAAGCCTCATGCACGAAATTGCTCAAGGTCAGGTTGGATGGGGCTTGGAGCAACCTGATCTGGTGGGAGATGTCCCTGTCCATGGCAGGGGGTTGGGACAAGATTATCTTGAAGGTCCCTTCCAACCCAAACCTTTCTGTGATTCTACGATTGAGGCATCAGGTAGCGATTTCTCATTTCCCCAAAGAGAGGAAAGGCTTGATCTGTTTCCCTTCGCTTCTAATTTCTCTCTCTTTTTAGGGTAGTTCTGGGTAGTTCTGAATTGTCCCTCTCTCTCCTTGCCATTTAAAGGCTAAGGATAAGCTGGCACATGGATGGCCAAATTAACCCGCTTTCCTCTTTATATGCTCAGCCCCGAGATTCAATAAGCCTCAGGGACCCAGGTGATTTTTTTTCTCCCTGCTCTGCTGGGCTCTAAAGTGTCCCCTGCCACAATATTGTCACCTGCTGGTTTTACCTAGTAGAAATACATCTGTAGTCTCCTTGTAGGAGCTGTAATTTAGATGGTTACCATTTGAAACATTATTTATCTTGGTCCCCAGATTAGCAATTGTGTGCCTGCTCCAAGCTTATAGGAATTTCACAAACCATTGGCTGATTTTCTCATTAAACCTACGCAGTGGTTCATTAGTGCCATCTGTCAAGTACCCTCTTTGGCAAAGATTATTCTCCTGAAGAGTGACGGTAGCTGCTCGCACTGAACAAAGGGCCTCCAATAACGTGCATATTGGGGTGCAACACTGAGGGTATATTAGTGCTGATTTGCTGAGATGTTAACATCCCTAATCGATGTGGGTCTCATGGCTCAACATATCTGGAAACAGGTCCTGTTCAGAGCTGTGCTTTTAAACCAGAAGGTAAAAAAAAAAAGAAAATCCAACAAAAACCTGTTGAACCTTTTTAACTGTATGGAAGTAGTGTGTGACATGTCTATTGATTTTGAGGGCTAGTTTAATCTTTTTTTTTCCTAATGTGCTGTGCCTTAGTAGGGTGGTGAAACACTGAAAGCAATTTGATTGAGGGCTTTTATTAAGCTCTGTTCCCAACTGCACCCCGAGCAGCCCCCAGGCTCGAGGGCTTAATCCATCTCCTCTTAATCCATTCCTCTCCCTGCCCCCTCTGCCCCTTCCCTTTTCTGTTATTTTCTAGGATCAGTTTGATGGAGTGTTGGATGAAGACACCGTGGCTGAGGGTCTCCACAAGCTGGGGCGCTCAGCCTCTGGTATCGAATACGTTTATCTCAATCTGTCGCTTTCGGTAAGCGAAGAACATCCTTGTGAAGTGCTTCTCTCCTCAAAGGTTTCCTCTTTTTAACAGCAAATAGTTGGTCCAGAAAAAAAAAAAATTCAAGTGGGAGATTTTTGTCTCTCCCTGTCAATGCTGTGTCGTGTTACCTTTGACAAGACACAGGATGGCTCCCGCTGGCAACTGCTGTATCAGGATCGTTTTTTTCACATGGTAGCAAGAGCAGTAAGAATTTTCCTTTCCCGGTCTTCAGGTGTGAAAATATCTCTTCCTCCTTCACTCAGCTGGAGAAAAAATAAAAATAAAAATTAGAGGAACTCACCAAACGCTTTAGAAAGCTGCATGCGTTGTCCCTTCAGAAAGTTAAAATTATTCTTTTTAAAGGGTTCTTGCTGCCTCTCCCTTTTCTATGCAGCCTTGTGTTTTTTTCTGATGTTTTTCCTGGCTGCCGCTGTCTCTCCTGGTTGTGCTTTAAAGTCTTCTTTTAACATTTTCTCCATTCGTGGCTGATCTGCAGGTCTAACATCGCCTTCTGTATATGTCATCGTGTTCTGATGCATCCATCTGGAGGGACCTTGGGGCACCTCTTCAACGTCTCCCGCGACTGCGTATCTCTCGGGAGAGCGGCTGAGGTTATACAGCTGGTTATTAAGGTCTCGTTTCTTTATTTTTTCCAGGGTCGTGAGTTAAGTGACATTAACATTCTTTCCAGATACGTTCACCTACAGAAACTGGAACTTTCATATAATAAAATTAATGGTATGTAGGAAATACACTGGTAAATTCTTGGGTTGTGAAATGGTTCAAGATGAGAAATGCAGCGTACCGTGTAGCTTTAGTATCGCGAAGCGCCGTCGGCGTTTTAATGGCGTAACTACTCCAGCCCTACAGAATGAGGTGATGGCTGGATCTTCTTGAAAACAATTTGCAGACCATTCAGACAGCTGCATCAGCAGATGTTTGGCTGTGGGAACATGGAGATTATTGTCCGGTTTATTATCCGAACATAAAATGCAAGCAAGCCTGTCAATACAAGATTAAGGCTGAGCTTTTACATGTGTGGATGCCATAATATTTTAAGGATGTAGTTTAGCACTTCAGGACGTGGTTCAGTGTTGAGTTGACGGTTGGACTAGATGATCTTAGAGGTCTTTTCTAACCCTAATGATTCCATGAAGTTATGTCTAGTACAGTTTTCCCAGCCTTGGGCTTTCTTTGTCAAGGTTTCCCATTGGTGACAAAACGTAAAAAAAAAAAAAAAATATATATATATCTCCTGGATTTAGAAAGGCAACAAATGGAGACTGGAGTAAACTCCATCATCTTCTACTACTTCCCTCTCCTTTGTCCTCCCCAACTCATTTTTTATTTCAACATCAAAAGGACTAGATGATCTTTAAGGTCCCTTCCAACCTCTAACATTCTGTCATTCTGTGATTCTGTGAATAAGCTGTGTTGGACAACCTGTTCATCATTTCTTCCCAGTTCAGTTCGCTTGAGGTGCTGGGCTCCAATAACAGCAGCGCTTTTGTGAGGTGGCACTTCTCCGTGCTCATTTTACTAACAGTTTGTCTGTGAAGGCGAGGTCTGAAGAGAGCAGGGACTTTTCCACAGCATTTAGTCACCAGTGGCGGCCTGGATACTTTTTTCCACTAATGAAAAAGTTAGGACAGAGGTAATCTCTCTGTCATTCCAGAAGTAGCTGGAATATAAAATTATATTCTGCCTTATAGACAAATCAGTTGGCATAAGGGAAATTTAGTAGAATATTTATTCTTCATGGTTTAGAAACCATTTTTTTTTTTCCTAGAAGGTGTCAATATATATAATTTCTGCATTTCAAACATCGCTTTCTGAACGTGTAACTACAGATTGATTCTTGATTGCTGTTGGACGTAATTATCACATTTTGACGTGACGATCTCTGCATTTACCCCGTGCGCTCATGTACAGGATTTGACGTTTTGTTTTTGTTACTAGATCTTTCTTGTGTCAGTCACATGCCTCACTTGCTAGAACTGAATGCTTCCAACAACGAATTGACTACGTATTTTGGGTTTAAACCACCTAAAAATCTCAAGGTAAGTTGCAAAAAAATGCATTTTATCACTTTAAACTCAAAGCCATTTGATAAGTCTAATTTCGATGTTGTATTTGGAGATGTGCAGAAGTGAATTTTTATGTCTTCCTTGTTCTTATTTCTTACCTCACTTGACATTTTCGTAGCTTTTCCAGTGTTTAGATGTTTTACACTACACATTTCAGTATTTTCTTTCACATTCTGAACGCTTGCTTGCCACGGGTGCCATGGGAAGGCTAACAGTTCTAGCCAGAGGTGAATACAGCCCAACTTTTTCCTGGCTTGTCGGAATCATCAGACTTTTTGGTTCTTGCCTTTTGCATTGACTGATGCCAGTCATTATTGTGAAATATGTACTTAAAAGTGTAGCTGTGTGTTAATCTTCCTTTTGCTGGTGTTTTCTTGTAGCCCATTTGGGGTTATAGAAAGCGGGAGATTGTGTTGAAACACGACCTTTACGTGGTTCTGTCTTCTCTGTTAGTTGGGAGAAAGTAGTTTTGGTAGTTCCCAAAACGTGAGTTCTATGTGTCACAAAAACCAGCCTTTCTGTTTATGTCCTGGTACTAATAATTGTCTTATTTCTTCCACGGCCGTGATGGACAATTTAATGCAACAGCCGTTTCGTTTCACAAGACAGCTGTTCAGTGCTGAAGAAATAAAAGTGACTTTCTGCCTCCTCTTTTCTTTAGGAAGTCGATTTTTCATGGAATCAAATATCGAAAATGCAGGATTTGTCAGCGTACCAGTCGCTTACTAAGCTCTTGCTGGATTGTATCCTTTACAGAACCTTCTATGAGAGAAAAGTTGCTTGTTTGCTTTCTGAAGAGCTGTTTGCTTCCAATAGATACCTGGTTATTTTGTGCTTTCATCTCGATTTTGTCTTTAGAAGCAGGATTAAACACTGTCATTCCGGTGGTGAAACTGATCCTAATTTACTTAAGCATGCCTGATGTTAAAGGTGTTTGTGTCTCCATGGAAGGTATTAGCGTGCTAGAGGAACACACCACAAAAAAATCCTCCACTTTGCATTATGGAAAACTGAAAAAGTTACATGTTGCACTGGCTTTGCGTGGCAGAGGTAAGAAATAAACTCAGTATCTTTATATAAGAAAGGTTAATAGGAAATCAGCTTGGAACACTAAGCTCCCTTAAATGAAGAAGGTGCGTGTTGTTTCAGCTGAGCCGTAGCTAATTACATGGGGACTGCAGAGGCAGTGACAGTGACAATCAAGAGAATCTTTTAGTGAGAGAAAACTTCCTGGAGTATCCAAGTGCACAGAGCAAAGGTGTTCTGCTCCCCACCTCCCACGTGCTCGCCGTGGAACCTGGGTTGAGGAATTAGAAACACTCTTCTGGCAGAAATCAGATAAACGTGAACCTGCAGATTAAGTTTCGTCATTACTTACTTCTCCAAGACTGTCCACAGTACTCTTACAGAATCACAGAATCGCAGAATCACAGAATGTCAGGGAGTTGGAAGGGACCTCGAAAGATCATCCAGTCCAATCCCCCTGCCAGAGCAGGAACGCCTCGATAATGCTACACAGGAACGTGTCCAGGTGGGTCTTGAATTCTCCAGAGAAGGAGACTCCACAACCTCCCTGGGCAGCCTGGGCCAGGGCTCTGTCACCCTCACTGAGAAGAAGTTTCTTCTCGAGTTTAAGCGGAACCTCTTCTGTTCCAGTTTCAGCCCATTACCCCTTGTCCTATCATTGGTTGTCACCGAGAAGAGCCTGGCTCCATCCTCGTGACACTCACCCTTGATATATTTGTAAACACTAATGAGGTCACCCCTCAGCCCCCTCTTCTCCAAACTAAAGAGCCCCAGCTCCCTCAGCCTTTCCTCATCAGGGAGATGCTCCACTCCCTTCATCATCCTAGTTGCCCTGTGCTGGACTCTCTCCAGCAGTTCCCTGTCTTTCTTGAACTGAGGGGCCCAGAACTGGACACAAGATTCCAGATGTGGCCTCACCAGGGCAGAGCAGAGGGGCAGGAGGACCTCTCTCGACCTACTGGCTACTCCCCTTCTAACACACCCCAGGATGCCCTTGGCCTTCTTGCCCACGAGGGCACACTGCTGGCTCATGGCCATCCTGCTGCCCACCAGCACCCCCAGGTCACTTTCCCCTACACTGCTCTCTAATTAGCCTCCCTAAAGATCCTCCGGTGCTTTTCTGAAAGGTCTTCTGCAGTTCCGTGGTGACATGGTTGGCAGTTGGATTAGATGATCTTAGAGGTCTTTTCCAATCTTAATGATTCTGTGATTCTATGGTGCTTTACTTACAATTGCTTCCCAAGGGCTCGTGACCCTTTCCTCCTTGTCTCATAAATTGCATCTTGGTTTTCTGCTCTCTGAAAAGACAGAGGACAGCAGGCTGTTGCACGTTTTTGCTCCATCTCTTGCCCTCGAGGTAGCCCGTTATGAAATTATATTAATACAATGCCTTTTTCTTCATGTAGGAGCAGATAAAGCATTTGCAGGGCGTCCGGGTTACGATATTCACGTTTTACAAGATATGTGGGTGACGTGAGTCTTGTCAGAAAATGCCATTTGAGACACTATCCCTTTGCAATTCTAATCTATCGTGGAGCAAAATCCGTACGGCAAAATGAAAAGGGAAAAAGATCAGAGATTTGTATTGTGGATCAGAGTCACAGAATCACAGAATGTCAGGGGTTGGAAGGGACCTCAAAAGATCATCTAGTCCAGCCCCCTGCCAGAGCAGGATCACCTAGAGCAGAGCGCACAGGAATGTGTCCAGGCAGGTTTTGAATGTCTCCAGAGCAGGAGACTCCACAACCTCCCTGGGCAGCCTGGGCCAGGGCTCCGTCACCCTCACTGTGAAAAAGTTTTTCCTGACATTTTTGTGCAACCTCCTGTGCTCCAGCTTGTACCCATTGCCCCTTGTCCTGTCACTGGACATCCCTGAGCAGAGCCTGGCTCCGTCCTCCTGACACTCACCCTTTAGATATTTGTAACCATGACTGAGGTCACCCCTCAGCCTCCTCTTCTCCAAACTAAAGAGCCCCAGCTCCTTCAGCCTTTCCTCACCAGGGAGATGCTCCACTCCCTCCATCATCCCAGTTGCCCTGTGCTGGACTCTCTCCAGCAGTTCCCTGTCTCTCTGGAGCTGAGGGGCCCAGAACTGGACACAATATTCCAGATGTGGCCTCACCAGGGCAGAGCAGAGGGGCAGGAGGACCTCCCTCCACCTACTTGCTGCTCCCCTTCTAACACACCCCAGGATGCCCTTGGCCTTCTTGCCCACGAGGACACACTGCTGGCTTATTGGTTTCAGTGCAGCGGCGTGCTGCCTTCAGTTTCTTCATTTGTCAATGAAGATGCCACTGAAATGGGGAGAAAAACCGTTTTGTGCGTGCAGGACCCTCTGAAATAGAGGAGAATGAGGGCAGAATTTAGAAATGCGGAATTTAGAATAGCAAAGTTGCACCATTCCTACCCCATGTCAAGAACTCCTCAACAAAGACACAGCAGACAGCTCACGCTGTTTTTTGTGATCCTAAGTGAAAATACCGTCTTAAATATCATGCAGTAGTGGAAATGTTTGGCATGCCTTTCTTGCTGACAGTAACTAAGCATTTCTCACCGTATTTAAGTGAATCGTGATGCAGATGGTAAGGACGTTGTAACTTTTTTTCTGATAGGTGCACACACGAGCACACCTGAGAGGTTTATAAATGAGTTTTCGAGGAGGAAACGGCCCAAACCAGAAAGGGAGGCAGCTCGGGCAATAATACCTGACAAAGCATTATATTGAGACATTAAAAGACTAAAACTGATTGGTTTAGTTTTTAGCGCTGAGCAATTTGCTGCCTCGTGTTCATGATGCTCAAACAGTATTTTTTACCTCATCAAAAGTTTTCCTCTTGAGTTGAAGCAGTCCCATTTCGTATGCAAATCGATTAATATCTGCCAGATACCAGTACCTGTGGATTGGTTTTGTTTCTTTTCCAGAATTACAGAGACAGCCCAGCGTAAGGTCCTAGGAAAAGACAAATCTGTGCTTGCTAGCTCGTTTCTCCTCCTCTCCTTTCCCATTTAGCCCTGTGAGTGTAGAACTTTCGTCACACACAGTTAAATCCCTATGCAAGAATGCAGGTAGGAAAAAACAAAGTCCATGTTGTTTGGTTACAGTATCATTCAGACCCAGAGAAAAAAATCATGGTAGTTTATCCACTGCCTGGTAAGACTAGAAATGTGAATGAAAATTCACTTGCCCCTCTTTGCTGGCAGAGTTTGTTCGCTCAAGTCAGTTAGAATTGTTTTCTTCTGTCATTGTTTAAAGGCATTTCCCTGTGTCCTATTTGTTCTGGCTATTATTTTTTTTTTTCAGTTCTGTTTTTTTTTACGTGGCTTGTTCCAGCTTGGGCGCTTCTTCTTGCTTAACGTCAGTCACCAAACAATTAGATGCATGGATCAGAGTTACCTGATTTCAGTGCAGAGTGAGGTACCTCTGCAGTTCATCCTGCTCTAACAGAGCGTTCTGACATGACTTCTTCTCGAAGGAAACATGCTTTGTTTGAGGAATCGGGGTAGTTAACTTAATGCTGAAGTTTGCTGAGAGGAATCTTAACTACTTGTACTGCTGCTTCTGTTTTGAATGTTAATTTAAAATACTTTTTCACCTTTCAGGACAGATGGCCAGTATAGGACAGGTATAATTTAGAGTGAAAGAGCCCCGTATAGTACTGCTGTCTGTGATGACTTGAATAATTTGTGTATGATGCTTGGAGGTCAAGGTCAGTTTGTTAAGCACTCCGTAGACCTAAAAAGATCGCGCCCTCCTCTGATGAATCCGCCACCTGCCTGTATTCTACAGCTGACCTAAGATGACTGGTGCTCAGTTAAAAGCCAAAGAAATAAATTCCCCAATGTTTTTCCTCTAGGTGATCCTCCTCTGGCAGGGGGGTTGGACTAGATGGTCTTTCGAGGTCCCTTCCAACCCCGAACATTCTGCGATTCTGTGATTTACCTGCGTCTGGTAAGAAGACCAGAGATTTGCAGCATAGTTTTGCAAGATGCTGGCAGAAGTAGCTTCTTCACGACGCTCCTGTTTCCTCGTTTTCCCTACTTTCTTAATTTGCCAGCAACCCAGTTCCACCGACTTGAAAAACTGCTTTGTAAACAGCCTCGCAGAAACGACTGGAATTAAAAACCCCTCCAAAAAGGAGAGAAGGAGATTTCTAGCTTGACGTGTGTCACTTGTCCCACAAAAAGTTGTGTCAACCAAGGGAATAAATTCCAGAATAGGAGTAGGTGTGAGCAGCTGGGATTTAAAACTCCTTCCCATGAAGCATTTGATGTCCAGCTCCCCACACCGTAAAATTCAATACCATTGACTACTTTGGCAACTGATTGTTGTGAAAGTTCTCTGTTTAGTTGTTTTCCTTAAACACGAAACCTCCGTGTAGTTAACAACATCGAAGAGATAAGAGGCCTGGAGAAATGCCACAGCCTGACTCACCTTAGTTTGTCACACAACAGACTCGTTGCAGTCAGTGGGCTTGCGAACTTGCCTATCAGAACACTCAATCTGGTAAGAAAGAAGGAATTCTGGTTGCTTCCCTGCCTGTATATTGATGTATATTAATGTATTAAAAGATATAATAATGGCTTAAGAAATGTGAAGGTGATTACTTAACATTTTCAGAGATACTTGATCCAGGACACATGTTTTTTTTATTAACACAGCATCATAGAATGATCTAGGCAGAAGGGAGCTGTGGAGGTCATCTAGTCCAGCTTCCTCTACTCAAAGCAGAGCCATCTCCAGCAGAGGTTGCTCAGGGCTTTGCCCAGCTGGGTTTTGAATTTTTCCAAAAGTATTTTGCATTTCTTCAGGGTAGGTTTCGTCGTTGCTTACATGATTATTTACTGTGCAAGTGCCACAGTACGAGAAATGATTTTATTTGTTTTAAAGTGCATTTCCTCCTAGAGTCGTGTTCCTGATAGCAGTGAGCTAGGCCAGGAGAGGGAAAAGTAAGGACTGAGAAGCCTACACTCGTTTTAGAAAACAAGTCAAGTTTAACATGCAAATCTGATACATTATTAAAGGCTCTTGGCTTAATTTTTTTAAAGATCTTTTCATGATATTGGAAGCTTTGTATTGCCAGCTTTGCATCAAGACTCCTAGGGTATGTTTGCTTAAATAAAACATTTGTAGGTTCTACATTTCTTTAGTGGGTTTTATCTTACGTGGCTTCAGATTTCCGTGGTTTAGACAACTGTGCCCAAGCCAGTTGCTCTCGGCTGCCTCAAAACTCAGTGGAGAGAAACGAACACTTGAAATAATTCATTATTCTGATCCAGCTGCTAACATCTGCCTTAACACAGGATGCATTAGGCCTCAGAAATCCTCTTTCTCTGTGTTGGTGATGAAGATAGCCAAGGATAACTACTGCAAGTATAGACCTTTGTCCATCAAAATTAATAGGTTTTGCTTCATAATAATAATTTGAAAAGTCCCATTAAATATTTTTTTAATGAGTACCAAAACCCTATACATAGAAATACGCTGGTATTTGCTACATTAGTTTTAAGCACCTACATAAATATTTTAGGTAAAGGGAATGAATCCCTTATCAGGAACAGAAATATTCTTGCCCAATCCTTTTAAAATTTTAAAGATTTTTCTTCTGTTCTGTAGTAATTGATATAGGAAAGAGTAACTAAGGTCTGTACTCATCAAGGCCTGATTGGCCCTTGTACTTATTACTACTTCGATATTCAGGAAAGGTATTCACATTCAAAAGTGGAGAGAAGTATGTTTTGAATAATATATTAAAGTAGTATTCGATAACGTATTTTTAATATATTTCAGATATAGAATGCCCTCGGTAGCTTTCAATTATGCCCTTAGTGGCAATAAAACTGAATTTTGTCTCATTTTCAGTGGGTGAGATTAACTTAGATGGGCAAAATCGTGTCTAAAAGTTCTGAAAAGAACGAAAGGACTACGACAATCTAAGCTGACAGGAAGATCTTTTCTCTAAATACTTTTCTTCAGGGAGAACGACAGCGAGTCGCTCCACCTTTGTGTGCACTGATTTCCTCATCTGTTAAAAGGCCTAATAATAATTCTGTTAGGAATGGTTATCCGCTCTGTGAAATGTTTTGGAGGTTGTGTTAACAGCTAAACCTTATTAATATGAACATGTTCTTCACTTTGGGTTCTTAACACGCCAATCTGATTATTTATACAACTGCTTGTCTTTTTTAATTAGCAAAGTAGACAGTCATGTGGAAATTATGTAAATAGACAGATTTTACCATAGCATTTTATTTTACCAGTTAGGATAAAACGCAGCTCTTTTTTTTTGTTTTTCGTGGGAGCAGTCATCCTTTCTCTTCCCATTGATTCAGCTTTCTTTTCCATTTTCCCTTGGGCTTTTTAGGTTGAAAGAGTCGTAAAGTCTGAAGTTTGGAAGAAAGGCTTCGAAAACTATAAATACTGCCGTGCTATGCCAAAAAGCCTTTATTCTGCTTATGTTTGCAAAAAAAAAAAAAAAAAAGAAAAAAGAAAAAAAGCAAGAAGGATGAACTGGACTCTTAGGAATTTTGTGCTTCGCAAAAAGGGATTTCCACACAAATCCCTTTTGTTCACAGAATTCCGTGTGCGCCTTTGACGTAGCGTTTTGCAACCAGAGCTGAACGCTATTAAACAGAGGTCTGATGGAGAGCAGGGAGAGAAGAGCGAGCCTCCGCGCTATTAATAACCTAATTAAACATTTAAAAGTCAGGAAAAATGTCAAGGACAGACAACTGGATTAACATTGGAGTCAGCCGGCTTATTTATTTCGGTAGTTCCTAAATATTTATTAATAGAATATGAGGCTTCCAAGCTTTCAGCACAGGGTGATGTCGATGGGGAAGATATAACTTGCAAGGTTATACGGGAGGAATCGTGTGGAGAGGCCATCTGTGCACGTGTGGCCACGGGGACAAGGCTGAGTACAGCACGTAGCGCCTTCAACCTATTTGGAGTCGGTAGCAGGAACGAGGATATGATTTGTGAGGCCCCGAGAACCGAAGCCATCTGGCGTCCGGTGGTGGATGTAGGTCTCCTATCTCATACCTCGTTTGGAAGGAGTGGAAAACAGCGATAGCTGGTTGTGAGCTCTCAAAAGCTGGGCTCCTTTCTTGTGTTAGAGTCTAGATGAACTTACAGTGAGGTGGGTTTGGGTGTGGCTTTTTTAACATCGCTGTGACTGACCGTAAGTGAAGCCTGCCTTCACTTTGCACCCATGAAGATGAACTTGTGTGTCCTCGAGGTGTTTTTCTGGACTGCCTGTAGTCCAAAGAAGACGGTGTTGCATTGTTCTACCTTAACGTTTTCATTATTTATTCTAAAATTGTTAAGTGTAAGTATCACAGAATCACAGAATCACAGAATCGTTAGAGGTTGGAAGGGACCTTAACCATGATTACAGAGGAAAATTCTATGTATTTATGTATATCTCTTCTATAATTTCACATGCATATCTATTTCCTAAATTTGGAGCCGGATAAGAGTATCCTTTAGCCAGCATCAGCTTTAAAAGGATACTAGAGCCCTGTATATTGCTGTTGTCTCTCACGGCTATTCAAGGTGAGCTGAAGACAAGTTAATCAGAAGTTGGTTGATTCTTTTTTTTCCTTGGCAAGCTGTAGTAAGTCATCTCAAGATGAAGATGAGGCTAATGCATAACAGGCCTATTTGCAGTAGGATTCTCAATAATAAAGTGAACTCTGTTACTCCTCAGGGCTGTTGTTTTCCATCTGTCGAAAGTTATTGACAGTTTATACACTTGCGTTTCTTAGAGCTCTAACCAGATTGAGAAGATAACTGGGTTGGACAGCTTGAAAACTCTTCGGGAGCTGGACCTGTCGAGCAATAAAATATCTAGTCTAGAAGGCTTGGAGGAACATGATCTGCTAGAGAAGATCAACCTAGAGGATAACCAGGTAACATACTTAAAATTGATCTCAGGTTTTTCAAAGAATCCGTAATATTTCATTTCTTTTTATTCAATCCCTTTAAGGCTTAATCAAAAAAATCTTACAACGCTGCAAGAAATGAATACTAGAAAAGATGACCTTATTTCCTTTGATGTTTCACTCCAGTGCTGTTTCACACGTTGACTGACAGTTCACTCCCCAGGCCTTATTAAATATCTCTAGATGTGTTTATCTTTAGTAGGTATCACTCCTGTAGTATTTAGTATGTAAAGAACTAGCAATGCTCCCTTGAGTGGATAGGCTAGGGATGAGTATGCAGCTTTTCCAGCTTGATTATTCTTGAGGATCTTTACTTACATCACAGCCTTTCTACTGCCAGGCCTCGGGAGGGTTTGCTAATATCTCTCAGCCCATTTTTATGACCACGGATTCTTCTGAGCTCTCAGCTGGAAACTTCCTGTAAGGCAGAACTGCATGTGCTGTGTTGTAAATTGGTTTTTGCTACGCAGCAGAATTTGCACTGAAGGTACGACGGTACAATCCAACTCGTTTGTATGGGAATTTTGAAACCTAAGGTGTAGTTACATAGTACTTCTGATATTGATCTTCCTTAACTGAACGGATCGTCAATTCGTCAATTCATGAATCATTTTGACATCAAAGAAGAAAAAAAAAAGAAAAATCCCAAGAAAATAAATAAGGTATAAAGCAGGAATTGAACATTTTCTGACCTTTTTTTTTTTCCCCCACTTGCAAGATACATTTACAGGATTTAATTCAAGACACTACAAATTCTTTTTCTCACACTGTGTTCAGGTTGACATTTAAAAGTACATCAATTGCAGAAGACAGGAAACTAATAGTATGGTTGCTATTAGCATTAATAACACCATTTTCATTGCCTCATATACTTTCCACTGTTCTTTATGGCACGCAAAAGCTATTAATTTTACCTCATCAAAATTTGCCTCTTTTAATGATGTTATTGAATCTGTTTAATGAGTCACCATTTTTCGAACATTTCCTTCTGAAGAATAATTTAAAGAGGACTTTAATTAAATAACACAGAAAGTTCCGAGTTACTTCAGCTCGCTACCTCCCAGAGTGATCTGAAATGCTTGATTTTTCGGAAACGACCGCGGTAGGTTTGTCTGCAAACCACGTCTCTCACATTGCACATTCGGTGATTTTCAAATGTCGGCGATTGGCTGATTTTGTTTAGGAAATCCACCCAAATGATATTTAACTGGGTCAAACCTGTTCCCTGGCGGGCTTCGCGTTATCTCAAAATGAATATCAGGTAGGCTGTGGTTGGGGTTTATCATAGAATTATAGAATAGTTAAGGTTGGAAGGGATCTTGAAGATCACCTAGAGCCAACTCCCCTGCTGTGGGCAGGGACACATCTCTCCCACCAGCCCAGGTTGCTCCAAGCCCTGTCCAACCTGGCCTTGGACGCTTCCAAGGATGGCACATCTACAACCTCTTTGGGCAACCTGTGCCAGTGCTTCACCACTGTTATGGTGAAGAATTTCTTCCTTATATCTAAGCTAAATCTACCCTCTTGCAGTTTCAGGCCATTGCCCCTTGTCCTATCACTACAGCCCCCCATAAAAAGCCCTTCTCCAGCTTTCCTGTAGCCCCTTTCATGTATTGGAAGGCTGCTTTGAGGTCTCCCCGGAGCCTTCTCTTCTCTAAGCTGAACAACCCCAGCTCCCTCAACCTTTCTTCATAGCAGAGCTGCTCCAGCCCTCTAATCATCTTCGTGGCCCTCCTCTGGACCTGCTCCAGCAGATCCATGTCCTTCAGGTGCTGTGGGCTCCAGAACTGGATGCAGGACTCCAGGTGGGGCCTCACCAGAGCAGAGTAGAGGGGGAGAATCACCTCCCTCAAGGTTTTTAGGCACTTTACAGAAGCTGAGTGTAAGGTAGGGATAGAATCTGAAGTCTTCTAGGTTCAATCTTTCAGCGGCGGAGGAGAACCAGACATCTTTACAAGGTCACTCTTCCCAGGCTACCATGGATCAGACAACCTCTGGAACCTCTCCACTGATTAAAAAGTGAGGTTAAGTGACCAACGTGGACTAACTGAACAGATGGCTAAAATGAAGCAACGTGGATTCCATTTGACCCATTTATTTTTAATTGAGAGCCTTCCAACTGTTCGCTCAGGGTCTAGCACGAGTGCCTCCGCTGTGACTTTGGTTTGGACACGCAAACTTTGATTAATCCCAGGTTACTTCTAATGCTCATCTGACATGCTCAAGTGCAGCCAACCCAGGTTTCCTCTGTGGATAGATGAGACCTGAGGTGGAATGCATCACCCTCTTGACACAGGGAGCCAAGAATATCTATGCTCACACTTTTTCAGTCAAGAAACTCTTCTTAGAAGGAATTTTTTTTTTTTTTTGGTTTTGCTAGTCAACTGGAGCACAAATAGACCTGCAGAATTGCCTCACTTAAGAGCATCAGCCACATAAAAGCTAAATGTGTTAAGGCTTGACATTTGCAAGAACTGGAAAAATGCAGGTGGTCTGAAATTACTGTCTGCATTATACTGCTTCTGCAGCTAACATCCAAGTTGTCTGCCTTTTGTGACTAGAAGTGCCTTACTGAATGCAGTTAACACGTTTACTTGTTTTGTGAGTATAATGAGTCTGGTTTTATGTCCAGATTTTAAGAGCAGGGATTAAAATACTTCTTCTCCCCCCCTCCCCATAGTTATCATGGATTCTGTTCCCGCTGATTTATGCTCTGTTTCTCTCCCTAATTAGATTGCTGAGCTGCGTGAACTTGAATGTATTGAAGATCTGCCTCTCCTCAGAGTTTTAAATCTTTTTAAAAATCCTCTACAGGTAAGAAAGAACTAAAGAGGAAGCCAAATATATGAACCTGGAGCTGTGATTTCGCATCATGCCTCAGTTTCTGTCTGTGAGCATGGCCAGGTCATTGCAGGGAACGAATTCAAGAACGGATCAGTGATGGTTCCCCTGGCGTGGTTACCCACCTTTGTGTGGGCACTTTGTCTGAACCAAAGCTGCCTATGAATCATGATGTTAATATCCACGTAGTAAACCCAGGAATTTCATTCGTGCCCTTTGTGAATCCATGCCATGATTTTTGTTTGGGAAAAAAAAATCTCTTTTTGTTTGCTTTGAAGGGCTGTACTTGATTGTTCCTGGGAAATCACAGAGTCACAGAATCACGGAATGTCAGGGGTTGGAAGGGGCCTCGAAAGATCATCCAGTCCGATCCCCTGCCAGAGCAGGAACGCCTCGATAATGCTACACAGGAACGTGTCCAGGCGGGTCTGGAATGTCTCCAGAGAAGGAGACTCCACAACCTCCCTGGGCAACCTGGGCCAGGGCTCCGTCACCCTCACTGAGAAGAAGTTTCTTCTCGAGTTTAAGCGGACCCTCTTATGTTCCAGTTTCAGCCCATTACCCCTTGTCCTGTCATTGGTTGTCACCGAGGAGAGCCTGGCTCCATCCTCGTGACACTCCCCCTTTAGATATTTGTAAACATGAATGAGGTCACCCCTCAGTCTCCTCTTCTCCAAGCTAAAGAGCCCCAGCTCCCTCAGCCTTTCCTCACCAGGGAGATGCTCCACTCCCTCCATCATCCCAGTTGCCCTGTGCTGGACTCTCTCCAGCAGTTCCCTGTCTTTCTTGAACTGAGGGGCCCAGAACTGGACACAGTATTCCAGATGGGGTCTCACCAGGGCAGAGTAGAGGGGAAGGAGAACCTCTCTCGACCTACTTACCACCCCCCTTCTAACACACCCCAGGATGCCATTGGCCTTCCTGGCCACAAGGGCACACTGCTGGCTCATGGCCATCCTGCTGCCCACCAGCACCCCCAGGTCCCTTTCCCCTACACTGCTCTCTAATAAGTCATTCCCCAACTTATACTGGAACCTGGGGTTGTTCCTACCCAGATGCAAGACCCTACATTTACCCTTGTTATATTTCATTAAATTTTTCCCCGCCCAACGCTCCAGCCTGTCCAGGTCTCGCTGGATGGCAGCACAGCCTGCTGGTGTGTCAGCCACTCCTCCCAGCTTGGTGTCATCAGCAAACTTGCTGGTAGTACTCTCTAGTCCCTCATCCAAGTCATCGATGAATATATTGAATAATACTGGTCCCCAAAGAACTTAATAGCACCCCCTTTAAAATTATGTGTCCCTGGAATCTGTATCTTTTTTTTTTTCTGTAGGATTTACTCAGTTCTCATTGATGGCTCACGTCATACTCCTCAATTAACGACCTAAACATCCTTTTTATCAACAGCAATGATACTTGCAAAATATCAGACTTTCTGACTTTGACTCTGCGTTTGTAATTTGTCCTGCAGGATCAAAGATGATTCTACCCTTGTGGTTTCAAAATTATGTGTGAATTTTACAGTGATTTCCAACCTCAGAAAGAAGTAAAAGATTAAGGGTTTAACTTCTTCCTTTAACAGGCAATTTTACGTTGGCTTTTGTGAGAATGGTCTATTGTGACACACGATGAAATTAGAGTAAAAAAATACCTGAAATAGGCTGCCCCATAATGCGAAAGCCTTTTTCTGCTTAGATGTCCTTCCCTTAAGCCAAGTCAGATCATTTTCCTTTCAATTACTGTTTTAAGAACTCAAACATGCAAAAATCATCTTGAGACCACTGTCTCTCCACTTGTTTTAACTGGACCTTGCTGATTTTAGAACTAAGAAGCTTCGTGAACTTGTCAGTGTCGGCTTTTTAATTTGACTTTAAATTTTTTTTTGTTGTGGCCTTGGACACGATGATGAATTTCTAATGCAAATTCTCTTTTAAAGTTCCTATAGTATGCGAAGGTTAGAAATATTAACCAGAGTTTATTTTGTAGTCCTGGTATAGGTAATGTTTTTAGTTCTCCAGCACTCTTTCCTGGGGTTCTGGGGGGCGTGGTGGTGATTTTTAAATTCCCTTCTTCACCTTTTCAACAATTATTCATTTGCTGCAGAAGCTGGGCTTGTGGTGGGGTGTCAGTTTGTGCAGCGTAGTGACATCCTTCAGGGTAAAAAGCTTCTCGTGTTGCACTATATTAAGGCCCATTTAATTTCAGCCATTGAAATTAACCATTAGATTGATGAAGTTAAGTACTTTCTGTCAAAGTGGAAACTTTTTGTCCTCCAGGAGCAAACAGATTACTGGCTCTTGGCGATTTTCATGTTGCTTCGACTAACAGAGCTGGATCTCAAGAAGATTTCTGTGGAAGACAAGGTATGTAGACATCGTATCATCCTGATTTTTTTTTTTAAATAAAGAGTATAAAAAGCTGTGCATGCAAATGGAGCTTTGTAGTCGTTTGGGTGTGACAAATCTCCCATGTTTCAGCCCCGGAGACAGGCTACAAAGGCAGAGACTTCTGCTTTTAAATTCAGATATATATCGACAGGATTTCTGGAGCGGTTGTGATATGTAATAATGCAAAGCTTACCTAAAAGCTTTGTTCAGTGAAGAAATTTACTCAGCAGCCATTGTTACTCAGCTGGTGAATCTGAGCAGGCAACTGCATTCATGAAATTCTCTGAAGTGATATCCACTGCTCTGCTTCTAAAATGCTGTTATTTGGGGTTTTTTTTTTTCGGTGTCATGTACAGCAAAGGGAGCTCTGAAAGTTATAACTCTGAAAATTTCCCTTTCTGCTCCCTGCGGCGTTCGCTTTAAAATCTTCTCCCCCCAAAAAAACCTGCTCAGACTGCTTACAGTAATTTTCTATTGTAATAGAAACCTTTCCCTTTTGTGTTGCTTTTACGGTAATTTGGTTGCTGCGTGTAGCATTTGGGCCCGAGCCATGCTAGAACTGCTCGGATTAACAGCTGCTGGTTGGGGTTGGATTTCAGGGAATTATCCTTTAAGAATGATCCTTACAAGAAATTTATCACTTCTAACTTTAGCTGCATAAATATTCGGGTTCTTGTTTAATGCCAGGCGTTTTTTTATCATGAACACAGAGAAGGGGTAATACCAGAGTGGAATTTACTCCACCTACCGGAGGTGTTGATCTTACTCTTTGTCTTATGCAGCAATCTAATTTCCTTCCAATAAAATTTTGAATATATTAAAGATTTTGTTCCTTCTCTGTGGGCTGTACAAGTAAGCCTGGGTGACTGGTTTAGACTAGCCCTTACCTTTTAGGTGATTAAAGTTATTTCAGAAAATCCCCTCCTCTGGTTGTTTTAGGATGTCTGCTCTGGCCTCATAAACTCTTTTGTCAAGCTGAATTTAGAGGGAGCAGCTCTTCTGTCTGACTAACATGCAAAATGGCTGCACAGAAAGGTTTTAAGTTTAGACCAGCAGTGTAGCTCTGATCTGAAACTCCCAGTTGCCCAGCTTGCCGTGCTTGATTCTCCTCGTGGAATAGTCTTGAGATATATCATAGAATCATAGAATTATGGAATCATAGACTGGCCTAGGCTGGAAGGGACCTTAGAGATCATCTAATCCAACCTCCCTGTCACAGGCAGGGACGCCTCTCAACTAGATCAGGCTACTCAAGGCTCTGTCCAACCTGGCCTTGAACACCTCCAGGGAGGGGGCAGCCACAGCATCTCTGGGCAATTTATTCCAGAGTCTTGCCACCCTTGTACTGAAGAATTTCTTCCTAAGATCTAATCTAAATCTATTCTCCTTCAACTTAAACCCATTTCCCCTTGTCCTATCAGTGGACGCTCTTGTACAAAGTCCCTCCCCAGCCTTCCTGTAGGATCCCTTCAGGTATTGGAAGGCAGCTCTTAGGTCCCCACGAAGTTTTCTCTTTTCAAGACTGAACAATCCCAGCTCCCTCAGCCTGTCCTCGTAGCAGAGCTGCTCCAGCCCCTGAGTCATCTTTGTGGCCTCCTCTGAACATGCTCCAACAGTTCTATGTCCCTCTTACTGTGGGGGCACCAGAACTGGATGCAGCATTCGAGGTGGGGTCTCACCAGAGCAGAGTAAAGGGGGAGAATCCCCTCTCTTGCCCTGCTGGCTACGCTTCTCCTGATCCATCCCAGGACAGGGTTGGCCTTCTGGGCTGCAGGAGCGCCCTGCCGGCTCATGTTGAGCTTCTCATCTATCAACACCCCCAAATCCTTCTCTTCAGGGCTACTCTCAACCCACTCTGTGCCCAGTTTGTATATGAGATGGACTCCTTTATGGAGCAACCTGGAGACCCTGGCACAGGTTGCCCAGAGAGGGGGTGGCAGCCCCATCCCTGGGAGTTTTTAAGGCCAGGCTGGATGGGGCTCTGGGCAGCCTGATCTAGTGGGGGATGTCCCTGCCCATGGCCCAGGGGGGTTGGAACTAGATAATCTTTGAGGTCCCTTCCAACCCTGACAATTCTATGATTCTATGAACCTTAACCAGGCGATGTGCACCAGGCTGCACCTAACGTCCTTCTTGCCATTAACTCAGACCAAAGGACTGAACCAGAGCGAGAGTGAAAGGAGCTCCCCGCCCCAAAATAGTGTGGACAGTGGGTCCCAACTACCAAAAGGTTGGCTTGTAAGTTCCACTCTTCTTGCACCATGTTGCTGGCTGTCGTCAGAGCTTGTGGCAGTATTTTGCATCAAGGTGGGCTAGTTGGTATTTGATGGTTTATATGAAATGACTCAGTAGTTCTTAACCTGTTTCTGAGTGGGTGGCGTTCATAATACCAAAAAAATCTACAGCTCTTTAGCAGTCTGTACCCTCAGTAGAGCTTTCAGCAGGATGGATGGAGGGAATCCTTGGGGTTTGAGTGCTCCTCTTCCCAGGAAAGGCAAAAATGTGTTGTCAGGAGAAAACTGCAGTTCTCTTACTTTGTTAATGCCCGTTCTTTTCCTCTTCTGAGGAATAAATGAACGGCTGCTGTCCCTAGGGATTTGAGTTTGGCGTCTTCCCCCACCACTGAGACAATGCAAATGAATGGATAATTAAAACCTAAGCGAAATGACTTTGCATCTTGTGTGGCATCCTGCTTTCTTTCCAGTAAAAGGCTGAATATATTAGAGCTGGGGAGCTGTGTCTGGCTGCCTTCCATCCAGCAAATCGTGCTTAAATCTCCTGAAAAGATTTATGCGGCAGAGTGCTCGCAGACAAGCCAAATACGAAGACTGACCCTCATAAATACGAAGCCGTCGTTATCCAGAGTGAGCTGCGAAGGCGTGTTGCAGCTGGAAACGATTACCTCATTGCTCTCCTTTCTTTTTTTTTTTGCCCCTAAACTGTGGAAACAGGTTGCTGCTGTGAATAAATACGATCCCCCTCCAGAAGTTGTGGCCGCTCAAGATCATATGACGCACGTTATGTACGGCATGCTGCAGCCCCAGAGAATCTTTGACAGGTAAGCTCACCTCCACTTCACTCCAGCTCCGGAGGGTGGCACTCAAGTAAAGCAGAACGTGTGGTCATATTTAGAGGGGCACTTTTCTGTCCCTCTCCCACCAAGAAATTAATCTAGCGAGCAGGAGAAGCTCCGTAGTGTTCCGTGAGCAGTCTGGAAATTAGGCAAATCTGATTTGGTCGAGATTGATTATGAAATGAAGTTAGTCATTCACCTCTGAAGCCTGAGACAGATTGTCCATGGCTGCATTTCTTTTAAACAATCTGTTGAAGCAGATGGCCATTTGCACCGTAAATGAAAGATGCGAAATTTCTATCAATACCCAAGGGCAATTTAAAAAAAAAATAATCTCCAGAGAGCTGCAATATACATCTTCTTCCTATTCTGCTTTGTCCTTCTCTTCACACTCTTGGCATCCCATTGTGAAGAAAATGACTGTATTTTGTGGCTTCGGGGCACATTTTGTATTCCTAAGGTGAAATTTTCAAGTTTGCACTTAGGGAAGTGCAGCTCCTTTCTGCCTTTGGGAGGAGCTGGTGCTGAACTGCCACTGAAAGCACAGCAGGGAGAGGCCAATCAATGCGCTGTTCCCAGTGTTGCCATTGCCACGCCAGGTCCCATTTGTCACCTGAAAAGTGGCCACACGTTGCTGCTCTGCAGATCCGTTAGGATATTTGCTTGATGAATCCTTGGAAGATGCTTTGATGGAAGATACTGTGGAATATCTGTGTTGTGTTATTGTATTGGCTGCAGTGGGCACTGAGATGAGCTTTTGTGCCCCACACCCCATTCTAGCTACATTTTGGACATTTTAATTCTTAACTGAGTAACCTGGTTTTAGATCCGTGATTTAGTAAACGCAGAAATTTGTGGGTTTAGAGCATCTTTATTGAGAGTATTATGTTTTCTGGGCTGGTCAATGAAAGACAGGAACCGTCCCAGTGGTGATGATAGCTCTGAGAATTTTTAACAGTCTATTAATTTAAAAAAAAAACAAACCTGAAGGTTTATTTACTGTTCTGTAAGGGTGGAGATTTCTTTTTTAAAAAAGCACAGTAGTTTTACCTAAAGGATTTCTTCCAATGTAGACATAGGCTCTGTTTAAATATCTGTTTACTGGATTGTGTATGTGTGTCTCCATTGCTGGAAAGAAACATTCTTGTCTTCTATCAGAGATATTGTATACACAGAGATATAAACACGCAGACCAGCATTTATGGTACTGACCAAAATTCTTAATGATGCTTTGAATGTTTGCCCGTGCTCAGCTGGAAAGCACACAACAAAGTCATTAATGAAATCTTCCTAATGATGCGTTACGGTCTTCCACACTATAAAATGCTTATTGGAACCAGATTGGTGTAGTTCATTTGCATATATCTCTTTTAGCTGAGGTTATAATTAATTCTGGTTTAGTAATGTCTCTGTTAAAAATAAAACCTGATGCCGAAGCAAAAAGTTACAGTCGGAGAACATTAGCATGAAGTTTTTGAGGCCGTTCCCTCCTTCTGTGTGTGCCTTGCGGTTCTATCTTTAATTACGTGGCAAAACACCTCTGAACAACGTTGTGTGTATTTTTGCCCTACTGGAAACGCATGTGGCATTTAAAAATGTGTCTTGATTGTGGTTATAGCTGCTACGTGGGGAGTAGAAATTTAATAACAGACGGCTCTTCAGTCTATTGGGCAAGTACATGATGAAACTCCGTATCTGGCTGTTGAGGATAAATTCATTCAGAGAAGAAACAGGGCGTGATTATTCTTAACAATGAAAGTAATTAACCACTGGAACAACGTACCAAGAACTCTCCGCAACCGGAACGTTTTTAATTAAAATACCCTCTAATGGAACCCCAGGTATCAGGCTGGAAATAAGAACTAACTTGGGGAAATCCTGTAACCAGTGTGATGTGTCTGACTTAGATCATCATGGTAGTCCCTTCGGGCCTTGAAATCTATTAACCTTGCCCAGCAGTGTATTACTGCACTGACCAAAGACGAAGAAAGTTGGAAGATGCACGTTAAAGGAGCCAAGAACTCTTTATAAAATATTGTTATAAGCTGTAGGAAAACCAAAACTCTCAGAACTAGTAAGTAGTAAGGTAATGAAAGAGTGCTACGGAAATATTCTTCATTTTCTTCTGACGAAATCATAAATCCAAGGAATCTGAGGACGTGAGGAATTCGAGCAGTGGGAATTTATTAAAGAGAATTTGAATTCTGAGTGGAAGCAGGGCAAGTAATGACATAGGGTATCATCACTGGGCGTGACACTTCCCCGTAAAAGGAAAGCTGGCAGAGCTATTCTGCAATTTGTGAGCGTGTAACAGGTTCGGTGCGTGGAGGAGGAAGATACTTAAACTATGGTGGAGATAAGGGTTCTGTCTTCGCAGACCTGCCTTGACATCGTTATTCACGAAGGGCGTGACCTCGAGCAGAAGTAAGAACCTTTCTGCTACGTTTGGGTAGATTTTGAATCTCCAGTCGCTACGTCTGTTTTCTGGAATTCTCATCTTTGAAATGGTTCATTTATAATGATGCACCAGTAGCACCCACAACTGTCAATAACACCTCCTGGAATCATGTTGTCTTAAACCATTAATGTCAGAAAAGGGAAGGACAGTCTGAACAGCTCAAATAATTCAAGAAAAGAGGAAGATCTTTCGTGTGTTGAACAAAATGGCACAATCGAGGAGATTCACATAAGGATTTTTAAAATGTATTCTTGCCTTCTCCAGTATTTTTAATGTATTTTTTCTAAGAAGCTTATTGTGCTAATGCTGTTTAATGTTTTGTAAATGTCAGCCATCACCATAGTAAGTGAAAAATCCTCAAATCTCCAAGGGTCCTGTTACTCTCGTGCTTTAAAATAGTCTCGTGGATGGAACACTGAACCAGGATCCAGGTTCACCTCACAATTTCGTAGCAGCACATACGTACAGACTCGAGCCAGTCTCTTCATTTAGTAGGTGTGTCTGTTATTTCTTGTGAGGATAATGCTCTGCAGGAGAATTAGGAGGCTGAATTGCATTATTATCTTAGTGCTTCGGAAGCATCAAGTCCCATTAGAGTCTGGTAGATAATAGACCTAAAACAGGTGAACCTAAAATAGGAGTAAAGCCATTACTTTGAAATCTTTTTCCTCCATGCTTGTGCTGGATGTTTATCACTACTTCTACAGAGTTAGGTATTTGCAAAAATAAAACTGCTTTCAGGTATTTGTGTTCACCTGTTTTAAATCACATTAAACGGAAGCTAAACACACACAGGTAGTTTTCTTCCAGTTTAAAATTTAAGCTAAAGCTGTTTATTAGTTAAAAATAAGCGGGCTCGAAATTATTTCAGCTACATCTGGCCTATTATCAAGTGGCGAAATCGTAAGATCTGGCTGCGATTTAACATTGAGAGTCTAAAGTCTCATTCCATTTTTAGCTGTCTAAACACATCGCTGGACGCTCAAAAAAGCGCAGAAATGCGACTCATTCCAGCGTTGACAGCTGGAAGTGGAAACGTGAGGATCTAAGCTCCTGCTCGGCGTGGAGAAATTGGAGGGCTTGATGGTTTTGCAGCACTTTGGGGTCTTTTATTATAGCGTTATTTGCGTTCAGCGGAGCTTAAGGATCTTGGTGTGTTTCATTGTATTGAATTGAAGAGTTCTTTACAAAGTGCTGCCTTCATCTGGCAAGGCCGTGGAAGTCAGGAAGGTTACAGGCAGGAGCGTGTAAAGGTTTGTAGGATCGAGTCCAGGTTCATGCTAGGCTTATTATCCTGGTCATTAAAATATTACCAACTCGGCAATAGACTCGGGAAACCCTTAAACAAATCCCAGCAACACCGTAACTGCACAGGGAGCTTTAGAAAAGGCTGCAGATCAGAAAAGATTATAGTAGAGGTAACTTTATTCCTTTGGCAAAAGAGACCCAGGGGTCTTCGATTCGGCACTTTGTGCTATTTTTATGCTCGAACTGAGCACGCGCTTCTCCTGATTTCTGCCTACGCGGTGGACAACGTGAGTAGTGTGATAGAGAGATGAGTTGAAATGAGGATGAAAGCTCTTCAGAAGCTTTATACAAAGTTGCTGAAGACTTCATGAGTGAGTAACGTAGCTCCTCCTTGGTTTCCTTTCTTGCAGCACTTTACCTAGCCTGGATACTCCCTACCCCATGCTGGTGTTGGTTGGCCCTCTAGCCTGTGGTAAGAGAGAGCTTACTCATAAGATCTGCAGACAGTTCAGCAATTTCTTCAGATTCGGGTAAGTTTGCTGCATCGGTTTAAAAGAACACCAAGGGATCAAGGCTAGAATTGCTGCCAAGTTGATTTTTGTATTTTTTTTTAAAGACAACCAACATTCATTGCTATGCATTTTATCTCTTCCCGGGGTTCGATTGCCTAAAGTCATCAAATACTTCCTTAAAAGAAAAGCTGTTTAAATTACCATGTACTTTTCAAAGGGGAACAGCAAACAAATGAACAAAAACATGTCATTTAGTGCTCCTTTTATCGATCTGTCTATGCTCACTAATGCCCCTCGACCTAGAGCATCTGTTTAGATGCATGTGCACTTCTCTTAATTTTTGTAACGTACCTGCATATAAACACATTATTATGCACCCACAGGCTGCATCCAGAAGCTCGGAAAGGAAGCAAGTGCAATTGCTGGACCAGTTTATTATCTCTTGAGTAATGTTATCAAAGCAAATGGCACCTTTCTGACTTCACCACCTGCTGGGAAGACTAATTCTCCCTATCTGAAAGGCCTGAATTATGATCCTCACTGCCTTGGGCCCCCAGTGTATTTAGTGGAGAGAAACTCTCTCTTCCTAAGGGAGGTTCAGCCTCTGTGAATCGCTTCCCTGAGGTACCTGCCTGTTTTCAGCGCACAGTAGACAGGAAGTCAGGCTAAGTTAGGTCACCACTCTCTGGTGCCTAAAATGTGGGAGTGCGAGCTGTTCCTCTTGTCCACCCATTCCATTCTTCATAGGTCCTGCAGAACACGCTGTTTGGCACTGGGCTGTTTTCTCTTGTAGAATCATAGAGTGCGTTGAGTTGGAAGGGACCTTTAAAGGCCATCTAGTCCAACCCCCCTGCAGTGAGCAGGGACATCTTTAACCAGATCAGGTTGCTCAGAGCCCCATCAAGCCTGACCTTGAATGTCTCCAGGGATGGGGCCTCCACCACCTCTCTGGGCAATTTGTGCCAGGGTCTCACCATCCTCATAGTACAGAACTTCTTCCTAACATCTCATCTAAATCTACCCTGCTCTGGTTTAAAACCATTGCCCCTCATCCTGTCACTGCACTCCCTAGTAAGGAATACCTCCCCAGCTTTCCTGTACTCCCTTCAGGTACTGAAAGGCCACTGTAACGTCTCCCCTTTAGGATCCTCCTCTTCTCCAGGCTGAAAAACCTCAACTCTCTCAGCCTGTCTTCACAGGAGAGCTGCTCTAGCCCCTTGATCGTTTTTGTGGCCTCCTCTGGACCCGCTCCAACAGGTCCGTGTCCCTCTTGTGCTGAGGGCTCCAGAGCTGGTCACAGCACTCCAGGTGAGGTCTCACCAGAGCAGAGCAGAGGGGCAGAATCCCCTCTCTCCATCTGCTGGCCACGCTGCTTGTGATGCAGCCCAGGACACGATTTGCCTTCTGGGCTGCAAGTGCACATTGTCAGCTCATGTCCAGCTTTTCATCCACCAGTCCCCCCACGTCCCTTTGTGCAGGGCTGCTCTCTAGCACATCATCCCCCAGCCTGCACTGACAGCGAGTATTGCCTGAACCCATGGGCAGGATGTTGCACTTGGCCTTGTTGAACCTCATGAGGTTCACATGAGCTCCAGCTTGTCCAGGTCCCTCCGGAGGACATCCCGTCCCTCTGGCTTATCGAAGAATCACAGAATCACAGAATGTCAGGGATTGGAAGGGACCTCGAAAGATCATCCAGTCCAATCCCCCTGCCAGAGCAGGAACGCCTCGATAATGCTACACAGGAACGTGTCCAGGCGGGTCTGGAATGTCTCCAGAGCAGGAGACTCCACAACCTCCCTGGGCAGCTTCTGCCAGTGTTCCATCACCCTCACTGAGAAGTTTCTTCTCGAGTTTAAGCGGAACCTCTTCTGTTCCAGTTTCAGCCCATCACCCCTTGTCCTATCAGTGGTTGTCACCAAGAAGAGCCTGGCTCCATCCTCGTGACACTCCCCCTTTAGATATTTGTAAACATGAATGAGGTCACCCCTCAGTCTCCTCTTCTCCAAGCTAAAGAGCCCCAGCTCCCTCAGCCTTTCCTCATCAGGGAGATGCTCCACTCCCTTCATCATGCCAGTTGCCCTGTGCTGGACTCTCTCCAGCAGTTCCCTGTCTTTCTTGAGCTGAGGGGCCCAGAACTGGACACAATATTCCAGATGGGGTCATCTGCAAACTTGCTGAGGGTGCACCCAATCCCACTCTATGTGTCGTTGATGAAGAGATATTAAACAGCACTGATCCTAGCAGGGACCTCTATTTTCTCCGCTTTTTTATTCCACATATTTATCCGTTCCTTTGTAACCAGACTTTGGCCATGGTTTCACATTTATAGTGTTTGCCGGAACAGGAACCTGGGTCTGTATTTGTGCACTTGTAGGTATTGAAGTGCTGAGTGGTAAAAAAGGGACCACAGGCCCGTGGATATGTGAGAATTATTCCTCAGAGCTCTTAGCATCACTGAACCGTGCTCTGCAGGTCGCTGTGAGGTCTAGTAGAAGCGTCTTCTCTAACATCTTACACCGTGGAGGAGCCTATATGTATTCCTGTCTGCTTCTTACTCACCTTATAGCCACTTGCTGGATTAGATCTTTAAACAGTCAAGTTGAAAGGACGTTTTACGACGAGATCTGCCAAGGTTGTGTGACTGCAAAACAATGACTTTTTGCCTTTCTTTTCAGCAACCGCTACGCTTTGAAAGACTAGATCGGAAATTACAAACTAATTGAATGCCAACTGAAATGTTCCGAGCGCTGTGTGTTTTTTTAAGAGCATTGTTTTTACACTGACTATTTTATTTCCTGAAAGTTTTATGCATGAGGGGAAAGAAAAGGGAGAGAGACAGAACCTTAACAGAGCAGAAAATTGCAACCATAAAACAAAGTTGTATTTTAATTATTCAGTGGAGATTTAAGCAATTTTATGGCTTGCACTTCTAAATTTCAAACATTCCACTCATTAAAAATGTATTTCATGCAAGATACCCTGGCAGTTTGAATGTAAACATGGCCTTGCAATTAAAAAGGCTTGTAACATTTTAAAGCGTTTCGAAAAAATGAAGTGATATTGGACCCTTAAACCATCTGGCTAGTGCTCAGGAATGACCTTTGAAGCTGGATGCGCTCATAATATCTTAAAGAGAATCAGGCTTTTGAAGTGAGGCTTTATGGAGTCCACGTGTAGCATTCTGTTCTCATTTGCCACGGCTTGCTGGTAAAAAAGTGGCACCCTCTATTGCTGCGACAGTTAAGATTTATCAAGCTCTGCATTATAGACTAAACTTCTTAACGGTTTATAACTCAGCCACCTTGAATAAATGAGCAGAAATAGCCTCGTAGGTGGTGTACTTTTTTTCCAGGAGTCGGAGTTGCAACGCGAATCAATGCCAAAGCTCCACATTAAACTTTCGTTCCTGTTGTCCCACAACATAAAATTTAAAACCAAAACCGAAGCAGAAACAAGTAGGGAAATACACTTTCCCGAGAGAGAACACAAGGCACTGCCAACTTTATTCTAAAGTAGCTCCGTGCACTGACTTAGCTGGAGCTCTTTGGTTTTTTTTGGGGGTGGGTTTTTTTAGTATTTCCTCCTGGTAGTAAGCTCACTTATCTGAGGTTTACTCTATTGTCCTTATGTGGTGACAAGCAGTTACTTTTCCTGCCCTGTATCCCACTTATCTCCCTGGTTTGGGGATTGTTTCTCCCCTCACTATTAGGGGTCTCTTTAAAGATTGGTCTTTATAGCTCTTTCTTAACCTCGTAGTTCAGCCTAAGTCCTAGTCTCCTTTTCCATATCTAGGATCCTGCTTTATATCATCCACAAGCTGACATAACTGGGGAAAAAATGGTTTCATCATTTCTGTATTACAGGGTGCTGTGACAGCTCCAGTTCAGGCTCTCCTGGGGTGGGGGGGATTTACAGCCAAAGCTTAATGGTACATTTAAACTTTCCTCTTTTTTTTTTTTCTATTTATGGGTTAATCTTTCAAATACGTGACATTAGTGGTATGATTTGCACCTCTTTATATTTCCCATATTTCTTCTCTTCTTAAAAATAAAATGATTTGTTGCATTCTCCCTTTCCCCCCACCCCCTCCTAATCCATAGCTGCTTCTGTGATTGAAAACAGGTTATTACTTTATTATACCATATATCTTCCAGTCCCTGTCACACTACCAGGGCAGCTTACTTTGGTGAAGAAAACAGACTTGATTACTATTTCGTTTCTCAAGAAGCATTTGACAAGATGGTGAAAACAGTAAGTACCCAACTAGTATCCTATACGTACATGCAGAGTGAACTCAATTTTTCTGTCCAGGTCTCTCTTTTTTTTTTGGTATTAAGTTTGTGTCTGTGTGTGCAAGCTCACGGTTACGTGTTCATAGACAGAAACTGCAAATGCCTTGTATAGTTACGCTATCTTTTCTTCTGGGTGGATGCGTAGAAACCATGAAATGGGCATAATGGTCAGCAGGAGTCTTTAAACAGTAGTATAATGTAGAAATAAGCTGATTTCCTTATTATGGAATTATAGAATCGTATTGGTTTGGGTTGGAAAGGACCTTTAAAGGTTATCGTTCCAACCCCCCTGCCCTGGGCAGGGACCCATCCCACCATCCCATGTTGTTCCAAGCCCCGTCCAACCTGACCTTGAACACTTCCAGGGATGAGGCTTCCACAGGTTCTCTGGGCAACCTGTGCCAGTGCCTCCCCACCCTCAGAGTGAAAAATTTCTTCCTAATATCTAATCTAAATTTTTATTTTTTCTGTTTGAAACTGTTACCCCTCATCCTTTCCCTACAGTCGCTGATATATAGTCCTTCCTCATCTTTCCTGTAGGCACTAGAAGGTGCTCTAAGGTCTCCCCTTTAGGAGCCTTCTCTTCTCCAGGCTGAACAGCCCCAGCGCTCTCAGCCCGTCCTCGTAGGGGAGGTGCTCCAGCAATCTGATCATCATATGCAGATATCTAGTGCGTGCAGGAAGAAAAATCTCTTGAAACAGCTACTGTATTTTTTTTTTCCAAATCTTCCAGCAACACTGCAGCAAATACAGTCTTTCAAAGTTTAGCAAATTCACCCTAGAGGCATTGTGTTTCCTCCGAAGGCAGTGTGCCTCCAGCTACTGTTTCTGGTGCCTCTTGCTGCCTGCAGTAAAACTTTGGCTTGAAAAGCCACAACAGAGCTCGTTGTTTGTACATATACGAACGGGTGAGCCAACACAGTCTCAAGCAAGAGATAATGATAACTGTAATCAAGTAGTTTAATTCTACAAGAATATAATCTGCTCGTATCTCTCTAAACATACCGCTAGGAACAAAAGTTTCGGTTGTCAGGCTTTAACTTTGAAATTTCTTGGCCAATTATACATTCTCCTTGCAGATTTGTTTCTGCCCCCTCTTTTCTTTTATATGGCGTGGCCATATGGTTTGATATAATGTCAAAAGAAGGATGGCCCCTTGATTTAGATCTTGCTTTGTTTACAGTGTGAATGAATAACCAATGAAACCTGTCAGCAGCTTGTTTTCAAGACACTGGTGTTTTATTATCCATGAACAATGTACAAGCCCCTACCCTGCAGACCTGGCTCCATGCTCTTCTCTGCAAATTTTGTGCTCCCCTTGGCCTCATTATCATTGATGATTCAGGCGGGGACAAACTTTGTAGAGAAAGAAAGCAAAGAAGTCCAAAGTGATTTCTTCCTCTAAGGATGCTGTTTCCCTTGCAATATTTCCTTTCTCGTTATATTTGCTGTTTTGAATTTCAGGGGAAGTTTCTAGCCACCTACAAATACAGCGGCTACTACTATGGACTTGGAAGAGACACTGTAGAATCAATTGCCAGAGAGGGTCTTGCAACCTGTGTTCACTTAGAAATAGAGGTAAGGACGGCTTATTGCCAAATCATTTTGGAATGAGTCGTTCCGTGAGAACTGTCCTGGGAAAGAATTCAAAGCAGTTTGACTCAGGTTTGTTTCAGCTGCCTAGACGAAGCCACTTAAGGGCACAAGAAACATCCTGGGGCCTTCTGCCCAGCCTCAAGCTGACGAGGATACGTTTGAAGTGGGTTTGGGGGCTGCGTCACAGTCACTGGAGGTACAGTTGTTTGGTCAGTGGAGTTTTAACTCCATTGCCTGTATCAAGTAGAATCACAGAATCATAGAATGGCCTTAGGCTGGAAGGGACCTCAGAGATCATCTGATCCACCCCCTGCCATGGGCAGGGACGCCCTGAACCAGCCCAGGTTGCTCCAGGTTCATCCAACCTGGCCTTGAGCATCTCCAGGGAGGGGGCAGCCACAGCCTCTCTGGGCAACCTAGTCCAGAGTCTGGCCACCCTCGGGCTGAACAATTTCTTCCCAAGATCCAGCCTAAACCCCTTCTCCTCCAATTTAAACCCATCTCCCCTTGTCCTGTCGCTGGACACTCTTGTACAAAGTCCCTCCCCAGCCTCCCTGTAGGTTCCCTTCAGGTATGGAGTCACCATCCCTGAACGTGTTTAAAAAACAGTTGGATGTGGCACTTCAGGAGATGGTTTAGTGTTAGGATGGTGTAGGACTGTAGGTTGGACTTGTTGATCTTTCCAACCTTTATGATTCTATGATTCTATTGGAAGGGAGTTATAAGGTCTCCCCGGAGTCTTCTCTTCCCAGGCTGAACAATCCCAGCTCCCTCAGCCTGTCCTCGCAGCAGAGGTTGGAAAAGACCTCTAAGATCATCAAGTCCAACTGTCAACCCACCACCACCGTGACCACTAAACTATGTCCTGAATTGCCACGTCTCCTCATTTTTTGAACGCCTCCAGGGATGGCGACTCCACCACTTCCCTGGGCAGCCTGTTCCAATGCTTCACCACTCTCTTAGTAAAGAATTTTTTCCCAATAATTGTAGTTCTCCATTGTCTAGTTGTAAAACACACACTCCCTTTATAGACACCTGCATTTAGTCAGACGGATCCTTCCGCTTGCTTCTTAAAATCCCCTGGCCTGTTTTTTTCAGCAATCTCAGCTCCCCACTACGTCACCCGTAGTTTCCATTGCAGTAGCCTCAGCTTTTCAGCCAGGTGCTTTCCACCAATTTGCAGCTTATCGTGGGACTAGTTTAGAGCTGCACACCTACTGACTGCCACGTTTCTCCTTTGCTGAGGAAGTAGTGGAGGATACACGCAGACCCGAGGCAATATTTTGGACAGAACTACTAAGAGGTGCGATCTCTTTGAGGGATTACTTCACCCTCTCTGAGATTTTGTCAGGTGCACACGCACGGACGGCCAAATCTCAGAAGTCACGCCGCGTTAGGAAACGAGGTCACAAAGTGTCAAAACCTGTCTCTTGGAGTCCCAAAAGAATAGCTTTCTAGCAAATTTTCTAATTATATACTTCTCGTTATTTTAGATTAAGATTTACTAGCTAGGGGTTGAGGTGACAAAAAGGAAAGCTGTGCTACATTTCCTTCCAAATTCTACAAAATAAGCTCTGTCCAGATAAGCTTTCAAAATGAGACACTCTACAGACTGCCCAGAATGCAATATCGAGTGTTTGTAGGGCTCAGCTCTACTTCTGAGGGATTGCTACAAATTAATTAACAGACATTACCCCGCTCCGTGATAGATGGGGGAAAAAATGATGGAGATAAGAAAGAATTGTAGGAGGCTCCAGTGCTAACGTGGGATCCTAAATCGTGCATCCGGAGTTACGGGAATGACTCAGGAGACTTGAGCAAAAATTGATCCTAAATCTAATTAATTTGAGGATGATTCTTTTGTTTGTGAAACTGATGACTGAAAACTTAGTTTTCGGGTAAGAACCGTAGTGTTCATAAGGAGTTTTAGTCCCCTTTGGCCCATATAGATCTGTACACATTTACTGGCTTGCATATAAACGTGCAGATAACAGAACAGCAGCATGTCAGTGCTAAAAAAATTAGTAGCTCCATTTAATGCTGCAATCCCACTGTTAAGTGCCTGTTGCCTGACCGATATTAAAAAGCAAATGAATAACTTCATCTCGGTGTTGTTCCATTTCCTCTTTTCCCTCAAGTCTTGTGAGAGCTGTGAATCACCCTCAGTCTCCAGTGGTTGCAGTAGGCACGGAGCGTGTTTGTTGTCTTGCCAGCCAGACTTTCCATTTACAAAGGACGAAAAATAGGGGGAAGATTAAATATGATGGAATGGGGTGCCTTTTAAAGCTGTCAATTCTTCACGAAACTAGATGTGTTATCGAATAATTTAGGAGAAAGGACTTAATGGAGTGTCGTGTTTATTCATGAGGAGGTTAACCCAGAGACACAGGCAGTGACCATAACTTTTACTGCCTGTTACCTAAACTCCTGTCGTGGACAGACAGCTGAGAAACTCCTGTGTCACTGAACTTTCGAGATCCCGTAGTAATTATGCACAGTCTTGTATCACTGTGGACTCTGTGAGCAGATGAGAAACGATAATGGTGAGTTATGTCTCTGAGTAGAAGTTATCCAAGTCCATTATCCTCTGCCAGGCTCATAACAAAAGAGATTTAGCGCCATTAAAAGAAATTTTTAATTATGGTCCGTGGGCCAAGACTAAAAATTTAGAGCTGTTCATTCTCTTTAATCTAGAATATGTCTTTTGCTGATAGACCGACACGGGTTTTCGAAATTCAATCTTGCTGAGTCTACAATTCCAGTTAGTGAAGATGCTGCGATTCGGACACGGAGTTTTGTGCTGAAGAAAGCACAAACACTAATCACATCTTTTCTGGAATTCCATGCTGTTAAGTGAAGAAATCGAGGTGCTTTAGCTCTATTCAGTGTTTGGACATGTCAAGTCAGGTAGTTCTTCGGGCTTTCTTGATTTCATATGCAAATTCAGGAAACTCACATTTTACTCCATTTTCTTTCATTTTCCAAATATTTTTTTGATTTCAAATTGTCATCTCCTGCATCCTCCCTTTCTTTATTTTCCCTTCTACTGTCTGTAGTTCAGATTAGGGCAATCACTCGTCTTGTTGTCTCTATATAACAATTTTATTGGGCACACCAGCAGCTTTCTGTATCTCTTCCTTCTTTCTCCACCCTGTTCGTCCCAGGCTGCGTCCATATCCCTACAGAGTTCTGGGAATTTATTATATTATTTTACGTTATGTTTTGATCAGAAAGAGAACTCATTCGCGGTGCAACTTTGGATGAGGAGGGTGTTACTAGGGTGGAACGTGGGTCTGCTTCCTGCTGGTTGTCTCATCTCTGACTAATTTCAGGGCTAGCTGAAAGCAGGTGGTCACGTAGCTGGATGCAAAGATTTGTGTGCCTTGAATTCTCCCTTTTAGTTTTCACCAGAATGAATGGAGTTTTCCCCAGAATCACTCCCTGGAATTTTTATAATCACTCCCTGATTTTTTTTCTCCTTCAATGAAGAAAAAAATAAATCTAGTAAGTGTTCAGCCTGTTATTTTTGCATGCTTTTGCATGCTTTGACTATATTTTAGACATATTTTGGAGAATCCCAGAACACTCAGTTCTGATGACGTAATGAATGGTGCTCAGATTTGATACATTAGTCCCTCTTTGTTCTTACCCACTTCAGGCAAGAAGGTGTATCAGGCCTCAATGAGAATTAATTAAACTTCCCTGTGTTTACTACAGATCAATAATATGCATGATCTCACTTAATTTTGGATAATCTGTTCATCACCAGATACTAATGTGGTTGTTGACCTGTTTTGCTTTTCTTCACAGTGATCATTAAACCCCCCAAACGATCATTTTTATATGTACAATCGTATGTAAAACAATAAAGCTGAGAATTTATTGTTAGTGTGATGGGATTTTTAACTGTCTCATTTAAGAATCATCACTACTCTAGGTCTAATTATTAGAGAAAACGAATAATAACGTGTTTAGAGTACTTATATAATGAAAAAATAGTAAAAATAATAACAATAACAATTAAAATTGTAGCGTGTGTTTCTTGGTTTGCTGTTTTGCTGGTGTTACAATCATCATTTCAGTGCTCCTGTGGGTTCTAAGGTCAGTGGTTTCCCTCTGGTGTAGTGATTGCAGGGGGATGTTAAAGCAAGTTGTCAACTTCTGACCCCTTTGCTGGGAGGCAACGCATGTTGGTAGCTTCTTCTTTCTCCTCCCAGGTTCCTCTTGGGATCATTTGTATATATTTGCTAACATGTCTTTACACCTTTCTTGGTTGGTCATATTACATATGAATTCATAGAACCATAAAATTATTTAGGTTGGAAAAGACCTTTAAGATCATTGAGTCCAACCATTAACCCAGCACGGACAGATCCACCACCGAACCATGTCCCTGAGCACCACATCTACCCGGCTTTTAAATCCCTCCAGGGATGGGGACTCCACCCCTGCCCTGGGCAGTCTGTGCCAGGGCTTCACAACCCTTTCAGTGAAGAAATTTTTCCTAATGTCCAACATAAACCTCCCCTGGAGCAACTTGAGGCCATTTCCTCTTGTCCTATTGCTTGTTATGTGGGAGAGGAGACCAACCCCACCTCGCTACCCCCTCCTGTCAGGGAGTTGCAGAGAGCCAGAAGGTCTCCTCTCAGCCTCCTCCAGCTGAACAACACCAGATTCCTCAGCTGCTCCTCATCACACTTGTTCTCCAGACCCTTCACCAGCTTTGTTGCCCTTCTCTGGACACTCTCCAGCACCTCAACATCTTTCTTGTCTAGAGGGGCCCAAAACTGAACACAGGATTTGAGGTATGACCTCACTAGTGCTGACTACTGGCAGACAATCCCTGCCCTGGTCCCGCTGGCCACACAATTTCTGATACAATAATTCATTACATGGGGTGCCCTTTATGTATGTCAGATACTGTTTCTTCTCATTGCCCCGAAACCCAGCTTTGTCCAGCTTCAGGCCTTTATTTTTGTAACTGACCATTAAGATGTTTACAGTTGGGAGGTGTCTAGTACCAAGACTGTGCCCTATCTCATATCATCCCTTGGCCGTAGTTCTCTACACTGTTTCCCATGTTTGCACTTCTCAAGGTCTTTGCCTTCGTGCCGTGCCGGTATTTATCTAGACTGTGCTGTTATGTTGAGTCATAAACATCTAATTGCACCTGGAAGAACTGGTCGTTACTGCTATCCATATAAAACTGGTTGGACCACACAAAGATAACAAAAACAATTAGATACAGACATCTGGTCAACAAGAGCGATTGCTGTCGCGGTTGAACCAAGTAAGACAAAGTTAGAACCAAGTCAAGAAAAGTTCAGTACGAGTAGAACAAGCCTCAGTCCTCAGGTCTTGAAAACTCAGTACAAGTCTTATGGCAAAACCGTATTTCAGGGCTGTATGGTTACAATATTCTGTTTTATAAGTAGATGGAGAGAGCAAAGAATCTTCAAAGCTGGAGCTGGTGCGGAGGAGATCCATTGGAAATTTGGGATTGGTACCATTACCTGCATCATTTAATAAGACCTTGTCCTCAAGCCCTAGCATGCAGACAAGTCTCATTTTTTTCAGACCCAGCTGACATGATGAAAGGTGTTTGCAGTGCTCGCTCTCAGTTAGTGCCAACCCAAGCCGTTGTCCTTTCAGCAAGGCTCATGTCGATGTTTCCTAGTCTGCTCTACTAAAAGTCCTACTGGAGGCAGTTTATTGCTGATAAAAATGGTTCAAGTTAAGGTGACTGACTGCAGCGTAAGCGATGAATCAGAATCGTAGAATGTGCTGGGCTGGAAGGGACCGTTAAAGGTCATCTAGTCCAACCCTCCTGCAGGGAGCAGGGACATCTTTAACACGTCAGCTTGCTCAGAGCCCCATCAAGCCTGACCTGGAATCATAGAATCATAGAATCGTCATGGTTGGAAGGGACCTTAAAGATCATCCAGTTCCAACCCTCCTGTGCCATGGGCAGGGACATCCCCCACTAGATCAGGCTGCCCAGAGCCCCATCCAGCCTGACCTTAAAAACACCAGGGATGAGGCTTCCACCACCTCCCTGGGCAACCTGTTGCAGTATTTCCCCACCCTCATAGTAAAGAGCTGCTGAAGAGTGTGCACAGCGGTACCTTCACCAGGATGGTGCTATTACACCCAGTTTTGAGAGAGTGGAAACACTACAAGCTGTTCCAGCAAAATAAAGGTGCCTGTGTCTTGATGGTTGCACTCTTTCGCTTAGAAAAATACACCAGCTGAGAAGAAAGTTGCCAGTTTGTTCACAGCGGAGAGCGAAGGGCCAAGGTGGGGATGTGGGCGAGTTGCACTGTGGGTCAGTACAACAGTGTGAGTCCGTGACACGCACACGTAGAACAACTGGATCCTGGTGCGACAGAAAGGATGGAAAAGGAAGAGAAGCCGTTAACTGGTGGGTATGAGAACTATGATGCTTTAAATCACCAGAATTTGACTAACAGCTTTCTTTCAAAAGTGTGTTTAGAATGAGATTACGCTATTTCTTACGATGCTTTCCACATGTAGCTTCGGGGCCCTTCACCTTCAACTCACCTCTTTTGTAGAGTTGGACGCTCGATTCTTGAGACCTGTAGATTGGATACAGGTATCCAGTGCTGCTTTCGCAGTAATTTTGTGATAAATACAGAATTGCCCTACACGTAGCTGCAAGTTCAATAAGCATTCCATTTCGGGAACAAAACGTCGCATTTCTCTGCTTAATTTTACAGGGTGTGCGGAGCTTGAAAAACACCTACTTTAAACCCAGATATATCCTGTTAGTACCAATGAATAAAGAGAAATATGAGGGACATCTGCGGAGGAAAGGACTATTCAGCAGGCCAGAGATTGAAGGAGCAGTCTCCAGAGTGGATATGTACATCAAAATAAGTCAGGATTTTCCAGGGTACTTTGATGCCGTAGTCGACGCAGGTAAATTAATCTCTTTCATACTGTAAATCTAATGTCACACCAATAGATGGGCTGAAACTGCTGTGCAAACGGAGCCACTGGTAAATGTTAAATTAAGGATAACAAATGGTTTCATATAACAGTTTATCCCTTAATTGGTTTCCTCAGTTAATTCTGGTCCCAGGAACTCAAAAGCTCCGGAGATCTGTCAGGTTTGAATTACTCTGTCAGGTCCAAGTTGTGCTTTAAGCTCACCTAGAAAGCAGATATTGAACACAGCAGCACACTTGTTGAGTGTTGCCTCCTATGAGAACATTCAACTGGTCTGTGCTAATGGTCTGTTGGTTCCCAGGCAGAGGTCAGAGGTGGTTTTGATCCGTCAGACCTAATTATTCGTGGGCAGGACGGGCTTTTGTCAAGTGTTGAAATGGCAGCTGATGTGCAGCCTGGCAACATCTCAGCGTAAAGAAGCTGCTGCAAAGCTTGTCCTCGTTGGACTCCTCAGCTTAGTAACTTGCTCAAGTCCCCTAGCCTGAAAGGAAGGTGGTAGGCAGGTCATTAGAAGTAATGTTTGCTTCTTGATATTTAGGGATTGAGGGTAGCAGGTGGTGGAGAAGCATCCTTTCCTAGTTTTTGCTGCGTCTGCCTTTCTGTGGAGGTGATTTTTGTGGTTCATCACAGTGGTAGTGAAATATATCATTGTGGTATGAAATATTGTGGTTGTAATTATTGTCAAGGGCATATGGAGTTTACAATTTAAAGATAACATTAAAGAAATAAAGCACGGCAAACCAAATTGCAGAAGGAGAATATTTAGGTTGAGAAGCTGAGATGAATTTCAGATTATTTTCTTGAATGTGCTGTTACTGGAGGTGAAGTTTTTTTCTCCTAAAGAGATGAACTGGATGAGTTACGAACGCATTTCTCTGTCAAACTTCCGTCGTTTGCAACTTCGTACTGATGAAAATTTGGGATTTTCTGGGTTTTTTTTTTCATTATCTGTCCTTTCTCTCCACTATGAAATGCGCGTCCCTTCCTGCAGATGAATTGGATGAGGCGTTCACAGAGCTGAGTTTCCTCGTAAAGATATACCTGGGTTTGGAGCCACCTGCAGTTTTTGATAGCGCTCAGGACGTGAATAGCAGAGCAGGTACTGTGTCTGGGCATATGCTACTAGTGTTTTTACCAGTAGAGTATTCCTACTTATTTGTTACAAGAATTGAAATCTGTGAGTAATGCAACCTGTGAGACCGCTCGTCTCTGAAAACTTTGTTTGGTGGGTCTCCTGCGCTGATTCCTGCCCTGGGATCTGAATTTTTAACAGAGATCTTTCCAGGTACTTTACATCACTGTGAGCCCTGAGGCCACAAAATGCAGAAAGGGAGTTGCCTGACTCTTCTGAGGATGCTTTTGGCCTGAGGATCTCCAATTCAGTCCAAATAAATCACAAGTGAGATACATGTGCGTGGCCGAGAGCTTTGTGCCTATCAAACTGTTGAGACACAAGAAGATGGCACAGCACTGAGACCTTACTTTGCCCTCTTCCCCAAGATGGCCAGAAGCACGAAGAAGAATATTAAAACCAGGATAGTGAGACAAGCGAAGGGAATTTATAAATTCACCCCAAGTGCCTTTGGTTTCACCCACTGCGGAGTAAACCCGAATGATCTGTAGCGTGTTTAACAGAAGCCGTTTGGCCCTTGAGGGACTAAAGCTGGAGCTTCCTGATCCTTTCCGGCTCATCCAAGTGCATGCTGCTGCAAAAAATGGGTCTTGCCCAGCTTGCCTCTCCTGCCAATGCATTTCTAGTGTGCTCCTGGCTCTCGTTGCTCTGTTTGTGCAGTCATCTGCATCAGGGAATTGTTCCATCTCCAAACTAACCTTTTGCACCTGGGAAAGGACAACCCCATGTGCCAGCACAGGTTGGGGACTGCCCTGCTGGAGAGCAGCGCAGGGGAAAGGGACCTGGGGGTGCTGGTGGGCAGCAGGATGGCCATGAGCCAGCAGTGTGCCCTCGTGGGCAAGAAGGCCAATGGCATCCTGGGGTGTGTTAGGAGGGGAGTAGCCAGTAGGTGGAGAGAGATCCTCCTGCCCCTCTGCTCTGCCCTGGTGAGGCCACATCTGGAATCTTGTGTCCAGTTCTGGGCCCCTCAGCTCCAGAGAGACAGGGAACTGCTGGAGAGAGTCCAGCACAGGGCAACTGGGATGATGGAGGGAGTGGAGCATCTCCCTGGTGAGGAAAGGCTGAGGGAGCTGGGGCTCTTTAGTTTGGAGAAGAGGAGGCTGAGGGTTGACCTCATTCATGGTTATAAATATGTCAAGGGGGAGTGTCAGGAGGACGGAGCCAGGCTCTGCTCAGGGATGTCCAGTGACAGGACAAGGGGCAATGGGTGCAAGATGGAGCACAGGAGGTTCCACAAAAACATTAGAAAAACTTTTTCATGGTGAGGGTGCCAGAGCCCTGGCCCAGGCTGCCCAGAGAGGGTGTGGAGTCTCCTGCTCTGGAGACTTTCCAACCCGCCTGGACGCGTTCCTGTGTGGCTGCCCTGGGTGACCCTGCTCTGGCAGGGGGTGGCACTGGGTGATCTCCAGAGGTCCCTTCCAACACCCAACGTTCTGTGATTCTGTGAGAAAGCCCACTGACTTTCAGACAAATGATTCCTTAGATTCATCATGCAGCTGTAGAATTTACTTGAGGAGGGAAAGGCAGGGCAGAAGAGCTTCATGGCTGCCTGTGGAGGAAGAAGGGAGGACTCCGCTTGTCAGAGGCAGCGTAATTTAGTTACTAAGATTAGCTTGACAGAGTGTGAGAACTCGGCTGTAACCCTTGAATTTATTCCAGACGAGGTTACCAGCTGGGATGAAAGCAGCATATGTTCTCTAAAATACTTTGGTAAAAGAAATAAGGAACAACTAGTAAGACATCCCACAACATGGACTAGCAAGAAGCTCATTTATGTAAATTCTTTCCTTCAACTCGAAGAGCCTCCATGGTTTATGGTCTTCTTAGATTTCCTTAAAACAGGAGCGTTAATGAGTTTCTTAAGTAACCCAGAGCCAATATCCATGACCTTCTGTGTGGCTCAGAAGGCTGCAAATAAAACTAGCTGAAGGGAGGGAAAAAAAAATCTGAAAATGTTAACAAATAATAGTGTAAAATTCATCAGTTCATCGCTTCAAGTCATTTTGTACCCTGAAAGAATGAATAAATACCAATTTCCCAGTGGACAAGAAAAAAAGCTTTTACACATATTGTGGCATCTCAGTGCTACAGGAGTGAGGACCTTTCTGAAATATCTTATTTGATATTAAACAATGTAAATTTTATTTTCATTTCCAGAGCTTCCGGGTTTGTTTGAAGTGAGAAAGAAGACTTCCTCACTTTATTCACTTAAAATTGTTACTTATTTCTCTTGAAAACACTGGAAATGTTTTCTTTGGAGAGACAAGAAAACCCACCAAACCCTAACTAGATTATCAGGCAAGAAGAAGAAGGAGGGAGGATTAAGGATAAAAGATTTTTGTATAATCGTGCTATTTTTGAAGATATATATGTAATTATCTGAAGTTCCTTTAAAGGACCTTGTTTGTATTCCTCAGCAGTTCCGAGTTTTTTCAGTGAGTGACTTGTCACTAGTTACAGAAACTTCATTAATAGTACTAGGTTTTGGTAATTCTGCTGTGCATAAAGTAACTTTTAAATTTACTATGCACCATTAAATTCATTTAGAGCTTCATTTATAGGTGTTTAAATAAATTTAAGTCCCCTATTTCTAGAGATCGCCTCTTCTTATGGACTTGGTGAAATAATTTATTTTAGAAAACTTGCCCCAAGGTTGTCTTTAATATGGACATTTTTAGTAAGATAGTAGCAGGGGGAAGATTGGTTGTGGGAGATTATGATAGGTTGTTAATTCTTTTTTTTAATGAACTGCTGTGTAAGATCTTTTGCTCATGCACGGAGTAAAAATACTGGGAGAAAATAGACAAGTTCTTTTTGAAAACTATTTTATGGGAGAAATAAAAAGCATTTCAGAGCTGATAACACTTTGTACTTGCATTAGCAGCTTTCACCCATGGAACTCGGTACTTTACAACTATTAATTCTGACTCGCAGCAGTCCTGTGGAGTATGTGTTCGATTTGTATTTTGCAAATGAGGAAAGGGAAGAAGCCAGAGAGTTGTGGTCACTGGGGCAGAGTCTGGCTGGATGCCTGTGTCTAGTGGGGTCCCTCAGGGGTCAGTGCTGGGGCCGGTGCTGTTCAATATGTTCATCAATGACCTGGATGAGGGATGAGAGAATGTTGTCAGCAAGTTTGGCGATGACACAAAACTGGGAGGAGTGGCTGACACCCCAGCAGGCTGTGCTGCCATTCAGAGAGACCTGGACAGGCTGGAGGGCTGGGCGGGGAGAAATCTGATGAAGTTCAACCAGGGCAAGTGCAGAGTTTTGCACTTGGGAAAGAACAACCCCATGTGCCAGCACAGGCTGGGGAGTGCCCTGCTGGAGAGCAGCGCAGGGGAAAGGGACCTGGGGGTGCTGGTGGGCAGCAGGATGGCCATGAGCCAGCAGTGTGCCCTCGGGGGCAAGAAGGCCAAGGGCATCCTGGGGTGTGTTAGAAGGGGAGTAGCCAGTAGGTGGAGAGAGGTCCTCCTGCCCCTCTGCTCTGCCCTGGTGAGGCCACATCTGGAATCTTGTGTCCAGTTCTGGGCCCCTCAGCTCCAGAGAGACAGGGAACTGCTGGAGAGAGTCCAGCGCAGCCCCAGGGATGATGGAGGGAGTGGAACATCTCCCTGGTGAGGAAAGGCTGAAGGACCTGGGTCTCTTTAGCTTGGAGAAGAGGAGGCTGAGGGGTGACCTCATTCATGTTTATAAATATGTCAAGGGGGAGTGTCAGGAGGACGGAGCCAGGCTCTTTTCAGCGGCGTCCATTGACAGGACAAGGGCCAATGGGTACAAGCTGGAGCACAGGAGGTTCCATAAAAATATGAGAAAAAACATTTTCCCTGTGCGGGTGCCGGAGCCCTGGCCCAGGCTGCCCAGGGAGGTTGTGGAGTCTCCTTCTCTGGAGACATTCAAAACCTGCCTGGACACGTTCCTGTGTGCTCTGCTGTAGGTGATCCTGCTCTGGCAGGGGGTTGGACTAGACGATCTTTGAGGTCCGTTCCAACCTCTAACACTCTGTGATTCTGTGAAGAGTGATTGTTTGTGACGCTGAGCATGAGAAATCCCACCGTAGTTTTGGCAGTGCGAAGCTCTGCACTTCTCAAAGCTAGGCTCTACTCCTTACTCAGTGTCAACGTGAGTAGTTTACTACTGTACCTGGAACAGAACCCACCAGTCTTAAGTCTCATTCCTGCTGTTCTTAACACCAGATCTTCTGGCAGCTACAAACCAGCAGTACGTAATGGCTAAAAGTCATCTGAGGACAGTTGAAACATCTTGAATCCTGTACCAGTATTTATAAGATGTTTTTCTGTGGCTTGATTTAATATTTAGCTACTGTTTTACAGGCAGGGCAAATTCCAGTTTACGGATCTTTTTTTTCAAATCTGAAAAGCGTAAATTAAAAGAGTGAGTTACTTGTGTCTTCAGCTTTCTAGTCCATGTTCATGCCGGATTCCTTGCAGTGCAGCAGTGGTGATCGTCTTTGGATTTCCGTTCTTAGAAATTCTGATAAAGAACAGGAGAAAAGGTGCCCTCCTTCAACTCCCTATCATGTACCAAGAGCTCCGAGAAAGTTAAAATTTATAAGTAATAAGCTTAGAGGTCATAACCATGATGCATCCATAGCAAAATGAGCTCATCTGCACAGTTAAACAGCTCGTCCTAGTCCATTAATGTGTTTCTTTTAGATCTTTCATAGCTTTCATTTGCCTAATTATTCAGGGGGGATGAATTTGTGACATACTCAGAAGGCTTAAAAGCTTTTCGAGAACTGTCTAGTTTATATCTAACTTCCACAGTTGCCTTTTAAATTTCCAGAGTTGTGCCAAAAGCGGGCACAGTGCTAGTTACAAACGACTAATTTCTCTCTGCTTGCTGTGAGCAAGTGGTGCTCACAATATTTTTGTTGAGGAATCTCTTTTTTTCCACACTAGGTTCAAGAATACGGCTCCTACAAGAGCAAAGATTGTCACCCGGTGGAGTTATTGGAACTGCTCCGTCTCCATCTGTCAACGACTTCTTGGACTCTTCTGCCAAAAGCTATCCAGGAGGCACCTCGGACAAATTTGCCGCACAACCGGACTCTGTGGTAAGGAGCATTTACTCTAACCTTAGACAGAAATCATAAGTCGTGTGCAAAAACATACATGTTAGACCTTTCCTTCTCTGGAGAAAACAGACTCCTGTTCTTTGCCGTCTTTCGTTTCAACAATATTTAGCAGTTCCCCAGAGTTAGAGGGAGATTCACGAGCATGGAGCAGGTGAACTCAGAAGCGAGGGGAAGCTGTCGCTTCAGCTCTGTTTCACGCCAGGAGAAATCTGTCGAACGTAATTGAACCCATCCAGTTGCGTCCTGGTGTAAGGGAGCTGATATCATCCCTCGGTTCTACAATAAGGTATGAAACTGTCCTCTTCAGAGGAACTGGTTAGGTGCAGTTAATGGGACAAAGAAGATTACTTATGAACGCCGTCCCATGGCAGGGGAAAAACCCCTTCAGCTGAGCCTTTGAGAGCGGACGCTAGCGACAACTGCCAGTGATGGAATTTAGGCACATTTTTCACCTGCTTTTCCTTTTCCAATCAACAGACTCAACAATGTGCTTGTATTTCAAATAGCCTCTCGCAATTTTAGCTTCATCTCTTTCTTTTTTTTTTTTAACTTCTCCTTAATAGTCCTTTCCCTAAAGGCGTTCATTCTCCTTGCAGGCGGTGGGGGGGGAGTTGGGGCTGCGAAGCAGATGTTTCTAATGCTCTTTTTATACGACGGCGACAGGAGAAAGAGAAAAAGAAAAATGAAAGCTTTAAACTTTGTTCCATTCCAGGGTTATGATGTCATTATGATGAATGATGGCTTGGCAGGCATGACTTGCTGCACAATTTTTGCCACTATCTCTGTATTTATAACTGCCTCTGATGTTTAGAATTAGTGCTGCAGACGGAGCAAAGTAACAGCCTCCCCCCTCCCTCTGTTGCCCAGGCTTTAAAAAGGCACTCTTAGGTGTGGAGAAAGGTAGGATTGTAAAATGCCTGACATAAATAAGAAACCTCCCATCTTTCAGCTTTCTGAAATGAAATACCTGTCTTCAAGCCAACGCAGAATTCGAGAAAATGTCACAAGTGTTCTTCATTTTCATGTTTCTTTCATCCAAAGGTTTGTTAGTTTAATAGGAGAGGGAAGCCAGAATATTTCTTACCTCGGTGGCACCCTGCCATCGCTCCTACCCCAGCAATTTATTTTTTCTCCCTTTTTATTTCATCTTTTTTTTTCGTTTTATTTGGAAAGTTTACATTTCGTCAAGTCACGGAGAAGTGGTTTATCATGAAGGAGGCAATCATTTACCTTGGGTTTAACTTACTTAGTGGCCATAAGGCTCTTTTTCTTATTAATCTCCGTGCTGGTAGTACCTTTTCATTATTTACCGCGCTAAGTTTCCAATAGATTTTTACACGCAGCAGAAGCTTTACAGCATCAGCTGAAGTGTCAACATAGTAAAACATTCAAGGTGAAACACAGGTGCCTCCTAGACTGTATTTAAGGAGAAGAATATAAATATGTCTGTGGCCTTAAAGTAAAATTTTGTGTAATATTTGGGAATTTTGTGTAAAATTTTGGGTTATGTTTGGGACTGCAAATGATTTTTGTGCTTTTGGCACCCAAATAATGTGCCGTCACTTCAACAACCGCATTCCACTCCCATCCTGTAGAACTGGAAAATAAAAGCTATGAAGAAGTTAATGTGAATTATCCACAAGCAAAATGAGAAATAAGATCAGCTGCTTGGGGAAAGGCAGATGTGGCTCCTCGCAGCCTTATTGCTTGTGAACGTGAAGCCCTGCACTCATATTGTGTGGCTATAATTAAATATATGAGGTATGAGCAGACAGGTATCGATACAGATTGGAAAAGGAGAAACATAGCCCCCGTTTCTCAAGAAAAGGGAAGCAAAGAAAACCCAGGGAACTACAAGACGGGTCATCCTCACCTCTGTGCCAGGTAAAATCATGGAGCAGATCCTCCTGGTAGCTGTACTAAGGCACCTGGAAATTAGTGAGGCTTCACTAAGGGCAAATTGTGCCTTATTTATTTGGTGGCCAGCTACAGCTCTGGTTGACATGGGAAAAGCAACTGATGTCATTTATCTGGACTTGTGCAAGGTGTTTGACGTGACAACCTTGTCTCTAAGATGGAGAGACATGGACTTAATGGATGGACCACTCAGTGGGTAAAGAACTGGCTGGATGGTTGCACTCAGAGTTGTGGTCAGTGGCTCAATGTCCACGTGGAGACCAGGGACAAGCAGTGTTCCTCAGGGCTCTGTTCTGGGTCCAGTGCTGTTCAGTGTCTTTGTCAGTGACATGGACAGTGGCATCGAGGGCACCCTCAGCAAGTTTGCCGGTGACACCGAGCTGTGTGGTGCCGTGGACTCACTTGAGGGCAGGGCTGCCATCCAGAGGGACCTTGATAGGCTGGAGAAATGGGCCAGTGCAAACTGCAGGAGCTTCAACAAATCAAAATGCAAGGTCCTGCACCTGGGTCGGGCCAGTCCCAGACACAACTAGTTACAAACTGGGCACAGAGTGGGTTGAGAGTAGCCCTGAGGAGAAGGATTTGGGGATGTTGATAGACGAGAAGCTCAACCTGAGCCGGCAGGGACCTCCTGCAGCCCAGAGGCCAACCCTGTCCTGGGCTGCATCCGAGGAGTGTGGCCAGCAGGGCAGGAGAGGGGATTCTCCCCCTTTGCTCTGCTCCTGTGAGACCCCAACTCAAATGCTGCGTCCAGTTCTGGTGTCCCCACCATAAGAGGGACATGGAGCTGTTGGGACGAGTCCAGAGGAGGCCACAAAGCTGAGCCAGGGGCTGGAGCAGCTCTGCTGCGAGGACAGGCTGAGGGAGCTGGGGGTGTTCAGTCTCGAAAAGAGAAGACTCCGGGGGTGACCTTATCCCTCCCTGCAGTGCCTGAAGGGACCTACAGGGAGGCTGGGGAGGGACTTTGTACAAGAGTGTCCAGCGACAGGACAAGGGGAAATGGGTTTAAATTGGAGGAGAAGGGGTTTAGGCTGGATCTTGGGAGGAAATTGCTCAGTGCGAGGGTGGCCAGACTCTGGACTAGGTTGCCCAGAGATGTTGTGGCTGCCCCCTCCCTGGAGATGCTCAAGGCCAGGTTGGATGAACCTGGAGCAACCTGGGCTGGTTCAGGGCGTCCCTGCCCGTGGCAGGGGGTGGATCAGATGATCTCTGAGGTCCCTTCCAGCCTAGGCCATTCTAGGATTCTATGATTTTATACCTGTAATCCACACAGAAAAAAAAATAGGCCAGAATTATATCTTCACTGAAAGAAAGCAAAACAAAACAGAAGCTCAGTGAGCATCTAAGCAGAACCCAGCTTAACAGATATAGGGAAGGAATTCACAATAGTCAGAATGTGAGAATTCGGAATATTAACTATATTCTTTTTTTGTTGCTCATACCGTGACTGAAGACCTCTGTTACAGACATGTGATTTCGCTATTAAATTGATAACTGTCAATGTCTATCAGTTGATGACAAAGCAGGATTTAATAACTCGCTCTGTGATTTACATTTTAGTTTTCTGAAGCACGCTGCAGTGCCGTGTTTGTCTGACCTGAGAAATTACATTGTCCTACGGCAAACCTTAATTAACACGCCACTAAAACTCGGGACCACATTTTCCAGTCTGCTGAGATCGTAATGTGTTCGTTGTACAAAGTCGTTTTAACTAAGTGAAATTTGCAAAAGGTAATTTCTTCTTTGAGGGGGAAATATTGGTTGATATAGAGTTGGTAAGGCAGGTTTTCTGCCTTGCTGGAGCAAGGAGATGGTGTATTTAAGATGTAGCAGCAGCAAATTCTTGTGTATTCAGTGCCTTGCTGATGAAAAGCAGCTTTTAACAACAGCATAGCTAGAATTATCCCTGCTCTGACATGTTGGGAGGTTGGAATGCATCAAAAATGGTCCTCTGCAGATATTCCTTCTCGCTACATCCTGGCACGTTTTGACTGCTGCGAAGAAATGGAGCTTCACCAGAGATGAAGATCTTCGTTTTTCAAAGCCAGCACGACTTCAGACCGAAGATTTGATTTGTGTAGATCAGTGAATCGTATTTAGCACCTTCTTAGTTATGATGTAGCTCTGTTTTCCCAGAATATCTAAATGCGTGCACGCTAGAGTCTCAGAGGAATGTCACAGCCAATTAAGTTACCACATATACTTTTAAGTTGCTGCATAAAGTTGATGATATTTCTTTATCAGGAAGACGCTTCGCTCCAAAGACGTTTTTCTGCAGCACGTCGGGCTCTCTCAGGGAAGGCACCCAGTGCTTATGTCCAGCTGTTTCAAAGGTAATGTAGAGTGATTTCAGCCAAATCCTTGGCAATAAAGTGAAAAATGCCTGGTTAAGATCTGTTCTTTGCTGCTCTGAAGGATGAATGATTAGAAACTGTCAGGGATTGCAAATCTGACAGACGACTCTCCTTTCTATCACTAGATCTAGCCCTACAAATCTGTCACCCACTGTCTTTGGACTTGTGTCCCGAAACACATGCCAAAAAGGCATGAGGCAGAGCCATCCACAAGTAATTTATCTAAATCTACGGAATTACTGTGTGGTGCTTCTCTGAGAGAGCAGAAAAGGATCGTTTTCCTCGCAGCTCACAGTCTCTGGCATGTTTTTAGCACTACTGGTTAATTAGTGTTGGAAAGTCACAGCCACGCTCAGCGCAAGGTTGTTTGCTGCAGTTCTTGCAGATCTCTCTGTTTCAAGCAGAATTTCTGAAAGGTGGCTCCACCTCCTCAGTTTTATTATTATCTTTTTTTTTTTCAAAACTAGTTCCTCTCTTGACCGTCTCTCTTCCTTCTTCCTCACTGTCACAGCCCTGCAAAAACCGTGGTAAAAGTCCGTAAATCTCGACGTACCTTCTTTGATGGATCTTTTGCCTTGGTGTAAATCTTCCTAATGGGAATTCTTCTCCGCTTGCTTTTCCTACCTGCCATGACGAGGCTCACAGTGGTGCCATTTAAAGTGTGACGCAGGCCTCTAAATCAGCAACGGTCAGAACGAGTAGAAAAGTTGACACCTTTCAGCTCATTTGTGGCCGGTACAAATACAGGCACCAATTGTACACAGCAGATGTGTTGGTGGAAATCATTCTGATGACAGAGGCTGGAGATTGACTGTTTAAACAAAAAAAAAAAAAGAAAGAAGGAAAAACCCTCAATTACTGAATTAAACTGTCTCCAGAAAACCAATGGCAGAAGATTTCAGGCAGAGGTGCATAGTTACAATGCATTTTCCAGATCTTTACTTAGACGAAAGGTTAAGTAGATGATTCATTCATTTTAAGTTATGTTGAAATGAGAAGAAAAATGGAAATCAGTGTTTTCTTTTGCTGGATGTTCTGAGTTTGATTTAGCGTCGCAGTGTGAGCTGTTCGTCTGCGTCTGCTTTAGTTGGTTGCTCTTTGCTCCCTTTATTGGAAGCTGATTTGTTAGAAGCTGATTTCAGAGTTAAGCATCAGCCGGTTTTTGCCGAACTGTCAGGCAGGTGAGGGAAAATCCTGTCACCTCCAATCAGCATTTGCAATTAGCAGGCCCCAAGGGAGAAATGTGCTCAGCAGAATTCAACAAGGGCAAGTGTAGAGTTTTGCACTTGGGAAAGAACAACCCCATGTGCCAGCACAGGCTGGGGACTGCCCTGCTGGAGAGCAGCGCAGGGGAAAGGGACCTGGGGGTGCTGGTGGGCAGCAGGATGGCCATGAGCCAGCAGTGTGCCCTCGTGGGCAAGAAGGCCAAGGGCATCCTGGGGTGTGTGAGAAGGGGAGTAGCCAGTAGGTCGAGAGAGGTCCTCCTGCCCCTCTGCTCTGCCCTGGTGAGGCCACATCTGGAATATTGTGTCCAGTTCTGGGCCCCTCAGTTCAAGAAAGACAGGGAACTGCTGGAGAGAGTCCAGCACAGGGCAACTGGGATGATGGAGGGAGTGGAGCATCTCCCTGGTGAGGAAAGGCTGAAGGAGCTGGGTCTCTTTAGCTTGGAGAAGAGGAGGCTGAGGGGTGACCTCATTCATGTTTATAAATATGTCAAGGGGGAGTGTCAGGAGGACGGAGCCAGGCTCTTTTCAGTGATGTCCACTGACAGGACAAGGGGCAGTAGGTACAAGCTGGAGCACAGGAGGTTCCACAAAAACATGAAGAGAAACTTCTTGGCTGTGCGGGTGCCGGAGCCCTGGCCCAGGCTGCCCAGAGAGGGTGTGGAGTCTCCTGCTCTGGAGACTTTCAAACCCCTCCTGGACACGTTCCTGTGTGGCTGCCCTGGGTGACCCTGCTCTGGCAGGGGGTTGCACTGGATGATCTGTAGAGGTCCCTTCCAACCCCCAACATTTTGTCATTCTGTGTGATTCTATAAGAAAGATTGAAGCACATTTTTAGCAAGTTCTGTTGTGACAGAACAAGGGGCAACAGTTTTAAACTAAAAGAGGGGAGTTTTAAATTGAATATAAGGATGAAATGTTTTACACTGAGGGTGGTGAGACACTGGCACAGGTTGCCCAGAGAGGTGGTGGAGGCCCCATCCCTGGAGACATCCAAGGTCGGGCTTGATGGGGCTCTGAGCAACCTGACCTGGTTAAGGATGTCCCTGCTCACTGCAGGGGGGTGGGACTTGATGGCCTTTAACAGACCCTTCCAATCCAACACATTCTGTGATTCTCTGATTCTCTGATTCTCTGTTGCTTAAAAATGACACCAGTTTTCTCACGCAGCCATTACTGCATTAGGTATCCAATATTTATCTCATTGTTATGTCTAGATATATCTTGGCTTTAGTGCTTCCCAAAATTCTCTCTACTATGGAATATCCATGTTTTAAGTTTCCTTTCAAGCTGTGTTTTATTTGGAGGGTTTTATTTTTCTTTTTACTTGGCTGCATCAATAGGATGGGTCATGCCTGTTTAGAACCCAGTTTTAGAAAAACTCTTGCTTTAATCTTATCAGCTTTGTTCTGATGACTTCTTATCTAGAACATAATACACCTTTTCTTTATTTTCATTGTCAGCAGGACTGCATAAGTGTACTTTGTCCACTTAGTCTGCTGTTTCTGCAAAAATGTGATTTCTTTCACTGGTAACGCATCCATCCTTTCACTGGGTTTTGTGCTGATGCATCCCTGGATGTGTTGAAGTGTCGCTGAGATGTGGTGTTGGGTGAGATGGTTTAGGGGTGAGCTTGTAGTGTAGGGTTAATGGTTGGACTCGATGATCCCAAGGGTCTTTTCCAACCTGAACTGTTCTATGATTCAGTTACTCCAATGTAAAACCTCGTTTTCACCCTGATTTCCTAGTGGAGTTTGAATTCACTGAAAGTATGGACTTGTGACCGGGAGAAGCAAGCATGCATTTTCATAGAATCACAGAACAGTTTGAGTTGGACGGGAACTTAAATATCATCTCGTTCCAACCCCCCTGCCCTGGGCAGGGACACCTCCCACCAGAGCAGGTTGCTCAGAGCCCCGTTCAGCCTGGCCTTAAACACTTCCAGAGATGGAGCATCCACAACCTCCCTGGGCAACCTGTGCCAGGGTCTCACCACCCTCAGGGTAAAGAACTTCTTCCTTCTATCTAGTCTAAACCTACGCTCTTCCAGCTTCTTCCTTTTCTGCCTTTCTGAAAACAGGCATTACGTTTCCCCTTTTCCAGACAGTAGGAGCTTCACCAGACCACCATGACTTTCCAAATATGATGGGAAGTGTCTATGCAACTTTGTCCGTGAGTTCCCTCGGGTCCTGCAAATGGATCTCGTCTGGTTCCAAGCAGCCAATTACTAGCTGCAACCACAAATAAGGGAAGAACTCGACAGTGTACATCTCCTTTGCTTAAAAAATTAGGCAGGTGGTTAGTTACATGAATGTTAAGCATTAGCAAAGCTATAAGGCAACAGGGGGTAGCTGAAAAGGGGAGAACTTTCGCACCTCAAGTTCATTAGGTGGACTCAAACCTCAGCTTCTCTTACATTGGGCTGATCTTCATTCTCCCAGTCCCTGTCTTTGCCTTCCTCAGCTTGGGTGCTGTGGTTTGAGTCCTGCCATTGAAGATTGAGGCCAAAAATTTTGTTCTGCCTGTTCTTCCCAGGGGGGAGATGACACCTCAGAGCAAAGTGGGGCAGACAGAGAGAAGGAAGTTCATTAAAGTGACTTAATTTCAAATTATATTGGGAAATACAAGAAGGAGATCCATGCTTGCCACGCTCGATGGAACTGGTGCAGAATGAAACTTTGTTCTGGGGGAATTGCAGGTTAACCTGAAGCAAAATAAGACAAGTATTTAAAAAAGTAGGTGATTACAATTTTGAAAGACTGGATTTGTGAGAAACAGAGGTCATAGATTATGTGTATTGTTGGCACATAAAAATACCAAAATGACTAGTCAGAATTTTCTACAGTGTCTTGCTTGAATTGGAGATATTTTTTTTAGTTGTTGGACTACATTTTAGTTGTCCAAACTACACGAGTAGCCCCATTAAAGTGGTCTTTAACTTGAAGATGCGTATCCTGATTTCTCTGGTTGAAAAGGGCTGCCAGTGCAAAGTAGACTTTTCCGTGTCCAGATGCTTTTTGTCACACTGTGAGGAAGAATTCAGTCGTTTGAGTATTTCTCTCTGAGGAACCGCTTGCACTGACATCATACTGAGAGGGGACTGGGAGTGTAAATAAGCATCTGTAGACCGAAAATGGGAGAGGACAGAGGCAGCTCATCTTGCTTTTGAGACCCCTACTTCAGTTAGGAGCGAATCTAAATTCTATGAAATATATGAAACTGATGCCAGAAAATGATACACTCAGGAAAGTCCCTGAGGTACTAAACATTTTTAATTTATTGTATATCTGTAAATACAAAAAGATTCTGTAATGCTTAATCTGGCCGTTACGTATTTTAATGCCAACAGAAATATATTGCTCAATTTTCCTGGGTGCGGGTTAGAAGATTTTAAAACTGGTGACACGCAAGAATCTAACCTATTTTATTTATTGCAACCCTGCAGGGTGATCTACATAAATTTAGCTTCTTAAATCCAAGTTACTGAAAACCTGGCCTCTTCAATTTTTGCCTGCGGCTGTGTGCAGGTGTAATTAAAGTCATTTTGATGTCTCATTGCCTGATGTAAAGTACAGGCAACGTTTGGTGGTTTGCTCTGAATAATTTCACTAGTTGTCGGTGTGTTTGAGGGTAATAAATAAGGGGTTGGCTTGAAGCCTCATCCAGATCAGGCCTTTAGCTAATGATTAACTTCTTGATATCTTCTGATTTCAAGTCACGTGTGGTGTCCCTCAGGGCTCGGTGCTGGGGCCGCTCCTGTTTAACATCTTCATCAACGATCTAGATGATTGAGGGCACCCTCAGCAAGTTTGCAGATGACACCAAGCTGGGAGGGAGTGTCGATCTGCTGGAGGGTAGAAAGGCTCCACAGAGGGACCTGGACAGACTGGATCGATGGGCCCAGGCCAACTGCAGGCATTTCAACAGAGCCAAGTGCAGGGTCCTGCATTTTGGTCACGGCAACCCCCTGCAACGCTACAGGCCTGGGGAAGGGTGGCTGGCAGGCTGTCTGGCGGAAAAGGACCTGGGCGTTCCAATCGACAGCAGCTGAGTATGAGCCAGCGTGTGCCCAGGTGGCCAAGAAGGCCAACGGCATCCTGGCTTGTGTTAGAAATTGTGTGACCAGCAGGAGCAGGGAGGGGATTGTCCCCCTGTGCTCAGCACTGGTGAGGCCACACCTTGAGTGTTGTGTTCAGTTTTGGGCACCTCAGGATAAGAGGGATATCGAGGTGTTGGAGCGAGTGCAGAAAAGGGCAACAAAGCTGGTGAAGGGCCTGGAGAATAGACCTTACGAGGAGCGACTGAGGGAGCTGGGACTGTTCAGTTTGAGGAAGAGGAGGCTGAGGGGGGACCTCATCATGCTCTACAGTTACTTGGAAGGACATTGTAGAGAGGTTGGTGCTGGTCTCTTCTCACAGGTCATTAGGGACAGAACCAGGGGGAATGGGTTCAAGTCACAACACGGCAAGTTTAGGCTGGACATGAGGAAGAAATTCTTCATGGAAAGAGTGGTCAGACCCTGGCACAGACTGCCCAGGGAGGGGGTTGAGTCGCCATCCCTGGGTGTGTTTAAGTGTCACTTAGATGTGGTGTTGGGTGATATGGCTTAGGGGTGAACTTGTAGTGTAGGGTTAATGGTTATAATGTAGGGTTAATAGTTGGACTTGATGATCCCAAGGGTCTTTTCCAACCTGAACTCTTCTATGATTTCATCTGAAAGAACTGGAGTAAGCAAGAGCAGGCATCACCGAGAGGAGAATTTGTCATGTGCGGTTTCGCTTTTCCGAGTTGCGAGGAATTCGTACACTTTAGGGTTTCACTGGAGCTCCGTTCCACAGTTGGGAAGAGAGAAGATCCGTGGTCTGCCCGTGGATGAGACACTCTCTCCAGGCTGGATTTTACTGCTGCAGGCGTTAAGATTTGCCCGCGCGACTTGCAGACCTCTTGGCTAGTCAGCCGCTGACTTGGAGGTGATTTTGCTTTTCTGTTCTATTTCTATGCCCCTCTTGATGATGCAACTGGGACATTGGTCTGAACCACATGGATGTGCCTTTTCTTGGGGCACTGTTTAACTTCTCCAGCCTGGTTTTCCTTTTATTTTTTTCTCCTGGTGCAGTTTGAATTGCTCTCAGAGCCTAAACACCTCTAGTGGCAGTTCGGAACTTGAGAGGCAATGTAAAGAAGGCATTTAGCACAGAGATGGAAAAACATCCCTGTAACACCTTTAAATATGCAGATTTTTCTTAGATGTCAGACATATTGTTTGAAGATTATTTAGCAACTGAGCTGTTACTTCTGAGAGTGGATCATAGGTTCTGAACCCAAACCTTCGCTCCAGGAATTCATTTTCTTGTGGTGACCCAATCCTCAGAGGGGTGGCCTTGAATCCTCTCTCCAGATTTCTGCTTTGACTCTTAGAACCTCTGTTGCTGAGATATCTTCTTTTATTCTTTTTTTATTTCTTTTTTTTCAGTTGATTTCCATCATGTGTGTTTACAAGAAATAGTTTCTGAGAGCGTTCAGCTCTGGGGGCCATTAATGGAACCAGGCCCTTTCTCATATGTAATTGGTTCGGATTTTGATCTGAGCCGATAACGAGCAAACGCCGTTCCCCGCCGGCGGTTGCTTGACAGTGAAACAATAACAGCTTGAGGCCTGACACTAGGGAAGCTTTATTTATAGGTATTAATAATAAGAAGAAACTAAAGAAAGGGAAATTTAAAGATGAAGAGTGGAAAAATCTTGCTTGCGATGTACAGCGGATTGGGCTAGAGACCACTTTCTGAGGATGAGTGGGGAAAGCTTCATCACTGAAGCACCAGAAGACCCTCAGCGGGGAACAGCCCTGCTTCGGCAAGATGAGGAGGTGTGAAAAGACAGTTTGAGCTTTCTCTGTTTCCTCTGGGAAAGCGGCGGTGGGATGAAAGAGGCAGTGGGATACTTGTCTCCTTGTCAGCCTCCGGCGTGGTGGAGGGCTTGGTGAAGAACTCAATAGTTTGGTGTTGTTTCTTTTTCCAAATTGTAGCGATGGGTCTTCAGACCCTCCTTGGAAACATCGCTCCTCCCGCGGAGCAAGCATTCAGCAGTTACTGCAGCGGTTAAATACGTTCTTGAGGAGCTTCCTAGGGCAACTAGAAAATGGCACAGGCAAATGTTAAGTTGGCTCATCGCTCTTAAAAATAAACAGAGTTCAGCTGAGGTGTGTCGGTGGGACAGCTCTGGTGGATATGTGGAATCTTCCACGAGTTCTAGTCGTAAGCTCAGCATTTCATTAAGAACCTCTCCTGTTTGCTGCATGTCTTTGGTTTCAGTTCCGTGGTTCAAGTCTTGAAATAAAGTGGTGTCGATACCGCAATTACCGGGAGTGTTGGGGTTTTTAGAGGTGTTATGCACGACAACAAAGGTGAAACTTCTCACCACCTGAGCCAGTCGCGAGGGGTGGGATTAATCTCACCCAATTTTGGGCGTCTTTAATTAAATGGTTCTATTTGAAAAAGTTGCCTCATTGCTACGTGGAGAGTGATTCATCCAACCTGCTTTAGACTCAACTTAAGCTTGAGTCTATTCCTACTGTAGCTGTGATTGTTCCTCTCCATTGGCTATAAAGAGGCCTGCTGAAATTATTAGGTACTAATTATGCTGTCACAGTTTCTAAATGTATCTAACAAGCACTTTATTTTCTTTTTCTGTCATTTCAGGGACCAAGAAGTCACTCCTGCACCAAACAGCTCCTGTCAACAGTTACTGGAACCACCCATACATGCTTCCCTGCTCTCAGACGGAAGGAACATCACCCAAGACCAGAGCTTCCCCGTGACTAACCCAGAGAGGCAGTGAGTTCAGTTTCTGAGACAGCAGATCATTGCAGGGTGGAATGAAGGTTAATACTGCAACGTGCAAGATCTGAAACCATTTCCCAAGCTAGGGCAGCTGTCTCATCTGTTACTTCAACAGCCTTATTAAACATGTGTCGCTGCAGCCGAAAACAAAGCGTTGTCATTCATGCAAATGGTTTCATTTAGGCACCGTAATTCACAGAAAGGGAATTCAAGGAGCTTTTTGTCAAGAGGGTGTTTGAAGGGAAAAAGATGCTGAAAGAAACTTGGTCCAGGTATAAAAAATCAGAACTTGAGTGATAAATATGTTCTTTAAACAAATTTATCAGAAGTTGCTATCAGTGTTATTTCTCCTTCTCTCTTTAGAGGATTACCAGAGTTATTGTTGAATACCATTGGGATGCTCTGGGTGATATAATGATCTTCAGATTCACATCCCATCCGTGATAACACCAGACCCCGTCAGGATTCTGAGCTCTGTAGTACCTTTACCTTCTCTTACCATCTCAGTCGCTGCTGCTGTGCTTCCCATCTTGTTCAACATCTCTGCCCCTGAGTGATGAACATCCTCATTTCTTTACATCACCAGCTAAGCAGGCTCTGAGGTATGGGGGGGAGACAACTCTCAACTCATTCAAATCTTGTAGAGAGGGGAGGATAGAAGAAGACTTGAAGAGGCTGCATGTTCAGTCTTTTAGGCCTTCAGCTACAAAACGGGCTGTATTTTCCTGACTTGCTGTGCGGGAAGACCCTTTCGCTTCTGCTGAGTCTTGAGGTTTCGACTTTCTAAACTTCCTCACTACGAGGAGTCCAGGTGCAGCTGGATCCAGTCTTAGCCCTCGACTGTAAAGAAGAGCTCCGATCCTGGCTTCTGCCACAGAGCCATTTTGTTTCAGCTCGAGCTGGGACCCTCAAGAGGGACCTTGAATAAGGAAATCCCCTGGTAATTACACCCTTACAGTTCAGGTTCACCTTCTCTCACATGATGGTTCAGTCCAATAATAATATTTGGATCTGGTGTCTTCTTGTTCCTCAGTGTATCCTTTCTCTCTCTCCAGGTGTGCATTCTTTTCTTGAGAATGCAGTTTCTGTTGTTGTTATTTTTCTCAATTAGCATTGGTTTCTGGGCCTTTCTTCAGCTTAAGCTAATCAGGACTTAGGTGAAAGTCCACAGTCTGGGCCTAAGGCCTTAGTAAATCTGGCTACTCATGCTAAACAATGTCACTCATAAGATAAACCAAATTGTGATTCATCGTCATTTTGAGCAATCCCACAGTCAATTCTAATGTTCTACAAGTTCAGAACCTCCTGTAAAGCTCATCTAAAAGCTGCACTTTAGAACAAGCTGATGTCTGCACCACGTGGCTGGTGGTAAACTTGGATTTGATCTTGGGTTCAATCTGGTATCTTGTTCTCAGTCCCTACAAACCTTGTATTTTTCACCTGTGTGTTCTCACGTCTTTTCAAAATCACCTAAGCACGTTAGAGAGCTTTTCATATGAAATCCTGTGTTACATGAGTATCCTGGGCACATGAGTATCCTGGGCTGCATCAAGCGGTGCGTGGCCAGCAGGGCGAGGGAGGGGATTCTCCCCCTCTGCTCCACTCTCGTGAGACCCCACCTGGAGTCCTGCGTCCAGTTCTGGAGCCCCCAGCACAAGAGAGATCTGGACGTGCTGGAGCGTGTCCAGAGAAGGGCCACGAGGATGCTCAGAGGGCTGGAGCACCTCTCCTGGGAAGACAGACTGAGAGAGTTGGGGCTGTTCAGGCTGCAGAAAAGAAGGCTCCGAGGAGACCTTATGGTGGCCTCCCAGTATCTCCAGGGGCTACAAGAAAGCTGGGGAGGGGCTTGTTAGGATGTCGGGCAGTGACAGGACTAGAGGGAATGGATTGAAGCTGGAGATGGGTCGGTTCAGATGGGACGTGAGGAAGTTCTTCCCCATGAGGGTGGGGAGACCCTGGCCCAGGTTGCCCAGAGAGGGGGTGGCAGCCCCATCCCTGGGAGTTTTTCAGGCCAGGCTGGATGGGGCTTTGGGCAGCCTGATCTAGTGGGGGATGTCCCTGCCCATGGCACAGGGGGGTTGGAACTGGATGATCTTTAAGGTCCCTTCCAACCCTGACCATTCTATGATTCTAAGTCAGGCCGATGAGAAACACTGAGCATCTTGAGAAGATTTCATCCCGTTCACTTCATCCCTCATCTGTTAAGCAGAATTCTTAGCTAAAGTTGCCTTGAAGAAAAAAAAAAAAAGTGTACCTTTTATATATCCTAAGAGAGACTGCCAGTTCCCTCCGTGTGATGGACTACCCGCCACTGTAATTACCAGCAGTTAATTAGCATGCTGGAAAAAGGTTGGAACCGTAAGCCTCTGCGGATTCATTTGTCCTGAGTATTTGTGCCACGGCAGAGAGTGCTGGAGGGGAACAGAGAGAGCGCCTGAGAGAAACCGAGTGCGTAATAGGTTGCTGAGGGATTATGCATCATCTGTCCTTACCAGCGAGAGGCGAGACGTATAACTCAAAAGGAGTGCGAAGCTATGAGGAGTTGTAAAGGTCTTACCCTTCGCAGATGGGAATAAATATGTCTTTCCACTCCGCCACATTCGGGTGTTTTGACTTGAGCGGTGTTTTCGTTTAGAACTGTTAATAACGCGGCGGAAAAACAACTGTGAGGAGAGAAGCAGCAAACTGCTAATCTGATTCGTTTTCTGCGCGTGCATCGTGGCCTACAGCAAAATTGCGTAGAGTCATGTTGTCAAATCCTTTTGCAATGAAGGTTTGGAAGAAATTTGCTTGGCGTCGTGGCTGATGGAAATGCTGTTGTGTGGATGCATTTGAAATATCGGTGCGAAAAATCCCACATTTCTCAAGTGTTGCACTACGGCCTGTGGCGATTCGGTTTGATTATTGAGGTGGTTTAATATTTTCTTCTTCTTTCTCTCCAAATTTACGCTTTCGACATTTGGAATGGAAGAAGGAGTAAACCAAAAAAAGCCATCAAGGGGTAAGAGCATGAATTTATTGACCTCCTATTCACAGCTAGTGAAGGAAATATTGTTTTCTAAGAGCAGGGACTGCAGATTAGTACGACATGTCACTGGATCGCAGATTTTTGCATTATTTCTCAAATTTTGCAGTTTTTATTTAAGCTTGAGTTGTGGTGGAGATGGCATCATTGTTCTTCAGGTCCAACGCTTGTCGGATTCAAGTCCTGCAGTTGTTCTGTTACTTCTGGTCTGCAAGTGAAAGAGAGAATCCTGATGGCATTTACTCGAGAGAGGGAATTAAAGGTTTTGTTTGGATGTCTGCCCCCCGACACGCAGTTTTCAGCAGGACAGTTTCTACTTACATCTTTTCTTTGCTAAGACCACAGTTACGGTCTTCTCCTTGGAAGTAACCTAGGACAACCTAGTATTTCTGAGGTTCTTGAGCATGTCCAGAGAAGGGCAACAGAGCTGGGGAAGGATCTGGGGGACAACTGTGATGGGAGCAGCTGAGGAATGTGGTGTTGTTCAGCTGGAGAAGAGGAGGCTGAAGGGAGACCTTCTTGCTCAGCAACTCCCTGACAGGAGGGGGTAGCGAGGTGGGGTCAGTCTCTTCTCCCAAGGAACAAGCCACAGGACAAGAAGAAACAGCCTTGAGTTGTGCCAGGGAAAAATTTCTTCACCAAAAGGCTTGTGAAGCTTTGGCACAGGCTGCCTGGGGCAGTGGTGGAGTCCCCACCCGTGGAGGGATTTAAAAACCAGGTAGATGTGGTGCTCAGGGACACGGGTTAGTGGTGGGACTGGCATTGCTGGATTTATGGTTGGACTTGATGACCTTAAAAGTCTTTTCCAACCAAAATGATTCCATGATTCATAAAAGAAAACACCGTGCCAGTTTGCATGGAGTTCTGAAGACCTCTGCTGGAGGCTGAACTCTCCCCCACACCATAGAATGTTGGGGTTGGAAGGGACCTCTAGAGATCACCCAGTGCCACCCCCTGCCAGAGCAGGGTCACCCAGGGCAGCCACACAGGAACGTGTCCAGGCGGGTTGGAAAGTCTCCAGAGCAGGAGACTCCACACCCTCTCTGGGCAGCCTGGGCCAGGGCTCCGGCACCCGCACAGCCAAGAAGTTTCTCCTCATGGTGAGGTGGAACTTCCCATGTTCTAACTTAAACCCATTATTCCTTGTCCTGTTGCTGGGCACCACTGGGAAGAGATTGTCCCCTTCCCCTTGACCCCCACCCCTCAGATATTTCTACACGTCCATAAGGTCCCCTCTCAGCCGTCTCCTCTCAAGGCTGAACAGCCCCAGGTCTCTCAGTCTCTCTTCACAGCAGAGATGTTCAGTCCCTTGATCACCCTCGTAGCTGAAAGTGTGGATATTTTTGCCTGAGGTTCCATTTATTTTCACTCTTAATATATCATTGCCTTTGGTGAGGAGCAGTCCTTTAGGGCAAAATGACTTACAACTACACTATGAAGGACTGCTACTCACCACAGGCAACGATAAATTCTTTAGATCCTTGCCTGCTGTGTTTTCTTAGACGCTTTTACCAGCAAAGGTGATTCTAAAGATACTGAAATGATCTGGTTGCAGCATAACAAGGAGAGGGGGAGAGACAAGGGGCAAAATACAGCGAGTTGGAGAGTAGAAACAACTTCTTAATCCGTTACTCTGCCTTCGTTATTTGCAAGTCTGAAGGTGAAGTCAGAACCTCACCTACCACCGCGCAGTGCATTTAACAAGGAACTGTCTTGAATATTTAATTGCGTGCCCCCATTCCTGCCACACACAAATGAAAAATACGCGACAATATGTATGAGGGTTTGGCAGTCCAGTCCCACCGTGATCTAAAGAGAGTCCAGTGCTTTACTCCTCAGCTCATCCCTGACGTATTTTGTATTTAGCACACACGGATCCATTTATCTCATCACTCCGTCGGATTTTTCATTTCTTTCCCATTTAACTGGCTGGGAGATTTCACTAGAGGGAAAATTTTAAAGTCAGGACACATGCCTGCTTCACCTGTAATAGTTTTCTTGTCTGTGCTGAGGCTGTCAGGAAAGGACTAGAGGTGGGTTTTCCGATCTCATTGGCGGTCACACGGCAAAAGCACGAAGGAGTGGGAGGTTCTCACCTCCTCTGCTCCACCCCTCGCAAATCCCTTGGACATCTAGGTGACAGAGACCCCATAAGCTCTAGTTTTCCCGCTAATTTTTGCTGTTATTCTCACTGAGTGGTTTTACAAGAAACTTTAGTTAAGTGTTTATTCTAACACTTGTGCTAGAAAAGCCTGGGCATCAACCTTCGCTTTACCCCCTGCCAAGTGCCGTGTAAATTATTTCCCGCAGTTTACCTTGTCTTCTGCCCTTTAAGAAAGGGACAGCTGGGGAGAAAGGCAATGAAGATTTTTGTTGAACACCTTGAGGATGCTACATTTTAACAGAGAGCATCCATGTAGTTGTGGCCAGAGACCCACAGGGGTTACTTCTAGCCATCCGGTAACTTTATTTGTAGGTGAAGGTATGACCGTTCTCTGAAGCAAGAGCAGAAGTAGCCAACCTTTTTAGAAATTGGAACAAATATTGTTGAAGAGGCCAAGCTGCTGTTTATCCTGCATGTGGATTTTACTCTTATTAACTTCTTATCCCTGCCACAGTTACGCCTGATGTGTGTTACAGGCAGCTGAAGTGAGTTTACGACTAGGATGAAGCCCTTGGCTTGAGCGTTCGGTGCCTGATGAGCATCCTTGGATGCAACAGACCTCAGAGGGAAGTCCAGGCACTCAGTTCATTACAGGATGTAATATTTCTTTACCTTGAAGGCGATAGCAAAATTCTCATAGACTTCCACAGTACATCTAGAGACAAGATAACTACCTGTTTCTTATGGGAGTACCACCCTGTTTTACCTCATTATTCATGATCCCTTCTTCTTACTATACGAGTTTGTTAAAATACCACTGAAATACTTCCTCTCTTTTCCCCAGAACACTGTAATCGCAGTGTTCTCACAAGCTAAAATTCGCCCTGCAAGAATTACAGGAGGAAATTCTTTTGACCTTCACCATGGATAAAGCTCAGGATAATCTTTGAACTTCAGGGTGGATAATCTTTGAACTTCCTCCCAGATTCATAAATCCCTGAATCAGTTTCTCTCACCTAGACCAGGTTAGTCCTTTCTGTAGGAAAAGAGACATTATGAAGTGTGTTAAGCATTGCTCCAGAAAGATATTACAATTCTGCATTAAACAAGTAATTGCTGATCTCTCAATAGGAATCAAGGCCTTTCCCTTATTTTTTTCTTAAAGTAAATTGATAGTATGTAGATGGAAACGGGAAGCCTTTGTCTGAACAAGTGACATGCTCATTATCATTGGCAAGGTCTCAGACCACTCAGGCTTTGCCTTTGAGTAGATTTTCTGCAAGAGATGTAAATGGGTCAGAGGTGCGTTGGGTACTACTCACTCATAAATGGTTACTCATGGTCTGTGTTGTCCCTTGGCAACTACATTTTCAAGGCAATTCCTATTTTCTTTTGCTCACCAAGAGAGGACGTCATCTGCGGCGCTGGGCCACAGAGCTGGAAACAAGGAGCAACGAGTTCTGATCTCAGCTCTGAAGCTGGTTGACTGTGAGACCTGAACCTCACTATTGCACCTGGCTGCATGGTCGATTAATTAAACCAATAAAGGAAAACAGAGAGAGGTAGTGGCTGGGTTTGCTAGCACTAGGAGTTTTGAGAGAATTGTGTGAGAATTGTGTAACTGGTAAGTGCTGGGATTTATTTCTGATCTTAGACTGAACGGGATGACTGCAGCATCGCAACACTGCCAGGCTTGGCACATCTGCTTTTTTTTATTGCTCTCTTAAAGCACGAATCGTTTCCCCCTCTCAGCTCCAGAGAATCTGGGCCGGCTGCTGGACAATTTCCCACCTCAGCTGGCACACTTGCTGCGGGACGTCGGCCGGTTCGGATCCCTGCTGCCCACGCTCGCCTCGCCGAGGAAGCCAAAGCTGAGCATCAAGATCCAAGAGGAGCTGAGAACGGAGTGGATGGGTTGAAAGGTTTGAATCGTATTCCAAAGAAACAGTTTTGCTCAGACTCTGTGTGTTTTATGGTAGTGGCAGTACCTTGATGGGGCTGGCAGGGCAGCTGCCTCTTGCTTCTGGCAGTGATGCATTAGCAGCAACGTTATGATGTGGCAGGATCGTCACCGTGTGAACACGACGTAATCAACCCAGCGCCTTTCTCTCCGTGAACTTTTGGGGAAATTAAAAATAGTGACTGCTTAGGCATAAAGTTCCTCTTCCAGATGGATGAGGTAGAGCAGTCACTACCCAAAGATACTACTCTCGCTCCAGATGCCCAAAGGCTGGGTTTGCAGCTGGAGATAGGCTTGGTGGTAAAGTTGGACTTGTCCTTGAAAGAAACGCCCTCTTAGTGCTTCTTCACTTGTTTCTGATTTCTGCAGAGACTGAACTCCCTAGTGACATTCAGAGAAAACACAGCAAGTCCCAGCCTGGTTCTCCACATGTGCCTCAGCTCGTCAACTGGCCGGCCTCCCAGTCCAAACCCGTCCTACCTCCAATCCCGACTGGGCACAAGAAGACCGACCCTTGATGGCCACCGCCAGCCGAGCCTTTGTCGTGATTCCACTGTATCTTTCTGTCTGACAGGAACATTGATTTTGATATATTTCTCCTCGACAAAGCGAAGGCTATCAAATATTATTTCTAAATCCAGTTCTGATTAACTCTTCCAAAAAAATAAAAGTTATTTATTTGTAACTTTATTAAAAAGTAATTTCTGTGTTTCCCAAAGATAGAAATTATTTCCCCAGGCACTCAGCTGGGAAATGGTGTAGATTTTTTTCCTAACGGCTACGTACGACATAGCCGTATCTTCCATTAATTTCTCTCTTTCCTCCACCACCTATATTACACTTTTAATTGAGATCTGGAAGCATCAGGGCCTCTCATAATATTGTCTGTACTGCAGGACTAGTGAATTATTTTGAAGAGGGATTTTGTAAAATGGTCAGACTTAAGTTGGGAGCAAAAACTAGTTCCGAGTCTTTTTATTATTATTATTTTTTAAAATGCAGGGTTTTTTTTGGAGGGCTGAAACATAATTCTTTGATTTGCAGATGTATTTAAACGACTTAGCAAGGAGTCCTCAGCAAAAAAATTAGTACAATTATCGAGCACTGCCCGAAGCTCTAAGTAGCGTGTGAAGATTTGTTTTTCTGTATGTGGAGCAGAGCTCCGACGAGTAAATAAAACTCTTGAGTTAATGTTTGTCCTGATTCATTTTCGTTACCATGTCCTTGTGGAACGGATAGTGAGGCCCGAGTAGCCTCCTCTAAGGGGGTGCATTCACTGTTTGTGTTCCAGCCCAGGTCTGTTGCGTGCAGAAGGCACAACTCGTTGCCGCAGTGTGGAGTCACGTCCACGGAAGAGCTCTGCTCTGCCTCAACCCTGCCTGTTCACCGCATGGCCGAGGGGTTTTGCTGATTAAATAGGATGAACTGAACGAAGCGACACAGCTCATGGTGAGTCATGGATAGATTCGGACAGCCCGACCTGCAACCCCACCGAAGCCTGTACAGCGACTCGGCTTTTTATGAAGTGGTTTCCTTTCCTCGATCTACAGCTGGCTGTATCCTCAAGCTGAAGAACACCAGCTCTTCCCAGGCGCCGGGTTTTTATCATTGATTTTTCGGCAGAACAGAAAGTAAGGTTGCTCCCTGGCCTGGATTCAGGAGTTCAGGCAACCAAAGCTGCAGTTTCAACCTTTGTGTTTGCTTGGTTGGGGTTTTTTTTGCCAAGGTGGTTGACTGCCCCTGAGTATCTCCCTCCACCGTTTCTTCACCAAATCCCTGTCTTGGATTTAGCTGAAAACCCAGTCCTGTTTAGTGATTTTTACTTTCCAGTTTAGTGTCTTCTCAGAGGCTGCACTCTCTGAAGGTGGCAGCGAGTTTCTGCAGACAGCGTGTGCTGCTGGCAGCGATAACCCCTGATGTTTGCAGTCACTGCCCGGGGCTGGGATGCAGAAAGGCTCTGGCTGATGCTTATTCCTGCAGTGCCCAAGGCCACTGCTGGCTCGTGTGTGCCACGCTGGGGGGCCGGGGAGTAAGAGGGGGGCACAAGGAAGTAAAAGGTTGCACCTCCAGGGGGTAACAGACAGGACAGGTGACCGCGAGGATATTCCATCCCGTATACGTCATATTTAGTAAAAATTGAGTGATCACAAGGGTTTCGTCCCTTTTGCCCTTTTGTTCATCCCTTTTTCTTCGTTTCGCCTTTTCTGCACTGGCCGGTGTCCAGAGAGGACTCCATCTGACCTCCTGATTTTGATCTAGATCCCGAGTTCCCGAATCTGGCTCCCTGTATCCAGCTCCCACTGAGCCTGGGGCTGCCCCAGTGCCTCCTGCTCTGCAGCACCAGTGGGGATTGCTGTCAGGGGAGGGAGTTGGGTTTGATATCGGGCTACTATCTATAGTTGTATATAATTCTTTATTTTTATCTTTTTACCATTATTTCTATTATTTTCATTAAAGCTGTTCTAGTTTTTTTCCTTCTCTCACCTGTAAGTCTCTCTGCCTCATTCCCTTTTCTCTTCCTGTTTGGGGGGGGAAGAGGGGGTTAGAGAGCGTCTGTCCGCGTTAGTGGCCGGCCCAGCCCGAACCCACAACAATCCCACAGGGCTCTTCCCAGCCGCTTTGCCTCTCTAGATACTGGTCACATCAACGCCTCTTTCCTTTTCCTTCCACTCCTGCGCAGTTCTCCAAGCCAAGACCACTTCCACATTCCAGCTCTCTGCTCTTCCCTTGGAGCGGTCACTCCCTTCGGCATAAAACAGGACAAAATGCGACAAGTTATCCCCAAATTGTGCCAAATTTCCTCCGCTTGCAGTCCTGCAAACGCCTTGTATGTCTTAAGCGAGTCAAATTATTCACATTTATGGGAACAGCCTTAAACGTGGAGCTCTCCAGTGCAGGAATCGTATCTCTGGTGTGATCATACAGAGCTGAGCGTACAGGTGAAGTGTAAATACGTCACTCTTATTTCCCAGCTGTAAAAAGAAATCATTTGTTCTTCCATGGTCAGGGTATTGGTTAGCTTACTTGCATCTGTGTCAGACAACAACGCTTGGAGAGAATCTTCTGAACTCAGTTCAGCAAGAATATTTGGTTTCTTGCTTTCCCTCCCTAAGCTTTCACTGCCTCATGCTCTCCCTCACTCTCTTCCCACTCCTGCTGTGGTTTCACCCTGAACAATGGGCAGGTGCCCACACAGCTGCTCTGTCACCCCCTCTTCTCTGCTAGAAAGGGAGAGAAATTATAACAAAGGGCCCATGGTTTGAGATAAGGGCAGGGAGATCCCCCAAATTTACCATCCTGGGCAAAACAGACTTGATTTGGAGGAAATCAGTGAAATTTATTAAAGAACAAATCAGAGAAGAGTAGTGAGAAATAAAAACAGATCTTAAAAAAAAAAAATAACACCTTCCCCCCACCTCTCCCTTCTTCCCGGGCTTAACATCAATCCCAATTTCTCCACCTCATCCCCCGAGCGGCGCAGGGGCACCGGGAACGGGGCTGCGGTCAGTCCGTCCCACGTCGTTTCCATCACTGCTGCCTCCTCCGGGGAGGGCTCCTCACCCTCTCCTTGGGCCACTCCGGGGTCCCTCTCCCGGGAGATGATCTTCACACACTTGCTCCATCGTGAGTCCTCTCACGAGACGGTTCTTCACAAACGGCCCCGGCGTGAGGCTCTCCCTGGGGCGCTCCAGAGTCCCACCAGCCAACCCGCTCCGGCGTGGGCTTCTCTCTCTCCGCGGGCTCCAGGCTCCGGCAGCCACCTGCTCCAGCCGGGCTTCCCACGGGGTCACAGCCCCCTTCGGGCACCCACCCGCTCCGGTCTGGGGTCCCCCCCGGGCTGCAGGTGGACTCTGCCCCCCGTCACCCCCAGGGGCTGCGGGGGCACAGCCTGCCTCACCACGGGCTTCGTCACGGCCGGGGGACTCTCTGCTCCGGAGCTCATCCTCCTCCTCTTCACTGACCCTGGTGTCTGCACGTATTCTCACTCCTCCGTCTCTCTGCCAGTTGCTGGGTGCCGCAGTTCTCTTTTCCCTGCTTCTTAAATCTGGTTTCACAGGGGGGTTCCTATCCTGTCGTCACTGCCAGGCTCAGCCTTGGCCAGCGGCGGGTCCCTCTTTGGAGCCGGCTGGCATCGGCTCCGTCAGACTTAGCGGAACCTTCCAGCAGCTTCTTGCAGAAGCCACCCCTACAGCCCGCCCGCCACCACCGAAATCCAGCCAGGAAAACCCAGTACAACTCCCCAGCAGACCACAGAGTGAATCTCAGACCCGATTTATGAGGTTCCCAGAAACATCTGCGTTATGCTGAGCTGCCCTTTGCCCACCGCACCCCGAAGCGTGGAACATCTGGCCCAGCTCGACGGCAGAATTGCCGTCGGATTGCCGAGACGTAGTATTTACATTTCGTTTAGCAGATTGCGAAGCTTTGCGGCTCGTCGCTTTTAGTTTAGGGTGTTTATTTTTGGCTGAACGTACAGAACTTGTAACTTCTTTCCTATGTATTTATAGACTGGCAGATAAAAGCAGGGCTGTTTGAGGGAATTCTGTTTTTATTGGCAGGACGCGTGTTTGGATTGCAGCAGAGTAACACCTTAAGTTAGTCGTAGTCAAGTCTCTGAGTCTTGAATTTTACAGAGCAGGACTATAACAAGCTGTTTAATTTCCCTTTTTTAAATTAAACACTCAACATTTCGATAAAAGCAGCGGCTGTGGTTGCTGCCTTGCGAATGCAAATGGCTTTGCCAGCCAGAGGACGTAGCTGGGCGCTCGTCACGCTGCGCTGTGTCACAGCCCCGTGTCACACGGCCGTAAATCACGGCTGGGGGAAATCCTGATGCTTTGTGTCCTCTCTTGAGGATTTTTTTTTACAGAGTTGGGTCAGAACCTGGAATTCCGACATCCCTACTTGAATGCCCGGTCTCTGAGGCGAAGCTGAGGAGACTGTACTTACACACAAGTGTTTTGGGAAGCCAAGGGCAGCTGCTTCATCCTGATTCCTCCCCGAGGCCAGTAGTAACATGGTAGGAATTACAACACAGACGCTGTAGGACAAGGAGCTGCTGAATTATGGGATGACAGGCTTGTTCGACGTAAGGGGAGATTATTTTAACACACACCTGTGCCTGAAGGAGAGGGTAGGAAGTTTGCTAGCCAGAAGCTTGATGCACAGCTCAGCGAAGACTTCCAGGGGCTGCAGAATGGGTCCATAAATAGCTCCTCCTGCGAATCTGCTGAACATCCAGAGTGTTGGGGGTCAAGATGCTCCACAGACAAGCACATGGGCAGCCAGGGCGACCCGCTGATGGCTTGGTAGAAGGTGAGAGCAGGAAATATGTGGTGGCTCCCGCTCTCCACCTCTCTATCTCTTACCTGGATGAGGGGATTGAGTCTACCCTTCATGAGTTCGCAGATACCACCAAGCTGGGGGCAGTGTCGATCTGCTGGAGGGTGGGAAGACGCTGCAGAGGGACCTGGCCAGGCTGGGTTGATGGGCTGAGGCCAAGGGGATGAAGTTCAGCCAGACCAAGGGCAGGGTCCTGCACTTTGGCCACAACAACCAGGAGATCACCGAGGCTGGGGAAGGGCCTGGAGGGCAAGTCCTGTGAGGAGAGGCTGAGGGAGCTTGGGGTGCTCAGCTGGAGAAGAGGAGACTCAGGGGGGACCTCATCGCTCTCTGCAACTCCATGAAGGGCACCCAGTGACAGGACGAGAGGGCCTGGCCTGAAACTGCGTCAGGGGAGGTTCAGGTTGGGTCTCAGGAAGCTCTTCCTCACGAAGAGGGTGCTCAGGCACTGGGACGCTCTGATACAAGCCCTAGAAACCCTAGAAGCTAGAAACCCCTTGGAGAGGCTTGACTTTCTGCTGAGACCGCTGCAAATCCAGCAGCTACACCTTCTTATTTTTACTTTTTTGGAGCGTATTCTGGAAACAGATGGGGAATAGTTGCCAGTAGTGATCAAAGGACTGTTCCTCTGCAGAACATGCACACCCATTCCTAAAACTACTTTCCTGAAACACCGTGTTGTGCCCCAGCAGCGTCTGGCTGCCCTGCTACCTCTGCCTGCTCCCCTCGGGAGCTTGTCTAATTGAATCTGGTCCATAATATGCTGCTAATTTGGCAGCTGTCACAATGAATCATCATTTTTTGTTTTAACAGCACCATGACGGGGGCGAGGAGAGTTGCCGCTCTGTGCGATTACACCAACTGCCCACGTTTCTTTTTGCCTCCCTGACTCAAGGGAGACCTGGTGAAGGGCTTGAAGGAGACGTGTCAGGTCTTTCCCTGGTCTCACCCCACATTTCTATAGTTTCACCACATTTCATGTAGTTTCAACGCCTTCAGCCCTGAAATCTGCTTTGGGTCCTCCATCCGTTTAACCAGTCGTTACTTCCATCGTTTGGAGCCTCGTACTTTCTCCCCACCACGGAGGGCTGGAGCTCAAGAGAAGACCCATCAGCAGAATCAGCCCTGCAGCCCTGGTGCACTAAATCACGCTCCTTGGACATACCCTTTCGGTAACCCTCATGAAATATTTCAAGCTTCTGAGATATTTTCTTCTGCCCCCCCTGTAAGGTGGAGGGAGGGGAACCCTCGTAGCTGAGGTTGAATTTCATTTTCCTGTAGGGTGGAGAAGGAGGAGGCAGCTCCTGCATTTTTTTCTCATTCGTGCTTTTCACCGCTCATGCCTCAGGGCAAGTAGAAGCATGAAGGCATAAATCAATGTCCATCATGAAGACATGAAGGCTCCACAGTGAAAAATTCCCCAAGCTGAGGGTCCTTGTGGAGAAGGGATCTTCTCTGGACACCCACATCTCCCTTCTGCAGTGCCTTCCTGGCTCTCAGCAGTTTGCCCCTGCCCAAGGCAGGGATGCAAGGGGCATCTGAAGTCCTCCAGCAGCAGAAGGATAGTTTCCCATGTCTCGAAGACAATGTGGGGTTCAAAAGGAGCCAGGGGTGGCACTCCTTGCGCTAATCCTGTACTTTGAGGCTTCCTTTAGTGAACTGTGAGGACCACAAAGGACTCTGTTCTTCTCCTCCCCTTACCTCACGTGACATTTTGTTGACTCCAAGTGTTGCTCTCCACCTTCTTCCCAGGCAGGGCATGATGCAGCACTCCCTGCGCCAACTGCCTGTGTTTTGTGTGGTTGGACCCAGCTGATATAATCATAGAATCACAGAACAGTTCAGGCTGGAAAAGACCCTTGGGATCATCGAGTCCAACCATTAACCCTACACTACAAGTTCACCCCTAAACCATCTCACCCAACACCACATCTCAGCGACACTTCAACACATCCAGGGATGGCGACTCAACCCCCTCCCTGGGCAGGCTGTGCCAGGGTCTGACCACTCTTTCCGTGAAGAATTTCTTCCTCATGTCCAGTCTAAACTTGCCCTGTTGCGACTTGAACCCATTCCCCCTGGTTCTGTCCCTAATGACCTGTGAGAAGAGACCAGCACCAACCTCTCTACAATGTCCTTTCCAGTAACTGTAGAGCATGATGAGGTCCCCCCTCAGCCTCCTCTTCCTCAAACTGAACAGTCCCAGCTCCCTCAGTCGCTCCTCGTAAGGTCTATTCTCCAGGCCCTTCACCAGCTTTGTTGCCCTTTTCTGCACTCGCTCCAACACCTCGATATCCCTCTTACACTGAGGTGCCCATCTCGGACCATCTGAAACAGCCACTGTGTGGCCACTGACTCTCATGCCCCACCAGACCCAATGAGTCATGGTGTCTTCCAGGCTCTCAGAATGGAGACCTACCAACAAGCCAGACTTGGCTGCTGGAGGGGCTTGGGGCATTTCTTCCTCTTCTCAGGGGTTCAAGCAGCCACCACCAGGAATCGTAGATTCATGATGGTTGTAAAAGACCTTCAAGATCACCAGGTCCAACCATTATCTAACTCTAACTCTACCAGGTCACTTCTAAACCACATCCCTGAGCACCAGATCTAGGTGGCTTTTAAACACACCCGAGGACGGCGATTCAACCACTTCCCTGGGTGGCCTGTTCCAGCCTTTGATAACCCTTTCAGCAGAGTTTTTCCTAATGTCCAGCCTAAACGATGCTCCAGGGGCTGCTTCCTCCCCTCCTGCCCTGATGGAAAGACACCTCTGCTCTTTTTTAGGTCCCTTCGCAATGCCCACTTTCTGGCAACAATTCAAGTGTCACCCGGTGTCACGCACAGCATCTGCTTTTTTGCCCTCTGAAGAGAGGACCAAGCTACCACCTCGGAGACTCTTTCCCCCCATGAAATTTTTACAACCCAGGACCTTTCTGGTGGCCCAAAGTGGGGTTAAGCCCCTCGTCTCGGCATGCATGACCACAGGCATCTTAGCAGGAGAGACAATGTCACCTGCCTGTCCCCTGGCTCATCCCCAGAACTACCTGCACATGAAACTGGGGGTTGGAACTAGATGATCTTCAAGGTCCCTTCCAACCCTGACAATTCTATGATTCGCTAATTCTATGAAATGGACCTATATGGAAGTGAGAAAATAAACGCTACAAATTTCCAGCAAGCTTTGGAGAGCTCTCGAAGAAGGAAGGGTGCCAGCAGAGACCTGTGAGCCTGCGCCACGCTGGAGGCGAAAAGAAATGGGTCTGCGTCCTCTGAGCTCTTCCCCTCCCAAATTTCCTGTCGATAAATCTTGCCTTTTTGCCCTCTCGGGCTCCAACTGCTGATTTATGGTTGCTATAATGAAAGACGCTGAACAGAAATGAATTATGTGGCTCCGAGTGATTTACAGAGACATTTTTATCCCTCTCCTGCCCCTCTCGTTTAATTCAGTGGCGGGAGCAAGTTTTCTACACCTTGGAAGCGACAAGGATGTCCTCGTGTTTCCCGAAGGACTTCGAGACTTGAATAAAAAAAAAAAAATCCCTTGTTTCTCTCAGCCCCACCGTGGTGAGCCAGGCTGCGACGTGCTGAGGGAAGTGCAAAAGCACTAAAAAACACCAACCCCGACTTAATGAAAGGCGAAAGATTTTTGAAGAGGAATCTCTGAGCTGATGAAAGTGGAGCCTGGCCGATGAAGATTTATTAAACGAACAGTTCCGAGGGTCTGGAGGAAGATGATTTGTTAAATTAAAACTCTAGAAACTTGGTAACTGCTGGAGAATTAAGTGTCCCCGTTAACGCGCTGAGATGGGGAAGGTCTGAAGGTGTGTTAAATGTCAAGTGATGGCCACGATTTAAACGCCACGTGGCTGTTTTTTGCAGTAATGGAGACATCACCAGAGCCTGGAAAGATCACAGTAATCAATTCTTGCTATTTTTTTTTTTTTTTTTCTCAAATTAGGTCCCGCGTGAGAAGCTCGACCACTCAGCTCCAAGTTAATGGTGAAGCGCTGATGCCAGGAGGTTTCATTCCCTATTTCAACCTCTCCTGGGATAACACAACAGCAAGAGAAGCTGCACTCTGTGCTACACGGATGAGATTCCTTCTGGGGAGCTGAAAACAATTCTTAAGTCTTGCTTGGGGACCTCAGATCCTGAGGGTTTCCTTGGTACCAACTGCTCCACGCTCAAACTGCCACCCTGAGCCGGGTCCCCAAACCCTGCGGGTGCTGCTGGGGACCTTGGCTGCCCAACTCACCCACCTGGGTGCGCCTAGAGACCATCTCCAGCAAGTTAATGGATATAATTTATTAGAAGTGCAACTAAAAAGGAGCCTCCCCCAGGTGACCCTTCGCTTCTCTTGCCTTCCTACACCTCCTGCACCCCCCTCAGAGCTTGGTTCAACACCTCCTTTTTGCAGGAACCACAGCTGAAAGGGTTAAATGAGGAGGGTCACCTTGGTTCAGTGCTGCAGAAGGGGAAGGAAAAATAAAACCAGCCACCTCAGCGCATCTGCCGGCGCTGCAGAGCTTGTTCCAGGTTTGGTTTCATTTGCCTCGTCCACACAGGGAACTGCTGGAGAGAGTCCAGCACAGGGCAACTGGGATGATTAAGGGAGTGGAGCATCTCCCTTATGAGAAAAGACTGAGGGAGCTGGGGCTCTTTAGCTTGGAGGAGACTCAGGGGTGACCTCATTCATGTTTACAAATATCTAAAGGGGGAGTGTCATGAGGATGGAGCCAGGCTCTTCTTGGTGACACCCAATGACAGGACAAGGGGTAATGGGCTGAAACTGGAACAGAAGAGGTTCCGCTTAAACTCGAGAAGAAACTTCTTCTCAGTGAGGGTGACGGAGCCCTGGCCCAGGCTGCCCAGGGAGGGTGTGGAGTCTCCTTCTCTGGAGACATTCCAGACCCACCTGGACACGTTCCTGTGTAGCATTATCGAGGCGTTCCTGCTCTGGCAGGCGGATTGGACTTGATGATCTTTTGAGGTCCCTTCCAATCCCTGACATTCTGTGATTCTATGATTTGCCATCCCAGGAGGAGAAGGACATGAGGGATTTGAGGAAAGCAGCTTCTCACCTCGCGGCAGCAGCAGCTCAAGAAGAACACGGGGCTGGAGCAGAGCAGAGGGACACCTGCTTTGTGGGTGGGAGAGCCCAGATGGGTTTGGGTGCTGTGGTGGAGGATCGGGGGTGCTGGTGGTGCTCGAGGACACTTGGGTGCAGCACTGTGAGTGTTTCAGAGCACTTCCTCAAAGCCCAGCAAGTCTGAGTCTTTCCTATCCTAGAAGCGTTTAGGTTGGAAAGACCTTTGAGAGCATCGAGATCAACCTGCCAGGTCCACCCACGTCCCAGGTCCACCCATGTCCCTCATCTACACGTCTTCTAAATCCCTGACGGGATTTAGAAGACGTGTAGATGAGGGACATGGGACAACGACTCTCTGGGCAGCCTATGCCAGGGTTTCACAACCATTTCGGTGAAGAAATTTTTCCTAATGTCCCATCTAAACCTCGCCTGGCACAACCTGAGACTGTTTCTTCTTGTCCTATCGCTTGCTCCTTGGGTAGAAGAGACCGACTCCACCTTCTCTCATCTCAAAGACAGGAGAAATCGTGTGTTGATTTCAGAGCTTCCTTAGTTTTCCTGTCACCGGCAGCTGCCTGGCAGTAGCAAAGCGTGAAAGGAGAAACAAGAAGGCCAACGTATTTTGAAGAGGACATATATTTACTTTGTTGGTTTTTTTTTAAAAAAAAGAAATAAAATATCACCCTAAGCCCAACCAGCCAACCCCAAAACTCTCCAAATCCGTAACAACGATCAAAAAGTGTTTTGGCTCACCCGCTTTTCCAGCCTCTGCTAAAAACAAAAAGGAAAAAAAAAAAAAGTGCTATTATCTCTACAGCAAACATTAAACCCAAATAGTAGCCCCATTCTGGGCACGAGCCCGGGATTCAAATAACAGTTTTAGGTAACGGGGCCCTTCTGCAGGGACCTTTCCTCCATCTCACAACTCCCTGGCAGCAGGGAGGGAATCGCTGCCACTTCTGCGACGCTCTAACAACTACAAATGATCATGAACGCACAGCTCACATCGTGAAGTTAAAAAAAACCACACGGACAACAACGAATAACAACCCGTCGCTGACACCCGGCTCGAGCGAAGGCCAAGCACGGCACGTGGTAACTAAAAAAACAAAAGAAATAAAAGCCAAACATCCCCAGACCTACCGGCATCACACAGAAACTGAGGGACAACGTAAGATTTCCTTGATATAAAGAGCAAACTACAGTCTACGTACAGAATGTTACACTCACTTGGGCACCTGCTCAGCTCTTGCTTTGCTAAATAAATCCCCAGCTCAGGCTACAGGACCACGGCCGCCTCGACAGGAGCTACAACTGCATCTACCAAATCCTTGGAAACATCCCATGTCCGACACATAAAAATACAAGAGGTTTTTCAGGCTCAGGAAAAGTCCAAATGAGAGGGGAGGAGAAAACTCTTTCCAGAAAGCTGCAGGTCCCGCCAGCATCATCCCGGCTCTGGTTGGGACGGAGTTAACTTCTTCTGTAGTGTCCCACGGGCATCGGATTTGTGGCTAAAGCCGACAACGCACCAACACTTCAGCGCCTGCACAGCATCAAAACTTCCCGTTTTTGCCCCACTCTTCCCTTCCCACCAATGATTAGGCTGTGGGGGAGCAAGAAGCTGGGAAGGGGCACAGCCGGGACTGCTGATGCGGATTAAATCAGCAACAAAAACAGAGAAGAGGGAGATTTTTGGGCAGGTGGCTGCTGCTCGGAGACTGGCTGGGCGCAGGTCTAGTGGTGGGAGATGGTGAACAGTTGCCTTTGCGTCACTTGAGGTTTTTCTCAGCCCTTTCCTCTACTAAACCATCTTCACACACGCATTTTCTTGGGTTTGCTCTTCCTCTTGCCCCTTACCCAGTCCCAAAGTGAGCAGAGCAGCCGTGTGATGCTTTGCTGCCAGCTGGGGTTAGGCCACCACCAGCATGGACGTAACCTCCGAGGGGTTGTAAACACCGAGGCCGGGACGTCGGGTGGAGGAGTAACGGAGTGATTCTGTGATCCTGTACAGTCCTCCACTTGGCCAAGCTCGATGTGAACCGGGTTGACGTTGCTGGATGCCTCAATTACCGCAGATGATGAGAATAAAGCTGATGTCCGAGGGGTGGGAGAAGAGAACTGGGTGAGGGGACAGTAAAAGCAGCTCCCCCTGCCCCAACCCAGCAGCAGAAATAAGCTCAGCTCTACTGGCCCTTCTTAAGTTTCTTGGCATCATTTGAACGCTGAGGTTGGGCTGGATCTGGGGAAGGGCACAGGAGTGTTGAGGGCTCAGGAACACGCTTGTGATGAGGGAAACTCGCTGCAGGGGAGTTGGGCTACGCAACCTTTATAGGTTCCTTCCATCCCAGAACTTCCCATGACTGTATGATTCTATGAAAAAGTAAGAAGCGACTGAAAAGTGACCTGCACTGAGGACCTAACCCAAGCAGGGGGAACCCACGATACCTTCCGGCTGGTGAAGGACGTCTGAGGACTCGGAGAAGCCTCAACAGCACTTCACCGTCTCCCTGAGAAGCTGCGAAGGTGACACGGTGGCACTTTCTGTCCCCTCAGCATCACCCTTTTTTGGTTTTCCCCAGGCTCCCAAACGAGGCCCTTCTTGGTGGTTTGGGAATCGGCCCCCTGAGCTGTTCCCCTGTTGGATCTACTGGGCAGACTGGAGGGTTCTGAGCTACAGATGCACCCGACACCCTCCCGGCAGAGGTGGTAGGATCAGGCAAGAAGGACTCGAGTTAACAGCCTGGCCTGGCATTTTCAGCGCAACGAACAACCTGCTGCAAAAAAAAAACAGCAGTTCCTCGGGGCTCAACCATCCACGACGTTAAAGGATGGCACCAAACGGGCTCAGGGTCCAGCCGGGAGGAGCAGACAACAGCACCACAACAAGGTTGGGCTCCTGACAGAGACCCGGGTCAGCTTCTCCATCACTTAAAAAGGGTTATTCGAACAAACAAAACCCCAACCAACCCAAACCAAAAAAAACAGGGCGAAGGTGGAAGCGAAAGGGGTTGCATAAAAGAAAATTAATGCAACCTTGCAAAAATAACCGTATCGTCTCTCCACGATCCATTTCAGGTACGTCCCCAGCGGAGGCTCCACGTTGCCCAGGAGCTTGGCACAGCCAACGTGTCCCCCCGGATTATAAAAACAACCCCCCTCTGGGGGATCCCTTGCTGCTCTGCTCTAGAGAACAATAAAAACGTCCTTGCCGAGAGTCTCTGGCCGTTACTCCTCCTTCGGCCTCTTCCTCCAGCGAGCCAGGAATGGCCCAAAGCTGTTCCACACCTCCGTGTACATGAGAGTCCCCACGAAGACGAAGGCGGTGCCCAGCCAGTGCCAGGCCGTGAAGGGGTTGTGGAAGTAGAGGATGGAGAAGATGAGGCTGACGAACTTGCGCAGCGTCACCACCAGCGTGACGGTGAGGGAGGTGCACTCCGTGGTGAGGATGAAGACGCCTCGGATGCAGACGTACCTGGGTGGGAGGAGGTAAGGGGACATCGGGGCTGGAGAGGAAGGACACCTGGGCAGGCAGTGCTTCTAGAGGGAATAAAAATCCCTTCCTGGCCTCACATCGACACTTCTACAGCTACAAAGAGCTTCACTACAAACCCCAGGGACACCCCAAACAGTAGGAAGAACTTGAGAAGGTCCCTTTCGTGGGGACATCTTGGCTTCTTCAGACTTTCAGAGCTGTCCTCACTGCATGGAAGACTCTATACACTGATGGATTACAAATCTGTCCCTTTTCTAGAGCTGGCTGGCAAAACCCCCCTGAGTTTACACCGATCAGCCTGTCCCTGGGGAGGTGGTGGCAGATTTCAGCTGCCCTGGAAACAAAATACACCTCAGGCTAAATTTCACTCTCTATTTTCCAAGAGCTGGTGGCCAGGTGGTTCAGCCACCCTGGGGAGATTAAAAAAAAAAAGAAAAAATGAAGTCCCAGGTTAAATTTCACTTTATATTTTCTAAGACTGACATGAACATCAGCTACCAAATGCGGGGAAAGCTCCGAGGACGTGGCACCCCACCTCATTTTCCCCCATCCCACCCCACTGCCGTCTCCACGGTGCATCTCAAGCCCAGCTTTGAAAGGATACTGAGTGACGACGTTCATGAGGAGGTAGAACCACATGATTGGCAGGGTCAGCCCGATCACCGGGACCTGGAACGGCTCTGCAGGGAGAAAGGAGGGAGCAAGGTCACTGCCCTGCTTGATGTTTAAAGAAGATGCAAGGAGAGGTGTCTCTCTCCTCTCATGGATCAACCAGGATCCAGGACACAATCGATCGTGAACCAGAACACGCTGCAGCCGCAGGAGGTCACTGCTGCAGACTGAGGTGTGGGCACATTTTGATTTTGCTCTAACAGGTTGATTATCCTGTTCTTACCGCGGTAAACGACAAACACGAGAGAGTTTGCGGATGTTTCCGCTTGGACTTCTGTAGGGGAGAGAGAAGACAGAGGAAGAAGTAGGCTAAGGAGAGAGATGCTCTGTCTTTGTTTTCTTGTGTCAGGACTATCCTGGTACAACTGGATGAATCAACCGTGCGGCTCAGCTCGGCCGACAGCGCCCGCGTGGCAAAGCGAAACAAAAGCCAGCAGGTCTGTGTCTACACCCGTGGTTGAGGACTTGCTCCCGTTCCTCCCAGTTTTGAACCGCCACGATCCTTTGCCCAAGGGTTTCACCTCCTGCTTTCCCTGAGACAGGTGCGGCGTGCCAGAAATATTTTGCAACGGTATTAATGAACAAGTTAAAGGCAGCTACCCAGAGGGGATTAGAGAACCAACAGAGATCCCTGCAGTTTCACAGGATTGGGGATAAAGGTAGCTTGCTGCCTTGGTGAAATTACTATTAAACTCAACGTTTAACAACGTCCTCAAACACTGGAAGGGTTGGGGGCTTTTTTTTGGCTTTCTATCAAACCTCAAAGTTCAAAGGGCTTGAATATCCCAAGGCGACAGTCTGTGACGTGCACAACTGCTGGACTGAAAGCTCCTACAGCATTTTCCAGAGGACAGAAAAGGAACGAGAGCAAGGATCCGCCTGCGCAACACTCACCGGACTGGCTGAAGAGGACGGCGTGTTGGTAGATGTTTGGGGCAAGGAGGAGAAAGCCCGGGAGTGGTAACGCGTGCTGGAGAGAAAAGAAAAGACAGATTGTGTGAATCTACCCCGCTCCTCATCCTGGGAAACCAGCCTCACACACCCGGATGAGTGCACACTCTTCCCCGCTCCAGCCTCGCCGCGTGTGATCCTTTGGATTTGTGCTGAGCACGGGGTGGGAGGGGAAGGGAATCCCTCTGCGGTTCTATCCGCCCCGTAAAAGCGACAAGAGAAGCCGTGGTGACTTACGTTGTAAAAAAGGGCCTCTTTGGAGTGCTTCCCAAACTGCTTGTACAGCATCTCCTGGAAAATCCCCATCCTGGCAGACATGAGGAGGGCGAAGGTGAGGGCAGCGATACCTGGAACAGGAGTGCAGGCTTGTGACACCGCTCGAGCGTGGCAGGGCTCAGCTCCACCAGCTCGAAGAAGCCCAAACATCCAGACTTGGTAAGAAAAATTATAATCATCTTGGGGATACAGGTATGTTATTATAAAGGCTGAGAAGACTTCTGAAAATAACATCTCTTAAAAAGATTCAGCCCTGGCAAGCGAGTCAGTGGGATACCCGGGCTTCGGTACTGACACAACTGACAATCATCAGGCCCAGGTTCCCCAAAAAACCACCAACAGACCCAAGCTGGAGGTATAAAAATAAGACTCGAGAGCCAGATTTTAAAGACTCCTCCAGGAAATATTGCGCTGAATGAACACTTGAACCAGCTACAGCCCCTCTCCCTCTCTGCAGCGTCAGGTGTATCAGTTGCCAAGAGAAATCAAGAAGGTACCTGCAAACGGGCGTGACTGTAGCCTCGTTTTGCCACCAAGCCACCACCCTGCAGAAACCCCTTTGGTGCCACATTTCAAATGAAGAGTTATCTCCTCGCACAAAGCTGATAACGAATGCCACAAAACCCCATTCCTTGCATATCGACATCCACCACATTCTCAGGAGAACTTAGCCTGTGGCTCCCACCACAGTTTGCTCTGCACAACCCACACGGCCAAGGGCATCAGAGAGACGAGTCTTGTCGGTCTCCCAGCAAGGACAACTGGAGACACAGCACCCACGTACCGAGCAGCCACCACAAGAAAACCTGGAGTCCGTCCTCTTCGTTTACGCTGGAGTCAGATGCCTGGTGGAGAGAGACACAACACAGTCACCGCAGAATCACAGAATTATAGAATGCGTTGAGTTGGAAGGGACCTTAAAGGCCATCTAGTCCAACCCCCTGCAGTGAGCAGGGACATCTTTAACCAGATCAGGTTGCTCAGAGCCCCATCAAGCCTGACCTTGGATGTCTCCAGGGATGGGGCCTCCATCACCTCTCTGGGCAACCTGTGCCTGGGTCTCACCACCCTCATTCTAAAGAACTTCTTCCTAAAAATAACCCAAATCTACCCTTTTTTAATTTAAAACCGTTGGCCCTTATCCTGTCCTACAGGCCCTTGTAAACAGCCCCTCCCCAGCTTTCCTGTAGCCCCTTCAGGTACTGGGAGGTGCTCTAAGGTCTCCCCTTTAGGAGCCTTCTCTTGTTCAGGCTGAACAGCCCCAACTCTCTCAGTCTGTCCTCACTGGGTAGGTCCTCCAGCCCCTCTGATCATCTTTGTGGCCTCCTCTGGACCCGCTCCAACAGGTCCATGTCCTTCTTGTGCTGAGGGCTCCAGAGCTGGTCACAGCACTCCAGGTGGGGTCTCACCAGAGCAGAGCAGGGGGGCAGAATCCCCTCTCTCCACCTGCTGGCCACGCTGCTTGTGATGCAGCCCAGGACACCACTGGCCTTCTGGGCTGCCAGTGCACATTGTCAGCTCATGTCCAGCTTTTCATCCACCAGTCCCCCCACGTCCCTTTGTGCAGGGCTGCTCTCTAGCACATCATCCCCCAGCCTGTACGGACAGCGAGGATTGCCTGAACCCATGGGCAGGACCTCACACTTGGCCTTGTTGAACCTCATGAGGTTCGCATGGGCCCACTTCTCCAGGTCCCTTTGGAGGACACCATGAGCTACCATGTCCCCGCTACCATACCTAAGACCATCAAGTCCAACCATCAACCCACCACTACTGTGACCACTAAACCATGCCCTGTTTTATGAACGCCTCCAGGGATGGTGACACCACCACTTCCCTGGGCAGCTTCTTCCAGTGCTTCATCACTCTTGCAGTAAAGAAATTTTTCCAAGAGTGAGGGACCTTCCTCACTCTTGATTTGCGCGTTGTGTTCCAAGCGAAGACCTCCCAAGGTCTCTCACTCCCCAGAGTTGCCTTCCTGGTTGAACAGAGGTGGTAGCAACAACAGCACGTTTTGCTTTCCACTCTGCTTCAGGGGATGCACCAGATTTCAGCAAAAAAAACAGTTAATGTCTGACCGAGAAAGCAGCTTTTCTGAAATAAATGCCCTGGCTTGGAGAGAGACCAACAAAAAAAAGATCAGTGCCACTTGGAAAGCTCGCAAAGAGAGTCCTTGAGCAGGTTCCTCTGCCCCAGCCCAGTGGTGAGGGGCAGGGAAAGGCTCTGGCCAAGCCCCAGCTAGGTACTAAAACCAGGGTTCTGGCTTGTGATCAAGATATGGGAGAAATTCAGGCCTGTAGATGCTGTTTGAGGGTAAAACTCGAGGTGGCACATCTTGGCTCAACTCCCTTTCGCTGTGGTTTAGGGCAAAGGAGGTTACTCACTTCTGCCACAATTGTCCACATGACACTGAAATCTCAGTGAGAGTTTGTCTGGATTAACACAGGGCAGAGCACAGACCTTCCTCAGACGTTCTGAGAGTATAAAAAGCTACGAAATGATAGTGGACTTGGAGGTTTTGACATTTCCAATCTCTCAGAGCTGGATTAAGCGCAACCAATTTTCACTCGACCGCCGCTTTACGCCATTTTTCTGTCTCCAGTTGACAAGAGTAGGCTGTGGGTGCTGACCCAGGAAAAGCCCAAAGAGGTTTTACACGTGGGTTTTCTTCACTCCCCCCTGTTCTCCAGATAGATGCACTTTATTTCAAGGGTCAAAGAAAGTCACGCTGGGTGACGACAGGTCTGGAGAAATCAAGCCTGAAAGACAACAATCTCTTCTGGGATAAAAAGAGCCAAGACTTAAGAGGGCTGAGTCTTGTTTAACTGTTACACATCACAGTAAGGGCAGGCAAACACAGCTTCTAGCTGTTATCTCTGTGACAAAAAAAAATTAAATAAAATGGTTTATTCTCAGAAAAAAAAAAACCCAACCTGAACAGGTTAAAAGGCATCTGTAATTAAGTTAAACCACATGGGTGTGTGTGCATCCCTTCCCTCCAAACCACAGGAAAATGAGACAAAAGCTTTCAGGGAGCAGATCTAGAGTGAGGAGACAGCTTGTCTCTCCACTAACAGTCCAGCAAAGGGACTTATCGATGAAGGTGCTGACAGCAGCTCCTCCTGTCAGTAAGGTTCACAGCTACGACCTCAGGCCCTTCCCAATCCTTACCACTTGCTTCGCAGACATGAAAGTGCAGGTAAAGATCCCCACGGACACCAGGGCTATGGACGTGTATTTAGATACGCTGTACCTGCACAGGGGAGAAGAAAAATGTCAGTGATGCAGCCCAGCCTTTTGTTTTCCATCTACTGCTTCCCCTGTGTTGCACTTGACTCCCTTACACCAGAATGAGCTTGTGGTAATGGGCACATACCCACAACCTAACGCTGGGCATTGCTGGGAGGGAAGGCCAGCTTCCTCCAACCATGACCAAAAAGAAGCATTTGAACCAAGATCTCCTCACCCGTGGCAAAGCATCCCTCCGAGACCGAAGCCTGCACAGATCTCTGCACAGATAGACTTGATGATCTCAGAGGTGTCTTCCAACCACAGAGATTCTGTGATGGGGTTGCAGGGGATGTGCTCACACTGCTCCCACAGCTGGGAGGATCCTCCTGCCCTGATGTCTTCATCTACCGTGGTGGGTTAGAATCACTGAATCATTAAGGCTGGAAAAGAGCTCTAAGATCACCAAGTCCAACCGTCAACCCAACACCACCATGACCACTAAACCATGTCCTGTTTTTTAAACGCCTCAAGGGATGGTGACTCCATCACTTCCCCGGGCAGCCTGTTCCAATACTTCACCACACTTTCAGTACAGAAATTTTTCTTAATGTCCAATCTAAACCTCTCCTGATGCTACTTGAGGCTGTTTCCTCTTGTCCTATCAAGAGGTGAGAGGGGGTGGAGAACCCTAAGAACAAACCCAATGCAAAAACAGTCACTCACCACCCCCCCCCAAGCACGGCCATCTCAGGAGCCACGTCTCTCCAGCCCCCTTTTTTATCTCCACCCTGGTTTCTCTCGCAGTGCACGACGTTACGTGGCACAGAACATCCCTTCGGCCGTTGTGGGTGGGCAGAGTGGGAAAAAGAGAAAGCCTTGACTGCGTGTAGGCACCGTTCAGCAACAGCCAAACCATCAGCGCGCTGTCGTCGCTGTTTTAGCCTCAAATCCAAAACAGAGCATCGTACTGGCTGCTGCAAAGAAAATTAACTCCATCCCAGTCAGACCCAGTGCACCCATCTGTCGGGAGCAGGATCGGCCTCGTGCAAATAAAAGGAAAGAGCTGACACAGAGGGCTGTACCCACGTGTGAAAACTCTCTCTTCAGTCCATGCTTGCCTTAAATGAAGGAGCAAGAGGTGGTGGAAATGCAGAAGAAAGAATTATTCCACTCTCTTTTGGGACTGTTCAGTTAAAGGAAAAGGAGGCTGAGGAGGGACCTCATCATGCTCTACAATTACTGGAAAGGACATTGTAGAGAGGTTGGTGCTGGTCTCTTCTCACAGGTCATTAGGGACAGAACCAGGGGGAATGGGTTCAAGTTGCAACAGGGCAAGTTTAGACTGGACGTTAGGAAGAAATTCTTCATGGAAAGAGTGGTCAGACCCTGGCACAGACTGCCCAGGGAGGGGGTTGAGTCGCCATCCCTGGGTGTGTTGAAGTGTCGCTGAGATGTGGTGTTGGGTGAGATGGTTTAGGGGTGAACTTGTAGTGTAGGGTTAATGGTTGGACTCGATGATCCCAAGGGTCTTTTCCAGCCTGAACTGTTCTATGGTTCTGTTCTCTGTTCCAGGGACACTTCTGTGCCCCAGCTTCCCCATCAGCGCACAAAAGTATTTAACAGGAAAGGGGAGGGCACTAAATACCAGTCAGGACCAAGTCAAGCATTCTCAGATAACGTAAGAGGCTTCTGATTTACCTTTTCTTCAAAATGATGATACCTAGAGCCATGCTTGCTATGAGAGAACCCTGGGAAAGAAGAGAGAGCAGGAATAAAACAAAAGGTCAACATGACTGGGACACCCACCCCAGAGAAACACAAACTCAACACAGCTAAGTCCAAAACAACCAACAGAAATGCTAGAATGGGATCAGGGAGCCTTACAGGGTGGGGGAAGAGTCTCACTTCAGCTACGTGGAGGGGAGAAGTTGAGTGGGGTGGCTTGGGAACAAGGATGCTGGTGCAAAAAAAGGCTCCTAGGATCCTCTGGCCAGCAGGCCTCCCCCCTTTTCTGGCCCACTCGTGACACTCGGTGTGGGCTACGCTGGCCAAACCACCGCGGGTTTTTAATTGAGAAGATTGACTGCAGGGCTGCAATACAAGAACTGTCCCTCAGCATTGATGTGGGACACGGCTGTTGTCCATTTTTGTTCCTGTTAACCTCTCCTGATTTCATGTATCTCAAACCCACCACGTGTTGTGGGAGAACTCAGCAGGTCTGCCCAGCGGATTTTGTTATTCCCAACAGCTGGGGCTACATTTTCTTTGGCTTTAACAGATGTTTCAGCCTGACACTCATCTACACTTAAGTGAAGATGCATTTTAATAGTATTTTCCAAAGAAAAGACCCGTGCAGGAGCAGCACAGGTGGAAAGGAAAGCTGGGTCTCTTTGGCCAGCAATTCAGCCTATCCAGGGCTCAGAACCAGAGTCTGGGCTTGGTTTTGCCATTGTTACTCCTCCATCAACCTTTGAAAATACGAGACCTGTTCGAGTCTCAGTTTCCTCGTCTTGCCCAGCACGTTGAAATTTAACCATCGACGCTGTGAAATTGAGAACTGGAGCTGAGCCTTGAAAGCAAGGCTGCTCTCCCCAGAAATCAGCCAGTGTTTTGAATTTGCGCAAGGTTTTGGTGACCTCGGGGAAAAAAAAAGAGAGGGTGGGAGAACCCAGGTACCAGAAAGCGCTTACAGAGCTGAGGGTGAGGAGATGTCACACGAGGAGGGAAAGGAGGGCACGGCAGTACTCACTGATCTGAAGATCATGTGCAGGGGCATGGCGATATTTAAGTTCAGGGCATAGTTATTCACCACGCTGACAGTGAAGAACATGGCCACCATGATGAAATAGTACCTGGAAGATAAACACAAAAAAAAACCCTAAAACCCAGCTGACGGCTGTGCCTGTATCTCCCTGGGATGCTGAGACACAACCTGGGAACTGATTAAGTGGCACAAAGAAAGGTGTGGAGCTGAGCAGGAGCCCACTTAGCTCTTGGGTCTGGCAAGGACTAACGAGGAGATCAATCCAGTTGGGATGTAGAAGGGAAGTTCTTAGATCAGGAGAGTAGGCTGACCTGCACTGGCTCAACTTCTGCTAATCCCAGAAGCAAAGAGGACCCAAGGACAGCCCAGCTGGGATCTTTCGGCACAGACTTCCTCTCGGCCCAGTGGCATAACACAAGGTTTGATCTGAGGGAATCACATTTCTCCCAGCAGGCCACCCAGAGTAGAAGGAGAAACCGTGGAAAAAACAGGCTGAACACCTCCATGGTTTTACACTTAAGCCAGAGAGCCTCCACAAAACGAAGTTCCTTGCTGTGACACAGCCACGAATGGCGCTAAACTCGCCTTCGACTTTCTGCCCCGAGGATCTCCGTCCCAAGCACTCAGCGCAGCATTTGGTTTGGTTTTGCCACGGTCTGCTAAGGAACCCCACAAACTTCCTCCCTTCCCTTCAGCCACTGTGCACCAGGAAAGAGAGCGTGAACACATCAGGTTGTTGCCAGGACAAGATCAGCCCCGATGGGGAAATGCAGAAGTGAATTTGGCTGGGTTTCTGGTAAACCTCTCCCTCCCAAGCCCATTGCACCAAGCCCCAGAGGGACAGCAAGCTCTTCAAACGCAGCAAACTCTTAACTGTGCAAAATACTGCCCTGCCTCTTGAGCAGGAAAGCATCCGATGGCAATTTCCCACTAAGAATTCTTGATAAACAAGGAGTTTGTATTTTATCAGCCATGACAGGCTCTAAATGAGGCTCCGCAGATGCTGCAGAAGGGTTGGGATTTAGGCAGGATGAACAGATAAACCATTTTATTAAATGCTTCTTGATGCAACAGATAGAATCACAGAATGTTGGGGGTTTGAAGGGACCTCTAGAGATCACCCAGTCCAACCCCCTGCCAGAGCAGGGTCACCCAGGGCAGCCACACAGGAACGCGTCCAGGCAGGTTGGAAAGTCTCCAGAGCAGGAGACTCCACACCCTCTCTGGGCAGCCTGGGCCAGGGCTCCGGCACCCGCACAGCCAAGAAGCTTCTCCTCGTGTTGAGGTGGAACTTCCCATGTTCTAACTTAAACCCATTATTTCTTGTTCTGTTGCTGGGCACCACTGAGCAGAGATTGTCCCCTTCCCCTTGACCCCCACCCCTCAGATATTTCTACACGTTCATAAGGTCCCCTCTCAGCCGTCTCCTCTCAAGGCTGAACAGCCCCAGGTCTCTCAGTCTCTCTTCCCAGCAGAGATGTTCAGTCCCTTGATCACCCTCGGAGCTCTCCCTTGGGCTCTCTCCAGTAGGTCCCCGTCTCTCTGGAACTGGGGAGCCCCAAACTGGACCCAGGATTCCAGGTGTGGTCTCCCCAGGGCAGAGCAGAGGGGCAGGAGAACCTCCCCAGACCTGCTGGACACACTTTTCTTAATGCCCCTCAGGATCCCACTGGCCCTCTTGGCCACAAGGCAGTGTTCAGATCAACTGTACCTTATTGGTATGGCCGGCTTCTTCCTCCCAAAGTTGGCTTCGAAGATAAAGCCTTCCACCGCAATGAACAGGAACTGGGAGAACGTCACGATGTTCCCACATCCTGGAAACCGCCTGCAGGCACGGAGAAGAAAGACAAACATAAGAGCAACGCCACGGAGAGCGAGCGCTGTGCTGGGCTCCAATAAAATGAGGCAAAAGGCTCAGCATCCCCGAGCGAGCATCAACCTGGAGGGGCTTTACTGCTTCACCTGTCCAGGTTCTCACTGAGTTTGCTGGATGCCAAAATCATAGAATCATAGAATCATAGAATGTTAGGGATTGGAAGGGACCTCAAAAGATCATCCAGTGCAATCCCCCTGCCAGAGCAGGAACGCCTCGATAATGCTACACAGGAACGTGTCCAGGCGGGTCTGGAATGTCTCCAGAGAAGGAGACTCCACAACCTCCCTGGGCAGCCTGGGCCAGGGCTCCGGCACCCTCACTGAGAAGAAGTTTCTTCTCGAGTTTAAGCGGAACCTCTTATGTTCCAGTTTCAGCCCATTACCCCTTGTCCTGTCATTGGTTGTCACCGAGAAGAGCCTGGCTCCATCCTCCTGACACTCCCCCTTTAGATATTTGTAAACATGAATGAGGTCACCCCTCAGTCTCCTCTTCTCCAAACTAAAGAGCCCCAGCTCCCTCAGCCTTTCCTCACCAGGGAGATGTTCCACTCCCTCCATCATCCCAGTTGCCCTGTGCTGGACTCTCTCCAGCAGTTCCCTGTCTCTCTTGAACTGAGGGGCCCAGAACTGGACACAATATTCCAGATGTGGCCTCACCAGGGCAGAGTAGAGGGGAAGGAGAACCTCTCTTGACCTACTAACCACCCCCCTTCTAACACAGCCCAGGATGCCCTTGGCCTTCTTGCCCACGAGGGCACACTGCTGGCTCATGGCCATCCTGCTGCCCACCAAGACTCCCAGGTCCCTTTCCCCTACACTGCTCTCTAATAAGTCATTCCCCAACTTATACTGGAACCTGGGGTTGTTCCTACCCAGATGCAAGACCCTACATTTACCCTTGTTATATTTCATTAAATTTTTCCCCGCCCAACGCTCCAGCCTGTCCAGGTCTCGCTGGATGGCAGCACAGCCTGCTGGTGTGTCAGCCACTCCTCCCAGCTTGGTGTCATCAGCAAACTTGCTGATAGTACTCTCTAGTCCCTCATCCAAGTCAAGGCTGGTCGTAGGTTCAGGAAGGAACAGCTCAAAAACGAGAGCCCAAAAACATCGTGGCATTAAAAGCAAGGGAGGTTGCCAACATGACACACACTCTGCACCCAAATTTTTAAACACCCCGAGGTACTGAAAGCCACAAAAAGGTGCCTGACCTCAAGAGACCCTCTTAGTTCCCAGAGAGACCCAGGCATGGCAGTTATTGCTACCTCTGCAGCAGAAATGGCACTGCTCCTGAGCAAATCGACCTTGTGTGTTTGTTCTGGGGGAAGAGGAATCACACACAAGGGCCAGACAGCCTCGAGGAGCCTGATGTCAAACACCACCTCCTGCACCCGCTCACCCGCTCCTGGCAGACTCTGCCTCCTTCCTGAGCTTCCAGAGAAGCAGATTTCCTCGGAATCAGGCTCAGAGGAGGCCGTGACACGTCAGATATTGAGAAAGCTCGCCGCGATTTGTGACGCGAGACGAGGAATTTGAGTAAGTACTTCCCCTTTCTCTGGTGCAAGACAAAAAACTGAGGCTTGGTCTCCTCCAAAATCTCCTGTCGCCTCCCCAGACTTCTCAGAAGCAGCAGCAGAGCTCCAGCTAATGCAGAGCTGGCACGTGGTTGCCACCAAACAGCACCTGGGAAGATCACCTCCCCCTGCATCTCCTCGGGGCAGGCATGAGCCTGAGCCCTTCCCTTCTCCCCACCTGACAATTTTCACGTTTTTCAGAGCTCAATTGTCCGTGAGACTCCAAACCCTGCCAGGCAGCGAGGTTACAAGGTGCAAAAGTTACTTGGGGGAAGAGATACTGAACAGAGGCCAAGCTCCAGAATTGTAAACCTTATCTCTGGAGGGGAATACAAAGCAAGTGTAAACTTGGAATAAAGCAAAACTGTTTCCATGCCCTCGACAGCGTTTCCTCTTGCATTCAGTCAGTTGCTGCACATATGACCTCACACTATCAGTGAAGTGTTGACACAAGGTTATGTGTTGACTGATGATAAGAAGACAAATAAAATAAGAAAAACTCCAGGCTCTACGTGCCCACATCTTTGATTTACAATCCTGAGGCACCAACGGACCTGAAAGAAGCGACAAGAAGTCTGGATATATCAACCAAAGATCTGCTTTAGCCGTAGCCGACTGAGACCGAGTTGTCCAGAAGCAACGTAGAGAAATTACGACACCAATTGTGACCCTGGCTCCTGGGACGGAATTCCCCGAGCTGTCAGCATCTAGGAGCCCCAACAGATGGTGGGATGAAACAAGGCGAAGTGCAGAGTGTTGTATCTGGGAAAGAACAACTCAAAGTACCAGTAGAGGGGACTGACTTGTTGGAGAGTAGCACAGGGGAAAGGGACCTGGGGGTGCTGGTGGGCAGCAGGATGGCCATGAGCCAGCAGTGTGCCCTCATGGGCAAGAAGGCCAAGGGCATCCTGGGCTGTGTTAGAAGGGGAGTAGCCAGTAGGTGGAGAGAGGTCCTCCTGCCCCTCTGCTCTGCCCTGGGGAGGCCACATCTGGAATACTGTGTCCAGTTCTGGGCCCCTCAGCTCAAGAGAGACAGGGAACTGCTGGAGAGAGTCCAGCGCAGGGCAACTGGGATGATGGAGGGAGTGGAGCATCTCCCTGGTGAGGAAAGGCTGAGGGAGCTGGGGCTCTTTAGCTTGGAGAAGAGGAGGCTGAGGGGTGACCTCAGTCATGGTTATAAATATGTCAAGGGGGAGTGTCAGGAGGACGGAGCCAGGCTCTGCTCAGGGATGTCCAATGACAGGACAAGGGGCAATGGGTACAAGCTGTAACATAGGAAGTTCCACCTCAACATGAGGAGAAACTTTTTCCCTGTGAGGGTGCCGGAGCCCTGGCCCAGGCTGCCCAGAGAGGGTGTGGAGTCTCCTGCTCTGGAGACTTTCAAACCCCACCTGGACGCGTTCCTGTGGGCCCTGCCCTGGGTGACCCTGCTCTGGCAGGGGGTTGGACTGGGGGATCTTTTGAGGTCCCTTCCAACCCTGAACATCCTGTGATTCTGTGAAACCAGCCAGAGCAGTGTTCTTGGTCATGTCAGCGGAGCACAAAAACAGCCAGTCCGATTTCTTCCCATCAGTCTGGGGCAGGCTGAGGCAGAGCACTCTCATTCAGACACATTTTGGCACAATCAAATCACTTCTCCAAGGAAGATTTCTGTCCTTTGTTGCAGAAGACTCAATGCTACACAGAGAATTCCTTCAAAGACCCCCGCGGGAGAACAACTCCTCCACATTTACACCACAGAGGGAAAACCAACCAACCTCATGGGTATCTACCACGTGGATCCTCAACTGTTTTTACAGAGAAGGCACCTCACAAGGACACGGTTTCAGAAGGTGAAGAGGAGCTCATGGGCTTTCTAACCAGGCCTGTACGTACATCTCACGTAAAGCTTTGGTGTCACAGCTCAGAGACAGACCTCCCCAGTGCAGCACGGGAAGGACACAAGCAGAAACAGGTCAGGCTGCTCCAGACAGGAGAAATGGGATGAACTGGGACGGCCTTTCTTGCCCTGGCCAAGTCTCCTTCTGTTATTCAGATGGGAGCTTCAGGCTTGTTCTTGAAAACCTCCAAGAAGAGTTTTGCCTGCTCAATCTCTTACAAACCCACTTCACTACACGGAGAGGGAACGAACCTGCTTTTTTTTTTTTTTTTTTAGCCTGTTTGGCATCCCTTTCATGGCAATTCACGTCCCTTATTTCTTGTTCTGCCTCCAGAGCCCAGCAGAAAAATGCACGTCCTCTACTCTGCAGCCATTCTCTGCAAATTTAAAATCTCTTGTCTGTCCTCAGGCAGCTCTAGACTAAACAGTTCTCATTTCTTCACTCTTTCCTCATAAATCCTGAGCAAATTTCTTCCAATCACCTTTGTTATTCCTCACTAGACTGTCAGTCTGGTCACCGCCTTTTCCTGTGATCCTCTTCCAGGACTTGGCTTGTTACAGGAAGATTCATCTTCAGGAGGGACTTCTCCCTCCACACAACACCAAGACCCAAAGAAATACCCAGCATTATCCCAATTTAGAGACCGAAAGTGAACAGGGCAAGTGAGGGAATTTCTAAAGTGGATGAAAGGCAATACTTCCAAGAAGTTTGTGTGTGAAAAGCAGCTTTTCTCAGGTATCTGCAATCAGACTTCCAGGATTTGCTGCTCAAAATCCCTTCCGGGGTTTAGTCACCTAACTCAGCCTTTGAATAGGCTTGTTTTTGGTTCAAGGTGTGGCTGGACAAGGCACAAGGCTAGCGCCAAGCAAACACTGCAAGAACCCAGATCCAAAGCTCTCTTCACCCATTCCTCCTCCCTTGCTGATGTTGCAGCACAAGCCAGGAGGTTAGAGCAACTCCCGAGAGGGAAGACAAGTCACCACACAAGGTCTCTTCCTCCAGGAACTGCTTCTTGATTTATTCAGTGATTGCCGAGTGATTGTGCAACCTTGTGTTAGAGGTACCTGCGTCCTGGCCTCCCACCGTAAAGCAAATAATCCCTGCTGAGGGCTTACAGATTCAGGCTCTCTTTGGCACTCCCAGATGATGATGGCAGGGAGGAAGTAAGGGCAGGTTTTAACTACTAATTGCGAAAGCCTGGACATGATTGAAGTGAACACAGAGCTGAATGGCCAGGGAATGTAGACCCACGGTGATTTACTATGACTGTGGACACAAAACCACTTCAATCTCGGGGTTTTTTTTTCCCCCAGGCCTCGCGCTTTTTGCCTTCACGGCTTGCTGACCAGGCCTGAAAACAAATCCAACAGATCACCACATTTTTCCAAGCCACGCCAGCCTTTCTCCATGAGGGCAAGGAAGGTGACAAAGCGGTCGGACGTACCCCAAATGTCAGATCACTCCTCCCCTCCCTGCAACCTGGCAACTTGCCTTTGCTCCAAGTGCCACAACGGACTCCTCGCCCTCGGCACGTTGGCTTTGCAGCCACGTGACGCCACCAAATATCACATTTCCAGATGGACGACATTCCCTCGGCCCTGTCTGCTGTCCCCAGGGACCCTCAGCCAGCTCCTGCACGTCCGCTCCTCGAGGTTTCAGCTGTTACTTGTACGAGGTGCTGGGATGAGAGTGCGGGGGCAGTGGGGATGCTTTAGGACCAGGCTGACCACAGAACTCTCTAGGCTGGAAAAGACTTCGAAGGTCATTGAGTACAAATGTTAAGCCAGCAGTGCCAGGCTCACCACTAAACCACGTCCCTGAGCGCCACATCCACCCGGCTCCTAAATCCCTCCAGGGATGGGGACTCCACCAGCTCCCTGAGCAACCTGTTCCAATGAGACGTGGTGGTCTCCATGTCGGCAGAGATGGATCGTTCCCTGCAACTACCTTAAAGGAGGTTGTAGAGAAGTGAGGATCGGAGTTTTCAACCAAGTAACAAGCGACAGGACAAGAGAAAATGGCCTCAAGTTGTGCCAGGGGAGGTTTAGACTGGACATTAGGAAGAATTTCTTTGCTGAAAGGGTTCTCAGGCACTGGAACCGCTTGCCCAGGGCAGTGGTGGAGTCTCCAGCCCTGGAGGGATTGAAGAGTCGGGCGGACACAGGGATCTGGTTAAGTCGAGGTCTTGTCAGTGTTGGGTTAATGATTGGACTCGATGACCTTAAAGGTCTTTTCCAATCTGGGCGACTCTGTGTGATTCTGAGATCCCCGGTGCCCGGGCAGGACAACAAAGCTGCCCATGACACAACCACCCTGGGCCCAAGACGAGGTTAAAAAAACCCCAAAAGCCAGGAAACCCCTCGGGAGGTGCCACAACCGGGTGACCCGCACCGGCCTCCTTCGGGCACCCCGACGAGGAGCCCCCCAGGCCTGGGGCTGCCCCCCGGCCCCGAGCTAGGAGGGGGCCCGGCCACCCCCCTGGGGCCACAGACCCCCCCTTAGGGCTGGAAACCAGCCCCCACAAACCTCCCCATCACCCCAAATCCTCACTCCCCCCCTGCCCATCTCCTGGAGACCCCCACGGGCGTCCATCCTCCCCCGGGCAAGCCCCGATACCGGCGCGGGGGAGGCCCTGCGGCCCCCCCCATCCCCAGGGACCCTCACCCTCAGCCCCGATCCCCCTCCTGCCCCCCTCCTTGCCCCCCAAAAACCTCTCCCCGGGCCCCCGCACCTGACCAACAGCTCCAGGAACACCACGTTGCTGCAGCAGCCGCCGAACACCAGCCCCAAGGCCACGGCCGGGTGCATGGCGCCTTCCCGAGAAGCGAGGCGGTTTCCCGGGCCGCCACTGCATCCCGCTCCCAAGACCTCGGCCTTGCCGCCGGCCCCGGCCCCGCCGCCCCCGCTTCCTCCCGGGATCCGGTAGTTCTCTCCCCGCCCGTCGCCCGTTCGCCGAAACGGGGGGGGCTGTACTGAGAGGACTACAACTCCCATGATGCCCCGCGGCACGAGAGCTGAATGATTCAGGGAGTGTCTGCCCGCGGGGCATCATGGGAGTTGTAGTTCCGTGGGGCGGGAGGGGGAGTAATGGCGGCGCTGAGGTGGCGTGAGGAGGAGGGATGGCGGGGGGGGGGGTTGGAGGAGCAGCACAAATTGCCCTTTCGGGTTTAGATAATGAAATTATCGTTTCGGTTGGAGACCCAGCTTGCTTGAGGCCCGTGGTGGATCATCCTCCCATGCTCTGGGGCCCCCAGGGCGAACCCTACTGAGGCCTCGTGATGGTGTCGGAATAAAATGGGCACCGAGGCAGCAAAAATGGGTCTGGAAAGCGATTGTGTGGTTGGAAGGAGACGAGGTCTACAAGGAGGCTTCAGGAGGTAGCGAAGGGAGGAAAAAATTGACAAATCATGGCATGGTTTGGGTCGGAAGGCACCTTTAAAGGTCATCTAGTGCAACCCCCTGCAGGGAGCAGGGACATCTTTAACCAGGTCAGGTTGCTCAGAGCCCCATCAAGCCCGACCTTGAATGTCTCCAGGGATGGAGCCTCCATCAGCAAACGGTGGCCTTGGGGGTGACTTGGGGATGGCGTGGGTCCGACAGCACTTACGGCTGCGCAGGGGGAGATGGAGGAAAATAAAAATAACCCATTCGCATCGACCGACGAGGTGGTTGTTTCTGGCCACGCCAAGGTGGGCGAGAGGGGCACCGCAGCGTTGGGTGAGAGGGTTGTTACACAGAGTCACAGAGTGTTGGAGGTTGGAAGGGACCTCAAAGATCATCTAGTCCAATCCCCCTGCCAGAGCAGGGTCACCCAGGGCAGCCACACAGGAATGCGTCCAGATGGGTTTTGAATGTCTCCAGAGAAGGAGACTCCACACCCTCTCTGGGCAGCCTGGGCCAGGGCTCCGGCACCCTCACTGTGAAAAAGTTTCTCCTCATATTTTTATGGAACCTCCTGTGTTCCAACTTGCACCCATTGCCCCTTGTCCTGTCAATGGACGCCGCTGAAAAGAGCCTGGCTCCGTCCTCCTGACACTCCCCCTTGACATATTTATAACCATGAATGAGGTCACCCCTCAGCCTCCTCTTCTCCAAGCTAAAGAGCCCCAGCTCCCTCAGCCTTTCCTCACCAGGGAGATGTTCCACTCCCTCCATCATCCCAGTTGCCCTGCGCTGGACTCTCTCCAGCAGTTCCCTGTCTCTCTGGAGCTGAGGGGCCCAGAACTGGACACAATATTCCAGATGGGGTCTCACCAGGGCAGAGCAGAGGGGCAGGAGGACCTCTCTTGACCTACTGGCTACTCCCCTTCTAACACAGCCCAGGATGCCCTTGGCCTTCTTGCCCACGAGGGCACACTGCTGGCTCATGGCCATCCTGCTGCCCACCAGCACCCCCAGGTCCCTTTCCCCTGTGCTGCTCAAACTGGAAAAGAAATAAACACCTTCCTGCTGGCGTGGGGACAAACAGCACCACCATTGCCCTGCCTGCAATGCTGTATCTATCAATTCACGTTCGTGAGTGGGTACTCTGGCTTCTCTTGTCAGGGAGAACAGGATGAGTGTCATGTACATCATGATAAAAACATGAATTAAAGCAGCACGCCCTGACATTTGGACTCTCCAGCCTGGTGTGGACTTTCCATAGGGCTTAACGCAGTGATTGGCACCTTTGGTTTTATTTTGTACCCATTAGGTTATGTTGTTCCCCTGTAACTCCTTATACCCGCGTCCTAGGCGGTGGGTTTGTGTTCTTGCAGTTAGAGCAACTCATGTTTTCCGCTGTTAATGTAGCTGCGTAGCAGCCAAGGGTCTTCTTTTCTGAAACATCTTTTGTGAAGTCACGTGGAGACCCCTACTAAGCATCTGTCAAAGCCTTCTGCGACCAGAACAAGCCATATTGATCAAAAAGTGGGTTTTTCACACTGTACATACTTAAGTTTGATTTTCATTAAATTTTGACCTGAATTAGACCCAAATGTTTTTGTGTTGGTTTATTTTAAATGCCACAAGTATTTCTTTGAATACCACAGGTGTGAAAGCCCACGAGCACGTTGCAAAGAACTATGGTGAGCCCCAAAATTAAGCACTTCTTTTTTTTTTTATGATTTCCAGCTCTTCAGGGAACATGACGGCCTTGGCAGCTTCTCTGCTCCTAAAAGCAGCTCATGACAGGGGTGAAATTGCCGGGATCGCTCATTTTTTTTGCTCACTGCAAGAGTTTCTAGGTTCTTCATCTCCAAGCTGGAGATCCCTGGGTTCCAGATTCCTTACCTGGGGGCTGGAAACCCAGGGTGGTTTGGTTGGAACGTGTGTCCTCAGAGCTTTCATGAGCTAAGGCTGAACATTTAGAAATTATAGCAGTGACACCCAGGAATCCTTGAGCACCTTGTGGTTTTTGCCTGCTGATAGATGTCCTGCGGTCTCTTGAAAAGGGATCTGGGGTCTTCCTTGTGATTTTTCCAGGAGTTTTGGCTTGGGACATACCCTGTAGGAGGATGGTCTGCCAGAAAATAACACTTTAGGGGTCCAAGCATCTGGGAGACCCCTTGGGAACTCCATTAATTTTGCCAGATTCTTGCTCTGTGCTTGGTAGAAGCCCATCATTCCCGCATTTCACAAAACATTTCGGTGTTCTTTGACCTCGCTCTAGGTAGAAACGCTTCGACAGGCTTCCTCGGTCTTCCTATCAAGTCCTTTCAAATGGTTAATATATTATTAAAAAGCACCATGGCTCATTAGCAACAAACAAAAGAGGATTGCTCAGGCTTGCTGGCACTTTGTAACGTCTCCAGGGTTTCTTGCTTCCACATTCTCAGCTGCTGCGCAGGTCAGAATGATCGATTTTTCCTGTTCCCTTCACTAATAAGCTTTTGCTACCTTGGGTGCTCGCTGCTTTGCCTTTCATTCGCTTTCTTTGTGCTTCGACAGGGAGAGAGGGTTGAAATTGTTTTCCTGCCACGATAAATGTGCTGCACCTCAGCTCCTAACTGCATTAAGCCACAGAACAAATTGCTTCTTTTGAACTGCTCTGGTGTAACAGTAAAACCAAAATGTCAGCTCATAAAGCATTTTGAGCTGTTCATTGCAGCCTGGCGTCTCTGGGAGGGCAAGTCTTGTCTGGGCCAGTGAGTATTTAACATCCTTTCTAATGTTGTAACTATGAGGTAGGTTCTGGGACGAGTTGTTTGGCTGAGGGAAGTTCTCAACCTGTTGAGTTCGTGGTTTAATTCTTAAGGCTCATATCACCACAAACAATTAAGGGCTAGTGGAGTAGTTGCTGGACTTGCCTTTTTGTCTTTGCGTGGAATGAGATCGGTTCATCCTGGCTGTGATGCTGGACCAACGTGCCGTGCTCCTTAACAGAATAATTGAGTAGAATGGAATAATAGAAATAGAATAATAGAATCATTTAGGCTAGAAAGACCTTTAAGATCATGGAGCCCAACCATCAACCCAGCAACGCCAGGTCCACCACTAAACCACGTCCCTGAGCACCACATCTACCCGGCTTTTAAATCCCTTCAGGAATGGGGACTCCACCACTGCCCTGGGCAGCCTGTGCCAGGGCTTCGCAACCCTTTTGGTGAAGAAATTTTTCCTAATATCCCATCTAAACCTCCCCTGGAGCAACTTGAGGCCATTTCCTCTCGTTCTATCACTTGTTACTCGAAAGAATAGACCAACCTCTACCTCGCTCCAGCCTCCACATTTGCAGGTTGGTGTGTTCTTCACGAGCGAGCCCGATCGCAGGTCTAAGATCTGACGGTATGATTCATTAATTTCATCAAAATGAAAACTAAATCCAGTTCGCATCACATCTGTGGTATGGAGATGAACACCAAAATGATGTCGGGAAACAAAAAAAGTAAATTAAAAACCGCCCACACTTCCAAAGTAGTTTAGAAATCAGTTTCCTGTACCACAAGGCAGACATTCACTGATGTCGGTGTGAGTAGCCAATGAGCAACAGTGATTTCTCAGCCCTGTCTCTCTACCGGGAGTGAATGCTCACACTTGGCGATGCGGCCAAGTTGCGAAAGGACGGCAACGCTCTCGAGGCCACGTTCTTGCAACAGGGATGGTCTGAGGACACAAGACAAGATGAGGTTTGTAGGTTTAAATAATACAGCTGGAAAATTAAATAAGCTTTCCGCTATAGGACCAAAGCTTTTCTTTCCTGCCTGGGGCTTATCTGTTTTTTCCAACAGCAGATGCTCTAATAAAAGATATTGCTTCTCCCTACCAACATCATCTTTCTTCTGCCGGCGTTATTTTCACTGTCGTCAGAGGTGGCTGAAATGAAACAAAACATGTTTTCACATTATGGCAACACTGGGAGGGGTGGCTCTTCTTGCCCAAAATGCAGACTGGGGGGCGGTGATTTCTTGTCTCATCGAAATCTGTAGCACTTCAGAGTCTGAATAAGCCCTGGCAGCATTTTGAGTTCCCAACTTCTGAAATGCAGTTCCAACCAAAATTGTGGACTCTCAGTTTGCCGGGGGAAGGGGTTTGCATTGACTTGCTGAATACATCAGAAATCTTCCCTTCGGTTCTGCCCAAGAACGGCATCGGGAGCAATCTTGGACGTGCGAGAAAAAAAGAACAGGGAATTTAGGAAGCCAGGTATGTTTTTTCCCAGCCCCGATATGCGGACAGTCAGGCTTCGATTCCCCAAAGGATTGTAGATTTTTGGTCTTTCCTTTGGGAACAAATACAGAGAAGGGAGAAACCAGACAAGAGTTATAAGCTCCTGCGTGAAAAGTTCTCTTGTTTCGCTTCCAAAGAAACATTTTTTGAGCCTGTTCGGTGTGGCAAAATCTGACAAAACCCCGGGGGCTTTGACATTTTGACACAGGCAAAACCTTATTTCTCAGAGATGAGCTTTCCCAGAAAGGCTTTCTTGCTCTCTTGTTTTCTGAGAAGCTAACCGATCGTGTCTTAATGCGTGGGAGACAAATCAATCAAACCAATCTTGCCAGTGTTGATAATCGATAGGTATGTGACGCATGCCAGGAAAAGGCAGCTCGTTCTGACACAAACACTGATGTGCAGGGTTTCTGCCATGCCTGGCCCACCGAGGATGTGAATCTGTCGCAGAGCAGTTATCAACCTTCGCCTCAGCCCGAAACCATTGGTACTTTTAGTGCTGCAAACGCCTGCTCAAACCATGGTGTAAGCTACAACTTACAAATAATTCATTGTTTCACCTTAGATTTCACCTTCGGCTTCACCTTAGACTGCTTCAGCTCTGCCTTTGTGGTTAGATACAGATGCCACAGGTAAAGAGAATTATTGCTAGTGCAGATATTAACAAGTTTTAATATGTCTGAGCTCAGCCTTGGCCTTCCTTGACTGGCATCTTTGGTCTATCTATATATTCCACTGTTCATTCAAACCTCTCCTCTCCCTACCAGCAACGGTGTCTCTGCTGAAATGTGCGTGATGTGATGTGTCACCTCCCATAACAATGTCATTATGACAATGGTAATGTTATTTTTCGTGGTGGCCGTTGCAGAGAAGGGATTCAGAAGTGGCAAACTGGACTCTCCCCAATCCGCGTGGACTTGTGTTTCTGTATGGAGGACATTTCCAAAGAATGGGGAAACTGGTGAAGTGACAAGCCATTGGGTGGTGGGTGGTGATGATGGTCTCACCACCTTTTAACTGGTATCTGGCATGATGTGAGGAATCACAGAATCACAGAATCACAGAATGTCAGAGATTGGAAGGGACCTCGAAAGATCATCCAGTCCAATCCCCCTGCCGTAGCAGGAACGCCTCGATAATGCTACATAGGAACGTGTCCAGGCAAGTCTACGTGGACTTCATTGTTTTCTCTTTCTGCAGTGTCCTTAAGAGATGACTCCTGATGATTTACTGGTCTTGAGCACGGTGAAGATCCGCGATATGGGAGGAAGATGCCAGGTTTAGAGCTTTGGTTTTAGTGGGATTGAATAACTCAGTAAGTACCAGTTACAAAAGACACTCAGACACCTATAAATAATTTCCGTGAAGACCCAGCAAGGTTCCTTCTGAGGTGCAATACCTTGTCTGGCTCCTCTCCTTCCCGTTTTGCTCATGTCTGAAACCAATCCTGCTGCTTCTCCTACTAAACGATGAAGAATTCCTGTGGTTTTTGGCTAGGCAGGCAAGACAAGACTCATTTTCTCTTCCAGGCAATTGTTCCCTCCAACTGAATTCCATGCAAGATAAAGGAGAGGTTCTGAACCAATGACAGTTCTGACAAGTTGAGAAGAGATACGCAGAGGGTGAACTCTTGAGTTTATTTCCATTTTTTCGTTACGATGTGAAATAGCATGCAGCCAAAAAACAAGGAAAGAGCACACTGGATTTTAGTGAGACAGCAACAAGTTGTGGGACCTGAAGTGCTGAGGGTTGGGTTTTTCCTGTGAGGGGAATTACTACACTCACCGTTTCAGCACGCTTGAGAAAATAGCGATCACATGAGGGGTAATGGTTTTAAATTAGAACGAGGTAGATTTAGATTAGACACTAGGAGAAGGTTCTTCAGTAGAGCCTGGTGAGGCACTGGCACAGGTTGCCCAGAGAACTTGTGGATACTTCATCCCTGGAAGTGTTCAAGGCCAGGCTGGACGGGGCTTGGAACAACCTGGTCTGGTGGGAGGTGTCTCTGCCCATGGCAGGGGGGTTGGAACTAGATCTTTAAGGTCTGTTCCAACCCATGAGATGTTGTCATCCCATGGCCAAGGTACCATTACTGCTGATCTGAGCACCTCCCAAAGTGCATATAATCATAGAATCATTAAGGTTGGAAAAGATCACTAAGACCATCAAGTCCAACAAAACACCACCGTGATTGTTAAACCATGTCCCCAAGTGCCACGTCTGCACATTTTTTGGACACTTCCAGGAGTGGTGACTCCACCACTGACCTGGGCAGCCTGTTCCAATGCCTCACCACTCTTTCAGTAAAGAAATTTTTCCTAATATCCAATCTAAACCTCCTCTGGAACAACCTGAGCCCATTTCATCTCATCCTAAGTGCAGAACCTTGTAGCTTAACCTATTATAGGCAAGGATGAGCCGGATCTCCGCTGATAGGAGCATTCAGGCTATGGTGGTGAAAACATGCAGCTGAAAATGGGGACTTCTCACCTGCCCTGGCTTTTCCAACATGAACTCAACAGATTATGATTATGAGATTACGATGAATCTTATAGTGGGGACAGTTAAGCTGCAGACACAGGCAGAGACTAGGTCACACCACTTTGTCTAGAAGAATGTACCTAGGATTTGGATTTCACTCCTCCAGCATTATGTACCTCCTATGTGGTAGGAGTATCTATGTGGGAGAGCAATGGTAAGAAGGAAAAGGTCCTTTTTTGGATCTCCAAAGCCTAAACTTACCTAACCCGGGTGTCAACAAGTACCACTGGGAGAGAAAACTCATGTCCTACAATAGTCTGCTCTCCAGCTCTCCTAAACTTTCCGTCTCAACTCCTTCACCTTTGTTTTGGGCAAGTACAGCAACAGAAATTCAAGAAGTGCTACTCCACTTTCACCAGCTTTGCTTGAAACGCCCCCAACCACTGGACTTTTACTGCTTTGGCTGAGGGAGGAGTCTTTTTCTTCCCTGTTGGGAAGCGTTTTGTGGCAGTCAGCTTTAAATTTCCATTTCACGTCGCTTTAAAAACAACTGAAATAAATCACTGAGGTATTTTTAGGTACGCTAGAAAGGGTAAATCTCTCCCCTCTCTTTAAATTGTCGCATTCTTGGGATTTTGTGTTCCATCAAAAACTTCCAGGTCCCCCAAATATTCCTGCTGCTCGCTTCTCAGTAGATATTTTCTCAACAATTTCAGTTCTTTGCTGAACGCATCACGTTTTAGCACCTTGCACATTCTCAGCTTAGCGTTTCAGGAATGATCCCCGTTTCTCTGGATGGAGCAGGAGACATTCCTGCTGTCTCAAAGATTTCATTTTCTGTGAGCAACGTGAGCTGGTTTTCTCACTTACAGACACGCTCAAAGCCTGCCCCTCAGTAGCTCCTGTGACAAAGAGGAGATGCAAGAAACTGCTCTGCTGAGGATCTGGCCTCCTTTCTCCTCTTTGTAATTTTTTTAACTCCCCCCCCCTTTTTGTTTCCTTATATTTTTCTCCGCCAAGTTTGATTTGGGTGGTTTCCAAACTCCTTGATCCAGCAGCGCTGGTGCTTGAACTGCCTGCGTGTGTTGCTACTTGTCAAAAATAGTAAAGGCTAAAAAGTCCAGACATATTTTGGAGGGAGATGGAGGGGAGGGGAACTGGAAATAGCTTTTTTTGGGGGTTTTTTTTTCAAGCCCTCTCCCCCTTCCTCCTCCTCATTCCTTAAGGTCGTTAAACTTGACATCTCTTTAAATGAGCTGGAAGAACTTCAACCTGAAGTGCTTTTCCCTTTTTGAGAGTCTCCCCGCGTTGGATATATCTCTCCATGCTTTAGGCAAGTGAGCGTGAATTTCCAGAGGTGATTGATGGGTTCTTGTAGAAATGCCTTTTCAGTTACAATAACCTAAACACACGCAAAGAGGAGGAAAAGAGATTTTTTATGATTTTTCCCTTCCTGTTTTTACTCTCGTCCAGCAAGTGAATCAGGGTTAATCTGTATCAAAACATGAGCATGTCTTCTTCTCCATGCAAACGCTCACTCCTTGTGAATATTTTCATATTTTCTGTGATTTAAGACTGGTTTTGGCCCACCTCGTGCCTTGAGATGAAGAACTAATGCACTAATTCACCGTACCCTCAAGGCGTCGGAGAATCGTTATCATTAAACATCTAAACTATGCGTTCACCCCAGGGAGAGCTTGTTACTTTAAAAGCCTTTGGTGACGAGGAAATTGAAAGGGAAGACATCTGCAGGTATTAAAGATTCTCAAGCTGCAGCGTCGAAGTCTGCCTCCCAGACCTTCTTTTGTTTGGCGTTGGGTTTTCGATTCACTGTCGTCTCAATTTTGCACCCAAAATTCACTTTTCCTTCGATTAAAGCCAGGAAAACTTGTCACTGATGTGTTTTCATCTAGATATTGTGCCCATTATTAATCTTTTTTCCAGCCTTTGTTGCTCTTAGGTCCCACATCATGGGAATTGGAGATCGTCTTGACCTCATGGCACCAAGCTTTATTTCAGGGCACTGCGGGACATGTGGGATTTTGAAACCTGGACCTGTCTGTCTATTCAGAAGAAGTTTCACGATCTAGCAACAACCTTTGAAACCACAGCACTCCTTGAGTAGCCTGACATGACTTCACATGTCTGGTTCTTATCCATCTGTTCCTGTGCACTGGTCTTTCTTCCACTTCTTTGCTTTTCCTGTCTCCGTGGGTGTGTTCAGAGAACACACATGGTGCCTCAGTTTACCCAATTCGTTGCTCCACCTGTGACTTTATTTCCCTCCTGCTGTGAGGATCTATGAGATATCACACCACAGGATTGGGGCTCCTAGATTAGCGGATGGACATTTTGTTCCACTATTAGCACAGTCCCTGCCATGGTTTTAGCCCAAGCAATCTGTCCAACTCCCAAATAATGCACAGATCCAGTCTGGAAGAAGCACAGACCAAGGACCAAGGCAGTGTAGATACGAATTCTTTTTGGTGATGGAGGTATCAAGATAATTTAACTCTATGGACAGGAGCTATATTCTTGGCACTGGTGAGGCTGGATCTTGAATCCTGTGCTCAGTTTTGGGCCCATCTCAACAGGAAAGACCTTGAGGGGCTGGAGCATGTCCAGAGAAGGGCAACGGAGCTGGGGAAGGGGCTGGAGAACAAGTGTGATGGGAGCAGCTGAGGGAGCTGGGGCTGTTCAGCTGGAGAAGAGGAGGCTGAGGGGAGACCTTCTCGCTCTCTGCAGCTCCCTGGCAGGAGGGGGTAGCCAGGGGGTTCAGTCTCTTCTCCCAAGGAACAAGTGATGGGATAAGAGGAGATGGGCTCAAGTTGCTCCTGGGGAGGTTTAGATTGGATATTAGGAAAAATTTCTTCACCAAAAGGGTTGTCAGGCATTGGAACGGGTTGCCCAGAGCAGCGGTGGGAATCTCCATCCCTAGAGGTATTTAAAAGATGTGTAGGTGTGGTGATTCCATAAAAACATGAGGAAAAACTTTTTTACTGTGAGGGTGACCGAGCACTGGCACAGGCTGCCCAGGGAGGTTGTGGAATCTCCTTCTTTGGAGACATTCAAAACCCGCCTGGACGCGTTCCTGTGCGCTCTGCTGTAGGTGATCCTGCTCCGGCAGGGGGGTTGGACTGGATGATCTTTAAGGTCCCTTCCAACCTCTAACGATTCTGTGATTCTGTGATTCTGTGATTATGTCTGTGGTTAATGGTGGACCTGGCATTGCTGGGTTAACCTTTCAACTCCATGATCTTACAGCTCTTTTCCAACCTAAAGAGTCCTACAATTCTGTGATTTCATCGGTTGTCCTCAAGGCTGGAACACGTTTCCTTGACCCGTTTATTCAGTAGTGTAGGCATGCCCTGAGGACTTTCTTTAGTTTACCTTGTCTCTGTGGGGATCCCACTGACTCAAAGCAGACGTCCTGTACTCCAGGGAGCTCTCTGCAGCAGAGCCAGCACACATTTAGCCTTTCTGCAGGCTGGTGTGCACGGCCTGCGAGTCTGGGGCTCTAATAGCACAGCAAGGACACAAGTTTCCTAGTGCTGCCATAACCTCAAGTCAAAAGGCTTTGGAGGCAGCAGATTCCTGCAAACTTCGTGAGTACAGGTCAGGGTAGGAGAATGAAATGTTCTCTGGGCCCCCACTGATGAAACAACTTTGGCATCTTGGCGTTACTGGACCCAAGAAAAATCCGTGCCTGAGAGAAAGGGCTGGGGAAGACCTGGCTCTGTTTGCTCTGAGAAAACTCAGTTTATTCTCTCGCCTGGATTTCTTCCGTGCCTGGGTCCTGGGTTCACTTTGCGTGGGTGGGGGTAGTAAAAAGGGGCCATAGACAGCCCAGACTGAGGTGGCCTCCTCAATCCATCTTCATTAACAAGCCAGAGCCCTGGAGCTTGGAGATGAGCTGGGAAAGGAGCTGTCTCTGGGTAGCACCACATTTAACCCTTTGGCTAGCAGTACAGCAGCTCCCTCCTACCTTTTTGACTGAAATTAACAGTTTGAGATTCATTTCCACTTTCTAGCAGGGTGGTTATGGCGGGGCTTTTGCACTGCTGAGGGTGGATGGATGATCCTTGTTCGCTTCGAGGTGTGGGTTGGAGAACTGGAAAGGTGGTAGGGGTTTCTCATCTTGCTCCCCAGGGAACTCAGTCTCATCCCTAGTTGTACATGAATTGTAGTCTATCCCTTGTCTCCCAGGCTCATGGTAAAGCTTCCCTGGAGCTCAACCTCAAGGGAAACCCATTTGCTGACCCCTTGGCTGTCATCTCTGACCCATATGGGAGGGAGCTAAGATCATAGAATCATAGGATCGTAGAATGATTTGAGTTGGAAGGGACTTCAAAGATCATCTCTTTCCAACCCCTCTGGCATGGGCAGGGACATGTCCCACTAGATCAGGTTGCTCAAGGCTCCATCCAACTTGGCCTTGAACACTTCCAGGGATGGAGCATCCACGCCCTCCCTGGGCAACCCATTCCATCGCCTCACCACCCTCAGGGTAAAGAACTTCTTCCTTCTATCTAGTCTAAACCTACGCTCTTCCAGCTTCCACCCATTACCCCTCGTCCTATCACCACAGGCCCTTGGAAAAAGTCCCTCCTCAGCCTTCTTGTAGCCCCTTCAGGTACCGCTATAACGTCTCCCTGGAGCCTTCTCTTTTCCAGGCTGAACAAGCCCAACTCTCTCAGCCTGTCCTCGTAGGAGAGCTGCTCCAGCCCCTCTGACCATCACGGTCACCCTCCTCTGGACTCGCTCCCACAGCTTCGTGTCTTTCTTGTGTTGGGGGCTCCAGAGCTGGACGCAGCTCTCCAGGTGGGGTCTCACAAGGGCAGAGCAGAGGGGCAGAAGCCCCTCCCTCGCCCTGCTGGTCACACAGCTCTGAATGCAGCCCAGGACAGGGTTGGCTTTCTGGGCTGCAAGCGCACACTGTTGGTTCGTGTTGACCTTATCATGCACCAACATGCCCAAATCCTTCTCCCCAGGACTGCTCTCAATCCACTCATTGCCTTGCCTGTGTCTGTGCTTGGGATTGCCTCGACCCAGGAGCAGGACCTTACACTCAGCCTTGTTAATCAGCTCCCTTGGGACACCAACCACGCTGTGCCTTCATGGACTTTGTTTAGCTGCAAAGGTCTCTCAGAAGGGGCTGAGGCCAGGCAGACGCTGGGGATTTTGAGTGCCTGTAAGTATTTGCATTTATTGTTGGACCAATGTTACATTTGAATTTGTTGCTGGGCCAAGGTCTGGGTTGATCTGAGCTGCCTTCTGTGTCAAGAGATGCTTGTGTGGATCTTCTAGGTTTCTTCAGGCTCTCCATGAGCACAGACAATTCAGTACTATCCACGTTGCACTGTTGGAGCTTAAATGTTGTCTCTGATTTTGCCATTCATGTAGAGACAAGTGTTACCAAGCCTTAGAGATGGCAACAGTGATACGGAAGAAATAGTGATACAGAAGAAATAGGCAATGTTTCTCCCAGGTTTTAAAATCTTTAATATTTCCTCTCATGTAATTGAGTGGCAACAAATGAAATAAGCAGGATGAAGGCTGAAAAGTAACGAAAGGGCAGAACATTTTCATGCAGCATGTAGTAAACCTGTGGAGCTCGTTGCCACAGGACATTTGGAATCCTAAAAATTCAAATGGTTTCCAAAGTAAGAAGATGCGTAGAAGGGAAGTTCATGCAAGTTATTGAATGCAAAGGCATTTCCAACATGCGGTCTGTGCCTCAGAAGGTCCCTAAGCTATAGGTCACTGGAGGCTGGAAGCATGGAGGCATCTCCATGTGTTTGTCCTGCTCTTATTCACCATCTGGTGTTGACCACTCTTGGAAGCAAACCCTGCACTGGATGCCCCGACCAGATACCGCAGCTCTCATGTCTTTCTTCATACTTTGCTCACAACATCTGCTGTCTTTGCATAAATATTTCACTGGCACCAGCTGCAGCTCTCTGGCAGAACGAGAGTCAGCAGGGTTGACTCTCAGCTATCTTAGTTTTCCCAGAGTCTGCAGGATTTTCAGCGTGTCCTCCAGAGAAGCCGGAGATTTCCTTTTCCCTTTTCAAGCTCCGTCTCAGTCTTTGGTGAGGCTTCAGAAGAGGCAGCAGCCTGGGATGCATTACAGGTGCGTGAGCTGCCGAATTTCAAATGCTTCCCTTTTGTCTCTTAGGGGCAAGGTAAGTGAAAATGCAAGAGCTGTGTTGCTGTGGGTCACAGTCTGAAGTGAGGAAATGAGATTAGGTAACTCCGATTTTGATTCAAACAAATGCAAAAATATATTGCAAAGGGAGGGGGGGGGGGGGGGGGGGGGGGGGGGAAGTGAGGGCTATTCTGTGCTTCGCTGTTGTCTCTGTGCTGGAGATTTATACTGTGACCTTCTAATGAATCTTCAGTTTTGTAAATCCTACGCTGAGCAAAACATGTTTGGGAAAGGGTGAAAAAGAGATCTGTGAGGTCTCCTGAGTATTCTTTGGGATGCTTAGAGTCAGGAGATGTGTGCTGGGTATGATGCACATTGAAGAATAATTTGCCTGTTCCCCCCCCACCCTCCTTAAATCTAATCCTGGATCCTCATATTTACAGGATGGATAAAATCTGAAGTGGAGGCTTAAAATCGCACGTATAAGGGTAGCTCTAATTATTTTTAATGATCACTGGCTATTCTTTCTGAAGTAGCAGCTTCTAAAAGTGATGTTTCATGACCTCAACTGCCTTTATCCCTCTTTTCATCTCTACTGTCCATTCAATTCCCTGTAGCTCAGCCACAACCACTTCTTCCCATGGCAGAGCAACACCGTGAGCCGTGTGGTGACCCCGGGAGGGGTTGATAACAGATGACACCCTTTCTCTGCTCAAGAAACACTGACGAGAAGGCAAGAAGCCTATTATTCTTGTTCTCTCACCTTCTAATTCTGACACTATGATGTGAAGCGTCGTGACATTTGACCACAGGCAGGTTGGAGGGAACGTGAGTTCAGGTGATGGTTTTGGGGTCCTTTCAGAGCACGTCCTCATCAGTCTCTGTGTTAAGGCACCACTGCCTTTGCTCTTGCTAATTTAGTTTCTTGCTGTAGACATGCCAGGGGAAGCTATTCACTCCTCCTGTGGGAGTGCAGTGTCTGTCAGTAAACTTGATGGCTGACTTGTAGCCCTTCTTTGCCGAGGTAAATTACCTGTAGATCAATCGCTTTGACTTCACTGTTACCTTTAAGTGCTTCGAGCTCCAGGTGTGTATGTGCAAGTGTGAAATAGAAATGCCAGCCCAGGTGAAAGGTGAGGATTTTCTCCTTCTGAGGGACATCTGCAGCTGTGAGGGGAATCTGCTGTGCTTTGGGGGCTCCCTTTTGCTCCTGGAAAAATGAATGGTGCCGAGCAGAACAACCTAACCTGGTTATCCGAACACTTGGGCATCCTTGCACTAGTTCCACCTCAGCAGGTTGAGCACTGAAGGCTCACTTTGCGGAGGCATGAATATGGGAGTTGCTCTCAGGATGTACAAAACTCCTTTTCCTTTTCTTGCCTTGTAAACTGCAGGTACTCTCATCTGAGAAAAAAAAAATACCATGATTTTTAGGTAGGTCTTTGCTTGTTTTTTAGAGTACAAGGGACTGCACAACACCACCCTGTACACCCACTTCTGCAAGACCCTTGTACACTCCAGCTGCCCATGTCTTTCTCTCTGTGATCCTACTTTTAGGTCCATGATCCCACATCCATTTGTGCTTCCAGGCTCGTAACCCCGTGTAGAAACCACTGTCCTACAGGCACAGATCTTGCACTACAAGAGCAAGGAGCTTCCTGCCGAGAACACAAAATCTGCCTTTGTTACACTGTGGAAAGAAAATCCTTTAACTCTTAGCCTGCAATGGTTTTAGCACCAAAGTGCTTGGGAATTTTTAAAAAGCCTGCTCTAAATAATGAAAAATGTGAGCAAATTATGAATGGCTCGGCTTGTATCTGAGGTGACTTGGCAGTGCATTCTGCTGCTTTCTGGCCTTGGACTGCTAACGGTTAATTTTGGGCTGAAAGGTGTATTTCTGAGTGACCAGGCATGCTACATTGATTTCAACATCAGCTCCTGATGGAGATAGGGTCTCCTTCACTCACTGTTCGAGATCTTGATGGATCAGGTTAAACCATCAGAGCTCTCACTAATATTTGGGGGAGAATTTGATGATCTTGGCAATTGGTCCGTATCTGGCTGGAGGTGCTTAGAAACTGTTTCTTTGTTTTCGACGAACTCAGGAAAGTACTTCCCAAGCAAGCCATGATGTTTTTATCCCCTACTCTTCTGACCTGCCAGTTGCTATCACTTTTAAGACCCATTTTGCTTTGTGGAGCTGGGAATTGAAAGACAGTGACTTTCTGGACTTGAAACATCTTGCAAGATTGGGACAAGTATTTGTATCCAGGCTAGAGAAAGTCTTACTTCTGCTACTACCAAGTGTGTCCATGTGGCCTGGCTAAAGGCTGGATGAACAGAATAAGTGCACACCACAACCATCCTCATCTGGGGAAAACCACCCGACTGCTTTAGATTAGATGTCCCCAACAGAGAGCACACCGTCAGGAAGCACAAAATGCTGCCCTCACATGAGGAAACATAATGTCATGCTCCCTGCACAGCTGTCGCTGTGGAGTCTTGGGACTTTACCACCTCTTCACCGCCACGTTTCCAATTTCTAACATCTGCCATGTATCCGATTGCCTGACGTAAGGTTGGGCTACCGAACGGTGCTAGTAATTGAAATGGGATGTGTGACCAGTACAACAGAGACTCCAACCCAGTTTTCCCAGACCCATCTTGCTGTGGTGTCCTGATGCCAAAGGAATATATCCCAGCAGGGTATTTCCCCATACCTCGTTCAGGGCATTCAGCTACAGGCAGTGAAATGTGTTCTGTGTTACTTCCTAGGGTTAAGCACGAGGGAGGTATCTGTTTCTTCTCATCAGGCTTATTTTCATTTATTTAGTAACTTCTTGTGTAGAGGGTTTTTTTTTAAAAAAAACCCTCAAGATATTTTCTCCAGCCAGCATAGCCACATGTGCCTCCCACATTGTGGGATTTCACTGAACAAGTGATTCCTAATTCATCTGGAATTTAATAAGGGGTGTTTTCCCTCCATGGTGTCCCAGGTGATGTTGCCTTCACCTTTCCGTCTGGTTTCTCTGAGACTTACCTGCTGAATTTTCCTGCAGTTGGGATGTTTGGGCTGAGACACTTACAGACTCTCCCTGGCTGTTGATTACTGTGGATTTTGTAGGGAAGATGGCAAAACCCCAACGATATGGATCTACAGATAGACTGACCGTAATCGCTATGTTCCCACAGGCAAATTGTGCTGAGAGTGTTTTCAAAGATCGTGGTGCTGAGAAAAGACTTTGAGCCCTTTGACAACAGCAGAAAGGGATGGATGAGACATAGGAAGATGTCTTTGCAAGTGTGTTTAACAGAAAGCAAAAGGATGGTCCCTTCAGCTCCAGGTGACCCAGCAAGAGAAGGGTAGAGGTTGAGAAAGCGAAGCTGGGATGGGGAGGGAAATGCAGGATTGCTTGTGGGAAGGGGGAGATCGTGCTGGGTTAGGAGCTATCGAGCATTCTGATGGCTTCTAGGCAGCTTTTGGGTACCTCCAGAGAGAGCCATATGCCAAGCTGGAAGTCTGGCTTATTATCACAAGAGATAAATACCCTTTTCTTCCCCACAGTAAACTCAGAAGCACCGACAGATGCTTCACATTGGCATCCAAGTGATTTGCTGGAGGCCTGTTCAAGGTACTGGTCCTTCATACTTGTCATCTCTCACCTTGCTGGCAAAAGGAGTTCTTGTGTTGGCACTGATCTGAGGGTACAAACCATCTCCATATATTTCATATATGGTTCTGGGGGTCCGTTTTGGTGATTTTGGTGGTCAGTTCTTGCTGGGTTGGTGTCATGGAATACCAGCCGAGGAACATCAGTGCCCAAAGGTATGTCCCTTTATATCTGAGAAGTGCAAGTCTGGCATCCTGTAGGTCTGACACCGAGAAGAAGGTTCTTTTTAGCTGGGTAGCTGATGAACCTAAGACAGAAAGTTTACATGTGAATCCTACTCACCATCATGCCCCTTACCAAAAAAAAAAATCCCAACACACCCAACCCCAAAACCCCACTGTGTTTTATATGGTAAAAAAAATCTATGCTGTGGGGTGTCAGCCTGGATTCAGAGGTGACAATGCACCCGAGTCACTGACCTTTCACGAGGGTCTGCTTTGACCCAGCAGGCACTCTGCTGATGTGATAATTCTTTTGGCTCTTCACAAGGTGCTGCACAACCCACTGAGGTTCAGATGGCATTTAGAGGGAGTAGCACGGTCAGCCTTCCTCCCGTTTGAGTGGCTTTCCTCTCAGATATTGGTGGACCATTCCTCCTTGATCCATCACTGACATGTGGGTGGTATCTTAGCCACTGGATTCCCCTTGGATGGAGCATCATATAGCTGCCAGATGCTAATGGATTCCAGATATGAGCAGAGATGAACTGGAAATCCAGCAAGGACGTATTTCATGACCCCTTAGCATCCCCCAGAGACACTCTATGGTGCTTTAATAGTGTAAATCTGAGCAGAAATCTTACAAGAGAAAAGTATGTACAGGCTGTGTTTGGGTTGTTGCCTGTTGAAAACATCTCAGCTAGCCTGTGACCTGGCACGGGCTGGAAGTGGTCGATTTGGTTCATGTACTCCAAACAATGCACAGGGGAAACGTGAGAGATTAAAACGTCGAACCTTGCACTTTTGCTGGGTTTCGTTCTTCTGCTTTCACCCATCTTCTTGACTCGCCTCCCTTGTTGTGTGTTTTTGCTGTGAATTGGAAAACGTGATGCCCTGCCCCGAGGTGGGGCTGGCTGTGATTTCAAACCTGTGGTACCTCCAGAATTCTCTCCCACAAAAGCAGAGCTGTGGGCAGGGGTTATCCTGAAGAATGGCAGAGGAACGGTAGACTTTTTGGCATCGATGAGGAAGAAAGTGGGACAGCACTTTGTAAGTTGCTGGGGGTGGTGGTGCTTACATGCCTCCAGTGGGAATTATACCCTCAGCTGGTGAAACCTGAACATTTCTTGGCTGCAGTCGGGATGCACCAAGCTGTGGGTGCTGGGCTGAAGATGCAATCACTGCACGAATTCGAGGGCTGGCTTCTTGGTGAATCATTTTCCAGCCCTTCTCCAGGGTATATGTGAAAGCAGTGAGATCTGTGACCCTTCCTACCGCTTCCATCCATATGTCCTAGAATGAGAAGAGGCTCTGAGGTCTTGAAGTGATTAGATGTTCAATACTTTCCTACCAGATGTGGGAATGGCAGGGCCTGTGTGCTCCTGAAATGTGTGGTTTGACAGGGAAGATGAATGGACTTGCTGAGCCACATTAAATATAAAAAAAGCCCGGGAGCTCCTGTTTCCCCCCATGTCTCCAAGACTGAGTTTTGAAGCTTTCATTTTAAGCTGGTATGGATGGATGGTATGGATTTTAAGCTGGTATGGATGGAAAAGTTGTCAAGTACAGGCAGCATCTGCTGCTCGAGGGGGAAGGAGATGATGTAAAACGTGATCTCTGTGAATGGGGAGCCCTGGGCTGAGGTATGACACACCAGAACATTCCTGCTTTCTGAGAAATACACAGAAAAATGTTAAAAAAACCCACCTCACTAAATGAGCAAGGAGGGGTGGAATCTGGACTTAACATCTTAGGCTTCATTTAGTAGAAGTGAAGCCAGCGTGGCCAGAGAAGATATCCTTCCCTCTGTCCGGCACTTGTGATGTGGAATTTGGGAGTGAAATAACCAACTTTGGGCTCCCCAGCACGAGAAGGTTATTGATACACTGGAGTGAGGCCAGTGGAACCACCGAGATGGCCGGGGAGAGGAGAGCATCGTGTACGAGGAAATACTTGGAGATTCAGGTCTGTTCAGCTTGGAGAAGGGGTTGGACAATAGATCTTCTGGGGCTCCTTTCCCAATCTAAACCCTGATTTTTACAATCAAGTGCCACCTGATCACTCATAGAATCATAGGATTGTAGAACAGTTTCAGCTGGAAGAGACCTTCAAGATCATCAAGTCCAACCTTTTCCCAGCCTTATCAGCACCACTGAATCATGTCCTTCAATGCAACATCCACCCGTCTCACCATCCAGAGACGGTGACTCAAGCCCCTCCCTGGGCAGGCTGTGCCAACGCTGGACAACCTTTCCAGTAAAGAAATTCTTCCTTGTATCCAACCTGAACCTCCCCTGGCGCAACTCAAGGCCATTTCCCCTCATCCTGTCACTGGCCACTAGGGAGAACAGACCAACCCCACCTCACTACACCCTCCTTTCAAGTAGTTGTAGAGAGCGATGAGGTCTCCCCTCAGTCTCTTCTCCAGGCTAAACAGCCCCAGGTCCCTCAGCCGTTCCTCGTATGACCCACGTGCTCCAAATCCTTCTCCAGCTTGGCAGCCCAACTCTGTGTCCCCTCCAGCACCTCAGTGTCCCTCTTGGAGTGAGGGGCCCAAAGCTGGATGCAAGACTCGAGGTGTGGCCTCACCAAAGCTGAGCAGAGGGGAATGACCAGTCCTTCTGTGTTGCCCATCAGAGCAAGCACTGAGCTCGCAGAGCCCCGTGCAGCAGACGAGCTGCGTGTCTGTCTCCTCTCCCACCGACTCTTTGTGCAATTTGTGTTAATGGACCCTAACAAGGACCTCCAGCATGTCCAGTGCCCTGGGCAAGAGCTGTCCTTCTCTGCCCTGTAATTGAGACTCTCACCAGCACCCAGGCATCCAAAATTGTAGCTCAGGCCGCCCGGAGATGATGGGATTATCTTTAAAATAGTGCTTTTTCAGAAATGAAGGTGGCTCTGCAGCACCTCCGAGCATTAGGCTCAAGAGTTCAGAGGCTGCTAAGGGAAAAGGGAAAGGGCGCTGTGTGGCTGCTTTCTGCAAGGATCATTTTCATTTATTTGCTTTAAAATGACTGAAGATCGAGGTGTTTTATCAGGTAGGACAATTTGCCGGATTATGTTCTTCTTTTAGAAAAAACTGCAGTGTTTCAAGCTGTGCACTGTACGCATTTCTTTTGGAAAACTCTGGTTTGCAGGCAGGGAAATGTTGAAACGGCTCAAAATTTGAAATCCTCCCATGAAACAGGTTGGGATATAGTCAGTTAAAGAGGTCATGGGCTCATCTACAGGGCTGGTCCTTGTGGCTGCTACTCGATCATTCACATTCAACATCTAATGGTAAGGATTTTTTTGAAAAATGGGCTCCTCTGGGTTTATTTGGGTGAGTTAAAGAGGAATAGTGCCCAAGCAACACGACAGATGCCTGTGATCCATCCTGTGTCAATGATGTAGCGTGAGGTCAGACATGGAGATGGGTTCAGTGGCCTGAACGTGTAAATATTTACTGTATTTTCAGGTTCTGGATTATCTCTCCAGGCTTCCAAAAGCCTCTGCAGGAGGGTGGAGGTCTTCCCTAATTCCTGAGACAGAACTGCAGCCTGTCTGCATGTCTCAGCTGCCCAATGGCACCTCCCAGGTCACAAAATACCTGGATTTAGGAAAAAAAAAAGTATTTACAAGTGTCTTAACAAGTTGTTGGGCGTCAGCTGAACCTAAATAACTCTGTGTGTTCCTGTGTGCATGATCATTCTCTGCCCATGGCCCGTACAGTTTAAAGCAGTCGAGTTCATCCTAAAAAATAAACTTTCCCACTTCTCTGTATCCTGGCCCAGGAGCATTTTCTTGCTGAAAGGCTTCTGCTCTGCTTAAGCGTCGTGTTTTGTTAAACCACAGTAATTTGCACATGGTGCTAAACCCTTCATCTCCCCATCTGCACAAGCTACAGCTATTTAGTGTTATTTTGCTTAAAATACATAACATTTCTGCATATTTGAAGCGCTTGCTTCAACGTGGGCGGAGGCAAAGGGAAGTTTTTGGCTGGGTCCCTGCACTTCATTGTCTGGCTGGTACTTACGGGCTGAACTTATAGGTGCTTCCAGGCTTAACCACAGTTGAGTTCTTGGAAGGCTTTTCTTCGCTTTATTTCCTCTTTTATGTAGGAAATGGTAAAAAAAAAAAAAAAAAAAAAAGGACGAGGAGTTTTTGACTCGCTGGAAATGGCTCGAAATAAGCTGCCGCACGTGACTTCATTCTGTTAGGAAAGTGGGACGGGCAAAATTGCTGCCAAATTGTAAGCAGAAGGGTCACCCTGCTCTGCAATTACCGCGATCCCTAATGCACTGAATTGCAAATCACATCTGCTCCTGGAGCGTAATACTCTCAGAAGAGATGGGGAAATGGTCTGAATCTCCAGCCTGGGTGGGAAAGTGATCAGCCTCAGTTCCTTAACTCTGCAAGGAGGATCCTTGTACGACAGCAAGGGGCAAAAGTACCACCTGCAAATCGTGCTGTATTAACAGCTTCTCTGCTGGGTGTTGCTGTGCTGCCAGAGGATGGTTTTGGGGACTTTGGTTGATAGATGATAGAATTTCCCTCTCCCGGACTCAAGAATGTGCTTTGAAATGACGACTGAAATATATCACGTAGATAAATCTTAAAGCATTTTGACTCTTCTGATTATTTTTTCTCCAGCCAAAGTTAAGGGTTTTTAATGGGGGAATTTTGCTCAGAATTGTCCTGCTCCCATGATGGAGTGACCCAAACTGAACAGCAATCCTGGCAGCAAGTGGGCTCCTGAAACTGGACTCCTCATTGAAACAGGATGAGTCCAGAGCTCAGTCTAGCAGCCTCGATAGTTGTCTCAAGAGAAGAATCATAGAATCATAGAATGGCCTAGGTTGGAAGGGACCTTAGAGATCATCTGATCCAACCTCCCTGTCATGAGCAGGGACGCCTCTCAACTAGATCAGGCTACTCAAGATCCCGTCCAACCTGGCCTTGAACATCTCCAGGGAGGTGGCATCCATTCTCTGGACAATTTATTCCAAAATCTTCCCACCCTCGTACTGCAGAATTTCTTCCTAAGACCTAATCTAGATCTATTCTGCTTCAACTTAAACCCATTTCCCCTTGTCCTATCAATGCACGCTCTTGTAAAAAGTCCCTCCCCAGCCTTCCTGTAGGATCCCCTCAGGTATTGGAAGGCAGCTCTTAGGTCCCCCCGAAGTCTTCTCTTTTCGAGACTGAACACCCCCAGCTCCCTCAGCCTGTGCTCGTAGCAGAGCTGCTCCAGCCCCTGGGTCAGCTTTGTGGCCTCCTCTGAACTTGTTTCAGCAGATCCGTGTCCCTCTTATGGTGGGGACACCAGAACTGGACGCAGCATTCGAGGTGGGGTCTCACCAGAGCAGAGCAAAGGGGGAGAATCCCCTCTCCTGCCCTGCTGGCCACACTCCTCTGGATGCAGCCCAGGACAGGGTTGGTCTCTGGGCTGCAGGAGCGCTCTGCTGGCTCAGGTTGAGCTTCTCATCTATCAAGTCTCTTGAACTTCTCTTTTTTTGCATTTTGCTTCCCAAAGGGGCCATTTTTGCTAGGAGGACTCCACTGGGAGCGTGCACCAGGACTGAGAAGAGGACCTCTTGGTCTGAAAATCACTGCCTATTTGAGACGAGAGGATGTGGCTGTTGGGTTGGAAACTTGGAGCTCAGTCTGCTTCTGTGCTTGCTTACCAAAATAAGGTCACTTTTTCATCCCTGGCAATCTTTTTGCCACCTGCCCACCGTGCTTATTTGGACCATATCTCTGAATTGCAATGCAGCTCTGCACCAGTACACCCAGTTAGCTCTGGGACTGGTGGCAACACACCTGAGCCTGACCATTAGTGATGCAGATGTGCTGCATCACTCTTTCTGAACTCAGTGTCTCTGGACACCTCACTGCAAGGTACCCACTGATTCAGAGCTACAGAGAGATTTGCCCATCATGGTGTGATACATATTTACCTTTATTTTCCCTGACATGCATGTTTAAATGTCCATGTTGAAGTGCTGTAACAGCTATTTTTGTGGTTTTCGTGTTTTGGGTTTTTTTTAAAAAAAAAAAGCACTTTACTGTGAGATTTGTGTCATCCTAAATTTAGAAGACCTAAAGGGTACTAGTGGTCAAAAGGAAATCTTTTGGATGATTTTTCTTTTTCTCTTTTCTCTTTTTCTTTTTTTCTTCTTTTTCTTTTCCTTTTTCTTTTTCTTTTCCTTTTTCTTTTCCTTTTTCTTTTTTCTTTTCCTTTTTCTTTTCCTTTTTCTTTTCCTTTTTCTTTTTCTTTTTTTCTTTCTTTCTCTTTCTCTTTTTCTTTCTCTTTTTCTTTCCCTTTTTCTTTCCTTTCCCTTTCCCTTTCCCTTTCCCTTTCCCTTTCCCTTTCCCTTTCCCTTTCCCTTTCCCTTTCCCTTTCCCTTTCCCTTTCCCTTTCTTTTCCTTTTCCTTTTCCTTTTCCTTTTCCTTTTCCTTTTCCTTTTCCTTTTCCTTTTCCTTTTCCTTTTCCTTCTTCTTTCTTCTTCTTCTTCTTCTTCTTCTTCTTCTTCTTCTTCTTCTTCTTCTTCTTCTTCTTCTTCTTCTTCTTCTTCTTCTTCTTTTTTCTTTTCTAGTTATTGAATAACACCAAGTGGGCACATTTGAAGTCATTCACAATATATCCTGTACAGGGCACAGAACGAGGGTCACACTTTGCTAAGTGTCACATACCAACCCTCTGTCTCCTTTAAATAATCTGCCTGCATGTGCTTGCCCTGATATCCCTTGGGGAGCAGCTGCACTCAGTTTCACGCCAGAGATCAGATGCAGCTCATTGCTGCCGACTGCCCTGGGAAGTAGGTTTGGTCGTATCTTCTTGTCTTTATTTACTTTTCCAAAGAACTGGAACAATACCCCTCTTCTCCACCACTGCTTTAAGGGGGTCTGCTGTTGTCTCCCTGGGGCCTGTTTTGATCTTTCATGTTGTTACTGGTGGGGTTATTTTTTTGCAAAACGAGCAAATCTTAGTGGGGTAATGAATAAATGAAAGGGTGCAATCCTCAAGACGCAACTGATCCGAATGAGACCTCATGTAGCATCTTTATTTGAGATCTTGTTTGCTTCCAGGGACGGTGTCCAGGCTCGCAGCCCCATGAGGGCTGTGTCTGCACTGGCCCCATCGTTGCTTTCTAGACATCATGAGAAACAAGGACTTGTTTCCTCTCTATGGGTTTTTCAAGGCAGAGGTGGTTGAGGATCAAAAAGCACTGCTGGAGTTTCCCTGGCTTTTATCTGATGAATTATGTGCGGATGCCAGGACATTTTTTGCTAAATGTTAAGCCTGAACTTTAGAAATAGAAAGTCTTTCCTCTCCAGAAAGGTTGGCATTAAGGCAAGTGATGATTGCACATGAACAATCCTCTTTGTTTGCCTTTCCTTACTCTCAATTGGTTTAAAATATCGCTGATTGCTTGAGTAGCTGAGAAGCCTCTCTTGGAAATCTACCAAATAGGCTTCAGCGTAGTTTATTTTTATTATTTACATTTGGCCGGGTTTGATTCCACCTCCTTTCTTTTCTTTTCTCTTCTCTTTTTCTGACAATTAAAGAACCAATTTCATCCTTCACCCCTGCCCTGTCCTTTTGATGGAGGGTGTTTGGCTCTAGGGTTTGGTAACAACGTACAGATGTTCACATCCCAACCATCTACTGCTCAGCAACCCAACATGGAGCTGCCACGTGGTCTGAGACCAGTTCCTTGAGGAAACGTGGCCCATCATGCAAACAGGTTATGGGCTGAACGGGCTTCATCTCAACAGCCCCAGCACTGAGCTGGAGATGCTGGACACCCTCGGTTTCTTCTCCTTGCACAGGGTGGTCATCTCTGTGGATTAGGACAGAGCTGAGTGTGGAAGTGATGCAGGTGCCTGCAGAGATCCCTGAACTAGTGCCAAGCAAATTAGGCTTGAGGATGGGAAGTTCCAGCTGTTTGGTACAGTGCTGTGCTGGGTTATTAGCTCAGCAGCGTTGCTCTACCACCTCAGCTACCACCTGTACGTACCACCTAAGTCAATCAGGTACTACAAGCTTACCGTAGAATCATAGAATGGTTTGGGCTGGAAGGGACCTTAAAGATCATCTAGTCCAACCCCCCGCAGTGAGCAGGGACGTCTTCAACTAGATCAGGTTGCTCAGAGCCTCTTCTAACCTGACCTGGAATGTTTCCAGGAATGGGGCTTCTACCACCTCTCTGGGCAACCTGGGCCGGTGTTTCATCACCTTCATCCTAAAAATGTTTCTTCCTTAGATCTAGGCTGAATATATTCTCCTAGTTTAAAACCATTGCCCCTTGTCCTATCACAACAGGTCCTGCTAAATAAATTGTCTCCATCTTTCTTATAAGACCCTTTAAGCACTGGAAGACCACTATAAGGTCTCCCAGGAATCTTCTCTTCTCCAAGATGAATAGCCCCAACTCTCTCAGCCTGTCCTCATAGCTGAGGCGCTCCAACCCTCTAATCATCTTCGTGGCTTCCTCTGGACCCACTCCAACAGGTCCGTGTCCTTTCTGTGCTGAGGACCCCAGAGCTGGTGGGTGGGGTCTCACCAGAGCAGAGCATAGAGGCAGAATCACACATAATCACACAGAATCAGAGAATCACAGAATTGTTGAGGCTGGAAAAGACCTCTGAGATCATCAAGTCCAGCCTATGACTCAACACCGCCACATGGGCCAAACCAGGGCACTAAGTGCCACATCCAACCTCTCCTTAAACCCCTCCAGGGACGGTGACTCCATCACTTCCCTGGGCAGTGCATTCCAGTGCCTGAGCACCCTCTCCGTGAGGAAGGGCTTCCAGAGATCCAGCCTAAACATCCTCTGATGCAGTTTCAGGCCATGCCCTCTTGTCCTGTCAGTGGTTGCTCACCTCCCTTGACCTGCTACCGATGCTTCTATTGGACATGGTTGGCCTTTTGGGCTGCCGGTGCACGTTGCTGACTCATGCTGAGTGTCTCATCAACCAGTAACCCCAAGTCCTTCTCTGCAGGTCTGCTCTCCTTCCTTAGCCTTGCCCTGCCTGAGCACCAAACACGTTATGGTGAGGACCATAATGCTCATATGCCTTCTTACCCTTAGGGTGGGGGGTCTCTGGCTGCCTGAAGGAACAAAATCTATCGGATCAAGTTGGTGTGATGGTGGGATATCTCTGTTTAAGAAATGCCGTATTTGCCTGATTTTGAAAGAGTAAATTAGCTGAGTTTGAAGGGAAGAATCCTGTAACTGAGCAAAAGCTCAATGCTTTGAACATTGGAAAGGAATCTGCTTCAAATGGTGCAATAGGGCATTGTGCTGTGTCTTCACTCTTTTCTAGGCAACTGTGAAGCCATGAGATCTGGATGTGTAGGACAGCCAGCCTCATCAGCGCTGTGACTCCTGTTGCAGGCTGTGGATAAGACTGACCTCCATCATGCTGCAAACTGCCTTGTCCCAGTGATCCTGGAGACAACAAAGGGAAAGAGAGCCCATTGGGTTGCTCCTTGCATTTCTACTGAATGCTAAGAAAGCCAAACATGCCCAGGAGGAACGCTGATGGACCTGGTTTAAAAGCACAACTCGGTGGCCTGCTGTCACTTTTGGGCATGTCCAAATGGCAATCAGAGCCCTGCTCACTCTGGAAATGCATTTGAGCTTCGTGGTACAAATATCTCCTGATTGCCCCACTCCAGGGTTGTGAATGGATTTAATTGCAGAATGCAGATACAATTGAAATTAAGCCTATTCATCCTGATAACGAGGCATTCAAGGGTTTAGGAGCTTTGTATGGTTCAATTAGATTCATTTGTTAAGCCTGAGCTTTATGGAGTGTTCCTCTGAAGTCTGGAGTCTGCAGGCAGTCCTACTGCTCAAAACTGTGAAGTAATCCTGGAGAGCTGATGTTTTCAGGGAGGAGTGGTCTGAGTGGGAGGAAAAATAATTGTGAGTATATAAGGACGTGAAGCAGTTAATTCCTGGGATGTTTTGCTGGAGTGGGAAAACACCAGCCTGAGCGTTTTCCCTCTGGGCTCAGGCTGGTGGGGAGGGATGGGAAGAGCTGCACTGCCTATATCCTTACTTTTAAACTTGTGCCTGAACACCTGGAAGCAGGGGCTGATTAGTAATTTGAGCGTCTTTCAGCTGCCGTTTGAGACCAGTCTTACTTATCAATGGGGCTTTGATGGTCTCAAAAGCAGTAATAAAATGTGGAGCCCTGAGGATACACTGTATGTCCTGCTCATGTGCCATCCGCTTTGGCTTCTCTTGGATCTCCAGGGTTGGGATGGGGCTTGGATTCCCTCAAAATTTGCATCTCCAGCCAGTGTGTTCCTGTTCACCCTGAGGGCTTCTGTCTTTAATTCTTCCTTCCTGTCTTTGACCTTTTTAGCCTGTTTTATCTCTTGGCCAGGTGATAGTAGCTGCAGGGATGGACAAGATCTACCACAGTGAGACCTGCTCTTCATCACGTCTGGAGTTCTGAGGACTTTGGGCATTTCAAAATAACCAGTGGTGTGGGGAGGAGCCCCAGGTGTTCCCCTACTTTGAACAGCAAAAAGCTTGTTGTTTGGGATCTGGGGTCCCTGGTTCTTCCAGTGAGTTTCTTCTGGGCTGAAATCTCCTCTGGTTGGGTGGTGTAAGCTCTAGGGGTGTCTGCAGGGGGAAGTTCATCCTGCTCCTGTCGTGGAGTGCAGCTCCTCTGTCTTTGACAAGTGCAGGAGGTGGTTGGACCAGGGGTTCCCTATGCTCCTGTGAAAGTGAGATGTTGGATGTGCTCCTGTTGACCCTGTTTGGGGCTCATCTCCCTCCCAGTAGCAGGGAGCCTCATCCTCCAGTGTCTCAGCCACTCCCAGCCCTGCATGAAGAGTCTGCCCAAAGAATCATAGAATGGTTTGAGTTGGAAGGGATTTTAAAGATCATCTAGTCCACCTCCCCTGCCATGGGCATGGACACTTTCCACTAGACCAGGTTGCTCAAAGCTCCATCCAACCTGGCCTGGAACACTTCCAGGGAGAGGGGACACCCCAGAGCTTTGTGGTCACCCAACGCCAAGGAGGCAAATGTGGCACTTGTGTCGTTTTGGGGGTTATTTCCCAGATGTTTGCTGTGTTCCCTTCACCACCCCATGCCTCAGTTTCTTCCTGCCTCTTAATATCAATGCTAACATCCTCCATCTAAGGGATTATCTCTTAGAAAGCTCTCTGCTGTTGTGAGATGAGACCTCATCACTGTCTACAACTGCCTGACAAGACGTTGCAGAGAGGTTAGTGCTGGTCTCTTCTCACGGGTAATTACCGATAGAAAAGAGGGAATGGCTTCAAACTGCAACAGGGGAGGGTTAGACTGGACATTAGGAAAAAAAATTTTCATAGAAAGAGTGGTCAGAGGTTGGCACAGGCTGCTCAGAGAGGGGGTTGAGTCCCCACCCCTGGAGGTGTTTAAAGGCCTTTGAGATGTGGTGTTGGGGGAGATGGTTTGGGGTGAGCTTTGCAGAGCAGGGTTGGTGGTTGGACTCGATGGTCCCAGGAGTCTTTTCCCACCTGAATGATTCTATGATTCTTTGAAATCAAGTGCAATCATGGTTTTGTTTGAGATGTCTTGCCCCTCTTGTTGCAGGTTAGGGCAGGGCCACCACCCACACAGCAATGCCAGACCCCTGTATTTGAGCTATAAATTAATCCTGCACCCCGCTTCTCGTGCTTGCCATCCCTTCCAGGTGCTGATAACCAGCCTGGACTCTTTGGCCCCCTGGAAATAGAGATTTTTCTCTCCCCCTCCCAACCGTTTCCCCAAGCTGGCCCCTTCCTTTCCAAAAATCCCAGTTATTTTATTATTATTTTGTTTCCACGAGGTAAAGATTTATTTTTTTTTTTATTCCCCTCCCTCTTCATTCCTACATTCCTCCAGAAATCGCACGGGGTGGCATCCCCTGCCCCAGCCTTCCCTCTGCCGCCTGCCTCGGACCCAGCTGCCAGCCCGAGGAGAAAAAGTCGGAGGTGGAAGGAGGAGGAGGAGGAGGAGGAGGGGGATGCCCGAAGCGGCCCCTCCTCCTGCCTCATAACTTCTTCTTCCAAGCTTGTGAGGAGTTTCGCTGCAGCCCGGCCAACACGGACGCCCATTTCTGGAGCCGTCGGACCCTCTCGCTCGCAGGGGAGAAGCCAACGCGCAACAGCTTTGCCCAGGTAAGCAGCACCATATATCTGTCTGTCTGCCCAGATGTCAGGTTTTGTACACTTTGTTGTGTTTTCTCTGCTCTCTCCATTCTCGGGTTTCAGTTAAATGAGCGACGGCGCAGAAGGCGTGAGAGCGGGCCGGGGGCGATGGGGAGGATGAGGAGGTGGCAGCCCCCAGGGCTGCAAATCGCATCCCAACCTCCCGGTGCATTGCACAAGCAAACACCTTGTCGCCGTCTCAGAAGTCCCCGAGATGCCCCAAACCTGTCTGAAATTTGAATTTTGGGGTGACTTTTTCTCTTCTCATGATGGGAGGTGGCTCAAGAGGCATCAGCGCATCTCAGAGGCAGGGAGAGGTTGTGAAGAAGCGCTGTCGCGTGCAGCACGTGGTAGGATGTTTTGGGCTGTTGTTTTTTTGAGGTTTTCTGGGAGGAAACGAGTTCCTGTGGCCTCCTTTGATGCACCCAGGAGGTCTAAGCATCGCAATGGGCAGAACCTGGCCGCAGTAAACTTCCCACCAGTGGAATAAGGAGCTATATTTTTCTTCTAATCTTGTTCAGTTGGATTGTGTGAGGTGGATGCTGGTAAAATAGCAAATGCTGAAAGCAAGTCCTGGATCAAAGCTGTAACAGGAACAGAGCAGACCCCCCCTGGGACTGATTATAACTCCAGACAAAATGGATATTTCAGTGAGTTATGGGAGAAGCAGCAGAAGGGCTTGGTCTGGAGCCGTTCCTGGCTCGGGATGATTTCAGGGTGGGATTCTGCTTTCCTACAGCTGGGCCAGACTGGGTCTGCAAAGGTTGTAGCGTTGCAATGAACACGGTGACCGCTCGGGTGCAAACCACATGCACGCAGCTCCAAGTTGTGGGTCTGCTCCTTTCCTGACCCAGCAACAAAACCCAGGTTTTCCTGCCTTAGTAGTGGTTACAGTGACTGAGATCCCTCAGCACTCGTCCACCTATTCCTGCCTCCTCCAGCAGATGCTGAAATAATGTCTCGCATGGAACGGCGGCGATTAACAATTTCGTTTGGCTGCAATCCATCGCGGGCCCAAAATACTGCAATTGCTGCTCGCAATCAAGAATTACAAGAAAGCGCCTTTCTTCTGGGGAGAGAAGAAAATTAACCACCAGGCAGATGATTCATGGGGTGTCTGAGAAGTCTTTGCGGCTCTGACAAAGAGGTTGGTTCATAGGATGGAGCCTGCAGAAACTGCTTCATGCACTGCTTGTGTCGGGAGGAGCAGGAAAGGGAATGGATGATGATGCTGTCTGAGGTCCCCAAAGCTCCTGCAACGTGACCCCTTCCGCAGACACCTCTGCCCCAAGCAGCATCAGGCCAGGTCATGCAGGGAGGGAGATACATTGGGCCGAGAGGTGCTTGAGGTTGTGTTTGAAGGATTGGCACGTGATTATGATGACATGTCCTCACCTGTGGGTCCTGGCACTGTCCTCAGCCTGGCTGAGGGTGTGATGTTCATACGGTGCAGGATGGGGAATTGTCGGGGTGATATTTCCTCCCTGGAGGCTGTTTGAATGGCAGCTGCTCAGGGGTTTGTCCCTGAAGCAGCTCTGTCGGCTCTCCCAGGTCTTAAATATTGGTGCTCTCGGGCTTACGACTGAGAGAGGGGTGAAAGCTTGTCTGCTTTTTCCACCTAGCTTCCCCAAGCATGGCTTGTCTTATGTTTCGGCTGGTTTTAGATCTTCCCATCCCAAATAGTGCCTCCCCACCAGATTTGTTTCTGTGACCCTGCTCATTCCAGATATTGGACAAGGGAAAGAGGAGAAATGCAGCAGGACATAAGCAGGTGACACCTGCAGAAATGCAGCAGGTGTGGCCACCTGGACCCTTGCCCTGGGCAGTTGTCACCACCCAAGGCTTTGCTGACCTGCAACCGCTGCTGGAGGGAGCCAGAACAAAGATGTAATTCCTGAACCTTTCAGGCCTGTGCTTTGGAAAAAGACTTTTCCTGGGGAGAGCATTTTCGTAGCTGGCAGGGACCGGGGATGCTCAACCAGTTGTAAATGGGAAAGCCCGACAGGGGAGCGGGGGAAGGATGGATGAGCAGAGCTGCTGAACACGACTGTTTGTCGTGATGGGTGATGTTTCGAGCTTGCTGAGGTGGTGCAGGTGGTGGTGAAATGTGGGTGGCGTGTTCAACGTGGGCCTCGCCTTCAAGTGGAAGGAAGGCAATAAAGAAATTCATGTAAAAAGCGAGAGATTTGGGTTTGAATCCTCTCAAGCACCCCGTTGGTTGGCTGCTGAGGGCTCCAGCTTGGGGACTGGGTGTTCTTGCCCTGCCTGGGGGAAGATGCTCTTGCCCTGGCTGAGGAGTGGATGCCCCTGGCTCAGCCTCTCCAATTCTCTGTCCATAAATCCTTCTTCCCCTGTGTCTTAAGGGAGAACACATGCAGCAGCAACTTCTGGGTGAGCAGGACGAACGGAGAAGGACATCCAAAATGGGTTCAGCTGTATCCACGGGAGCTTTGGTGGGATCATCCTGCAGTGCCCCAGAGGAGTCAGGGATGCGAATGGGCCAGAGTCACCGAGATATCCTGGTGACAAGGACCAAGTTGTGACCTTGTGCCAGGGATAAGTTCTTTCTGGGGAGGTTTCACTGCTACCATGGCCTGATCCCTCCTGTTTGTGCAACTTGCCCCTCAGCACCTGGTCAACTCATTTTGTTTGTACACTCACTCTATAAAAGCCCGACCCGTCCAGATGGATATGAGGAGCCAGTTCTCTCTCTCAGCCTTTAACACCAGTTTTGTGGTGGGTATAAAATATGATTGTACCAGACAACAAGTTTGTATAAAGGTAAAAAGAGATGATATATATCAATAAAATGGAAAATGATGCCAGTGCTGTCTGTTTAGGGAGACGTCTCTCTGCCACAAACCCTTGCTTCAGCAACTCAGGCAGTGCTGCACGTGAAGTCTGAGAGACAAAAATAGTCCAAATCAAGATGCCTATCTAGTTGTACCATCTCAGCAGCATGAAAATTCCTGGGAAGCATGGGAATGTGCATTAGGGAGGGGTTTCATGCGCTTAATAGAAACAGAAACTGAGATTTTTGGTGTCTCCATCCTTTTCAGTGGGGACTGTCAACACAAGAGAGCAGCTGGTATTTCCATCATGATCATGTCAGGAGATTACAGGGGACATTCAGGGCCCATCTTCATCATAGGAGGCTTTGTACAAGCATAGACCCTAGGGGTCATCTTTTATGGTGGGCTTGGGGTACCCCGTTGAAGGTGACTCCTGACCATGGCAGGTGGCATAGCTATAGACTGCAGGTCCTTGGAGGGGTTTCTGTGGAGTTTCATGGGTTTGGAGGAGTAGGTTGGCAGGGCCAAGCTGCCCACAGAGGGTCCTGAGCAGAAGATGGGGACATGCAGGTCACATGCACAAACCCTTCTTCCCTTGCTTGCTCCTGCCATGTTCAGCCATGGTCCTTGTTCTGGTAAAAGCGAAGCAAATTGGTGGGAGGCAGTGGAATGGCATCGGCCCAGAGACAACAGGGATCTGCTTGGAGAATTTATCGTGCTGCAAAACCGAGAGGCTCCCAGGGGATCCTGGACCTCAGGCTGGGATCTTTGTTTTCTTTGTCTCGGCTCCCAGTCCTCTCAGTCGCGCTAAGGAGCACTTTGCAATGTGAATAACCTCCTGGAAAAGACTCAGCCAGAGCGCGAGTAACCTGAGAAATGCAGACCTGGCTGCCAGCCAAGCAGTCAACCCCTTCATCGATTGACTTCCCAACCCTCTTTTTACACAGACAGACAGGCACACACACATCTGTTGATCTCCTTGTCTGCAACATCCTCCTGCTCACCTGAAAATACTGCCTTTGACTCCACCAGTACATAATCACAGAATCATAGAATTGTTTAGGTTGGAAAAGACCTTTAAGGTCATCGAGTCCAGCTGCTAACCTAGCAGTGCCAGGTTCACCACTAAATATGTACCTGAGCACCTCATCTACACGTCTTTTAAATACCTCCGGGGACAGGGACTCCACCAATTCTCTGGGCAGCCTCTTCCATTGCTTGACAACCCTTTCAGTGAAGAAATTTTTCCTAATACCCAATCTAAACCTCCCCTGGTGCATCTTGAGCCCATCTCCTCTTGTCTTGTCACTTCTTCTTTGGGAGAAGAGACCGACCCCACCTCGCTACACCCTCCTGCCAGGGAGTTGCAGAGAGCGAGAAGGTCTCCCCTCAGCCTCCTCTTCTCCAGCTGAACAGCTTCAGCTCCCTCAGCATCTCCTCATCACACTTGTTCTCCAGACCCTTCCCCAGCTCCGTTGCCCTTCTCTGGACACGCTCCAGCACCTCAAGGCCCTTCTTGCCATGAAGGTCCCAAAACACAGGATTCGAGGTGTGGCCTCAACAGTGCCAAGTCCAGGGAAACAATCCCTGCCCTGGTCCTGCTGGCCACATCATTGCTGATACAAGCCAGGATGCTCTTTGCCTTCTTGGCCACCTGGGCACATGCTGGGTCATATTCAGCCACTCTCAACCACCACCCTCAGGTCCTTTCCCACCAAGCACTTTCCAGGCGCTCCTCTCCAAGCCTCTGGCATTGCAGGAGGTTGTTGTGTCCCAAGTGCAGGACCCACAGGACATACTTTTTGTCTTATTTACAGGAAGACAGATGAATGAGCATTGTCTGATGAACGCCCCAGATGTTACCAGGGCGAAGAAACTGCAAATATCCTTAGAACTGTAATAGCTATTCGGTGGGTGGCTCATGTCTCCATGCCATGCATGGTGAGGAATCCTTCTTTGCCTCATGGCCAAAAGCAGGTTGAGACATTTCAAAAGAGCACTGAAGTGAAAAAAAAGAAGGTGAAGTTGGTTTCAAGGTGTTCCCCATTTCTGCGAATGTACCCCATGACTGTTTGACCGGTATTAGTTGCCTCTCTTTTGGCTTTTTCCCCTTCAAGTGTACTATTCATTTTTGAAGTAACATTCACTCGTGATGCTTCTCAGGTGGTGCATGCCCAGGTGATGCTGTCAAAGGCTGATTTAGCATCAGAAGCCCTGTGGGGAGGGCACTGGGGTTGAAGCAGAACCAATTGTTTCTTGTAGACCTCCAATGAGCAGTGATGACCAGCAAAAGTCACCTTCAGAGTTATCCACCCCAAACCTTCACTGCACTCTTGGTATTTCTTGCAAGACGGAGAGATTAGGTGTGGGAAGCAAAGCCTTCTGTGCTGTTTGCAATGACTACACGAGCAAAAGCTCCAATCCCTCCCAAACTGGTTCTCTTGGGGAGGAAGAAAGAGAGTGGATGGAGACAATCTTCGCAACCACCACCTGACCGTAACTTCCTGCTTGGAAAAATTTCCTAAGTTTAACAAAGAAGGTATTTTTACTATTGTTAATGTAAAAACCTGCTGTGTGTGGAGTCACCGTGGTGTGAAAGAGAGGAGGGTCTAGCTTTCATTTCTAGGACTTGTGAAGTATATTTCTGATTTTCTTCTTGGTGCTTCTAAGCTGAAATGCTCCATCCAATGCTCCTGGATGCTGCTTGGATGGTTTCTACAGGAGGTGGAAAATGGCAAAAACAGCCTCAGTTGGATATGACTTTGCAAGCTGTCCCATACCAGGGGAAGTGTTATCACCTTTCAGTTATCTCTAGTTATTTGTCATCTTTTCAGCACCCTTGCTGCCCTCTCCCAAATGGGGAATGGCCCAAAACCCAAGGACATCTCTCTTTCCATCAGATCTGAGCACATCCTAACCTGTCCTTTTCTCCGTGTTGTGTGACTCCAATGTAAAAAACTGTAGGAGCTGAGGAAGAGGATCTTGGAGCTGTGCTGAAACCTGATGGATGAGGAGAGAATGGGGCAGAAACCTCTCCGTGCTGCATCTCCCACCCCAGAGGAGAATCTCTTCCCATGCCACAGCTCCCATCCCAGAGGAGAATCATAGCCAAGCCTTGCCACGGTCTCAGGAGACCTACTGAGATGTTAATCCAGCTGCTTTTATAGATGGCCCCCATCTCCTCACTACATTTCCTGGGGAAACAACAGCTCTGGGGTCTAAACCTTGAGTTGGTGGGACCAGGAGGCCAACAGTCCCTGAGGGTCATTGCCTTTGGACAAACCAGGCACATTAAGCTGGGTGCTGAAGTGGAAAATAAGGCTTCCTCCAGCTCTCACTTCATCTTCTTTTATTGAGCAGACTCACAAGATTTACCCCTCTTCTCTTTCCATCATCTCTGTTTAACATTACTACGCAGTGTACCTCCTTTAAATCAAGAAATCAATGGGATTTGTTAAAAAAAAAAACACACCCAAAAGCACAAAAAAAACCCAAAAAAACCTTTTCTCAAAGCTCTGTCTCTGAGAGAGGGAGTCATTTACCCATTCTGCAAGGAGCAGCAGTTTCTGATGATTGCTGACTCTGCTGTTTAAACAAGCGCTGTGCTGCAGCGCGCGGGTAAAAATGGTTGAGGAGCTAAGACCAGCTCTATGAGTTTCAATAAGGCCAAATGCCGGGTCCTGCACTTCGGCCACAACAACTCCCGGCAGCACCACAGGCTTAGGGGGAGTGGCTGGAGAGCTGCCAGGCAGAGGGACCTGGGGTGTTGATTGACAGCGGCTCAAGCTGAGCCAGCATGTGCCCAGGTGGCCAAGAAGGCCAGCAGCATCCTGGCTTGGATCAGCCGTGGTGTGGCCAGCAGGACCAGGGCAGGGATTGTTCCCCTAGGCACTGGTGAGGCCACACCTCAAACCCTCTGTTGAGTTTTGAGCCTCTCACGACAAGAAAGACCTTGAGGTGCTGGAGCGTGTCCAGAGAAGGGCAACGGAGCTGGGGAAGGGGCTGGAGAACAAGTGTGGTGGGAGCAGCTAAGGGAGCTGGGGCTGTTCAGCTGGAGAAGAGGAGGCTGAGGGGAGACCTTCTCGCTCTCTACAGCTCCCTGGCAGGAGGGGGTAATGAGGTGGGGTCAGTCTCTTCTCCCAAGGAACAGGTTGACATGGCATGTTGATGGCATAATGATGTCAACATGCCTGAAAAAGAAGCAATGACGGAGCCAGTGAATGTCCAACAACAGGACAAGGGGCAACAGGTGCAAGCCAGAGCACAGAAGGTTCCACAAAAACATGAGGAAAAACTTATTCCCTGTGACGGTGCCAGAGCCCTGGCCCAGGCTGCCCAGAGAGGGTGTGGAGTCTCCTGCTCTGGAGACTTTCAAACCTCTCCTGGACACGTTCCTGTGGGGCTGCCCTGGGTGACCCTGCTCTGGCAGGGGGTGGCACTGGATGATCTCTAGAGGTCCCTTCCAACCCTCAACGTTCTGCGATTTTGTGAAGTGATAGGACGAGAGGAAATGGCCCCAAGTTGTACCAGAGGTGGTTTGTATTGGATATTAGTAAAATCCTGATCCACATAATTAATTCTAAACACTTTGGACTGTGTTACTATCATCCTGGTTTAACCTGAGGGGTGTCCAAGGGGCTCTCAAAAATACGCGGGAGTAATTCGTGCCCCTTTGGACTTGAGCTCTGGCTTTTGGAACCCTTTTGCAGCCCTGCTTGCAAACTCAGCAAGTCCTCCCTGTGGATCAGCCCCTCCGGCCGCTCCTGGAGAGTCCCACACGTTTCAGGAGTGTGCCCCCAGCTACTGACAAGTCAACACATTCATATTTCTGTACAAAAACAGCTTAAAATCTGTATTCAAGGGATTCAGAGAGAAATCAATTACCATAAAAATCTATTAACTCCATTAAAAAGGAAACTGTAAACTTTTGACCCCCTGAGGCTTATTTCTGTCAAGCAAGGAACGACCCATGTTTAACCAGATTTTACCTCCCTTTCAAATCTACCATTTCCCTCGAGGTTTGAAAATGCCTTTAACTCCCCCCCGTGGCAAACAGGGCCTGAGAACAGGAGAGAAGCTGCAGAAATGCCCCAACTGGGCTTCTCCATGTGAGCATTTCAAAGCTAAGGACAGAATCAGCATTTCCCAGGTAGAAAATCATGAGGAGATTTGCTTGGAAAATGGACAGACCCTCTAGGTGACTCCATCAAATGCATCTCCATCCTATCTCTTGAGTTTTTCTAACATTGGTGACAACACGCTGCTTTCAGATGACCCATCGGGACCTTTTTGGAGTTGGCAGCGGTTGTGACCTTCACTGTCCACCTCTGTGAGCCTTTAGGATTTACTCCACCCTTTGCTTCTTCACTGGTGTCTTGAGCCTCAAGCCCTTGTTTTCATTTTTCATCCTGCCACCAAAATTCAGCAGTTTGAATCTGCCCTTCTCTTTAGTCAGTGCAGTCTGCACCTTGTTTTGCCCCATCCATATATTGTGCGAAAATACAAGTAGACGTTCTGGGAGCTCGGCGACCTGTGAATGCTGGTGCCATCAATTCCTGGACTATCTCCTCACCCTTCTCGTGCCTAGTGCTTCCACGTCCTTTCTCATTAATTCTCTGCTCAGGCCAATCTCTATATTACAATTACACATCTTGGTGTGATCTCTTAGCGGGGCTGCTGGGAGCCCTCTCTGTAGGATTTCATTATTTTTGTTCTCCACGAACAAGAGCCCTGGTGTGTTGGGCTGGGTCCAGGGGTGTCTAGTAAGGTGAGATGTAGCTGGAGCATTCATAAGGAGGTGGCCGTGTGTGTTCTCTGCTGGCTAATATAAGGTTGTGCTCAGCCTGCAATCCTTCAGAGGGACCAGCAAACAGAATGTCCCTCCTCTGTCCAGCTGGCTGTTCTCAGGACGCCTGTATGAAAACATACGAGACTTGCTTCCCTCTGTCAGACTTGGCTGAAACTGTCGAGATTTTCCTAGGTTGTGAGGCAGAGTGTGTGTCTGCTCGTGCGACGCGTGCTCTGGCGCGCTGGTGGGTGTTGGGACGCGGATCTTCAGGGATGCCCCTGGCAAGGCTGTGCATGCCCAGACTCAGCTCTCTGCTGTGTTTTTTTGTGTCTGTATGCAACAGGGATAGACACTTGACGGATGGAGTTAGCAGCATCTGGCATGGGAGATGCAGGAGACCCAGCTGGAGCCACAGGCAAACGGGCAACAGGCACCAGCCAGATGAGCCTGAAAATCCACTGGGTATCATCCTTTTTAGACAGACGTTGCTCACTGAGATTATTTATTTATCCCCAGATTTGTTGGGGGGGAAAAAAATAAAATAAAAGGAAGAAAAGTTGATTGCAGACATATACATGGGAAGAATAAAAGGAGGGAACAGCCCAGCCTCTGGCACTACTGCAAGTATGTAAGACCTGCTGGTTTTTCCTCTTTTACCCCCTTGCATCTTGCCAAGCTTCCCACAGCTCTGTCATCTGATCCAGGCGAGGTAAAGGGAGAACCTGGTTCATCAACTTTGTGGGGTTTGGAGGCAATTTGTTCAAGGAACTGTAAAACCCGGAGAAGTTGCCCCTATAAATTATTTACCGGCGACTGTAAAAGATCAAGGAAATTGCTGAGATTCTTTGCAAACCCCTGAGGTTTATGGGGTCACTTCCCTCCCCTCTACCTGGTCTCTCTAAAGATCTCTGTAGTGGTTTTAGGAGAACTTTGATGGGCCGATGGCAGCCAGCATCTGCAAAGATCAGCTCAGATTTGCTGGATTTAAGCCTTCTAACATGTTGTGTATATAATGAGCATCGTGGTGGCACCTAAGTGAGCTGGTGGCGCTGAAATGCTCTGAGTTGGACAACCGCGGTGGAGCAAATCACAGTCCTCTGTCCACTTGTTACCCAAAATATCACATCCTGAAAGATGAAGCACATGGAAGGGGCAAGCCCAGATGTGATCTTCACCTGCTGATGGGCTGTGGGTGGAGGGAGGTGTTGGAGCACGTGTCTGGAAGCTGCAGAGCAGCTCTTCACCTTGATGTACGTGTCCCACGCTGCCTTTTCTCACCTAGGGCTGGCATTTCACACCCAGGTGAACCTTTAAATGCAGTGGGATTTGGGAAGGAATCAGGAAGGGGAAAAATAGTAGAGAAAACGACTCATTTTCCTTTCAAAGTTGGAGAAAAGCACCCTTGAATTTGGGATTATCTATCTGGGTGTGCTGCAGCCATCCATCAAGGACACACACTGGCAACGCAGCAGCAGGAGCTGGGTGAGTTTTCACCCCAGGTGAGCATTTGCAGCTCACTGCAAGAAACTGAAATTTTTAAAATACACGTAATAAAAATCAGAAATATTTAATGCGTTCAGAAATTGAACACATAAAACTTCGGCATGCATGCACATGTGCGTATATGAATTCACGTCTGCCAGGAAATCTGTTTAGTTTGCGGCACCCAGGCTATGAAATCCTCCTGAATCCCTTTCCTCACCTTTTGCAATGTGAATTCAGGGTGTGACTGTTCCGAGTTTGAGCCCTTCTACACCTGCAGGGTCTTTGTGCTTTGTGAATGTTAACATTTACTCGCTGAAGGCCTCGGGCTCACCACATTTTTTCTTTTTCTCTGCAGAGTCTTCTAGGACTTATTTCTTATATGACTATTTTCCTATTGCTGTGTTAATGCACTTTTTTTTTTTTTACCATATTAGTTCTGTGCTGAAGCATTAAACGATACCAAAGCTGGGGAAAAAATAAAATAAAATAATCGCTCTTTGAGAATAAACCGGTATTTCCTTGGAATTACAAAGAGGAATGGAGATTTCTGTTAGCATTTAAGATTTTTCTGATTTTTTTTTCCCATGTGTTTTGGGCTCAGCCTATGCAAAGGGATCAAGCAGCAAAGAAATTTCATCCTTGATTTTGGGCAAGAATGAGGTGGGAGAGGATAAAATGTCACAAAATCAGCATTTTCGTAGTATCATAGAATGTCTTAGGTTGGAGGGGACCTTAGAGATCATCTTGGAGGATCTTTTCAGTGTGGCAGTTGGTATTTTGGGGGGAGGATCGGGTGAACTGGTCACAGTGTGGTTTGCAGAAATTGGGGATTCACCATATAGACCAGTAAGACCATTAGGAAACTCCAGGGCCGGCTGTTTTGACAGACAGATGCTCTCGAAGGATCTACATTAGCCGTCTCAGTATGTATGATTTTGCAATCTGGTGTTATTTTAGGTATGGAATTTCTCAGAAGAGAGCGTCGTATTGACAAGCTAAATGATCCTTCGCTTTGGGCAGGAAGAAGTGTAGAGGCGTGAAACATGGAAGAGGAAAAGAGGGGATGGAAGGAGGCCCTTTTTGAAAAACATTCAAATAAGGATTTCTGCATGAACATTTCTGGAGGGACGTATGTTTTTAGTATTAATGTAGAGCTCAGGAACCCAGTCAAAGGTTTTGCTGCCTTCTACTCCATAAAAGGTTTGTTACAGTCCAGGCTAGACCTTGCCCTACAGAATTTAGGATTAGATGGGAAGGGAAAAGGGGATGCTGCCAGTTTGGCATTGCAAGAAGGGCACTGGGAGCTGAGGGACGATGGGTTGATCTTGCCAAAGCTTGTAACACAACTTTTGTGGAAGAGGAGGGGGTAAAATCCAGTTTTCTTGGGTTTCAACTCTGCACTTCTCCATTATTTGATTTCCCAGAAGCTTCTTTATCCCTGTTGTTAAAAAGGCTGCGTGTGCTTGAGGGTTTTGGTGGGGTTTTGTTTGTTTATTGGCTTTTTTGGGGGGAGGCAGGAGGGGTGTTTTTTGTGCTTTGAAGCCATTTCCACAGCAACTAGTGGCAGCGCGGGGTAACTGCAGCACGGCAGAGATCTTGGTTACACCCGAGTACACCCAGAAATTAGAAAAGCGAAGGAAAATAAGAAGCCAAAAACACTTTAGGGGAACTTAAGTCCTGAGGGTCTCAGAGATGGGTGTAGCTATGTGATGGGCAGGGTGACCACAGCCCTGGCACCCCTGCAGCCTGGATGCAGACCAGGCTGCTCCAGGTGTTTGTCCTTCATCTTGTTTGTTTGAGGATTCATTTAGGTGGGGCCATCCCAGGCGGTGCACAGGAACTCAGCCTTGTTTTCCAGAAGGGACCTGATCTATAATGCCATGTGATTTTGAGGCTGCACGTTGTTAACTGGAAGGAACAATCCCACTGTGGCAAAGAGTTAGGCTGGATGAAGTCCTTGAGTTTATTCTTTTCTCCACATCTGTAATTTCCACTCTGGAAGTATTCTGTGTCTCCCTGTGAAATCTGAGATGAGCAGGTGAGGCTCAGAACAGGAGAAGAACTTTTTATTGCTCATTAAAAAGAAGAATAAAACCCTTCTTGGCAATGCCACTTCTGCTGCAGTTCTTACATCACAGAGTGAAGTCCCTGCTTTGCAGAGGATGACTTCTGTAGCAATTTTGGGGAGCCACCAAACCATCCATGGGCAGTAACCAGAGCTTCCAGCCCCTTTTGGCTGCTCCACAGTGGTGTGCTGGCTCTCCAAGAGTGGCAAGTGCAAGGCAGTTACCCTGGATTTAGGAACCTGAAGGTTAGTTGCAAAACAAGCTGATGAAGCCCTGGGTGCAGGTGATGGCAGCGATCTTTCCTCCCTGCATGATTGAGGCAGCAGATGCTTCCCTCTTTCATCACACCACTGATACATTTAGGCTTAATTGCCTGAGGTTGTGGTTGCCTGAAGAAGGGTGCTGAGCTCTCCTCTGTAGCCAGCATCAGCAAAGAGATGAAGGAATTAGTGGATTTATGGGCTTTAATGCCAATTACCCCAGCCAAGGTGAGCCTTTGTAGCTGGAGAAAAGCTTCCCGTGCCCCTATAGGCAGGTGGGAGCATCACATTCAGATGGGATGCATTAAAGCCTCTTTTTTCCCCGCAGCTGAATGGCTCTCCAGGCTGTGTGCTGACTCCAGGAGCTAAGAAGGAGCTTATTCTTCCCAAGGAAAAGGAAAATGTTGTATGCCCAGATCCTTACCCTGGCAGTGGCTGTGATGCAGTACAGAACCGTGGCTGTTCACGAAGGTACGTGACAAGTGGGCTACCATGAAAGCAACAGCTGGGGGTGTTGCTGAGACACATCAAGGTGAAAAACCATTTCCAAGCAGCTATTTCTGCTGATATCATGGATGCACGTACAAGATGCCTTTAACTTCTGCATCGGGCCCTTTTTGGCTAGCAGAACATCTCAGCTGGCACCAGGAGGTAGGCAGGACCTGACTTGCTACCATAGGGTTTATGGGGAAATCAGGGCTCTGCTCAGTGTCCTGCCTCTGATACTGTTCCACCTCAGCGGCTTCAGGGAAAGGTGGGGAGAAAGGGAAAATGTTTCCCCTTCAGATTCTTCTTCTGATCTCCGAGAGCTGGTACGAGCCACCACACAGAGGGTATGAGAGAAAAGACCTCCAGGAAGCCTTGAAGCCTCCTTCTACTGTTTAGAGAATTGAGATGGCAGAAGGACTCATCTCCTCCCTGGCGCCCTGTTGCCTGTGCAAACCCACAAAGAGCTTTTGGGGAGAAGGGGCCAAAAGGAGACAAAAGGACCCCAGACAAGAACTTTGTGGAGTTACAGCGTGATCCACAGCTCATCTTTGTAGCCTGAGTCCTGCAGGGGTGGGAGGCTCCTCGTGAGCATCCTACAAAGCTAATACAGAGCTCCTAGGACAATCATGGGGCTGGGGGTGAGTCAGTGAGTCCTCCCTCTTCACATGGTTCTACAAGCTTTGAAGGTGTAAATTCACTGGGACTAAATCCAGCAAATTCAACAAGGAGTTAATAGAAGCTTTGGCATCAGCTACAACATTAACTTAATTAAGTTCCCGTCCGTCAATTAAGCCAATATACTTGACTATAATGCTATTTAATTCAAAGCTGGGAACAGTGCAATAAATCAACATTTACAGATGTCTCTGGCAAACCTGTGATTGATGAAATGTGGTAATTTTGGAGGTGTGTGGAAAATTTCAAATAAAATCATATCCCCCTGTGATTAATATAGCTGTCTGTGCTGGTATTTTCTCGAGAAGGTACCAATCCAAATATGCTTAACATCGCATGTGTCTGATGACAGCTTCAGGTACCTGATCCAAGCAGCAAATGCTCCTGGGTTTTGTTGCCAAGCTGGGCCCCTCAGAAAATGTGCTGAGCTCTTGGCTTGACCAGAATGGTCGTTGTTTGCCCCTTTATAGAGAAAGAGGAATCATCCTGCCCTTTTTTTAATCCCATGGAGCCCTTGATTTTCTTTCTCCATGTTACTCCTGGATGCAAATGAGGGCAGGAGCGTTGTGTAGGGTGAGCAGGACTCCCAGGGGCCAGGCATGGATGGAGGAGGCTCTCAGGGGATTTGGGATGTAGAGAGAGAGATAGCAAAGGTCCCTCTGATACCAATGGCATTTTGAACATGTTCTCCAGATCAGGGCCATAAGTGCAGGTGTCTGAGGAGAAGCTGTTGGCACTGCCTTGAGTAGCTCCAAGAGGTGGGTGGATGGTTTGTACCTTTGTTAGGATTTTCTTGTGGTAATACAGGTGGTGGTTACTCTGGGAAGCTGTTGAATGATTTCCACCAGTTTTGAGGTTGGAGCCAAGGACTGGCGTTGCCTTCCCTTCAAGTCCTTCTGGGGGATCAGGGGTATCAAGGTCCAAGCTAGGGAGAAGGGGTAGATCCAAGCAGCAGCAGCTGGGAAAAGAGCTTATGGTGATGTACTGTTGGCAGCTGAGCTGCCTCCAAGGCATCCACCCTGATATCTCAGCTGAAAAGCACTTATGGAGGATTGAGAAAGGAAGGGACATGTCAACAGAGAGCTTTAGGATGGAAAACTGAGATAACTGTCTCCCATTTTTGGTGAGGGAAAGTGCTTTATATTCCCATTTGGGTTGGAGTTACACCAAAAAGAGACAGTCGTTATTTTTGTGCAGTAAACAGAACTGTTAAGTCGTGAAGAACTCCGTGCCAGGAGGCACAAAGAAAGATGAAAAAAACAAAAACCTTGGGTTACAAAGACCCTTAGAGTACCACCCACCCACAGCTGGCAACTTAACCCCTGGCCTGTTGTGTGGTCCAAGGGGATTGACCAGGGACACGCCAATGAAGGAGAGCACAGAGCCTGCATCTTTCCAAGCCCTTTGGGGAGCCTGCTTATAGAAATGGAGTAAAACTTAGGTAAATTGAAGATGTTGAAGCTTTCCATTTGCAGCAGAAGCATGAGAAACCCACTAGCACATCTCCCCAGCAAATTGGAACAAATGCTGTGGCCGGGTTGGGTGTGAGTTGGGTCTCCAGATCTGCAGCTGAAGGTCAAGGCAGTAGCTGTGTAAAGTCCAAAGCAGCAGTGACACCAGAGGAAAAAAAATACGGAGAGGTTGAGCCCTGTCCTGGTGACCAAGATACAAAAAAGCCCTCCTCCAGCAGTCAGCATGGTCTATTTTTTAGCAGCCCTGCAATAATAACTCAGCATCTGTCTGCAGGGCAGAGAAAGACCGAAGTGAATATTCATTTTGAGCATCCCTTGCAGAGCCTTCATGAATTTAAGCATCCCTAAAAATCACCAAATTTCTGTCCATGAAATGCGTTTCTTGGATGCCAAAAGAAAATTTAAGTAAGTTGGGACTGATCACTAAAGAAAAATATGCCTTGATACCTGTTGTTTTAGGGCTGGCAGAGCATGGGTGGCCAGGTGGCCTCATGTCTCCATGAGTATCTCATGTTGTCTCTGAAGACCCCGATGCAAGAAGCATAAGGTTGGTGGGGTGGCAGAGCTGCCACATTCCTAAATTTCAATGACTTGGGTGTCGATGTCTGCCTCTGGGCACGAGAAACCCCCAGGCATTCCCTTTGCTTCCAGCATATCCTACAAGGCCTCCATGACTTGATGGATCTGGGTCTCAGTGTTTGTGCTTCAGCTGAGAAACTTTCCCTTGGACGAGAACAGCAAAATGGAGCATTAGGAGGAAACTAAAGAGATCAAAGCAGCTTGTTGCTCTGGGGAAGCTCATGATTATCCACTTCATTGGGCCTAAGCTGCAGTATCTCAGGGGTTCACATGACTGAGAAGGGTTTATTTTGTGGCTGGTGCATGGCATGGCATGGGATGAGCCTTCCTGCCCCTCTTCTCCTCCCTCAGCATGCAGAACAGCGGAGGTGGCAGATATTTTGTTCCTCGTGGGGCAGTCACAGGGCGTGGAGAGGGAGAGCTCCCAACTGGTCAAGGACTTCATCAGCAGCATGGCCCGTTCCTTTGAGAATGTGGTGATGGGCAGAGGAGGCATCCGGCTGGCGGTGGCACTCTACGGGGAGAAACCAAGGTGGGTCAGTCCATCCTCTACCACCAGCACCTGGGTTTCTGTGGCTCTAGATGAGTAACCACGTCCCCAAGGTAAAAGAGGTCTTGCTGCACTGCTGAACTATTGCAAGAGCAGAGCAAGAATGTGACCCCCAGCAATGTCGCTGGTGGTTGTCCATGGGGAACTTTTTCAGGACAGGGAGGCTGGTATTTAACACAAAAAAAATCCCCACCATCCAATTTGAGGTAGTGTTTTATGGTAACAGAGCTGTGGGGCTCATAACCTGGAGCTCTTTGAACACTATGAACAGGACTTCTTGCCTTCATACAAGCCTGGTGTGACCAGCTAAATGTCAATGTTATTGCTGGTCGTTGCTATTGTTGGTGCATCCTTGCTGTAACAGTGTTTTCTTGCTCCTTTTCCACTCTTATCCCCCCATTTCCCATTCCCAGGATGAGTATTGAGCTCACGGATTATGTGACCATTGAAGAAATGCTCGTTGCAATCCAGGATCTTTCCTTCAAAGGTGGCAGCTTAAAAGTAGGGTCAGCCCTGGCATTTGCAGCTCACGCCATGTCTCGCCTGGACACGCTGCAAGAGGGTGCAGCAAAGGTAAGAGACCTTCTGTGATGGCTTCCCTGGTGCCATCCTCAGTAGGAGCCAGACCTCTAACTTTTTCACCTGAAAGCACGAATGAGCCATTTTTTTTCAATTTATTTCTAGCTTGGAGTTGAGGTACCACGTTGCAGAGCTCATTCAGCTTCAGGTCACTTTGTTGGTGATAGAAGGAGGCAGGTACCTCCAGATTTTCGAAGGACTGACTCACTTTTTAAAAATGCTCGTGTTGCCCCATGGATTGCAGGGGGACCTGGTGTTCTAGTCTTAAATGCACCCAACTGAGTACCTGAATTTGGGACACTTACTCCATAAGCTAACTGAGCAGGCTCAGGGCACGATAAGGACAACTAGTGGCAGTGGTGGAAGCAGCTGTTGTTAATGGTCTGCACCCATCCACTCTGGTTGTAAAGCAGTAGTACAATTAGCGTCTTACTCAAAAAGTGGAGGTGTTGCCATGTCTTTAGTTTTCAGACATCAGTTCTGGGTCATTGGGTTCTTCAGATCATTTTTTTTTAAAGTTATTTTGTTCATAATGATGCTGAGGATGCTCAAGAGAAGGTTTAATCTGCAGGCTGCATGAACCAGTTCACTTTGTTCTCACGAGAGATGTTCTTCAAAAAAAGGAAGGGAGCATGAGGAGTGGATACACCCACGAATCAAGTCTGGAACTATCACAGCCAGTCTTTCACCTCTAGTCGGCATCTCACATTTGCAGCTCAGTGCTGTACCTTCCCCCTTTGCATGCTAAATGCAGTCTGTGTGATCCGTGCTACCACTGTGGTCACTGAGACCTATTTTGGGTCACAGAGCAGGAGAGAGAACATGCTGATAGAGGCAGGATGTGTTAACTTCAACTGCCTGGTTAAAGGTGCTGCAGCAGGGTCTGTCTTCCTTAAAGCATCCCCATGCACCAGCCGTATCTCCTGCTGGGTGGTCTGACTTGGGGCTGCCCAAAAACTTTCAAAGGTCTGGGGTTGGTGACTCTGGCTGTCATTTAAACCCAGGCTGTGGCTGAGTTTCTCACCTTCTGATAGCATCCTCCATGTGCCACTGGCCAACTGTGTTGTCCAAGGTGCAGCATAGAATGTTTTAGGTTGGAAACGACCTTAAAGATCATCTAGTTCCAACCACGCCACCATGGGCAAGGACACCTCTCTCCCACCAGACCAGGTTGCTCAAAGCCTTGTCCAACCTGGTCTCGAACACTTCCAGGGAGGGAGCTTCCACAACTTCTCCAGGGAACATTTTCACTGCCTCCTTCAAGAACTGTTCTTGTGGGCTTGTAGGGGTGAATCTTCTCTCTGTGCTGGTATTAATTTCCTTCTGGAGCCAGTTACTGCCCCAAGCAGAGGTGAGACAGAGCTGAGCAGGGGACATGCAGAGAAGATGCTGTCATGAGCAGCAGCATTTAAGCTCTCGTCCTTCCCAGCTCATGCTCATGAAAGCTGATTTCATGTGACTTGCCCCAGAGGTATGGGTTATCGAAGGATTTATTTTTCAACTGCCCATCCCTTTAGAGAGATGAGACTTCATCCAAGGTCTGGCTTGTCAGTGTGAAAATCCTGCAGCTGTCTCCATGACCTCCTCGTGTCATGCTCTTTCATTCTCTGGCTCTTCCACCAATTCTTGCAGGTAGTTGTTTTGATCACGGATGGGAAATCCAGCGACTCAGTAGAAGACAAAGCCCGGATCCTGCAGGACAGGGGGGTGACAGTGTTTGCCATAGGTATGTATGGACTAAGTTACGTGAAGCATCATCACCAAATACACAACAGCCCCCTTTCCCTAAAAACTGCACTCATCCCCAGGTTTAGCCTCTAGCAACTACTGCGAGTACAGAAAAATCACATCTGTGCTGTGCTTTTTTGTTGTTGTTGTCGATAGCTGATTTATTCAGTGGAAATCTGCGGTTTTGCATCTGCCAAAACTACTTGAGAATTCAGGAGGAGTTCAATAAATAGTCCTGTAAAAGTCAAAATGTTTTGATGTGACATTTTCAAAAATGAAATGTTTTTAGTTTGGAAGGTTTCTCTTAATGGGGTTCAGAAACCAACTTGAGCTACGTTAAAAATGCCCATCGGAATAATTCTGTGAGCAAGGAAAAGTTTCAGCCCCTCCCTGCCCCCAAGAGCTAACTGCAGTCATTTGTTAAAAGTCCTTCCCTTCACCAAACATTTCAGGGAAGAAGGAGGTGTGGGGGGTGATGTTTCATTATAGAGTGAACAAGTCAATTTGGGCAAACAGGAGGTGAGAATCAGGGAGGGTTGGTTTGCTGGATTACTTTTTGCCCCCTTTTTTAATTCAACGACAGGAAAACCTTGCAGTTTTTCACACAGCCTCCCAAAGTCCCATTGTTTCTGTATCCAATGGGAAGGATGAGGCCAGATCCTGCCCTGTTCCTTTTTGCTCTCCACCCCAAGAGAGCTTTCCACCTCTTGGCCTTAAAGCAGCTGTCAATGTCTAAAATGACTCTGGAGAAAACCCTGGCCACATTTCCCTCATGGCTTCATCTGCTTCACCACTGCCTGTCCACCTTGAGCCTCCATTCCTTGTTTCATCTTTCACCATGGGCAGCATGACCGCAAAGCTGGTGTAAAACTCAGACCAGCACATTCCCCCTGCTTGCTCTTGACAGCCCTTGCCAACACCTGGCCTGCTCCACGGATGGTGTTTGATGTCCTCCTTTGCTCTTCTTTTCCTCCAGGAATTAAGGATGCTGACAAGAATGAACTCGACAAAATAGCTTCAGAGCCCACTGCAGAGCATGTGCTTTATGTTGAAGATGTCCACCTGCTCTACAGCGTGGCCCCTAAACTCTCTCGAAGGCTCTGCTTCACTGCCTCAGAGCCACCACGACCCATCAAACAGACTGTGCAAGGTGTGTCAGGGCTCCAACTTTACGCTGATATTCACCTGCTCGAACCAGCCCCTTCCCAGTCCCTGTATATGCCAGCCACACCACGGAGATGGACCTCCCACATCTCCTCTGTTCATCACAAGGGAGCTTTGGGGCTTGGATGGCCTTAGAGGAGCAGTCAGCTCACTGAGCACGTGTTGCTTGATGGTGGTGGACTTCTGTTTTTTTGCTTTAGTTTGCACCTCCATGGTTTGTGGGTTGGTGCCAGATCCTGAAAGTCTTGCTGCTGGTTCAAACAAAAGGAGCAGCAGTGGGCTGGGGCAGCATTTCTGCCCCTTGGAGGCTTTCGTGGTGGCCCTCTCATGGTAGGCTCCAGCAGCACAGCTCAGGGTCTCTGGAAGAACTTTATTCCTTGCAGAAGATGCTCAGAGCAGCTGAAGAGATTTCCAAAGACATCTAGATCTCTCCTCAAAGAGATACTGGTGTTGCAGAAACTCATGAGAGTATGAGTTAAAAGCTTGGGGCAGAACTTGGGGGAACTTCATCAAAGTCATTAGAGGGGTGGGTTTTGGGGTTTTTTTTTTGCTTTCTGTGTGGTTCTGTAGCACTTCAGGGCTTCCTGTGATGTTTCATGAAGAGTTCAAGTTTTCTTGCCAGATATTCTCTGATGGCAGTGACGAGAAGGGCAGGAAAGAGCTGATGCTCTAAGCATTAAGCAGGCGTTTGTGGGGGAAATGTAGTCAGAACTATTTTTCCCCCCCTTCTTGTGCTGTCAAGCAATTTGACAAAAGAAAACCTGCTTGCATGGCTCTGACCTGGAAACAGATCCCAGCTGCTCCTGCACCCTCAGCCTACATGAGCACCATCCATGACCAAGACTTTTTCTGCGTTAAATATGTTGACTCCATCAATGAACACCCGTCACATGTCCGACACCATTACCATCATGGTCCAAACCAAAGGCTTTTCCTCTCTCTTCTTGCAGCAGAAAAGATCATCGGCCCCCGGGATTTGTATATCAGTGAACACAGCCACAGCTCGCTGCGACTCACGTGGATGCCAGCCACAGGGAGGGTGATGGGGTATCGTGTCCACCTACAACCCTCGCTGCCTTCGGGGCAGCCGGTTTCAGAGGCCCAGCATCAGGTAAAGTTGTTTTCCCATGTTGCAGAGCACCAGTTACAGGTCCTGGCACTAGGGGTTAGTCCTCTGCTGAGGCAACTGATGGCACAGCCGGGTTAGGAGGTGGCACCATGTCCTCCAGCCATCCTGGGTGCAGCCCAGTGCTTTGGAATAAATTCCTGAAGCTGGTTGCTGCAAGTGAAGGTCTGTAGGTAGACCATTGTATTTGCAGGCATGTTGATTGCTCATGCTAGTTTTGGCATTGCCGTGGTGGTGAGGTGGAGTTTCTGGACTTGGTGAGGAAGAAGGATGAGGGGGAAGAAGGAGGAGATGGAAGAAGGATGTGGCACAACCTCCATTGGGATTGATAAGAATAGGTCATAAGAAGCACTCTTTATCTCCTGATTTTGATGATACCACCTCTCAAATAAGCCCATCCAACTTCCCTAGCAACATCTTCTCTTTCTTTTGCTGTCAGGATTGTTCATCTTAGTAAGATCTCTGCGAGGTTTGTGTCTGGATTTGCTATGTCCTTGGGTGGGGAGTGCTGCCACGTGTGCTGGCTCACGCTGGTTCAGCTTGGTCACTGCACAAAGTCTGAGAGGAAGATTGAAGGCAAGAAGGTGTATGCCTAAGAGCTTTGATTTCTAATATTAGAACAAAGCTGTGAAAGCATAAATTATTAAGGTTAAAATTATTAATTGCATTAATTATTAAGATTGTATTTAATGAGAATGATCATCCTTGGCTGCTTCAGAATATTATAAGAACATGGTGAAAACACAGAAGTTGTCTCCACCTCTCTTGCCCTCAGGTTACATTGAAATCTCTCTCTATGAGCTTAAAAGAAACTTTCTTTGCCAAAGATGGTTGCTTTTCCTCCTTTTTATTTTAAGGGGATTGAGGGCCATGCTCACCCTTACGCAAGCTCTTGTTTTCATGGAGTTTTATTCTGGACTAACTCATGAAACCCACCCTTGGCACTGTCCCATGTTGATTCTATGTCCATTGTGATCCCAGATATCTTTTGAGGATCACAGTGTTCCAAGTTGGTGCATTTTAAGAGATTTCTGCACATGGAAGACACCATGTGAAACCTGGTGCTCCTCACCTTTTGCAAACATGGGGATCTTCGGCTGTGACAGAGGTGTAATGATGTCCTTTGTCCCTCTGTGTGACAGGTTGTGGTGGATGGTGACAAAAGTACCGTGGTGGTGACTGATCTGAAACCCAACACCGAGTATGACTTCATAGTGAGGGCCATCTATGCAGATGTTCTTGGGGAACCAGCAACTGTCAAGGGGAAAACAAGTGAGTGTCTCTTCTTTGGTCATCCCTGTGTGGTCCTCGTCTGTGTGGGTTCAGGAAAACCCCACCCCAAAAACACACATGGGAGGAATGGAGAGGTAGGAATGGGCAGGAGGAACATCTGTGCAGATGTCCTTGGTGTGGGGTGCAGGGTTGTGAGTGGGTGCAGAGAAACTCCAGTGGTCAACCCACTTGAAAGCAGAGGGTGCAGCCCACTGATAGCTCACATCACCTGATTTAATCACCAACAGGATTTAACAAACCCGTACTGGGGTTCAGTTAACGTAACACTCCTGTGCCTGGGGTGAGAAAGCTTGGGAGACCATGGGTTGAGAAACACAGTCACGAGTTTTATGGAAACATCTATATTCTAAACACCGTGTTTCAGAAGTGGGTGATCTGGAAGTTTGGGGTTGGCATTCTGCATGCCCTTAGGGCTTCATTTCATTGAAGGTGAACATCAAGGTGGTATGATCATGGCCCTTAGGAAACGCCCCCAGTAGCCATATCTGGACTCATTAAATGATCTGGGCTTCCTCTGGATTGCCACCTGCCACCAAATTCCTTTGCTGTCACACAGCTGGCTGTAATGCCAAGATTCTTGGAAACAAAGGAACAAATTCACTCTTGGCCAAACCCTGGAGTGCAAGACACTGGGCCAGATGTGAGGGATGGAACAGGTTTTTCCCCAGAAGTCTCTGCACTACTTTAAGGTGTTTCACGAGTTTAAGGAGTGCGCTAATTCTGCTTCCTTCCCTGTTTTGCATGAAATGCCAAGTCTGCTTCGCCCAAGGGGTTTTAAAAAGAATTATTTCTTTCTTCCTTGCCTTTCATTCTTCCTCCACCCCCTCCAGTGTCTTAAATTGTTTGTCTTCTTGAGAGAAGATCTCTGACAGGATGAATAAATAAAGCGCCTCAATGAGGTTGACTCATATGTACTTGCCAAGAATAAGATGGAATGTCTTTATGGGTAGAAATAAAGCCATTTGATCTCTTCTTTTATTATCCCCAACACGAAGCCAGAGGCAGAAGCTATAAATCTGTCTGCCATGGCTGGGTGGATCAAAATGGGCTCCTTGTTGTAAGAATTGCATCCATAGGAAGAAGTAGCATTTGCTTCACGTGTCCTTGCTCCATCGGCATGAAACCACCACAGAGGTTTTTTTTCTGCTTGGGAGGAAATGCCTTATGGGTAGATATTCCACAGTTCCCAACACCATTCAAAGAGAAAAAAACAACAAGTACTCCGCCTCAGGGGCTTTCAGCTCACTTTTCAAGCAGACAAGGATTTGGTAGAGGTGGGGAGTTGTTGCTTCTGAGGAGTTCAGCTGAGAGAATAGAGAGAACCATAGAATCACAGAATCATTCAGATTGGAAAAGACCTTTGGGACCATCGAGTCCAGCCGTGAACTGGTGCTGCTCACCTTTGTCTCTCTTTATCCTTGAAGACAAAAGTTTTTCGATGAGTCTTTGCCACGGCACTTTATCACAGCTCTGTCACATCAATTTGTGCAATACTTTTGTGCCCCAAAGCACCTGTGCCTCCAGTCACTAATTTCCGTGTGATAGAAGAAGGACTTTTTAGCTTGAAGGTGGCTTGGACACCTCCACCGGGCAAGCTGGAGAGCTACAAGATCTACATCCCCAGAGGTAAGTTCAGATTTTATTAATTTTTTTCTTGGAGTCTGCTTTAAAAGGGGCAGGGACTCAAGGACAAGAAAGGTGACATTTTGTCAAAGGAACAACAAACCACAGAGCTCCTGGAATTATTCTGGAAGGAGGGCAGGTTAGCCTCTTCCAGATAGTGTGATTCCTCCAGGACAGAGGAGGAGAGTCCTTTGAAGGATTTTCTCTCGAAGAACAAGATGGGGATGATGTTGTGGATGCCTTGTACCCCATTGCATGGTCACATCTAGACCTACCATGGATGTTTTTCATACTCAAGTATCTGTGCCCGGCCATGAAACAAGAAGCTTTGATGTTTTTCATACTCAAGTATCTGCTTTGGTGTGGCTGTAGAGTGAGTTCAAGCCTTTGGTGTGGCTCACACCAACCTCTGTGGGATCTGGATATGAAAGGTCTTAGCTACAGACGTAACTCTCTGCAACACCACATGGGTTGGGTCTTAAATTGTCTCAAATTGCTCTTAAATTGTTCAACCACGCGTTTGAAACAGCATTTATGCACGCTCTTCACCGTGTTGTGAGGACATCATCACTCTTCTCCTTGATTTTGCAGCCAACAGACCAGGAATGACCTACGAACAGGTTCTGCAGGGTGATGTCTCTTCCCACATGCTGGATAACTTGCAGGAGGATAGAGAATACAGCATCAGCATCTGCGCAGTGTATCTCCAGGGACCAAGCCAGCCTGTGGTTGCTGTGGGGAGAACGTGTAAGAGATTTGGCTCTGTGGCTGGTCCCTTCTTGCCCTGGGTGCTGTGTTCACACCCTTTGCTGTTGATAAACACCTCACAGTTGACGGATGCTGCACCTACGTATGTGTCAAAGGGGCAACATTCAAAACAGCCTTCCTGACCTGTGGTGGTCTTGTCTCCCAAGGAACAAGCAACAGGATGAGGGGAAATGGGCTCAAGTTGGGCCAGGGATGGTTTAGACTGGATATTAGGAAAAATTTCTTTACTGAAAGAGTGGTGAGGCATGGAAACAGGCTGCTCAGGGAAGTGGTAAAGTCACTATCCCTGGAGGTGTTCAAAAATTGTGTAGACGTGGCACTTGGGGACATGGTTTGGTGGTCATGGTGGTGTTGGGTAGACAACTGGACTTGAACTTAGAGGTCTTTTCCAACCTTTATGATTCTATGACCGCAACCTTGAGCCCTGATCTTGCCCCATCACATGCACGGACATGGACTCCCTCGAACACCATCGTGTTGCTTGGGAGGAAGGGTGGAACATCTGCCAGAGCCTCACTTGCCCTCCTGTTTTGCACCCACGCTGCATAAGGCGAGCAAGGCTGGTACATTAGAGACGTTGGTCCTTGAAAGCGGTGGTCACAGATTTGGTTGTTTTCACCACTGCTTTCATGAGATGCGTTCAGCCTTCCAGGCAGGGCAGGAGCCCTTGGAGATCCCTCTCCTTCTGACAGATGGGCTGGAGGAACAGTGGTGCAGGGAGGGCAGCCAGCAAAGTCCTCCGCTGGCAAGTGCGTTCTCTGACAGGTTTGTTCCTTGTCCTCCTTCCAGTGAAGCTCCAGCCTGTGAAGAACATCTTGCTGCAGAACGAAACCACTGACACGCTCCAGGCAAGGTGGAGCCCCGTCCGGGGAGCAACGGGGTACAGGCTCACCTGGACATCAGCAGGTAGGGGCTCAGGAGTGGGGTGTGTGCATCAGCAGGCACCGAGATGGCGAGACAGGAGCTCCTCAGCTGCACTGACACCGTCTGTGCCCGGCCACGCAACAAGAAGCTGGAGAGAACCAGTTTTTTGGGGATCTGCCAGCCTTGATACACTTGATGTAAAAATACCTGCTCTGGCTCTGCATAAAGCAGGCTAACGGGTACCCAGCCTTGTCGACATGGGATTAGGGATGGATTTACTGGCCCTGGGCAGGCTCAAAAGGGTTAAATAGGAGAGAAGCTGGTAAAGTACTCCGTGCAGAGCTGAATCCACAGTCCCTGAGAATCTGGGGTTACACTCTTTTTGGGGGGACGGGTACTACAGCCTGGAAGTGCCTGTGCTTGTTGCTTTTCTCTCTGCAGTGCCAAGACCTGGCTTCCTCCCCCAGCATCCCATAATACATCTTCATTGTCGAACAAATTTGAGTGTTTGAAGGCGAATTTGAATTTGCAGCTGGAGCCTCTTTCCCTGCCCTGAACCCAAACGTATTTTCATTGCTGGTGTGAGGGGAACACAAGTTAGAAATTCAGGTTCGATGGCATATTTTGGCCTTGGGAGATGGATGTTTCTGTGATTCAAAGATGAGATGGGATGTCAGGACAGCTGGGCTCCATCACAGACTTTGAATAAATAGCAAAGTCTCCTCTGGCTCAGCTCCCCCTGGTAAGGAGACTTCTTTCACCAGGGGAGGGGAGGTTACTTGAAGAACAGCTCCAGATGCCATTAGAAGGGAAAAATCGTTACAAAGAAGGTAGAAAACTGCTTTTATTGCTTTGTAATGAACATCTCTCTCGAAAAAAAAAAAAGTGTGACACCCCAAAACTCATCTGTTTACCCAATCCTTGCTTGATACCCCAGCTAGAAATGGAGCACATGCGTGCTCAGCCTGCCACATCTTTGGAGTGGGGACATCCCTTCTTGAAGGGACAGCATAGGACATCGAGAGTGCATCACCTTCACTCTGGATTTGCTCTTTCTGAGCTTCTTTTTCACCTGGTACCAGCTCATCCCAAATCCAGGGGTGGCAAAACCCGCAAGGGGCAGCCCACCCTCGCTGCTGGGCCTTTCGGGATCCTCCTCCCTCGCTCCATACCGAAGCGATTCGTTATGGTGCAGTGGCTTTGGGATCGGACACTTTCTGCCCATCCTCTGGCTTCTGAGACAGGAATTACAAAAAGCATAAAGGAGAGGCTGATGTGGAGAGACTTAAGTCCATAGAGCGGAGTGGGAGAAGGGGGATGGGGCTCAGGCTGCTGGTGGAGCAGAAGATGGGGACATGGCACCCTCCAGTGACCAAACTGCAAATGGCAGCTTTCCCCCTCCAAAATCTTAGAATCGTAGAATTACAGAATGTGTTGGGCTGGAAGGGACTTTTAAACGCCATCTAGTCCAACCCCCTGCAGTGAGCAGGGACATCTTTAACCAGATCAGGTTGCTCAGAGCCCCATCGAGCCTGACCTTCAATGTCTCCAGGGATGGAGCCTCCACCACCTCTCTGGGCAACCTGTACACACCGGTGCCTGCACCTCTCTGCCCTTCCGAGACAGGGTGTGATCCCCAGGGATCAGGTTTTAACTCTTCTCCTACCATGCTGACAGGTTTAGCTGAGTGGTTTCTAGCCCACGACAAGGATACAGCAATAAGAAACTGTCTTTTGTGACATCAGTTGGCTCTTGTGTCCTGCAGGGAAGGCAAGATTGGGCAGTGGACCCCTTTATGGGACTGCTCATGGAGCCACCTGTGGTTATTTGTGCATTCCTACCTCATCTATTTTCTTTGGCCTGCAAAGCCCTGAGTTGCCTTGATCTGCTGGTGATCTCTGAGATCTGCCCAAGCGGCTGTGGGGTATTTCAACCCAGATATACGCTAGCTCCTCAACCAAGATATGTGCTGATTGCACTAAGCCCCACCCCTACAATCCTTAGCTTGAGGACATGTGCAAGCTGGAAGGATGAAATGCCATTCAACGTCAGGCAGCTTTGTGTTTCTCAAGTGGCTGTTCATATGGTTGCCCACTACCCTCCTGGACAAGGAGACCCAAGAAGGGAAGTCCTCCTTGGTCTGACCCGAGGGAGCCAAAACATCATCTGACCCAAACATCATTTCCCTTTGCAGAGGGCAGCGTCCAAGATGTGAACCTCAGCAACACCTACAGCTACTACATGATCCAGGGGCTGCAGCCTGGCACAGAGTACACCGTCACCATCAACCCCATCTTTGGGGATGTTGAGGGGCCAGTGGTGAGCAGGAAAGCAACGACGGGTGAGTGCCCTGCAACAGAGATGGGAGACAGCCCAGGCAGACATGGATGGGGGTCAGGTCGTGCTGGTGTAATTTGTAGTCACCACCTGTCACCTGGTGCAGAAAGCAGTCCGAGGTCATCACAGCTTTTGAGGGCCACTTAGAAGTTGTTGGGACCTTGATGCAATTGGTCAACTTTGCTCTCTCGCAGTGGCCTCGAGCACCGTCCAGATGCTAAAAGTGAGTGAGATATCCACCAACAGTGCTCTGGTCTCCTGGGACTCAGTTGCTGGGGCCACTGGGTACCGAGTGGCTTGGGGTCCTACACCAGGTAAGATCCCGCTCTCCTCCAGCCTGCTCCAACTCCACCTCCTTCTGTAGCATGGGAAATAAGACACTGGGAGCCTGAGGGATGGTGGGTGTAGGGGCAAGTCCAACTCATTAAATGGTCTGAGCAGCCTCACCCACAACTTCAAGCCATGAACTGAAATCAGAAATTATTCCTGGACCTGACCCATAATACCGTCAGGTGTGGGCCCTGCAGCATCTATGTTCAGCCCAACACGTAGAGCAAGAGTCCTACAACACCTTGACTGGTCCTCAGGGAAGAGAGGGGGCAGGTCACCTAGCACAAGGGCTTTGCAACTCCCTTCAGATGCTGGGAAGGGACAGAGCACGTGCCCATGTTATGGTGGGTCCTGGATGTAAGAGCTGGTTTGGTTCCTTCGGTTCCTCTCAGATGATTTGGATCCTTTAGTCAGCCAAATTCCCAAATAGACAACCATAGAATAACTCTCACTTGCCCCAGCACACACGTGGGTGTTCTACCACAGAGGTTCAGCTGCGTTAGACATGGGCTGCCAGGAAAAACATGGTGCCCTTCACTGCTCTCCAGATTCTTCAATCTATATTCTCCTCAGTTTTGTTTTCTCTCTTCCAAAGAGTACTTTGGCAACGACCGTCCTCACCAGCTAGCCCTCAACAAGTCCGTCACTGCCTACCAGCTCCGCAAGCTGGCCCATGACACCGAGTACGTGATTTCCCTCTACGTGCTCTTCGGCTCCATGGAGGGACCAGGGATCACAACCTCAGCCAAGACATGTGAGTACAGGCAGGACATTCAAGTCACCAGTGCAGCACACAACCCTTGCATGTCTGGTTCAACCTTGTGTATGCCTACAAAGGCCTTACGCTGTACCTCCTGCACCCAGCTCCCATCAGCTTCCCCCAATGTCTGAGGCACCATGGTGGTGGTCCTGCCAACCTAAAGGTTCTGAGGCTTTCTGTCTGGGCAGCTTCAAGTGCAAGCTGGAGACAGCGTGGTCTGCAGCAGATCTGTTTGTGGGGGGAGCTTGGGCAGAGCTTCAGGCATGAACTACCCAATCTGTGCTCACTGAGCTTCCAGGCATCCCAAAATCCAGAGCAGTGGCCAAAGTCTTCGACATCGTCGAAGAGTCCAGCTGGAAAAGAGATGAGACCAGGGTAAATTCTGGTATAGGGAGAGGGAGATAAATAGAGAGGAACATCCTAACTTAGAACTTGTTACCTGGTGACACAGGCTGTCCCCTGCCCTGGAGAAGGAGACACTCCAAAGAGCTGTGCTGAGGGATCAAGTTGCCTGGATATGAGGCAAAAATGAAAATTCTTCATGTAAAATAGGGGAAAATGATGGTCTAGTTGATGGCCAGAGCCTGTCCCTCCATGGAAAACTTTGGAGTTGCTGCATCTTGGCTGGGGGAAGACAATGGCACTGAGCATGGTGACCAGAAAGCAGAGGCAATATTTGCACAGTAACAGATGTGTCCTGAGGTGGGTTTAGAAGTGGCAGAAGGTGGTCAGAAACTCTTGAACACATGGTCTGACCCTTGTGAAGAAGAGGGATAGCAGGCAAATGTGGATGGTCAGCACCTATGGGAGCTCTGGATGGATGTTTCACGTTGCAGGCAATGTGGGGACACTGGGATCTGGATGTCATGACTCTTTGGATCCCTGTGCTGCCTGTCCTGCGCTCACAGAGGTGCTCCCACCTGGATCTAGCACAGGACACATTCCTCAGTGCTAAGGGAGGTGGGATGTACACGTCTGGCCCAGACCTCAAGCCCAGATCTCTCCAGGTGAGGCTGATGAGACACTGAGGATAAGCAGAGATACCACTTTTAACCCTGTTCTTTAATTTTGGCCTCATTACACGGTCAACGAGGAGCCCTTTTGGACTGTAGTCAGGGCACTAATACTCTCCTCACTTTGCAGCTCCTCTTGGCTACGTCTCCAACTTCAAGGTGATGTCCTCCACTAGCACAAGCCTGTCTCTGGTGTGGAGTGCCACGGCAGCTGCCACCAAGTATAAAGTCACCTGGAGCCCTACTGGAGCAGGTAAAGGTGAGCAGGCAGAGGGTGCACATGCTTGTTCCTGGCACGGACCCACATCTGTGGGCCATCTTTGGGAGGCATCTTTCCAAACTTCCTGTTTACTTTCCCAGGGTGGGAATCATAGAATCATAGAATCACAGAATGTCAGGGATTGGAAGGGACCTCGAAAGATCATCAAGTCCAATCCCCCTGCCAGAGCAGAAACGCCTAGATTATGCTACATAGGAACGTGTCCAGGCAGGTCTTGAATGTCTCCAGAGAAGGAAATATCGTGATCTTCAGTCTGCACCCTTGGCGACCCTCCTTTCTTTGTATTCCTGTTCTTCTATTTATGAAGATACTCCCCAAAGCTCTGAAGCAATAGTACAGCAAGGAACGACTATTTCCTTTGCAGGGAACGCCACCAGCCGCAGGCTTTGAAGTATCCTTTTTTTTTTTCTTCTTTTTCTTTTTTTTTTGTAGAAAATCAGGTTGCCAAGACTCAGTATCTGGGCAGTAGAGTGTTGGCTTACCAGATTGACCACTTGTTGCCCAACACCCTGTATAGAGTCGGTGTTCGGGCTGTCTTCAGCAAGCTGGAGGGGCCGGAGGTGACTCTGACTCACCGCACAGGTATGATGTCCTGGTAGAACAACCCTCCTGGTGTTGGGATGCAAAGTTTTGATTCATGGTCCTTGCACGTTGATGGTGAAGCAGCACGAGCAGCCCTCGTAGCTGTCAACAATAATCCATGGGTGGGAGTGGACACATCCTTCTAACATGTTAAAGAGGCTTGGCATGGGTAGACAACTGTGGACGTATTAACACTCTCCCTAGTCTTATTTATCCACAACCATCTCGGGAAGGAGGAGCCTCTCTGCAGATCCCACTCAGGGTCACCACACCAGCACGTGCTTTTGAGGTTTGCCATTCCTTGATTTGTGGCTCTGGCACTTCAAATTTGGGGTCCTGGTTCCATTTAATGTCTTTTCTGTGTGAGTTCACCGGAATCACAGTTCCCCGTGGTGTTTGAAGATGTTCGGTCTTCTCCTGGTCCCCTCCTCACGTCCCTGGGTCGTGTCACCGGAGTTTGAGGCAGGTGGTAATAGGTGTGGATGAGAATCCTCACCTTAACTGCACAGTGCTCCTTTTCGCAGATTCATCTTGGCATCCCTGGAAAATGTCTGGAAAGTAGATATTGTATAAATATCCACACCTTTCTTCAGCACCATAGCTTAGAGCTGTGAACCTGGTGCTGTGTAACTTGGGCTGTTACTTCAGACATCTCATCCTGGTTCATTTTTGCAGCATCTCTTGCAGACTCCAACCCCATCCAGGCCATCCAAGATCTGAGGATTACCGACACTGGCATAAATAGTTTGAAGTTGGCTTGGAGGAGGCTTCTTGGGGTAACTCACTACAAGATATCCTGGGTACCACACAGTGGTAAGCAACCCGGTCTCTTAGTCACATATGGTATAAGGAGGGAGCACAAGGAAGCCCAGAGAACAGGAGCTTAGCTCGGCTCTTCCCCTTTCCCACGGATGATTGGTGTAGGTGAGGACTGGTTGAAGCCCTGTAGCTGAGCCAGATTTTAGTCGTTAACAAAGGTAATCATCAGATATAGGAAGAGGTGGGATATGAGAAGTCAGAAAAGTGGTTCCTCTCCAGGAGTGCATGTGACGCCTTCATGACCAGATCTCTCACCTGCTCCCCTGCCTCAGTTTCTCCACATGCAAAATGAGCTCGTAGCACTCCTCCTTGGCCAGGCCCCATATGATGTCCATGAAGAGGTGGTTGTAACAATGACTGTTAATAGCTTTAATAATAATAATAACTTTGCCTTTTCTGTATACACATGGGGTTGTGGGGTTTTTTTAATGTCTTCTCTTAGGTGGCTCAGAAACCTCCCAGCTGGTTGCAGCAGAGGCAGCCTCCTTCACAATCCCCAAACTGAAGGAGAGCACCACCTACACCATCTGCGTGTCTGCAGTGATCGAGGGGCGGGAGGGAAGCCCCACGCTTCTCACAGCCAAAACCTGTGAGTATCGGATCACTGGGTGGAGGCAAGAACATCTCCATGTTAGTACTGGGGGCTGTGTCATCCTAGGGGCTGTGATGGGAGGTGAGGATGGGAAAAAAACACCTGGACGTGTTCCTGTGTGATCTACTGTAGGTGATCCTACTCTGCCAAAGGAGTTGGACTAGATGATCTTCAGAGGTCCCTTCCAACCCCAAATGTTCTGTGATTCTGTGAAAAGAGCAATATTGGCTGATAGACACTTTATTACGTCTCAGGTCCCACCAGCCATACTAGAAAACATGCTTTGGTCCTTTCGTCATATTCCTGAGAAATGTTGGGACTTGTCCTCTCTTCCTCTGCCAGTAATCACCATGAGACACTATTTTTTATGATGCATTATCTTGAAATTACTTCTTTAGTCGAGATATCTTGACTATTTCTAGTAAATAAAGGCAAACACCACTCATGATTGTGGCATCATGCGACTTGATTGATGCTGCAGCGTAGGCAGATCTGGAGACCAGGTGAGGAGCCAGCGCTCTAATTTCAAGGAGCACAAGCATCTGGCACAAGTGAGCAAACAAAAACTTTATTGCCCATCCCAACAGCTCCGATTTCACAGTCAGTTTAGAGAAACACTCGGCAGCCCAGGCTGAAGATCCGCCAAGAGTTATTTGCTAAAACTCCACCAGTTCCCACCAGCTGAAGATGTGATCTAATTCAACTTTCTGGAAAACCCCTAAAGTGCTGGAGACACTCCTTCCTCTCAACAGAAACGTGATATTTTAGGAGGCAGAAGATCTCCAAAGCTGTTTGCAGGCTAAGATTTGTTTCCTGGCACATATATATTTGCACCCTGGTGTAGATATCAAGAGATTCACCAGCAGCTGGAACTGTGGGCAAGTGTAGTAGATGTGCTTCATGCCCATCATTTCTCTCTGAACTTTTTGCCTTTGATTTCAGTGGGGCCAATGTTTGAGCCTCCCAAAGGATGCATCAGCTTCTTTTCAGCTCGATCAAACTTTCAATGGTAGCTTCTACCCACCCTGAGCTTTGTTTCTTTTTTTTTTCCAACAGTGGATTTACCCAAAGTGACTGAGTTCACAGTCCAGGAGGCTGCAGAGACCAGCGTTTTGCTGACTTGGACGGCTGTTCCTGGAGCATCCACGTACCTATTAACATGGCGCTCGTCCTCAGGTAATTTCTTTTTTTTGGTGGGAGGAGAAAGGATGGCTTGTAGTTTGATTCTCTCCACCACCCAAGGAGATTTGAGGATGGAGCATGGACAGACCTGGTTTTCTCTGTGGTCTGTTTGATTCAGTACCTGGTCTTAGAGCCAGCCAACGCTGCAGAAGATGGAAGCACCAAGAATTAAAGTGGAAATTTCTTTCCACCAGTGGCTGCTGTTTCCTTCAAGTGCCATGACTTGTCTCTCCACGGTGTCACTGCTGGCAACGCTGTTCCTTCTTTTGAACCCATCTGGACCCCGTTGAGCAGAAGAACGGAGGGTTGACCCTGGAGGCTTCCATGCGTCATGTCCTTTCAACTTGGCTTGTAGAATCGTAGAATATCTGAGGTTCGAAGGGACCTTAGAGATCATCTAATCCAACCTCCTCCTTCATTTGGGTGAAAAAGAGGGGGGAAAATTGGAAGCTGACCTGCCTGTGAGGCAGCTCACAAGGTGACCCATTTGACCATCTCAAAATCCTCAGAGGAATAAAGGAGAGGCGTAAAAATTGTAGGAGAAGGTGTGCTGGGTGGGATTACCAGTGTATCTTCCTCTACAGTCACTACCTGTCCATCAGAGATAGTTGTAACAAACCAAGAAAAGGCTGGTTTTTGTCATCTGTGCAGCCTTAATTCTTATCTGTTTAAAAGCTTTGCTATACGGTTTTTAAAATTTTCTTAGTCATTGCTCACAATTTCTAGTGTGTATTTCTTTTTCCAATTGATTTGCCCTTTTAAAGCATCAGCTATGGTGTGTTATTTTTTTTTTCTCCTGGAGCAGGCTTAAACCTCTTCGAATACGGCAACTTTCCCGTTGTTCTTGCTTCAGCCACTAATTTTTTGCTAAGGCTCAGTTCATCTTCACAAGTCAATAAAGAAAACGAATCCGACACAATTCCCCTGCGCTCCCTGTGGTGCTTTTTGAGTTACCAGGTCGTCAGCTTTAATTTTTTTTAATTCCAAGGACATTTTGGTATTGGCAGCTTAAGGCTCGTAGCATATGTCACTCAGGATGAAGTCTCCTGTGACAGCATCATTTTTTTGCTCTGCATATTATGGATAAGTGATTAGGGAACTGAACGTTCAGTTCTCTGGGGTGATTTAAGTGATCTAATGCAACTGTTCCCCTCCGGTGCCACACTGTTAAAATATCGATCCGTAAGTATTCAGAAATCATTGGTTTCAGAGTTGTCAGGGGCTCAGAAATGGATAATACCATGTCTGACGGTCCCCCTGTGCCCTCACTCGATCGATCCTTCTGAAATAGGTTTATAGCTATTGATTTAACATTCCAATCAGATGAATCTTGCCACCACATTTCAATAATGCCATGAGATCAAATTCCTGCTCGTAAGTGAGTAACTCCAATTTTTCTTGTTTAATTATCCAGGCTGCCATCATTAGTGTATAAAAGCAATTAAGAATTTTGTCCTTTTTTTTTTTTTTCCCTGTCTCTTGGTGCCTTGATTAATTTTCTTCTCCACAACTTGATGTTTTTTCTAAATGAGTGCTCATTCATTACCTATTTCCCTTGCCTCCCTTTTAAGTTCTTTTAATACCCTCCTCCCTGCCAGCCTGCTCCAGCCAGCCCACCCCATAAAAGATGGGGTCCCCTTCTACGCAACTTGAGGTCGTCCCAGCCGTAGACCTCCTGTGTCTGGTGTTACACAAAACCAAACCCATGTTTGCCATGTCCATCCAGAGCCAACCTTTCCTCCCCTCTCCAAGGAAGGACCTTGGAGAAGTTCACTTGGACGTTGCCTTCCTCTCTCTTCTTTCTCCCTTCTCTTCACTGTTTTTGGGAGACCAAGGTCATGGTTTTCTTATCTGCCTAATCAACAGAAGCTTGTTTAATCTTGCATTTGAGCCTCTTGTCCCTGGCAAAACATCAGCCTCATTCTTCATAGAAAATTGTTCCCAGCAAAGACCATCTTCCTTCTCCAAAGGTTCTTCTTCCTGCATGCGCTGTCAGCTTGCGATTCCTACAATGGATCCCTTCTGACAAAGTAGTGTCTAGGCACCTAAACCACTAACTATGATTCTTTTGGTTTGCCTACCCAAAAGGAGAGAGGGGTAGAAGATTTGGAGTCCAAGAGGGATTTTTATTTTTTTTAAAGGAGCAAAACCTCTCTTCCAACATTTTTTGAGAGTAATTGAGAACATTTAATGAAAATGAAACAGATTATTTACGCTGATTTAATTTCTTTCCATAGAAACTGACCTTTTTTTTTTAAGGGAAAATGCTATTTCAAAATGAAAAGGGGCAAGTTTCACTTTGAACAGCATCAAAACTCATCGTTCAGTATTTCCAGAGTAAGACATTTATGTCAAAACATTATTATGACATTTAGACAGATTTTTCCTGCCACTATTTTAAATCAAAACCATCTATTGCGTGCAACCATATTTCTCAGGTAAGTTTGATTCTACGTTTCAGCAAACTTTCTGTTTATTAACAAAAAAAGAATCCTGTTTCTACATGCTAACTGTTGCAAACCATCCTTAATTATTCCTTCATCAGTCTGACACAGAGCTCAGCCTTGGACACCACCTGGGCCAAGCAGCATTTGTACAAATTCCTGTTTTCCTCAAGGACTCCGTTGTCGGATGCAAAACAACCTCATTCCGTCTGGTTTAGCATCTGACCATTGCAGTTTGCAAACCTATCTCACGAAGAGCCTCTGCTCCAAAGCCCAGGACTCATCTTGTCCCCAAGCTCCTGTTTGCCAGAGGTGGTGACGCTAGAAGATGGGATGCTCCAGACATGGGAGTTACTTTGAGTTTCTCTGGCTCCCAGTCAGTGCATGTTTCTTCCTTTTTCACAGCTTCTGATCTTTCCCAGGAACTCTTACCAGCAGCTTCTAGATCGTATCAAGTGACAGGTCTGAGCGCCAAAGAAACGTATTTTTTTTCTATAAGACCAGTCTTTGGAGATACGGAGGGACCAGAGATGACACTCCTTGTGCAGACAGGTATGAAGGCTGGAGTCTTATGTTGCAGTTTTACCTCGGTAGCTTCTACTGAGGCTCATTTCTTGGCTTCTTTACCCTTCTGATGCTTTGCTAGATAGAGGCATCATAACTAAAAGGAGTTTAACAAACATTTTTTTTTTTCTTTGCCTCTTCCAGTAGGATCTCACAGAGAGTCACCTGCACCAATCACTCCAGTGACTTCTGCAAAGTGGAGTACGATGATATCCCCATCTGTATCTCCTAGCAAAGTGGGGACCACTCCCCTTTCACTGACCACCACCACAATGCTACCACCAACCCCAGAGACCCTTCTGTCAACCACTGGAGTGCCTGCACTGCTGACAACAATCCCTGGGCCAAGTGAGTGTGTACCCATGTGTGATGTGGTGATGATGATGTACCAGTAGGTCAAAACCACTGGGGACAATAATCTTCTCCAATCTCCAAGTCTTTATTCAGTGAGTAGTGAGAGTGGACAATGTCAGGGAAAGGGAGGACACCCCATAAAATGCAACAAAGCTCTCAGCACTACCCCGTGGGGCGAAGGTGCTGCCTGTTCGCTCACCAGCACTTGGCATCGCAGGAGAGATTGGGTTTGTTTCGTTGTTCTGAACAGAAAAGAAACGTGTTTCTGCTTTAGGACCCCCCAGCTTACGGAGTTCCTCTCTTCCCTCTGCAGTCTGTGGCAAGTTCAGAGCAGACATCGGCTTCCTGGTGGACGAATCCTCGAGTATTGGCCAGAGCAATTTCAATAAAGTGAAGGATTTCCTCTTCCGGATCGTTTCCTATTTCCCTAAGATTGGGCCAGAAGGGGCACAGGCAAGACTTCATTATTCTCTTTCCCAAAGTTGTTTTCCTTTCAAGGGTTCACCTTTTGCCCTCCTCCACAGCGAGAACAGGCTGCTTGCTCACACATTGTGGATCAGAGTGTTGAAGAACAGGTGCAAGTCCAACAAAGACACGAATAAAAACCTCCTTAATGTCAGCTTACTCCTTTGGATGTATTTCCATTTCTTGGTTATTTTTTTCCCAAGACCTAGTCATCAGGAATAAAGGAAATTCCAGCGCTACGGAAATGCCGTCTAGGTTATGGAGCCCAGGGATATGTCAGATGCGTGTCCCCTTCTAAGACCCCATTTCTACCCACATCCAGGCTGCTAATGGTTAGAGACTCAGCTGGGAGCCCAGGTGGGAGATGCAGCAGCTGCCTCTTCTAGATGAGCGAAGGACTAGACCCCCAGGCCGTGCTGTGAAACACCTCAAGGACGAATGAAGCCTACAACATTAAGTGACGACTCAGCAAAGCCAATTGGAAGACTCAATAGATAATTTATTTTAGCTCATTTGTGTTTAATTAACGCGATATTTGAACTAGCCCTTTGAAAGGGGGACCTGTGTAGCTCACTTCCAATTGATCAGGAAGCAGGAACTTCTTGCACTTCGCTCGCAGGTGATCTTGCAGGTCTTGAAGTTACCCTGGGTTAACAAATAATTCTGGGAGGATTAAGACGTTTTTATTTAGGTGGCTATAGTATGAGCAGAGTAGCTGGCCTCCTGTTGCAACCAACAGAGATCAAGGGTTTAACTCAGGAGGGATGGGTGCTGCCACTGGAGGTGCTGCACCAGGACATGCTTCCACCCAGCCATGAGCTGCCCAAAGTGTGCTGGTCTCCCATCTGTCCTGTACCCACCAGCCTCTGCAGAAACGTCCTAGAGAGGCTGATGTAGCATCCCACCCATCCTTAAGCACGAGGATTGTGCTTGCCAAGCTGACAGCCACTTCAGAGTGATGGCACGTTTACTGTGTGCCTGAGCCCTCCGCAGTTTCTAACCTCCATTTCTCTGGCAGGTTGCTGTTGCTCAGTACAGCGAGGAGCCCAGGGCAGCCTTCTACTTCAACCAGTACCGTGACCGTAACAGCGCCCTGAAAGCCATCAAGGGGCTGAGCTATGCTGGAGGCGACACAAAAACGGGTGTGTATGTATCCCTGCACACATGGCATGGACCTTCTGGCCCAAGACAGAGGTTAGAGGCCAGGGAAAGCATTTATTTGAGTGTTTTGAACTCATTTTCTTGGTTAGAAAGTCGTAGTCCAAAGTTCTATAAAATTTGAGAAGATTGAATTAAGTTTTATTGCCAGGGGTGGTCTTTCCAACTAGCTTGATGTCCTTTATCCATGCCCTAGTTTTGCTGCTGGGCTTCTCTGCATTATTTTATAACCCTGGCTGCACTTGAGGGAGATTTTTATACCTGGCTTGGAGATAAAGCCTGTAAACATTAGGTAAGGATAGCTGATGCTGAGGAATCCTTATTGCCCACTCTATGGACATTTTCATCAGCAAATTCCATCGGTTATTGCCTTGTTACCCTAACAACAAAACAGTGTGCCCTATTTTTGTGGTGTCTCGTCAGGTAATGTCCTTTGTTCACCTCTGTTCTATAGAAAGCACAGCTCCTCCTTAGGTCAACCTCTCATAATTCAGACCCTTTTGTCTTATGTAAAGTCAAGAAGCTCAGAGACAGACAGCTCTTCCCCCCCAGCCCCTTCCCAGTAGGGTCAGCCTGGCTCCCTGAAGGTACACGAGCAGTGGTATTAAATTGAAGGTAGTTTTAACTTTACCATTTTAAATGGCCCAATTAATTGTCTTCCCATCAGACAACATAAAGGGAAGCTTTAAGGCACCCATATATATTACCTGAAGGCTTGTATACCTCATCCTGGCTCGGTGGCATTGGTCAGAAAAACGAGGCTGATCAAAATACAAGAATCTGAATAGGACTGGTTAGGGAAAACAGGCATGAAAGTGGCAACCTTGCCTCTAATCCTTCTTTTTATGAAGCCTGTGCCAATAGAGGTATTTTACCCCTCACAGAAGTCTTTCCATACTGTTTTTGGGGATTTTCAACCATTTACGTCTGGGGAAGATTTCTTTGAGAAATTTTCCTGGTCTTTCTAAATAAATTGGGAAGTGGGGAATTCTGTGGATTTTTTTTTTCCTGAAGTGTAGGGAAAATGCTTCCAATCTCCTGAATATTTTTGTTTTCACTTGCCAAAACTATCTGCTGAGTTCAGCCTGAGCCATTTCAGCCAATCTCATTTACCGTTATTTCCCCTCAACCGATATTGCCCCATGCTAGGGGCTACTATCAATTTATGAGGCCACACCAAATGCCCATTTTCCTTCACCTCTAGATGGAGACCCACAGACCCCGCCTGCAGCCCTGGTACTTAGGCAGATTTACAGCACATCTCTCCATGTTTGCTCAGGTCGTGGTATAACCTACGTGCTGAAGGAGTTATTCCAGCCCTCCAAAGGGATGAGACCAGATTTCCCTCACATGATGGTGCTCGTGACGGATGGGCGATCTCAGGACGATGTGTTGCCACCAGCCAGAGCAGCCCATGCTTTGGGTAAGAGTCACCCAGTTGTGTTTCCCTTAGGACTTGCTCCTCCATGAATTTCCAGGGGGTTGAGGGTGCTGTGTTATGTGATGTGTGTACCACGAGTGCCTTGCTGGCTTTCTTCACTCCTTTATCCTGTCTTCTTTCCATTCCTAGCTCGAGGGTCTTGGTTTGCTATAACTCACGCACGGTCCTTTGGGCGAGTTCTTGCGTGGTTACTGCAGTGCTTGATCCCAGCAGAGGTTATTAAAATGAAGATCGTGATGAAAGGGTTGGAAACTCTGATCTCGAACATTTTTGCTTCTGCTGAGTGAGCGATGTGTTTCAGGGATCCGTGTCATTGCTGTGGGTGTCTCAGGAGCTGACCCAGTCGAGCTCAACAGCATCTTGCTTCAGCAGAACCTCCAGAACGTTTTCTACGTCAGCACGTTTGATGATTTCCCCCAGATCCTCCAAGAGCTGATAGAAGTCATTTGTTCTGACCCTCAGCCTTCAGGGGCCCAGCTACCATCTGAGGAGGTGAGCTGCTTCACAGACCTTTGAATATAAGCCAGCTTGCTTGGTGAGGGTCATGCACAAGAGCAACCTTCCTCCCTGAGCAATGTTTCAAAGCCAAGTCAGAACAGATTTAGGGCACTGGGTCCAATCGTGACCTCACTGTTCAGCCCTAGAGAGAAGGAACAAAAATTTTTAAGTCAAGAGAGTGGAACTGGGGAAGCCAGAACACAGCTTTGAAAGTTTCATTGCGTAAGATGACTGCAGGGACAGAGGACTTGGATGTATTATAAATTCATTGCCCTCTTCTAACTCCGGTTAACGGGTTGCTGATGCGACTGTGAGCTCGTCTGTAGAGTACCTCCAGCACGGGTATTTGATGGCTGTTTCAGTGAAAAAGCTGGTGATATAAAAGCAGAATGACCTCTTGAGACCTATTGAAAGTTGATGTTTGATGTTCCAAAACCTGGAGAATCACTGATTGAAGCTGAACTCCGTGCTGTAGGTTGCCAGACACGAAGCCGACAAGCAATTGCCATTTCGTGACACAAAGAGCAAGCCACGCGTCCCTGACGCATCACCAGCTGAACCACGTATCCAGAAAGAAGAGGAGGTTTGTGTTCCGTGGTGTTGAAAGAATTAGTTCACTGGTGTCTGTTCAGGGGATTATATTTCAAACAAACATTGCTCGCTGCTCTGATCAGGTCGTTTCTGCCTGTGTGGTGTGCAGTGGAGTTCTATCAGTGTCAAGACCTTTGATTTTGGAAACCACGTCTATGTTTAGGGAGGTCATCCTAGAAGATACCCTTTCAGCATGGGAAAAGCAACAGCCTCCTGTGCTCCTTCCCAGCAAACCAATGAAATGCAGATCTTCCGTAGATCCTGCTTCGTATCTGCCAGCCCCGTGCAGACGTCTTGATGTTCTGGGGCATCTCGGATAGTTCTAGACTCCATGTGAGCCAGTGAACAGACCAACAAGCTGCTACTCCCTTACTTCAGAAATAAAATGTTGGGAGGAAAATCTACCCGCTCCTCTGACCAAGCAGAAAGCCAGAGGACATGAAGATCGGTAGGACAGCCCCAGAGCCCACGTGCTGGTCTAGTGAGTCTATTGATGTGGCTGTAGCCAGTAAGGCTGAACAGTCTGTGTTAGCTTCACTGGAGAAAATGAGAGCCTCTGTAGTAGTTGGTGGACAGCTAATCAGTGTGGTCAGCAAAGTCTGGTCATGACTTGGTTCACGGGTAGATGTCCACACTGGCAGAATAACTCAGATCATGATGTTTATGCTGTGGTAGTCTAAAATGGATGGTTGAATGAAGGTCTTTGTTTTCAGCCAAACTCTTTTCCACAGTTTCTTTCATGGGGAAAAAGAATTGCCTTGGTAGAACCCTGAAGTCTTAAAGATAAGTAACCAGGAATATTTAGAGTCTCAGCCAAAAAGAAGATCCTGAACTGCAGAATCATAGAAACGTAGAATTGTTTAGGTTGGGAAAAAACTCTAAGATCAAGTCCAACTGTTAACCTAGCACTGTCAGGTCCACCACTAATCCATGCCCCTAGGCACCGCTGTAGATGTGACATGGGCCAAGACTTCTTGAGGAATCAATGTGTTCCCTGACTGCATTTTGTCCTCACACAACTCTGTACTCTCCATCCTGTTGTCCCAATCTCAGTGCAAGCCAGAAACAAAATAAACAATGCATGACCTCCAAGAGACTTCAGCTGGTCTGAGAATATGAACAGGTCTCCTGGATGGTCAACTTTGCTGCTTCTTTTTGTTGCATAAGACAAGGAGTGTGCTAGTCTGGGTTTCCTGGTCACTCTGGTTTGAGTTTATTTGCCATCTTTTGGTGGATAATCATTTCCTCATTGTTTGCTTCATTTTCTTTTCCTTCCAAGAGCTCCAGGAGCTCCCCGGCTCACAGAGGCTATGATCCATACGGCTTTTCTTCGAAGGGAGAGAAAGGAGAACGGGTGAGTCCACCAGCACAAACCATCCCCTCCGTTTGTTAATGTGCAACTAAACGATCAGAACCAAGAGATCTACCAGAGAATCATCCTCACATCTTTCATGTTGGTGTTTTGAGATATCCCATTCCTCGCTGGCTTTGAAAAATCAGGCAAAAGGGAACAAATGTGTGTGTGGGTGCTGGCAATTGGGGATTCTCTCAAGTGGTTCAGAGGGATAGCGCTGCATGATGCTGTTTGGGTTTGCAGGTCTGGGGCCATAACCATGCACCATCTTACTTTCCACATGTTCAGGGTCTACCTGGGAAGGATGGCATTCCTGGGCTGCCAGGCAGACCGGGGCGGATGGGTCCTCCTGGACCTCCTGGACTCATGGTACGTCTTTGTTTTAACAAACTTTGTCAAAGTGTCATTTAAGAGAAGATCGAGTATGGCTCTGAAACCTCTCTCACCTGTTTTGCAGGGTCTCCCTGGCATCCAAGGCGATATCGTAAGTATTTGGAATACAGCAAAGGTCATTGATGCAGTGAAACCTTAAGGCTTTGCTTTTCCAGCCTTTGTGCTGGGAAGCCCAAGAGACCCGCTTTGCCGTTATGAAGGGCTGCTGCTGTCACCAAACAGCGTCAAATTGTTTTCCTTCTGTTCAGAGATCCGGCAAATAATGCAACGCGACACGGGCATGTTTCTGAGTAATCGTCAATGAACCAGAGCTGTCCAGAAGAAGGCCAAGGACTCTGAACTCTGACTTTAGTCATGTACATCCGTCCTGCTGCATAATCACCAGCAGCACCATTTGCTCACAGGCTTCCCATATCCAAATTGTTCACACAAAAGTTCATAGTGTTGCTTGGAAAACACGCATCCAACTAGACCAGCCAAACCTCACATGCCCTTGTTTTTGCCATACTGTTGACTGCTCTGGTGAGACCTCATCTGGAATATTGCATCCAGCTGGAGCTCTCAACACAAAAAGGATGATCAGAGTATCTGAGCTGGAGCATCTCCCCTATGAGAGCAGGCTGAGAGGGTTGGGGCTGTTCAACCTGGAGAAGAGAAGGCTCCGAAAGGGGAGACCTTAGAGCACCTTCCAGCAACTGGAGGGGCTATGGGAAAACTAGGGAGGGCCGTTTACAAGGGCGTGTAGTGACAGGACAAGTGGCAATGGTTTTGAACTAGAGCAGCATAGACTTAAACTAGATATCAGGAAGAAGTTCTTTACAATGAGGGTGGTGAGACCCAGGCACAGGTTGCCCAGAGAGGTGATGGAGGCTCCATTCCTGGAGACATTCAAGGTCAGGCCTGATGGGGCTCTGAGCAACCTGATCTGGTTAAAGATGTCCCTGCTCACTGCAGGGGCTTGGACTAGATGACCTTTAAGGTCCCTTCCAGCCCAACACTTTCTATGATTATGATGGCAAAGCATTGCACACTAGATGAACAGTCATGAATGTCCCTCCCCTGGTTTTCCCAGGGCTCTATTAGTAGACGACTGTGTTTGACCAACTCAACCACCCTTGACTCTCAGAGCTGTCTGGAGAAGAGACTTGTATCATAGAATCATAGAATCATAGAATGTTAGGGATTGGAAGGGACCTCGAAAGATCATCAAGTCCAATCCCCCTGCCAGAACAGGCACGCCTAGATTATGCTACACAGGATCAAGGTGTCCAAGTCATCTGAGAAGCCCTAGGATTTCCAAGGCAGCCATGCAGGGCTGATAAACATGAGTCTTGATGGAAATTTCTGAAGCGAGAGCTGGAGGCCAGACAGGTATCAGAGAGCATCACAAATGGCATGGGACACCAGTCCACATGTAATTGAACTGAGCCCCTGCACTCGCATTGGTGTAAACAGCCAACTTTTGTGCAGAAACCTTTCAGTGGCCTCATCTTGAACTTAACTCTATCTTGTGGGCTCCATTCAGTGGCTCAAAGAGTCCTCTCATGCTGCTATCTCACCCGTCCTCCAACTGATGCTCCAGAAGGACACAGAGCTCTCATAAACCCTGTGTAACATCTGCCAGCCCTATGCCCGGAGTACCTGGGGATATCTCCGATATCCCAGAACACCCATGTTTGGGCACCTGGATCAAACTCTCAGTGTCAGCACCTATAACAAGGGTTGTGATGTTTGTGAGCTGTGGTTTGCAGGGATGGTGGGTCTGACACAAACCACTGCAGCCACTGAATGTCCTTTCTGACTCTGTTTTACCTTCTCTCAGTGGATTAAATAAGCAGTAGCCCCTCATTCCTCACAGAATCCAATGGGGCTTGAATGTACCACACTGTCCCTACACGAGGTGTGCATCCTCCACACATTCATTACTAGAGAAAAACGTGTGACACATCGGCCCCGTGGGTGACACATACAGGTTTCTCGTCAATGTTGGGACCAAACCCTATTTTCATGGCCACTTTCAAAGTGACTGAAGTTTTATTGGAGACCAATCTGTAACCTGAACATCCCACAGTGATGGTCTTGTAGGTGTTTAACGCTGCAGGATTTGGTTTTCGTTCCAGGGATCCCCTGGCTATCCAGGACCAGTGGGGCCAAAAGGAGACAGAGTGAGTTTCTTCCCTGAGAAACAGCTGTTGTATTGCTCTGACATCTAATTTCTGAACATTTGTACAGTGACCTTTGGTGAATATGAACTTCTGAGATTGATGTAACTAGCACTACACTGCTAGTCTTTGGCTTGGGGAGCTGTCCCTTGGCTTTGCTAGGAGGAATCTGATGTCTTTATGGAGAAAAGTGCTTAGTCCTCATCACAGGCCCTTGGCACACTTCAGTTGGTGAAGTGCAGAAGGAGGTAGCACTTCATTGGGTCATTCTGTCTTTTCGAGTTTCCACTATGAACAAGTTTTTTGCATACCTTTATGACACAAAAATAAGGTAAGGCTTCAAGATCAGTTGTGGGCAGATCCAGGAACAATTGTCCTGTCTTTCCCCCAACTGCCAGAGCCCATTCCTCCTCCTTCCGTGCAGCCACCTGAGCTGTCCGTATGGCTACAGATCAGGGAATGGATCCCGCTGAAAGCCAGCCTCTGGGGGTTTTTTTGTGGGTTTGTTTTTTTTTTTTTCCCCTGGGATTAATTTTCTTCCTTGACAGTAATCAAATCTCATGTCATGACCGGTGGTTCGGGTTTGCAGCACAGGCAGGGACTGTTTTAAACTTGCTTCTGCTGATCATGAAATTGCCCCAAAGTCATGAAACTGCCTGTTTGGACCCCGACCTCCCAGTGTGTGTCCTTCTCCCTTTGTACGCAGGGTGAACCAGGCTATGTCCTGGGAGGAGTAGAGGTGATTCCTGGCCAAAATGGGCCACCCGGCCCCCCTGTGAGTATCATACCCCACGTGTGGTAGACCCTTCAGCCTCTTGAAGGCTCACAGAGAAGCCAAGGGAACTGGGATAGAGTCCACATCCCTCCCTCTCCTGGTTTTTGTTGTTGCAGGGACAGAAAGGGCAGCCAGGAGTTCCTGGGGTAGCAGGACCACCAGGTTTACCAGGACCACAGGGGCCACCAGGAGCCTCTATCAAGGTGAGTATGGTTATTTGAAGCATGGTTCTGTGATGTTGTGCCACAGAAAGAAGAGACCTGGGATAGTCCACCATCCCTGGATACTTTGCTCATTCAAGGGCCCTGAGAACACATTTCTTCTCTCTATCGTGGGGGTCTCCCACTGAGGCATCAAAGGAGGAACTCTGCAAAAGTTCCTGTCATCAGAGCCCTGCTCTTCATCACAGCAGGAATTGATGATAGAGTTTGAAAAGGTCACAATCAGTCTTGTCTGGAATGGGACTAGATTCAGTGGCCCCTAAGACTTTTCCAGCTCCCAGTCCCTAAGAGTGTTGTTCAGTGGCTGGAATGAGATCCAGAGGATTAGCTATGGGTCAAAAATGCTTGAGGGACATGGGTTAGTGGTGGACCTGGCAGTGCTAGGTTAACAGTTGGACTCCATGATCTTAAAGGTCTTTTCCAACTGAAATGATTGCAACCCCCTGCAACGCTACAGGCTTGGGGAAGGGTGGCTGGCAGGCTGTCTGGCAGAAAAGGACCTGGGCATTCTGATTGACAGCAGCTGAGTATGAGCCAGCGTGTGCCCATCCTGGCCTGTGTTAGAAATTGTGTGACCAGCAGGAGTAGGGAGGGGATTGTCCCCCTGTGCTCAGCACTGGTGAGGCCGCACCTTGAGTGTTGTGTTCAGTTTTGGGCACCTCAGTATAAGAGGGATATCGAGGTGTTGGAGCGAGTGCAGAAAAGGGCAACAAAGCTGGTGAAGGGCCTGGAGAATAGACCTTACGAGGAGCGATTGAGGGAGCTGGGACTGTTCAGTTTGAGGAAGAGGAGGCTGAGGGGGGACCTCATCATGCTCTACAATTACTTGAAAGGACATTGTAGAGAGGTTGGTGCTGGTCTCTTCTCACACGTCATTAGGGACAGAACCAGGGGGAATGGGTTCAAGTGGCAACAGGGCAAGTTTAGACTGGACATTAGGAAGAAATTCTTCATGGAAAGAGTGGTCAGACACTGGAACAGACTGCCTAGGGAGGTGGTTGAGTCGCCATCCCTGGATATGTTGAACTGTCGCTGAGATGTGGTGTTGGGTGAGATGGTTTAGGGGTGAACTTGTAGTGTAGGGTTAATGGTTGGACTCGATGATCCCAAGGGTCTTTTCCAGCCTGAACTGTTCTATGATTCTATGAAAAAGTCTCAGGAGACATCAAGAGACCTAAACTCCCTTCCTCTACCCTAAGGGTGGGGGATTGACACCAGCTATTGCAGGTTGAGGTGTCTGGAGCATGCAAGATAGCAAATGCCTTTACTAAAGCTCTGTCTTGCCTTGGAGGTGGGAGTTTTGGTCTCTGAGCTTGTTGGCCTGCAGGACCTTTCTGCTGGGACTACGTTTAGAGAGGACTCCCTCTCTAAATTACCACCCCATGCTACTCTCCTTGTCCTTTGTGTTTCAGGGCGAACCAGGGGATTCAGGTATCAGGGTAAGTACCTGAGATTGACTTTCACTTTTGCATGTGGTGAGGAGCCTCTTCATTTTAATTATTTCTAAGCTGCCCAACAGGCTGTGGTTTCCATACTTACCAGATGTCCATCAAGACCCATAAAGGGCTGCTGCGATACACAGTAAGATTGTCTTGTGCTTCATGCAGGGCCCTCGTGGGAGGAATGGCATCAAGGGTGACAGAGGAGGCATGGGAGAACCGGTAAGTTGTCCACTGATGGCCAGTTGCTGAGGAAGAGCTCCTGGCCATGTTGGGAAGGGGCCGTTGGGCTTGGGGTGCCCTGTGCCACATGAGTGGGTGTAGAGTGACAATGTCTGTTCTCATCAGCACCCACTTTGAGATGCCTCACTTTGCTGACGAGGGCTGGCCAGATCAAGCAGGGCCAATTAAGAGTTTCTCACTTTGTCAGCTTTGTTGTGTTGACCCATCACTCAGGAATTGCCAAAAGGGAAATGTTAGAAACCCAGCAAAGACGTAGAATAACAACTGTCTTCTTTGCCAAAAGCAAGGACATGTTCCTCCTCATGGCATAGAGCAAAGCTCTAAGAAGTGCATCCATCAGGGTGCTCCCCATGATGATAACCTCTGTGGTGTAGTCAGTCAGGCTGGCAGATGATATGTCACCTGATGAAGGATACTCCAACGTGACAATCACCCCAGCTGTCTCCATGAACCATGGAAGAGCTCAGTGCAACTCTGCTCCTTCCCACACCCCACCCCCTCACCTCAGGAGGACAGAGAACTGGGAAAGGACCACAGGAGGGCAAGAATGTGGACCAAAAGTGTAGGACAGCAAATGGACCAAGATGGCAGTAAAGTCAAGATAAACAAAAAGGGATGATTCCTCACAGAGGATATTTGTGGTGCAGGAAGTTTGAGTTCGGGGGGGATTGAAAGAAGGAAAGAAGTCCATGGAGTACTACTAAGGGTAAAAGAAACCGTATTTCATTTCAGAAGTCCCTACATCACAGATAGCTCAAACCTGAGAGATTACTCAGAAACTATACGCATGTCCTGTTCTTGCACCCTTCCCAAGGTGCTTGTTACTCTTCTCCATCATGCATGGGTGCTTTTTTGGTTACCTTTGCCATACTTGCAGAGCTATATCCCACAGACCAGCCATTTCCATCTGTCAGTCTTCATTTTTTTTCTGCATCAGCAGCATTACTATGGTCACCCTCTTACAGCCATGAAGAGCCACTGGAGACAGCACCTGCTGCCAAATCAAAGTGGGTGCCCAGGCTCTGTCTTTCCATATGACAAGCAAATGCATTTTTATTTTCCTTTCCTGAGTAGAACCAGTGATGCGTAGCCTATTTGTGCTTGAGATGGAGATTTGGGAATACATAAATGTCTCTGCAAGTCCTGGGTTGCAGAGGCATCATTCAGATGCATACATCAGGATAGTTTCTCTGCTTGGGTTTCTGCAGGCTTATAGATCAACTTTTTCTTCAGTATGATTGGTAACAAAAAGTTCAGAAGAAAAACATTTGATGATGTATCTTCCTTTCCAGGGGAAACCTGGCTTGCCAGGCCCTGTAGGACTAGATGGTGTTCCTGGACTGCCTGGACCAAGAGGAGAAAAGGTCATTACTCACATCAGATGTTTGCTGAATCCAGCAGCCCAAGGAGGAACTGCAAATACCTGAGATAACGTAATAGTAGGGAAGAGAGAGCAAATAAAGCAGAGGCACTTAGGGATTTTCCCCTCATTGTTCTCCACTCCCTGCTCATGTGGATTTGAGTGTGTGTCAGGTAGAATAGTTGCCCCGTCTCCACCCAAGCTGTTGTTTTCTTCACAGTCATCATGTTTCCACCCAGTGGAAGATCTCAGCAGTTCCTCCACTTCATTGCATCCCCCACCCTGCTTCCAATACTCACTGAAAACACCCACAGACCTTTGTTTTCAGTTCTGTCCTCCAAGTTTGCACTTTGCCTGAAGTTTACCCACTAGATGTATGTTACAGAGCAAATTTTTCCCCTCCTGCTTTGCAGGATGGCCAAGAGCAGACCTCTGAACCAGGCAGCTGGGTAGGACATATCATGCTCTACAATCCTTGAGGACAATGCTCTGCTTGCCTTGCAGGGGATGGCAGGAACTGGCATTCCTGGTACTGTTGGCCCAAAGGGGGAAAAAGGAGAGCAGATGAGCTGGCAATTTGAGATTTGCGGCTGAAGTCCCCTGGGAGGGCTCAGTGTCTCCAAAGTCCTCTCTTTTTTTTTGAGGTTTTGCTCAGAGGAAGCGCCCTGTGGTTACAAACCGTCACAAAAGGGAAGACATTGGGTTTGAAAGTCTAAGTTTTCAATGTTTCTTTTTTTTTCAGGGGATGATGGGACCTCCAGGAGCACGAGGACCAAAGGTGGGTACTGAAATGCTGAACGTGAGTCTCTCTGCCTGGTAATCAAGTGCTAAGGAAAGCATCTAGCTCTAGCCATCATCGTGGGCTGTAGGATGATGGTTACTCATCAACCTTGCTCAAAAACAATGAGAAGAAATAATTCTATGCATCAGCAGTCACTGGTCTGTGGAAGTCATTGCTACAGAGTTGCTGCAGAGACCTGGAACTATAGAGAGATGTGGTATTTTAGTAAAATATTAAATGGCATTTTGGTGGCCAGTGAGACTCTGCAGAACTGTAGTAATTCACATTAAATGTGTTTTGGGAGGAACATGCACCAGGGCTTGATGCCGGCTCTGATGGGAAGAGGAAGAAGGAAGATGTAAGGACCAGATTGACTCACATCTGCATTTTGGATGCCTTCCTCTGATTAATCCAGGCCAAGCCCCACGTAATTAAATGCCTGAATCATTTAACATTGTAATGCCAGGATGCCTCTTTCAGTGGAGAAGGAAGAGCCTCATCCTGAAGTTCAAGTTTTCTTCTGGGCACGCCCATCTTTTTCCAACTGTTGGGGTAAAAGGAAACCTTGACTTGACCAATTCTGTCACCTTGCTTAAGAGTCTGAGGCTGGTGAGGAGGGACAGTTTTGATGTCCTGATGCTGTCAGAGGAAAGGAACTGGACCGATGTAGCTCCAGCCCAAGGCTGGCAACTCTACCATGGACCCAGGGAAGCCAATGCATGGCAAGGAATGGTCAGGAGGGGACTCATGGCAGGCAGGAAGGATCTTCGTCCATTCTCCCAGCTCTTACTGCTCATGAAGATGTGGGATTTTGATTCCAGGGCTTCTCCATGCAACAAAACACCTGGAAAGTTGCGGGTGCAGGAGGAATCAGCTGATCTTGACATGTACAGGGACAATTGCTATGGGAGGAAGGAGAATTTCTCCTGAGCCAGGAGAATCACAGAGTGTTGGGTGTTGGAAGGGACCTCAAAAGATCACCCAGCCCAACCCCCTGCCAGAGCAGGGTCACCCAGGGCAGCCACACAGGAACGCGTCCAGGTGGGGTTTGAAAGTCTCCAGAGCAGGAGACTCCACACCCTCTCTGGGCAGCCTGGGCCAGGGCTCCAGCACCCTCACAGTGAAAAAGTTTTTCCTAATATTTTTATCGAACCTCCTATGTTCCAGCTTCCACTCATTGCCCCTTGTCCTGTCACTGGACATCCCTGAGCAGAACCTGGCTCTGTCCTCCTGACACTCCCCCTTGACATATTTATAACCATGACTGAGGTCACCCCTCAGCCTCCTCTTCTCCAAACTAAAGAGCCCCAGCTCCCTCAGCCTTTCCTCATAAGGCAGATGCTCCACTCCCTCCATCATCCCAGCTGCCCTGTGCTGGACTCTCTCCAGCAGTTCCCTGTCCCTCTGGAGCTGAGGGGCCCAGAACTGGACACAATATTCCAGATGTGGCCTCACCAGGGCAGAGCAGAGGGGCAGGAGAACCTCTCTCGACCTACTAGCCACTCCACTTCTAATACACCCAAGGATGCCATATGATATGATATATTACATTTATTATATTATATTATATTATATTATATTATATTATATTATATTATATTATATTATATTATATTATATTATATTATAACATTGCATTATATTGTCCTAATATAACTAATAGTAACTACGTATTATAATATGCATGCAATTTAATGTTAGACATTATGTATGAAGTATATGCAGTAATTTGATTATACAACATACCTTATTATATATACTATACAGGTAATTAATATGCAATACACAATGTATAAATGTATGAACTATATATATGTATATCATATGCTATATATTATATGTGACATATATGTAGAAAACCTAATTATTAATTTTTAAATTTGATTTCCTGCCTTCTTTTACAATCTCCAGTGGAGGAAACATGCTCAGCATTCTCTTCTGCAGCCTGTGAGCCTCCAGGCTCATCCTGCTCTGTCAGCAGAGCATTGTCTTAACTAAAGCATCTTCTGTTTTCCAGGGTAACAGAGGGCAAGGTGGTGTTAAAGGGGAAAAGGTGAGACTGGCCAGCACTGGAGCACAGAGCAGGAGCAGAAGAAGCACTGGCTCTGGTTTTGAGCTCAGGACAGAGCAGTTGAGGTATCTGAGATCCAGAGAGAGTGAATTTGAGGTCCCACCAAAGGCTTCTCCCAGTCTACCGCAGGGAGGTGGGATTAGGTGACTCCTGAAGGTCCCTTCCAACCCAACACATTCTGTGATTCTATTCTGTTCTATGATCCTACCCAGAGGTAACTGGGCCACGTAGGTACACGGCACGTAAATGCAAGGTTCAGGAGCTTGCTGCTGCTGAAGGAGCTCTCATGAAGGGGGCAGACCTTGCAGCAATGGTAAATCCCCAGGACGTTCTGACAAACAAACCTGGAATACCTTGTGCCCATTCATACAGAGAGTTTGCAGGTTGCTTTTATTGAGCCATATTTCAAGCTTGCTTTTTTACAGCTTCCCCAGCTGCACTTGTTCTGTGCATGCATTTGGTTATAACCTCAGAGACCAAAAGAGGCAGCAGGATTTTTTCCTAACAGTAGCTACAGTAGTGAAAAATGGAATTAGGGCTTCCTTGGGCTGGTTCACCTTGCAGAAGCAAGACCCTGCACAGCAGGGGTGTGTACTTGGGACTTCTGGCTCTGAGCAGAGTCCTGGGCCGAGTTAGGCAGAGCAGTGACATGGTCTGGTAGCTCCCATGCATCTCATGTCTGTCTTCATACCTTTTCTTGCTTGCAAAGGGCCATCTTTGATAGCTTTGCATGGGATGAGAGCTTGCGGCTCTGCCCTTGGTCTCCTGGTAGACAGCAGCCAGGCGTGCTAGAGGTAGACAGGATTTTCAGCTGTCTGGCAGATGTGTCTTGCAGTCAGTGAAAAATCAGGCTGAAGAGCTTCCTCCCTCCAGCTGGGAGCTTCTCACAACAGCAGGGACTGAAAGTGCTGGATCTATTTTCATTCTGGTGGAAATCCTCTGTTCATGTCTTCCAGGGACTCCCAGGACCTCCAGGGCAGAAGGGAGACCAAGTAAGTCAATCAGTATGTGAACGACGTGTTCCACTAGCTCGGGTGAAGATGTCCTCACTTTCCTCAGCTTGTTCCATGTGTGCAGCTCTTACAAGCAGAGCTGAGTGTGTTTATGGGGGGCTTACACAGAGATGAAGCCAGCAGGGATGCACTTGAGCTTCGCTACAAGCTCAAGATCTCCTCTTTGTTTTGCCCTTGTGCTTCTGAGATGAGTTTTGAGCTGTGTTAGGGAATGGATGGGGGAAAGCAATGAGCAGAAATCTTGTCATTGGCTCTGATTGTTCATTTTATGTTCTCTTGCCTTGCAGGGGAGCCCAGGATTTCCAGGTGCTCCAGCTCTGGGGGTAACTATGAGTAGATCACAGTCCTTCTTGTGCTGTAGCCATACAACATCACCACCAGCAGTGCCAGTAGACCAAGGACTCAGAGAGATGTGTCCCACTGAACTGCAGGAAGAGCTAATAGACCTTCTACTTGACCCTCTAGACAACCCTGTCTTCTGCTCCATTGGTCCAGTTCTTGTATTCCCATCCCTGCATCACAGTTGCCCACTGGCTCCTCAAAGGAGCTTCACTGCTGTGCAGAAAACATAAGGATAAAGCCTTCCTACCGTGGAAGCCCTGTGCTCCAGGCCTGCCTCCCACTCAAGCTCCTCATTCACAGTGGGGTTGTGCTGGTCCCTGCCAAAGAGGCATTGCTGATGGGTCTTGTTTTCCTCATTTCCATGTAGAAACAGGGCTCCTACAGCCTCCTCTTTATGTCTCTCCAAATGCTAGGGCATGTCTAAGGAGAAATCTTGGTGGTAGCCATCTCTGCCTGCCCCACAGCATCACTGCAAAGGCTGTGGGGACAGTTGGAGGTTTCATTAGGCAGTGAGACCCACCACCTGGACAGAGTGACTTGTCCTGGAGGGTGCTTGAGTGAGCAGGGTACCTTAGGTGTCTTTCTTAGCAATGCTGACAGAATTGTGTTGGAGACACAAGGTAGGAAGACGCTCTGTAGTCCCTAAACCCAGCTCAGGGCTGCTCTGTAGGGCCGTAGCATAGTCATTAATATTTGTGGCTGTCCAGATGTTGGTCCTTGGTGTGCGTTAGCAAAGGCTAGAGCAGCCACCTGCCAATTCCTCCTTGCATGTGAGTGATCATTCAGTCCCCTCCCTGGAGCTAAAGCTTACTCAAGTTGGTGAAATTCCTTTACAAGCTTCACCGGGTTTGGGATTTGACTTGCAGCCCTTTCTGGCATTTTATGATCCGGTGCAAGTGGTGGGTTTCCTATCCCATGGCCAGGCTGAGGTTCTCTTGCTTTGGAAAAGGTAACACGAATAGACTCTCCTTTGAAAGGGAGATCTTTTTCTTCCCAAAGAACAGGCATTTCACTGATTTCTTTTTGTTCTCAGGTTTTGGGACCTCCGGGCAAGAAAGGTGTCAGGGTAAGTTCATTAATTAGTACTGCCTGAAACTTAGATGAGATCACCTAAAAGAGTGAGGGCTGGACCATGTTTCACCATCTGATTCGTATCTCCCTTGTGATTGAGCAGGGAGGAGAGGTTGGAAAAGTAGCAATAGTGTTGCCTCGCTGATACCTCTTTTGCTTTTATTAACATTTTGTGCCTGTCCTTCTCTTTCTAACCCCAGTAGGAGGGGAAATTTGGGGGTTCCATTTGCTGGTTTTAAAAGGCAAAGATCACTGAAGCACAGATCCAACCCACTCACAGAAGCTACTTTCCAGCCAAGGGAGGCATTGACATAAAACCAAAGCACAGCTCAGGCTGGAAGGAACTTCTGGAGGTCTCTAGTCCTGCCTCCTGCTGGAATATCTTAATTTGTTTTTTTTTTTATTCTTGCTAACTCATTGCCAAGCTGCAGAGAAATAGAAAACCTTTGGTTTATGCTGCTTGCACCACCATAAATGCCCATGTGGTGCTTTACAGTGCACCAGCTGCATGGCTGGAGACGGTGTAACTACTGTGATGAGGTTTGTATGGCAGAAGCCCAGGTACCACAGCAAAAGTGTAAATCCAGAGAGGGGTGGATGACTGGATTTGGCAAGGGAATGTTTTTCAGAGTGTATTAGAAGGGCAAAATGGAGCTCTAGGGAGTCATATGAACAGGGCTTGTCTTCTTGCATGATATTAATTTTAGGGATGTCTTTATTTACAGGGAGATATTGGGCCAACAGGAGCCCTGGGACCACAGGGAGATAAAGGAGTACAAGGGGACAAAGGAGAGAAGGTAACTCACGGGAATTTCTTGGTACATCCTTTATGGGCAGAAGGGTTTATTTAGTTTTCGTCCGTAGAGGAAACTCGGAGGCAGATCGATTTCCTTCCCAAGTCATGCTAACCACGAGCACCCGTGTGCTGGAAGCCACGAGGAGACTTCTCATGTGTTGTCAAAAGCTCCTTGAGAGGAAGTCAGTGAGAGACGCAGTTACCAATGCTCATCCCACCCAGCTGGTGAAACATTTTGGATGTGCTCTGTCTTTCCTGCTAGCTCCAGATGTGGACACTTATGTCCTGAGCTTGGAAGCTCCTCTGGCAGGACACTGTATCTCCCTCTGCGTCTTACTTGATGCCAAACACAGCATTGGCAGCTAAAGGGTGAGAAGGAGGCTGACCCTTGAAGGGGCTTCAGAACAGTGGTGGGATGGAGTCTCCTGACAGTGAGTGTGACTCAGGGCATGTTCCCAAGAGTGAGATAATGAGTGGAGCAAGGTCATGCCACCACAGCTTGTGCAATGTCGGGATGGGGAAACCAAGGCACGTGCAGATAGCACTCTAGTGGAAGTGGGCTCTCCACAGCAGCATCTCTCAGAGGTGGCAAGAAGTGTGGTTAGAAACAGAGAGGGACCATGGGGTGGCCAATTGAGAATTAATACCAGCATGAGGTTTAGCTGTCTCTTTGGCATATGTAGAGATGCAGAGAGCAAAAGTTCCCCAAGCTGTACACTGACACACGCATCATCTTTGATTTTTGCAGGGAAGTCCAGGTTTTGGCATTCCTGGTCAACGTGGGCTGAAGGGAGATCCAGGTGACAGGGTGAGTGGGGCAACATGCTGGAGGTGGGAAAGGGAAGCCCAAAGAGGCAAATCAGGAGGTTCGGAGACAAAAGTCTCTCTGTCACCTCCATGCATGTGCATCTGCTGACCTTCACCCACGAAACCTGCAAATTGGTGTTGGGATGGTGACAAGGAGTTGGGCTGCTACCTTGTGGCTGGTAGTCCCAGGGTGGTCTTGCATGACCAGGTAGTTTGCACCTGACTGTGGAAGACAGTGCTGAGGGGGAATTCTCTGAAATGCAGAGAAAGGATTGCTTGTGAGTCTGGAAGAAAGCATGGGTAGTCGCTGCTCAGCCAGTAATTCTGTGAACAGCAGAGCCAAGAAAGCCCCTTTTCCAATGGGTTTGTGTCCTGAAGGTGAACTTGACCTTTATCTTCCTGACTTTTGTGTCTAAGAAGGTGCAAGCTTCTGGTGGCTCCCATGTGAGTTCACTGATGTCTAGTAAGGGTTGGGTTAATGCCTTCGTGTTCCCTCTTAGAGGGTTTTCATCATCCCTTTCCTCTTAATCCAGCAAAAACTCGCAAAACCTAGCATCCTTGAGGTCCTCACCCCTCTATCAAAATGTTAACAGTTTCAAAGTGGGGAAGACAGGTATGTCTAGACAGTGTGTGCTTACAGAATCACAGAATCACAGAATGTTAGGGGTTGGAAGAGACCTCAGAAGATCATCTAGTCCAACCCCCTGCCAGAGCAGGACCACCTACAGTAGGTCACACAGGAACGTGTCCAGGTGGGTTTTGAATGTCTCCAGAGAAGGAGACTCCACAACCTCCCTGGGCAGCCTGTTCCAGTGCTCTGTCACCCTCCTATCACAGAATCACAGAATGTCAGGGATTGGAAGGGACCTCGAAAGATCATCAAGTCCAATCCCCCTGCCATAGCAGGAGCGCCTCGATAATGCTACACAGGAACGTGTCCAGGTGGGTCTGGAATGTCTCCAGAGAAGGAGACTCCACAACCTCCCTGGGCAGCCTGGGCCAGTGTTCCATCACCCTCACTGAGAAGAAGTTTCTTCTCGAGTTTAAGCAGAACCTCTTATGTTCCAGTTTCAGCCCATTACCCCTTGTCCTGTCACTGGACATCCCTGAGCAGAGCCTGGCTCCATCCTCCTGACACTCACCCTTTAGATATTTGTAAACATGAATGAGGTCACCCCTCAACCTCCTCTTCTCCAAGCTAAAGAGCCCCAGCTCCTTCAGCCTTTCCTCATCAGGGAGATGCTCCGCTCCCTCCGTCATCCCTGTGGCTGCGCTGGACTCTCTCCAGCAGTTCCCTGTCTCTCTTGAGCTGAGGGGCCCAGAACAGCAGCCCTTCCTCTCTGAGGACACCACTTTTTCTCCTTCTCTGCATTTTGCTTCCCTGTTGCAGCTGCTAATACTTGCAGAGACCAGCTTTGCAGCTTTGAGCATGATGTTCACAAGTTTTAGATACAACAGAGGACCCTCACCTGAAATTACTCTACCTGCATCATTCTTGTCATTTGACTAACGGTTTGTATTTCTGCAGGGAAATGTAGGTTTGTCTGGCAAGCCAGGTCTGAAGGTGAGTCCGTGCGGTGGCCGCAATGCGTAAAGCGTTGTCTTATGGCTGATGTCCGTGTCACACAAAGCAACTTGAGTCAGTCAGGTTTTGCCTTTACTGTGGGGCTAGTGTCAAAACGTAGGGAGCATTCAGTAGCCGAAAAGTCTGAAAGAATCCTGCTTTGCCAGAGTGTCCGTATGCCCTGCAGAGCCCTGCATAGAAAAACAATGAAAAGAGGCAGGAAATGAGGCCCTAAAAAATTCTGCAAATCCTGGCTTGTAGGATTTCTCCTGGTAAAAGTTCAAAACTGGTGAAGAGAGGTCTGGAAAACATCCCAAATGAGGTGTTTGTTCAATGAATGTGTCTTGCTGTGTACATTTCTCAAACAGCGTCGCTCCCCAGGCTTGGCTGAAGGAGCATGTGGACTTGGGAAATGTTACATCATGATGCGTAGCCTGGTGAATGGATTATTTAGGCTGGATCAACTTCATGGCCATGGAGAAATTGGGTGTCGAAGGAGATAAATGAGATGCATCCAAGGCAGGCTCTGTTAACAAGATATGTTAACACAGTTGCAAAGCGGAGAAGGCAAGAGATATTTTTGGGTTGGGAGAAGGTATGGTGCGGTGGTTGAGTGACGAGGAATGTCTCTGTTGTACAAACATCAAGCAGAGCAGATGCGTAGGTGTCCATCCATGAGAGCTCAACTGATTTTACCTGGGGAAAGATATTAAAACATGGAGAGAGGACTGATGCTGTGTTCACATTGTTCTCTCCAGACCAGACCTATCTTCTGGGTCTTCACTAATGAGTGACCTCATTTGAACTGCAAAGCTTCCTGGTGGTGGAGAACCTCAGAAGAGCCTGTCCTGCCGTGTTGGCCAAGGCTGCTCATGGATGGACTATATTAGAGATGGATGTTTTTCATCCTAGCTTGCAAAAGCAAATACCGTGAGCGTAGACCTTCCTAGCTCAGGGAAGGTGCTCCAAGCCAAAACTTCAGCCAGGAGTGCGGAAGGAATTGGATGGCCATGGGGCCTGGCATGCTGTCTGAATCTGCCTGGCAATGTCTAAAACGTGAGGACTATGAAATGCAGAAGAGGAACGTAACAATGGTCTTGTTTCCTTTAGGGGGATATAGGTCTGAAGGGAGAGAAAGGCGAGCCAGGATTACCTGGGAAACCAGGCGAGACCGGACTAAGAGGTAAAGATGTAAGTAGATCCGAACAGTCCAGTCAGATGGTCATGCAGAACCCCTTGGTGCACTACTCGGTACCAAAATAACAACCCCAGGTGGTGGCCTTGCAATAGCAAATAGAGACAAGCGACAAGATGGAACCAGTTGCGAATGTGCATGTCACACAAACCTTGTTGGGCAAGAGGCGGGTCTCAACAACAGTGGTCAACAAATGACAGAATCGTAGAATCCTAGAATCACAGAATCATAGAATCATAGCATGCGTTAGGTTGGAAGGGACCTTTAAAGGTCATCTAGTCCAACCCCCTGCAGTGAGCAGGGACATCTTTAACCAGATGCTCAGAGCCCCATCAAGCCTAACCTTGGATGTCTCCAGGGATGAGGCCTCCACAACCTCTCTGGGCAACCCGTGCCTGGGTCTCACCACCCTCATAGTAAAGAATCACAGAATCATAGAATGGTTAAGGTTGAAGATCATCTAGTTCCAACTCCCCTGCCATGGGCAGGGACACCTCTCTCCCACCAGCCCACGTTGCTCCAAGCCCCACCCAGCCTGGCCTTGAACACTTCCAGAGATGGGGCTGCTCTACCTCCTCTTTCATTGCAAGCGAGGAGGTACATCCTTTGCAGATGGTCGTCAGGGTGTGCTTTAGGCTGTGTTTCAGGGCTGAATCTCTTTATCCTTGCTTTGGGAGGAACAAGGTCACGGCACCGTGGTATTTGTGTTGCACTGGTTGGGCGCAACATTTCTTACTTGTTATTCACACTGGCACAGGTTGCCCAGAGAGGTGGTGGAGGCCCCATCCCTGGAGACATTGAAGGTCAGGCTTGGTGGGGCTCTGAGCAACCTGACCTGGTTAAAGATGTCCCTGCTCACTGCAGAGGGGTTGGACTAGATGACCTGTAAAGATGCCTTCCAGCCCAACACATTCTATGATTCTATGATCATGTTTTTTTTCTCCTTGTTGAGTCACCTCTGTTTTGACATGCAGGATACCAGCCCGGTGTGCAGACACAACAGCCCTGAAGGGCTTGCTGTGGGGTTTAGGGCATAGTAGTTCCCTCTTATGATCAAACAAGGTGGCTCCTCACAAAAGCATCGTAACTGGCCTCTCCTGACAACAGTCAGTAAAGACCTTTTCTTCAGTCCAAAGAGCTGAGCTGATCCCTGAACATCAAGTGGAATAGGATCATCAAGGGAAGGCCTGAGAAAAGAAGCAGCAGCCACATTTCTGACCTTGAAAGCCACTCATAACTTCAAAATAAAAGCTCTTCACCTGAGTAGGAAATCGGGGTAAAAACCATAGTAATTTGGTGGAAATGTAACCTAGCACTTTTGTGTTGTGTTGTAGGGAGAGCCAGGGAAGAAAGGCACTTCTGGGACCAAGGTAATCAATGGGGAGCCCACACCTTCCAGATTTACCTGGGTACCAAACACAGCAGGCTCACTCACGGCTGGAGCTCTGGGTACAGCAGTGTAGCAGAAGGACCAGGTTAGGGGAAGGGTCTGTCCAGCCCAGCATCTCACCTCCAGGAGCGAGCAACTTCCCTGGAGTTCCCGGGCACAGTGCAAAAGCAGGATGTCTTGTGCAAGAGGCGACGTCATATGGGTTTGGTGGCTCATGGTAAATTTTTGTTGCCATGAATTTGGTCACCTCACGTAAAACACCCTCAACCCCTCTGGGCAAGGCATTGCACAGCTCAGTTAAGCTGCAGCTGGAAAAATACCCACTTTGACTTGTTTTGAAGCTGACTCCTGTTCATTTTATATCCACTTGACTTGTCTTTGAGTTAGGCAGGACTATGAAGAGTCGTCTTCATCTTGCCCTTGGCTTTTCTTTCTCTTATTTTACCTTTGGCTTTATCTTCTAAAGCTAAAGGCCGAAAAAGAAAGGCTGAGAAAGAACTAAACCATGTTTTTTTTGGGCAGAGATCATTCTTTACGGTCTGCAGCAGATGCAGAGAACAGATTGCTACAAATAATAGTGGGGTTTGGTGGAAATAACCTCATTCTACCCCTAAATATGAACTCTCTACTCTCACCTTACTCCTCCTGACTCCTTTACGAGACTGCTGTAAAACATCACCCCTTATTTAAGACATCTCAGATGACCATAAGACTGCCTCTTTTTTTTTGGCTTTCCAGCATTAAACAATGACAAAGAGGAGGTCTTTGGACTTGAAGATCTCTAAGGTCTTTTCCAACCATAACGATTCTATGATCTAACCTGCCTTAAAGCCAGTGGAATGGTGGGTGGACTTGTCTCTCTCCCTTTAAACTGGTTCCTCAAGGTGTAAGTGCAGTTATATCAGTATCATCAATGAAGATTCACCCTGATGGGATCAAGCTTTTAAAAGCTCCTTCTCTCTTTTAGGGAGAAGCTGGTGTCCCTGGAGAACCAGGAGAGAGAGGAATCAGGGTAATAATTGCTTATATTGTAATTTTCTGCCCAGGTGAGTGGTGGGGCATCAGGGGAGGCTGCTCTGCTGCTGCCCAGGCACTCCTGGTCTGTGCAGGAGGAGAGGACTTCCTTCTCCATCCCAACGAGAGTCCCCACTTAGAAAAGTCCACGTATAAATATTTTTTTCCTGGGTGAAAAATCATAGGGCAGGTAGCATTCTTATTGTTTGCTTTACATTTTTGAGCTGATGGACCTGGCTCTATGTCTGATCGCTCCTCCAAATCCTTTCTTGCAGGGGCCACCTGGACTCCCAGGACAGCCTGGAGAGCAGGGGATAAAAGGAGATACAGGACAACCTGGAAAGGATGTAAGGCAATGCCTAAAGGAGCAGTTGAGAGAGGGGGGACATGGAGTAGTGCAGTGTCAATCAAAGAAAGAACCGTGGGGGGTTTTTTCTGCTTTACAGCCTGCCAGGCTTAGAAATCTCCCTCCCTCTCTCCTGGGGAGAGGGATCTCCTCTTTGAAAGGGAGATTAGGGTTGCTGCTCCTTTCTTGTTGGATTAGCTAGCATGGTCTTTACACAAACTTTGTGCAGCTGAGCAGCTGACTAGAAGAAAGTCCCAATGAGCCTACCCACTGAGGAAAAGGCTAAATAATCTCACCCCTCATTAAATACCAGACAACTCCTCCACAGGAGAGATGTTGAAATCCAGATTTCATTAGCTCAGCTGCTCGAAGACAGGCTTGTTTGTCTATTGGATGCTGAGCTGGCAAGAAGAGGGGAAACTGCTGAGATGCCCTACCATGGCTTGTTCTCGTCCTGCCTCTCTCTCTGCCTCCTAGGGAATCCCTGGAGAGAAGGGAGACAAGGGCGAATCTGTAGGTTTGCACATTCCCATTTATAACCTTGCGTGAGAGAGAGTCTGTCTGGAGACTAAAATGTTGGATTGAACCACTAACTTATTTTTTGGGGTGGCGGGGGTGTGGTGGTGGTGTGTCTTCATAGGGTGAGCCTGGGCTGCCTGGGACTCCTGGAAGCATTGTGAGTAACACCTACTTCTCTTGACTTACACGTTTGCTCCGGGAAGGGATTTATTGAGATTTATCAGCAGCTCTGGGGACCACAGAGGACACATTGCCAGAACTTAGTGAATGTTGTAGAGCAAATTTCCCACCTAGCCTTATCAAAGGTGCAAAGCAGTGCAATGAGCTTCTCTACAGATAGAGGCACGAATCCCAACCCCAACGGCTTGTTGATGCTGCAAGAAGACTGAGACACAGAAGAGACTAAAAGCTGGCTGTGAACCCATCTGACACCTTTAATCACTATGTGTTGTGCCATTGAGGCACCTGAGGTCCTTCTGTAGTGAAGACAGAGAGATGGATGCCTTCTAGGAAAGATGCTTAGACAGTTGAGATGACTCTGGCTCAAGACTCTCTTGTGCCTTTCGTGGAGTTTTCCTTTGTAAGAAAGGCCTGACATCAAGTTGGGTCAGATGAAGAGCGAGCGACTCGACACAAGTTCACCAAAAATAAGGCTGGAAGAGATTCTGAAAGGTCATTTAGGTGATCAGGAAGGTGTTTCAGTTGATGAATGTGGAAGGGGGCATTTTTTCACCCTGCTAGCTTCAGTGGAGGTAAAGCCACCCCTCTGCCTTAGGAGCAGGAGCCACAGGAGGTCTGTGCAAGACTTCTGCCTTCCATACCCGGGGATGAGGCACTGACAGGAGCTGAATAAGAAGTTTCTTCAGACTGAGTAGAGTGCTACCAACCACCTTTGGCAATATCTTTCCTATATATAGTGATGTCAGGTGACTTCAGAGCTCAGGACAAACCAAGAGCAAGGAGTGAGTGCCTTCTGGTGATGCCTCTCTCCACATATTGTATCTCTCCCGTGCCAGCCATACCAACACACGGCCCGAAACCACTCCATTTTGTGGTCCTAGCCCCATTTTCAGTTTTTATTATCTACTGGGGCTCCTGATCATTTGGCTGTTGTACATTCTGCACTGCTTGAACTCCAGTATTTTGGGGAGTGGGACATACCAAGCATCCCCTGTAGCCTTCAAAACTAGGAAGAGCCTTATTGCTCCAGGGTCCTCCTGGACCTCCTCTGCTAATGCATAACTATCTCACTCCATCAGCCAATGAGGTCCTCTTAGGGTTCAAAAGGCTTGTCCTCACTCACGCAGTTACCCAACCAGCTACTCAAATACCCCACCAAATGCCTATGGCAAAGAGAGACCCAAGCGATGTCCAGAGCAGCAGGGAAGAATGCAATCCCAGTTCCCTTTGAGAGGGACTTCACTGGAAATTCAAATGCTAACACCAACATCTCAGCCACCCTGAATCTCTTACCTGTGGGAGCAAAGATGCTTCACCAGCTCCCCGTTGATTTGAGTCCAAATGTAGTAGGTTTGGTTTGCTGGCTGACTTGGGAGAAAGCATCTGGCTCTGTGCTCGTGGATAGGGGCTACTGGGGATAAAAGGCACATGGAGGTAAGAGTTTGTATCAAAGACATCATCCTATATTTGTGAGCAAGGTTTTTTATATTTTTCCGCAGATATCTTTGCTGGAGAACACCATCACCCTGAAAGGAGACAAGGTAGGATCTCCTTGCTGGAGAAGATGTGTGTTGAAGATGAATATATGATTATTTTGCATATGTTGTAAGTGTTGTAGCTTCATTACTTTTTTAAGTGAAAGTCTGGTAAACATAGACTGAAACTCCCAAGTTCCTTGAGCAAATTCTTGCTGTTCCCACCTCCAACAACAAAGGTCCTGCAAATGCATCATTGTTGATGGTGCCGGAGCAATGTAAACTTCAGTTCTTTTTCCAGGTCCTCGTGTTTCTCCAGGGCAAACTAGAGTGAACATTTCAGCCCCGAAATCAGAGGGATCCATTCAGATGCTCAAGTTCACTGTGAGGCTGACTGCTTTGCTGAAAGGGAATAAGCTGACTTGGGTGCTGGAACAACTCCAGCAGTTTGTCCAGACCAATGAGCCTATTGCTATTACAGAAGCTCCTTGTTATAGTAATAGCTCTGATCATGGGTGGGTTTGGAATAGCTTTTATTTGCTTTGGCTGCACTTTGAATCCTGTTTGGGGCTCCTCCCAACAAGGAAGACCTTGAGGGACTGGTGCATGTCCAGAGAAGGGCAACGGAGCTTGGGAAGGGTCTGGATAACAAGTGTGATGGGAGCAGCTGAGGAATGTGGTGTTGTTCAGCTGGAGAAGAGGAGGCTGAGGGGAGACCTTCTGGCTCTCTGCAGCTCCCTGGCAGGAGGGGGTAGCGAGGTGGGGTCAGTCTCTTTTCCCATGTAACAAACAATAGGACAAGAGGAAATGACTTCAGGTTGCACCAGGGAAGGATAAGATTGGATATCAGGAAATATTTCTTCATTGAAAGGGTTGTGAAGCCCTGGCACAGGCTGCCCAGGGCAGTGATGGAGTCCCCACCCCTGGAGGTGTTTAAAAGCCGGGTAGATGTGGTGCTCAGGGACATGGTTTAGTGGTAGACCTGGCATTGCTAGGTTAACAGTTGGACTGATGATCTTAAAAGTCTTTTTCAAAACTTTTTATTTAGCGCCAGCACTTAGATGACAGTAGCATGGATCCAGCACAGATGGAAATTCTGGCAATGGGAAACAGCAGAGACAGATTGACTCCATCTCTTTTTCATCCGTGAAAAAGATCACTGAATATATTACCAAATCCCTCATGACTTCACCCCAACCTGCCTAAATCCTATCTGGTACATACCCAAGTAGAAATCAACATCGAAACAGCTCCATACCTGATCCTATCCCTCTTACTGTGGGTCTGTTTAGCAAAGCAAACGGCAAAGAAATGCAGCTTTGCCTCCGTGCAAACCACACGCAGCACCAGATTCAACCCAGTCATGGGGTTTGGAGGAGTCATGAAGTAATTTGAATAATCAAAGGGCCCAGTGAGATGAAGAATGTATTTAATTGTCTTCTCCCCCTCCTTCAGTTTAAGTGTGCGAGTTGGCCATTTATTTTGTGCACTTCACAGCTGGGGACAGGGAGGACACAAGGTAGTGGTGGAGGAGGCAGACCAGCCATAGCAGCAGTTTCTGCTACATTTTGCCGTGCTGGAAGGAAAGGCTCATTCAGAGAGGTCCAGAGTGTACGTCTAGATGGGTCCTCCTCAGGCACACCTGGGCTTGCCCTGCCAGTTTTCTGATTTACCTGCAGGACTCATGAGTCGTGAGTGAGAGGCAAAGCACACAATGGGCTGTGGGAGCATCCAGTCCCCAGCTTTACCAAAGAAATTATGTTGTTTCATCAGCTGAGCTGTGATGGCAGGGAAATAGAGGCAAGGTTTGGTCTGCAAGGAGAATGAATACTGTTATTATCTCAGGTTGGATAGTAGGGGAAGAAAGGAAAAGCAGAAAAGCACTCAAGAATGTGAGCCCTTCTTTAGGTCCCAAGCAGAAGCAGCACGTTTCAAGTGAAGAGCAGAGAGGCTCCAAATTTAACTTAATTACGTGAATCAGGGAGATAGTTACAAGAAAAGGCTGGCTGGTCCATCTGGAAAAAGTGTTGTTAGTCTGGGGCTGGCATGGGCCACCATGAGAAATGCCCCAATGCATAAAACCATCATCCCCACTGGGAGTTTTAGAGGGGACAAAGAACTAACGTGTTCCTGCTGGCTTACAGGGGGATCGCGGGAAGGATGGCTTGAAAGGTGAAAGAGGTCCTCCAGGCCCAAAGGTAAGTCCTGAGTGCATGGAAGCAACTTTGTCTTGGTGCCATTGTGTTGGGCTGGGCAGAGGGGAAGAGCACCCATCCCAGATCTCTTCTGATTCCCTAAAAGGTTCGATTAAGCAGAGTTTCTGAGATGGACTCGTAACCTTGTGGTCACCATGATGCTGTAGTCCTACAACTCGATTTGTCCGATACACACCAGTAGGTAGGAAAATATTGTTCAGAAGACAGAGGGGATGCATTTCTGAAATGTTCAGGGATGTTTCCTTTGTTTCGTCCCCACTGCAAGTTGAAGAACACATCAGAAAGGGATGGAAGGAGAAATGGCTTCAAATACCACACACATCTAGAGATCTCTAGAGATGGGAGAAACTCCTTCACTTCACTGAGAGGAAAATGCTGCAGAAAGCAGCATCAGTGGGTACAGGTAGATCTCCTGATTGGCACAAGATCCAGCTCTTTGCAAAGACAAGGACTTACCCAGGTGACATGCAGGAGCTGTGCTTCAGACACGCGCAGTTCAGCCAGCGTGCCACCCGCTCATGGCGGCTCCTTCACCCCAGCACACCTCGGGATGGAGATGGAGCTCCATCAGGGCCTTCCTGGCGCCCTTCATTCCACCGGAATCTGTCGATAGAGAAACCAGATTTCAGTGAAATGAAGCCCGTCAGAGAGGCAGGTCAGCCCCCGCCTCAGCAGATGTTCCTCAACCCATCACTGGACTCCCCCAAGCTGTTGCAGCTCATCTGTTGTTTCATCTGTGGCATCTGGAGAGCACCACCACGCTCTATCCAACTTGCTGTTGGGCGTCCAACCCACTGGAGATATTGGACCCAAACCACATGTGACAGTAGGGAGGGCCACCAGCACGACAGACACCTCCAGTAGAGACCACCAACCATGGGTTATCCCCCTCCTTGCTTCTACCTCTGCAGAGCTGGAGCAGTGACAGCTTCAGTGGCATCAAGGGGCTTAAAAAACCCTGTAGTTTTCTACCCTTGTGCGTGGCCAGGAAATGGAGAAGGGAATGGTGCAAAACTCTGGTTCAAAATTCACTTTGATGATGCTGATGCCTGGCTCTGGTCCAGGCTTGCCCTATGAAATGCAGCCAGCAGCTGTGTCCAGTGGGGGACCCCATTGGGGAGGGTGAGATTCAAACCCACTCTCTGAGCCAATGGGGTTTTGGCTGGAGTTGTTTTGTGGGCTGGTAGCAGAGTAAGAGCCAAATATGTGACTCTTGCCCCTCTTCTTCTTGCTTCCCGTCAAGATAATGATTTAATTAATGAGTTGTTCTTGTTTGTTTGAAGGGAGAACCTGGTCCACCCGGCAAAGGAGTAGAAATGAAGGTAAATAAAAATTATAGAGGACATGAATGTTGGAAACATCTTCCTCTCTGTCTGGGGTTGGGGTGGCAGAAGGGACGCAGTGTGTGCCCCCAGGTTTAGCCACCAACGACCCACAAGACCAGCTCCCTAGGCTAGAGGAGAGAGGAGGAGGAGTTCTGACTCTTCTTTCCTCTTGCAGGACCTGGAGAAGCTTTTTGAAGCAAATGGCATCAGGGTAGGTGACACTTTGATCTTCCTTCTGACAAGGTGATTGTAATTAAGCTTTTTACCATCTATTCCCTCTGACCTTCTGCAGACAATGTGTGCTCCCCCAGGTCCAGCGCTGGCACTCACAAGAAGACAGGGTTCTTATAATCCCTTTTACAGCTTACCATATATATTTAAATGTTCCTCGGACAGGTTTTCTGCTGCTGTGTTACGGGGTGAATGGTGGCTCTGAGGCCCCTGTGACATTGTGACTTGGCAAACACCCATTCAGAGCTTGGTGCTACCATCTGGGTTGCACTTCAGCAAGAGGAGACCAACAGAGCCCTCTGGATGCTCTGGCCATGCTGCATGTCCTCTTTAGCATAAAGTCCAGTTTGGGCCGTTCCTTAGGTCGTAGCACAAATAATAGTGAATATTCACTGTGCGATACAGCAGTGCTGTGTTGGTGGCCTCGCCCTCTGCTCTCCGCTCTCCAGTTTGCCATCAAGCTCAGGAAGGGTGGTTAGGGTTAGATTTTAGTATCTACCGGGCAGGTAAATACTCAGGCTCGTTATCTTCATCTCCTTTTTGTAAGCTCTGGAGGTGTGACCGAGGGAGGTGAGGAACTGACTGATTAAACTCAAGAAGAAACTTCTTCTCAGTGAGGGTGATGGGACACTGGAACAGGCTGCCCAGGGAGGTTGTGGAGTCTCCTCTGGAGACATTCAAGACCTGCCTGGACACGTTCCTATGTCGCATTATCGAGGCATTTCTGCTCTTGCAGGGGGATTGGACTTGATGATCTTTCGAGGTCCCTTCCAATCCCTGACATTCTGTGATTCTGTGATTCTGTGATCTGGTCAAATGTCAGGGTTGATGGGGAGAGCTACCACGTAAGCACCATCAATCAGCTCTTAGATGCCCAAACTTGTATTTCAATCAGACATTGGCTGTTGGAGAACATCGCTTCTCCAGGTGTCCTCTGAGGCCCATTGGAAAACGTTCTTGTTTTGGGTTGGCTGCACTTGCCCTGTCGTGTGCCAGGAACAGGAGGGTGACGCTGTGCTCCTGCCTTGCTGGTCTTCACTGTTTGCAGCTGGCACTGCTGAAGGACCTCTCCAACGCGCTCCTGCACGATGGGCTGGATGAGCTGGTGCGGCAGCTGGCTGGCTCCAGGACGAGCAAGATCTCCAGGAGAAAACAGGCAGCTCTGCATGCCACCAAGCACGACGTGAGTATCGCCATGTGTCATCCTCAGGGCACAGACAGACCTCAAAGGAAATGAGAGAGAGACAGAAATGAATCATTGAAGGCTTCAGTGCCACCTCTGTCATCAAGCAGGTTATGGTGACCTGCAGCCACTGTAAGAAACAGTGAAGCTGGAAGAAGCTAATGACTCGCACCAGGATCTTGGATGTTCAGGTTGTAATCTTCAGTGGAGAGCAAGAAATCAGTCAACTCTGGTTGTCGATGGAGGTTGCTAGAAGCCATCCTTCAAAGCCACCGTGCTCCATGTGCCCTTTGAGGGCCAGGGGTTTTAGGTGTGTGAGGGGAGCAAAGCAGCTTCAAAACAGGAGAAGCAACCGTGAGGGCAGCCTCAAAAGCAAGAGGGATCCCAGGGAGGTAGGGCTAGCTTGGAAGCAGGGCTTGGAGGTGGCCACTGCTGACTTACTCCATCCTGGCCCCCAGGTGGGACGTGCTGGAGGCATGGGACAGTGGGTAGAAATAAACCATTAAGATCCAGCCCATCACATGTGTGGATTCTGGGACCTCAGGTTTGACATCACCACACCCAACGCACTTTTTTTGATCTTGCAGGATTCACTGGTGGTTGATGCTTCTCATGATGGCTTGACCAGCACTGAGGTGACAGAAGAAGCAGAGAGCCTGGAGGTGGAGGCCCAATTTAGGATGCCAGTGTCTGGAGGACTCCCTAAGGTGAAAATAAAGAGATGAAGCATAGTTATGCAGATCTCTGCTCCTGTCCATCTGGTCGGATGCAGCAATAACATTAAAAGATTGCACATCAAATGTGTACCAGCTGCCTGCGATGCTCCAGTGATGCTTCCTGCTCATCCTCCCTTCCTTTCCACCCAACCACAACTCCTGCTTGCCTTCTGAACAAATGAACAGCACAGGTTGGGCTGGTTTGAGGCCCTCCCCACGCTGGTTATCTGTTGAACTTGCCCTGCAACTTCTTCTCACTCAGAGGCTGTAATCTAGGTGTGTCTCTCCTGCCCCAGCAGGGATGGATCCAATCCTGCTGTCACAGTGGGTTGAGATGGCCCAAGAGAGGAGTCCCTGCCATGACTCCACAACCCTCATTTGCTTGAATAACCAGGCTAATTGCTAGAGATAATCTAGTCACCTGCACTCTTTGCAATTGCAAGTGACAGACAGTTTGTGTCTCTGGGAATAAAGAATTTATGAGCAATCTTGAGGCTTATTCTCCATGCTGGACCCAATCTCCATTGCGGCACAGCACACCTCCAGGAAGAACATCAGAGGGCTGTATCCAGGTCACCTGTCATAGCTGGATCTTAGTTTGCCCATACTAGACACTCCTGATAAGAGATAGCCCAGGAAATAGTGCCTGTGGCTGCAGTGGGGCTTTTCTCCTCCTTTTTTTTTAATGACAGCAAAGCAGTGACTCACTCTCCATAAACCCTTGTAGGTCACTTGTAGGAAATGTTGTCTCTAACATCTTTTATCCATCACCCCCCGCAGAGCTCAACTGTGCCCCCATCACAACCAGAAGATGATCTGCAAGGAAATCAATCCGTGGAGCTTCTCGAGTCCTTGGAGGAGAGGGTGGAAGGACAGTCACAGCAGGACACCAGCCACGTATGTCTTCACCAGCAGTTCTGGGCGATAGACCAGTGTGGAGATAAGTGTGTACTGGGAAGGACTGCGTTGCACATTCTTCACCCAGTGCTGTGAGTCCTGGGGTACGTTCCCCCACATCCCTGGAGGACACTGCTCAGCCCTGGGACCTGGGCAAGAGGCTGATGGCCAACCTTGTCCTTTGCCTACAGGCAAAATGGGAACCCCCCAGAGCCCTTGGCAAATATTTTGTTGGGCAATTACCCACTTTTTGTGGACCGAAAATAAAAGAACAGTCTCCTTCTTATCTGAATCCATCTGGCCACAGCATCCATCCTGTTATTTGGGCTGTTGACTGAATAGTTGACGATTCTCAATAATTTTTGAAATAGGACTTGTGATGCTCCAGGGAGTGTGTGGGTCCCAGACAGTGAATTTAAGAGATGCCCCCTGATATTTCCTTTTCCTTCTTACTTTCCACAGATGTCTCAGAGTAGTCCACAGACCCTCAGGTTTCCCTGCACAGCGTTAGTCCTTTAGACCCTGATATGCTCCCTCCTGAGTCCAGCTCTGAAGTGCAGAGTCTGACTTCCCTAAGAGGAGGGTTTTATGGTCTAAGCAGGAATCTTGGGACTTTCTGCTTTTTAAAGACTCACCAACAAGAATAACTTGTAATTTATAATAAGCCTTTCAACTGATCAACTGAGCCCAGGTGACTGGCCCAGAGGAACCGTGATGCAGGGTGACTCACCTTACCTCTTCCTTCAAAGTCTACTTCTTAAAAAATTGAAATGGTTGGTCACTGCGCTTCAACCAAAGGACAGTGACAAAGCAAAGCTTTCTTCTATAACCAGGAGTTAGAACTGCTTTACAAACATGTGTACGTGCCCTCTAAGACATGTTACATCATTTTCAGCAAAGTTAGAGGGTGCAACCAGGCTGGTAGCAGCGATTATCACAGCTCAGCCAAAGGGTTATAAATTATGATGTTGCAGTAATGATGTTGTCCAAGTCCTACCATCCCATTTCTCTCTCTTTTTTTCCTGCCCTCCTCAGCACGTATATTCTTCTGAGAGCCCAAATCATGCTCCATTGCCATGTACAAACCCGGCACCCTCCTGTTTGAATATCATTGTAACCATAAGGGCACAATCCAGCCCGGCTAGGAGACCCTACCCCAACACTAGGCATTGAGTTACACCAGTCCCAGTGTTGATTTAACATCTTTTCATGCTGATATGTTGCTGTGTGATTGAGGGAATAGAGACGGGATACCAACAGCCTTAAAAAGCAAAATGAAATATCCCTTGGATGTTTGCTTGTAGCTACAGGTGCTGTTAGTGCTAAGAACAGCATTAACAAGGATACTTCTAGGAATAGCAGTGAGGGGGCGGCTCAAAGTGGGGAGACCCTGTTGGAGGAAATCTTGCTCAGATTTAGGTTGTCTGCTGAACACTTGCTTCTCCTCCCATGGCTTCAGACGTCTCCCTGCTGGCTCTGCAAAATTAACACCACATTGAATCAAGGAAACTGAAGCAAAGGATGCTGCAGCAGCCAGGAGAGGGCTCCCGGCACAAACACACACACGCTCACCCTCCTCACACTGTGTGTCTGCGGAAGCCGCAGATCTGGAGACGGTGGCCTGTGCCATGAGCATCCATCAGTTCTGTTTCTCCTTCCCTTGGCTGGGAATGGTTAAGTTGGTGGGTGATCTGGAAAAACAAATGGAGCCCAAATCCCTTCAGTTCTTGTGCAGGACCCTCGCTGAGGTGGTAGCTTTTTGGTGTCCTGCTTTTGAGAGCAAGTAGAGATCCATCTCTATGGGCCTGTACTTGAAGACTGTGAAATTGGGGGGGTCCTGAATCTGTGGCTTCATCTGAAACATTTGGAATTTAGCCATGCTGGGTGCTCTTTGGGAGCAGACTCCTCAAGTCTTCACACATGCCCCTGCGTTGAGTCATTTAATAAATCAGACTCACCACAGACACAGCATCTGAATGAAAGAAATGTGGCCAGCAGGTCGAGGGAGGCAATTCTGCCCCTCTGCTCCACTCTGGTGAGACCCCACCTGCAGTTCTGTGTCCAGCTCTGGGGTCCTCAGCACAGGAGAGACGTGGACCTGTTGGAGTGGGTCCAGAGAAGACCACAGAGATGCTGAAGGGGCTGGAGCACCTTTCCTGTGAGGACAAGCTGAGAGAGTTGGGGCTGTTCAGCCTGGAGAGGAGAAAGCTCCTAAAGGGGAGACCTCAGAGCACCTCCCAGGGCTTGAAGGGGGCTGCAGGAAAGAGGGGGAAGGACTTTTTATCAGGGAGTGTAGTGATAGGAGAAGGGGTAACAGGTTAAAACTGAAAGAGGCTAGATTTCGATTAGATACTACGAAGAAATGCTTCACTGTGAGGGTGGTAAGACACTGATGACTTGCCCAGAGAAGCTGTGGATACCCCATCCCTGGAAGGGTTCAAGGCCAGGCTGGACAGGGCTCTGAGCAACCTTATCTTGTGGGAGGTGTCCCTGCCCATGGTAGGGGGTTGGAACTAGATGATCTTGAAGGTCCCTTCCAACCCAAACAATTCTGTGATCTTCTTCCTTGATGAACTAGGAGCGACCCCTGTTTGTTTGGTGTCTGGGAGATAAGCACATCCGTGCGCCTGGACACTGTGGCCGTGGTACAGGGTAGGACAAGGGACCGTGTGGCCATGCCAAATGTGACATTTTGGCAGAAAGAACTGTCCTCAGTCACCAGGGATGGAAGCAATTCATTTAATCCCTGCATCCCGAGGACCGAAAGCAATCTCTGTGTCCTCTTTGGGATGCCATTTCTTTTTTAAATCCCCAGGGGAAATGCACAAAACTGATTTGCAGGTGGCTTGGAAGCTGATTTGTCACAAGAGACCCAAGACTGGACTTTTTTTTAGCCGAACTCGGGGTACCTCAGATGACTTGATTTCTGCATCAAAGATTTTTCTCAGGGAGGAAATACCAAATGTTAAAAGGTCTCTTAAACACCACGGTGAAAAGTAGGAGAGTTGGAGGGAGGAAAGCAAATACTTATAATTCAAATGGGAAATAAGAGCTCAAGCTGATTAGCCCCAGGAGCAGGCTGGTGGGACGTGGGACAAGAAGGCGATTCCCCATGTGTCGCTGCCTGAGTTATCAGGAGCAGAGCACAGGGGGCTGGGGTTGTTTTCCTTGGATGCACCTCTTGTAAAAATCCCCTTTATCCTCAGGAGGAGGGAAAAGTACAGTCCAAAGGCAGGGAAAGAGGAGCAGCCCGTCTCTCTCTGCAGCTCCTACATCTTCTCATCCTTGATGCCTCTCACAGCTGAGCTGGACTCAACAGAGGTCAATGCAAACGGAGTGAAATGGAGCCAGCTGGGTTTTTTTCCCATCAGCAGCCTGTAATAGCCCAAGAGCTTCGTCTCGGAGCTGCAATTTCTGGCTGGCAGGAGTTAATGGGGGAAGCAAATTAAGTGGTGTAAACAGGCAGGATGAGCCCAGGTACACTGTGTGAGAAGCAGTGGCCAGTTCATCTTCCCATGACTGAGCTTCTTCTTCAGTGTTACGGGACCGTACCAGCCAATTCCTGCCTCCTCCATCTCCCAACTTCCCCGTAGTTAAGTTTACTCATTTTCAGAGTTAATTCAGATGAATGCCCACAGTTGTCTCCATGTGGATCAACCCATAGCCATTTAGTTTTCCCGGCTGGTATCTTCTTGGCCTTTTCTATTTCCCTCCTTCCCGTATTTTATTTTTTTTAACTTCTTTTATTTCTGTTTTTCTCTTTCCTGTCCTAATTTTATCTGTTCCTTTCCTCCTTTTCTGCCTTCTCTCTTTGCCTTCCTTTTTCATGCTGCTATCAGTAAATCAGTCCCTTAAAATTCAGCAGCCTCCTTGCTCTCCTCTCAGGTGCCTTTTTGCTGGCATCTCCGAGCAGGGGACTGCTCAAATTGCAGAGGAATTGCAGAAGGAAGGAGCATTATTACCCCCTGCAATTTCCCACCACCCCGATAAATGGCAGCTTTATGAGATCACACACGTATGGGTGGCCTTCAAACCTGAGGTCCTGGTGACCCACAGGCTTGCCTCATCACTGCCTTGTGACGTTATTTGCGTATCTGCGAGTGGAACGTGGACCCGCGCTGAAGAGAAGCAACATTTTAGAGCTGGTCAGGACTCAGATGAGCTATAACCCAACGTAGGATGGATCGGAGCGTCCACGTGGTCTCATCTGCTGGTGCCATCCCAGCCAGGTCACCTCTGCCTAAGCCTGGGAGATGTTTCTCTATCTTGTCCCACAAAACCCACCCCAGATGGGTGCTCTCCTGAGCAATCTGTGCCAGCACATCACTGACCTCTCTTTTATTCCTCCCTCTGCCATCCTCACCAGCTTTTGGTAAAGAATTTTAATTGTAATTGGACCACCGTAATTTCTTTTTTTCTTTTCCTTTACGTGTTTCAGTGAGTCAGAAACTTCCTGGGTTCATTAGGCATTAGGTGAAATTATCATCTGGCTGGTTAAAATCCAGCAACACAGAACTATCATCCCTGCAAACCCGACAGTGTGATGTCCAGACCTGGACTAACCAGAATTTCTTGGAAGTCCTTCATTTAGGATTTACATTCCCTTAACTTTAACCATTTAAAAGTCTCAACACATACTTTTAGGTGAAATTAATTGAGATGAATCCAGGTCTTTCCTTCTGCAACAAAAAAAAAAAAAAAAAAAAAAAAAAAAAAAAAAAAAAAAAAGTGGGGATTGTGTTAAATAACCTCTCCCCATCCTGATTTTTTCCCTCTACTTCACAAGCTCCTGGCAGGTCTTGGGTGCAAGGACATGCCCAGCTTTCTTTCATTCCAAATAAATTCATTGCTTTTTTTGCTTTCATATCAAAATATTCTACACTGTGTGCTTCAGGGAATAATTGCTGTACATTGAGGTACCCAGCAGCCAGGAATATTGTTGTTTTTACGGCAGCGAGTAGATTATTCACCGTTGCTAATACGGAAAAGAACAAACAATTCAAGAACCAGGCCAGTAACTATTTGCACAAACTTTACTGTGTGTGCTTTAAATATATATCGGCCAAAACCATGAGCACTGCAAACATCACCAAGTTACAGGTTGGCGTGGGGGCATTAATAGGCAATAATAATTGGTTTATTCCAATTAGATACACTGAATACATTAAGTGCATTGCAGGCGTGTTACTGGGGCGTGGTTGGTGCAGGCAGGTATTAAAGTTCAGAGCTGCAGTATTTCATGTGGGTTTTATTTCTCTGAAACAGCAGAAAATTAATTGCACAGTGCCAAGCACTGTCTATCATGGATGTAATTATTATTATTATAGTATAGGTGGCATTTAGCGCTGTGAAATGAATCTATATGCAATATTATATTAATAATATATTATCGATAACAAATTATTATTTGTTTTTATAACGTATTTAGATGAAACTTCCTGTGTTCTAGCTTGTGCTCATTGCCCCTTGTCCTGTCATTGGGTGCTACTGAAGAGAGTCTGGCTCCATTCTCCCTTTAAGCATTTATAGACATTGATAAGGTCTCCTCTCAATCTTCTATTTTCCAGCCTAAATAGCCCCAGCTCTCTCAACCTTTCCTCAGAAAAAAAAGATGCTCCAGACCTCAATCACCTTCGTTGCTCTTCACTGGAGTCTCTCCAGTCGTTCCCTGTCTCTCTTGAACTGGGGAACCCAGAACTGGGTTCAACATAATATATCATTTGCTATAACATATATAAACATCAGGTTTACCACAAGGATGCTGTTTCCCTTCCCAAGGAAATCATGGATTCAGATGACGGCTCTGCGCTGCCAAGGCACCATCGAGCCAGGAGATCTGCTGAGCTCGAGGGACACCCCGTAAAGACCTCGCTTCACCGTGGTGGCCTCAGTCTGACCAGTGTGCAAGAGCAGAGCCATCGGTGTGAGCCAGGAGGAAGAAGTGACCCTTCCTTGTCAGCTCCGTCACAGGTTCATCCTCCTGGCGCCCCAGGAGCTCAGAAAACCCCATCTGGATCTGCGGTGAGTGAAGACCCCCCTACAAGGGTGTCTTCAAACCCATGGGCACAGGGGAACCCCAGTTTTCCCACTTGTGCCATGTCACGATGGATGTAGAGGGTGGGTGATAAATATTAATAAATAAAACCATCTTTCTTGGCAGAGAGGATTGTTCTCCCTGTATCCGGCAAGGGAAACGTTCTACTCAGAAAAGAAAAAGTGGGGAAAATCAAACTTAATCAGTGAGGGAACATAATAATGTGGTTCATGGGGAAGCAGCGTAACTAGAGGGTGTTTTGTGTCCTGAGAGTTTGGGAGATATTTGTAGGTGTGTTCAAATGTGCAGGTGGATGTGTTTATAAACACATACATCTCTGACACACCTGCCCAATTGCATTGACACAATATATCAGAAAGGGAACATGTGAAGAATTGATTTTTACAAAATTTAAGGGACAGAGACGTTATTTCCTGGAGCTAAGGATGGAAAATTCTCAACAACAGATTTCCCCTAAGCTGGAGCAAATTTCTTTGAAAGCAGTGAGTGACCCTCGCTCTGTGTGGCTGGGAGAAGTGGCAACTCTGAGCTGAGCTCATCCACACCCTGAGAAAATACATCTTCTCATAGCCCTCCAGAAAAGAGCAAGGTCGAGGTGGGTCATCTGTGCCATCACCAAAAGCCTGAAACTGAGGCATTTCTTGGTTCATGGGTCCTGCCAGCTCTCAGATGTCCCATCCAGGCTGGAGCAGGTCAGGAGGAGCCTGGAGGTTGCACCATGTCCAGTAGGGTGCTTCGTGATCCCTGGTAGCCATGTGAGATGCCTCCAGCCCCCCACTTGCTGCCTCACATCTCGCTGCTCAGAGATGCCTTTTCCATGCTCAAGGGCGAAAAGTTTCTCCGACTGCTCTCACAGTTGCCTCTTCTTTTTTTTTTTGGTTCAAGGCATACCCAGGCCCTCATCACCCAAGAAGAATTAAGGTACAGCATTCATGTTGCATCTTTGCTTGGTGAGGATGCAGCTGGTCCTTTCTCCCATCACACCGCATCCCAGCCCCATTCTGGGTATGTGCTCTTCTGTTTTGTTTTTAATTATAGAAGGAGGAAACTGGCCCAGCAGATCCATCCTCCCACGACCAAAAGGTCAGTGCTTTTGTTTTGCCTTTTAATGCAGATTCCAAACAGCACCTGGAGGGAGTCAGGGTAGTGATCCATCTCGCAGAGCAGTCTCATTTGGAGGCTGAGCAATCAAAGGTGACAACTGGCCAGGCCAGTAGGTTCAAGAGGTAGTAATCAAAAGTTTTGGCCATGGATAAGGAGCAGAAATTTGAGGCTTGAGCTTTTCACAGTTAATCCACTCATGGGATTTGCGGTTTGCAGATCCTCAGTAGTTTTGTCCTCTGTGGACTTCTCCTGTCTCCCTCAAACTCATCGCATCCTTCAACATCGGTGGTATCCTGGGGGAGGGAGACCCTCATCTTACCTGACCCCTACTCTACAATTCATGTTTTCTCTCTCTGCACAGTACAGAAGGGATGGGCTCAGGGACATCCCCAGTCTGGTCTGGGAAGGCACGTGCTAGAGGCGAGGGGGTTCCTCCATGGATGTCTACCAAAAGCTTGTGCAGGAACGAGGGCAGCACTCACTTGGTCCAAAGAGGGATGGAAAAGTTCCTCGAAGCAATGCATGTTTGCAATTGAAGGGGTTGCCTATTGTTTTCCAGGGAGAAATGGGAGCTCCAGGAGTCCGTGGAGACAAAGGAGAAAAGGTAATAATAGCAGGGTTTTGGCTTGAGCCTCCTAAGAGCAGGAGAGTGCTCAGAGAGTCTAGAAAGGGAGAGGCAGCTGGGGACGTGCTGACGGAAAAGACTTTTGGGGTCTATGGGTGGCGGTGCTGATGTAAATTGGGGTTGCCACAGTCCCAACTTTATCTCTGAACCTGTCTGCATGGTTTTACTCCCTCCCTATCCAGCAACGCTAACACACGTCTGCCACGTGCTCAGGAGTAAATGCAAAAATTCCAGGTGTTTCTCCTGATGCACATGGCAGCCAAGCAAAAGCCAACTTTGGCACGAGGACAGGGATGGAAGAAGGGCCACCTAAAACACCACTTTGTGAACAATTTTGGCAGCAAAGACTTAGAGGGACCAAATGGTGGGTCTGGGGTGGTGGGACCCAAATATTCTGGAGAAAGGCAGACAAGGCAAGGTTGTTGTTAGAAGGCACAGCCCAATGGGAACGGGGTTTTTTGTCTTGCAGGGGCAGCCTGGGGAGATGGGGGAACCTGGAGAAAAGGTGAGCTGTGGGGTCGGTATCAGCAGCTGGAAGCAGGAGAGTATTACCAGCTAAGTGGCCCAAATCCATCACTGGAGATTGTCATAGGAAAGTCAAAATCTGCTGGGTCAACCCAGCAGTCCCTCTCCTTCATGGGAGCAGTGTGGTTCCATGTTAGGACGTTTGGCTCTTCCCCACTGCCCACCTCCTCTGGGGTAAAGAGATGGAGGTCACAGAATCACAGAATCACGGAAGGGTCGGGGTTGGAAGGGACCTCGAAAGATCATCCAGTCCAGCCCCACTGCCAGAGCAGGGTCACCCAGAGTAGGTCACACAGGAACGCGTCCAGGCGGGGTTTGAAAGGATCCAGAGAAGGAGACTCCACACCCTCTCTGGGCAGCCAGTCCTCCAACACCCTCACAGTGAAAAATTTTTTCCTAAAGATTTTGTGGAACCTCCTATGCTCCAGCTTACACCCGTTGCTGCCACTGGCTATGAAGACAACTGGAAACTTTGCTCTTGCTCAGGGTTGCACTGAGGTGATACCTCACACAACCTCTTGCACAGGCTTGGTAACTCTCTCTTTATTTCATAGGGCACCAAGGGAGACAGAGGTGAAAATGGTCAAAAGGTAAAGAGCAACGTTGGTACCACAGTCAGGGCTATCTCTTCTTACTCTGTGAGAGCTTGCCTCCTGCTCTCCTTCTTCTTTTTGCCAAATGCAGCCTCTCCATCTCAGGGGGAGGTGTCCAGGTAACCTCCTGAGATGGGAGCTCAGGGGTGCCAGCAGCTCACTGGGGACCCAGCATCTCTCTGTTGACTAAGGAGGGACTCTACATAGACAGGATACCCATGGCCTTATATATGAGTAATGTCAGAAGATGAGATTCTCACCCAGAATCCTGATACCACTTCCAGTAATATTCCTGCCACTCATCTCCCTCTTTTCTAAAGCTGTTTAAATGTTTTCAGTGGCTTTGTCTCCTCGGGTCAGACAAGACTTCACAGCGTCTAGAGGAGATGTGATGATCAGTGAGGGCTCTTTAGAAACCTTCAGTGTGAGGATGAGCTCTGAGGGTCTTCATCTGGGTGTCCAGGGATCAGCATGAGGCAAGCTCTCATTTTGATGGGCCCACAGTGGAAGAAGTGATCTTGATTTTTCCTGTCCTTCTTCTCTTCACAGGGAGAACCTGGAATTGGCTTCAGAGGTCCTGTTGGTCAGGCTGGGCCACCTGGATTTAAGGTAAACCTTTCTTCTCTTCTAGATAGCATCTCACTTGTTGTAATCCTTGCTTTCCACTGCGGGGTGTGGAGCACAGAACTGGCTGCAGCTACAGAGATAAAGCACCAAAGCCAGTTGACCTCTGGAAAGGCAGGAACATCATCACATGGGTCTGGGACAGAGGGAGTGCTCTGTGTCCTCCAAAGGACCATTTGAAAGCAGGTGAGGTCAACAGCATAAATAACAGAGAATCAAAGAATGGTTTGAGTTGGAAGGGACCTTTAAAGGTCCTCTAGTCCAAGTCCCCTGCAATGAGCAGGGACATCTTCAGCTAGATTGGGCAGTGAAATACAACTGTGAAAAATATCCAGGGCATTGTGGTCTCAGCTGAGATGCATTTCTGTGCTCCCTCGGGATGTTGAAGGTCTGCAGGGTTTGAATTCGCTGAAGAGCTCCGAAGGTCTGCAGGTGGTGTTGGGTCATAGGCTGGATTTGATGATCTCAGAGGTCTTTTGTCTTTTCCAACCTCAATAATTTTGTGATTCTCTGACTCTCTAAGGGCTTCCTGCTTAGCAAGCTGTGGTACAGCCCTTTCTCCAGCCTTAGGACCTCTCTTATGGACCAGGGTTGGAGAGGACATCCCCAATTCTGTGTACTGGCCATGTGAATTCAAGGAGACACCCCAGGATTCCTCCAGGATCTTTAAGGGGGGCAGTTAATCCCACCTAAGATCTAAATTCCTTGTGATTCACTCAACAGGGTGAACCGGGAGCCCCAGGACCACCAGGATCTCAGGGTATCCAGGGCATTCAGGGCAACACCGGCACCCCTGGGTCACAGGGGGACAGAGGTCCTCCTGGTCTGCCTGGGATGCCAGGACAGAGGGTAAGTGGTGTGTGGTGAGGGGACAGCATGTGTTGCGTTAGCCACCTCAAGGTGAGAACAACCATTGCCCCACTAAGACCACCAACACCAGGTGTCTACTGTGGGTCAGGCCTCCACCTATCTAGGCCTCCAGACTCTGACCCTATATGTAGTCTGTGAAGAGAAGCAGGAGCAAAGCCTGCTTTCAGAGGGAGAGGTAACAGCTTTTATTAGAGAAAATGATATTTTAGGGAAAAAACAGGCCGAAAGATTTGGTAACGGGGGATGCACTGTAAGATTTTAAAAAAAAAAAACAATGGATCTCCAAGACAAGTGGGGACCTGTTGTTCATTTAAATTTAGTGATGTGACTTGATGATAAGCCTGGAAAGAAAAGGGATGGAGATAGTGTAGGGGATGTCAGCAGGGGGGTCTTGGGGGGACCCTGGGAGGGAGCAATGGGTAAGTGTCGTTGCAGGGACATGGAGATACGGAGTGGGGTGGAGGACAGCAATATGCCTAAAATCAGGGTCTCCATGTAGCTGGGATCCCCTCTCCTCAATAACCAGAGGTCCACACAAGGAGGTTATTCCTCCTTGTTTGCTGCCAGTTCAGGGAGCACCTGGGGCCACCAACTCCTGCTTTTGGTCTGGGTGGGAGAAAGCAGGACCTTTGCCATCAGGGCATTCTCCTCCTTAGAGGATTTTCTTTTCAAGGGCAACCGTGGGAAGAGAGGCCGGAATGGGTTTGCTGGATCCATGGGACCACCAGGATCACCAGGAAAAGAGGTAACTTTTGTACACTGTGTCTTTTGAGCAGCAGAGGGGTGGCTGGGGTAGAGATTGAGGCCCTGGTGTCTGGGCTGGGTGTGCTTTTACCCTCTTAGAGCTCTGGGATAGGAGAGCATTGAGGACTTGCAAAGCAAAGTCTTCCCTTCTAATTTGTTTTCCTTGCCCTGCAGGGGATTCCTGGGACACCTGGACCCAAAGGCAACAAGGTCAGTGCCAACGTGCCAGACAGGCCACAAGCAGCTGAGATCTCAGAGTGGCAATGGAACAACCCGCTGTGCTCCCCTGCCTTCTTATCCCTGACCCCATTGAGCCACTTCATCCCTCTTCTACCCTCATGCCCTCCTTCTCCATGGTTGCTGGAGACACGGGTTCTCTATTCTACAGGGAGAAATTGGCTTTGCAGCAGCTGGCCCAAGAGGTCCTCGTGGACTGCCTGGCCCTCAGGTAGGTCCCTCCGTGAATGTTCCTGGCTTGGCTTTTTTCAGCCTACCCTCTTTTGGAGACAGCTTCATACCATCACCTCCCACTCACCCATCTTACAAGATGCCTAAAGGGCTGGATTCAGAGCCCTCCTTACTTTTTCACCAGCCAGATTTGGAGGGGATGTACACTGCTCTGTCCAGCTGGAGCTGGCACTGACCAGAATCTGTTCACAGGTTGCAATTAGAATCATAGAATCATAGAATGGCCTAGGTTGGAAGGGACCTTAGAGATCATCTGATCCAACCTCCCTGTCACGGGCAGGGACACCTCTCTACTAGATCAGGCTACTCAAGGCTCTGTCCAACCTGGCCTTGAACACCTCCAGGGAGGGGGCAGCCACAACATCTCTGGGCAATTTATTCCAAAGTCTTGCCACCCTCACACTGAAGAATTTCTTCCTAAGATCCAATCTAAATCTGTTCTCCTTCAACTTAAACCCATTTCCCCTTGTCCTATCAGTGGACGCTCTTGTAAAAAGTCCCTCCCCAGCCTTCCTGTAGGATCCCTTCAGGTATTGGAAGGCAGCTCTTAGGTCCCCCCGAAGTCTTCTCTTTTCAAGACTGAACAATCCCAGTTCTTGCAGCCTGTCCTCATAGCAAAGGTGCTCCAGCCCCTGGATCATCTTTGTGGCCCTACTCTGAACACGCTCCAACAGTTCTATGTCACTTTTATGGTGGGTGCACTAGAACTGGACGCAGTATTCGAGGTGGGTTCTCACAAGAGCAAAGGGGGAGAATCCCCTCTCTTGCCCTACTGGCTACCCTTCTCCTGACACATCCCAGGATGCGGTTGGCCTTCTGGGCTGCAGGAGGTCCCTACCGGCTCATGTTGAGCTTCTGGACTATCAACACCCCCAAATCCTTCTCTTCAGGGCTACTCTCAACCCACTCTGTGCCCAGTTTGTATTTGTGCCTAGGACTGGCCCGACCCAGATGCAGGAGCTTGCACTTAGACTTGTTGAAGCTCCTGCAATTTGCACCGGCCCATTTCTCAAGCCTATCAAGGTCCCTCTGGATGGCATCACTTCCCTCAAGTGAGAGAATTAGCATCTCCTCCATAATTAGACACCCTCAAGCACCGTAAGTCGCACTGGCCAACCACATGGCCAAGTGAATCCTGCCCCACTGACTATGTTGGTTGTGCTCTTACTGTCTAGACAGGGGAGTTGAAGGAAATACCTACATCTTTACACCTGTGTGTAAAGACCCTAGCAGCTATTGTGAGGAACCATCTCAGTTTTCAATGCTTTGGGGGTGCTACCTGTAAGCTCGTTCAGAAATCTTCCTCCACCTTTTTTATCCTTGTTCCTCTATTCCCTCCTGTTGTCCTGGCAGAGGGAAACCAGCTCCCAACCTCTTTGGAGCAGCAACGTTCACTTTTCTTCATGCTGCTGAGAAGTTTTGGTCTTCTTCTGGCAAAGACCCCAGGGAGAACCTCTTGAGTTGTAATTAGGGGCCATGTTTCAATTTGCTGCTTCTGTGGCTGTTCCACGAATAAACTGATTTTATGCTGCAATCCATTTAGACAAACTCCCCATCTGCCAGCAGAACTGTTCAATGAGGCCCCTGAGACAAAGCACTTAATGAGAATGTCAACAGCTGTGAAAGGTCTGGGATAAACTTTGCTCAAGCTTCATTATCAGAAGGAAATGATGAAATAATGTTTCTGCTCTTCGTACTCCAGCATAAATCTGAAGTGAATCTCAGATTGCATTGGCTTTATAAGAGAGATTTAAATTCGGCTTCACAGGATGGTGCCTAAGTCTAGGCATCTTAAAGACAGTGAAGTCTTTTAGGATTTACCTAGAGAGGTCATAAAAGGACTTCACAGACCCACTGGAACAGCTATCCCTCCTAGCAAGGTTTATAAGGACCCAATAGCATACTTAAAGGGAGGCTCAGAACAAGGTCTGCAGCATCTGGAAACCACAGCTGGGCATGAAGATAAGGCTCACATTGGTCTCCAAAGGCACGGGTTTAGTGTTGAGCGCTCTTGACTGGTGGCCTCTCCTTTCTGAATGTCAGTGGTATGAGTTCCAGGTGGATTGCTGGCTGCCTGATTTGTTGTGATAAATCCTGCTGGAGTCATGATCAGCCACGAGTTATGAATGTGCAGAAAAGCTACTGAGCCCTCTGATAGGCAGAGGGAGGTATTCTCTCTGTCCCAGAAACATCTCACACTGCTGTCCCTTTTTGGATGTGCCTTTGTCAGATGTAAGTACATCTTGGGGAGGGACACACCAGGTCATCCAACCTCAGATGGCTTCTTCTGAGCTAGTCCCACCAGGACCTCTGGTTCCTATGTAGCATTATCGAGGCGTTCCTGCTCTGGCAGGGGGATTGGACTGGATGATCTTTCAAGCTCCCTTCCAATCCCTGACATTCTGTGATTCTCTATACTGATAGAGGAAGAGACACCTTTTTGGAGTGATTTATATTGTGCCAACTCAGGTACAGGTCATCTCACAAGTTCTTGTTTCTCTCTGGGACTGGGGAGAAACCGAAGCTTGAAGCTTCAATCTAACCAGAGCATTATTCTCTAAAGACCACAGCATCTACCTGCAGTGACATGTGGATGATCTCAAGCCCTTTAGGCTTTGACCCAGATCTATAGGAGCATTAAGGCACCTAATCCTGATGGATGTATAAGTGAAAAGGTCGTACAACTCCTTCGAGGATCCAGGCTTTTGCATGCTACATTTCTTTTGTCCCCTGTGGGATGATCTGCAGAGTTGGGACTGTGTGTGTTGCATTTCTCTTTGCTGGTGACCATCACTCCCTCTCTCCATCCTAACAGGGTGATGAGGGCATCGTGGGAGTCCGGGGCCCCACTGGCACAATGGTGAGTGTTAAAATAGCACAAAAGGTTGGTTTTATGGCACGGACAACAGCAGGCCCAGGGCTGGCAAAATCCCCATGAGCAATGAAAAAAAAATTGAATAGGTTGATGCTTTTAGTAGGAAATAGGGAACCTGAACTCTGATGTTGTGTTGGGATGAGATCTTGGAAATCCTGCAGGCGGCTCTGAGACGGGAGGTGTCATGCAGAAGAAAACTGCCTTCTGCTCTTACCCATTTGGAGGACTCATCTACAGACTGCTTCTGAAGTTCTCCTGAAATACCACCCCCTCTCTGTTCTTCTTTGTCAGGTCTGCTTGCCTGCACGAATTTCTGGGTTTTCTTTTGATTTAAATTCACTTTTCACTGATAGAGGACTGAGTCAGGGTAGACACAGTACTTTGCCAGTACTTTGGCAAACATCCTTTTATTTATAAGGGTGTTACCTCTCATGGAATGAATCTGTTATTATGAGCAGGCTGGGCCTTCATGAAGTTCTTCAGAAGGCCAAGGGTGGTTGCATCACCAGGTTTCACCCCACGGTCTCCTTCCTGAGGGGCTGATTCTCAGCAAGACTCACCACGAGGGTTCGCAAGGTGCTGTGTCCCAGTGGTCAGAGCAGCAGCACGGGGGGATGCCAAAGCCCAGGTTTTGTGCCCTTTTGGAAGTGTCTGTGCTCTGTCTCCTCCTCATCCATCCAGTTCATGCACATCCCTGTGATGAGCTGCCAGTTCTGCAGGTGGAAGATGCCACCTCTCTGCGTGTTCGTAGGAGGTCATCAATCCCCAAACGCCCAACTGCTTAAACCTGAGGTGATAATCACAGCTTTTCAGATCTCCTGATGTGCTTCCCATGCTGGCTCTGTCTCCAGGAGCTCTGACCTCTCCTGGGGGACGTCTGGGGATCCCCACCATCTCCACCTAGGAGGAGCCCTCTGATAGCAACCCTTCCCCTATGCTCTCTGAGAGGTGGGGGTTGCCTCATTAATGTTAAGGGTACAAAAATCATAGTACGTGGGTTGCAAAATGGGGGAGGTTGGCTAAATTTATACATCTGCCAAGAGATCTGGAGTTGTGCCCAAGGCCCAAAGGTGGGCAGGAGCTTAAGGCTAAATTTTGTCTTTGGACCAGTGTGATTCACTTCTCAGATTGCTCTCAGGGGAAGGAAAGGAGTGGAAACTCCTGTGTCAGTCCCACCAGCAGCTTCTGTATTTATCTTCACGTGCTGTTTTATGTTCTTGCAGGGTCTAAAAGGCTTCCCGGGTGCGAAAGGCGAAAGAGTAAGCAACGGTCGTTGTATCTACTCCATGCCTTGGAGGAAGGCACTGTTGTGGGGAGCCTTTCTCTGCAGCAGCTCACAGAGCTGATGGTTCCAGTATCTTCTGAGGGTGTACTGGGAGGGGACCTTGATCAATGTGTGGAAGTGGCATCAGCAATCCCGGCGCTGAGATGAGGGTGCAGGCTGTCTTTATGCATGCCAAGGTCTTTTTTGGAAGGAAATTTGGGAGTTTGGACAGAAAGTGACCCCTAGTTGATCCCCACATGTGCAGGGTTGGGGGAAGAGGGACAGGGAGCAGATGTCCTACAGCACTGGCAGGATGATGACTACCCACCAGGCAACACAGACCTTTTCATTTGCATCAGTGGGCAGGAGTCCCCTCGGTCTCCTTCTGCTAAATCTCACTTGAAACCCTTGGAAAGTGCAGTACTGAGAATTTCACTCCAAATGTAAGAAGGGATGTGCAGTGGAGCAGCAGGGGAGAACTTCACATACAGCTCCAGCACTCAGAAGTTCAAGTGCAGTTTTAAAGCCTCTATCCACTTTCCTGTCTTCACCTGGTCCTTGGAGCCTCTCCCTTCTGCTGTCACTACACCAGTCTTGAGCACTGGAGAAGGTTATGAGATGCCATCAGGGATGAGTTCTCCTACCCTTCAGCTTCATGTGCCATGCCCATTATAAAAAAAAACCCAAAACTTCCAAGAACAGCTACTATTTCATATACTTCGAGGTTGAAATTTGGGAACTCCCATATTATATAGGATACCCTAGATGTAGTCTAGGCACATCCGTGCAGCACAGAGATGCTGCATCCCATCAGGAGATCAAAATCCAGCCATAGGTCCACATTGTGGAGGTGCTGAGCACAGAGTCAGGCGAAACCACTTCAGTCCTCGGCGTCTTTATTTTTCATCAACGTAATAAATTCTGGTTGTAGGCAATCTCTTGCGGTAAGATAATAATTTTGCAGAATTCCCAGAGGAACTCACTTCCAGCTGTGAGAGACCTTAGTGGCTTGGAGTGTGATTCAGTGGACTGAGCAACAGGAGAAGAGTGAGTCAAAAGGGAATCACTCCCTGTCTTTTTTTCTTTCCTGTCTTTCAGGGTGATCGGGGACTTCTGGGACCGAAGGGAGAAAGAGTAAGGACATTCCAGACCGTGATTTTCCGGGGCATATGGGGTAAAAGGTTTTCAGGATTTTATATTTACCAGGGAGCAGATGGACAGTTATTTAGATGAGTCAGTGATCTTACAAGGTGGAGATGTAAATGGCAAAAAATATTTAGATGTGTTTTCAAATATCACAGAATCACAGAATGTTTTGGGCTGGAACGGACCTTTAAAGGTCATCTAGTCCAACCCCCCTGCAGTGAGCAGGGACATCTTCAACTAGATCAGGTTGCTCAGAGCCCCATCCAGCCTGACCTTGAATGACTCCAGGGGTGGGGCCAGAGCCTTCTCCAGGCTGAACAGCCCCAACTCTCTCAGCCTGTCGCTGCAGGAGAGGTGTCCCATCCCTCTGACCATTTTTGTGGCCTCCTCTGGACCTGTTCCAACATGTGGCATCCATGTGCCTGGATGAAGATCCCATTGCCAATGAAATCTTCAGGATCTGAGGCTCAGAGCCTCATGCGTGAGCTTCTCTGTGTCCCTTCTCAGGCATCTGGCCAACCCCAAGGTGAAGACATTTTTCCTCCTCTCCAATAGGAGCTTCCCTTGCTGCAACTTGTCCTTTCACTGTGTGCCTCCAAGAAGTGGCTGGATCCATCCTCTCCACGTTGCTTTCCTGTGTAGGTAGTAGAAGACAACACATAGATGCCCTCCCTCCTTCTCAGGAGTCTCCACCAGTTCCAATCCACTTTGTCGTTGCCATCCTTGCACTGGACACACCGCTCCGACTTGAGCTTGCGTGATAGTTTACACAGGATAGAATCATAGAATCACAGAAAAAAAAAGTCATTTTGGCAACTATTTGCTGGGGCACAAAAATGCCTTCTGTGAATTAAAGGGAGAAAGACAATTTCCACTGATTTTAGCATAACCAGCTGACCCCAAAGCATCCCGCAATCTTAAAAAGCCTGGGCTGGCTCATAGCAGGTAATGTGAAAATAATTCCCCCAGCGCTTCTGGAAAATGCACAGAAAATGCTGAACTTCTGCCCAGTGTTTTGTTAACTTCCTTCCTGGCTGAAATGGCTTGTTACAAAATGAGTTTTAGAAAACCTACATGACGATTCTGCCTTTGAGTCATGCGGTATTAAATGATTAAGGCCGATGTGTCTCTGAGGAAGCTACTTTCAAAGGGGACTCGCTCCAGAGATGAATCAATTCTTAATCTGCCTCATGAAGAGGCCCTAAAACACTTTCCAAGCTGAAGGAATGTGTAATGCATTTTCCAAAGAATACCTTAATAAAATATAAGGTGGAGCGCGAGATAAAGTAGGAACGGGGGGAGATAATTGACTTGGGTTTGTTCCACATGATTGCAGCTTAACTTTCTTTCTAATTCTCCCTTGATCAATACAGGAGTTACTGCGCGAATCCCAGGGCTTATGCTATGTCTTGGATTAAACTATAGGATCTTTATTCTCCCTTTTGTTCCACAAATTGATTGAGCTCCATTCCATCTCCCTTAGAGACCCTCCAGAGCAGGGAAGCAGGAGGGGATATTAAGCCAGAATTTGGTCAGGGCCCTACAGTGATGGGTGATGGTTGGATAAACTACAACTGATTGTCAAAGCCTGGGGAACATTGATGGGTGCGTGGCTTTTAAGACTCCAGCAGTAAGGCACGGTCACCCTGAACTGGGATGTTTGCAACACTAAAGAGAGTTGGTGGAAGGGGAGTGCTTTTCAAATGGGCTACAGTTGCCCTGTAGAGGGTGGCTTCTGCCCTCCAGGCTATGGACAGTATCACCAGTTGGGAGACACAATCATCGCTTTGCCAGAGCAAAACCATTTCTTGCATGGGAATAACCTTGTCGTGGCTTTTTCACTCTTTGAGGAGCAAAATGTCCCTCCTCAGCTGCTGAGCTGATAAATAGATTTGGCACGGATGTGCCCATGGGGTTACTATGTGCCTGTAGCTACTGACTCTCTCAGGATGACAGTATGGAGGTCTGACCCTCCAAAAACTACCTCGGAGGGGTTCCCCAAGTGCTACTGCCCTTCCGTAGCTGCAACTCTTGTGTCCATAAATCAGACCTGAGTAGACCTGTTCACTATCCTGCCTATGACCAGCTCCCTCACTTGGAAAGAGATGGAAACCTTGACGTCCTGAGTGAGATACAGTGCTGTAGGAGCCAAGCCATCATGTCAGATATGAACCTATCCCACCACTGACAACCTCAGATCAGGAATGGTACCTTGGGGTCATGCCGTGCAGAGCTCCATTTCCAGCTGTGACATCTAAACTGGGGTAATACCAGTGGTCTCCAACATTTTTTGGAGCAAGACATCACTGTCCAACCTCAGGACTTCTTGTAGTTTTCTACACAAGTTCATCATCCAGCTTTTAGTGAAGAATGACTAACAATTAATGTTGTGCTGTGGAGCGTACATGCCTTTCTGGGAATATGGACCACAGTCTGTGAATTACTACATTGCCCGTCATCGCCAGTACAGTTCCATCTCGTGTGGCCCATGAGTTCATATATCACTGGGTGTCTACATCTCTCTGTGTCTCCATTCTCTAGGGTGAGCCCATGACTGTTTTTGGACCCCAGGGCTACAAAGGCACTAAAGGAGATCCTGTAAGTTTGACTCTTACTCCCTTTTTAAGCCGTCCCTTCCCCACTGTTGGTGACATCAGCACCAAGGACAGCTTGGGATAAGCTCTGAGAATTGGTACTTTGGTTCAGAGTCAGTGGCTGAGAGCTGGATCCTTCCAGAAGAGAGCCACAATCCACTAATTTCTGTCATACCTTCCAGGGTGAACAGGGCCTGCCAGGTTTCGATGGTGACAAAGGCGAGAAGGGAGAAGATGGGCCAGTAGGAGAAAAGGTATGAGCCTCCCAATGAGACTGAGAGACACAGCAAAAAGGTCACTGGTTGTGTGAGGAAGGGACCAATATCTCCCTTCCTACATGCCTGCTGGAAAACACAGCGCAACAACATGCTCGCCCAGCTCCTACCACAGGAAAGAAGAGGATGATTCTGGGCTGGGGCTTGGCAACGAGCTACACATCCAGTTTACCAGGTGTCAAGCCTGTAGTTTTAGGACCATGTCTGCAGTACAAAAGCACTCTGGGAAAAGTGACCATTCAATCACTGCAGCACTGTAAGAGTCCAGCATCTCCCTCTCCCTCCAAGAAGTGGCCCTGCAGCCCTTGTGACATTCTTTTTAAGGCTTGGCAGTCTCTTCTGTTCCGGTTCTTCACGGGGCTGTCCCCTGGGTGGTGGTAGAGCGAGTCACCTGCTCGTCTGTCTGCCTTCTGTCTGTGAGGGTACTCTAAGGAGGTCTCAGCTCTCGACCCATCACGACTCTGCTGGGGGGAATCACGTAACTCTCCCACTCTCAGACTGAGTCACAAGATTAAATCTCCATGTACTAATCATACCTATTTTCTTATTATGTTAATGCTTTTTGCTCCAGAAGTCTGACCCAGGACAGGGATTCTGCTGAATAAATGTAAATATCTACAACAGCAGCATCCCTGTCCCAGCTAGACATCCAGCCTCCGTTATTTCCCGTGAAGACTTGTATAACCAGTCTAGTTCGGGGTGGGAACTACCTGACCCAGTGTGGGCATCTCCCTTGCGAGGAGGCAAATCATGTCCTTATCATGACTGATTGCACTGAGTAGGTCCCCAGCGACTATAAGGAAAACCCATAGAGATGCTCCCATGGGTGGTACTTGCTTTTTTAAGTCAGATGACAGCCCATATATAATATCTGTCAGATTGCTTTCTGTGGTGGTTTGGCCCTGGCTGGAGGCCAGGAGCTCACCAAAGCCGCTCTATCACTCCCCTTTTCAGATGGACAGGGGAGAGGTGAGATGTAACAAGAAGCCCGTGGGTAAAGATAAAAAGCAGTTTAATATAGCAATTACCGCGCGGAAGCAAAGCAAAACAACAAAGATTATTCTCTACTTCCCATCGGTGGGCGATGTCCGGCCGCTTTCCCAGGAAGCAGGGCTCCAACACGCGTAACGGTTTCTCAGGAGGACAAACAGCGAATGCCCCCCCCCACTTCTCTCTGCCTTCTCTCTTTATATCTGAGCTGACGTCATATGGTATGGAATACCCCTTTGGTCAATTTGGGTCAGCTGGCCCGGCTGTATCTCCTCCCAAGATGTTGATCACACCCACCCTACTACTGGGAGAACATCAAACCACAGCCTTGGTGCTGTGTGGGCACTGCTTAGCAGTAGCCAAAACACTGGGGTGCTATCAACACCCTTCTAGCTACCGCTCCAAGAAACACAGCACGGAGAGAGCTGCTGTGGGAAGATTAACTCCACCTCAGTCTGACCCAATACACTTTCTAATAAAAAAAAAACCAAAACAAAACCATAAACATCTCTTAAAGCAAGAACATCTCTTGGCCGAATATCTGAGTGACTTTGGACAGAGTCCCAGGGTAGCATCTCCACCACCAAGAAGTCCAGCATGGTCTTGTACTTGAGCATTTGCAAGGAGGCAGCTCATAGGCTTTAAGACCCTTTTCTGCTCATTTTTCTTCAACCCTCATCACTGGCCACCAACTCTTTTACAGGATGGTTTGCTGAGGTTTCCACCAAGCCATTGTGCAGCTGGTGGCTTTCTTTCCCAGCAACAGCTGCCGTACAGACCTCTCTGCCATCTCCATGGGTTCTTCTACTGGCGTCTCTTGGGGCAGGGAGGGGAAATCACTTCAACAGCTTTGAGTAGTCAAAATGTATTTAACAAGGATTTAAAAATTTTAGGGAGTCAAAGGTGAAGCTGGCTACAAGGGAGTGATGGGGCTTTTTGGAACAAGAGGACCAGTGGGACAAAAGGTGAGTACACTAAGCACCTGTGGTAGGGCATCCCCTGCAAGAACTGATGTGTTAAATCACGCAAAAACTGATGTGTAAAATCCTGTCACGGTTCTCTCGCAGAACACAATTCTGCATTCCCTCTCCAAAATTGCTGATTGAAATGTTATGGGGTTACCAGACAGCAGAAGTAGACACACTTTTCCAGGAGGGCCTTAAAGAGCCATTTTGTAAAGCAGCAGAGTGCTCTGGCATCTTTCTCTGCCCATTTTAATAGTCAATAACAACTCACTGGAATGTCAATATTTCAAGTGTGGGGTGTGAACTGCTGTCTAAGCTCCATTCATTGTCATTGTTAGGGACAGAATCGGGGGGGAATGGGTTCAAGTTGCAACAGGGCAAGTTTAGACTGGACATGAGGAAGAAATTCTTCACGGAAAGAGTGGTCAGACCCTGGCACAGACTGCCCAGGGAGGGGGTTGAGTCGCCATCCCTGGATGTGTTGAAGTGTCGCTGAGATGTGGTGTTGGGTGAGATGGTTTAGGGGTGAACCTGTAGTGTAGGGTTAATGGTTGGACTCAATGATCCCAAGGGTCTTTTCCAACCTGAACTGTTCTATGAGTCTATGATTCTATGATTCTATGATTTTATGATTCTGCGACTCTATGATTGTAGAATAGAATCATAGAATCGTTTAGGTTGGAAAAGACCTTTAAGATCATCAACTCCAACTGTTAACCCGGCACTACCAGGTCCACCACTAAACCACATCCCTGAGCACCACATTCGTAGAATCATAGAATCATAGAATCAGTCGTGAAATCATAGAATGTGTTGGGTTGGAAGGCACCTTTAAAGGTCATCTAGTCCAAACCAACTGCAGTGAGCAGGGACATAACCAGATCAGGTTGCTCAGAGCCCCATCAAGCCTGACCTTGAATGTCTCCAGGGATGGAGCCTCCACCACCTCTCTGGGCAACCTGTGCCAGTGTTTCACCATCCTCATCATTAGAGATGTAGGGCTCCATTCAGTTGCCCAGTTGAGATGTTTGGGGTACCAGCCCCCTCCAGCAGTCTCCAAAGGTCCCCTTGTTTTCCCTTCCACAGCTGTAGGTATCTCCTACAGACATCCCCATTTCCAGAGGAACCACAGCTCTTCTCTATGGTAACTCATCACCACTTTCCTTGCAGGGGGACCCAGGAGAACCAGGCTTGCCGGGCTCTGCTGTGAGTTGGAGCATGTTTTCTTTGAGTTTGCAAGTCTTGGGCACAGAGTTGGGCTTCCAGTGCTGATCCTCTCCCCACAGCCACAATGTGGGGGTCGTTGAGTGGGATGAGGCAGTGTTGTCCCAGTGCTGCTCCACAAAGCCCATGTAGAAAGGGGCTTTGCTGGAAAACCAACCGTGGGTGTGAGGCACCACAGCCAGGGGTACATTTTAATAGAATGTTGCATTTTTGCATTAAGGAACAAGTGAAATATGCATTTGCTTATTATTTCTTAATGCCTTTAATGTATTAGGGGGCACTGCCAGACATGAGCAGATGACATTTCATGTTCAAATGGCTGAAGAATTGTGGCTATAGGTTGTATAACCCATGAGAAATGGATATCCTTGAGAGATTGGACTACAAGTAGCTCTTCTCAACCCTCGGTGGGTGCATGTTGCTGGCCAGAGGGAAATAAATTTTTCTAGAGGATCTGGATAAACTCTGACTTCGCTAACGAATTGCAATTGAGGGGATGAGGAATTTTGTTTTGCAAAAGTGTTTACATGCCTTTAAACTTCACCGTTTCACTTGGAAGAAACCCCAAGTGAAAAAAAAATGATCTCCGAGTTTGTCCAAAGTGAAAAAAATGCCCCGCTGATTTCTTTTTGTCTGAGAAAGGAAGGAATAGGAAGGGAGACAACACCAAAAAGTGACTGGGACTTTTTCGGGGGTCATGGAAATACGAGCGTGTTCAATTGCTTTATCACAATGAGCAATATCAGTATTTTCTTAACCTATTCCCCAATTACGCCTCTTTGTGTGTGAACGGGTGATTCTCAGCAACTACCTGTCGCGGGGAAGGCTCCACGGCCATTCAGAGCTGCCCCGTGACTGCTGCTCCTGTCTCTGTAACTATTTACAAACCCATAATCCAGATTGGTCATTGCTCACTGAGAAAAAGTGTCAACTAAGTATATCAACCCCTGCCTAATCGTAAACAACCTCCCGAGCACCTTGCCAGGGCGACGAGGCTGTAAGACCTCAGCATCTGGGATGGCTCACTGCACATAAGCATCAAGTACACTTTTGAAACTGCTTAGTAGCAAACCCCTGGATCCATCGGTTGCAACCAGTAGTAGGGCAGGAGTAGAGTGAAGACTGTCATCGAGGCTGCCGAGTGCAAAGGAAACACAACTGGACTCCACCATCCTAGCCAGCAAACCTCCAGCCATGGTTGATTGATGTGCTGCTTTCTACTGGCATCCATGGAGAGCAGCACATAGATTCACAGAATCATTTCGCTTGGAAAAGACCTCTAAGATCATCAAGTCCAACCATTGACCTAACGATGCTAAGTCCACAGTTAAACCATGTCCCTGAGCACCACATCTACATGTCTTTTAAATACTTCCAGGGATGGTGACTCCATCACTGCCCTGGGCAGCCTGTTCTGATCCTTGGCAACCCTTTCTGTGAAGAAGTTTCTCCTCATGCCCAATCTAAATCTTCCCTGGTGCAACTTGGGGCCATTTCTTCTTGTCCTATCACTTGTTCCTTGGGAGAAGAGATTGACTCTCCCTGGCTACACCCTCCCTTCAAGGAGTTCCAGAGAGTGAGAAGGTCTTCCCTCAGCCTCCTCTTCTCCAGCTGAACAACCCCAGGTCCCTCAGTTGCTCCTCATCCCACTTGTTCTCCAGACCCTTCCCCAGCTCCATTGCCCTTCTCTGTTTGAGGAAACCTAAGTAATCCTTCCTCTGGAAATATTTAGAGATTCTGCTGGTGCAGGTTAATGCCATCTATATTCTGCTTGGAGCTAGGCTGACATTACAGAGCTTGGGTTTAGTCCTTCATTAAATTTCTAAAATTGCAAAAGTCAGGTCAGAGTTGTGGCCTTGTTGGAAGAGATGTGATGTATGACATCCTGGGTGAAATCCATCTGACTTCAGGTGAGATGTCTGCCATGATCGCTTTCCACATCCGAGCCAGCCATGCTCAGGCTTATTTTATTGGTAGCTTTAGGGTACTCTTAGAGCATGATTCACGTCACCCATTTCAGACACCGGTGTTAGGATACAGCGTCCTGACATGACTTTTCCTCACAAACCCAGGTCTCACAAATGTTTTGATTACTTTTTCCCCGAGTTATTCTGGAGAGGTAGGATAGGCTGTCTCATATATCACTCCCCAAGTCTCCCCTTTCCTTGAAAACAGACACTACTTGGTCCAGTCGACCTGTACCCAGTCTGTCCTATAAAAGGCCTTAAAGGTCATGGCTAGCAGTTCTCATTTGCCTTCCAATTCCATCTTTCATATCCACAAACTGCCACCAATTCATTGCAAGTGTTTGCTGATCCCTTTCTGCCCTGCTGAATTCACTCTGAATAATTTGAACAGCTTGTAAAAAAATCTCATCCATTTCCTCTTTTGATCTGGTGATCTATAGGAATTCCCAACCGAGCTGCCAGCATTTGTGTCTTCTCCCTGTAATCATTGCCCAGAGAATTTCAATGAATCTCGTTTACGTTACTACTGGACCTCAAGGCAAAGGAGTGCATTCTTCATATTCAAGAGACTTTCTCCTCCTTTTTTCTCTTTTCTAAAAGCACTGCGCTCTTTTACATTGATATTCCTGCCATGCTTCACCCTTTTATATTAATATTGCAGTCTGTGTTATGCCTGTTAAGCCATCATCCTGATTATCTGTTAGGGTTTACAACTCCTTTAACTCCCATGCTTTGTGGATTGGTATGTTGGCAGATTAACCCCTTATTCTCCTTAAAGCTCTGTTATGAATACCCTTCTCCCCCTCTCTAGCCATTATTCCCTATTTTAGGTTTCCAGGGTCTACCATTGCCAGTGTTCCTCGGCACTCTCCATCTTGGCTTGCAGTCCTCTTCACTAGATGCACAAGTTGGAGCTCAGAGATGTTCTTCACCTCCTCGAGTGAGCTGGAGTCTCTCTTTGGCCAGCAGCCTGTGGATCCTTGCCCTATAACTGAGGAAGCCAGGGTCTATGTGATAACACCATCCACACAGCCATGTGCTTATTCCCAGGGTGTCCTGCTTCAACTTGCCTGAAGGATGGGAGACCTGTCAGCTCCCTGGACCTTCTGCTTTTGTTCTCAGAACTCTTTCTGACGTGCTTCATTCTTCAACGCTTGCCAGAGCACGTCTGCCAAAGCCCATGTTGGAGCAGAGCCACCAGCATGTGAGCGAGGGGAAAGATGGAAGAAATCCAGGATTTTTCAGTCCACGTTGATCGTTAAGAGCATGCGGAGTTCACAAAGCCATACACTTGAAGACAAAGCAAGGAGTGAGACCAAGTCAGGGGATTCTAGTTAACACTGGGACAGATACTAAATATGGCTGGTCCAAGAACGTGAAAGGACATTACACAAAAACCAGACAGGATTCTGCAAGGTCTGAAAACTAAGTGGTACTCAAGGCCCTATAATCCAGAGTACAGTAGGTGTAAGAACGGTTATAAGAAGGATTTTCACTTTTCCATAGATATTAAGAGCACGAGAGCTCTCAATAGAGATAAGAGTGGTGGATAGACAGCTCTGAAGAGGTATTGACAAGAAGCCCTACCTCCATCTAGATCTGGTGCTAAGCGAGATGGCTTAGAAGTGGGCCTGGTAGAGTTAGATAATGGTTGGACATACAGAATCATGGAATCATAGAATCATAGAATCATGGAATCACAGAATCATAGAACAGTTTCAGTTGGAAGAGACCTTCAGGACCATCGAGTCCAACGTTGGACTGGACTTGATGATCTTAAAGGTTTTTTCCAGCCAAAATAATTCTATGATGTTTCCATCAGTTGCATGAGGACTTAGGAGAACCCATATGGCATCCCAGTTCTCCTGCCTGCTGAGCAGTGGGCATTTTCAAGCCAGAGGAGAGGAAAGATGAGGTGTGAGGGTCTGCCTTTGACTTGACAAGAGGTACTCTTGGCCACCCAGGGTGGAAAAAGCCATCTCCCAAGTTCTTGCACTAGGAAGCTGTCTTGATGTGTCTTGTGCTCTTCTGATAAGTCCTGGCTGGCCAAAGGGAAGTTATTTGTCCAGATCTTCTGGCCACAGGTAGAAATCTCTGCCTGGGATGCCGTGGAGTCTTTGCAGCACGGAATCAGGCTGACCTGTCTCTGAGATGTAGTGCCTGAAAACGTCTGCTCATTACAGCTGTGAAGACCAGTGGCATCTTCCATACCAAGAAAAGAAGATGCTCAGGACTGCAGGAATTAATTGCAGGCAGGACAGTCAAGACAAAAGACACAGCAGGGAAGGGATGAAAACACAGATGAAACTCTGAGGTTGAGACTCCCACCTACTTCATGTGCATCATCCCATCAAATATTGAGCACCAAAACCCAGGAGGTGGGAAACCTTTTAGCAGAGGTTGCAGCCTACACCATGGTTTGGCAATGCATTAGCCCTTTGATCTGTGCCTTCAAAGAGATTGATCCTCTTGGGGCGCACCGTCGGGGCAGTGTTTCTGCTGATGGGTTTCACAGTTTCCCAGGGTGACCCAGCTAATTCCCCAGCTTGTTCAGCTGCGTGGAAATGATGAGCCTGGAGACAAGGCAGGCTCCTCCCTGGCTCCAGCCCAAAGCTTCACGGAATTCGTGCCTGGAAGCAGAGATCCTCGGCTGCTCAAAGACGTCTTTGCGTCACAGCCGGCGCTCAGGACTTATGACTAAGCCCCTGCGTTGCCGTGCCTTCGTGGTACCCGGTGTCTTTGCAGTTAAATGAAGCCTGTTCCAGCAACACTTTAATAACAGAACTAAATAGCAAGAGCCATTTCCAGTACTCCACCAGTAATTGCCTTTAAACTGCCATTTTACTAGCTTTTATAGCCCAGCCTTTATTTGCCTGGTAGAACACACAATGTAAATCTGACGGAACAGATTTCCATTCAGCTTCTTTCCCTCGCTTAGTGTTCAGATTATTTCTTCTTCCTCTTTTCTTCCCTCCACCCTGTTTTTTCTTGTTCTGGGATCTTGAAAAGCATCACCTCTCTGATCTGTTTCCCCCCTCCAGCTGAAGCAGTGACAGACCTCCTGTCATGTCCAAGCCTTATTGTAAACCTTCTAGTCCATACGACAAAGACTCTTCAGCCCATGATGAACAGGAGCCCACCTTCAGTGAGATAATGCCCAGGTCAAAAATTTGCTTAATGTTTACTAAGCATAGCTTAGACCCAGCTACTTTTCAGCCTACCAGACATATTGTGAGCCTAACTCTTCTTAGAGCTATTTGGGCTCCTTTCAGATCAAGAAGCGTGGCATGATCTAAGGCAGACAGAAGAAATGGGAGCTGGACACAAGCAGGTGGGGAAGCACAGGGAAACAAGGAAAGGTCCCTCTTTGACACAGGAGGCACTAGGGAGAACTAAGAGAAATACTAAAGCTGACTGAGGAATCTCTAACTGGTGTTAGGGATAGGCAATGCTCAAGAATAAGCTTTTCAGCCTGTTCTCTTGGATACAGGTGTGTAAATCCCTGGCCAGATGGGTCTGTTCAGAGCTATCTCAAACACACCATGCCCTTCATGCCTGGTCCTGTGAGATTTCACCATCAAACCAGAAGGTTTATTACCCTCCAAGCAAGCAATCTGTCCCAGCAAACAGTTAGCTGGGGGGGGGGGGGGGGTTTATGGGCTATTTACTTCCTCAAATAGAACTTTCTATTGATCTTGTCAATAAATAGCTACCAGTAAATAAAGAGCTTACACAAGATGTTTGTACCTGATAGGGTAGGCAGTGCTTGAGGAACGTGGACTTTACCTGATGCAGACATGACCTGAAGAGCCACAGAGGAGCACCTGCTCAGCTCTCAAATCTAAAATGTGCTGAGGTTTGGGGAGGAGTTTGAAGAAGTGACATGTTCCCCAGAAGGGGAGCTGAATTTTTCTATCATAGAATCATAGACTGGCCTAGGCTGGAAGGGACCTTAGAGACCATCTAATCCAACCTCCCTGTCATGGGCAGGGACTCCTCTCAACTAGATCAGGCTACTCAAGGCCCTGTCCAACCTGGCCTTGAACACCTCCAGGGTGTATATATCTGGGATGTAAAAGGGAATGGGTCCCCCATTGCAGTCTGACCCACCATCTGGGACAGCAGTGTCCCACCGTGTGTCTCTGGAACATTTGTTTGTCACTGTGATTGTGTTAAAAGTCTCCATTCATCACCGAGAGGAGGAGTAATTAGAGAGGTGATGAGTATACTTGGCCTACAAATCTGGTGGCCCATTTTTATTCATTTTTTAATAAATGCATTTCCTTTCAACATCCTACTGCAAATTAATTCCAAGCAGAGAATGCCTCTTGTTTGTCTGAATCTGCTTAAGCAGCAAAGTCATTCTCCTCTGAGTGAGCTGAGCCCTGTGCAATCAGCATCCCAAGTGGGGATAAAGCCAATTCCATCTCTCATCCAGGTTCTGAAAACCACCCTCAAAACTGGCCAGAACGGATGAGTAGACTATGGCAACCTTGTAAAAAAAAATAAATCAGAATTTCCAGTAGCTTTTGCTACTGAAATACTGAGAGACTCCATGTAAAGAGACCTCAATGCTGGTGGGCTGCCCATTGAGCTGCAAAGTAGCTCCACAAGCCAAGAACATCCAAAATGTGTCAAAAAAAGAGATGTCTTCTCAGAGAAGCACCTCTGTCCAGCGTAGCCCACAAGCCTAGGCTGGATGAGGACCTCACTTGTGTCTCTCAGCTCTTCAGATGGAACTGCAGCTGTGAGCAATCCCGTGGCTGGATCCGCTCATTCACTGACCCTGATTTCGCCACCCAGCTCTGCCATCCTTGACTGACAGGGTCTGAAGCTGCAGACCCGGTTCCCAGGATTGTGTGCACCCCTCTAAGTCCCTCTCAGCGTGATGCTGCCTGCTTAACACCCTTGCTCCCATTCTCAGCCAAAACCATCACCACCTAAATTTTCTGGGCCCAAGTGCTAAATCCTGGCCTCGGGTCCTGGCAGCCACTAGGGTAGCTTCTGACCTCCGACTGCGGGATCGTGCAACTCGGGTTTTTTCAGTTGAGTTCCATCCCAATAAGTGTCCTCAGCCACCTTCCCTGCAAGAGCTGGCACAGAAATTCATTTTCCTCCTCTTTCTGGCACAGGGTGCGGCAGGTCTTGATGGGAAGAATGGAAACAAGGGAGCCAAAGGCGACAGAGGTCTTCAAGGGCAGAAAGGGAAGCTGGTGAGTAGCAGAAAGGCCATGGTCCGTTTGACTGGTAGAAAGAGGCTCTGTGACTTTCTTGACCCCAAGATCGTTTCTCCTCCCTTGCCCTACATGCCTCATTGCTGCAGTCAGGTTTGTGTTCGGGGTGAGTCTTTCCAAAAAAGAGATGAAATCACTCCCTAAACCTCCTGGAGAAGTCTCCAAAGCACATCCTGACCTGATTCTCTGGATGTCAGCAGACAATGTGTCCATGTCTCTGGCGATAGGCTTCTAAATTTTCCCATGTTTTTCAGTATGAGTTTTCCTTTGTTACTTACCAAGGCCCAAATATCAAGTTCTGTCCTGCAGGAAGTCCAGTTGTCCTCAATGGTGCCCGATGGAGAGAGCAGGGAACAAAGTAATCATTTGCTAAAATCCTTGTGGACCTCTCCTTCCTGGAATGACCTGGTTCTGTGTCATGAGGTGATGCCTCCCTTATGCTCAAATAAGTTCCTGAATGTGGATGGGACTTCAGCCCCTTATTGCTGAAAACACATCTCCAGAGTGACGCTTGGTGGAAACAGGCCTTCACTTTAATTTCTGGAAACAAGTTGAAATCTGCTGGTGGTTTTTCTCTTGTGTTTTCCCATTAGAGAAAAAAATAATTAAAAAAAAATAGATCTTGGAAAGGAGCCAGAAAAGAAGCCCTCACTGAAATTAATTAAGACACTTTAGATCGTTCAGGTGGTGCCTGAGATACAGATTTTGACTCAATTTTCAGAGGCAGTGACCGACAAAAGAGCTGAGGGAGATCATCTAACATCATAGAATCATAGAATCATAGAATGTTAGGGATTGGAAGGGACCTCGAAGATCATCCAGTCCAATCCCCCTGCCAGAGCAGGAATGCCTAGACTATGCCACACAGGAATGTGTCCAGGCGCGTCTGGAATGTCTCCAGAGAAGGAGACTCCACACCCTCCCTGGGCAGCCTGGGCCAGGGCTCCGGCACCCTCACTGAGAAGAAGTTTCTTCTCGAGTTTAAGCGGAACCTCTTATGTTCCAGTTTCAGCCCATTACCCCTTGTCCTGTCATTGGTTGTCACCGAGAAGAGCCTGGCTCCATCCTCCCGACACTCCCCCTTTAGATATTTGTAACCATGAATGAGGTCACCCCTCAGTCTCCTCTTCTCCAAACTAAAGAGCCCCAGCTCCCTCAGTCTTTTCTCATAAGGGAGATGCTCCACTCCCTCCATCATCCCAGTTGCCCTGTGCTGGACTCTCTCCAGCAGTTCCCTGTCTCTCTGGAGCTGAGGGGCCCAGAACTGGACACAATATTCCAGATGTGGCCTCACCAGGGCAGAGTAGAGGGGAAGGAGAACCTCTCTTGACCTACTAACCACCCCCCTTCTAATACACCCCAGAATGCCATTGGCCATCCTGGCCACAAGGGCACAGTGCTGGCTCATGGTCATCCTGCTGTCCACCAAGACTCCCAGGTCCCTTTCCCCTACACTGCTCTCTAATAAGTCATTCCCCAACTTATACTGGAACCCGAGGTTGTTCCTACCCAGATGCAAGACCCTACATTTACCCTTGTTATATTTCATTACATTTTTCCCCACCCAACCCTCCAGCCTGTCCAGGTCTCGCTGGATGGCAGCACAGCCTGCTGGTGTGTCAGCCACTCCTCCCAGCTTGGTGTCATCAGCAAACTTGCTGATAGGACTCTCTAGTCCCTCATCCAAGTCATCGATGAATATATTGAATAATACTGGTCCCAGTACCGACCCTTGAGGCACTCCACTGGATACAGGCCTCCAACCAGACTCCGCCCCATTGACCACAACTCTTTGGCTTCTTCCCCTCAGCCAGTTCACAGTCCACCTCACTACCCGAGAGTCTAGACCACACTTCCTCAGTTTAACATCTCCACGGCGCAGGTCCTTATGAGTGTTTTGACACTCCATTAGCTCCCAAACCTCGGTAACATTCATTTCAACACAGTGATCCTCAAGAGTCATTTTCCCAAAGTTGCCCAGCATAAGCTACAGCCCCTGTGGTGACACGTCACAGCATTTTGTCCCACTTCACTAGCAGCAATGTCACAGTCACCCATCTTCTGCAAGTTCTTGCCCTGTCCCACACCAAAGTTGGCTGCATTTCTAGCAACAGGGTGACCATGAGGTGCAGATTTTCAAGGAGCCTCCAGTAATTAAAAGCACAATATAAATGCAAGGTGATGATATCACCAGGGCTCTGTTCTTTACCTTTCAGGGCATGTGTGATATTTTTGGTTTTGTTTTCTTTTTATGTAGGGAGGGAAAGGTGATCCTGGGACCACTGGTGACATCGGGCAGAAAGGAACAAAGGTAAGAGATGGGTGAAAATAATCAAAAGCTGCCTGAGCATGGTCCTGATCAAACAGTTTTAGGTGGCCCTGGTTGAGCACAGAAGTTAGACTGTTCAGATGGAGAAGAGGAGGCTGAGGGGAGACCTTCTTGCTCTCTGCAACTAGGGGAAAGGAGATTGCAGTGAGGTGGGGTCAGTCTCTTCTCCCAAGGAACAAGTGATGCAATGAGAGAAAATGGGCTCAAGTTGCACCAGGGGAGGTTTAAATTGGATATTAGGAAAAATTTCTTCTGGAGAGGGTTGTAAAGCCCTGACACAGCTGCCCAGGGTGGTGTCAGAGTCCCTACTGCAGGAGGGATTTAAAAGACGGGTAGATACGGGCTTGACGTTATTAGGTTAGTGGTTGGACTCGATTATCTTAAAGATCTTTTCCAAACAATATGACTCTATGATTCTGCGAGTCTAAGTTGCTCTCCAGAGCTCCCTTCCAACCTCAACCACTCCATGATTCTGTGAAATAAACATTGGGACAACCAGAGAAGAGAGCTCAGGGTCCAGGCCATGGTGAGGCCAATGGGAAAGGATGCTGTGACCAAGGGAAGAGCTTGCAGCACTACCTTGGGGTCAGCCCTGTGCACAGGCAGAGTTCCTCCCTCCTGCCCTCGCCTTGATTTAACACGACCATCTCTGATCTGCTTTATCCTCAGGGCTTACAAGGGCTTCCAGGGCGCATCGGCTCTCCGGGAGCCAAAGGAAACAAGGTGAGCTAAACCCAGTTTTCCATCCTGCTCTAGCTGCCCAGTTTCCAGCAGTTTCCCACCAACCCCAGGGTAACATTGTGCGTGAAGAAGACACCCTAACTCTGGCAGGAGAAGTCCTTCTTGGTACCACGGGGCTGCACACAGCAGGATACGGCCATGCAGAACAGGGAGCCGTGGATAGGGAGGTTTTAAAACTTGCAGGGAACTTCTTGATAATCTCAGGGTAAAGAAAAATGAATAACAGACCTTGCCCAAATCTCCTTCTGGTCTGTGGCTTAGCAACTGCCTGGACTCAATTTGCAATTACTGCCGGGCGCATTGTTCCGACTGCCAGTGCCCTTAGTCCTTCCTCTACAAACAGGGATAATGTCCTTTAATGGTCTTTTTATGAAGGGTTTTGAAAAGCTCAATAAGAAGTAAGGGAGCTGTTGGTAGCTGAGCCAATGGGATAGGTTGTTATTATTATTGTTGCTCTTAATATTTTCTTTTATCCGCCGTGACCTATTGGGTAAATGAACTACTGTTCAGTGAATTCTCCACCTACTTTCGTGTGGGCAGGCTTGGAGTCAGGACAGTCTAAAATTTACACTGGTCTGAAGCAAGACTTTACTTATACTTAGACTTTCTGTTACCAGGAGTGTCATCATGTTCCCCCCTCAGGTTCCTCCCACCTTGCTTTTTTGGAGCCAGTTTCCCCGATGTTTTAGGAGTTGTTTGTGCTCAAAGCCCATCCACTGTTGGTTGTTTTTTTTCATCCACAGGGAGAAATTGGCAGTCCTGGAAAACCAGGGATCCCAGGATTGGATGGACCACATGGACCAAAGGTGAGGATCTAAATCACGCATCTGCCTACGAGTAAGACGTTCCCCAAAAGCTTTGCATGTGCTGCAAATCCACCTCTGCAACACACTTATTTCTGTCAAAGAGCTCAGTTGGGATTATTCTGAGTCTCTACCTACAAACCAGCAGAGAACTGGGTGAAAATGCTTGTACACTGGAATGGGGACCCCTTCATTCACCTCTGCAAGGCTCATCTGGGTTCATCCACCCCAGCCCTGATGCTCCACAGACTCTATTGCACGTGTCAAATCAAGGAGCTTTTTAATGAGATTTCTTTCAGTCTCCTTGAGTACCACCAGGCTGAAAGATGCCGACGAGTCGCACTCAGTAAATAACGTTGTAATCTGATGAAAAAACCCATTCGTTCAGCAAATTGCAACCTTGCCAAGTCTACGCTGACCATGATTTTATCTTGGCTCCTTCCAGGGTGAACAGGGAGCATCAGGGGACGATGGTGCCTCGGGGATGCCTGGGGAGAAAGGAGAAAAGGTTAGTACTCACCGGATTGCACCGAGCTGCCATTTCTAAAAGAATAAACCCCACATCCATCAGGTCCAGTTAACAAAATTATGCACTTTCTACATCATAGGTACCCTTTCCAGTGGGCAAATGTCAACTGTCTGGAGCATTAAGGCTGGGACTGTAGTTGGAAAGGGCAGGAGAGGAAGGTCTCCTTAAACTCACCTCTGCCACACCAGCAGGGTGCCTGTTTAGTATGAGGAAAAGCCATCCAAACCCTTGGAGCGGGATCAATTGTCAGAGTTTATTCAACACCACCATGTCCAGGGTGAAAGATGCCCACAATGTTGTGGGGCAGAAAAAAGTGAATAACGCTGTTACCTCCTGGGCATGTTGGACATGGAAGTGGGAAAGATCTCCAAGCTGCTCCCAGGCTCTCACTCCTCACTGATCTTCCTTCTCTGCATTGCTTAATTTTCCATTTTTTTTCCCTAAAAGAACAAACCTAAAATTTTTACCTTTCCACAAATTATAAAAAAGGAGGTTTGGTTAAAACAGTAGCTGTTTTGAAAGAAAGTAAAACCCCATGATAATCCCAGCAGCATCCATCAAGTGTTTTGGCATTTTCCAGCCCCTCAGGCCCTTCTCGCATTCAGCTCCACCATCTTGTCTCCAGACGGTTTGGGTTCTGGAGGAATTTCTTGCTTTTATTGATAACAACTCTTCCAGTCCTCATGCCCTGATGGTCACCAGTGTCGAACATTAAGGGTTCTTCTCTTGCCAAGCAACAGCTTTGGCACCGATTCGCACTGATTTGCGAGTGATTGGAGGCTGGGAGATTGTTTCTGGGGAAATATCACTCCCTTCCTCTCCTGTTCTTCTCTTCACCCACAAACATCTCCTTTCAGCTACTGCTGGAAGTTGGGTGTTGGGTGTTTCCTTATGATACGTCCAATGGAGACACAGCAGCTCCAGGAGAAAGTTCAATGGTGCAGATGAGTAGGAAATCTATGGGCCAGGTCTTGGCAACTTCCATTCTCCTCCTCAGGAGTCATTGTTTGGTTTTTTTCCCAAGGTTATAAACTAAAGAAGTTTCCTTACATATGCAGGGAGAGTTGGGGATTAGAAATTATTGGGCAACGTCCCAGAGAAGGAATGTCCATGTCACCAAGGAGTGAGGTGCCTTCTGGACAAGTAAAGGTGGAGAGCAAAGCTAAAATGGTCTCTGCCATCCTGTTGATGCTCTTAGCAGCACGACAGGAGACAAAGTGGAATGTAAATGGTCTCCCCTTACAATCAGCGATGTGAAGGTATCTGGGTAACGTTTGGCTGGCCCATCTCTAAAACCACCTGTGCTTGAACTGCTTTGTTGGTGATTCTCAGGGGACCAAGGGAGTTCCTGGCTTGGGAGGCTTCAAAGGACAAATGGGATGGCCTGGGAAGGCTGGAGTGGCTGGAGCAGATGGACCTCAAGGGCCACAGGGCGAACCGGGGCCACAGGTGAGCAGCAAGTGGTCTGTAGCGTGCCCTGAACCCTGGTGAGAGGTGCACCTTACATCCTCAGCACTCCCAAATGTGTCCCCACATGTCACCAGGCACGCTTACCTCTCCCCCCACCCCTTAAAGCTGACACCTGAGGGTCCCATGTTGAGATGTCTGCAAAGTCTGCTGTCTTTCTGTGGGATCTCGGTCAACTCGCTTCATCTCTTGGTGCATTTATCACAGGGGATTTTTTTCTTTCTCCTTTTCCTCTCTTCCTTTCCTATCTGCACTGCGAGATGTGACCTCTCAGTAAAGAAAGGAAGGCTGGTAATTTCAAGTTAGCAGGGGATGAAGCGCACCCCTCCAGTCGCTAATTATCTGGGGAGCAGGAAGACAAGGTTTCGGAAGGAGCTGGTGGCTCTCAGACCCCATTCGTGGGCCATACTTAATAAGTGGTTCTGCATGCAAGACATGCTGGGCACCTTTAGAAACATAACAAAAAGACTTGGAAATGAGACATGCTAATACTGTTTACGAGCAGGAACACGCTGCCCCCAGATCCTATGGTAATGAAGAGTGTCTTGCTGCTGCCAACACAATGCGGAGGGACGATGCCAGAGATTAATGCTAATCACTCGCCCTTAGACAGCATCCATTAAGTAACGAAGAAGTTTTCAAGTCGAAGAGGGCTGGAAATGAAAAGACTCTTCTCAGTTGTGCTGGTGGGACTGCCTGAGTTTCAGGCTCGGACAAGAAAATGTGTAAAATAATGTGAAAAAGCTGAGGAAAAAAAAAATGAAAAGCTGGAGTTGGGTAACTTCCTGAAAGAGCAACTGTTATAGAATCTTAGAATCATAGAATGGTTTAGGTTAGAAGGGACTGTTAAAGGTCATCTAGTCCAGCCCCTCTGCTGTGAGCAGGGACATCTTTAACTAAATCAGATTGCTCAGAGCCCCGTCCAAATTGACCTGGAATTTCTCCTTGTGTGTACCCACAAGCTGCCTGAGGGGTAGCCTTGATTTAACTCCCGCCAGCCTGTGAGTCTGGCAGATATTTGGTGTTTCTCCCTTGAGTGATATATCCCTATGTAAGTAAGTGTAAGGATTTAATCATCAGGTGCATGTAGAGATTTTGTGTACACAAACACACACACACACACACATACTGAGTTTCCTGCTAAATGGGAATTATATTATATTGCTGCTTTGAAAACAAGGGAAGGAAGTAAAGACTCTGGCAGGATTTTCCTCCTTAATGCATTATGCCCTGCTGAATTATTTCAGCCAGATGATCCAAACTCAGTGATTATCCTTCACATCCAATAGCATGGAGAATTTAGCTGGTGTGTAGCTGCATCTAACAGATCAGAAATGTGCTGGTAAAGATACACCGGTGAAAATTGCGTTGGCTTTTGAGGATCAAAGTCGGGACAATTCAGATCCAATTTTGTGTGAAAGTCTGAATGAGCCTGGACCTCATTAGATCAGCTCTCCCGAGTCTCAGAGGTGTCCCTGTCCTAAAGCTCCTTGCAGAACTTCTGACTTTGGTGGTATAAAGGTGTCTGTGTAGGTTTTGTTGAATTTTAGCCTGGTTTTCCACCATACAGAGAAGAGCCTCACATGTTGGGAAAGCCTGTACCCTGTTCTTTGGAGCCACAATACAAATAATACCCAACATTGGCATTTAAGTCGTAGGGAAGAAGTGGTTAAGTAAAGGAAAATGCAGGTGGTGCAGCAAGGTCCACATTGCACTGATGGTCAAACCGAACATCTGTGTTGTGTCCTGAGACACCATCAAATAAAACCTCGACCTAGAGCAATTTGGTCTGAGGTGCAAGGGCACAGAGGATGCTCTGGGTCTCCAACATTGTTGAACAGCCTATAGCTACAGCCGAATCCCACAGCCCTTCACCACTGACAGGGTGCTCATAGGAAGGACCCCCAACCCTCCCCCTAAAGGGGTACAGGTAAAGAAAGACCCTTCCAGAACACCAAAAAAATGGACTAGATGCAGATTCAGACCCCAGCAGCATTATTCTTCTTTCCCTTGCTTGCCACCGTGTACCTTACAATGAAAAATGTATTAAAATATGCAGGGAAGGGTGCAAGGAGCCAAAAGTACAAGATCCCTTCATGTATGTTTAAAGAGGCTGGAAGTTTTTGTATTAGCTGTTACAAGCAAAACATGCTCAGGGAGCCATGTGTGAGATAATGAATGGCTTTTTGTTTGGACACTGATTAAAGAGAGACCATGAGATGCCGCTTTCTACACCCACACTGCTACTTGTCTTTTCCCTAAATTAAAAGAGAAAGTCCCTGGGTCTGAGCAGCAGCAGTGAGGCCAGCCTCATTCCTAATGTGGGAGGGTATTATCTCCATCTGCAAGTCCTTATCCTCCTGCTGAGACTCCATTTCTTAAATTAGTGCCAGGACAGACAGTGTCACAGAGAGAAAAATGCTTTCTTCCCCTGCAGCATCCATCCTTTCTGCAGAGAGTGACCATAGGAAACATCTCGTGGTTGCCCAAGGCAGAGGGGGCAAAGCCCAGGGACTTGATCCATCCCATCTGACCTGTTTGGGGAGCATCTGAGATCCAGAGAGCTCTGAGCATCTTCTCCTATTGATGCCCAGATTGGGCTTTAGGGGGAAGACCCCAACTGGTGATGTGGGATATCTCTCTGCTAACTGAGCTCTCCTTTTCCTCTCTAGGGTCCACGAGGGAAAAGAGGGAGACCTCAGCTTTGCCTCAAGGGAGCCCAGGGCATGGATGGGCAAAAAGGAGAAATGGTCAGTACGGGGATGAACCAGCCTCCATTCCCAGCAAGGTTCCTCCCCAGTGTGCAGCAGGAGCTGGATGAACCTTGATTTTTCTAGGTTGCATTTCTCAGCTCTGCAAATTCTGCAACAGAGAACATTTCACTCCCAGTCACCCCTCATCGGACATGGGCAACGCTGCCTGCCCCTTCTGCCTGGAGGCATCTCCAACTGGGACAAATGCTGTGAGCCCTGTGGGCTGCCAGTTGTTTTATATAAGAATTCTTTGGGAAAACATCGTATATTCTGGGCCAGCACATCCTCAACTGTGCTTGCTGTGGCAGGCCAGGAGTAAAACAATACCCAGTGTGATACTTCAGTACAGAGGGGCAATGCTCAGCCTTTTAATGCACATCAGAGAATACAAACAAGAGCTCAATGTTAAGATCTCAACTTGCAATCAATGCTCCTGGTCAGTCCCTACCCGTTGTAGGTCCTGCCAACACCAACCCAAGGGCTTTTTTTGCACCTGGAGGTGGCATTGCATTAGCTCCATGTGATGGTGGAGGGTGATGCGATTTCTTTTTAAGTATTTTTAATCAATGAATACAGTTTTCATTAGTTTTGAGCAGAAAATTATTCAAGGCATTTTCTCCTAGGAGGCAGAAAGCCCTGTTGGCAAACCAGCATCTCCTGATGTTTCATCTTTCCAGCACTGGGATCACAATCCCAGTTGCAATCATCTGCCTGGTCTGCTTCCCAGAGGTCCTCTGGAGGCCAGATCTTCTCCATACCTCCACCTCAGCCTTTGTGGTCCCTTACAAATTGCAAAGAAAACTGACTTACACTGTAGCTGTTAACATCCTTATCGTTTGGATGGAGCAGAGCTCCCAGAAAACCTGTGAGCCTGCACCCATCTCTCTCTGATATATACATTTGTCCTTGTTTCCTTGATGAGTCCATTCCTTCCTGCTCAGTGAGCTACTCACAGATATCCCTAAAATTTATAGGAAGACATGAGAGTGTTTTTCCCCATCTCCCTTCCTAGCATATCCTTTATTCTCTAAGGTGCACTTACTCTCGGAGCATTTAATGGTCAATCTACTGAACTTTTGTAATGACTTAAGTGTTTTTAACAGGGTGAAAATGGTCCGGCTGGTCAAAAAGGAGAAAAAGGAGATCCTGGCCTTTCTGTGAGTACTTTAGCCCAAGATCACATCCTATTACACAGACCTGAATAGAGAAAATAGGACAAACTGCCCCTAAGAGGTGTAGGGGAGGAGGGAAATGCTGAGAAACAGATTCATTCAGAGAATATCTGGGAAATGAGAGTGTTGGCCATTACCCAGAGACGTCAGACGTGCACAGGCTGGGGTGGGAGCAGTGTTGGGCTGTGCCCGAGGCGCATTTTCCATCTCCCATCCTCCCCATGATGCTTCAAACTGATGCTTGACAGATAGGACCAGTGCCAATGCCTCAGGGCTGATCAAATGCAACGAACGAGCAGGAGAAAGAACTGTGTCCCATTTTCAAAGCAATTAGGCATTACTGCAAAAACTGGGATTACGGCAAAAACTGCTGCTCTGGGTTTACAAATCCTGAAAAGAAGAAGTGTTTGACCCACTGTTGCAGCTCCGCTAACATGAGGATCACCACCCTGTTGCCTGATCAAATGTGGTTTGTGCCACTTGACTGATATAACGCAGTATTTTCATCTTTCTGGTGTGTGGAGGACAGGCAGGATTAGTTTTACAATGGGTATCATGGGCAAGGCTGCTGAAAAGCCCAGCTCCCTACATAGAAAGTGCCCCAAAATTTGTTATGCCTACAAAGGGCATGAGATGGTGACAACCTGGAGTGCAGTAGCACCCCAGCCGTCACACATGGAAGACGCTCAACTGATACAGCAGCACTTGGTTGACCTAAGAGTGAAGGATGGGCTCAAAATCCACGAGACCAGATGTCTCGTTCTGTGGGAAACAGTGTTAGCTGGTAAAGAGGCAGAGAAGAACAAAATGAGGTGCAGCTGCATCTCATCTAAATCTAGTGCTACCGCGCATTTCCATGGGTCAAGCCTGTGGTACAGTTTGAGTAGCCCGTTTGCAGGGGTGCGGGTGGCTTCACAGAATCACAGAATCACAGAATCACAGGATGTTAGAGGTTGGAAGGGACCTCAAAAGACCATCTAGTCCCACCCCCTGGCCAGAGCAGGATCACCTACAGTAGATCACACAGGAATGTGTCCAGGCAGGGTTTGAATATTTCCAGAGCAGGAGACTCCACACCCTCTCTGGGCAGCCTGGGCCAGGGCTCCAGCATCCTCACATCCTCGTGTTTTTGTGGAACCTCCTGTGCTCCAGCTTGTACCCATTGCCCCTTGTCCTGTCACTGGATGTCACTGAAAAGAGCCTGGCACTGTTCTCTTGACACTCACCCTTAGCATATTTATAAACTTGTATGAGGTCACCCCTCAGTCTCCTCTTCTCCAAACTAAAGAGCCCCAGCTCCCTCAGCCTTTCCTCACCAGGGAGATGCTCCACTCCCTCCATCATCCCTGTGGCTGTGCTGGACTCTCTCCAGCAGTTTGCTGTCCCTCTGGAGCTGAGGGGCCCAGAACTGGACACAAGATTCCAGATGTGGCCTCACCAGGACAGAGCAGAGGGGCAGGAGGACCTCTCTCGACCTACTTGCTGCTCCCCTTCTAAAACACCCCAGGATGCCCTTGGCCTTCTTGCCCACGAGGGCACACTGCTGGCTCATGGCCATCCTGCTGCCCACCAGCACCCCCAGGTCCCTTTCCCCTGATGAATCTTCTTGATGAATCTTCTCAGAGGTCAGGGACACCTGAGAGACCGTGGCTTCAGGGACAGTGCCAAAAGGGTGAGGTGAGAAGCCAACACGAACTTGAAGTGTGCCATGGTCCTCATGTTGGCCTGGGGATCCCAGCTCCTCGTGGCAAGAGGAGTTGGCTAGAGGGTGACCATGAATTTGCAGAGGGAATCATTGCCCCCATGAGCCACAAATCTCAAACTGAGGTCCCTCTGATGCCAAATGTTCGTCTCTGCTCTCAGCCATACCCAAGTGGAGGTGGTTTCACCAGAGGCCACCTCCGGGGGGGGCAAGCAGACTTGGGCTGGGGCACAGAGCGGAGGGAGATGGTGCTGGGGTAGAAAATCACTGCCAACCTCTGTTTTGTCCCTGCGGCACAGGAGGAGGAGGTGAAGGAGGTGGTGAGGAGCGAAGTGAGAGGCAGATGCGGTAAGTCGGCCGGCGAGCCGCGCTGGGGGCCACCTCTCTGACACTTGCCAGCGACTAAATTGGAGCAATCTGAGCACCGGCACACACTGGCTCAGCAGAGCAAATATCACCCCATTAGCAGCAAGTGGAGACGCGTCGCCTCGCCACACTCGGAGACGAGTGCAGCCTTCCGGGCCGCGAGGTCTCGGCCATCGTCCTGACCTCCTACTCAAACTCTTAATTTTTTCCCCTTTAAACCTTCTCTCTTCCTGTTTCTTCCCCCGTGGTTCTGTCAGTGAAGCTTTCCTGGTCATCTCCATTTCCCCGCTGATTGGTGAAAGGTTCTGGGTGACGGGGGAAAGTTTGTAGCTGTGTTTTGCTTAACAACAACCTTTTAATCCTCGTTTGGTGCACACATCTCTCCTCTCCAGCAGTGATTAACTTCCAACCAGAGCCATGACAGTAAGGAAAAACACCCACTTTGGGTGTTTTTACCCCAGAATCCTGACCATGGCAAGGGGGTCAGGCTTTTGGGATGTGGCTTTCCTTGCCCTGCAAAGGTCCAGCTGTGTGAGGGCCAGCAAAGAGCTGCCCCACTTCTACCCCACACCCTGGGGTCTGCCCACAGCCAAGGGGTCACCAACACTGGCCAAGATGCTTTAGCTATTAAGGTGGACTTGCAGTTGCTTCTCCCTAGAGATGTTAAGGGATATTTGAATGCTCTGCAGAGGGGAGAATAAAAAAAAAAAAAATGCAAAATCGTCCATGAAAGCATGTGCTGCCCATAAAAAAATAACGGTTTTGCTGAAAAAAAACTCATTTACACAGGGATAAAAAAAGAAGCAACAAACAAACTGTGCGCTGTCTGTCTTATGTTTGCAGATTGTGAAGGCGAGTTGGGAAGGGTGATCACAGAAGGAGGTAAGGCTGCTAATATCTACGTAAAAACGCATGTGAATTCTTGCAGTAAAGGATGTTCCCCTTGACCCAAACCAGCCTTAAACTGCAAGTGGAAAGGTGTTGTTGAGAATAAGTGCTTTTTTTTTCTGTGATTCAGTGCAGAAAATGATCTTGGATCACCAACTGCTTTTAGACTTTGGCTAGGGGATGGGTATTTTTTGAGAGGAGTCTGGTAAAACAGGGTTGAGAGGGACACCAAGAGGTCTCCTCCTTCCACCCTTTACTGCAGGCTATTCCTGACACCCATTTCTAAAAGCTGCACCACAGGAACACCTCTCCCTGCCCACAAAAAAAATCCCGTTGCTCCACCCAAACCGTCAACACAATAAGCTCCAGCGAGATGCTTACAGTGCAGATTTCATCATCTAATCTCATTTCATCTCCAGTTGTGGAGATCTAATCCGTATGGTCCAGAGTCTGGACGGCCAATCTGCCAACCCTAAGGTAGACCCAAACATTCTGTCAAGGTCTCATCTTCTGTCCTTCAGAGAGGAATTGGTTCTTCCATGTCTTCGTCTACAAGTGATTCAGGGTCTGTTTTTTTCCCACGGGAGATACTGAACCAGGTTCTGGATCTCAGGTTCTGGATCTCAGCTGGCCGTGGTAGGTTTTGAAGACACTCAGCTCATGGGAAAGCACCTTGAGGAAAGTTTCCTTCTCTGGATCTCACACTCATCCCTGGGTGTTGATCTAATTGTCGGTATATGAGCCAGATTATGCATCCTGCTGGACCCTCTCTGTGGACACAGTTGTCTCATAGGTCTGTGCCGCATCCATCAACCCAACTTTGATGCCTCGGTTGTCCTGGGACATCTCATGTAACCTGAATGTCTCTGACTACACTTCAAGGTCATCATTAGACCTGGGAATGGCTTCTCACCTTGTTTTGAATGTTTCAAACAAAAGAGGAACTTCAGAGCGTCAATTTGACTCTGAATTGCAGTGAATTCGTGTTCTCCAGGAATGGATTTGCTTTAATTTTTCCTTCATAACTGCTACATTGTGGGATTAATATTTTACATTTTTTTTTTAGCCTTCATGACACATTGTTTCCTAGTGTACAAAAGGAGAGCATTTTATAAAGCAAGGACTTTCTAAACAGAGAAAAAGGTCAAGAAACAGCATCTTTGCCCTGGATGTAAGAAGGCAGTACGGTCGTAGGTGCCTGGGAACTCTCTTCATGTGGGATATTCCCAATTATGCTAAACATGAGATACTCCTTACTGGGCTGTTTCCTCTCCCACTCTGTGTTTAGAAAGCAAATCTGTCAGGGCAGAGATCTCTCCTTGATGTCTATCCATGGTTCCATACCTGCGATCCTGCCCTTGCCCCAGCTTCCATTTGCTGCTGTGATATTAATAAATCACAGTAAACGAATCCTGCATGGTGAATTTTCTAGGACACGGCAGCCTCTGTGCTCCTGCAAAGGATGACCCTCGTTGAAGTGTTTTGCCTTCATGACTCACATGTTACCCAAGGAACCTACCTGTTATCTGGCTGGTTGATCCTTCAACCAGGAGCATATGGTCCTCTCCATCCCTCACGCTCAGAGCATCATTTTGAGGAAACAGTAAGTTAGCGAAGGAATGCAAAGCTGGATCAAACCCCCAGTGGACACACCCCAGAAAATTAACCTGGGATGGATTCAGTGTCCTGGTCCACATCACTTTGAAACAGGTTTCTGTGTTAGCTTTGCACAGCCAGGTTCCACTAGATCTCCTGTCCTCTACCTGCAAACTCTGTACATCCACCGTAAAACCAGAACTCCTAAAATATCTGCTCCACTAGTGCATCCGCCAGCCTGGTCCATATCACACTTTTCCCTCAAGGCACCGGGCATCAGACAAACCCAGTATGAAGGATGATGGAGCCACAGCGTCACGTGTATCCAGACATACTTGTCAAACTCTTTTCGTGGATTCTCAGCCTTTTAGTAAACAAGTCTTAGCTGAGAAGTCTGGCAGTGCTCAGCACATCAAGGGACCTATCTCAGGGAGGTGCTGATCCAGCAGCATTTAATTCTCCGTGTAGCTTTGATTATGACTCTATCCCAACTGACACTGTCCATTCAGTCCCAAAGGTCCCAAGGAAGCCCAGCTTCTACCAAGAAGTGAGAATCCACACTTTTTGGGAACCACTTCCTCAAAACCAGCCTTTACTCGGAATAAGTTTAACGTACCCCCTGCTTCCTTCCTTGAGAAGATAGTAGATGTTACAATCTCTCCTTAATTTCTTGTCCTTTTCTAGAGTATAAGTCATCTGGAAGTAGGTTTCCTGCCTTGACCACATGGCCCAGTGGTCTGTAAGCTTCATCCAACTGAAACCTTGTGTTGTGACTTGTCTCCCACACCGCGTTGTGCAGTAGCGGTAATTTTGTGGAGCTACAGCCATTTGTCGAAGTGTGGTGGCTTTCAAACTGGGGCACCAGATTTCATTCTCACTGACCCACAGATTACATCCACAGGTCTGGAGACAGCTGAAATCAACAGGCACCTCCAAGGGTATTTTCAGTCTTGGGAACACACCGGAAGGGACAGTGAAAGCCAGGAGGAAATGCTTAATGACACTCAGAGCGTGGCCACGTTGGTGACTTTGGTGAAGCCCCTCATGAAGCCACCTTCACTTATAGCAGGTAAGTGCAACTGTGTGGCTGCGTGCTTTCTTTCTTTCCAGCCCTGGCAGCCGATATCTTCTGGAGCATTCCAGTACTAAATCCTCTTCCCTGGGACTGGGCAGAAGGCAGACAGTGATGGGATTTCCAATGAGGTGTCTCATGCTGAGATGCCTCTGTGCTGAACAGGGCTCCCGTGGAGATGAGGTGACCTGATGCCACTGGAAGGGGTGGTGGGTGAGGGAAGAAACAAATATATGTGGTTTCAGCGATGATCGCCACCTTCAGAAAGATACATTTTGAAAGGCTGGGAGGAGGCAGATGTTTTCAGGCTGATTTTGTCCCACTTTCCCCACCGCGTCCTTTGCAACTTCTAGTAAAGCTTCCTAACAGCCAGAAATTACATCTCCGAGACCAAACACTCGAGCTATTACAGACTATTCCTGCCCAGGGCCTCATGAACCCTTTAATGTGTAAAACTACTGATTACAGCTAATGGGAAGACAACCTAGTTCTGTCTCTTTGTGTTACCCAAGAGAGAGGGGGAAAGAGAAGGTCCTGTCCTGAAGACACATGCGATACAGACCTACCTGTACACAAATACCAGTGAGTTTGTGGCATCTCCTCACACTGCATCTACCTCTACACCAGGCAGCTGGATGGGGCAAGAGAATGATCCCAGCCTGGCCATGCTTTTAGGTATTATCAAGCTCCCAGTAGGATCCCGAGCAGCACCAGGCAGCCGAGATGCAACCATCGTTTTTGAGGATGAAGCCTGCTTGGCCATAGGGAGGTGAACTACGTCCTGCTACTTGCCCACGGGAGATTCATGGCCCATTCTGTAGGCACAGATAATGGGTTGGTTCCCCAGAAGGCTCCAGGACCACCTTTTGGATGCACCAGGATGCAGTGTCCTTGTGGAAAAGCCTAGGAGATGAGCCTGGTGAATATAAGGAAATCCATTAACGCCTGGCTGAGAATGGCCATCTCTCCAAGGAGAGGACGGAGTGGGGCAGTTATAGCTGCATTTCAGATCATCTACCTTTTCTTCTGACCATGAACCACTGTAGTGAGCATTACAATGAGGGAATGCTTGGCCCAGGTTCTCGCAGACCTGAGGAGCAATACGTTCACCTTGGCACAGAAGAGCTACCAGTCAGATACGGCTGCTCAGGTTTTATCACCAGGAGAAGGAGGATGGAGTGGATGGAGCTGCCAGATTTGAATGGCAGGGGTGGACAAAAGTAGGGGGACGGCATCAATGTTTCGTTTCAGAGAAAAAGGAAAGCTGGAGAGGGACTTTTTTTAAGAGCATGTGGTGATAGGACAAGGGGAAATGGTTTTAAACTAGAGCAGGGTAGATTTAGATTAGGCATTAAGAAGAGGTTCTCCAGTATGAGGGTGATGTGACACTGGAACAGGTTGCCCAGAGAAGTTGTGGATACTCCCTCCCCGGGATTGTTAAAGACCAGACTGGATGAATCTTTGAGCAACCTGATCTAGTGGGAGGTGCCTCTGCCCATAGCAGTGGGGTTGGAACTGGGTATCTTGAAGGTCCCTTCCAACTCAGGCTATTCTATGATTCTATGATTCTATGGTTCTATGATTCTATGATTCTATGATTCTATGATTCTACGGTTCTATGATTTAAACCCCTTGATGATGACCTCCATTCTCCCACCATGTAACCTACTAAGGACCAAACAAACCCTTCGAATCCAGCCAAGCCTAGAACCAGACTCCAACCATCACCGCCTTCCTCCTGCCCGCCTCCAAGCCCTCTCCTGATGTCTGCGTCCTACGTCGAAGGCATCATCCATCTGGCTCTAAACTCACTTTATATCTGGGCGGTTTCAGATCGATGGGGCGTACCACATGTTATCGAATCCCAGCCGCAGCCGTCGCCAGCCAACAATCCCATTAAAGCCCGGCTTGGAGGCAGGAGGGCTCATAAATCGCCCTGCTAAGTGATGGGTGCGGATAGGCGCTCCAAATGTTAACAGGATTCTGCAGTCGGAGGGTTATTACTGCCAGATTACAATCGCTCCTGGCTTTTCAGAGCGCGCAGATTTACAAAACTCCGACCTGACATTTATCTCCTGCAAACAACCACAAATACTTCCATTTTCCCTGACTAACACCCAACCTTTCTGACAGAGTTGTTTAACACCATTAAGAATTTTATTGCCGCCGGTTTCTCCCTCCCCTTCGCCAATTGCTCCGTGACATTTATGAAGAGAACTTGTTAGCCGGCGGGAAGCCATGTAAGGCTCCAATGATCTATATTTAAATGGTGGCTAATTTGTTTGCGTGCCCTCGTTACGCGCGGTTTCCTTTTGCTTCCCCAGCAGCTCCCCGGGCGCAGCTGACGACGGGTCCCTCTCAGCACAAGATCCCAGAAGCCCGCACTCAATTACCAGGTGAAATGTGTTGAATTAAGTGACATTTGGGGAAATCACTTTTTTGGGCACTGGGGTCGAGGGGACGCGGCGCTGAAAGAGTTACACAAACAGAAGCTCAAAATTCCATTTCGGACTTGGCTTAGAGCAGCTTCTTTCGCCCCAGGGCATTGAGCTGGTGGTGGGCAAACTGGAAGGTGTTTTCACCCAATCCAGGGTGGTCCAGCCCCTCCCCAGTAAAATGCATAATGAGAGTCCCGCAGGCAACAGCACAAATGCAACCACCCCTGCAAACATCCCCCCATTGCCAGGACCCAGGGGTTAATCATCCCCTTGCAAAGGTTAGAGACCACCACAGGGGTGGACAGTGCCAAGGTGTGCCGAGGAGCCTTGTGCTCATCACACTGCGAAAATCCACTGCCAGATGTTTGGTCTTTGTTGTTGCCTTCACTCTCACAGCCCCGTCTGACTATGGGGCAGTGGGATGCCCTGGACCAGCCCCACATATTTGCCCGGCGGTGGAATCAAGGTGGCAGAGCGTGGCCTTTTCCCACCTGGGTCCAACACACGGGTGGGTGGGGGGTGATGTTTCCCTGCAGCCCCTTGCCTGCAGCCGATGGATGAGGGCTCCTGCCGACGCTACGCCCTGCTCTGGTATTACCACCCGGAGGCAAACGCCTGCCGGCCCTTCATCTTCGGGGGGTGCCGAGGGAACAGCAACCGCTTCGAAACCAAGTGGAAATGCGAGCGGCGGTGTAAAACCTCAGCAGGTAAGGCAGCCCCTGAGCCTTCCAACCCTCCTCTTCCTCCAAACAGGAGGGGGGTCAAAGCAGGAAAACCCATCCACAATCCTCCCACCTCCATTGCCTTATGGTGTCCCACCAGGACCAGGCAGGGACTTGGAGGGATGCCTCCAGTTTGCAGGATCTCATTTGCCTTCCACTCCCCACTCATTTTGGTCCTCCCCAGCACCTCTTAGGAGCTCCAGGACATCTCCTCCCTCAGGCCACGTCCACTTATGGGATGCAGGTGATGAGGAGAGTCCCTGTGGGCACCAGCACTGGGTCCCAATAGTTTGCAAGCCTCGAGCTCAGTCACCTTATGCATTCTAAGGGCTGAGGTTTGCAAGAACTTGGGGTCTGGTACCCTCCGAACCTTAGACTGATCCATGCAAGCACCTCTCTGGGTTGTCCAGCCAACGAGGACTCCACGCGGAACCTGAAGGTGATGGAGTTGCCCTAATATGGACCATAAGTAGTGCCAAACACCTCTGCATTGGAGTCATGCCTCATCTAGGGTTTCAATGGGCAAAACTTACTCCTGGAAGCCCCTCTTGGCTCCTGTTGCCTGTTCATGGGATCAGCCTGCATCGCTCTTCCTCCTCTCCAGGCATGTGGTGGCTCACCATGGGGAAAATGGGCTCCTATTGGCCCTGACAGCAATGCAAATACTGCCTCTGCCAAGCAGTGCACAAGCTATGGCTGAAACCAGCCTTCCTAGGAAAATACTCCAGCCTTTCCTCTGCAGAGACACAACCCCTCTGGGCATCAGGAGAAATGCATTAGTTCTCAACAATGCATTAAAAAAAAACCCGTGGTTAGATTCATCTGCTCAGCCTTCAAAGGCATTTTTTTTTAAAAAGAGAAAGAAATTGAACGCAGGGATCTCTAAGTTCAGGTTCATTTTGGTTTTCAGATCTGTATTTTACTGGTTGCCTTGTAGGCTGGCACCTATTATGCATAAAATCAGGATCATTGCAGAGCCTTTTATCATCTGCTTGAATCTTTCTGATATCCAATGGACTTTGCACAGCCTGGGTTTCTTATTCTGCAAGGAAGAAGGCAGTGTAAATATTCACTGCTCTAAGTGCAGTTTAGGAACTGAAGAGCTCTTTGGAGAAGAGGAGTATGTATTGGCTGGCTGGGAAAGAGGGATTTGCCGCCCCAGTGCAGCGAGCCCAAACTGGTTGCCCTCTTCTCTCCCAACCCCTCGCCAGCAACACAACAACACAACAACAGTTAGCTTCATTCTTTGAGCATTATGGGGAACTCATCTTTATTTGTTGACCATAAAGGCAGTCAAGGTAGACCAGTTGGCCCATTTAGCCTGGTCAGTGCCCAGGCTTGCTTCTTTGTAACGTGCTGTGCAAGGAGAAGCTTTAAATCCAGTCCCAGCAGCACCAGGTAGTAAGTGAACCCCTTCCCATTCAATGCTTTACCATGGGGCACAAGCATTAAGAGACTGTGTAGGCTTCACAAAGCAGCTGCAGGTACCTCCAGCATTCTGTCTGTACTCCCTTTGTGGGCAGAAGCAATGACTGGGGAGTGGGAGTCATCCAAAACCAAGTGAGGACCACATGTCCTTTAAATGCCCACTTCTACTGGTTGACCCTAAATGGTGCCAGGAGCTTGCCCAAAACAGGATGTTTGCTCTACTGATGTCTGAGACATTGTGATATGACATACAGGCACATACAGGACAACCACTGATCAGGCCCAGCCAGCATGGGTTTGTGAAAGGCAGGTCCTGCTTGACTAACCTGATCTTATTAATGTTTACAAATATATAAAGGGTGAGGGTCATGAGGATGGAGCCAGGCTCTTCTCGGTGACAACCAATGACAGGACAAGGGGTAATGGGCTGAAACTGGAACATAAGAGGTTCTGCTTAAACTCGAGAAGAAACTTCTTCTCAGTGAGGGTGCCGGAGCCCTGGCCCAGGCTGCCCAGGGAGGGTGTGGAGTCTCCTTCTCTGGAGACATTCCAGACCCGCCTGGACACGTTCCTGTGTAGCATTATCGAGGCGTTCCTGCTCTGGCAGGTGGATTGGACTGGATGATCTTTCCAGGTCCCTTCCAATCCCTGACATTCTGTGATTCTGTGATTCTGTGATCTCCTTCTACCAGGTCAACCGCTTAGTAGATGAGGAAAAGGCTGTGGATGTTGTCTACCTAGAGTTTAGTAAAGCATTTGACACTTTCACAGCATTCTCCTGGAGAAACTGACTGGTCATGGGTTGGACATGTGGACCCTTCACTGGGTGCTGGATGGCCGGGCCCAAAGAGTGGTGGTGAATGGTGTTAAATCCAGTTGGCAGCTGCTCACAGGTGATCTTCCCCAGGGCTCAGTACTGGGCTCAGTTCTGTTCAGTATCTTTATCAACAATCTCGACAAGGGGATTGCGTACACCTTCACTAAGTTTGCCAACAACACCAAGCTGGGAGGGAGTATTGATCTGCTGGAGGGGCGAAGGTTCTACAGAGGGATCTGGACAGGCTGAATCAATAGGCCAAGGCCAATTTCAGGAGATTCAACAAGGCCAAGTGCCAGGTCTTGCCCTTGGGTCACAACAACCCTCCCCAGCGCTACAGGCTTGGGGAAGAGTGGCTGGAAATTGCCCATCAGAAAATGATCTGGAGGTGCTGGTCCACAGCAGCTGAAGCTGAACCAGCATGTGCCCAGGTGGCCAAGAAGGCCAATGGCATCCTGGCCTAGATCAGCCATGGTGTGGCCAGCAGGAGCAGGGCAGCGATTGTCCCCCTGGACTCGGCACTGGTGAGGCCACACCTCGAACCTTGTGCTCACTTTTGGGCCTCTCACAACAGGAGAGACTTTGAGGTGCTGGAGAGTGTCCAGAGAAGGGCAATGGAGGTGGGGAAGGGTCTGGAGAACAAGTGTGATGGGAGCAGCTGAGGGAGCTGGGACTATTGAGCTGGAGAAGAGGAGGCTGAGGGGAGACCTTCTCGCTCTCTACAATTCCCTGACAAGAGGGTGTAGCGAAGGGGCTTGGTCTCTTCTCCCAAGGAATAAGTGACAAAACAAGAGGAAATGGCCTCAAGCTGCACCAGGGGAAGTTTAGGTTGGATATTAGGAAAAATTTCTTCACTGAAAGGCTTATGAAGCCCTGGCACAGGCTGCCCAGGGCAGTGGTGGAGTCCCCATCCCTGGAGGGATTTAAAAGCCGGGTAGATGTGGTGCACCTGGCACCGCTGGTTTAATGGTTGGACTCAATGGTGTTAAAGGCCTTTTCTAACCTAAATCATCCTGTGGTTCCATTATTCCATGATTCTGACCTAGTGTAGACAATCCTATAGCACCAGAGACCTCCTGAGCTGCTGTGAGCGTGGGAGGTCCGAGAAGAAGCCTAAACTGCAGCCAACCTCCAACGTCCCCTTTGCTTTCTCTTTCCTTGCTTTCAAAAACCAGTCAGAAGGAGGTGATCGGCTGCAATTGCCTCGGTTAAACCAAAGAGAAACGGAGCTGCTTTCTGCAGGATGTCTCAGAGACTGGACAAACAAGACATGTAACAGGGAAATGCAAGGAATGTTTGGAAGAAAAGATATTGGAAAACTGTAATTATGTTCAGGAAATAAAGTGGTACAAGGACAGAGAAACGTGATTGCTCAAGAAAACGGAGATGTCCAGAGGTTCACGACTGCACCACTTGCCCTGTGAGACCACTGTGCAAAGCCAGGTCACACATACCCCCGAGTTTATTTTTGTAAAATAAAAGTGTGCTAATGCTGCTGTGTATAATTTTAGTTCATAATTCGCCTGGAAGCGGTAACCCTTTGAGAAAGGCAGAGGCAAATGTGGGAATTTCTGTTTCCCCAGGTTGAAGCAGGTTGGCAGATCAAGCCCTGACCCCTTTCAGATTGACCCTAAACTCCCTGTGGTCTTTAGCCAGTCCCGCCTTCTCCTTCACTTGACCATTCCCTGTACAGGTGAAGAGAAGCCATCCCAAACTGTACGTTAAGAAGAAAACAGGGTTCAAACCCAGGCTTCTCACTGCAAAATGCTGCTTTCCAGATCCTCAAGGCATTTGGAGCTGGTGCCCAAAGAGAAATCCAACAAGTGGGAGGCTAAACCTCTGGGGTCTGGTGGCCACATGGACCCAAGCGAGAGGGATCCAGGTCGGAAACATGGGTGTCTAAACATGACACCTCTCAAACGTGGTGTGGATCGGTTGCTGCCCACGCTGCCAGCTTGGCAGGGCTCTTCCCCAACGTTTTGGTGCCAGAATTTTGGACTGTCAGTCCTTCAACTGGGGAGCCCTGCTGTGCCCTGGCAATGTGAGCATCCACAGGTACAAGCCACAATTCCTCTGGCCATAACAGGTGCCCCACAAACATGCCTGAGACATCTGTAAATGGTCACTCTTCTGCCCCACATAGGCAAAAAATATTTTCATTAAAGAACGTGCATTGCTTCGCATCTTCAAGGCTTGCACTGGGAATTGCCTTTCCTCCTCTCAACACCCGTGATGGGAATATAATGGCTAAATGAGGATTCATGGAGGACCAGGAGAGTGGGTTAGGAAATCCATAGGTTTTATTAAAAGTTTTCTGCACAGTTTGGTAAAGTTGAGCTCGGATTTCCCTGTTTCAGAACTGCCTCGTTGCTACTGGCTATATAGAGAGAAGGAGGATTCCCCTTACCCACAATGTTCCAGATACTGAGGTGGGATGAACAGAGCTTATTGGGATTTTTATTCCACACACAGCTAAAATGGTTTTTGCTAATAAATAAATAAATAAATAAAGTAATAGAATTTAGTAAATGTTGGCGATGAGACAAGTGCCATTTTCAGACTGACATTTTCAGCCTCTCTTCCTGAAATGATGTTCTGTATCGAAATGTACTTGGTCAAGAAAAACATAGAGGTATTGTGTCAGGGCAAGAAAAATATTCCCTCAGAAAAGAAACAAAATGTCCTTGGCTGAGCAAAAAAAAAAGCGGGTGCAGCATCACCCAAGGGAAAGCAGTTATGCATTTCCAGGTGAGGCAATGGTGCTGAGATTCGGATGTTTTTCAAAAAAAAACCCCACATTTTCATATTTACCTGGTATCACACAATGGAGGGCACTTTGTGAGGACAGCTGCAGGATGCTGGTGTCTGGGGTGCTCAGCTCTGTGGGTGTTGCAACCTCTGGTTGTAAAAAACTCAGGGGAGTGACTTGAACTCCAGCTCCTTCATCAGCCCAGGAGAGTTGAGACCATCCAGGAGGGCAAAGAGTTTGCAGCCAGCAGGAGAAAAAAAATCATTCCTAAATTGCACTGACAAAAATAAACGCTGTGCACAAGAAGAAGGAGCTCCCAACCCACAAGTTCATTTTTCACTCTGGTAGGAAAATTTTTGTTTAGGTGGGAGCTTGCCAAGGGGCACAAGTCATTGAACTCCCACAGTCGTGTGGAGCAAATGGCATTTCAGAGCCTTGGAGGAGGAGAAGAGGGAAGAACTTGGCCATATGAAGAGCTGGGGATGCACTTCCAGAAAGGTTTACTCACGTTGATTTGATTTGGGACAGCTCTGCTTGCAAACCCCTGTGCCTCACGTCATCCTTCCTGATGCAAACCAGCCCACGGCTGAAGTGGAGCCAAAATATCTGTATGGGCCAAAGGGGACAGGCTGTAAACACAGCGCTAAGAAAAAACGCAGTTAACACTTCAACAATGTCACCATTGTCACTATTTAATTAATACAGGAAAAGCTCCTTAACAATATTTATTATTATAAGAAGGAAAACCCTCCTAGGATCTCCCTTTCCTCTGGTGTGGTGCTCACCCTGTCAGCATCACTCCAAGCAAAGGCACCGGTGACCTCCAGCAGAAATATGGGGTTGTCGTGTCTATTCTGACCCAGTTCTGGATGTCCCTACAGACCAAGACCAGCCTCCCTGTCCTCAGCTCCTCTTGGGATGTCCAAGGCTACGAATTACCCAGAGTTCAGCATTTGGTCAGCCCTGCCCAGGGCTGTAGGGCTTGGTCCACCAAGGTAGGGAGGTTTTTCCAAGGAGGGGGATTTAAGAAGAAAGGCTTCAGGTTGGCCATCAAAGGGAACACTGGTCTGCTCATTGCCACCTCGTAATGGAGATGTTCCCAGGAGTCTTTCTCCAATTCAGGGCGCAACAGCATCCCCTTCTGAGGACTGTTGCCACCAACCAGCTCATTAATAACCAAGTGAGGTGGGAGTGTTGATCTGCACGAGGGTGGGGAGGCCCCACAGAGACACTTGGACAGATCAGATTCATGGGCCAATGGTAACGGCATGAGCTTCAGCAAGGCCAAGGGCCAAGTCCTGCCCTTGGGTCACAACAACCCCCGGCAGCGCTCCAGGCTTGGGGCAGGGTGGCTGGAGAGCTGTCGGGCAGAAAGGGACCGGAGGGTTCTCATCAGCAAGCGGCTGGAGATGAGCCAGCGTGTGCCCAGGTGGCCAAGAAGGCCAACGGCGTCCTGGTTTGTGTCAGACACAGTGTGACCAGCAGGAGCAGGGAGGGGATTGTCCCCCTGTGCTCAGCACTGGTGAGACCGCACCTGGAGTGTTGTGTCCAGTTTTGGGCACCTCAGTCTAAGAGAGATTTCAAGGGGCTGGAGCGAGTGCAGAGGAGGGCAACAAAGAATAAATCTCATGAAGAATAAATGTTATGAAGAGCGACTGAAGGAGCTGGGGCTGTTGAGTTTGAAGAAGAGGAGCCTGAGGGGAGACCTCCTCACTCTCTGCAACTGCCTGACAGGAAATTGTAGAGAGGTTGGGGCTGGTCTCTTCTCATGGGTAATTAGCGATAGAACAAGAGGGAACGGCTTCAAACTGCAACAGGGGAGGGTTAGACTGGACAGTAGGAAAAAAAATTTTCACAGAAAGAGTGGTCAGACATTGGCACAGGCTGCCCAGGGAGGGGGTTGAGTCCCCACCCCTGGAGGTGTTTACATGTCGTTGAGATGTGGGGTTGGGGGAGATGGTTTAGGGGTGAGCTGTGTAGAGCAGGATTAGTGGTTGGACTCAATGATTCCAGGGGTCTTTTCCAATCTGAATAATTCTGTGATTCTACAATTCTAACTCAAAGTGGCACTTATTTACCGAAACCAAGAAGATAAAACCTTCCTCCATCTTGTGGTTTCTCCTCCAGGGAGCCCAGCCCCACATTTCGTTGACCAACTCCAGCTATCATCTTCCCCAGGGCATTAAAGATGAGGAGGTGGGTACATCCCTGTGGGCTGGTGAGTCTCTGGGCAAGCATATTAAGTTGACATCGAGTCTGAGGAGACAATAAGCAACAGTAATTGCAGGAAGATCATTTTTACAGCTGTGAATCAGCAGCACAATGAGGGTCTGGAGGCAGCAGGACGTGAGCAAATGGGCATGGGAGACCAGCCTGAGAATATGAGGGATTTCTCTCTCTACCTTGTTATTCACAGACATCGAATATTTGGGACAACACCTTCGTTTTTCCTTTTAAGGCCAGTGTCATCACTTAAAATAGTACTTCACCTCCTGACATGCAGAATTTCTCAGCAGCTTCTGGCTCCAGGCTTGATGAGAAGCCAAGTCTGGGGAACAAATTCGGACCTTTGGTTTCATGGTCAAGGTGTAGTCAAAGGAGAGGGGTAGAGTGTCTCAAGGAGGGGTGATTTGGCTCAAGACCCTTCACCATAAACAGTGTTTATGGCATGGGCCAAAGCAGCAGCTCCCCAGGGAGACGGATGACTTAATTCAGATTTGCAAAGCGGCTGGAAGACGTGAGAAGTGAAAACCAATATTGTGGGCAAGTATACAAGATCAAACTGTTCAGTCCTCTGCTAGGTGTATTAAATGCAGCTCAAATTTCCCATCAGCGCTCTGGGAGCTGAGGCGTAATGGGAAATTGATAACTTGATTTTTTATTTTTTTTTAATACATCTAGCCTTAAATGTTTACTATTGATTTGCCATCTGAACCGCTTTGGCAGGGCCAAAATATTACCGGAATGCATCCTCGGTGTTTCCTTGGAAATGTCATGTCACTCTAATTGAGTTTCTTGAAATTATTTGATTGCAGGGTGGGGGAGACTTTTAGGGCCGAACAATTTGCTGGTGAGCCGGCTGCTTTCCAGGCGCGGGGAGCTGGGGCTGCTCCAAACAGGGCGAAGCCAGAAGATTCCTGAACACACCTTCAGGAAAGGCCTTTAGAAAGCAAAGAACATCGCTACGAGTGATGTGAAGGGCTGGGATTTTAATGCACGTGAAACCAGCTTCACAAATCCTCATGGAGTTTGCAAAGCAGAGGGTGGTCTTGGAGCACAAGTGACCCCCATCACTCAATTCGGATGGATCATGAGGCTCCAAAGCTGAGCCCATGGGGCTGCATCTATGAATATACGTGCACCTATAGATTGAGCCTGCTCAGCCCCATTGCAGAAGGTTTTTCTCATGCATCCACCCAGCAAAGTCTTGTGAGGAGGTGCGGAGAGGAGAAACTCGCGGCATCCGATGCCCGCGGGCAGTTCCTTAGCAACCCTGACAAAAGAAGACGGATCGTGAGAGATGAGGAGGCTGGGCCGGTGTAATTTAGTAATTTGATAATGATACTGTCCCTGAAACGGCCACCAGAGCTGACAGCTGGGCCCCGAGCATCATCCAGAGTCGTCCGCCTGCGCCCGGCGGATCGGAGCGGACAGGTTGTTTGGGAGGGAGCTGAAAAAAAAACCCTGTCTTTTCTCCCGACGGAGTCGAAAGCAACAAAGAAGTTCATTGCCATGTCACCAGCCTCAATTGCGCTCAGCTAGGTTAATTAATTACACGGTATTTTTAGAGCAGGAGTAATTTAGGCTCTGGAGATGGCGCGGAGGCAACTGGCTGCAAGTTAATGCAGGGCTGGACCGGAGCACTGGCAAGTCTGTCTTGTGAAATCCTCCCCCAAATCCTCCACGTTTGGGCTCTGTGGGAGGTGGTGGAGGTCTGCACACTGCCCGCAGCCCTTTTAGGTGATATCTGTCATTTTTTGGAGCAATTGTAGTCACAATGTCACTGTATTGATGGTATACACAGCCTACGGCCAGCCTCGCTGGCAGGTCACTGGTGAACGTTATCCCCTGCCCACTGCAAGGGTGGGATTGCAACCCAACAGCCACAACACCCTTGAGAAGGAGGGGGAATGTTGAAAAAGCCTGAAAAATCTTCTGTGCCAGGAAGGCAGATCTGCTCGGCTGAGCTGGGACAAGCAGGAGCAAAAATGGGGATGGATTTGCCCCTGCCACGGAGATTAGGGGGAGAACCAAGGAGAAACTCTCCCCATCCAGGAGCTGGTGCTCCTGCAGGATCTGCCTCAGGCCATCCCTCCTGTCCCATTTTGCACCTGAAACCACCCTAGAAAATCCCATTTGATCCTTTGGGGTTCCTCCGGACAGCTCCTCACCCCTCCCCTGCCTTGGGCATCCCTTAGTCCAGCACCTTGAGCCCCACCGGTGAGACCCTGCATCCCTCAGATGTGTCCCACACTGCTCCAGAAACCGCCCCAAGCACCTCCCTGTGGATCTTGAAGCCAAGGGTCCAACCCACAGCCATGATCCCAGTGGCAAAGAAATGCAGAGGAGCAATATAACCCATCTGGAGAGAAGCAACTATCGCATTTCTCGAGCAACATCCCTCTCCCACCCGCCTCATCCAGCTGCTTCACCAGTGGGAGCGATCCCTGCTGATGGAGGCAGGGAAAAGGAGAAACAGCTCTTTTTGTACTTCACTCCATGGGGTATAAATAGGTTTTATGCGTAGACCCGCTGTCAGGAGAAACGACACGAGGCCAGTGCCGCTCCTGCACATGGACCCAGGCTCCTGATACTTCCCTTTACATTTTTTCTTGATTTTAGATGTTTCCTTCCAACCAGAGATGCGATGCCCATGTAGATGCAGGCACATACCGTGTGTACAGGTGGGTTCAAACACCTTTTTGGAGAAGGGGCATGAGGTGCAACAGCGAGTTAGCAGATAAAAACATGGCAGGAAACACTCAGGGAAGGCAATCTGGAGGATTTAAGATTATTTTTTCCCTTCTCCATTGCTTTTTTCTTCCTTAGGAAGAGAAGCATCAAGAATCAAGCTCTATTTCATGCCTGAAGGCTGCCAGTGGTGAAGCTGGTCTATGGGATCGGCCCAAGTGGTCCTTGGAGAAGCATATGAATCTGCGAAATAGCCCCAGCCCATTTTATCCCAACGAGGTTTTCTGATACTACATTCACATAAAAAGCTCAAAGCAGAGCTAATTAATTGCCAGGAACATGAAACGCTGAAGGTGGGATGGGCTCGTTACTGGCAACCAAGTGCTTTGTGTATGACCAGGGCTGTAAATCCCCTGTGACCCTGCAGCAGAAGCAAGAGACTAGTGGAGCAAGGTGAAAAAAAGGCAAGAAATGGAAAACAATAATTCAATCCTCGCAAAACTAACAAACTCCTTGTCCCCAGCTCCTCTCATCTCTCTAGTGAGGTCCCAGCTCCAAGTGACAGGGCTTTCCAAGCCCTCAGTGCCCCGCTATATGGCCACCACAGGGACACGTGCAGGGACTTGCTGTAGGTTCATCACACAACATTAACATTGAAACAGAAAAACCAAAGACTCCAACACCAAAATCAGAACAAAATTCATCACAACACCAAACAAGACTAAACAATCTACACACAATCCACCACCCCTCGTTCCTTCACCTCAATCACAAAAACATAAATTCCCCAAAATCATTTTACTCTTCAACATCGCTCAGTCCATGTTAGAAGGAGTGAGAATCAGCCCCAAGGTGGGGCTACGGGGAAGAGAAACCCACCAAAAATCAGCCTCATGGGCGAGAGGAAGGGCGGTTCGCTGTAGGGTTACGGAGAGATGGGAGATGAGCAATCTCGTGTCACGGCGAGGTCCTCCTCCCTCGACAGCCTTGAAAATGCAAATCGAGTCTTAGAAATTATTACAGAAGGGATGAAGCAAACCAGAAACTCCCTCCATGGACCTACAGTGCATCTGTGTCCTACTCCTCTGCTCAATTCCGGCGCTGGAAGCAACAAGGAGGACCTCGCATCTCACTGCCTGCGTCACCCCAGGCCAGGCACAACTTCTCTGCCGGTATTTGGGGCACAGATTTTGTTTTCAAAGCTTCGGGTGTGATGTGACAAGTCACTGGGCCTACTTTCTCCCAGTAGCGGAATGGTTGTAGTGAGGAAACTTTAATAAGAGCTTCTTCAGCTGCCCACATCTGGGCTCTAAAAGGATGATTCACGAAAGGAAATTGAGCTCGGTGAGAGCGAGAGAGGCTGCGGAGAGGTGGGAAGGTGTCCTGCTCCTGAAGAGACAGACGCACGAGGGAGGTGCGCGAGGACGCTTCACGACCAAGCCTGCATTTCTCATTAGCTCGGTAATTTTGTTAGAAAGTTTTAGGAGTCTGAGTGCCCTCTGCCACCATCCAGCTCCCACGGGTGCCCTAGGCTGTCGGTAGCACAGCTCCCTCCTTCCCCAGGGTCAGATGAGGTTATTTTCACACCACGACATTTTCAGTCCTGCGGCAATATCTCCTCTCCGATCCCCTGCGGCAGCAAAGACTGAAGCAGGGATCTGCGAGCCGGTGGCAGCTGAAACACTCTGGTTTTATTTTAAGGCAGACTGATACGGAAGATCAACGCAGTTTGACTTATTTCATTTCTTTCCTTGGTGCTGCCTTCTCTTCTCCTGTTTTCCCCCCCCATAAAATCACTATGAAGGCTCCATATCTGGCGAGTGGATTTGCCTCCTGCAAGGACATTGTCCTGCACCGTGACAGCAAAACATTTTATGGGTAAATAAAACACGGAAATGCATCCTAGTGCCTGCTCAGGAGATGGGTTTCATCACCCGGCTCCAGCGGTGACCAGTGGTGAAAGACAGGAAACGTGTTCACCTCCATGATCCAGCTTCCCTCCCAGGTAGTTTTTGTCATCTACAGATTAAAAAATAAACAGACTCACGTTTCCATTGGTCTTTGGGGCAGCAGGATTGGCTTTTGAGGGGGACCCAGGTGTATACGCCATTCCTTCAAAAGTAGCGTGGTTTTAGACCTGTTTTGGTTGCTTTCCAGTCTGCTCGTGTGCCCTGGTCTCTCCTGAGACTTTTGGGAGCTGCTGCCACCCAGTTCAGTCAAATGGGGTGAAGCTCAACCCCAGTTGTGTGGAGACAGACCCACGGTAGAGGTGGGTAACTGCCCTTCTCACCCTCCTGGGCAAGGCTGCAGCAGAACCTGCAGACACCAAAGAGCTCAGGTGGGAATTGGGACTGGCAAACACCCCCTGCAGGTCCTACAGAACCTCCTGGCATATGGGTCAGCCCTTTCCTGATGTCCCCAAATCATCTGGGTGCAGTCACCAGCCAGGAAGGGCTGAACACCTCATTTCCAGCCATTCAGAGAGTGCATAACCCATGGGGACAGCCTGAAGCAGCTGCAACAGATGAAAACTAGGTGCTCACACCTTCTCCATCACCCACGCTCTCCTCTGAACTCCAGGAAAGTTTCCGAGGACGACTACCCCACCATAAGGGATGGCGTGGTTGCAAACGTGGAGCAGCCTTCACTCGTGGATGCAACTATATAGACCTTACCCCCTCCCAGTCTACAGTCTTCATGTAGTTTAATTCACTTTGGAGATGCACTGAAATAAGTCAAATATCCCATTGCCTTTGGGAGAAAATGAGTTTGAGGCAGGCTTAATTAATCTGTTTTGACATCGTGCCTTTCCCTAACCTACATTTCCTTCCCCACGTACCTGAATCACGGGTTCCCAGCGATTTTGGCAATAGCAGGGCTTCAGTTTTGGCCTCAAGATACGAAACTCCTGGAGGTCATCAGGGACATCAAGTCCTTGCATCAGAGGGATGCACCAGGTCTTGATTTCTGGGGTTCCAGTTTTGCCCTACATTTGGGGCCAGGGGATGTCAGACCCATGCCCCAAACCACAAGCAATAACCTCTCTATATCTTTTTCTGTCACTCAGATGATCTCCTCTGAGCAGGTGACAATCAAGTCCAAAATGCCACCAGAGACATTTTCAGCAGTTTCTCCAGCCCTTTTAAAGTTCTCCTCTACCCCAATGGGATTTCATGACAGGACACAGGATGGAGCCAACTCTGGGAGGCAGAAGTGGACCCACTTTCTGAGTGCCTACACACCTTTTATGAAGAACTGGTTGGCCAGTTCATCACCCAGAGCTTCCACTCCATAAGTATTTACATGTTCAACCCTCTTCTTCCATCCTCAGACCTACAAAATCAGGGGAGGTCAGTCCCTAACCCTCAGGGCTATCAGTGGTCTGAGACAAATGGGGTCCAAGGGTCTCCTAAGCATTCTGCAAGGACCATAGCAAACATCTGTAGCCCTCAGGGAGCGAAAAGATGCCAAACAAATCTCTCCAAGGAGGCACTATGGGAGAGAAATGCTGGTGAAGCCCTCACTGTCCACCTCAGACACAAAATCTTCCTCCATGGGTAGTCAAACCTGGGTTGAGTCAAACCTGAGTGGAGCTTAGCGCAACCAAAAGGATGGCATATACTTCAAAAAGCTGATTACATACCTCCTGCTAAGCTTCAGGCCTTGCCAAGCGATGTTTCCTGGTCCACCAACACTAATTAAGCTACTGGGTAACGGTGGTGACTTAAACCTTTCTAACTCCATGGAGGTGGAGGAAAGGCAGGACACAAGCCAGCCAGGAGGAAGCCAAAGGTTGCTGAGAATCAGCACTTGCACATCCTCAATGAGCACAAGAGGAAGTAAATTTTGATGGACCTCCACTATGGGGGACGGGTTGGAATTAGCTCTCATCCATCACTGCTTCCTTACCACAAAGCAGGAGCTGAAGGGTTTCATCAGTTCCAGGGTCCACGCAGCCCTTCAAGACACCTCACCCCTCTACAATAAATGACCCCATGAGTGCTCTCCAGAAGGAGAGAAGAGAGGACCGTGGGTGATTTCCCTCACTCTTGCTAGGAAGAAGTCCCTCTAAAGGAGTTTCCTGCCCCAGCTCTTTGCAATGAAGGCTGCGAGAGGGTTTGCTTGCCCAAAAATACATCCAAAGGCTCCAGAGATTTGGATAACCAAACCACCTTCCAGGTCTCGGTGAAAGAGGGAAAAGGAAAACGTGAGTCCAGAAGATGAAAGCTTCAAATGAAAGAGGAATGAACTGCTGGAGCGGTGGATCCTGAGGTGTCTCAGCCAACACCTGGAGATGATTAAGGGGAGAAGAACTGAAGCCTCAGTGGAGCTCTCGCCATTACTGGTCGCTGCCTCTGTGACCCTGGCCAGCATCTTCAGGGCCTGGGTGAGAAGCTCAAAGATGCTCATCCAAGAATATCCACAGTCATGGCTGCTTCTCTTCAAAGGGGCTGCTGTGACCATTGCCTGTGTGTGGTCCAGGAGCAAGAACATCTCCCCACCCCAACTTGGAGCACATCCAGGCTCCCTACTGGCTGCTGTTACCTTTCATGGGGCTGCTCAGAGGATTTCCCCCACTTTTGGTAGGATTTGTCCCTTTCCAGGGATAACTGCAACCCACAAGACTCTTGCTAGAAGAAGGTGATAATGGCATTTCCAAACAGGTTTCAGAGAGGAGCTTGGAGAATCAGGCAAGGCTGAGCGGGGTCCTTGGGCCGTCAGAAGATGACAGTCCAGCTGCAAGTCACTGGGAGGACCCTCCACAAGACACCTGACTCCTCTGGATATCTCAGCCCCCAGTCACATGGAACAGAGGAGGCCACAAAGCTGAGCCAGGGGCTGGAGCAGCTCTGCTGCGAGGACAGACTGAGGGAGCTGGGGGTGTTCAGCTGGAGAAGAGAAGACTCCAGGGGGGACCTTGTAACCAAGAGGAACCTGCAGGGAGGCTGGGGAGGGACTTTGTACAAGAGTGTCCAGCGACAGGACAAGGGGAAATGGGTTTAAATTGGAGGAGAAGGGGTTTAGGCTGGATCTTGGGAAGAAATTGTTCAGTGCGAGGGTGGCCAGACTCTGGACTAGGTTGCCCAGAGAGGCTGTGGCTGCCCCCTCCCTGGAGATGCTCAAGGCCAGGTTGGATGAACCTGGAGCAACCTGGGCTGGCTCAGGGCGTCCCTGCCCATGGCAGGGGTTGGATTAGATGATCTCTGAGGTCCCTTCCAGCCTGAGACATTCTGTGATTCTGTGAATAACGCCTGTTTCCAACAGGAGGATCTCCATCCCCATCCTCTTTGTAGCACCAAGTACGTTCCCTTACAAACCTGTGGGGCATCGCAGGAGACCTCACTCGAACCACACCAGGATCAGAATGGTCCTGGGACTCCAGACTGGGTTTTTCTCCTCCCTTGCTGATGTCTTGGGGCAATATGAGTTAATTCTGCTGGACCTCAATGGGTTTGGAGAGTTTAAAGTGGGTTTGTTTCAAGACACACATTATCCCCACCTCCATGCTGCACCTGGGACCATGCTACCGCATCCCAAAATTTCCCAAAACTGCACTCTTCCACAGATTTATTTGCTTGTGTGGGAGAAGAAAAGCCCCCAGAGATGGGAAACCAGGCAGGGGAGCAGAGCAGTGTGAGCCAAGCAAACCCATCCCTGCTGCAGGTGGGGTTTATGAGAACTGCCCCGGAGCAAAACTCCACCAAGGTGCTGCACCAGCCCCGCTCTTCACACTGAAACCTGTTAATTGTTGTTAATCGACACCCAAAGCCCCACCAGGCATCCTTAGGGGGTGTAAAACCCTTCACATTTAAAATATCCTTGCACCAAGTGCCTGGCTACCTTGAGGAGGGGGGCAAAAGTGTGTCTGTGCAATCCTGCAAAGTCCCAACGGTGACGACAACGCTGGTTTTGGGTGACTCTCTCCAGGCTGTCGGGTTCAGACGTCTGTTTTTTCTTTGCTCCCCCCCCCTTTTTCTTTTTTTTTTTCCTTCTGAATGGGGAGAGGCACCGCAGCCCCGTGACGTTGCCAGCTCCCTCTGATTTCATTTTAATGAAATCATGCCCAAACGAAGGCTCCACGTCTGGAGTTACGATTCGAACCCCGTGATCGCTCATTTTTATATATACACAAGGGAGGGGAAAAGCGTTTCCATAGAGAGAAAAAATATCACAGCCCTCTTAATAACAATAAAAGAAAAGCGAGGGTGCAGAAGTTCAGGGGAAGGCGCCTGATGCCTCTCTCCTCGGAGTGAGAACGCAACAACCCCTTCCTGTCCCGACCACCGAGGACTACCAGGTGAGTGCCTGGATTTCATTTATTAACCAGCAACTGGCTTCATTTGCACAAACTTTAAATATTTCAGTGCTTTCCTCGGGAGATGAGTTTCCGCGTTTTTCTGCAAGGAAAAAGAAGAAAAAAAAAAAAAAGGCAGGATAGGGAAAAGCAGTTCAAGATATTGCGTTAAGAAACTCTCCCCTTCCTAAGCAAAGAAATATCTCTTTTTAACTATTACAGCAATTTTGGGAGGCAGATGAGGCTGGGCAGCGTGGGAAGGGTTTGGAAATCTTGGGGAATCACAAAGAGAGGGTACAAATCACTGCTGTGGGTAAAGGGATGGGGAGGAGAAGAGGGCACAGCTCAGTCCCCACCGGGGCAGCTGGAATTCTGGAGCCCTGGGAATCGGCATCGTCAGGAGAGGTTCATTAGGAAGGCGGAGGCAGCATCAGGTAGAAAGAGTTTTAAAAGTCTCATCCACAGTATTATTTTATTCCAGACTTACTTTTTGACGGGGAAAAAAATTAGCTTAATCCAGCGCTTCTGCTGCCGAGGAGCCTGTGATAACCAGCAAATAGGTTTCTCCTCGGTTTGCGGAACTGCCTTGCCGGAGCGATTGATTTTTTTTCCCTCTTAAAGCTGAGAGGCGAATCTTCAGCCGAAGCGATGGCCATCGGCACCACCTCGGTGTAACACCTGGAAATTGCTCACGGGCATCCTGGCAATTTCCAGCCGTAGGGAACGGCACCCCTGATCATCCTCCGGCAGCGGTAGATTTAACTCCGGCTCCTCAGATCCGCCTCAGGTGGTCTTTCTCCTTTTCTTTTTGAGGGGGAGGAAGGAAAACCCAATTCCAGCTTGTCTTCTGGTCCAATAAAACTTTCGGGCATGCAGGGGAACAAAACAACCATTAAAAATCCAAACCAAAAATATTAGCTTCTGCTGCCCGTCAGTGCAGCCAGGCACTGCAAATTTTTTTCCTGCTTTGCCTTGATTTTTGCTTTGTTTGCCACGATATCCACCCCACAGCCGAGGACCAGGAAACCAGGTGCTGGGCGTGGATGCGTTTCAGCCACATTTCCCCCTTTATTTTGCCTTTCCCCTCGCTCGGCTCAGGTCCCCAAAGAGTTTTGCTACGTGGAATAAGCCCGAGCCACCCGTTTCAGACAGTCCTGAAATAGCTGTCGGGGAGATGGAGGTGGAGATGCTGCTTCGCTCGCAGCAGCCGCGCCGGCTTTGGGAAAACGTTCCCATTCTCCATCCAGCAGCTCGGGGCCAACCCACGTGTCCCCCGGGAGAGCAGGGGCTGCAGGCAGGGGTGAGAAATTTAACGATTTCTAAATTCATGCCCCCCTCCTCATCCTGCTAGCTTGCAGCGGTGGGGAGGGGACTGAAACACAGCTGCAAATAGGGAGGGTTCGGGGTAGGAGAAAGATTTTCATCCTGTTAAGCTTTTGCGAGCAAAAAAAAATATTTCCCAGGTTTTAAACATCTAATTTTGGGCTGAAAGAAGGAGAGTTTTGAGTCTCTCATTGCCCTCTCAGGAGGGTTGTGTGCCTGGGAGCTCTGTGGGGTTTTGGTGCAGAGGTGAGCGAAAAGAAGAAGTTGAGCTGCTCCCTCAAATCCTGCCTGACTTGCCCCAATCTCCACCTCCAAGGGACAGAAAAGGGCAGAGTTTTGGGGCTAAACCTTCCCAAACCTCCCCCTCTGTGGGGCAGCAAAGGGGCAGAGTTAAGGTGACAGCAGTTTGCAAGGACCGTAGCTCGGTGGCAGAAGGGCAGGTCCAGGGTGACAGTTTTTGGGGACAAGTGATTTGATTCAGGATGTTTGAGGACATCTCCCCCACCCTGCAGCCTCCCCGTGCAGTGAGGCACAACCTCCATCCCTCGAGGCTTCAGGGAGACCAGCTCTGCAAGAGCTTCCCCAGCCTCCTTCACCCCTCCACGCTCCCAATCCCATGGGAAAGAGCTTAGGAGCTCACAGTCCCAAACCAGTGATGAAACCCCAGCCCCAGGCGGGGTCCCTGCACCCCTGGGGACTCTCCCCGCCGTGGCCAGAACTTGCCGTACGAGGCACTTACCACAAGATGGGGCCCAAAGACTGGGAATGCCAGCACGCCTCCAGGCACTTGGAGGGGTCATGTGCCTTCGGGGTGGGCCTCGGGGACACTTCTCTGATCTTGGCATGGGCCAAGACCCCCAGTAGGACATTCCTCGTGGCCTTTTCAGTGGCTTTTTTGAGTGGTCAGGTGGAGCTACAGGGAGTTGGGTCGCTTCCCCAAGAGACAGGACTCGGGTCGGGGGTTTTTTTGCAGAGCAGGAAGGTTGTCCTGAGATTTTCAGCTCTTTCAAGACCCTAAAAATTCCATAATTCAAGCAGGGAGTGATGCTGTTGTGCTGTGTCACCAAGGAGAGCTGTCCTGGGGTCCCAAATGTGCCCTCAAATGGGGCAGCCTGTCCTAAGCCCAGCGTGGAGGTAACAGGCAACCCCGAGCACCCAACACCGGGGCTGGCAAGGTGACATGGAGCCATGACACTGGACGAGCATCAGATCATCCCTCCTGCACTCGGGCTGACTGTCCTCCGCTCCCCGTGCGCTTTTCAGAGTTGTGTGAGCAGGTGGACGGGCAATTTCTGGCTTTGAAGAGCACAGTAACATCTCTGGTGGCTTCAGGCTGACCAGATTGAAGCTGAAAGGAAAACCCACCTTTACAGCAGCTGGTGGCATCTGTGGAGGTGTCAGCAAAGTGGAGAGGGCTGCGTGGGGACTGCAGTGAGACTGCCCCATTACGGAGGTACCTGTGGTAGAAACTCGCTCTCCTGCAGCAGGTACCTGTGTTTCAGCGAAGGGATGGCCAAATTCTCCCCTCCATGGGGGCTACAACCTTGCAAAACACCTTGGGCATCCCACCTCCCACTCAGGATCCCTAAACCAAAAGCTGGGGAGTTGCGCCTTAGAGAAAGAGACCTTAAGTCAAGTCGTTCCCACCTGCTCTAACCATTAGCTGGGATGGGGAGACCTGGGAGGTGAATCTGAGAGTGCAGGACCTGGGAGGAGAACCCAGGTCTGCGGGATGTGGGAGGATGATGATGCTCTGCCCTGGGCCCCGCGGGAAGCTCACGCCCGTCTCTGCCCTCCCCTCGCTGTTTCCACCAGGCAGGCCACCGCAATGCCCCACACCAGGCTGCTGCTCCTCCTCCTCGTCCTCCTCTGTGCAGCCGAGACCGGCCGGGCTCTCCATCTCTACAACGCCGCTTCCATCTTCAGTTGCCTCAATGCGGCACTCGCTGAAGCCCGGAAGAGCCACCCGGAAGAAAACGCCGTCTTGGACAAGCGTGGCTTCGACTCCCCATCACCGGAGGAGGCACCTGAAGAGGAGGACGTGGTGGATGAAGAGATGGGGAAAAGGACATTCCCGGGGGAAGGCCATTACAAATATGTCTCCCAGGCACAGGTGAAAGGGAAGACGTACCAAAACCGGGCCAAGAGCGACCGCCGCACCAAGGTCACCCTCTCCCTTGACGTCCCCACCAACATCATGAACATCCTCTTCAACATCGCCAAAGCCAAGAACTTGCGGGCAAAGGCGGCCGCCAACGCCCACCTCATGGCCCAAATCGGGCGGCGGAAGTGACCCCCTCCATGGGGCAGGGGGGACTCGGAGCAGGGCTGGTTGTGTGGGGCCACCACTCGGCCCCAGCCTGCTGGCCAGAGCGGACTGATGGCCATGTATGATATATCAGTGTTGTATATTTTTGACCCATAGAGCTACCTGACTTTCATATCTCTCCTTCCTCCTTCTCTCCTTCTCGATCTCCTCTGTCCCTCCTCCTGGACATTTCCATGCGTGCGGGGAAGAGGCTTGTGTCCGCAGCAAGGCAAGGGGGTGTGTTGCCTCGGGAAGGTCCCTAATTAAAGCTACAATCTCTTGAGTTTCCAATGTTTTGTTCTCTTGTCGCCTCCACTGGGTGTTCAGACAGGTCTGTCTGGACCCGTAGCCTTTCCAAACCATCCCTCCAGCTCAACCTCATGGCCCTGTCCCCACCACAGTCCAGACTTTACTCGCTCCCAAATCTTCACACACAAGCTGTCCCTACACACAGTCATCATTGCATTGGGAAGGGAAAAGCAAGACTGGTCAGGGGACCCCAAGAGGGATTTTCAAGTTTCTCCTCCTGGGGTCTCTAGGTTGTCTTGCAACCACCCTTTTTCCCACCAGCACCTGGGATAGCATCAACCTCCACGTTGACATGGCCCTTCACAATTTTCCCTAGGCCATGGGTACGCCTTGGCCAGGGCCACCTCATGATCTCAGGTTAGTTTGGATCCCAGGAGTCACAGGTGCTTCCCTGGCTGCTCCAACCACAACCCATGGGGTTTGTCCATGTTGCCCAATCTACTCCTGCCTGTCTTTTCACCAGTCTCCCTTTCCTGGTAGATATCTGTACCCGTTTTTGCACGGCTACGGCTTGACCTCCCCATATACAGCTCAACCCCATTCACTCGACCCTTTTCCACTCTCCACTGAACCCCAGCTCACCAAGTTCTCAGCCTTTCACCTTGTAGTATTTATCCCTTTCTGTAAATCTCCCTTTCTCTCCACCTCCCAGCCCAGCTTCAAGACGAAGCTGCATCTCTTTGCCTCCATCATGTAGCACGTATAGGAGGTGGACAGAAATTTGGCCTCTCTTACCCAGGAGATTTTTGTCAAGAGCAACAAAACAGCTTCCACCAGCCCCATTCATGTGTCCAGAACATGGTCGTAGGGAGGCCTTCAGGTAGGACATTAGGAGGGGACAGGTGTCTGGTTTAAGGGTTGGCAGATGGACCCACCAGCCTTAGCAGAGGCATAGCTAGAGGCATCTCCTCATGGTCCCACTGGGCACCCAGAGGAGGCAACGCAGCCAAATTCAGTCCCAGCGAGCCCATGCTCAGGTGGCCAAGGCTTCCAGCAGACCCACAGCCTGGGGATTCAAGACTCAAATTCAGCTGAAGGTTGAAGAGTAAAACCAAAATAATATGCCAGGTCCTTCAGCATATTCCTATTGTCCTAAGCTGGGAACTGGCTTTTCCAGCAACTGCCATGGCGGTCTGCACCAGCCCTGGTTGGGGTCCTTTCCCGATACTTGGTTAGATGAGGGGAATATCTCAGCCCTGTGCCAGTGCCTGGAAATCAAAATATCACATGGCCAGGACTCACACTGGATCTTTCTTCTGCTCACTTAATTAGCAATTAATGCTGAAACAACACCATGGCAGCAGATGAGCCCGAGGTGTTTGCTGGCACCAGCCCATGCTTGCACGCGCAAAGTTGAGACAGGGACAGCGGGTACCAGCTGATAAGCAGTGATGGAGAAAGCAGAGACCCTCCCTCACCAGCTGCATCCCTGTTGGGGAGACTCACTCACACCCAGAGTGGATTCGGACAAATCCTTCCAAAATTAATCCTTTTCAATCTCTGCCAAGCAAGACCAGGTGTTGCCTGATGGGGCTGAGATGCAAGTGAGGGTCAAAGGAGACAGATTTCCTGAGGAAGCTGGATGGAAATAGGAGCACTGAGATCTCCATCAGAGGCCACCTGGGTCCGGGAGTGTGCAGAGCCAAGGCCACCGTGATCGTAAGGACGTTGTTGCTGCCTGGGGTGATATGTGCAGTTTTGCAAAACCCAGGTGAGGATTCACCTGGAGTGAGGAGAACAAGGATTCATTTGAGGGCTACAAAGATGGCACAGGGGCTGGAGCATCTCTGCTGCGAGGACAGGCTGGGATTGTTCAGCCTAGACAACACTCCAGGGGGACCTTATCACTGCCTTCAAATGCCTGAAAGGAACCTACAGGGAGGCTGGGGAGGGACTTTGTGCAAGAGTGTCCAGCGACAGGACAAGGGGAAATGGGTTTAAATTGGAGGAGAAGGGGTTTAGGCTGGATCTTGGGAAGAAATTGTTCAGCCCGAGGGTGGCCAGACTCTGGACTAGGTTGCCCAGAGAGGCTGTGGCTGCCCCCTCCCTGGAGATGCTCAAGGCCAGGTTGGATGAACCTGGAGCAACCTGGGCTGGTTAAGGGCGTCCCTGCCCATGGCAGGGGGTGGATCAGATGATCTCTAATGTCACGTCCAACTTAAGACATTTTATGATTCTATGATTCTATGATTCGGTTTTTCCTGCTGTCTCAGGCAGGGATGAAACCCAAACCCTCAGTATCACACTTTTCTTCCCCTGGTGCAACTTGAGGCTCCTGTAGAGCCAGTCTCCATGTCATACTGTCTACACCAGACTTTAAAACTTGCATTTCTGATCTGCGGAACATCCCGTGCCAGTGACTTTCTCGCTTTCATTCACGCTGCATAGAAAATGAAACCATTGTCCTTTTGCAACGTGATGGTCTCATTGGTGCCTCTCAGTCCTGGCCTCACGGCATGTGCTGTCACCTCTCTTCAGGGCTGCGCCAAGTCCTCCAGGGCATCCAACTTTTGGAGCTCTGGTTGAAGAGAAGCCAGTGCTGCCCTAGAGCTGAGAGAGACCAGTTTTCCTGTGACACCGTTGTTGGAGAAGCCATCCCATTCCCATGATGCTACTCACAAGGCAGGAGGCCCATCTTACAACTCCTGTCCATCACCAGGAGATTTGACAGATGTGCTCTTTGTGTTTGGAAAAGAGAGACAGAAAGAAGAAAGCACATTTCCAACTCTGAATGTTGAGAAGAAAGTCTTAAAAATGAGCCTCATTCTTTAAATATGTGAATTATTTTTTAAAAAAAAATGAATAAAACCAGGTATTCCTCAAAAAAAACCCAAAAAAACAACCACCATACAAAGCTCTTTTCCTGATTTCACAGGAAGAGCTCTACAACATCATGGGAAAAGCAGTTCTGAATTCATAATTAAAAGCCAACAAAACTCTCAGCTGCATGGGTCTGCAGGTGCAAGACCCTCAAAGCACCTTGATTATCCCCACATTGTCACCCCTCCTGGAGCAGAAACACCTAAACCTTTGCCAGAAGGTGCCGGCAAGAGGAGGGGAAGGAGGAGGGACCCACTACAAAGGGCCCAAGAGGGAAACAGTTAGAGTGCCCTCTATCTTGGTGAGCAGCTGTGGGGTTTGGGTTTGCTCGCCGACAGTCATGGCTTGTTCCTCACAGTTCTGCAGGAGGTAGTTTTAATTTCTGGTTGGAGGAAGGTGTCTTGCAGTTGGCTGTGGGTTTCCTTGGTGGTGAAAGTGGTTGTGGGCTATGGAGGAGCATTTTGAGCCCTGGAGAATGGGCTCCTGGGAGCGTAGAACTTGTGCTTGGGAGCTGTTCTCCAGAGTTGGGTTGGCCTTGCAAGGCTGGCGTCCAACTCTTGCTGGCCTGGGGAGGACCACCCTGCTGAGATGCCTTCAGATCTGCCTGCACCCTTTGAAGATCTCGTTGGTGACATCTGACACAAAACTCAGGTGCCCACAAGACTCAGCTGCTGTGGGGCTGAGGGATACCTGGAGCAGCGGGTGAAGGTCTCTCCTCATGAAGACTGCCTCAGTGTCCCTGTTCTGGCCCTGCTGTGGGAGGTGATTCAGGCTGTCCTGGGACTGTTTGTGTAGGAAGAGAAGTGCAGTGGTGGCTGAGGGCTGACACATTAGACACCAGCCCTCAGGGCAGGACCCTCTGCTCTCATGTAGGATGTTGCTGCCTTGTTTCTGTGCTTGGTGGGGGTTCTCCTGTGCCAGGTTTCATGAACACAGTTGGAAAATTGCTGTGCTGGCCCAGTGTCCTGGTTGTTGTCTAGGGTAGGGGCATAGTGTGGGGACAACCAACCAGAAACCCAGGAGTTGGGTTGGCCCCATCTCCAGGAATCAGGGGATGGAAAGCGGCCACCAAGGGTAGATGAGACGAGGGCCACTTGCCTGACAGGTCTTCAGGCTGACCAGCTGGGTTTGTCTTGGTTGGCTCCATCACCCTGAAGATGGAGTCATCAGATGATCTATCTCCAGAACTATATCCCTACCAGGTGAGAAGGCAGCTGTAGCTACAAGGCATGGAAGAGGTCTGGGGGGAAAGACCGACTCCACTTTGAGACAGAGCCCAGCATTGAAATAAAGGGTGGGTGTGGGGCTACAGTGTACAACAAACACAAAGTGCAGTGCAACAGCCATGAACAGGACATTTAGAGACTTGGTGCAGCATGGAGCCAGCCATTCTCCTACCCCACAGGCTTATCAGGGACATTTCACTACCAGGGACATTTCACTACCTTTCCTCTGGAGTCATGCCATTGCATGGGCCTGGATCACTTTCTCAGGGCAAATTCCAACCCCAGCTCCAGCTATACAAGTCCCTGGAGGATGTAGGACAGTTCCTTCACAGCAATAGTTATGGCTGATGATCCTCACAGGTTACCTACTCAGAGTACACCCTTCTCAGCATTTGCTGGTCTCCCTAAAGTGCCAGCCATGCAGGAAGGATGCCTCCACACAAACACCCCGCTTAAATCCAAAGAACTCGGAGGAGAAAAAAAAAAAAAAAGTCTTTATTCAAATACAAAAAGGCAGTTGCATAGAAGTGTACAGGTGCATCTCTAATTAAAAAGGTGCTTTTACAGGAAAAGCCAGAGCAAGGGTTCGGCATTTCAGCCAAAGCAGGCAGCTTGCAACATTCCCTTGGAGAAGGAACCGAGTTCCTCTGCCTAGGCAGGATGCATCCCCAACACGAAGTCGGGCACCTATTCAGCTTCACTCATCAATAAACAGCAGTGTGATAAAGCTCGAGACACCCATGCTACAAAAGTGCACTATGAGCACGTAGACTATGCAAGCAGGAAAGGTATAATACGTCAAACAGTAGCACTGAGGCTCAGGACCATCCTTTGGCACCTCCAGGCACTCAAGATCAGTTTAGCCTGACGACAGAGGGTTTGTATTTCATCCGAGGTTCGGCTTCGTTAAGAACAGACTGCAGTTTGTTAAAACTCATCCTCATCAGCCTCGTCATCTTCTCCATCTGCTGAGTCCCTTCCAACCTCCTCATAATCCTTCTCCAGGGCAGCCAGGTCCTCCCTGGCCTCGGAGAACTCCCCCTCCTCCATGCCTTCCCCCACGTACCAGTGCACAAAGGCTCTCTTGGCGTACATCAGGTCAAACTTGTGGTCCAGGCGAGCCCACGCCTCCGCGATGGCCGTGGTGTTGCTCAGCATGCAGACAGCCCTCTGCACCTTGGCCAGGTCACCCCCAGGCACCACGGTCGGAGGCTGGTAGTTGATACCCACCTTGAAGCCCGTGGGGCACCAGTCCACAAACTGGATCGACCGGCGCGTTTTAATGGCCGCGATGGCCGCGTTGACATCCTTGGGCACCACGTCGCCCCGGTACAGCAGGCAGCACGCCATGTACTTGCCGCGGCGTGGGTCGCACTTCACCATCTGGTTGGAGAACTCGAAGCAAGCGTTGGTGATCTCGGGCACCGACAGCTGCTCGTGGTAGGCCTTCTCTGCCGAGATGATGGGCGCGTAGGTGGTGAGCGGGAAGTGTATCCGTGGGTAGGGCACCAGGTTGGTCTGGAATTCAATCAGGTCAACGTTCAGAGCACCGTTAAATCTCAAAGAGGCGGTGACAGACGAGACGATCTGGCCAATGAGCCTGTTGAGGTTGGTGTAGGTGGGACGCTCGATGTCCAGGTTGCGGTTGCAGATGTCATAGATGGCTTCATTGTCCACCATGAAGGAGCAGTCCGAGTGCTCCAGGGTGGTGTGGGTGGTGAGGATGGAGTTGTAGGGCTCCACCACTGCTGTGGAGACCTGTGGGGCCGGGTACACAGAGAACTCCAGCTTGGACTTCTTGCTGTATTCCACAGAGAGTCGCTCCATGAGGAGAGAGGTGAAGCCGGAGCCTGTGCCTCCCCCAAAGCTGTGGAAGACCAGGAACCCTTGGAGGCCACTGCATTGGTCAGCCTGCAGCAGAATAATGTAGATTTACCTCTCTCTCTTATGGGCTGAAATAACTATCCTGATTAATACAGCAATTCTGCTTAGAGCACTTACTGGCCAGAGTGCGCCTAATTGTAGAGTGGGCTCACTCAGTGAGCATCTTAAATATACACACATTAATCAACGCAGCAATAATGAGGGGCAATGCTCATTATCTGTACAGGCTGGGGGACGATGTGCTAGAGAGCAACCCTGCAGAAAATGACTTTGGGATACTGCTTGGCAAAAAGCTGGACAGGGGCCAACAACGTGCACTTGCATCCCAGAAAGCCAATCGCATCTTGGGCTGCATCACAAGCAGCGTGGCCAGCAGATGGAGAGAGGGGATTCTGTCCCCCTGCTCTGCTCTGGTGAGACCCCACCTGGAGTGCTGTGACCAGCTCTGGAGCCCCCAGCACAAGAAGGACATGGACCTGTTGGAGAGGGTCCTGAGAAGGCCACAAAAATGATCAAAGAGATGGAGCACCTTCTCCTACGAGGACAGGTTGAGAGTTGGGGTTGTTCAGCCTGGAGAAGAGGAGGCTCCTAAAGGGGAGACCTTAGAGCACCTCCCAGTACCTGAAGGGGCTACAGGAAAGCTGGGGAGGGGCTGTTCACAAGAGTGTGTAATGACAGGATGAGAAGCAATGGTTTTAAACTAGAGCAGGGTAGATTTAGATTAGACATTAGGAAGAAGCTCTTTATCATGGCAGTGGTGAGACCGTGGCACAGGTTGCCCAGAGAGGTGGTGGAGGCTCCATCCCTGGAGACATTCAAGGTCAGGCTTGATGGGGCTCTGAGCAACCTGATCTGGTTAAAGATATCCCTGCTCCCTGCAGGGGGGTTGGACTAGATGGCCTTTAAAGGTCCCTTCCAGCCCAATGCATGCTGTAATTCTATGAATATCCTAATACAAATGATTCAGAGCACAATAGACCTGAAGGGGCAGAATTCACATGCCCAGGCACCTGTGCTCAACTGGGCAGAGGTGCTGCATGATTCTGGTTTTCTGGGTCAGAGTAGCAAAAAATAAGCCGAATTCAGATAATACGGGAGATTGTTTACTGTAATACCTCAATGTTTGAGGAACATATTTTGCATGTTGCTATTTTTTTATGCATTGTAAATTTTGTTGTTTGCATATGTTTAGTGCTTTGTTTTATAGCCCTTTGAATTACATCAGGTTTCTATAACAATCCAAAACTTAGCTGGGGAATGATGATCCGAAGTGAGTATTAATCCTCACCACGACTGCTCATCCCCTTTTAGCCTTGAAGGCAAGAGGTGCTTGTGCCCCCACTTCAAGGAAAGTCTAATCATGACTGTGGTCACGGGGTGGAGTGTGGCAGATGCCTTCCCCCTGGTCTGGGATGCCTTCCCTCGCAGCTGTTGCCATGCAGATTTCAGAGCAACTGCTAGAAACTTCAGGAAATTTCTGGCTAGGTTGGGTCTAGCCCACCAGCCTAGGTGTGCACCCAAGGAGTTGACTGGTGGCCAATATGAGATCGACGTGACTTTGACCACAACTCAGATTAGACTGAGCTTTAAAACAGGGTCCTGCGGCGGGCCTGTGGGAGCAAGTCACTAGGGAGCAGCAGGGGCAGAGCCACCCCTTGGTCTGGGACACCTGCCAGGGGAAGTCCTCAAGGTCGAGAGTCCTCATCTTTATCTTGGTGAGCATGTGTGCAACATGGATCATTATTCTAAGCTTAAAAGCTGGGTGGAGTGTGGTAATCGCTCTTCTCAATCCGTACCAGAACTTGTGGGAGCTTTCATTTCTTAATAAATTCAGTTTAATTGCATTCGTGGATTAACTGAGAATGCGAGTGCTCCTCACACCTGGCTACCAGTTCTCCATTCAGAATTAATACCAGCAATTGCACAACCAGGGTGTGCTTTCCCTGTGGTCAAAAGCCCTTCTCTTCTTTCTCTTAGGTCTAGCGTTGTGTCACTTTGTACACATACGATACGCAACGACATTTGCTTTTAGGGCAATTATACATGCTCAGATGGCTCCTTGCTTTACTGAGCCCCAAACCTAATCACAACCTTTGGAGCTCCCACAAAGGGGTTTTTCTTTTGAGACTTTTAGCCCAAACCCAGAATTTAATTGTATTGTCCATAGCGTGTTATTTTAAGGGAAGGATTGTGTTCTTCTCTTACCATTTTACGAATTCTGCTGAGGACAGTGTCTATAATCTCCTTCCCAATGGTGTAGTGGCCACGGGCGTAGTTGTTGGCAGCATCTTCCTTGCCACTGATGAGCTGCTCTGGGTGGAAGAGCGCGTGGTAGGTCCCAGTCCTAATCTCATCTACACAAGAAGGAGCAGTCATGGAGAGCAGCGCATGGTTACGGGTTCTAGACATTAGCGTGACAGAGTAAAACACAGCAAATCTACCAGAAGCCCACGTGAGATGACAGTCACGACTGGTTAGTTCAGACTGGGAGTGATGGAAGGGGCAAGAGTAACCCTGTCCAGGCTAATTTGTCAAGGTCCTACTATACCTCCTCCATCTCTATATTAGGATCTCCAAGTGGCTGCTGGGCAATTTGGCTTAAAAAGTTAGCACATCCACTATGTTTTCATCATTGTTGTAGGATTGTAGTTACCATATGCAGCTTGTGTTTCTGGTTGACACCAAAAAAATAATCTCAAGGTGGCTGGAAGCACCATCTCCGCCCTCTGCTCTATGGCACACCGAAGAGGAGACAGAGTGCCTCCGGTGTTGACATTTCTGCTAGATGTATCCGACCCAGTTTCAGGCACCTTATGAAAACAGGCATTAGGAGCAATTTCTCTAGGCTCTACAGAGTCACACTGAGGTCAGAGACACTTCCAGCAGGTATTTAAACCCACTCAGTCTCAGTGTTGGATACATTTCACGTTCTACTGGCTCGCTCACTAGGTTTCCAATTTAGTGCCTTGATAAGGTGCCTAAAAATTAAGTGGAACCAAAACAAGTCTACATTCCTTCCATTAGCTGACATAATGAGTCAAGCAGATGGTAAGATAGGAGCAAATGCCCAGGAGAAGGCTAGAAGGCAGAAGCAGGTAGATGAATGCAGGTGGTTAGGAGTCGTTTCCACCAGTTCCTTGAGTGCAAAAAAATGATAATAAAAATGTTTTCTAGGAAGGTACTCTAAATCAAAGTGCCACGCTCAAGTCAAATCCCCAGAGAACATTAATGGACCTGGGAGAAGAAGTAGAAAACTTGAAGTAGCAAGATGCCCAGTTTCCACAGAACTGTGAGATTTGTGGCACCCATCTGCCCAAAGATGTTTCACATGTGGCATTAACACCAGATGTGCCTTCTCAGGTCATAGGGTGGTATAATTCAGTCTGGAGCCACTGAGGTTCATAAATCCAGGCCACTTCACATCTGCTGAGACAGCAGGTCTCTTAAAAGGATCGACTAAAGACAAGTCGGTGTAGTAAGAGTCACGGGTTTGTCACTCCCAAATCCATTTGGGAATGCAAACTCTGTCTCCTTCTGATGGCTGGAGACATTTTCCTAGAGCAGAGGAGTGAGAACTGCTGGGCAACGTGGGCAGCAACAGAAGCCCCGAGGGGGGAAAAAGGGAATCAGGAGTCAGAGCAGAAGATGCCACAACACCCAACCGCCCCGCTATTACCAATGACAGTGGGCTCCAAGTCTATGAACACAGCCCGGGGCACGTGCTTCCCAGAGGCTGTCTCGCAGAAGAAGGTCTCGAAAGAAGAATCCACTTGTTCAGACTTGGGCTCCGCGGGTTTCGTCTGCTTGGGGCCAGGAATGGTCCCGTCCGCCTGGATCCCGTGCTCGAGGCAGTAGAGCTCCCAGCAGGCGTTGCCCATCTGCACGCCAGCCTGCCCGATGTGGATGGAAATGCACTCCCTCTGGAAAGGGGAAAACAGCTTGTTAAGGCCATTTTTTTTAGACATCCTGTGACTTAGCTCTTAGTCGCTGCAGTTCGTGTTTGAGCTGTTTGCTCCTGCGGATGAACTAGGGAAACAGGCGGCTTCCACCCACCGCTGGGATTTGGAGTGAGGATCAAACCGCGATCTGCAGGGCAGCTGGACACAGCCAAGCAGCAGGGAGACCATCCTTAGGAAAGGCTTTCCCAGCCCAGGGGACAGGAAGAGGAAGGAAGGAGGTGAAGGGCTTCAGGCTGAGGCAGGAAGCAGCTGAGCAGAGCTGGCTCCTCGCTCGATGCTCAACCGGTCCTGTCATGGAGTGGAGCAGCCGTCAACAGCCCAGGGTCCCAGAGCAATGGGACATCAGGGACAACAGCTCCAGGCCTCTTGGTCAAAAAAAAAACCAAACAAACCCAAAACCAAACACGAACAAAACAAACAACAACTCTGCACCAAGCCTGGGAAACACAGACCCAAGCCAGGAGTCACAGCAGGAAACGAGGCAGGATGAAACCAGCAGTTGCCTGGGGCCAGAACAAGGGCAGGCTGACACCTGGGGAGAGAGGCTCAGAGTCCTGATTTAACCAGGTCACCCTCCAGGAGCCTCTAACTCCAGGGCAATATTGGAGGTACTGGCATCTTCTGGAGACTCTCTGGGGACTTTTGATGGTTGCATGTTCCATGGGTAATTGGCATCTCTGCTGTTTCCACCACCCCAAGATCAAAGCACCGCTGCAGCGATGACAGATCTTAGCTCCCAAGCAGACTCCCAATTATCGCCGTGCGTGGCATGAGGCAGCACTGCTTCCCAAGGGATCCCCATGAAAGGCAGCTGGCGATCCCATAGAGCAGGAGGGCTGATCCCATTACTCATCGAGTTGATGGGCAGCTTGGTTCAGGTCTCGCCTCCTTTCACACCACCTCCCAGTCCTACTCGGAGCCGGGGGTCTCCACAAAGAAACCGAGCTCCCCTGCTCCAAGCAGCCCACCTTGAGCAAGAGCATAGCAAACGCTGCTGACAGCCCAGTTGTCTCAGGGCTGAGAGGACACACTTAGACATAACTACCCCACCAGGACTCTCTCTCTTGAAGGTCACTACTCTCTAAGTAATGCCAGACACTCGTGGGCACCAACCACTTGTGGCAGCAGGAGAAGGATGAAGGAGAAGGATGCAGCGCAACTTCTCTCGTTGTCTCCAGGCATGGGTGTGCCAAGACATGACTCAGCACTCAACTCCAATGGCCATGCATGCCCAGGTCATCCATGGAATCATAGAATACCAGGTCAGAAGGGACCTCAGGATCATCTAGTCCAACCCTACACTCCACCACAAAGCTAGACGCCAACTGGACGAACGCTCCTCGTTCCACAGAGGGACACCAACCTCTGTCACACAGCTGGCTAAACGCCGCTTAATCCCAGTCTGGGTCAAGACCACCAGTTCTACTAGACATTGAGGCTGTGTTTAAAGTCCTCCCTCTCCAAGTTGATATTTGCACTATGTGGGAAATGCCGACTGCCATTTGCCCATCCCTCCCCACCAAGATGGTTGCAATAGCTCCGAGCCACAGTTTGCAGGGGTCAGCGCCTGCGGCCGCTTCGCCAGCACAGCTGCTCCGCTCACGATCCTCTCCCAGCTCCCATCCCAGCACCTGCTTCAAGGGAGCACTGGTATTTTCAGCTCAGAGAACAGGGAGTAGGAGAAAAAAAAAAAAAAAAAAAAAAGTGGAGGGGGAAAGGGTGAAAAGAAAAAAAAAAAAGAAAAAAGAGGGGCCTGCTGGAAGGAAGAAATTGCAGCTTTTTTCTGCAGGTTTTTTCCCCCCCTCTCCCTTGAATATACTAGATTTTTTCCTTCCAAAATCTCAGATCTCCAACATACGCATCAAGTTGAACTGCATTTTTACAGACTCTGGCTATAGGCAGCCTATTGTTACCCAGCTGATTTTCCCATTGGAAATACCACGTAAATGTTTTAACTGTTTTCTAGCCGAGACAGACTCTAGAAAGTCAGCAGATAAAAGGAAAAAGTTCAAAAGCTGGCTCGCTAGGAGCGACTTTGAAGTTTTCTTCCATTTGCAACATGCAAAGGGACACCACCAGATTTCCCAAGTTATTCTTTTGCATTCGTAATAAGGTGACAGTTGCATTATTCTTTACAAGAAAAAAAAGTTTCAGCTACACCAGCCAGCACTGTTCGGGCTTGCAGGTTTTTCTAGTAGCCAGATCAATCCCCCCTCAGTTTCACAGCTGCAAACTCTTTAGAGCAGAGATTCAATTTAAAAGGTAGAAGGACGGGGGGCTGTAGGCATTTAATATCTAATCCCAAGGGTTTGTAACAGACAAAGGCAACATGGCAGCTCATTCCTAAGGAAAAAAAAAAAAAAAGAAAAGCCTAAAAGGTCTCTACGAGTTGCACCAGCTCCCTGTGGCAGCGCAAGAGTTGAAGTGTTAGACTTTGGGGAAAAAAAGGGCCAGCAGTGTGAAAATTTAAATTTCAGTCCGTCAAATAGTGGCGCATCGGGATATGCCGGTTCCCCCCCACCCCAAAAAAAAAAAAAAAAAGAAAAGTAAAGCCCAACTTGCATTAAAGAGACACAAACTCTACAGTTCTGCAGACCCCACCTCAGGAGCTGCAAACTCAGAGTGAAAAGCAACCAGAGGCCACTCAAACAGCTCTTCTCCAACCAAGTCCCTCGCTTTTCCCTTATAAGGAGCAAACACCGAATCAATAAACCAGAAGGTAATCAGCAATTAAACAAAGCTGCCTGGAATTAACATCCCAAGAGAAACGAGAGGAAAAAAAGTGCCAGCAAGCTGCTTAACTCGGTATGCTTGAAAAAAATATTCGAAGTTTAGACTAAGACAAACACAAGGCATGCTCTTACCATGATGAGACTGGAAGCTTGGTAAGATCTAAGCAAAACAGCTGCTGCCCCTGCCTCTCCCTGCAACTTTATAGCCCAGGAAGGCTTGACTCCACCTGAATATAAAGAAGCTTTCTGCTAGCTTAAAGGAGCAGAGCTCCTTTTCCTTTGCATCCCTAGAAGCAGCAAAGGATAAAATAAGCTATTATTGTCTAGCTGGTGTGATTTCTGTGATTAAACAGTCTTGGGTACAGTGTGATGTGAGCTTTTCTTGTATTTTTTTTTTTTCAAAGAGCCTCAACCGGCATAAAAAGAAGAAAAAAAAAAGGAGATACCAAAGTTTGGGTTTAGCTAAAAGTAAGAAACTCTCAGGAATTTTGTGTGCCCCCGTATGATGCACTTTTCCCAGCAGAACAACCTCCCCCTTATCATTATTGAGAGCATTGCCACTGTTACACCCTATCTTGTCTGGTTTTAGCAGCAATCCCGCAATTTTTGGTCTTTGCTCCATTTCTTCATTGACCATCAGGGGAATCTGCTGACTTTTGCACCTCTGGGACGTTCAGGTGTAGGCTCGGCGCCTCGGTTTGCCTTACCTGCTGGCTGCTAAGGGTTCATTTTGCCCTCCTGCCAAGAGCTGACACAAGGACTCTGAGCCAGCTTTGGTTCCATCCTTCGAGCGGGTAGGTATGTCTTTAAGACTGCTCCAGATTTGCCTTTTAATCTCAGCCCCGGAGTGGTGACTAGAGGCAGGTAGACAAGAGTAATTGGTGGTAACTTGTTTACTAATTCCCCATTATTTACATCTTCATTCTCCCATTAAAAGGTTCCCAAAGCTTTAGTTCAGCCATAGCTGCACCAGGTTGACAGATCTGGGCTTGGGAGAGGCAACCACGTCACGGACGGTGTCAACACAAGTGCAGTCAAGGACAGGGAGCTTTGCTTCTAGTTAGCATTTGCTGTTGAGTCATAGGCTGGACTTGATGATCTCAGAGGTCTTTTCCAGCCTCAACAATTCTGTGATTCTGTGATTTGTGAGACGCTCTCTGCCTGCTGGGTCCAGTTTGAGCTGACCAGTACAAGATGGTGTACTGGAGAAAGCCCAGCATAGACCACCAAGCTTGTGAAATTTGGAGTATGGGACATAAGAGGACAGGGTAAGTGGGCTGGTTCATCATCGAGAAGGGGAGACCTTTCGACTCGCCGTGAAGGTGTTCAGACATTGGAGCGGGAATGCAAAGACGGGTGAATTTTCATCTTTGAATGTATTCACCTGCGCAAGTCCTCGAGCAACCTGGTCCTCTCACCGAGGACCTGTATGCACCAACCTGCTTGTAAGAACATCCCCAGACAAAGGGTGTATTTCTTTAAAGAAGCTTTATTTCCCTTTGTACCATCAGAACCATGTAAGGCCTCAGCTGGGCCTGAAGCGTGGTGGGTGTTCACCCCCAAGCTCTGCCAAGCCATGGGGACAAGACCTCAGCTTTGACGGGTAAAAGAATGAGCTGACCTGCAAGAAGACATCTATGGAAGAGCTTTCCTCCAACGGCATGTTCAGCATGGGAGGGCAGATGGGAGGACTACCCTGATCCTGCCCAGGGCTATGCCATGGGCTTAGGGAATTCAAGCCAAGCAGGTTGGCCACATGACTCTGCCTGGTTTGGAAGTGGGGGAATTCAGCCCTAATTGGGTCATACAGGGTTCTTCTGTTAGACAGAGCATCATACAAACACTGCTGTCAGCGTCGTGGTCCCCAAACCTCTGCTGGGAATGAAGGTGACCTCCGAATACAGACAAGAGACATCCAAGGTCAGGCTTGATGGAGCTCTGAGCAGCCTGATCTGGTTAAAGATGTCCCTGCTCACTGCAGGGAGGTTGGAGACCTTCAAGGTCAGACTTGACGGGACTCTGAGCAATCTGATCTAGTTATGTCCCTGCTCACTGCAGTTGGTTTGGACTAGATGACCTTTAAAGGTCCCTTCCAGCCCAACACATTCTACGATTCTGTGATTCTATGAATCTACGATTCTATGATTCCATGATGCTATGATTTCATGATTCTAAGATTCCGTGGTTCTATGATTCCACGATTCTATGATTCTACAATTCTACGATTCCTTGATTCTACGATTCTTTAATTCTATGATTTCTGACCTAAACCACAGACCTCTCAAATGTCGGCATCGCCGGTGAGACAAGATCTTCTCTTTCCAAGAGGCATCTCTTCCTCAACAAGAAAAGAGAAAAACTCGGGCAGTTTAGAGCATGAAGCATTTCTTCACTACATGATGTGCTTTCGGTCAACCCCCAAGTCAAAAAAATTGGGGGCTGATTTCTGTCTTTCTTGAGAAATGGAAAGAAGGAGAGGAATGCTGTAGTCTGATGGTGACAGAGAAACCTGCCCGTGATCTCGGCTCCCAGACATATTTAGAACGGCGTCAATGAGAAGGACAGAGACCACCACTCCCAAAAGGACTCGCTGCGGCAGCTCTCAGCCTTTTTATAGCTAAACCTCACAGCTGCTGCCTCCTTCTTCCCATTCCCGCGTCCTAAATATCGCCTCCTCGCCCTTCCTCGTCTTCCTATTGCTGTCCCACGTGGTCAGACACCAGCTGCTCTTCTCTTCTACGGAGCAAATCCTTGCTCATGAGCATGTGGCCCAAAACATGCTGGAGGAGTGTCCTTAGATGGAGGGAAGAACTGATCCGTGGCCACGCTCTGGGCAAGCACTTGACTCACCAGACCGATGAGGAACAGAGAAGGTGCTGCTTTTGCTGTGCTACTTTGGAGAATGGCACTTAAACATCAGGCCTGTTTCTTGCTTTTGTTAGAGGTTCTCCCCCAGAATCAAAAGATTTTGGCCCTGGGAAGAGAAAAGATTTAACTCAATATTAATTGTTGGTGTTGCCAAAGCAGGAAAAAGTGGGGGGGGGGCGGGGAGGATCTCACTTTGCTTAAGGCTGAGCCAAATGTGCGATTTTTTGGTATTTTTGGTTTGTTGGCTGAACTGAAGAAAAAAAAACAGGGATTCATGTAGTTCCAAAATGCGCATCTTCAGAAATAATTTGCTCCCATGCTTAATTGTTCATCTAGTTAAATTTGCTCCCTGTTTCACATGTGAATTTCGCTAGCACCAGCTTCCAGCCTCTGGCTCTCATTACGCCTTTTTCTGGGGAGTAAAAGCTGCCGACTCTCCACACCCTCATTCCCCCCCAAGGCAGTTGTTGTCTTTTCAAGTGCAATCAGTGCTGGCCGAATACGCAGAACACCAGTCCTAGAGATCTTCGGTTTAGCACCAACTGCCAGATCCCATTCCCCAGCAGGTGTCCATCTGCCTCCGTTGTCCTTCAGAGGCATAAAAGCCACCAACGTCACTCCTGGGAACTCCCCCACTTCTGATGGGGGAGGAACTTGCCCCGTGCCAGCGGTTCCCAAAGCTCCCCCAGCGGCGAGCGCCTGTCTCCCAAGGCCATTGCAACCCTCAGGACCTTCGATGGCCGTCACCTGGTGTCCCTGCAAATTTCGCTGCGTGGCCTTCAGCCTTGTGCCTGATGAGCACGTGAGGAACTCCCAAGGGGCACCCACTTATTGATCGGCCAGCTAGTCCTCTGGACAGCCCCGCTTCTCCTTGTAAGGAGGTCTCAGGCCACCGTTACCCTAATTTAGGTAACTTTGAAGAGCTGTTCCTGATAGCAGTTGTCCTTTATCTATCACGCCGTGAGGCCCCAACCTCAGCTCAGGCATCTGTTAGTGATAACCAGAGATGATTTATCCAGGCGTTAGCCTGCATATCTCCAGTATTGCGCCGTGTGTGTTTCTGTCCATGCACAGAAATGTTTTCATACCGTGTTTTCATACATGTTTTCATACCGCTCCCTCTCTGGCCTTGGCGTCAGCCCTTTCTACCACGTTGCACATAAAGGAATCAAGCAGGGAAAACTCTATTTTTTTTGCTTACATGGTTTCTTACCCCTCCTCCAATGTGCAGATTTTGCTTCAGCCAAACTCCATCTGCAAACGCGTTCTCGCAGCGCAAGGCAGCAGAGCAATCTGGACGCGGGGGCGACCCACTCAGATATACTCAAAAAACCAGAACTGAGCTTGCACAGAAGTGAATTACTGATACAGTACTGCCAAAAGAAGCATTCGGCATGAGTAGGGATTCTTTGACATTCTCTGTTGTGACACAGAAAGTTACAGCAAAGTCACTAAAACTGAAAACCTTCATTTCGTAGAATCATAGCATCACAGAATCATAGAATCACTGAATCATAGAATCACTGACTCATAGAATCATTGAATCATAGAATCACAGAATCATTGAATCATAGAATGACAGAATCACAGAATCATAGAGCCACAGAAGCACAGAATCACAGAATCATAGAATCACGGAATCATAGAATCATTCAGGTTGGAAAAGACCCTTGGGATCTGTAGAGGAATTTCTTGTGGAGCAGAGGTGCGGTATAACTTTAAAAGTGTGGACAACCCAGCGTAGGCCTAAACAAAGGCTCTGTCCTTGAAGCTGCCTTGGAACACGGGGAGGAGGAGGTTTTATCTGTTTTGTGAGAGCTTTGTGAGATGCTTGGCGGGAGGTGCTGGCCCCGGGGGGAGAAGGGGGGGCGAGAGCCGCTTGCATAGTGGAATGGCACTACCCAATAAAACGCTGGCGCGTGTGAACCTGTAACTGACCAACTCTGTGAAGGGGCAGGCGCGGGGACACTGCTGAACTGTGTATATTGAGCTGTCCGGAGCAATAAAGGGAGGACGATCTGTAGCCATATTGGTGTGATGATTGTTATCTTGGCCGGCTCTCCGAAGGGACCCTCTTCATCTGGCGCCTGAACAAGGGACCCTCTATGGACGCTTAAATGCGGATTGCTTAAATGTGGGAAGACTCCGAAGCATCGGACGTGAGCCGATTTGGGAGCCGGAGAGCTGGAGGCAGGAGAGTTCCGAGTGTGACCAAAAGGGCACCGGAGACCAGAGCTTGAGCGGCCGATCAAGCCCCTGCCAAGGTAAGACCGCGATGGAAACGGACGCGGCAACTCTCCTCCTTAGTATACTCTCTAAGAGAGGAGGAAAAGTAAAAGAGCGAGACGTATTAGCCCCATGGGCTTGGAAACGGGAGAAAATGAACGACCCGCCATTAATCTTTAGTTCCACGGAATGGCGTGAAGTAGGAGACTTTTTGTGGGACTGTACTCTAGAGGGAGGAAAAGAAGGAAAGGAAGCGAAAGAACTAGGAACAGTTTGGAAAACTGTAATACGCACTCTAGAAATCATGCAAGCAGAAAAGAAAGTTGCTGCGGCAGTGATCGAAGCGTTGTGGGGAGGGCAGGAAAGGAAAAAGGCAAAGGAAGAAACTCCCTGCTCGTCCCGACTGGGTGGAAGAAAAAAAAAAAAAAAAAAAAAAGAAAAGAAAAAGGAGAAACTGCACTGCGTTGCAGAATTAAGACTTTTGTCCTTGAGCTGAGCTCTTTTCTAAACAAGTGCATAACTCTTGCTTGCTAATTATGAAAAGAGACCCTGACCAGCCAGGTACAGCTCATGTTGAGAGCTTGTCCGTGAGAATGAAGATAAGGTGCTTCTTGTACACCAGATGTGCATGGGAGTGAACGGGAGAGTATGATCAAAACAGACCTGGGAAATTCTGCTCTCCCTGTGTGATAACAGCGTGATTGAAGTAATACTTGAGCTAATAAGAAAAAAAAAAAAAAAAAAAAAAAAGGGGGGGGGGGGAAGAAGGAAGATCAGGATGAACCCCTGAAAGAGATGCTGAACAAACTCACTGAATTATCAACTAGACAGCAAGAAATAGAAGAAACCCTTAAACCAGTTCAGCTCCCCCATTACCATCAGCTCCCTCACTCAAGCCTGATTTTCAAGCTTGAACCATAAAGGATCCTTTGCAACAGCGATGGAGCGGTGTCATCAGAGACGTTATAATAGAAGGAGATTGGGAAGCAGCCAGTTCGATTGAGTGTCCTGTTATTATTAATAACGGACAAGGGACCCGGGAACCGCATGATCCTGCATGATGTGGCTGTGCAGCATCCTGTCACTTCAGCAGCGCAGCAGCAACATGACTGTGCACTGGGACTGCCTGTTGAACCCCTTGTTTCGCCCAGTGACGTGATGGGACCCTGAGGTACCGATTACCAACGACGATATGGATTGGACTGGCAGAAGATGCTTACGGCTGATGGCAGAGCAATTATGGGAAAATGTGACTGTTCTCAATGTTACCTGTTGTATTAATATGTATCCTCTTTGTGTGACTAACAATGAAGCTTATATTGGTTGTGTAATCAAAGCCACATAGTAGGTGTTAAGGCTTATGTACTAACCAGCAGAGTGATCTTTCTTTAGCTAAAAGCAAGGCAGGGAAACCAGCTGCCTTTTGCTTTGTTAGAAGTGTGTGATTAAGGATCAAAGTACGATTTAGGGTGATGGGTGTGAGAACTTTGACAGGATGAATTAAGAGTTTAGTTAAGACATTTTTGGTTATTGCAGTTTTAATTGTTATAGGCTTAGTTATGTTTAGTTGTTTGATAAATATAATCAAGAAAATGATAAGCAAGCTAGCGGATGAAGCCTGGGTTGTCCAAAAAGAAAAAGGGGGATATGTAGAGGAATTTCTTGTGGAGCAGAGGTGCGGTATAACTTTAAAAGTGTGGACAACCCAGCGTAGGCCTAAACAAAGGCTCTGTCCTTGAAGCTGCCTTGGAACACGGGGAGGAGGAGGTTTTATCTGTTTTGTGAGAGCTTTGTGAGATGCTTGGCGGGAGGTGCTGGCCCCGGGGGGGAGAAGGGGGGGCGAGAGCCGCTTGCATAGTGGAATGGCACTACCCAATAAAACGCTGGCGCGTGTGAACCTGTAACTGACCAACTCTGTGAAGGGGCAGGCGCGGGGACACTGCTGAACTGTGTATATTGAGCTGTCCGGAGCAATAAAGGGAGGACGATCTGTAGCCATATTGGTGTGATGATTGTTATCTTGGCCGGCTCTCCGAAGGGACCCTCTTCAGGGATCACCGAGCCCAACCATTTGAAGGCTATCAGGATGGGATGCTTTGACAATCCAACTTCTCCCTCGTTCCCCTCATTTTTCTTTCCCAATAAAACCCTGGCAGACCCATCCCACTCTGCTAGACGGCTCGACTGGAATGGAACTGCATAGTTCAGCAGAACAGAGTTCCAGCAGAATTTCCCCAACCAGCTCTGCCTCAAAGCTCTTCACGTAACCGAGGGTGGAGGAAGCACCGTGTCTTTATTTGTGTCTGCACAGCTGCCCTTCTCCTCTGCGTTTCCTAAAGCAGATGTGAACCAGCTGTGGGGTATGAACTTCTTTGCAGTGGGGTTAGGCTCTAGCAACAGCGAGCACGCAACGATACAATTCACAGAATCACAGAATCACCTAGATTGGAAAATAAAACTTCAAGATCATTGAGTCCGATCGTTATCTAATTTTATTTATTCTCCAGTTGCAAGGTTATTTCCACTCTTCTCCCTTTCATTGCCTTAGGAGTAATGAGGTGAGTTTTTTGAGGGAGAGCTTTCTTCTGAAGTAACGTGAGGAAACATGGACTTGTGTTCTTTCAAGGTGACTCTAAGGTGTCAGACAAAGGTTTGCCCCCTGGTGCCCTGATCCCAACCGTGGCCACAAGCAGCTGCTTGAAGAAGTGTAAAAGGCTGCGAAAATAGATATAACACAACCCCCAAAGTGTCTCCTCCGACTTTTATTCAGCTCAGGGACTTTCCGAGCTGCATGTGGTTTCTGCATACTCAATGACCCTCAATGCGTTTCCCTGTGATCAGCTTGTCTCATGCCCTTGGATGTTGCCCAACGTCAGCGGCAGCTCATGGGCACTTTTAGTTTCAATTGGTTGAGCAGGACTCCAAGTAACTAACTTCCTGCCGCACGACTTTTCACCTTTCCAATACCTTTTTTTTTTTTTTTACCTCAATATCTCTCCTGCATTTCCCATCCACAAAGCTGAAACCATCTCATCAGTCAAGAGCACGCATGTGTGCACACGTTGCTTGAGGGAACTGAGTTGTGTCTTTCTTTCTGCCAGTGAAGTGGTTTCCTCTGGTTTTGCAGAGGATCCCAGCAGCTCTCTGCTCTCTTCATAGCTCATCCTACCACCAGTCTTACAAGTTTTTATTTTAATCAAAGAGACTGAGCCAGAATGCCCATGGCTCACTAGGGCACTGCTGTTACCCCTCACCATGGAACTGCCTGGTGCTGCATTTCAGCGTTGGCTCAACTCATTATTGACCCTCTACAAAGGGCCCTTCTCAGTGATACTTTTCCATCCCACCTGTCTGTACATGGGAAACATCTAGAGTGAAGATGGGATTAGAAAAGCTCTTGTCAAATTCATGACCAGTTCAAGAACCCAGCCTTAGTTCTTCCCTTCGTGTGTCAGAGCTGCCAACCTGTAGTGGAGTTGAAAACTGAAGCTTTGCATCCAGTGTTTCATAGAATCATAGAATTGTCAGGGTTGGAAGGGACCTTAAAGATCATTTAGTTCCAACCCCCCTGTGCCATGGGCAGGGACATCCCCCACTAGATCAGGCTGCCCAGAGCCCCATCCAGCCTGGCCTGAAAAACTCCCAGGGATGGGGCTGCCAACCTCTCTCTGGGCAACCTGGGCCAGGGTCTCCCCACCCTCATGGGGAAGAACTTCTTCCTCACGGCCCATCTGAACCGACCCATCTCCAGCTTCGATCCATTCCCTCTAGTCCTGTCACTGCCCGACATCCTGACAAGCCCCTCCCCAGCTTTCTTGTAGCCCCCGGAGATACTGGGAGGCCACCATAAGGTGTCCTTGGAGCCTTCTTTTCTGCAGACTGAACAGCCCCAACTCTCTCAGTCTGTCTTCCCAGGAGAGGTGCTCCAGCCCTCTGAGCATCCTCGTGGCCCTTCTCTGGACACGCTCCAGCACGTCCAGATCTCTCTTGTGCTGGGGGCTCCAGAACTGGACGCAGGACTCCAGGTGGGGTCTCACGAGAGGGGAGCAGAGGGGGAGAATCCCCTCCCTCGCCCTGCTGGCCACGCACCTCTTGATGCGGCCCAGGACACGATTGGCTTTCTGGGCTGCAAGTGCCACTGACGGCTCACGTTGAGCTTCTCGTCCACCAGTGCCCCCAAGTCCTTTTCTTCAGGGCTGCTCTCAAGCCAGTCCCTGCCCAGCCTGTATCGGTGCTTGGGATTGCCTCGACCCAGATGGAGGACCTTGCACTTGGTCTTGTTAAACTTCATGAGGTTGGCCTGGGCCCACCTCTCCAGCCCGTCGACGTCCCTCTGGATGCCATCCCTGCCCTCCAGCATATCGGCTGCCCCACACAGCTCGGTGTCATCAGTGAACTTGCTGAGGGTGCACTCGATGCCACTGTCCATGCTGCTGCTGCTGATGTTGAACAAGACTGGTCCCAGTACTGATCCTTGAGGGACTCCACTTGTCACTGGCTTCCACTTGGACACAGACCCATTGACAGCCACTCTTTGGGTACATCCGTCAAGCCAGTTCTTTATCCACTGAATTGCCCATCCATCAAATTCATATTTTATCAGTTTGGAGACCAGGATGTCATGCGGGACAGTGTCAAAGGCTTTGCTCAGGTCCAAGTAAATGATGTCAGTTGCTCTTCCCTTGTCTATCAATATTGTGACACTTCAGCACAGAGGCTTAAGATAAATTATTGGGATTAATTCGAACGTGTGGCGCACACACGTTGTTGTATGGCTGGAGAAGGCAGCCAGACACATTGGATTGTCCAGGTTGTTCTTGGCCGCACGGGATCTTCTCGTTTCTGCGCATATCCCCATGCCCTGATGGGAAAGGGTTGGTTTGGAGCTGCTGAAATCAAACCTGTAGCAGCATCAAAAGGCCGTCATAATGCTGCAGCTGGAGACCTGTTCCCCCGCTGTGCCGAGCTGTGTGAAGGAGAAGTTTTGAGCAGGAGCATTTCCTGTTGCCGCAGACAAAGATAATACGTGACCAACGGTTCCGATGACTTTGTGGCTCATGGGGCTTTTCTAACGGTCCTAAATCTCTGACAACAATAAACGCTGTTGTGAAGCCTGGGTAAACAATCGTTTTGAAGGTGTAAAAAGCAAAACAGTTTTTCATTCATCTTCCAAAAGCTGGAATGCGTTGTAAAACAACACGCGGGGCTGCGCTGTTACTAAAACTGGCTTTTTAATATCAGTCAGCTCTGTGGCTAAGACAAAACACAAGCGGGGCCCAACTGTGATGTTTGTAGAAGGTGCAAGGAGTGAGAACGGAAGAGCAGAATGACTTGAGTTATCCAAACCAATTGTTTTTGTGGGTTTTTTTCTAAAAGGAATCAGTCCTGATAGTGTACAACGGTTGGGAAATGCATCACTTGAGGCTTACAGCAGCAGATCGCGTGTCCCCTAACCCTCACGAAACCCTCTGAAACTTTTCGTGAGTCGATTGTGTCACTCGACAGAGCTCCTGTCGTGGCTGTGAACCTCGTGTTGTCTACCCTAATGCTTGCCGACTACCTGGAACACAAAGGTGATTTTCACGTGGTTTTATGGCCCTTGTTTTCTAGGGTGGGGTTTTTTTTTCTAGATGAAAATACAAGACAGGTTGGTGGGTGGGTTTTTTTTTAAATGGCTCTAAATACTGCTGGTGACACACACCCTAATCACGTGCAATTTATGGCCTAAGGTTTTACAGCACTATAAATGTCTGAGCTGCCTTGAATCCTCCAGATGACTACGTTCAAAGCAATGTAAGTGTTCGAAGTAACGTAAGTTTTTAAATGAGCCGTGTTGCCAAGTGTGTAAAATTCGACAAAATAACTTGACGCTTTGAATTCTGAAAGAGATTGGTGTCAATGAAGTGTGCTTTAATCTCTGTCTAATTAAGTCTGCTTGTTTGAGAACCGCAAGTCCCTAATGTGTGTGATACTAATCCCCTGCCTAATCCAGAAAATCTTTCCCAAAGTGAATAGTCCTAACAAGACAGACATTTAGGTCAATAGAGTCTCTAATGCTCCTTGCTGAGAGCAAAGGGGGAAAAGCTTGGCAGGCAAAAGCCCTCAACTAGGCAAAATCTTTTCTGTTCTCGAAGATGAAACGTGGAGCAAACTCAAAACAACTCCTAGAGCATCATGACCTTCCGAAAAATGCAGCAAACCCTGACAACATTTGCGAGCAGGCAAGTGCTGCAGCTTCAGTGGGATCATAGAATCCTAGAATGTCTTAGATTGGAAGGGACCTCAGAGATGATCTAACCCATCCCCTGCCATGGGCAGGGACGCCCTTAACCAGCCCAGGTTGCTCCAGGTTCATCCAACCTGGCCTTGAGCATCTCCAGGGAGGGGGCAGCCACAGCCTCTCTGGGCAACCGAGTCCAGAGTCTGGCCACCCTCGCACTGAAGAATTTCTTCCCAAGATCCAGCCTAAACCCCTTCTCCTCCAGTTTAAACCCATTTCCCCCTGTCCTGTCGCTGGACACTCTTGTACCAAGTCCCTCCCCAGCCTCCCTGCAGGTTCCTCTTGGTCACAAGGTCCCCTCGGAGTCTTCTCTTCTCACAGAATCACAGAATCACAGAATGTTAAAGGTTGGAAGGGACCTCAAAGATCATCTAGTCCAACCCCCCTGCCAGAGCAGGATCACCTACACTAGAGCGCACAGGAACGCGTCCAGGTGGGTTTTGAATGTCTCAAGAGATGGAGATTCCACAACCTCCCTAGGCAGCCTGTTCCAGTGCTCAGTCACCCTCACAGTGAAAAAGTTTTTCCTCATATTTTTCTGGAACCTCCTGTGTTCCAGCTTCCACCCATTGCCCCTTGTCCTGTCAGTGGACGCCGCTGAAAAGAGCCTGGCTCCATCCTCCTGACATTCCCCCTTGACATATTTATAAACATTGATGAGGTCACCCCTCAGCCTCCTCTTCTCCAGCTGAACAACTCCAGCTCCCTCAGCCTGTCCTCGCAGCAGAGCTGCTCCAGCCCCTGGGTCAGCTTTGTGGCCTCCTCTGAACTCGTTCCACTACCTGGATCCTCACCACCCTCTTAGGAAGCTGCTGAGAAGCTGTGCTCTGTCAGAAATTCCAGTTGTCCAACTGGAGATCCCACAGATACCATGTAGGCATAATCTTCAAGCGTTACTCATCTTTGATGGGCTCTGGGCTGCCCAAGTCCATCTTCAGCGGTGGGAACAGCCTCAAACACCAAAAGGGATCTGGCCACGAAGTCAGGATCTGGCCTGAAGGAAGGCAAAGCTTCTGTCCTGACCATCAGCAAAGTGGCTGGTTGTACCAACCAGTGTCAAGTTAAATGCCTGACTTGGAGGTAATACCCTTATATAGCATCCTAAATCCACTTATGCTTATTAAAATTCCAAGCTCTGGTGAGTGCACAAGCTGCACGAGTGGCAGTTATCAGGGTGATGCAGCTGGCGAGCCTCATGTGCGAGTCAGGCGAAGAAGACACAGGGTGAGGCTGGCGCGTCTGGCTGAAGGCTCATGCTCATGTGCTGATTAGCAGTCACGTACCCTTCCTGCCCGATGCCTGCTGCCCGTGATGAGAAGCTGGAGATCCCCTCGGGCACAACATCTCCAGTCTGACAGGCATTGCCATACGGTGGAGCAAGGGAGGAATGTGAGAGGGGCACATCTCAGTGGCCAGAAGGAATTTCTTGTGCGGCTTTCTGGGTCCTCTGATGAAATCGTTGCTGTTGCTACACCGTCTCAGCAGGGAATGGAAACTGTGGAAAAGGGGTTTTTTTAAACACAGAGTGTCTGGTTTCGCCTCTTCCCTGGTCCTGCTCAGGGGTTCTGTGCTTTTGCCTCTGCCAGACACGGCGGTGTGTGAGAGTGCAAGATATGTTGCCGTAACCAAGCAAATGAACAAGCTGCTCTGGGTCCTTCATTAGCAAACTCCCCTTTGTCTTGCACCGTTCGGCAGATTGGTGCATGATTATGAGAGGTAATGGGTAGAAGTTGGAAGAGCGTAAGTTTAGACTAGATGTAAGGAAGAAGTTCTTTACCCTGAGGGTGGTGAAGCACTGGCACAGGTCGCCCAGGGAGGCTGTGGATGCTTCATCGCTGCAAGCATTCAAGGTCAGGTTGGATGGAGCCTTGAGGAACCTGATCTAGTGAGAGGTGTCCCTGCCATGGCAGGGGGGTTGCAACGAGATGATCTTTGAGGTCCCTTCTAACCCAAATTATTTGTTGATTCTATGATCCTGTGACTACTGTGAGTTTGTGAAGAGTTGTAGGTGAGTCTCTGTAATTTAGACTCATCTGATACAAAGACTTAAGACTCCTCTCCAGCAAACACGTTCCACTATGATTAAAATTCAGATTGGTGTCCACTCTTCTGCTTTTACCATGAGCCACGTGTCAGCGGGAAGGGACATGCTGCCAACAATCTGGAACTCCTTTCCCCCTGGGAAGGGAATGCTGGTTGGTGAGACTTCCAAAACAGCAGAGAAAGCACGATGGGTGCAGAGTGGAAGCAGTTTGAGCTCTGTTACGCTTCTGCTGCTCTCCTTGCTTCAACAGAGCCTTCGGTATTGGCTTCGCCAAGAGAGACAACACCCGGTGACCGCATCCTCGGATATGCTTTGCCCTCCTGACCTACATACCTACGGTGTCAGCAGAGAGGGCTGCCAAAAGCACCTCTCAGATCACCGGCGTCTGTGCCGAGTTCTCCAAGTAGATGGAAAAGTCATTTGCTAAGTCCATGGCTCGCTGCCCGCTGTACCGGGGCGATACAGCACGCAGGGATGCAGCTGCAGAAAAAAAAAAAAAAAAGAGGTCTCGGAGGGCTGGAAGATTTTCAAAACTGGCGTTATGAATCCCATAGCTATGGCCAGAGCACGAGGTCCTGCCCAAAATTCGGGACCAACAATACAAGACTGCTTGAACAGGCCAAGACCAACATGGGAAGAAGTGAAAGAGCAAAAGTGAAAGAGTGAAAGATTTTCAAACACCAGTTTGTGGACAGCTTGCTGCAGAAACCTCAGTGCAGCTGAGCAGGAGAAGTCTCTGAGGTAGGAGACAGCTGCAGAGAAGGACTGGAAAGAAGTGAGAGAATTTGGCTGGTAGAGACGAGTGTCTGAAGCGTAGCAAATGTCTATCAGTGAGTATAAGCAAGTATAAACGAAATATCGAGGGAGACTCGCTAAGCTGTTTAGGTTTGAACAAAAATAGAAGCTTCACAGTTTGGTCATGTTAAGTCTGCAGTGGAATAAAATAAGCAAAATTAATTCCCTTAGCTTTGGCGTGATACCAGCGCTGAGTCTGCCTCCTCTGGCGAGCCTCCTGTGTCGGGTACGCTTTTTCTTTCACCCATCGCAACGGTATATCTCAAAATAGAAGCACAACTTCTTTCTAAAACCTTCGAATCTTTGTTTCGCATGTGGGTGCGTTAAACCTTTTGGCAGGCTGCTGTATTCCGAGAGGGGGTATCTGCTTTTCTGAGCCGAGCTGCAGGTTCTGCTTTAAAAGCTCAACTTGTTTTTTAGGATTTCTGAAGAATCCATTTCGGGCTCATTACTAGAACACAGCCAAGTCGGCGAAATGCCTTGCGCACATGTGGGTTTGTTTTTTTTTTTAACGGGTTTCAAAGAATTTCGTCCAACTGCTACAGAGAAGTCGAGATCAACCTGAAACGAACACGATCAACCGTAAAAGGCGGCTCCAGCGCAGCTGCCTGGGGTGCTGGCATTGATAAAGTGAGATCTTTCTGCCAAAAACATCTGGTCTAAAGACAGATTGGCACTCCGGAGGAAAGACTTCCAATCCATAAGCAATGATAAATCTCAATTTACCCTCTTCTAAGTTCAGGGCTGCGACCCCATGAGGGGAGAGATGCTCTCCCCTCCACGACAGCCCCTTTCCACAGAAGGAAACGGGATGAAATGGAAGAAAAGAAAAATCCCAGCCAGGTGAGACGCGTTTCCAAGCGATACCTTCGCCCGAGCGTGTCTAAACGTTCGCCCAGGGTCTCGCTCAAACCATCCTGATGGTTTTTCAAGGTGGAGTTTCTGGGCTAACGCCTGTCTGGCTGAGGTGTCTGCTTCTCCTCCAGCGCTGTGGGAACTGAAGACCCTCCTGCGGATGGTTTGCACAGGGGTTTTGTGCAGGGACGCAGCTTGGGGACACCAAAAATCCTACCTCCTTCCCCAGCGCGGCTTTGGAATCTGCACAGAGATGGGCTGGACACCTCCCACGGCCTCTGGGGAGAGGAAAAACCCTGTAAAATCAAGCAGAGAAAGAATCACAGAATTGTTGAGACTGGAAAAGCCCTCTGAGATCATCAAGTCCAGCCCATGACCCAACACCATCGCATTGGCTAGACCATGGCACCAAGTGCCACATCCAGCCTCTCCTTAAACACCTCCATGGACGGTGACTCCATCACTTCCCTGGGCAGAGCATCCCAGTACCTGAGCACCCTCTCCGTGAGGAAGGGCTGCCTGAGATTCAACCCGAACCTCCCCTGATGCAGTTTCAGGCAGGGCCCTCTCGTCCTGTCACTGGGTGCCCGGGAGAAGATCCCGACCCCACCTGACTACAACCCCCCTTCAGGCAGTTGCAGAGAGTGATGAGATCCCCCCTGAGTCTCCTCTTCTCCAGGCTCAACACCCCCAGCTCCCTCAGCCTCTCCTCACAGGACTTTCACAGAATCACAGAATCACAGAATGTTAGAGGTGGGAAGGGACCTCAAAGGGGCTGGGGCTGCTCGTGAGGGAACCAGGGGACATCCCCCCAGCTCACACCCCATTTCAATCACTCCCGTGTGTTTTGAAGAGGGTCTAAGGTAAATTTTTTGAGAGTTGAGCCGATTCCTCAGGGCTCGTTCCGTTCCCCCGCCGCCTGCCTCTCCCTGATGGGCCTGAATCACAGAATCACAGAAAGTTAGAGGTTGGAAGGGACCTCAAAGATCATCCAGTCCAATCCCCCTGCCAGAGCAGGATCACCTACAGCAGAGCACACAGGAACGTGTCCAGGCGGGTTTTGAATGTCTCCAGAGAAGGAGACTCCACACCCTCCCTGGGCAGCCTGGGCCAGTGCTCTGTCACCCTCACAGTGAAAAAGCTTTTCCTCGTATTTTTATGCAACCTCCTGTGTTCCAGCTTCCACCCATTGCCCCTTGTCCTGTCAGTGGGCGCCGCTGAGCAGAGGCTGGCTCCATCCTCCTGACACTCCCCCTTGACATATTTATAAACATGAATGAGGTCACCCCTCAGCCTCCTCTTCTCCAAGCTAAAGAGCCCCAGCTCCCTCAGCCTTTCCTCACCAGGGAGATGCTCCACTCCCTCCATCATCCCAGTTGCCCTGTGCTGGACTCTCTCCAGCAGTTCCCTGTCTCTCTGGAGCTGAGGGGCCCAGAACTGGACACAATATTCCAGATGGGGTCTCACCAGGGCAGAGCAGAGGGGCAGGAGAACCTCTCTCGACCTACTGGCTACTCCCCTTCTAACACACCCCAGGATGCCCTTGGCCTTCTTGCCCACGAGGGCACACTGCTGGCTCATGGCCATCCTGCTGCCCACCAGCACCCCCAGGGCCCTTTCCCCTGCGCTGCTCTCCAGCAGGTCAGTCCCCAACCTGTGCTGGCACATGGGGTTGTTCTTTCCCAAGTGCAAAACTCTACACTTGCCCTGGTTGAACTGAGGGTGCCGCTTGCCCTGCCCGGGGAGAGGGGGGGCGCTGGCGCTGTGTTGGCAAAGTAGAACAGGCTGGAGGGGAGGACGGCACCAGAGGAAGCGGCGCCCTCCGTGCCTCAGTTTCCCCCCGGGGCCGCGGTCCTCCCGCCGCCGCGGGGCGCTGGGGGGCGCTGTGCTCCGGGAGAGGGGGGGCGGCCCCTCTGCCCGCCCGGCCTCGCTTGCCCCCGGCCCTCCCCGCGTCTCCCAGCAACACGCCCCGCCCTGCGCCCTCATTGGCCGCCGCCGCTCCCGCCGCCATTTTCAAACGGCCGCTTCGCCGCCGCTGCCGCCATCGCTCGTTGAAGCGGAGGCGGCTCCGTCCCGTCCCCGCCTTCCTCGGCGCGACGTGTCACCATGGAGGCCGAACCCGCGGGCCAGAAACCCCCGAGGAGGAGACGGAGCAGGGTCAGCGCCGGGGCCCGCGTCAGCCGCTCGCCGCCGGCGGACGGCACCCCCGGTGAGGCGGCCTCGGGCGCCTCCTGCAGCCGGTAGGAGCCGCCACCCCCTTCCCCGACCCCCCCCGTCAGGGCCTTTCCCCTTGGGGACTGTGTCTTGTGAGGGTAAACCCCTTGGGGGAGCCGTCACCCTCCCGTCTGACGCGGGGAATTCCCTCAGTCCGGCCGGGCGGGCCCCGCTCCTGCGCCGTGAGGGGAATCCGGGGCTGGAAGGGACCTCGGGGATCATTTAACCCAACCCCCTGTCCTGGGCAGGGGCTCCCCCCTCCCCTGGGGGCTGCAGGGGACCCGTCACCCTCCTGCCTTTGCTCCTGGACGCTTCTTTCTTTCCCTACCAGAAGGAATTCCCAGCTCCATCCTTTAATAGCCCCCGTCAGGCTTTCCCTCCTGTTTCCCAAGTGTGTTCAGGGCATCTTGGAGTATTGAAGGAGGCCAACACTGTCCTGCCTTACACGGCCAGAGGTGGGACGGGGCATTTCTCAGCCCGTAACTGGTTTTCCTGCCTGTACCTGCCCTATAAAAGAAGAGAATTTGCACCTCTCTCCAACCAAATCGCCCCCCGTCTTTCCTCTCCCCCCATTTCTCGGAGGCTGCCTCCGCCAGCATCGGTTTGGGAGGAGGGGGAGAGGATCCTCGTTGCTCCTTGAGTCGAAATAATGTGGAGATGGGGTGTCCTGGCTGAGCCTCCAGGGTCTCTGCAGCCCCCGACACCTGCTCAGCTCCTTTCCAAGGGCGCAGAGAGCTCAGTCTCAGCTCTGCTGTCAGCCCTGGCTTTTACTCTGATTTTTAGATCCCCCTGTGTGCCGTCTATTTGTGTTGTTTTGAGGTGTTGGACTTGGCAGACTTTCCCCAGGCGGCTCAGTGAAACTTCGGCAGTTTCTTAAGCTGACCTGCAGATCAATGAATTTGTGTTGAGCCCAGTCCTGTTACCTGGATGTGTTTACAAGCAGCTCTATCAGCAGCTGAGTGACCCGTCTCCTGACTGATATCCAGACAAACCCAGGCTGATCAGCAGACCTGTGATTTTCTGTTGCCCTCGAGGTGAGGAAATGACTTCTCCGAGCACGCAGGTGCTGTAGAAACCACCTGTTTCTGACAAATGTGGCTCTGATCACCTCAACCGAGGTTTTTACCTCCAGATTTCACTCCTAGAGGTGATCTTCTTCTCGGTGCTCTGGGTTTTTGTGCCTCGTGGGGGATTGCAGCCTGGCTTGGAGTGGTGAGAGATGCTCCCGCTCTTCGTTTGGTTTCATTTGTGCTGTGGGAATGAGTGAGAGAAAGGTGACTGGGGCATTTGCTTGTTTTGAAACCTGGTGAAATTCCCCACAGGCTGGAGTGGACGTGTTTTATTAGAGCAAGGTGAACATTGATGAGCTTGCTTTTCATAACAGCTGGTTTTAGTACCCGTCGTGCATTCCGGATGGCAGAACGTTTTAATGACCTTTTAGAAATAAAATGTGCTCACAGAAACCTGCTGCGGTATTGTCGCGGGTTAGAGCTGGGCCGGCCACTACCGCGGACAGACGCTCTCTAACCCCCTCTTCCCCCCCCACAAACGGGAAGAGAAAAGGGAATGAGGCAGAGAGACTTACGGGTGAGAGAAGAAAAAAAACTAGAACAGCTTTAATGAAAATAATGGAAATAATGGTGAAAAGATACAAGTAAAGAACTATATACAACTATAGATAAGCCCGATATCAAACCTGACTCCCTCATCCGATACCGGTCCCCACTGGTGCTGCAGAGCAGGAGGCACTGGGGCAGCCCCAGGCTCAGCGGGAGCTGGATACAGGAGCTGGATTCGGGAACTCGGGATCTAGATCAAAAGCAGGAGGTCGGATGGAGCCCTCCCTGCACACCGGCCAGTGCAGAAAAGGGTGAAACGAAGAAAAAGGGCCAAAACTCCCGTGATCACTCAATTTATAGTAAATATGACGTATATGGGATGGAATGCCCTCGCTGGTCACCTGTCCTGTCTGTTACCCCCCTGGAGGTGCAACCTTTTATTTCCTTGTGCCCCTCTTACTCCCCGGCCCCCCAGCGTGGCACACACGAGCCAGCAGTGGCCTTGGGCACTGCAGGAATAAGCATCAGCCAGAGCCTTTCTGCATCCCAGCCCCGGGCAGTGACTGCAAACATCAGGGGTTATCGCTGCCGGCAGCACACACTGTCTGCAGAAACACGCTGCCACCTTCAGAGAGTGCAGCCTCTAAGAAGAGACTGAGCTGGAAAGTAAAAATCACCGAACAGGACTGGGTTTTTAGCTAAACCCAGGGCAGGTATCAATCTGAAAATCAAATTGTAGCTCCCTAATTGCTTCCCTTGAAAAGCATAGTGAAGGTTTCAGCAATTCGGCGAGGTGATGAAACGCTCCGGCGCGGTTCCTGGGATGGTCGTACGTTCCTCTGTGAGGCTCGTCTGTGTGGAGAGACTTGGGGAACCTGTGATAAAACGAGGAAAGGAGTTTATGCAGATAAGATGTGTTTGTGTTAAACCTTCGTCTGGAGGCGAGCGAGCGGGACGGTGCCAGCTTGGCACCTCGGTGTGGCCTTGAGACATCCAAGAAGTCGTTTTCTGGGGGTTTGTTTACAGAATAGTGGAAAAGTTGAACTGGAAGTGAGTTCTGGGAGGCCTCCGGTCCAAGACCTGCTCGAAGTGAGGCAAACTTTGAATTTAGGTCAGGTTGCTCAGAGCACTGGTGGTGTAAGCTTCAGAAACCTCCAAGGGCAAAGATTTTCTTAACCTCTCTGGGTCCCTGTTCCAGAGTTTAAGTGGGGAAAACTATTTTTTTCCTTCTCTCTAGTGGCAGTTTTCCTTGCTGCAGCTTGTGCATCTTGCTTCTTTTCATCCTTGGGCTGAGTATGCCTAAGAAGGATCTGTCTCTGCCTTCTCTCTTGCCCCTTTTTTTTATGTTGTAGGCAGCAGTTAATTCCCCCTTTGCCTTCTCTTCCCCCGGCTGAGTGAACCTGCTCTCAGTTTCTTCTCATTCGTCTCTTCCACCCTTGGCTGGACGTGCTCCAGTGGATGGTTCTTGTACTGAGAGGCCCAGAGCTGGTCCCAGTATCCAGCTGGGATCTCACGAATACCGACTGGCATCGTTCAACCTGCTCCCTCTGCTTTCGGCACCCTGGCAACGCCGAGCCAGCTGTCTTCCTGCAAACCTCGAATAACAGAATTTAAATTGTTTAATCCCTTCAGCTGTCGGGGAACTGGCAAACTAGGACAGAGAGACAGGAGGGTTATGGTGGGGATTTTTTCACTTTTAAAAAAAAAAAAGTGCCTGGAAGCAAGGAAGTCCTTTCGCACTAGAAGGTAAATATATTTAAACATAATTGTGATAAATTACTTTGCTCTCCCTGTTAATTAGCCTGAACCTCGGGAGTGTGTGTGTGTGTGCACGCATGCATGAAAAATCTTTTTGTCTCCAGCCCTGCAATCTGACCCTGGAGGAGGAGTCCTCTGCCCACCAGCCTGATTTTAGTCAAATATCTGTTTGGAGAAAGGGAGCTCCAGCTGCAGGTCCGAGACCTCTGATGGAGAGACCATCAAGGCACTAAATCCATTCTGCAGCGTTTGAGGGCGAGGTCATGTACCTTATTAGACGTGGCCTCTTGCAACCCCTGCCTTGCTTTTGCACCCTTAGACTACAACATTCCTCAGCAGTTTCAGATTTGCTGTTTCAGTGAGTTGTTGTTGTTGTGGCTTTTTTTTTTTTAAAGTGTTAGTTTGACTTTCATAGGAAGCATCGAGTTTCACTTCTCTGGTGCTAGAGGATCCGTGACACTTCCAAAACGAGGGGTGTGTGACCAGGGAGGTGTGAAGGGATGTGGTTTGGACAGAGTATTCAGCCTCTTGTCTGTGTAATCCCAGAGATGTGTCTAAAAGGGGAGAAGACAGTTGACAGCGTGCTAGAGACGGTGACTTCACGCAGTTGCGAGCAGGGAATATTTCCTCTGGGAGTTCTGGTCTGGGCACTGCTCTAACACTTTATTTTTTCCCTTCAGCCCATTCCCCCGTTGCCAGTGCCGCTGTAGCTCTTGCATGGCAACGTAAATTGCATTTAAGGTATGAACACAAGAGGTGATTGCCGCGTTTGAGTAGAAGAGGAACCTGCAGGGTGTGCCCAGAGCAGACCAGTCCCGAGGTGGAGCAAGGAATAGGTTTACTGGGAAGACATTTACTGGGGCCAGCTGGTTCCTGACCCCGAATCAGACCGTGTTGGTAGCTGTTGGGTGAGTGTTTCTCTGAACCTCGTCCCCCTCAGCGCAGGCAGAGAGCAAACGACAAAAAAACCTGCAGTCAGGTGCCCAGGACAGATAAAAGAAACTTTGTTTTGACGTTTGTTTGCTCTGTAATCTTGTTCCCAGCTTCCTAGTTTATCTAGTCTGAAGGTGAATCCAGGTGAAGCCGACAGCTCGGAGGCACGTTATCTCTCCTGAGGTCACACACACAAATACACCAGTGAGTTCTCTCTCCTGCCCCAGACACGCTCTAACCTCGGCTTGCGCCTTGCACACGCCTCTCGCCAAGCTGCGCTGAAATCCGGAGCTTGAAATGTTTTTAATCTTTGTCCAGACTCAACTGTTCTCTCCAGTATCTGGAAATGTTCCGTAGCTTTCCTGTTGCAGAAGCCCCCAGAGGTGATCCTGCAGGGTTGGAGTCGGTGCTTGCTCGGCACCTGGGGAAGGCAGCACAGCTCTGAACAAAACACGGCGCCCTGTCGCTGGAGACAAGAATCATAGAATCACAGAATCACAGAATGTCAGGGATTGGAAGGGACCTTGAAAGATCATCCAGTCCAATCCCCCTGCCAGAGCAGGAACGCCTCGATAATGCTACACAGGAACGTGTCCAGGCGGGTCTGGAATGTCTCCAGAGAAGGAGACTCCACAACCTCCCTGGGCAGCCTGGGCCAGGGCTCCGGCACCCTCACTGAGAAGAAGTTTCTTCTCGAGTTTAAGCGGAACCTCTTCTGTTCCAGTTTCAGCCCATTACCCCTTGTCCCGTCATTGGTTGTCACCAAGAAGAGCCTGGCTCCATCCTCCTGACACTCACCCTTGATATATTTGTAAACATGAATGAGGTCACCCCTCAGGCTCCTCTTCTCCAAGCTAAAGAGCCCCAGCTCCCTCAGCCTTTCCTCACCAGGGAGATGCTCCACTCCCTCCATCATCCCAGTTGCCCTGTGCTGGACTCTCTCCAGCAGTTCCCTGTCTCTCTGGAGCTGAGGGGCCCAGAACTGGACACAATATTCCAGATGGGGTCTCACCAGGGCAGAGCAGAGGGGAAGGAGAACCTCTCTTGACCTACTAACCACCCCCCTTCTCACACACCCCAGGATGCCCTTGGCCTTCTTGCCCACAAGGGCACACTGCTGGCTCATGGCCATCCTGCTGCCCACCAGCACCCCCAGGTCCCTTTCCCCTACACTGCTCTCTAATAAGTCATTCCCCAACTTATACTGGAACCTGGGGTTGTTCCTACCCAGATGCAAGACTCTACATTTACCCTTGTTATATTTCATTACATTTTTCCCTGCCCAACCCTCCAAGGCGGGCAGAGAGCCGCAGCTTGATTTGTACTTGTAAATATTTTCATTGTAGCTGTCCCTTCTCGGTAGTAATTCAAATGGGATTAGGTGCAGTGAACTGGCTGGCTTTGTGTGGAAGGATTAAAGGGAACTAGTGGGTTTTTTTATGTAGGTCACGTTAGGGTGGAAAAGATGCTCAGCTGCCAAGTTGTGCAAGCAAGGGCGGCGTCACGGTGAGCCCCTGAGCAAGAGGTGGTCTGAAGGAGGCTGATGTTGGCTTGAGAAAGGCAAGGACAAAGAGCTTCTGTCTGGCATGATCAAGGGATGAGGCTGACAGAGAAGCTGGGTAGAGGAGCAGGTGTTCCAGAAGAGCCGAGCGGCTGGTTTTGTGTTTTCTCACAGGTGGTGCAACTGGGAACTGCTGCCAGAGGTGGGGTGTGGGCTCCCCAAACCAGCCTCGCTCCCGCTGCCCTCCTTGGAGCAGGCTCAGTCGATTTGAACTGGGTGGTTGGTTTTCTGTTGAACCTGTACCCCAAAAATAAGTTTTACACTTAATCAGCAGCCAAACTACCTTTCCCTGTGGCTGCAGGATTGCTGCATTGGGCTTGCAGGGATCTGACTGGGAGGAAGGGAGAAAAGTGGCTTTTTTTTTTTGTGTCAGCTTGCAGTCACACTACGGAGGGGCAATACGAAGCGAGACCCTTTGCTGCAGCCTGTGCAGGTTTGTCAAGAGGTTTGTTTCTGCAGCAGAAATGGAAGTGAAGATGCTGATTGTCCACACGGGAGAAAGATGAGTTTTAAGGAGGTGTGTTGAAGAGAGAGTCCTTCCTGAAATATATTTACATATTTTGCTTTAAAAAGCTGGTTTAATTCTTCCCTGATCACCCGCTTGTTCTACACAATCTGCAGTAAACTCTTCAAGTGACTTTTATTTATTCACTAGACTCATTTCAGACTATTTAAAGTCAGTTGTTTGTTGGCCAGTGACCTAACACTCGGTGAAGGCCAAGTGTTTTTGATGGTGATGGCTCTTTCTTCTCCCTAATTATGGCTTTTTCTGAAATGAACATTTGTTTGCTCTTGATCTCTGTTGTGATGAAAGCCTATATTCCATCAGACTTTCTTGGGCTGGTAAAACAGTAACGAGGAGCGCAAACGTGCACTTTTCTTTCCTATTATCACATCAAAGTTAGCACAAATGGAAACTTTTACTCGGCTGGGGAAGGCAGCTATTAAAACGCAGCGCTTGGATGTAATTGGAGGCTATGGCAGAGCTTTCAGAGAATGTCTAGAGGCTCTCATGTTACCACTGGTTTGGTGTTTAAATTCCAAAAGCAGGTCTGTGAATGCCTGGGTCTGGATGGGTTCAAGGCGCGGTGTTGATACGATGCTCTGGCAGCCGGAGTGTCCTAAATTGTGTGTCCCTCCTGTGGCCTGAAGTTACTGTAAGACAAGGCTGATCCTTTGCGAATCGTTCGCTTTTTAAGGGATCCTTTGCTAATCATTCGCTTCTTAAGGGATCCTTTTTGCTAATCATTAGCTTTTTAGGGGATCCTTTGCTAATCGTTCGCTTTTTAAGGGATCCTTTGCTAATCATTTGCTTCTTAAGGGATCCTTTTTGCTAATCATTCGCTTCTTAAGGGATCCTTTTTGCTAATCATTCGCTTCTTAAGGGATCCTTTTTGCTAATCATTCGCTTTTTAAGGGATCCTTTGCTAATCATTCGCTTCCTAAGGGTTAAAACCCCACTTGTGTACTTTACTGGTGCTTCCCCTCAGCTGCCCTTTGTGCAAGAACTCCGGGATGTTTCAGCAACTGGGAGAGGGGTAGGAACAAAGTATCCCCAAAATGGAGAGGCTTTGCACTGAGAGAATCTTGTGACACTGTATTTTCTTTCTCTGTAAAGTGCTTTTCGGTGAAAGAGCTAGTGCCATCGTCAGGGTGCCTTTCTCTTTCCCTGCACTTCAAGTGTCAGAGGGTTTAGTAAAACTCAGCAAGCTGGAATGAAATCCTGACCTTCTGGTGGACACTTTTTAACTTACTGGACACTTATCAACAACTGTTTGTGCAGGGGAGCTGTCTTGTACCTGGTGAAAAAGTGTGAGTACACCTGACTGGTCAGCTGCATAGCTCTGGAAATGGCTCCTATGGGTTTGTTTGGGGTTTTTTTTGTTTGTTTGGATGTGCAAAATGTGTTAAAACACAGGCAGAGTTAATAAAACAAGCTGAAGTACGTGCTTCGTGTACCTTTGGTGGCCTCTGACCAAGTATCTCTAGGAAATGCTGGTGGTGCCTGTGGAATATTCTTCTACTCCCAGTGCTTGGAGATGCTGGCAATTAAGTTCCTCGTAGGGAAGATGACAGGAGGGTAGGAAGAAGAAGGAAAAACCTGTCAAATCATTCAGAACTTGCTTTTTCTAAACCATGGTACTGCTGCTTTCCCGAGCTCTGTGGCAAGTGCCACCAGCCAGCTGTTAAAACCTTTCAGCCCTCTCGACATCTCTCTGTGTCTGGTGATTGTGGGTGACACCAGTCTCTTAATCACTACGTGCTGATGAAAGCCTGGTTGCTGTTGTCTTGTAAAACACAAGTCATGCCACGCTTACCAAATAATTATCTTCGCTCACAAATCATTAGCCTCAACATCCACTTGCTTGAGCCTGGCTATTAGTGCTTCAATTAACATTTTCAGGGCAAGCTCATCCCAGGTGCCTTGCAGGATGCGAGTCTGATCTGAAGAGAGCAGCGGATGGAGAGAGGTTATTACTGCTGAGCCGGCTTCAGTCCTGCGAGAACAACATCTCTCCTGTAAACGTGGTCCCTTAATGATAAGAATGAGCCCTTCAGTGCTTTCACACACAGTGAACTAATTTTTACCTGTGCTGAAGGTATCTCTCTTACAGTTAGGGAAGCTCTTAACTTCAGGTGTCTCTTCTGACTGGTCTGACTTCTCACCGAGGTATCAGGCAAAGGTTGGTACAAGCTCAGACCAACGACATGGATCAGTGTGATGAGGGAAAGACCTCACTCTTCCCCATTTATTTATTTATTTTCACTTGTAAGTAGCTGCAGTGTTTTTTAATTTAAAAAAAAAAAAGCATTTAATCAAATGCACTTATAGCAGAGATTGGTATCACTCTCCTGGTATCTAAGAGGCAAATTCTTAAAATATTCTTTCCAAAAGAACAAATGATGTTAACGCTGGAGTAGGGATAGTGGACAGAGCTGTTGCTAACAGCGATTGCAAGTAGCAGTGCTAAACCACGTCTGCTTTGTGACCTCTTGCTGCAAACTGTGCACATTTCCAGATCGCCTGAGCAAGGTTAAGAGCTGCTGCTTATGATCAGACTGAGGGGTGACCTCATTAATGTTTACAAATATATCAAGGGTGAGTGTCAGGAGGATGGAGCCAGGCTCTTCTCGGTGACACCCAATGACAGGACAAGGGGTAATGGGCTGAAACTGGAACACAAGAGGTTCCGCTTAAACTGGAGAAGAAACTTCTTCTCAGTGAGGGTGCCGGAGCCCTGGCCCAGGCTGCCCAGGGAGGGTGTGGAGTCTCCTTCTCTGGAGACATTCCAGACCCGCCTGGACACGTTCCTGTGTAGCATTATCGAGGCGTTCCTGCTCTGGCAGGGGGATTGGACTGGATGATCTTTCGAGGTCCCTTCCAATCCCTGACATTCTGTGATTCTGTGTGATTCTGTGATCACAGATCTCCTGGAATCCGCTGTGGAAAGAGAAGAGATGGAAATCAGTGGCACCATTTGTGGCGTCGAAAGATCAGCGTGTGAAGAAGAGCTTTATAAAACGGGCCTGACTGCTTTTGCAGGGAAAGGCCAGGCAAGAGAAACTAATCCTCGCAGTTCTGCTGCTCTGGCCAGGGGGGAACTGACTCCGAATGAGAAGAATCATTTTACTGAAAATGTGCAAGCGAGAGACTATCCAGGCATTTCCCTCAGTTATTTTCATTTTAGAAGACTCTGTGTGTCTTGACTATTTCCTCTGTGTGATTAGAGGAAACCAAAACAGGTGGTTTTTCTCAAGGGACTGAATGTTGCACCTGTAATGCAAGAGACAAGAGGTCAAGGCAGGCAAGGGAGTATAAGAACAGGAGAATTTGAAAGGAGTGGAAGAATGACTGTTAGATACTGTAGAGAGCAGGTAGTCTGAGATCACATTAGGAAATACCAGAGTTTGGCTAATCAAGAACAGCAGAAAATTAGCAGCCTTCCTTCTAGGTAGCAGTGGTGGGCGCAGGCTTCTTTGAGGACAGCAGCGAATGTCTTGTGAGGAGCCTTAAAATAAAGGCGAATACCTGTGATGCTGTAGAAAAAGGTCCTCCAAAGGGGGCTGGAGGGTGCAGAGAGAAATCATGTTGTTAACACAGAGGATTTGAAATTATTTTTGTAGTGGTTGACCAAAGAAGTGTGTCCCACGTGCTTGCTAAAGTCAGGGAAAGTGTTACCTCAGTAATATACCCAAGCAGAGTTTAACTGTTGGGAAAAGCTGCATCTATTCCTGATAAATGCTTATTTTTGCCAGAAGGAGATTTTGACGTAGGCTTAAGTGTGAGGTGCAAGTTGTATCTAAGTTGTGGTGCTGTTTGACTTGTATTCCACTGCCAGAGAGGCAGGCTGGCTGTCCCATCTCAAGTCTAACAAGTTTAGTTGAGAACAGCCTGGAATTTAAAGAAAAGTTTCGGTTGTGAGGGAGAAAAGACCTGGGTTGTTTTGGTTTTTTTACTTAATCCCCTCCTCAGCTCCAGGAACACAACACACCTCATACTTGAATTTCTACGGGATAAAACCGAGTTGCAAGAACTTGAATTCTAACCACCTGGGAATGTGGAAACAACGCTTCAGAGCAGTGTTCTGGTGCTTTGGTGCTTTCCGTCATGCCAAGCGGGTGCAAAACCAGCAGAGGCTCAAGGTGTGACGGCTTCTCTGCCTGTGACCTCATGGCCAGGAAGGCCAAGGGCATCCTGGGGTGTGTTAGAAGGGGGGTGGTTAGTAGGTCGAGGGGGGTCCTCCTGCCCCTCTGCTCTGCCCTGGTGAGACCCCATCTGGAATATTGTGTCCAGTTCTGGGCCCCTCAGCTCCAGAGAGACAGGGAACTGCTGGAGAGAGTCCAGCACAGGGCAACTGGGATGATGGAGGGAGTGGAGCATCTCCCTGGTGAGGAAAGGCTGAGGGAGCTGGGGCTCTTTAGTTTGGAGAAGAGGAGGCTGAGGGGTGACCTCATTAATGTTTACAAATATATTAAGGGTGAGTGTCAGGAGGATGGAGCCAGGCTCTTCCCGGTGACAACCAATGACAGGACAAGGGGTAATGGGCTGAAACTGGAACGTAAGAGGTTCCGCTTAAACTCGAGAAGAAACTTCTTCTCAGTGAGGGTGCCGGAGCCCTGGCCCAGGCTGCCCAGGGAGGGTGTGGAGTCTCCTTCTCTGGAGACATTCCAGACCCGCCTGGACACGTTCCTGTGTAGCATTATCGAGGCGTTCCTGCTCTGGCAGGGGGATTGGACTGGATGATCTTTCGAGGTCCCTTCCAATCCCTGACATTCTGTGATTCTGTGTGCCCTCGCTTCGTATGAAACCCCTGAAACTTGAACTTGAAACACTCCACCAGCTCCCGTTGCTTGCCTTTAACGTTTTGAAAGGCTTTAAACTCCCAGCTTTGCTTTCAGCAGGTTTTCAAGAGCTCAGATTGGAAAGAAGTGGAAAATTAGTTTCTTGACAAGTTCTTTTTTCATGTCTGAAAGGAGAAATGTGTGATATTCTGCAAAGCAGAGTGTCAGGGGTTTGGGCTGGGTCAGCCACTAAATGCTGACAGATGCTGTCTAACTCTTCTCCCTCCCTGAAAGGGAAAGGGGATGAGGCAGAGAGTCTTATGGATTGGAAAAGAAACCTAAACCAGCTTTACAATAATAAAAATAATAAGAAAATAATGAAATATATACAGAACTGGTATGGAACCCAGCTGCCCCCAACAGCAATCCCCACTGATGCTGCAGAGCAAGCAGCACCAGGGCAGCCCCAGGCTCAGTGGCAGAGGGAAACCGGGCACAAGAGCTGGATTTTCAGGAACTCAGGGTTGGGATCAAAGGCAGAAAATTGGGCAGAGTCCTTCTTGGACACCGGCCATTGAGCAAGATGAGCCTAACCCCTGGGATCCCGCAATTTTATTCTGAATATGGTGTATATGGATTGACATCATCTGGTCTCCTGTTCTGTCAGTTCCTTACTGGAGGTGCAACCTTTTATTGTGTGACCCCTTTTACTTCATGGCACACAAGATCCAGCAGTCACTACAGGAGCAAGTATCAGCAAGAGCCTTTCTGCATCCCAATCCCTGGCAGTGACTGTCAACATCAGGCGTTATCGCTTCCGGTAGTAGCCACTGTCTGCAGAAACACGCTGTTAACTTCAGAAAGTGCAGCCTCTCAGAAGAGACTGAGCCAAAAAGTAAAATCACTGAATGAAATCGGTTCTGTTTAGCTCAAACCAGGACAGAGGGTTGGAAATGTGAGTAGAGAGAGCCGTAGCGCTGGGGCAGCTCTCTGCAGGCTCGGACCCAGGTGAAAGGGGAGGCTGTGAAGGAAGTGATGGGGTGAGAGGAGAGGAGGAGAAGCTTGGACAGGCTGGAGAAGAGATATTCACATGTTTGGTGGGAGGAGAACGAGGTTGTGCTGCTGGTTCATCCACAGAGAACTTGTGAGATGTCTTCAGCTTCCACTGCTGGGTCAAGCTTTTCAAATGCCGGAGCCGAGTACTTCACGTCGCTCCCGGTCCTCCCGAGCTAAAAGCTCAGCAGTCGCGTTCGACGTCGTACCACGTGTCGAGGCTTCCCATTCCTGTTGGATTAGGAAGCTTTGGCTTAATTTGGATTTCAGTTTTTGGGGCACTTCTTTATCTTGCCAAAATTATGCCCAGTAAAACCCAACCCATGAAGATTTGAGAATGTCTCTTCTTCCTCTGGGCTCGTTTTTTGGGAACCGCTGACACATGGAAGGAAGCGAGTGAGTGTCTTAGACTATTTCTCAGAAGTGTCAGAGTAGATGCTCTGCACTAAAGTTCCCTTCAGCTCTTACAAAGTAATAGATCTGCCAAGTTTTCCTCCCATTCCACTTCACAGAAGGTGTTTCTTTTAATATAGTAACACAAGAGAAATTTAAAATACTGGTTGGCCTTCCTCATGTTTTTAGGAGGGTGAAGTTTTTCTTGAATTCAACTTATTAAAATATTAGGAGTTTTGGTTTTGCCAATATCCTTTTTTAAAAGTACTCGAGATAAGCCACAGGTAAACTTTTATTGCCTGAAAAGAAAGATTTACTCAGTCTTTGCCTGATCCAGATTCACAGATACCAAAAGTACAGAGAAATGGTTTAGAGCACTGGAGTGTGCACGTCGAGTGGCTGCAGTTAACCCGTGAATCTTTCTGTAGATAAGGAACAAGCGCTAATTAAAAGGACTTATTAATATAATTTTATAACAAAGGATTCCTAAATCAGGCCACGTCTTTGCCGGAGACTTGGAGAAAGGCAGTTGAGTGCAACCGATTTTCAAATATCTTTTTTTAATATATATTTTGCAAGATTATAACTATCTTGTGGCAGTCATGGTGGGTGCTGCTGGTAGTAAGCACGAGCGGGTTGGGAGCCTGTAACGGAGGGAGGCACGCTGATCAAAGAGTTTAGATCTTACAACTGTAAATTTTGGGTGGACCTAGGATCACCCGATTTCTTACAGACGTTGGTGGTACGGAGAAGTTGTCGTTACTGATTGATTTCCTGATTTTTCCTTTCTTGTTGAGCTTTCCAGCAACGCTTTTCTTTTAAAACGGAGCTAAGAATTAAAAGCAAGACGTGGCTGAAAATATCACTTTGCAGAAACTGGTGACAAAATTCCCAGTAAATTCTCTCTTTTTACCATAATATTCCAGGATTTTACCCTAGACTGCTTTGTACAAGGAGTTAATTTCAAGTGCCAGTCAACCTGACAGCTGTGGAAACTTCCCATCTCTGCTGACCTGCAAGGATTTCCTCTCTGGATACTGGAAAAAATCTCATCCCTACCATTAATGCTTCTTTCCTAGCTCTGCTATCAGTAGGGTAAAGTTACTTGTTGCCTTCTCACCTTATTTTTTTTTTCCCTTTCCCCCCTTCTCTTGCTTTCCTGTCAGATCTTCCAGCGTGTCTTACGCTTTCATTTTTGCATCAGCTTTAAATCTGCTGTCATCCGTGGCGTTGCTCTGAAGAAAAAGCAGGAAATCTGGGGTTTCTGGTGAGTGTCAAGCCGCTGCGGCAAGGAGAAAGTTTCGAAATGCCTGGGAGAGAAAAGCAGCGATAAGGCAGCCCTGAGAATAATACGTGGAAGGAAGGACTCTTCCCAGAAAGGGACGTGATAGTGAGAAATGGACAAACGCTGGGGAGCTATGGGGTGAGAGAAACAAAAGGAGTATATGAAAGTTTCCCTCGAAAATGATTTACGAGTGGCAAGGAAATATCTGGTGATGATCCCGAGGCTGCTGAGGTAAAGTGGTTAAGGAGGATGGAAAAACCTTTCCCCCCTGGTGTAAATCAGCTGCAGATTTCACAGTGCTTAAACTCTGTCTGGGCAACTCCCAGGGAAGGTAGTGGAGTTTGACTCCTTGTATTCCTTTCGTATCAGCAATGTCGGTCTGGTTTTTGACTTAAAAGATGTAAAAATTCAGGTTTTGTATTTGTACTTTTGCAATAATGGGTATTCACGTTGGCGTCGGAGCTGTTCTTGCAGATAGCACCTCTCGTGGAATGTGCGTTTGGATTTCGTGTCCCTCGTGGGAAGCTGATCCCCTGCTGCCTTCTACGGCTGTAATTCAAGGGCCTTGTGAAAAACTGGGATGTACGTAAATGCAGGAATTACTTCATCTGCTCATCTGGCAGATTAGGAAAGGCATCCACCAGATTCTGAAAAAAAGACTCGTAAGTAGATAATTCAGTTTGAATTTGGCCTGGAAATGAGTAGAATCACAGAATGTTAGGGATTGGAAGGGACCTCGAAAGATCATCCAGTCCAATCCCCCTGCCAGAGCAGGAACGCCTCGATAATGCTACACAGGAACGTGTCCAGGCGGGTCTGGAATGTCTCCAGAGAAGGAGACTCCACAACCTCCCTGGGCAGCCTGGGCCAGGGCTCCGGCACCCTCACTGAGAAGAAGTTTCTTCTCGAGTTTAAGCGGAACCTCTTGTGTTCCAGTTTCAGCCCATTACCCCTTGTCCTGTCATTGGGTGTCACCGAGAAGAGCCTGGCTCCATCCTCCTGACACTCCCCCTTTAGATATTTGTAAACATTAATGAGGTCACCCCTCAGTCTCCTCTTCTCCAAACCAAAGAGCCCCAGCTCCCTCAGCCTTTCCTCACCAGGGAGATGCTCCACTCCCTCCATCATCCCAGTTGCCCTGTGCTGGACTCTCTCCAGCAGTTCCCTGTCTCTCTGGAGCTGAGGATCACCTAAACTCTTCCTCTTTTTTGCCTTGCAAGAGCACCTATGGCGAGTTGGCTGGCTGTCTTCCCCCAGCTTGTCACAGCAACCTGGACAGCTGTCGCTGAGGGATTCCTGCTTTGTATTTTATAAGAAAAAACACTTTGTGAGGTGCCGTGAACTTCCGTAAACGCGGTAAGAGTGTGTCCTCAGCGGGCAACCACTGTGTTACCTTGTACATGTCTTCCCAGGGCTGTGTCCCGTTCAAGTGTGACTTTGTCACCTCCTGACAAGCCCCCAACACAAAGGCTGCAGGCGTGAGCTTAGGAATTAAATTCAGCTGCAAAACTAAACCAAGTCACGCTATTAACGTACCCAATGAGCTGGAGAAAATGGCAGGTGAAGGTCTGAGACTTGCTTCCGAATAGGATTTTAAATGGTTGTTAAGTTTTGTCCCCCTGGCTGCAGGTCTTCCTCGCTTCAGGGCAAAATTTCAGTTGTCCCTGGACAGCAGCTGCAGTTTCATGTAGTATTCATGTGCCTGAATACATACCTTCTTCTTTTAACACTTGAAAAGTTGCGGCTTCGTTGTTTCAGCTGGGGTACCTCACCCCGTAACATAATAAATAATCCTCCAGCTTCTCCGCACCTGAAATTAGAGGTTGCCAGAAAATCTCTTTCGCTCTGCGGTGCCACTTGGTGGTCCCACCACATCCTGGGGAGAGGGGAAATACCTCATTAAATGTGCTGCCATAATTGTAAGCAATTATCTGACCAAACCTTCAGCTTTACCTGCAAACGGACAGGAAGGCAGGCTTGATCACAGGCCTTGGCTTCCCGGTGCCTCGCCCCTCCCCAGGCAATTTTATTTAGGGTTGCTTTGAAGTCTTCCCAAAAATTAAAGTGAGAACGGAGGCCCTCCTTACCAGGCAGGAAAAAGGCACAGATTACTCAAACCTGACTGTCAAGTGTGTCAGTGGGTCTCAGGTGGACAAGACAATTTCTTTGTTCCTTGAGCAGGACCCGTGTTTGTCGACAAATTCTCCAAAAGAAGCTTTAGGGTGTAAAGTGTGTCCTACAGGCTTCGTGCTGCTAGCACCACCGCTGCTCCGTTTGGGTGGTTCGCTGCTCACCTTTACTCTTGATCTTTGTTTCGGTGAAGCCGAAGGAGATGCCGACTTAACACAACAACAAAAAAGGCCCGAAGCCAACAACGTAGTTAGAATTGCAAATCCCGGTGCGCCCCACCTTGTGCGGGGGAGCGGTAACAACCGTGGCCAAAATTTCCTGCGTGTTTTAGCAAGCAGTCCCAAGGACAGACACCACCGCAGCCTGGCTTCCGATGGAGCTGCTTTAGGTTCTCTGATGTCTTTCTCTCCAAAGTCGAGGTGTAACAGTTCGTTCACGATGTGCAAAGTTGAGAAAGTTGTGTTCGTTGTTTTGGTTTTTTTTTTAAAAAAGACACTTGGAGATTGTGTCCTTGAGTCTGGAGAACGGAGATAAGGTCTCCTAGGAAAGGTGTGAAGGGGTTTGCCTGCTGTTGGGGGCCTGGGCACTCCTGAGCTCTGATCCCAGAGGTACCCAAGCGTGATTCACGCCCCGCTTGATGCTGCTGTGCCAAATGTTTTGCTTTTCTTACAGCACGTGGGGTGGCTGAGCAGCGGGAGCTGCTGCAGGGTTGCTCTTGGGAAAGCAGAGACCTTTCTGCTGCTGTTTCAAAAAGGCTCGAGGTTCTCCCTTTTCTCCTCCATCCCTTTCTCATGTCTTTCTGGAGTGCTGTTACTGCCAAGAGCTTGCTTTTTGCCGTGACCTCCTGTGCCGCAGCACGCAGAGTAGGGAATAAGGGGCTCCAGAGCCACTGCTAATGCTTGTCGAGGAAAAGCTTTATTATTTCTTTTTCAGTCCCTTCAGGAGCTGCCAAGAACGCAAAGAAATCCTCTCCCTCTAGATGTCACCAGTGGATTGGGAAACAGAGCTTTGCTTCCTTTCACCTTATTATTAAATTTATTATTAACTTATAAGTTGACTGGTTAGGTCACATTTAGGACTCATTTCATTTTACTGAGCCAAATGGTTAGTGCTTCCCCACCCAGGATAAAAGGAAATAATTTCTTGAATACTACAGGCTGACTTCTTTTTTCCCCTTTCCTTCTGTAATCCAGCGTCTGCTGACCATGTCCTTTGCCTAAACCATTTAAGCTCAGCTCGAAGGTGACCTGGAGGGAGAAAAGCGAGAAAACCAAAGCACGTGGGTGGGCTGGAGGAGGAAGGCAGCAGGGCTGGGAGCGTTCATCACCTGTGCCTTCACTTAAAAGCTCTCCTGCAAAGTTGTCTGGGTGGTTCCAGGTTTGTTTCTGAGAACCCGGAATAAGTCAGGCTTTGGCATCAGAGAGACCACAAAAGCTCATTGCATAAAGTTAAACTGATTTCCCTCCCCCGCACACCTAAAGGTCTTAAGACTTTGGTAAATGCTTTCATATCTTGCTCGGTGAGAAGAGTCTCTTACGGCGCTCGGCTTAGTTTAAACCTCTACATGCAAGGTTTGCCAGCGAGCTTAAGTGATTTAATTCCCGTGGGGGGTTTTAATGCAAGTTGGGCTCAAGAGTCCCTAAAACCGGCTGGAAAAAGACCACTAAAAAACATTAAGTAGTGGCCGTCACAAATGACATCGCCGTTAGTTTTGTGGGGTTTTGCACTTGGTACAGCGACCTTTTGAAGCAGTGAGTTTTATATATGTATATATATATATACATATATTGCTTATATATGTGTGTTAAAATAATGTGAAGAAAGGTAGTCACAGTGAAAGGAAACAGTTATTTTGCCTATACATATATTTATATATATATTATATATATATATATTTTTACATATATATTTTTATATATATATTTATATATATACCTATATATATACGCATGTATCCATACATATATATATATATATATACCTATATATACACACATGTATCCATATATATATATATATGACTTTTGCAGAGGGGTCAGCTTTGAAACTCAGCAGTTAAGGGCGGACGGAAGCCAACACCCAAGTGCTGACTTTCAGCGAAATGTGTCTTAACCACAAAACAGCCCGGCCTCTGGCTCGCCCGCCCAGGAGGCTGCCAGCCGCCGGCGGTGTCACGTCCCCTTCCCTAAGGGGGTTTAGATCAGTAAAATGAGTTGGTGTTTCAACTTGCGCCGCATCAACGGTTGGGAAAGAAGGTGCTCCCTGCAGTAGGCGAAGCGGGGAGATCCGCGGGGTTGTCGATGCAATAGTCCTTATCGTCGTATCGAGCCGCGTTTGCTGAACCGGGTTTACACATGTCGTGTTTTGTGCTGCTGCTTGTTATTTCAGCTGAGTGATGTATCTCCCACTCAGGTTTTTTTGACACTCGTTTTGATTCGTTAGCGATCATCTCTCTGCATCGAGCCTACTGCGCTTTGTAGGCGCGTGGAGCTTGGCTCTTGCAATACTAATTCACACACGTAAGGGGGCAGGTTTGACATTATTCCGGAACCTACGTCCATTTTTTCTTTGTGTAAAGAAATGCTCCAGGATAATCTTTGGAAGAGACAGAGTAATCTTTGTACTAACTGTCCAAGAATGTTCTCTTGAACATGAATAACCGCTGGTTGAGCTGAGTGAGTTTTAATAATGGGTTTCCTGTGGCCATGCCCAGCAGACTTTCTCTTCCCCACAGACTGTGCATCCTTTCTAGAGACGTGCTCTTTTCCCCCTGTGCTGGGCGATTTATTTTGCGTGTGGGTGGTTGGTTGGTTTGTTTGTTTGTTGGAATGGCTGGAAGTGGCTATAACGCTTTTAATGAACCTTCATTATTACTCCCTTGAAAACTTTGAAAGCAGACTTCAGGTGTATTTATACTTCTCTCATGGAAAGAGATTAGAGACTCGTGTCTGAACTCTCCTCCCTTTCTGATCCTGCTCGCTCATCTGTCTTCCCTGGCCCCCAAGCAGCTGCCTTTCCCTGCCAGCCTCCATAAAATTATCCCTGGAGGCAGCAGTTCCTTGTCTACTGCAGTAACTACGTTCTCCCTGATTTCTTAATCCTTCATCTGGTATTGTTTTGCCTGAGTTGCAAACTCTTTTTTCCTCTCCTTGCAGACCTTTCTTTACTCTGTTCCTTATCTGCTGCTGCTCTTAAAACTTCTACGGTCAGAGAGCCAAACAACATCCTGAGACTGTCATCCCCATAAAGAGAATTTGCCTTCTAGCCTGAGGTTCAGCGTGATCTCTCCTGCCATCCAGGCACAAACTGAGCTAAATTGGCCAGATTAGGAGAAAGGAAAGTATCTCAAACTGTGGGATTGATGTTTTAACTTCTGCTATATCAACAGCTGGGAAAGAAGGTGTTCTCTCTCAGGCTGGACCCTTCCAACCCAACACATTCTGCGATTGTGGTGGATGAGAAGCTCAACGTGAGCCGTCAGTGGCACTTGCAGCCCAGAAAGCCAATCGTGTCCTGGGCCGCATCAAGAGGTGCGTGGCCAGCAGGGCGAGGGAGGGGATTCTCCCCCTCTGCTCTGCCCTTATGAGACCCCACCTGGAGTCCTGCGTCTAGTTTTGGAGCCCCCAGCACAAGAGAGATCTGGACGTGCTGGAGCGTGTCCAGAGAAGGGCCACGAGGATGCTCAGAGGGCTGGAACACCTCTCCTGGGAAGACAGACTGAGAGAGTTGGGGCTGTTCAGGCTGCAGGAAAGAAGGCTCCGAGGAGACCTTATGGTGGCCTCCCAGTATCTCCAGGGGCTACAAGAAAGCTGGGGAGGGGCTTGTCAGGATGTCGGGCAGTGACAGGACTAGAGGGAATGGATTGAAGCTGGAGATGGGTCGGTTCAGATTGGACGTGAGGAAGAAGTTCTTCCCCATGAGGGTGGGGAGACCCTGGCCTAGGTTGCCCAGAGAGGGGGTGGCAGCCCCATCCCTGGGAGTTTTTCAGGCCAGGCTGGATGGGGCTCTGGGCAGCCTGATCTAGTGGGGGATGTCCCTGCCCATGGCACAGGAGGTTGGAACTAGGTGATGTTTAAGGTCCCTTCCAACCCTGACAATTCTGTGATGCTCCAGAACAGGTTAAATGTCAACATCCACAGTGTTGCCGATGCCATCTAGCACTTGAACCAAATCGTTTGAGAGCTGATACTCCTCTAATGCTTTCCCATCAGCAGGAGAGAGCTGAGGACCTCATGAGATAAGTGCTAAACACATACAGCTGGGTGTGGATATAGGACTGAGAAGCATTGGTGTGAGTTTACGTTGGGGTTCTGTGACTGCAGGCCTTGGTCAAACACCAGTACCAACCCTTTGGACCAGCTTCAGCTGGGATGTGCTGCTAAAGCTCTCGTGGAACAGGCAAGGCTGAAATGCTGCATGAGAAGTTGGGCAGGGAATAACTTGATGAAATACAACAAGGGAAAATGTTGGGTCCTACATTTGGGCAGGAACAACCCCAGGTTCCAGTACAGGTTGGGGACTGCCCTGCTGGAGAGTAGCACAGGGAAAGGGACCTGGGGGTGCTGGTGGGCAGCAGGATGGCCATGAGCCAGCAGTGTGCCCTCGTGGGCAAGAAGGCCAAGGGCATCCTGGGGTGTGTTAGAAGGGGAGTAGCAAGTAGGTCAGAGAGGTCCTCCTGCCCCTCTGCTCTGCCCTGGTGAGGCCACATCTGGAATATTGTGTCCAGTTCTGGGCCCCTCAGCTCAAGAGAGACAGGGAACTGCTGGAGAGAGTCCAGCACAGGGCAACTGGGATGATGGAGGGAGTGGAGCATCTCCCTGGTGAGGAAAGGCTGAGGGAGCTGGGGCTCTTTAGTTTGGAGAAGAGGAGCCTGAGGGGTGACCTCATTCATGGTTACAAATATCTGAAGGGGGAGTGTCACGAGGATGGAGCCAGGCTCTTCTCGGTGACACCCAATGATAGGACAAGGGGTAATGGGCTGAAACTGGAACACAAGAGGTTCCGCTTAAACTCGAGAAGAAACTTCTTCTCAGTGAGGGTGCCGGAGCCCTGGCCCAGGCTGCCCAGGGAGGGTGTGGAGTCTCCTTCTCTGGAGACATTCCAGACCTGCCTGGACACGTTCCTGTGTAGCATTATCGAGGCGTTCCTGCTCTGGCAGGGGGATTGGACTGGATGATCTTTCGAGGTCCCTTCCAATCCCTGACATTCTGTGATTCTGTGTGATTCTGTGATCACAGATCTCCTGGAATCCGCTGTGGAAAGAGAAGAGATGGAAATCAGTGGCACCATTTGTGGCGTCGAAAGATCAGCGTGTGAAGAAGAGCTTTACAAAACGGGCCTGACTGCTTTTGCAGGGAAAGGCCAGGCAAGAGAAACTAATCCTCACGGTTCTGCTGCTCTGGCCAGGGGGGAACTGACTCCGAATGAGAAGAATCATTTTACTGAAAATGTGCAAGCGAGAGACTATCCAGGCATTTCCCTCAGTTATTTTCATTTTAGGAGAAGACTCTGTGTGTCTTGACTATTTCCTCTGTGTGATTAGAGGAAACCAAAACAGGTGGTTTTTCTCAAGGGACTGAATGTTGCACCTGTAATGCAAGAGACAAGAGGTCAAGGCAGGCAAGGGAGTATAAGAACAGGAGAATTTGAAAGGAGTGGAAGAATGACTCTGTTAGATACTGTAGAGAGCAGGTAGTCTGAGATCACATTAGGAAATACCAGAGTTTGACTAATCAAGAACAGCAGAAAATTAGCAGCCTTCCTTCTAGGTAGCAGTGGTGGGCGCAGGCTTCTTTGAGGACAGCAGCGAATGTCTTGTGAGGAGCCTTAAAATAAAGGCGAATACCTGTGATGCTGTAGAAAAAGGTCCTCCAAAGGGGGCTGGAGGGTGCAGAGAGAAATCATGTTGTTAACACAGAGGATTTGAAATTATTTTTGTAGTGGTTGACCAAAGAAGTGTGTCCCACGTGCTTGCTAAAGTCAGGGAAAGTGTTACCTCAGTAATATACCCAAGCAGAGTTTAACTGTTGGGAAAAGCTGCATCTATTCCTGATAAATGCTTATTTTTGCCAGAAGGAGATTTTGACGTAGGCTTAAGTGTGAGGTGCAAGTTGTATCTAAGTTGTGGTGCTGTTTGACTTGTATTCCACTGCCAGAGAGGCAGGCTGGCTGTCCCATCTCAAGTCTAACAAGTTTAGTTGAGAACAGCCTGGAATTTAAAGAAAAGTTTCGGTTGTGAGGGAGAAAAGACCTGGGTTGTTTTGGTTTTTTTACTTAATCCCCTCCTCAGCTCCAGGAACACAACACACCTCATACTTGAATTTCTACGGGATAAAACCGAGTTGCAAGAACTTGAATTCTAACCACCTGGGAATGTGGAAACAACGCTTCAGAGCAGTGTTCTGGTGCTTTGGTGCTTTCCGTCATGCCAAGCGGGTGCAAAACCAGCAGAGGCTCAAGGTGTGACGGCTTCTCTGCCTGTGACCTCATGGCCAGGAAGGCCAAGGGCATCCTGGGGTGTGTTAGAAGGGGGGTGGTTAGTAGGTCGAGGGGGGTCCTCCTGCCCCTCTGCTCTGCCCTGGTGAGACCCCATCTGGAATCTTGTGTCCAGTTCTGGGCCCCTCAGCTCCAGAGAGACAGGGAACTGCTGGAGAGAGTCCAGCACAGGGCAACTGGGATGATGGAGGGAGTGGAGCATCTCCCTGGTGAGGAAAGGCTGAGGGAGCTGGGGCTCTTTAGTTTGGAGAAGAGGAGGCTGAGGGGTGACCTCATTAATGTTTACAAATATATTAAGGGTGAGTGTCAGGAGGATGGAGCCAGGCTCTTCCCGGTGACAACCAATGACAGGACAAGGGGTAATGGGCTGAAACTGGAACGTAAGAGGTTCCGCTTAAACTCGAGAAGAAACTTCTTCTCAGTGAGGGTGCCGGAGCCCTGGCCCAGGCTGCCCAGGGAGGGTGTGGAGTCTCCTTCTCTGGAGACATTCCAGACCCGCCTGGACACGTTCCTGTGTAGCATTATCGAGGCGTTCCTGCTCTGGCAGGGGGATTGGACTGGATGATCTTTCGAGGTCCCTTCCAATCCCTGACATTCTGTGATTCTGTGTGCCCTCGCTTCGTATGAAACCCCTGAAACTTGAACTTGAAACACTCCACCAGCTCCCGTTGCTTGCCTTTAACGTTTTGAAAGGCTTTAAACTCCCAGCTTTGCTTTCAGCAGGTTTTCAAGAGCTCAGATTGGAAAGAAGTGGAAAATTAGTTTCTTGACAAGTTCTTTTTTCATGTCTGAAAGGAGAAATGTGTGATATTCTGCAAAGCAGAGTGTCAGGGGTTTGGGCTGGGTCAGCCACTAAATGCTGACAGATGCTGTCTAACTCTTCTCCCTCCCTGAAAGGGAAAGGGGATGAGGCAGAGAGTCTTATGGATTGGAAAAGAAACCTAAACCAGCTTTACAATAATAAAAATAATAAGAAAATAATGAAATATATACAGAACTGGTATGGAACCCAGCTGCCCCCAACAGCAATCCCCACTGATGCTGCAGAGCAAGCAGCACCAGGGCAGCCCCAGGCTCAGTGGCAGAGGGAAACCGGGCACAAGAGCTGGATTTTCAGGAACTCAGGGTTGGGATCAAAGGCAGAAAATTGGGCAGAGTCCTTCTTGGACACCGGCCATTGAGCAAGATGAGCCTAACCCCTGGGATCCCGCAATTTTATTCTGAATATGGTGTATATGGATTGACATCATCTGGTCTCCTGTTCTGTCAGTTCCTTACTGGAGGTGCAACCTTTTATTGTGTGACCCCTTTTACTTCATGGCACACAAGATCCAGCAGTCACTACAGGAGCAAGTATCAGCAAGAGCCTTTCTGCATCCCAATCCCTGGCAGTGACTGTCAACATCAGGCGTTATCGCTTCTGGTAGTAGCCACTGTCTGCAGAAACACGCTGTTAACCTCAGAAAGTGCAGCCTCTCAGAAGAGACTGAGCCAAAAAGTAAAATCACTGAATGAAATCGGTTCTGTTTAGCTCAAACCAGGACAGAGGGTTGGAAATGTGAGTAGAGAGAGCCGTAGCGCTGGGGCAGCTCTCTGCAGGCTCGGACCCAGGTGAAAGGGGAGGCTGTGAAGGAAGTGATGGGGTGAGAGGAGAGGAGGAGAAGCTTGGACAGGCTGGAGAAGAGATATTCACATGTTTGGTGGGAGGAGAACGAGGTTTTGCTGCTGGTTCATCAACAGAGAACTTGTGAGATGTCTTCAGCTTCCACTGCTGGGTCAAGCTTTTCAAATGCCGGAGCCGAGTACTTCAAATTGCTCCCGGTCCTCCCGAGCTAAAAGCTCAGCAGTCGCGTTCGACGTCGTACCACATGTCGAGGCTTCCCGTTCCTGTTGGATTAGGAAGCTTTGGCTTAATTTGGATTTCAGTTTTTGGGGCACTTCTTTATCTTGCCAAAATTATGCCCAGTAAAACCCAACCCATGAAGATTTGAGAATGTCTCTTCTTCCTCTGGGCTCGTTTTTTTGGGAACCGCTGACACATGGAAGGAAGCGAGTGAGTGTCTTAGACTATTTCTCAGAAGTGTCAGAGTAGATGCTCTGCACTAAAGTTCCCTTCAGCTCTTACAAAGTAATAGATCTGCCAAGTTTTCCTCCCATTCCACTTCACAGAAGGTGTTTCTTTTAATATAGTAACACAAGAGAAATTTAAAATACTGGTTGGCCTTCCTCATGTTTTTAGGAGGGTGAAGTTTTTCTTGAATTCAACTTATTAAAATATTAGGAGTTTTGGTTTTGCCAATATCCTTTTTTAAAAGTACTCGAGATAAGCCACAGGTAAACTTTTATTGCCTGAAAAGAAAGATTTACTCAGTCTTTGCCTGATCCAGATTCACAGATACCAAAAGTACAGAGAAATGGTTTAGAGCACTGGAGTGTGCACGTCGAGTGGCTGCAGTTAACCCGTGAATCTTTCTGTAGATAAGGAACAAGCGCTAATTAAAAGGACTTATTAATATAATTTTATAACAAAGGATTCCTAAATCAGGCCACGTCTTTGCCGGAGACTTGGAGAAAGGCAGTTGAGTGCAACCGATTTTCAAATATCTTTTTTTAATATATATTTTGCAAGATTATAACTATCTTGTGGCAGTCATGGTGGGTGCTGCTGGTAGTAAGCACGAGCGGGTTGGGAGCCTGTAACGGAGGGAGGCACGCTGATCAAAGAGTTTAGATCTTACAACTGTAAATTTTGGGTGGACCTAGGATCACCCGATTTCTTACAGACGTTGGTGGTACGGAGAAGTTGTCGTTACTGATTGATTTCCTGATTTTTCCTTTCTTGTTGAGCTTTCCAGCAACGCTTTTCTTTTAAAACGGAGCTAAGAATTAAAAGCAAGACGTGGCTGAAAATATCACTTTGCAGAAACTGGTGACAAAATTCCCAGTAAATTCTCTCTTTTTACCATAATATTCCAGGATTTTACCCTAGACTGCTTTGTACAAGGAGTTAATTTCAAGTGCCAGTCAACCTGACAGCTGTGGAAACTTCCCATCTCTGCTGACCTGCAAGGATTTCCTCTCTGGATACTGGAAAAAATCTCATCCCTACCATTAATGCTTCTTTCCTAGCTCTGCTATCAGTAGGGTAAAGTTACTTGTTGCCTTCTCACCTTATTTTTTTTTTCCCTTTCCCCCCTTCTCTTGCTTTCCTGTCAGATCTTCCAGCGTGTCTTACGCTTTCATTTTTGCATCAGCTTTAAATCTGCTGTCATCCGTGGCGTTGCTCTGAAGAAAAAGCAGGAAATCTGGGGTTTCTGGTGAGTGTCAAGCCGCTGCGGCAAGGAGAAAGTTTCGAAATGCCTGGGAGAGAAAAGCAGCGATAAGGCAGCCCTGAGAATAATACGTGGAAGGAAGGACTCTTCCCAGAAAGGGACGTGATAGTGAGAAATGGACAAACGCTGGGGAGCTATGGGGTGAGAGAAACAAAAGGAGTATATGAAAGTTTCCCTCGAAAATGATTTACGAGTGGCAAGGAAATATCTGGTGATGATCCCGAGGCTGCTGAGGTAAAGTGGTTAAGGAGGATGGAAAAACCTTTCCCCCCTGGTGTAAATCAGCTGCAGATTTCACAGTGCTTAAACTCTGTCTGGGCAACTCCCAGGGAAGGTAGTGGAGTTTGACTCCTTGTATTCCTTTCGTATCAGCAATGTCGGTCTGGTTTTTGACTTAAAAGATGTAAAAATTCAGGTTTTGTATTTGTACTTTTGCAATAATGGGTATTCACGTTGGCGTCGGAGCTGTTCTTGCAGATAGCACCTCTCGTGGAATGTGCGTTTGGATTTCGTGTCCCTCGTGGGAAGCTGATCCCCTGCTGCCTTCTACGGCTGTAATTCAAGGGCCTTGTGAAAAACTGGGATGTAAGTAAATGCAGGAATTACTTCATCTGCTCATCTGGCAGATTAGGAAAGGCATCCACCAGATTCTGAAAAAAAGACTCGTAAGTAGATAATTCAGTTTGAATTTGGCCTGGAAATGAGTAGAATCACAGAATGTTAGGGATTGGAAGGGACCTCGAAAGATCATCCAGTCCAATCCCCCTGCCAGAGCAGGAACGCCTCGATAATGCTACACAGGAACGTGTCCAGGCGGGTCTGGAATGTCTCCAGAGAAGGAGACTCCACAACCTCCCTGGGCAGCCTGGGCCAGGGCTCCGGCACCCTCACTGAGAAGAAGTTTCTTCTCGAGTTTAAGCGGAACCTCTTGTGTTCCAGTTTCAGCCCATTACCCCTTGTCCTGTCATTGGGTGTCACCGAGAAGAGCCTGGCTCCATCCTCCTGACACTCCCCCTTTAGATATTTGTAAACATTAATGAGGTCACCCCTCAGTCTCCTCTTCTCCAAACCAAAGAGCCCCAGCTCCCTCAGCCTTTCCTCACCAGGGAGATGCTCCACTCCCTCCATCATCCCAGTTGCCCTGTGCTGGACTCTCTCCAGCAGTTCCCTGTCTCTCTGGAGCTGAGGATCACCTAAACTCTTCCTCTTTTTTGCCTTGCAAGAGCACCTATGGCGAGTTGGCTGGCTGTCTTCCCCCAGCTTGTCACAGCAACCTGGACAGCTGTCGCTGAGGGATTCCTGCTTTGTATTTTATAAGAAAAAACACTTTGTGAGGTGCCGTGAACTTCCGTAAACGCGGTAAGAGTGTGTCCTCAGCGGGCAACCACTGTGTTACCTTGTACATGTCTTCCCAGGGCTGTGTCCCGTTCAAGTGTGACTTTGTCACCTCCTGACAAGCCCCCAACACAAAGGCTGCAGGCGTGAGCTTAGGAATTAAATTCAGCTGCAAAACTAAACCAAGTCACGCTATTAACGTACCCAATGAGCTGGAGAAAATGGCAGGTGAAGGTCTGAGACTTGCTTCCGAATAGGATTTTAAATGGTTGTTAAGTTTTGTCCCCCTGGCTGCAGGTCTTCCTCGCTTCAGGGCAAAATTTCAGTTGTCCCTGGACAGCAGCTGCAGTTTCATGTAGTATTCATGTGCCTGAATACATACCTTCTTCTTTTAACACTTGAAAAGTTGCGGCTTCGTTGTTTCAGCTGGGGTACCTCACCCCGTAACATAATAAATAATCCTCCAGCTTCTCCGCACCTGAAATTAGAGGTTGCCAGCAAATCTCTTTCGCTCTGCGGTGCCACTTGGTGGTCCCACCACATCCTGGGGAGAGGGGAAATACCTCATTAAATGTGCTGCCATAATTGTAAGCAATTATCTGACCAAACCTTCAGCTTTACCTGCAAATGGACAGGAAGGCAGGCTTGATCACAGGCCTTGGCTTCCCGGTGCCTCGCCCCTCCCCAGGCAATTTTATTTAGGGTTGCTTTGAAGTCTTCCCAAAAATTAAAGTGAGGACGGAGGCCCTCCTTACCAGGCAGGAAAAAGGCACAGATTACTCAAACCTGACTGTCAAGTGTGTCAGTGGGTCTCAGGTGGACAAGACAATTTCTTTGTTCCTTGAGCAGGACCCGTGTTTGTCGACAAATTCTCCAAAAGAAGCTTTAGGGTGTAAAGTGTGTCCTACAGGCTTCGTGCTGCCAGCACCACCGCTGCTCAGTTTGGGTGGTTCGCTGCTCACCTTTACTCTTGATCTTTGTTTCGGTGAAGCCGACGGAGATGCCGCCTTAACACAACAACAAAAAAGGCCCGAAGCCAATAACGTAGTTAGAATTGCAAATCCCGGTGCGCCCCACCTTGTGCGGGGGAGCGGTAACAACCGTGGCCAAAATTTCCTGCGTGTTTTAGCAAGCAGTCCCAAGGACAGACACCACCGCAGCCTGGCTTCCGATGGAGCTGCTTTAGGTTCTCTGATGTCTTTCTCTCCAAAGTCGAGGTGTAACAGTTCGTTCACGATGTGCAAAGTTGAGAAAGTTGTGTTCGTTGTTTTGGTTTTTTTTTTTTTAAAAAAGACACTTGGAGATTGTGTCCTTGAGTCTGGAGAACGGAGATAAGGTCTCCTAGGAAAGGTGTGAAGGGGTTTGGCCGCTGTTGGGGGCCTGGGCACTCCTGAGCTCTGATCCCAGAGGTACCCAAGTGTGATTCACACCCCGCTTGATGCTGCTGTGCCAAATGTTTTGCTTTTCTTACAGCACGTGGGGTGGCTGAGCAGCGGGAGCTGCTGCAGGGTTGCTCTTGGGAAAGCAGAGACCTTTCTGCTGCTGTTTCAAAAAGGCTCGAGGTTCTCCCTTTTCTCCTCCATCCCTTTCTCATGTCTTTCTGGAGTGCTGTTACTGCCAAGAGCTTGCTTTTTGCCGTGACCTCCTGTGCCGCAGCACGCGGAGTAGGGAATAAGGGGCTCCAGAGCCACTGCTAATGCTTGTCGAGGAAAAGCTTTATTATTTCTTTTTCAGTCCCTTCAGGAGCTGCCAAGAACGCAAAGAAATCCTCTCCCTCTAGATGTCACCAGTGGATTGGGAAACAGAGCTTTGCTTCCTTTCACCTTATTATTAAATTTATTATTAACTTATAAGTTGACTGGTTAGGTCACATTGAGGACTCATTTCATTTTACTGAGCCAAATGGTTAGTGCTTCCCCACCCAGGATAAAAGGAAATAATTTCTTCCAATACTACAGGCTGACTTTTTTTTTTCCCCCCTTTCCTTCTGTAATCCAGCGTCTGCTGACCATGTCCTTTGCCTAAACCATTTAAGCTCAGCTCGAAGGTGACCTGGAGGGAGAAAAGCAAGAAAACCAAAGCACGTGGGTGGGCTGGAGGAGGAAGGCAGCAGGGCTGGGAGCGTTCATCACCTGTGCCTTCACTTAAAAGCTCTCCTGCAAAGTTGTCTGGGTGGTTCCAGGTTTGTTTCTGAGAACCCGGAATAAGTCAGGCTTTGGCATCAGAGAGACCACAAAAGCTCATTGCATAAAGTTAAACTGATTTCCCTCCCCCGCACACCTAAAGGTCTTAAGACTTTGGTAAATGCTTTCATATCTTGCTCGGTGAGAAGAGTCTCTTACGGCGCTCGGCTTAGTTTAAACCTCTAGATGCAAGGTTTGCCAGCGAGCTTAAGTGATTTAATTCCCGTGGGGGGTTTTAATGCAAGTTGGGCTCAAGAGTCCCTAAAACCGGCTGGAAAAAGACCACTAAAAAACATTAAGTAGTGGCCGTCACAAATGACATCGCCGTTAGTTTTGTGGGGTTTTGCACTTGGTACAGCGACCTTTTGAAGCAGTGAGTTTTATATATGTATATATATATACATATATTGCTTATATATGTGTGTTAAAATAATGTGAAGAAAGGTAGTCACAGTGAAAGGAAACAGTTATTTTGCCTATACATATATTTATATATATATTTTATATATATATTTTTTTACATATATATTTTTATATATATATTTATATATATACCTATATATACACACATGTATCCATATATATATATATATATGACTTTTGCAGAGGGGTCAGCTTTGAAACTCAGCAGTTAAGGGCGGACGGAAGCCAACACCCAAGTGCTGACTTTCAGCGAAATGTGTCTTAACCACAAAACAGCCCGGCCTCTGGCTCGCCCGCCCAGGAGGCTGCCAGCCGCCGGCGGTGTCACGTCCCCTTCCCTAAGGGGGTTTAGATCAGTAAAATGAGTTGGTGTTTCAACTTGTGCCGCATCAACGGTTGGGAAAGAAGGTGCTCCCTGCAGTAGGCGAAGCGGGGAGATCCGCGGGGTTGTCGATGCAATAGTCCTTATCGTCGTATCGAGCCGCGTTTGCTGAACCGGGTTTACACATGTCGTGTTTTGTGCTGCTGCTTGTTATTTCAGCTGAGTGATGTATCTCCCACTCAGGTTTTTTTGACACTCGTTTTGATTCGTTAGCGATTATCTCTCTGCATCGAGCCTGCTGCGCTTTGTAGGCGCGTGGAGCTTGGCTCTTGCAATGCTAATTCACACACGTAAGGGGGCAGGTTTGACATTATTCCGGAACCTACGTCCATTTTTTCTTTGTGTAAAGAAATGCTCCAGGATAATCTTTGGAAGAGACAGAGTAATCTTTGTACTAACTGTCCAAGAATGTTCTCTTGAACATGAATAACCGCTGGTTGAGCTGAGTGAGTTTTAATAATGGGTTTCCTGTGGCCATGCCCAGCAGACTTTCTCTTCCCCACAGACTGTGCATCCTTTCTAGAGACGTGCTCTTTTCCCCCTGTGCTGGGCGATTTATTTTGCGTGTGGGTGGTTGGTTGGTTTGTTTGTTTGTTGGAATGGCTGGAAGTGGCTATAACGCTTTTAATGAACCTTCATTATTACTCCCTTGAAAACTTTGAAAGCAGACTTCAGGTGTATTTATACTTCTCTCATGGAAAGAGATTAGAGACTCGTGTCTGAACTCTCCTCCCTTTCTGATCCTGCTCGCTCATCTGTCTTCCCTGGCCCCCAAGCAGCTGCCTTTCCCTGCCAGCCTCCATAAAATTATCCCTGGAGGCAGCAGTTCCTTGTCTACTGCAGTAACTACGTTCTCCCTGATTTCTTAATCCTTCATCTGGTATTGTTTTGCCTGAGTTGCAAACGCTTTTTTCCTCTCCTTGCAGACCTTTCTTTACTCTGTTCCTTATCTGCTGCTGCTCTTAAAACTTCTACGGTCAGAGAGCCAAACAACATCCTGAGACTGTCATCCCCATAAAGAGAATTTGCCTTCTAGCCTGAGGTTCAGCGTGATCTCTCCTGCCATCCAGGCACAAACTGAGCTAAATTGGCCAGATTAGGAGAAAGGAAAGTATCTCAAACTGTGGGATTGATGTTTTAACTTCTGCTATATCAACAGCTGGGAAAGAAGGTGTTCTCTCTCAGGCTGGACCCTTCCAGCCCAACACATTCTGCGATTGTGGTGGATGAGAAGCTCAACGTGAGCCGTCAGTGGCACTTGCAGCCCAGAAAGCCAATCGTGTCCTGGGCTGCATCAAGAGGTGCGTGGCCAGCAGGGCGAGGGAGGTGATTCTCCCCCTCTGCTCCCCTCTCGTGAGACCCCACTTGGAGTCCTGCGTCCAGTTCTGGAGCCCCCAGCACAAGAGAGATCTGGACGTGCTGGAGCGTGTCCAGAGAAGGGCCACGAGGATGCTCAGAGGGCTGGAGCACCTCTCCTGGGAAGACAGACTGAGAGAGTTGGGGCTGTTCAGGCTGCAGGAAAGAAGGCTCCGAGGAGACCTTATGGTGGCCTCCCAGTATCTCCAGGGGCTACAAGAAAGCTGGGGAGGGGCTTGTCAGGATGTCGGGCAGTGACAGGACAGAGGGAATGGATTGAAGCTGGAGATGGGTCGGTTCAGATGGGCCATGAGGAAGAAGTTCTTCCCCATGAGGGTGGGGAGACCCTGGCCCAGGTTGCCCAGAGAGGGGGTGGCAGCCCCATCCCTGGGAGTTTTTCAGGCCAGGCTGGATGGGGCTCTGGGCAGCCTGATCTAGTGGGGGATGTCCCTGCCCATGGCACAGGAGGTTGGAACTAGGTGATGTTTAAGGTCCCTTCCAACCCTGACAATTCCATGATTCTCCAGAACAGGTTAAATGTCAAGATCCACAGTGTTGCCGATGCCATCTAGCACTTGAACCAAATCGTTTGAGAGCTGATACTCCTCTAATGCTTTCCCATCAGCAGGAGAGAGCTGAGGACCTCATGAGATATGTCCTAAACATATACACCTGGGTGTGGCTACAGGACTGAGAAGCATTGGTGTGAGTTTACGTTGGGGTTCTGTGACTGCAGGCCTTGGTCAAACACCAGTACCAACCCTTTGGACCAGCTTCAGCTGGGATGTGCTGCTAAAGCTCTCGTGGAACAGGCAAGGCTGAAATGCTGCATGAGAAGTTGGGCAGGGAATAACTTGATGAAATACAACAAGGGAAAATGTCGGGTCCTACATTTGGGCAGGAACAACCCCAGGTTCCAGCACAGGTTGGGGGCTGCCCTGCTGGAGAGTAGCACAGGGAAAGGAACCTGGGGGTGCTGGTGGGCAGCAGGATGGCCATGAGCCAACAGTGTGCCCTCGTGGGCAAGAAGGCCAAGGGCATCCTGGGCTGTGTTAGAAGGGGAGTAGCCAGTAGGTGGAGAGAGGTCCTCCTGCCCCTCTGCTCTGCCCTGGTGAGGCCACATCTGGAATATTGTGTCCAGTTCTGGGCCCCTCAGCTCAAGAGAGACAGGGAACTGCTGGACAGAGTCCAGCACAGGGCAACTGGGATGATGGAGGGAGTGGAGCATCTCCCTGGTGAGGAAAGGCTGAGGGAGCTGGGGCTCTTTAGTTTGGAGAAGAGGAGCCTGAGGGGTGACCTCATTCATGTTTACAAATATCTAAAGGGGGAGTGTCACGAGGATGGAGCCAGGCTCTTCTCGGTGACACCCAATGACAGGACAAGGGGTAATGGGCTGAAACTGGAACAGAAGAGGTTCCGCTTAAACTGGAGAAGAAACTTCTTCTCAGTGAGGGTGCCGGAGCCCTGGCCCAGGCTGCCCAGAGAAGTTGTGGAGTCTCCTTCTCTGGAGACATTCCAGACCCGCCTGGACACGTTCCTGTGTAGCATTATCGAGGTGTTCCTGCTCTGGCAGGGGGATTGGACTGGATGGTCTTTCGAGGTCCCTTCCAATCCCTGGTATACTGTGATTCTGTGAAGGGAAGCCATCAAGGAATCTGAAACCTTCACACTCACAGGGGAAAGGAGAATAGTTCAGAGTTAAAATAGCATGAAGAAAGGTAGTCACGGTGAAAGGAGACTGTTGTTTTGCCTGCGCACAGAAGGCGAACTGGTTCAAGTGCCTTAAATGAGTTTAAGGAAGCAGCCCAAACCCTGTTGGAGCAAGTGAGGTCTCCGGGGGTGGTTACTGGCCTCTGTCAACTCAGCACAGGTCAATTTGTTACTGGCTTGCAGAGCTGCCTGGGGTATCAGCACGAAATGTGTTTACTTTTTTTTACATTTAGTAAGGAAAGAAAGAAAGGGACTGTGCCTTCAGAAAGTAAAAGCATTAAACGATCTCTTTTGTAAGAGCAAAGTACACCTTCGAGTCCTCGTAATGTTTAAATATTTAAAATATGAAGTCACTCAGTGCTGCCTTACCACCCACCTACTGGGGCCTGTTTCTCTTCCGATCTTACCCTTCAGTTGTGTCGAAGTTACATTATACAGCTCCACCCTGCAGCCGTTTCCTGCTCAGCTCCTTAGTCTTTTCTGAGTTTTTTTTTCCTCCTCTCCTTTTCTGTTTTTCCTACAGCTCCATTTCTTTTTAGCCACAGTTCCTAAATGGCTTCTGCTCCCTTACTCTGCTCTGCCCAAATCAAACTCCGTCCCCGTTTCTTTTTTCCTGCGTGGGATAAGTGCTAATCTCCTCCAGCCCGCAAAGCAACGCAGGGCATCTTTTTATAGCCCTGAAAAAGAAGAGAAGGAGGTGAACTTTGCGAAGAACGTACAAACTGGGTCAGAACAAGGGTCCCTCTGACCCGCTGTGCCGTTTCCAACAACGATCTGGGGGTGCAGTTAAGAACAAGACAGACATTTATGACGTTCCTTTCTCCTGGAATCATCTCAGTCTCCACCAGTTTTCAAGTCGTCTGCTTGCAACCCCCAGTAAATCTCTTCTAAGGCTTTGTCTAGTCGCGTCTTGATCCCGTGTGGACCTTGCATGCAGGGCAGCTTTTGGGAAGGAGTCTTGCAGGTCAGTTGTTTACCTGGGCTGTTCCCCGTGGGGCTGTGGCCAGGAAAAGCCGCTCCGGCATCGAAGGAAAAGGAATGCGACCTGCCCCCACCCCAGTCACGCTTTTTTGGCTTCTGCAGAACTGCCTTGAGCGGTAGGAAAATTGCTGGCTTAGATTATTTCAAGCCGAAGCTATCCTGTGGCTTGGTTTGTTTTGGTTATGAATCATAATTACGAGCACATTATTCTCGCGCCGATGAGTGCCCGCGCTGGTGCTGTAGCAAAGGGCAAGATGGCTTCCTTTAAATAAACGCGTGGCAGGGCCACTGCTGCTCCATATCCCCCACCTCCTCCAGTCTGAAGACAGACTGGTCTTGTATAATATAAAAAAACCAAGCAAGCAACAACATTTCAGCTGTTCTTTAACAACCTTTTGCATGTGTCCAGCCTCGGCACAAGACGATTGCCTTTCACCGAGCACGAGTCGAGCTGAACTAACTCTTGCTTGGACTACCTCGGGTTTGCTGCCGCTTGCAAGGATGCCCATGGACTCTTAGGGTGCTTCAGCTGGTCAGTGGTGACTTGTTACACCTCAATGAGCTGCCACCCCAGCCTTTGAGCCCTACAACTGCTTCATACCAGGGGCTGCAGCAACACTTTGCATTAAAAAAATCCCCAAAACGTACGGCTCAGGACTGTTTGCATAGCTGCTTAGAGTTAGAAAAGTTTGTGCCTGTCAGCGCTAAAATGTATGTTTTCCTGAGTGTTCTCTTGTGATGCCTTCTAATATTTATTGGATCGAGCCTGGTTCCCACAAGAACTCAAAATAGTTGTCTGGGTTTGAACCGACGCGGTCTTCCTCAGCTCTGCCGCCCTGCAGCCATGCCAGCCCTCTCCCATGGCTTCTGGAATTCTTGTGTCCCGACCGCTTTCCCCCGAGAGCGTTCAAAATAGGTATCATGGGGGAAGGGGCTTGTGGAAGTTGACACTAAGTGGAAACAGTGATTAAATCCAACTCGTTTTGGCTGAGCTTGGAGCTTTTTGCTCCTTGCTCGGAAAGGTTCAAGAAGTTGAATGTTCTCTTGGAGCCCTCAAGAGCCTGGTTTTGTGGGAACTTTAAAATGTCAGGTAAAGTTAATCCTAAAGGGTCAGTGGTTCATTAAAGCACCCAGAGGCAGTGGCCTTCGCTTTGGTGCAAAAAGCTGCTGTGCAGACGGCTTTATCCTCAAGTCTAGTCTCTATGAGGAAAGGCTGAGGGAGCTGGGGCTGCTTAGGCTGGAGGAGATTGAGGGGAGACCTCATTGCTCTCTGCAGCTGCTTGAAAGGAGATTGTAGAGAGGCAAAGGTTGGTCTCTTCTCCCTCATGGGGAGTGATAGGACGAGTGGAAATGGCCTCAAGTTGCACCAGGGGAGGTTCAGGTTGGATATGAGGGACAATTTCTGTACTGAGAGGGTTGCCAGGCACTGGCACAGCCTGCCCAGGGAGGGGCTGAGTCGCCATCCCTGGAGGGGTTTAAGAGACGGGTAGATACTGCATTGAAGGACATGGTTTAGTGGGGTTGATAGGGCTGGGACAAAGGTTGTACTGGATGCTCTTGAAGGTCTCTTCCAACCAAAACTGTTCTGTGATCTGTGATTCTGTGAGACACTGCTTTCCTGTAAGCGTGGCTACTGTTTACAACATTTGCTTCCTTTCTCTCTTCTCTTTGAGTGTGATCCAGATACCCAAACTCTTATTCGTGGCGTTTTTTATGCTCGTACTTTTCCACCTGGTCATAGTAACATCTCTGCTTAGTTTTTTCATGGTGGTGGCTTTTCTGCAACACAGCTCCTTTCTGAGCTTGGGACCAAAATTGCTGAAGAGGATGTGAACTATTTAGAATAAAGCCTGCCTGAAGAATCCCCTAAGCCTTTAGAGGTACCCGCTATCAACTGTACGGCTAGGATGACACGATCAAGTGAGTCAAAAATGTATTTATGAATATGGCGTCTGAGCTCCAACTCGAAATTTTGTCAGCTGGTACCTCCTAAGCGTTGCGCGGAAGATTCATTTCGCCTAACTTGGGGCGCCGAAAAGCCGATCGCTTAAATCTGAGCCGCGCGCGAGGTTCCTTTATAGCCGACGCAGAAGCAGAGGCGCCTCGCTGCCATAGCCAAGCCAGCTTCGAATGCCTGGCTGGAGGTGTCAGCATCCCTCCAGGAGTGACAGGGGAGCCTGGACAACTGCCTCCTCCTCAGGGGGCTGACAGATGACACGAGCCCTGGCCTGGCTACGCAACCCCGGCAGGAAAAGGGGAGCCGAGGTTTGGCATGTGCTGGTGGCGCGGTTGTATTTCTGTTCCTGGTTTTTAATTGTTTAGGATTACCTCCTAGCTCATCGTTCATACGGGGAGTCGCGCGCGCGGCTGACAGACCTGATTGACAAGGGCCTGGTGCGCGAAACTCGGCGGCTTGAGAGGTTGGGGGGAGGATTTTAGCCCTGCCACGGGGAGCTGAGCTCTTCTGCCAGAGATGATCCTGTGGCAGCGAGAGCGCTCGCGACGGCTGCTGACGAGCAAAATATTTTGTCAGCAGCTGCGCTGCTTCTCCCTACAGTCCTCCTCCCCCTCCGCCTCAGCATTTACATCATGTCTCTGGAAAGGAGGGTACAACCAGCTCTGTGAGGTGGGCGGAATTCCTACACGTGGCGTGCGCTTCATCAAGTGTCGGGAGGTGTTAGCTCCGTCAGGAGCTTTCGTTTTAATAAAGGGGAATAAAGTTTTTCCTAGTGATGGGTTATTGCCATAATCCTCTTACATACCTGCTTGCAGAACTGGAGCTCTTTTTGTCCAGCTCTGCCCTGCGTGTGCCGTAAGGCTGCCTCGGGGGGAGAGTCAACTCTTGCTGCTCTTCCACAGCAAAGCGTGGGTGGAGGCGAGGAAGGTCTCGTTAACGTCTCCAGTGAAGACATTGATGCTGATGAATCTGCAGAGACCCTGAAAGAAGGACTGGACTCACGGAGCCCCGCAGTTTGGGCTCGTGCCTAGAGCTATTGCTCCTCAGCTTCACGTGAGGTGCTCCCTAAGGCATCCAGATTGTCTTTGTTTCCTCGGCAACACAGGTTCCCTGGGACGTTTGGGGTGTTCCCACCACCAAGGCACCTGAGGACCCCAGCAAGCCAGCTCACGAGCAAAACCAACCAAAGGTTTTCCTACCCAGGCTTACGTTTGCTGCCAGTGCCAACGTTCGCACAGTTGCGTTGTAAACTGAGTCACTGAAGGGGCTCCTCTCTCTTCCAAATAGTCCTCCCAGAGGCTCTGGGTGCCTGTTCCACTTCAGCGCTCAGAGGACGGTGTGACGCAGCGCGTCGTTTGACTAGAAGCCTTTGAAAAATTCCCCCCGAGAGTTGACGCTGAAGCAACTTGAACAGTTGGAGAGGGAGCGGGGTGGGAAAGAGAGGAGGCTTGACCACGCGCTACCGAAAAGACCTTCTCTGTCTCCTGCAGAAAGCTCTGGCTGCCAGCCCTAGCAACAGTGCTTGGGGAGCTTTAGCATTTCCCAAATTTGCCTTGGAGCAGGTACCCGGCTGGGCAGGGAAGTGTGAAGGCAAAGTGGAAGGAAGATGCTTGGGTCACAAGGGAAGTCTGTGGTGAGAAGATATCACTTCAATCCTCAGATGAAACTAGATGTTGCTGCGTTGGCTGCGGGGAGGCTGTTAATATGCAGCCCCGGAGAGGTCGGGCGTGTGATTATTTCAGGATATCAGTGCATGTTTAATCTCCTTAGGGCTTATCTGCCCATGTTCAGTGCTGCTGTCTATTGCTCCTTCAGACAAATAGCTCTAATGTTCCACCAAAACCAGCGAGGAGCAAATGCTGCTAAAATGGAAAAATCACCTTTCCCGTTCAGTCTGCGCTGAACCTCATAAAACCGTTTCACCGAAAATTTGATGTTCTCTCTATAATTTAAACCCGCCCGGAGTGTCTGAAGGCGCTTCCTTTTAGAAGCAGAGGTTGTTCCAACGTGCAAGAACAAAATAATGGCTATTCCAGAGCGTCTGAAAAAGCACGAGAAGTTCTCAGCCCGGCGGTAGCGCTGCTCGCTCCCGTCCAAGACGGATCGAAGCGTTTCCCATCGCCGCTCGGCTCCGCTGCCGCGGCTTTTCGTGGCCGTGCTGCTTGCAAGCCGAGGCTGCTAGAATTACTAACTGCCCCCACGTTGCAAACCCCGATGCCACCAGAAAGTTATTGCAGCTTTCTAAACCCCGTTTCCAGAGAGCGACCCGTCGTCCTTGCGCTCTCGAGATAATTGCAGCTTTAAGGAGCCCGCTTGGATTTGGGCGCTCCTGGCAGCGAAACCATTAACGAGGTGGCATTAACGACGCGGCGGAGTTCACCGGCACCATTTTTCCTTTGGGCCGTTGAAGCACTGAGTTCTTCTGTCTTGCTTTTTAGATATTGAAAATGTCTGTCAATAGATTTTTTTGATTTTTTTTTTTTCTTCAAGTAAGGCTTTTACCCTGCAGCTTTTCGAGATAAGGGACCGTGACAAGCGGTGCCGTAAGTGCCCTTAGTCAGAGTTTGTTTGCACAGTGCTTGGGAGGCCTCGTACACCAGCCAAGGCCTCTGGATATTGTTGAAGTGGAAATATTAACTATAGTAAGTTGGAAATCCAGAGGCTCTTTTTTCCCCACCCCTGCAGAAAAGCTTTAAATTAAAATTCAAAAGACTCTTTGTGGAGCTTTGCTGTTCTTGTTCAAAACAGGACTCACCAGTGGGGCTTGCTCGTTTTGGGGACTTATTTTTAAGCCGTTCGTGTTGCTGTAATATTCACCATCTTAGTACTTAACCAGTGCAAGTGGTTTACATTTAAGAACAGCTTGCTCTGAAAACAAAACAACAAAAAAAAAAAAAAAAGAGGGGAGTTGGAAGTCAGAGGGGAAGGAAACACGGAATTGCTGCCCAGCCTGAAGAATGTATTTTGGAACTTTAAAAAAGTTAAGAGAACTGCCAGATCAAAGCATTTCTGCAGTTTCCTGGATAAGTCATCAAAAAATAAGTACGAAAAAAAAAAGAAGAAAAACGAGTGCAGGCTGTCGAATGGTGCTGACTAGGCGGTGTGGATTTACAGTAAAAAGGGAGAAAAATGCTTCAAATAACATTAATGGGAACTTGCTCTGAGCTGACGAGTGAAGCTTTTCTGTGCTTTACCCTCTAGTCTGACTAATGGGAATCCATTCTAGCACGCCCTTTGCGGACGTCTTCTGCATTTTTGTTGACCCCAAAATTTTTATTTACGGCTTTTTTTTCCTCCGTCAAAAAAAAAAAAAAAAACAGCAAAAGTCAGCACAAAAAAAGAAAAAGCCTCTCTGGCGAAGACAAGCAAGACAAAGGTGCTTAAGACACAACACCCTGTTGGACAGAAACATTTGCTTTTTGATGAATTGAGGAAAGAATAGATGTGGGTTTTTCACTGCTGTTTACCCTTTCCTTCTCAGCTTCCCAATGTGGCCGGCCCTGGAGGGACTCATCGACCTTGAAATTAAACTGTGAGGACAAATTTGGCTGCCGTTGGTCCAGCCCTAAGGACCTGGGCTGGCGAGAGGCTCCTGATGTTTATTCAAGGCAAGCAGTGAACAATGACTCTTTCCTGAGGCCGGCCTCACCGTGAAACAATCGAGCCTGCCCTATCAATACCTTATCTCCTAAATTGCCCAAACTTCCTCTATTAAGATTATTGGGGCCCCATCTCCTCCCCTGCTCTGCTGCCCAACAGGTTTTGTGTTCAGGACTTCCCCTGCCTTCTTTCAGTTTTTACCAACCCTGCTCGAAAATCCGAACGCCACGCGCTCTGTTCGGGTTCAAAAATATTTCGTAGCTAATCTCATCAGCGTGGCAATCTCTGTTTTAACAGGCTCTGGAAAGATTTAGTCTTGGCAAGGCTGGCAGTATCATCATTTACTGGTAAGCAGCCTGGAACATTCATTTCTTGAAGCAGAGGGGATCAAAACAGAAGGGTTTGTTCTTTCTGCACAGGATTGCCCTTCCCCTGCTCTTTAGTTTGGAGAGATTTACTTCCCCGGCGTGTTGCCGCAACGTTTTTACATATCTCGAGAATTATTTTTGCGCGTTCGCGTAATCGTCTCCGTAACCCTGAAGTTCTTAATCGCTTCAAAATAGGTTTCAAAGGTGCGTGAATCAGCCAGCTCTAATTAACCCTTTCCGCTTGTCTCGAGCCTGCCAAGATAAGGAGAGTCTGTATCTGCTCATCCTGCCTTAAACAAGGAAATTATGCTGGAGATAGTCTATCAAGAACAATCTTTTTCCGAGGAAGTGACTGAACGGTCACTAAGTGACAGCTTCAGTCTTTTCGCTGGGGTGACACAGCAGGGATACCCGTGGATGTCCCTACAATTGGGCTGGGCTCTTGCAAGTGCTTTGCGGTAAACACAGCAATTAACTACACCCAACACAATTCTTTGTGCTGCTGCCTTTAGGTGCTAAAACATGACACCCAGGCCACTCTGTGCTTGTTTCAGTTAATCCTGGAGCGATGACCAACAGCGCAGGGCTCCGGCACGCAGCTCAGCTTCTTCTCGCGTTGGGTTGCTGCGTCCAGTTCTGGAGCCCCCAGCACAAGAGAGATCTGGACGTGCCGGAGCGTGTCCAGAGAAGGGCCACGAGGATGCTCAGAGGGCTGGAGCACCTCTCCTGGGAAGACAGACTGAGAGAGTTGGGGCTGTTCAGTCTGCAGGAAAGAAGGCTCCGAGGAGACCTTATGGTGGCCTCCCAGTATCTCCAGGGGCTACAAGAAAGCTGGGGAGGGGCTTGTTAGGATGTCGGGCAGTGACAGGACTAGAGGGAATGGATTGAAGCTGGAGCTGGGTCGGTTCAGATGGGCCGTGAGGAAGAAGTTCTTCCCCATGAGGGTGGGGAGACCCTGGCCCAGGTTGCCCAGAGAGGGGGTGGCAGCCCCATCCCTGGGAGTTTTTCAGGCCAGGCTGGATGGGGCTCTGGGCAGCCTGATCTAGTGGGGGATGTCCCTGCCCATGGCACAGGGGGGTTGGAACTAAATGATCTTTAAGGTCCCTTCCAACCCTGACAATTCTGTGATTCTCTGCATAAGGTAAAACTTCCCGAATTGCTCTTACGGCCGCGGCCGACTTCGAATTCACCAGTTCTTGTCTTCTGACTCTTGACAGGCCTTGCGAGTGATGCCCGTCGGAGCGCTGCAGTCGTGAGTCATTCGTTTGCACGTAATAGCGAGGGGTAGTCATGCAGGTGACTAAACTTGGCTCTGGATTTTTGAAGAGCTTTGCAGGCTCAAGCAGAGCTACCAGCAGGGGAAAAAAAAAAAAAAACAAAAACCCAACAAGCAATTCTGCAGCCAATTATCCCAATGACCATTGCTTAAACGGTGCCTCCCCGAGGCTCAGCTAGCAAACAGTGACTGGAGAGGGGACACTGGGAGATGCGATGAAGCTTTGAGGTTGCAGAAGCAAAAGGTCTTTTCTCCACTGAGCACAAGAGTCTGCTTCCCTCGATGTCTGCCTGTTTGCCGCTCCTGACGGCTCCTGGAAGATCTCAGCTCCCCACACGTGGCCAAAGACAGGAGGATCAGTAAGATCTCTTTCCAGCACAGAAGGCTCATTCCTATAAACAAAACAGGGTCAGGAAACGTCTGTGATACCAAGATCTAGAAGAAATAAGAGAATTTCTACTCCCACAACACCATTGGTGTGAGAAGGGGCAGTCTCTGATTTTTCCTTTTCTCTCTTCTCTTGATTGAGTCCACTTATTAGGCTTATTAGAAGAGGAAAGGAGCTGGTCTCTAACAGGCTCTGTTGTTGCAGAAGATCTGTTTGGAGGACCGACGGGAGCAGATATTTCTCTATTTCATGCTTTTTGGGGGAAGGATTAGCTGCATTTCTCCCCAGAGCTGAGTGACCAAGGGACAAAGTTTAGATGACGGAGAAATTTCTCTCCAGCTCCCGGGCACAACTGGCAACTGAGCTGCCTGTAGATTGTTGAACCTTAATCCTACTGTACTCCTCACCCCTCCACCTCCTTTTAAAATGCTGAGTTTTCCAAGTTAATGCCTCTCACACACATGTACACCTACGAACCTAAGAGGACATGATGATAGCTGTAGAATGCCTTGAAATTGGAGCTTTTTGAAAAGCTGCTGTAGCCAAACTTAATTATACCCAACGAAATCTCCGTTTGGTCGGAAGCTGAGTGCTCAGATACCAACGGGCCAACCTCACGCTGGTTCTCAACCGCAGCTTTGTACCCACGGTCCCATCACTCCCCACGGGCAGGGAGTCACAACTCGGGGCACACCCAGGAGCCCAGATAATGCAGCTGGGGCAGCCCACATCCATACTGGGGTGACTGGGAGGTACTCTGAGCAGTTTGCAAGCCTCGTGTGCCTTCCAGGCGCCACAATTTGACTGCCTCTGGTGTCAGAGATCAAGATTCGTGGAATAAAATTGTGCTCCTGCTTCCTGGCTCTGGCCATTCTGGGAGCTCTTTGTAGCAGTTTCCAGAGCGTTAATTATCTCTTTGCTTTTTCTATCCGTAGTTAAGGAAGGTTTAATCAAACTCATAAATTTTGGTCTGGGCAGCCGAGCAGGTTAGATGTTGGGATTAAACAGTGAGGGTTTTCTCCTTTCTCGTGAGAAAAAGTGGCTCTATTTTAAATTTCAAAGAAATCCGATGCTCGTTCCCAGATTTTTCTTCCTGAGCGGTATGTACTCTTCTAAATCCCAAATAATGTTTCCTTCCAGAACTTTCTTCCCCACCTTAGCGATCGATGTACTGGTATGCACTTCTTGGAAATGTGACTTTCCTTTCTGGTGCAGTGGCACAGACAGAGCGACTGAATTAAAAGCTTTTGAATCATAGAATCACAGAATGTCTTAGGCTGGAAGGGACCTCAGAGATCATCTGATCCACCCCTGCCATGGGCAGGGACGCCCTGAACCAGCCCAGGCTGCTCCAGGTTCATCCAACCTGGCCTTGAGCATCTCCAGGGAGGGGGCAGCCACAGCCTCTCTGGGCAACCTAGTCCAGAGTCTGGCCACCCTCGGGCTGAACAATTTCTTCCCAAGATCCAGCCTAAACCCCTTCTCCTCCAATTTAAACCCATTTCCCCTTGTCCTGTCGCTGGACACTCTGGCACAAAGTCCCTCCCCAGCCTCCCTGTAGGTTCCTCTTGGTTACAAGGTCCCCCCGGAGTCTTCTCTTCTCCAGCTGAACACCCCCAGCTCCCTCAGCCTGTCCTTGCAGCAGAGCTGCTCCAGCCCCTGGCTCAGCTTTGTGGCCTCCTCTGGACTCGTCCCAACAGCTCCATGTCCCTCTTACGGTGGGGACACCAGAACTGAACTCAGTATTCGAGGTGGGGTCTCACCAGAGCAGAGCAAAGGGGGAGAATCCCCTCTCCTGCCCTGCTGCCCACCCTCCTCTGGATGCAGCCCAGGGCAGGGTTGGTCTCTGGGCTGCAGGAGCGCCCTGATCCTAAGTTACCTGAAGCTCATGTGGTCTGAGCAGCAGCTTCCTCTGTTTTTACCTAAGTCTTAATTCCTGTGTGTGGTACTTTGAACAAGCTTGGGGGGTTTTATATTTCTATATTTTTTACATTTTTAGTATTTATTTTAGATATCTGTACACTTAGATATGTGCTCCTGTTCCACGGCATCTACCGAGGTGGCCAAAGAGCTCTCAGTCCCTGTCTTGATCAAAGTGTATCATTTTCTGCTAAGCCTGCTTCATATTTTTATACGTATCGGACACATTCCTTCACCACCAGCAGGGAATGAAGAGAAGGTGCCCTTCTTGCACATCGTGGTCTCGTCTTTTTGGGACCGGGTGCCACACAACTGTTTGGGGTCATTCCCTTGGGTCCTCCCCCAAAAGGAAATCTGCTGCCCAGACACTGGTCCTTCCTCAAGTGAGGAGAATTATTGGTTGGACTCGATGATCCCAAAGGTCTTTTCCGGCCTGAATGATTATATGATGATTCTATTACGATTCTATGATTCTGTGAACAGGGCAGGCATTCAGCGGTTGGTTAGATTTCTTCTCCGATTTGAGATTGAAGTAGAACAGTGTCAGGTGTATTAGCGAGCGTACGCTAAGCAAAGGGTCAGCATATTCATAGAATCATAGAACAGTTCAGGCTGGAAAAGACCCTTGGGATCATCGAGTCCAACCATTAACCCTACACTACAAGTTCACCCCTAAACCATCTCACCCAACACCACATCTCAGCGACACTTCAACACATCCAGGGATGGCGACTCAACCCCCTCCCTGGGCAGGCTGTGCCAGGGTCTGACCACTCTTTCCGTGAAGAATTTCTTCCTCATGTCCAGCCTAAACTTGCCCTGTTGCGACTTGACCCCATTCCCCCTGGTTCTGTCCCTAATGACCTGTGAGAAGAGACCAGCACCAACCTCTCTACCATGTCCTTTCCAGTAACTGCAGAGCATGATGAGGTCCCCCCTCAGCCTCCTCTTCCTCAAACTGAACAGTCCCAGCTCCCTCAGTCGCTCCTCGTAAGGTCTATTCTCCAGGCCCTTCACCAGCTTTGTTGCCCTTTTCTGCACTCGCTCCAACACCTCGAGATCCCTCTTACACTGAGGTGCCCAGAACTGAACACAACACTCAAGGTGTGGCCTCACCAGTGCTGAGCACAGGGGGACAATCCCCTCCCTGCTCCTGCTGGTCACACAATTTCTGACACAAGCCAGGATGCCGTTGGCCTTCTTGGCCACCTGGGCACACGCTGGCTCATATGTATTTCTGGAGGAAAAGTGTTAATAAGCTCACCTTTGCGTAAAATGTTTGCTTCGTCACCAAAAGCATCTCGCGTTCCTTCGCGTCTCGCTCCCGATCAGGGACACTTCATAAAATGTTTCTCCCGTTGCTCTGCAGTGGCCGGTAGAAACGCAGAAATATTTTCTGGGTGCTTGACTTATATTTTCCAGAGATCAATCCAGAACACCCCACCCTACACAAACCTTTTGCAGGCAAATGCTTTTTATTTTTTTTTCTCTTTCGCTACGGATTGCTGCCGACGTTAAATACTCCTGACGCTCTGGGAGATGAAGTTTCAGTAATGCCCGAGCAATGCGGGAGTGTGAAAGTCGGAAGGATTTGCAGTCCTAGATTATTTCCAGGTTTTTGATAATCCCGTGGGATCTCAGTACAAAGAAAAAAAAGGTGCAGCTGGCAAGGAGATGCCTTTTCTGTCTGAGTTTTTGACAGCAAGGGGGAAATCTCCCCGTTGGGTGATGCAGCTGGCTGCCTTTGAGGAAAAAAAAAAAATAAAAAAGTGTGTGGCCCGTTTGGGACTAAAATTCTACATGCAGAAACTCGGCGACAGACACAAAAAAAAAACCAAAAAAAAAAAACGTTTCTCCATCCTACGGCCAGAATAAGCTTTAAAAACTTGTTGCTGGAAACATACCTTAAGTCCACCAGACAGTGAAAGTTGGAACGTAACTTGTTTGCTTAACTCGGCGCTAGCACAATAAATGACTTGCATAAGGCAATTGGTTCGCCATTGTTCAAAGAGCAAGGATTATACAAACGGGCTATTGTGCGCGGTGCTTTTCTGGTGGTTTAACTTTCTTGGATCGAGGAGGACTTAATGAAAGACCACAACTCAATTCCTGGTTGTAATTTTCTGGGAAACTACAAGGCTGCATTGTCAAAGGTGCAGGTTGTTGCCTCCTCCTTTCATTTCAGCTTCGTTAACCTCGGAAAACGGGGCCACAATATTATTATTTTTTTATTATTGTTATTATTGTTTTATCCTTCCTCTTGGTCAGGTTGGCAGGTTTGTGGTGGAAGAGAGATTTTCCTCCAGATCAGCCTGCAGGGCCCGGTGGGAGGTTTTTGCCACGGAGCCATTTATTGTAGTAAACTGGGATTTTTTAATCTAACACCTGAGATCATCGTGAGGAACGCCGGCAACCCTTTTGGTCTCTCCTTCCCAAAGCCTTTGTCTTTGGACAAAATCCCATATCATTGTCTTTGCAGCTTTCTGTGCTAGGAGCTTAAGACAGACGATACCATCAAAGCTGTGGAAAACAGGCGTTTATCAATGGCTACAGCAACCTAGAAGTTATTTACTTAATTCCATTTTTTTTTCTGCTCACAGGCACCCTCTCAGACGAGGCAGCTCTTTCACGTTTCTGACTCCGGGACCGCACTGGGACTTCACCCTGGTGAGTAAAACAACTCGTGGGTGCGTATTGCAAAAACGGGAATACAGAGGTGAAGGTCTCCTCTGCCTGGAGGAGAGGGAAAATCAACGTATTTCTCTCTACCTGGCTGGAGGTTTTCTGAGGCTTCTAAGCTTTAGCTGGAGGGTGCTTTTTGCACATAAGGATTAAGAGAAGGCAGGATATCCTGGACACTGGTTTCTTTATAAACTTCTTACTTTCTGATGTGTCTCAGCAGTCCTGCTAAGCTGGCAATGCAATAACCAATAAGTAAAATATGGTGGAGAAGTAAACTGGGTTTTTTGTTCTTTCTTTAAATGCAAAAAGCTGGATTTCTTTGGTGGAGAGAAACTACAGAAAAACGTGCAAGCACATGGCCTAACTGCTGTAAGCTTCTACTCTCTTCTCTCCATCCTTTAACTTCCTTCCTCGGGAAGTGGTTCACCCTTGTTTCCAAGGGCGTGTAGCGACAGGACGAGGGGCAACAGTTTTGAACCGGCGCAGGATAAATTTAGATTAGATATGAGGAAGAAGTTCTTGGAGGGCTGAAGAAGCTTTGCTGTGAGGACAGGCTGAGGGAGCTGGGGTTGTTCAGCTTGGAGAAAATTCCAGGATGACCTAATAGCGGCCTTCCAATACGTGAAAAGAGCTGCAGGAAAGCTGGAGAAGGGCTTTTTACAAGGGCTTGTAGTGATAGGACAAGGAGCAATGGCCTGAAACTGCAAGAGGGCAGATTTAGATTAGTTAGAAGGAAAGAATTCTTCACCGTAAGAGTGGTGAGGCACTGGAGCAGGTTGCCCAAAGAGGTTGTGGATGCCCCATCTCTGGAAGTGTTCAAGGCCAGGCTGGGTGGGGCTTGGAGCAACGTTGGGTGGTGGGAGAGAGATGTCCCTGCCCATGGCACGGGGGTTGGAACTAGATGATCTTCAACCTTAACCATTCTATGATTCTGTGATTCTTTATACTGAGGGTGGTGAGACCCAGGCACGGGTTGCCCAGAGAGGTGGTGGAGGCTCCATCCCTGGAGACATTCAAGGTTGGGCTTGATGGGGCTCGGAGCAACCTGACCTGGTCAAAGATGTCCCTGCTCACTGCAGGGGGTTGGACTAGGTGGCCTTTAAAGGTCCCTTCCAGCCCAACACGTTCTATAATTCTATGAAAAACCAGCAGAGACACTGATCACTTGGTCCCTTCCAGCCCAACACATTCTCTCATTCTACATCCAGCCTCTAGAGCTGGTGGAGGCAGCTGGACCACTCCGGAGACGGGCTCAGAGGACCCACACTGGGTTTCTGTTCTGAATTGCTGCTTCAGGTCTGTCCCGCTTCGTGCGCTGTGACTTCCAAGGCCCTTAGGCAGCTGAAGGAGGTGGAGGGTGCCTGGTGTCGCATATCTTGTCCTATCTTAAAACTCATTTTCATGAGCTGCCTACGGTGATGTGTCCCTCACTGCCGCTGGAAGCTGTGCTCACCAAACTCACCTGCCTGAAAACTTCTGCCGTGCCGAAAACAAACCGACACATTCCAGATGAGCCGATGCAGCTGATGGCACGGGCTGTGGGGATGCCTGTGTTGGCACAAGGAAAAGCGTGAGAACGTGCCTGGAGGTGGGGAAAAGGAGGGGGCTGCCTTTTAGAAAGGAAATTCCACCTAAAATCAGCCGAAGCTTCTTGCACCTGCACATTTAGACGGGCGCTTTGCCGGCCATGCCTTGAAGGGCGGCGATGTGTGATTTTGAAGGTGCACAAACACCACTCCAGCATGGGAGTGGATTAAACAAAACCATAATGTCTTGTAGTTTTGCCTTTTCCCTAATTTTAGAGCCTTTTGTCTGGTGACTGCAGCTATATTAAGCGCACGTTTGAATATTACAAAGCCCGAGGAATCATATTCTTTCCCATTTCAAAAGATAATGTCACAAATTAAAAGCATTTTTAATTGAGTTTCAAGTTATTCCTGTTCTTTGCATGTTTTTTTATCTGCTTTTATTTGACATTGCACATCTTCAGCTTAACTCTAAATTAGTTACACCGGATTGTATGTCATGACAGACTGCAAAAACTGGAGAAACTGTTTTTGTAGGACTTAATTGCTTTGTCGACCTTCCTCCGTCGTGTCCTTCATCAACCTGGTCCACTGCCACCTCTCCAAGAACTCTACATTTCTTGGTGTCGTATCTCACGTGTGTGACACAAGAAGGGGTTTTTTTCCCCACAACCACCAAGTATGCATCCACTAGTCACAAATGGTGCCATGGTTTGTGCACGGTTTGGCCAAAAATCTGTGAAAACTACCTGGCCTGAGCCCTGGGGACGCGGGTGACTAAGCCAAACGTCTTTTTCATGCCTGTAGAGGGTTGAAAGAGAAGTTGCGCGCGTTCGGTGTAATTCTAAGACTAACGTAGTTTGGGTTAAAACGTCCTCTGGATGGCTTCTGACTGGAAGCGACGTTACTCATCGTCTGCTTTCCTCTCTTTTCATAAAAGAGGATTCGTTTCGGAGAAACGGGCGCTTGATCTTTGTTGACTTAACGGTCCTGATGCACATTCCTCACCTGAAGCCTTATTGGTGTTTTATGACTTCAGGTGGGCAATAAGCAGCAAAAACCAGACTGATCCCTCCAGAACAAAATATCCTGGGTTTAGGCAAAAGCCCTGTAGTAGGAGAGAAGGAAAGCTAGATGACTGGAATTGTTTTCAAATTGAAAACCAGCACTCGCTTTAAAAAGGCTCCCGGAGCTTTAATTGGAATCCTTGAAATGTAATTAACATTCATGCTCCTGGCGTTATTCAGGTCTTGCTAAAAGAAAGTCACAAAATATTTAGATTTCCCCTCCTGATTAGCATTTTTTTTATGCTTCGCCTTCACAGTGCCTCTTTGAGAGCCGAGATCACGCTTTGTTTTTTTTTTTTTTTAACGCTTTAATAACTTCCGTCGAAGTAACTTTTTCCACGCGGCTGGAGTCGCGTGAGAAGGTTAACGGATCGCGTCTCCGATCGTGACCGTCTCGAAAACGCGAGAAAACGCCACCGCCGCGGCCGTCGCTTTTTTTTTTTCCCCTAGCGTGTGGCTTTCAAAGCGCCCCAGAGCTGAGCGGTCTGAAGAGGCCGTTTTCTTGGAATCGTCTTTCTGTTCTGGCACCGCACGGGAACGATACGGTTGGCTCCGGAGCGAAACGTCGAAGTGGTTTTTTTTGCGTGAAACTATCTTGGGCAAAGGAAACGGGGTCCAGCCAATGCACTACTTATTGCATAAGTCTAGCCGGTTTAAAAACAAACCTTTGGCTTTCCGTTCGTGTCTGGGCTTTGGTCTGGAGCTGTATGTTCAAGATGTTAATGTACTTGCCTCCATAAGGAACGAATAATATTCAGACCAAAAAGGCGGGGTGTCTGTCTTTTATTGTGAGGTTTTCTCCTGTTAAATAGATGCTAATGTCCCCGACTTACATATGGGAAAAATCATCGGCAGCCCAAAAAAAGGTGTGGTTGTAGCAGTCTTTTATTGCAGGCCTTGATAAATAACCAACCCCGAATATTTTGCTAAAGCTTAAAAAAAAAAAAAAAAATACAAACTCCCAGATGTCTGCGCTTGCATGTGTTCTCAAGCCTGCCAAAGGCCTGTTCAAAAAGAATGGAGTGTGCTGGGACATTTAATTCAGTGTCAGTGCTATAAATATGGAAAGGCATAATGTGAGAATTTTTTTCCTCCGTACTTAGCAAGTCTGCCAGCGAAGGGACTCGCTCACGTGCCAGAGTCAGTATCTTGTCCTTGCAAATACAGAAAAGAAATAAATCTGAAATCATTGGGGAACTTTGCACTTGAATCCACTTCTGTAGCTAATTTGAGTAGCCGAGAACAAGAACCACAGAGCACCAAAACCCCAACAAATAAGAAACTAGGGAGCGTGCTTGTGTAATATTTCACCACTCCGTGTATTTAATAGTTAAATGGGAGAGTCAGCGTAGTGTGGACAGGGGAGAAGACACACCGGAGCCTAAAGACACACGAAAGGATTAGCAAACAACACAACAGGTTTCTGAGAAGCTCCAGGGAAGCGGGATGTCCCCTCGACAGCATCAGATTTTCAAAGGAACCACGGAAACTGGGCTGGTCAGCATTTAAAACCAATTTGAATAAATGCTTGCATTCAAACAGAGGCAATTACGACGATGACAAACCTCTGCTGAAGCTGAAACTTTTCAGTTATTTGAATATATTATTAAATGCAAAGAAAATGTGAATTACGTATTTGCTTCCCGCAGAAGGTCAGGCTGCTGGACTGGCAGAGCACAAAACTGAAATTTGCTGAACTTCGGAGTGGATTTGTGGCAGTAGTTCCCTCCGCAGCTGCAGAGAAGGTTTTTTTCTCATTTCACTTGGTTCAATGTCTGATAACCAATACGTAGACCAACATAAAAACACTAAACCGGTTTCTTTTCTTATTCCTTTTCACTTAATGAAGTGGAAGAGGATGAACTTGACTCATTGTGAAACGTCGAAGGACGAGGGTCAAACACAGGATGAAAATCAACTACTTGTTTCATGGGTGACCAAACAGTTTATACTCGTGACCCATGTTTTTTCCAGAGCAAGTGACCTGCAGGCTGGCACAGTCGAACAGGATGAGTCCACGGTTGGTTTTCCATTATCTAGGAAATGAAAAAAAAAAATAATAATAATAATGTAGAAGCCCAGATAGTACAGAAATAGTGGGAGGTATCAGGAAGCTCAGTGCAGATGTCTTTGATCACTGTTCCACTGGCTTGTGCTCTTCTTCAGAAAGGAAAATAGCCAAGAGCTCGCTGGCCAAAAGCCTCGTCTTTCTTCCACAGAAACACTTATTCTTTCAGCCCGCTGCATTCCTCGCAGGGCTGCTTCGGCCGCAGCTGTCTACTGGCCGTGTCCAAAGTAATGAATTAAATAGGTGGGGGTTGGAACCAGATGATCTTTAAGGCCCCTTCCAATTCTATGACTCTATGAAATCTGTTGATCTCCTTGCTCCCAGGCCCCTGCCCAAGCCGATCCGTGCTGGCGAGCAAACGTTTAGAAGAGTCAGACGTGGTTTCTGGTGTCCCTTCGAGACCTCGCATCCCAACAACTGCCAAGCCTTGACCTTCTTAGTCGCTAACTCTTCCGACAAGCCCAGCTTCATTGATGGATTGCCGACCTCAGAAACCACAAAAAAAAAATATTTCGTTTAACTAAACGAAGCTCAGATCATTTCCCAGTGGTAACCACTGCGTTCTGTCCTGCTACGGAGATTTCCTACTCGAGCCTTTACTCACAGCCACAATTATGGGAGTGCAGAGAAACGAGCTTATAGGCCTATAATTTATGAGTATCGATAGGTGACAAACCTCATGAAACAGCTTCAACCTGCTTTGCATTTGCTTCCAACCTTTTGCGTTGCTCTAGTTCGCCGGGGGTGTGAAGCAAGGAAGCGCCCTCCTTTCTGAGCGCAAATCGAGGGCACGGCCCTAACCCTTGTGTTTTTTTCATTTCTTGCAGAAGAGGAAGCGCCGCGAGAAAGACGACGATGTGGTCAGCCTTTGCAGCCTCGACTTTAAGGTAAAGGTCACAGGCTGGACTCGATGATCTCGGAGGTCTTTTCCAGCAATTCTGTGGTTCTGTAATCGAAACGCGTTGCTCTGCAACGTTGTGCAACCAGCCACTTTGCCGACTGTAGTGGCTTCCACTTTCTGTGTTTGCATTTCACCAGCAAGAGTTTAGAGCCGCGTGCAGCTGTGTTTGCTCTTGCCTACACCTCCGGGGTGGGCTGAGTCCTGCTAGCGCGAGCTGTAACGCCGTTTGCCATCTCCTGGTTTTAATCAGTTGAATCCCAAGCCTGCCACGGTTTTTATGTCGTGCGAAATGAATGCGTGTAAGCGGCGCTCAGCGAGAACATAAGCATTTTCAAGCGCCAAGAAGCAGAACTGTTCAAAGCCCCCCTCACACGCTGCTTTTGTTTCGCACTTCGTTGCGCTTGCGAACAAGCTGGACTGGCTGGGAGGTAGATTGTTCTTAAAGCTCTGGATTAAATTGATTTAGAGAAATGAGGGCGGGGAGGTGCAGAATTGCATCTTTAAGCTCGGCTTTCTGACAGAGCGACCCGCTTCCCGCTGAAGGTTCCCCGGCAGACACTTCTCTGAAGAGGGGAAGGAAAGAAAAGTAGGGTTTTTTTTCCTAGGAAGGTAGCTATTGAGCTGAGAGTTAACTAAGTGGGGTTTACGGTTTATTAGTCCGGGATTAAAAGCAATTTGTTAGTGGGGAATTTCCTGCTTGACCTAATGACCAGGGCATCCTCTGCTGTTGTCACTTACTTTGCATTTGTGCATTATTTATTAGCCTCACCTAACCTGGCCACTGGATGTTTTCCATGGGCAACTGTCCCATCCGATGGGCTAACTCCGGGATTTGACCTTTCTAAACTAGAGGTCCTGATCCAGATAAGACCACCCCTGTAAATTCCTGGTGGGGAGGGAAAAGAACAAAAAAGATTATCTGCAGAGGGCTGTGACACAGCAGTGCCAATGCCTCTGAACTGACTTTGTTTTGGGCTTGCTTTGTTTCTGTGGTCTTTCTGGTTTTCTAATGCAGATGGGAGTGTTATGGCTGGGAAATCTGCCCTCAGGGAAAAGGATTTTCTTTTTTTTCTTTCGTTTTAATTGGACTACCTTTTCATGTGTTGGGCAAAATTGCATAAGCGAGCGTTTCTCCCACAAAGCAATTACTTCAAGGTGAAGCAAAAATATCAACAGTAATTTGTGTGCTCCCCTTTAAAGAGTTTTAAGAGAAATCTTCCAAGGAGAAAGGGAAATCCCTAGGCTAATACAGTCAAAGTTCAGACTCCAGCTTTTGTTTTACCTGACTTTTTAACTTGTTCTTTTGAAAGAGTCAGACACTTTGAACATTTGAGAGTTTGAGACACACTCCAGTATTCTTGTTAAAATAGGTTACTGGTACTGATTGGATTGTAATTTTCAGGGGGTTTTGACACCGACTCTCAAGGTTACTGAAAGTTTCAGCAAAAAGAAAGTTACAGTCAACTATTTATAGTCAGATTTTTCAAAACACATCACCAGGATTTCTTGAGTCTCGCTGAGCACTTACGCTGTGGTACAAATTACACTTTGCTCCGTCTAGATTTGATGAGGGTGAACCAGTAGCCTAAAATCTGGCTCCGTCAGACACGGCTAGATCTATTTCATTGATGAAGTAAAGTCACAAGGAAGATCAAGACAATTTAAGAATGTTACGGTCAGACCATTTATTGTTTCTCCCCGGTTTTGGGAATTGGTTTTTCAGAGTTCGTCTCTAAAAAGCATCTCACTCCACAGCGTGACTGTGATTTCAGCTCCACTATCTCTCCCTGCAAATATGGCTCAGCTGCCAAGCTGCTGGTTTGTCACCATACTTGTACGAACGGAGGAGTTTTGCCAGCACATTGCATTCACGCTCCTGCTAGGCGTAATTGTGCCTACAAAACTGCATCGAGGCGGCGAGCCCACGACGGGCTGCTTCGGAGCAAGGAGCTGCACCCTAGGACCCCAGGCTTGGCACCCTACCCGGTGTATATTTTTAAAATAAAGGTAGAGGGAAAGGGATTATTTCATTTGGGCAGTGTACCTGTCCTTCTGAGAAGGCTGAGCAGGTTTTTTACAACGTTTGGACCTCACATATTCGAGATTATCGTTCCGCAGTACCAGGAAGATGGGATGCAGAGTGGCAGGGAAGAGCAGCCAGCCCTGACGGACTGCAATGCCCCAGCTATTCTTGTTTATTTGAGCTTGTTAACCTCCTCCTCGCCTCCCAGAGTCCTACAAACCCGACCCGTTAGCTCTGTTAAGATTCTCCTCTGACGCACAGGCTAAAAGCCTCCAAATGTTACCAAAAGAGGAGCGGGAAGATACAACCTGAAGCCATAGAGCACCCACTTCCTTCAGCACTGAGCTGCCCCGTCTCTTGTTCCAAAACACCCTCCTTTGGGGAGAAAGAAGGTGTTTTCTCCCCAGATCACGTTCGGAGCCGTACTGCAACGTGGGCTGTTGATAACAGTCTGGGTAAGCCAGAATTTAATTGCAGTGTAGGGATAGAAATGAGAAATCGAGGACAGATTCTATGATTCTATGACAGAGGTTTATTTGGCAGATCTTTATGCTTTAAAACCGAGAGTTGTTTTTGCATTTCAGGTAGGTTTATGACCAACTTCTTGTGAAGTGATCACACATGAAAGGGTTCCACGCCAACCCCACGGTTACGTAACGTGTTGAATGATTCACGGGAGGAAGCAGCGCAGTGTTTTTTGAAGGTGTGCATATCTTGCTGGTTGTTAGCAACTAGATAAATACTTCTCCGTTTATGACAGGGAATAAACAGATGAGATGGTGTATTTTACCAGAGGCGAAATGAAGCCAGGCTGAGTCATGTGTAAGAATCACGTCTCGTCTGGATGGTGTTTTCTGTTGGTATGGGATGTCCTTGTAAGGCTTTAAGAAAAGGGATTTCGGAGAGGAAGTGAAGTCTCAGTGAGGACCCTTCTTACGAACCTCCATGCTGTGTCCCCTTGAAGCCTTACTCACCTTTTTGGGACCTGTCCTGTGAATATTACTCAGCCCGGACAGGAGTTCAGCCCAAACAAGCCCTAGAGCTGCGCTAGTTTTAGCGGCAGAGAGGGACTGTGACAATCAGGCTAACAGCGACAATCTCTCCAGCGAAGGCAGACAAACACTGATGTGTGTTTTCTAATGTAAAAAAAATCACTTCAGAAAAAAAGAGGAGGGAGAGAGAGAGAATCCTTTTGCATCTGAATTCTTGCTGGTGCAGCTCACTCGAAGACATCAATGAGCCCAAGTCCTCACGAGCAGCTTGGCTTCGGGCAGGGATAACACAGCCTAAAGATCATCGCTAAATAATGCAAGAAACTGCAGTGGCAACTCCTTCCTTGAGGAGATATATACACGAGCTTTAAAGAAACAACAAAAACAGTCCTTCCCTTCTCCCTCCCCTCTCTCAAAGCCACAACGGCTCTAGAGGCTTTTACGGGAATTTTATTGGCGTGTCCGATTCATGCAAGAACGTGCCCGTGCATAAGTTACAAATTTCTAATTTGGAAACGGACTTTGATCAAAACGAACATCTCTGGCGTTGGCCGCAGCGCCCGCCTCTGAAAAACAACCTTTGGCACGTGAGCAGGTCGGGAGTCAACTCTAGCTTCTCGCCCCATTGCTCTGTTGTTGGAGTAGATGTTGTGTTTAATAATATCACGAGAGTCGCCGGTGCGTGTTTGCTGGTTTTGCATTCGTATTCATGAGATGGAAATTGCTTTTCTGGCCCGAGCGCCCAAACGTTCGCTTCAGAGGTGGTTGAGGGAACTCATTTTCTACAGATGTGTGCAGAAAGTCCTAGGTTGTTTCGGTATCTGCACTGCAGGCCGGGTTTGTTGGGTTTTGGTTTGTTGGGTTTTTTTGTAACCGTATAATGGAACTGAACGGCAGCTAATTATAGTGACCTCCCACCATCCAAAATAAATGCAGGATTCCAGACCGGCTTGTAAACTTTTCAGATGACCCAATAGTCTCTTGATGGCTCATAGCCTACTTTTGCTCATTTTCCAGAATACTGCTCTGAATTTGGCTCCGAATATAAATATCTGGGAGCGGAATGTTAAACATAGCTCACGGACAGTAAACAACTTTGTGTACGGCAGAGAGGGTCTGACTGCCCTGGGTACGTGAACATGTATGGGAGAAGATGATTGCCTGTGGAGATCCTATTTCTTCCAGTCCTCGAGTGTTCTGCGTGTTACGCTATATATACCGCATCAAGAATAGCTGTAAAGTGGACTTTTTAGGTGGATTTCAGTTCCTAGTAAATAGGATTTCAAAAAACACACACGCATAACAATGAAAATGAATATGCTATGAACGTAATGGATGCTTTCGCTTTCCCCGAGACTTCGAGCCGCCAAAGGGATTAAAATGTCACAGGTTCGTTCTTTGAAGAAATTGAATCCAGATGTCAGGCACATTAGAGACATCCAGGATCTGTGAAAACCGGGAAAACTGCCCGCCGAGGAACAACCCCCCCCTGCCTCCGGGCTCTGCTAACGCACCAGCTCGAGTCTTCTCCTCTCCAGCCAGTGGTAGAACCGAGATCTTTTGTCGCTGGCTCTTGTCAGCGATGGCAAACATCCCTCTTGCAGGGTTAGGTATAAAATAAAGCAACCCCAAAGTTTCCTGGCTGATGGTCGGGGCTGTGTAACCTGGCCAGACCTGAACTACGAGGGTACTGAGGGTGCTGTAATGACCCTCCTCCACCGAAGGCAGGCTGAAAATCGCAATCCAGGCCTGCTAGGGTTTTCCATTAGCTGCCTCTCCCGCGCGATTTGCTCGAGGGCTGCCAAGAGAAGAGGCAGGATCAGGTCGTGAGCGCTGGCCACTCTGGCCACAGGTGCTGGGGGACATATTCAGCTGTTGAGGGAGCATTCTTACGTGCCATGCTTGGCAACCCCTGGGCACTAGCCAGATGCTGTGTGTCGCTTCAAACAACGGAGTATTTTTAACTATGAAAACTTACATCAGTCTGGAATCGTACACTGGAATTTGGACGCGTGTTTTCGTAGGAATTCGTCATTTGTTAATCTGAAATTTATTCGGTGATGCTTTTGGAGCTGAAATAACAAAATGGCATGTCAATAACTCCGGAGAGCATTTTTATTTAGTAGCAGCCCTACCCAGAATAACTTGCAGGAGCAAAGAATGTCACAGGTATGAGGGCGGCCAGGACTTCAGGCAAACAGCTCTGTGTAACAGCAGTCCTCCCTTCTCCGTGGAAATGAAAACCCGAGCTAAAAATAAGAGTAAAACAACGAGGGCTGCGTGATTCCTCTGTCACTTGAACACTTCCCGGCTCCCTAATTTGATAGTAGGCTCGGAGTCACCACGGCGTTTTGCTCCTAGAAGTGAAAATCTCCATTTGAGTATAGGGGAGGCGTGTTATTAATACCCACTGGCAGGAAAGCAGGAAGAACTGGTCTGTTACCCATCGCTCAGCTCAGCGACCGGCCGGGCTGGATTCTCGTGGTTTCAGAGCCACCACGACGTGGGCTTATCCCTGCCCGGTGGGCTGGAGGGGCAGGAGAAGGCACCAAGGAGGTTGGGACTGGGGCAGAAGGGTAAGGGGACACTGAGAAGACGGAGGGAGATGGTGTTGAATAGAATATCCCAAATTAGAGGGAAGCTGGGATTACTGTGCAGGATGTCCAGGGTACAAACCCACAAGTCCGGCTTCGTTGCTTCTGCTGGACGAGGAACAATTCTCCTTTCTTTATCCGTTTGTTTTGGCTTTCATCAGAGGGTTCCCGAGTACCACAGCCTTGCTCAGGAAGGTTTGCCCACTGGAGTGACGTTTCTACCACAATGAACTTGACTAATTTAAAGGTCACGTTCGTGCCGCCTCTTGCAAGTAGTCGCTTGATGATCTTGTACACACAAAAGGGACCTACCAAAATCATCCCGCCTACTGCAGGGGCAGCTGGGAACCACTTGGTTTAGGGGGTGTTTTGTTGCTTTATTCTTTTGTGGATGCTTTTACCCACCCGTTTCTTTGAGCGAAGGGCAGCTGTCCCGGCCGTGTAACCCCTCGCACGTGCCGTGCCGGAGGGGGGAGCCCTCTTGCATCAGGCCACAGCGCGACGTCAGCTGGAGCTTGCATCACGGCAAATTCGTTAGCCTCACAAGGTGCCACCCAAAGTCAGGGATCTCCTCGTCAGTGAAGGTGAATCATGACCTTCCAGGTCACTACCCCGAGGCCTCGGGGAAGAAGTGCTGTTTAACACTTTACGTCACTTACTTCATCTGGCGTGAAGCGCTTCAGGACACAGGACATCACGTTCTCGTCCTAACGAGAAGCGTTGAAGTGTCACCTTTGTGTGCATGACCGTGCTTTACGCCTTCCCTCGCAGCTCCTGCTTGTTCATCCCCTATTTTTACTTGACTCTGCACAGCCCGTCTATGTCTCAGTGAAATGAGATGTGCTGCCGGAGTCAAGAAGTGTTCCAAAATCTTAACAAACCTGCGATCTTAGAACGTAGGAGAAATGGGCATGATTGATGCTCTCCCCCCCCAAAAAAATGATGAAATTCAATGGAGGGTTTGCCTGCTCCTCCACAGAGTCATCATCCCTTCGGTCATTTGTTATCTTAAAAGTGGTTGACTTCACTAATCCCGAAAAGGATCACACAGATCTGAAAGAGTCACAGTCTGTCCTTTCAACAAGGGTACGGAAACTCACTGTATCCCAAGTTTCTTAGAATCCCGCGGTAGACGATCCTAAAACGTCCTGCTCTCTCATCGGCAGAGGTTAAACAGGCGCAGATTTGCTAAGAGCTGCTCTCCACAGGAGAGAAGCAAACAAAGCTTTAAAAAAATAAAAAAAAGCCAGGGGAGGGGACAGCAGGATTTTCCTGCTGCCCATTACTCTGAAAAATTTCATTGCAAACCCAGCACACATCCCACAGCGGGAGCTGGGGACCCGCTCGGGGTGACCCTCCAGCACTCCCAGTCCCCCCAACTGGATCTCCTCTGCAAAGGAGGTTGGGTAGCGCAGGTAGGCAGCAACGCAGCTGCCCTCCTATCGCCACATAAACTCGGTTTATTTTTACCAGCACAAGAGACCTTTTATTTTGGAGATTTGCAGCGATGCCAGGAATAATATGACTTGAACAAACAAACAAAAAATATAAACCCTTTACATCTACAGCTGGGCCTGCCGGGACAGGCTCCCGTGTTAGAAGAGGGGGAGAGGCTCAGCCCAGCCCCTGGCTAACAGAGCCGTGCCAGCACAACTTTAAAGCAGAGAGCAGACTTAAAAGCACAGGTCTAGACAAGAATTCTTTTTTTGGGGTGTTTTTTTTTTTGAGCAAGGAGGACTGAGGCTGGTTAAAAAGAAAAAAAAACAACTTGCAGCAGCAAATGATCGATGCTCCAGCGGCGAGAGCTGCCGTCAGGAGGAGGGCATCCCACCGCCATGCTCACGTAGGCCACGGCGAGCCCCAGCCCTGTGAGTGGTGGTGAAGAAAAAGAGGGAGGAAACCCTAAAAAGCAAAACCACTTGTTTGGCTTTGTCTCTTTTTCTCAGCACAAATAGCAAAAGCCCCGCGCTCTTCAAACCGCTTTCCGTTGCGGGCTGTGGGGGAACAGACCCCTCGGCCCGCGGCGGTTGCTCCTGTCACCCTGCCTTGAAGTAGAGCTCAAAGGTCCCGTTTTTTAGAGAATCACAGAACGGTTTGAGCTGGAAGGGACTTTAAAGACCATCTCGTTCCAACTCCCCTGCCCTGGGCAGGGACACCTCCCACCAGACCAGGTCGCTCAAAGCCCCGTCCAGCCTGGCCTTGGGCACCACCAGGGATGAGACTTCCAAACTTCTCTGGGCAACCTCTGCCAAGGTCTCATCACCCTCATACTGAGGAACTTCTTCCTAACGCCTGATCTAAATCTGCCCTGCTCCAGTTTAAAACCATTGCCCCTCATCCTGTCACTACACGTCCTTATAAGCAGCCCCTCCCCAGCTTTCCTGGAGCCCCTTCAGGGACTGGGAGGTGCTCTAAGGTCTCTCCTTTAGGATCCTTCTCTTCTTCAGGCTGAACAGCCCCAACTCTCTCAGCCTGTCCGCACAGCAGAGGGGCTCCAATCCTCTGATCATCTTTGTGGCCTCCTCTGGACCTGCTCCAACAGATCCACGTCCTTCTTGTGTTGGGGCTTGACACAGCGCTCCAGGTGGGGTCACCAGAGCAGAGCAGAGGGGCAGAATCCCCTCTCTCCATCTGCTGGCCACACTTCTCCAGCCCAGGACACGGTTGGCTTCTGGGGCTGCCAGCGCACATCGCCGGCTCACGTCGAGCACCTCATCAGCCAGCCCCCCAAGCCCTTCTCAGCAGGGCTGCTCTCCATCCCCTCATCCCCAGCCTGTGCCTGTGCCTGGGATTGCCCCAACGCAGGGGCAGGACCTTGCCCTTGGCCTTGTTGAACCCCACAAGGCTGGCACAGGCCCACCTCTCCAGCCTGTCTAGCTCCCTCTGGATGCCATCCCTTCCCTCACAGAACAGTTTAGGGCTTTGAGGGACCTTAAACCTCATCTCACTCCAACCCCCCTGGGCAGGGACACCTCCCACCAGCCCAGCTTGCTCAAAGCTCCGTCCAACCTGACCTTGAACCCTTCCAGGGATGAGGCACCCACACCACACCAAACCACACCGCTTGGCGCCGTCAGCGAACTCGCCGAACGATTTTTTTGGGGCGGTTTTGGAGGAAACGAGGCACCCGTGCCCTGCCTCGGGGGCGGGGCTATGCGGGAGGGGGCGTAGTCTCCGCGGTAGCTCCACCCCCCGCGATGAGGTGGCGGCGAGCGCGGCGCCGGCCGCAGAGCCGGGCATGAGCGCGGGGTGAGGCGGCCGCAGCGGGAGGGGAGAGGGGGAAAAACGCCGCTGTCGGCGGCCATGGTGGCTCACGACGAGCTCGGGGGGCTGCTGCCCATCAAAAGGACTATCCGGGTGATCGACGCGCAGAACCAGTCCTTCAGGGAGCAGGAGGTGAGGAGGGGAGCGGGGCTGGGAGAGGGAAAAGGGGAGGGGGGGGGTGTCTGAGGGGAGAGAGGGAGCGCGCGGAGCTTCCCGCCCTCCGCGCGTGCCGGGAGGCGCGAGCCGGGCCGCCTCAGGGTGAGGGGCGGGCGGCGATTTAAAAACAATTAAAAAAAGTTTTTAAAAAAGTTTTTTTTTTTGGTTTAAAAACGAAATTCGTAGTCCATGAGGGGGGAGCTCGGCGCCTCGCCTGACCCCGCTCCTCTCAGCGGGGTTTTTATTAAAAAAAACCCCTTTGCCGTGCCCGCTCTTTCCACTGACGGGATTTTTCCCAATGAGGGCATTCGCATAAACCAAAAAAAAAACAAGATCGTGGGGAGTTGGCTGCTTTGATGCTTTTTTTTTTTTTTGAAGTATTGTTATTTTTATCATCCGTTGTGATGTAGGTGAGAATAATTGCATTGCTGGGGGCTGCGACGGGAGGGAAAAGCTCAGCAGCCAGGTAGGGACCGGCTGCCCCGGGCAGGGTTTTATTGCCCAGATTAGCTGGGACATGAGGGTGGAAAAGAAAAAAAAAAGAAAAAAAAAAGCAGCTCCAAACAGCTCTGGAGCTTGAGGGCTCTGAGTTTGAGTCGCCAGGCTCTTCAAATCCTCGCTTTAAACCAACCAAACTTGGGCAATCTCACGGTGCAAAAAGGAAAACAGATGTCGGGAGAGAAATAACGTAAACCAGATCTTTTAAAAAAAAAAAAAAAAGGAGAGCAGATCTCGTTCTTAAAACGTGTGTTTTCTGTACAGTATAACCAGTATGCTGTGGATCTGAAGTTAAATTCCAGGTCTGAGCTTGAGTTAAACTCTGGGTCTGGGCTGAGCCAACACTGCTCTGGGTGCCAGGGACCCAACTGCTGTCAAGAGCCGCTGAAGTTGTCAGCAAAGTGCGAGGACAGATTGTGATTTCCTTCTTGGTACTGAACCAATTTGAGGCAGGCGAGGGCTGGGATCTCCGTCCTGACCTGTCAAGCCCAGAGCCCCGTTGTTGGGTTTGAGGGCGAGCGTTTTCAGAACAGAGCTTGTGATTCGGCTCCTTGCACGTGAATCTTAAACCCAGATAGTCAGGTGGCAATTCCTGGAAGGAATTATTCAAGCTGGTGTGACCAAAATCCCTTTTTGCTTACTTGGCTTAACAGGAAAAAAAGGTTTTGCTGCGTGAGGTTTTGAGATTTGTCACCGGGTTTGTATGTGTCGGTTTGGGACTGGCACGGAGGACATTGCTCTCTAGTAAATGATCCTTGTAAAAACCACTAATTATTACCTAGCGGAGGGGAAAGGTTGTAGGTGTGCGTGCTGGTAAATGTGTGTTGCTCAAAATTAGAGCCTGGTTTTCTTTCGAGCAGCGAGGCGCGATGTTTTCACAATGCGACGAGTTGACCTGCGCTTAGAAGCACTTGAAGAAATTCCACTAGTGTGAAGTCTTGCCTGCCAACTGAGACACCGAGGCACAAATTTAGCCTTTGTGTGTGTGGGGGGGGGGTTCATGATGTATTTATATCCACTTTTAATAGAGTCCTCTGGAAAAAAAAAAAAAATCTGAATGGAGGTAGAAGTGCTGTTGGGGTTTTAATTATCTGTGGGTGCTGTAGTGCTTAACACCACTAGCTTGTTACAGAAACGTTGCAGACTTCATTCTAATCTGGGCTGCTGTAAGTAATACAGTGTGGAGACAGGCTAATCATTGTTTGCAGCTACAGAGCTAAAAAAAAAAAATAAAATACTGAGCCAAAGTTATCCATAGTATGAGCTGCAGAGTCTCAGCTTACACCGCGACTGAGTTTGACTGGAAGGGGAGTGCATGACCCCAAGCTGAAACGCAGATCTCGGAGAAGGTGAGGTTTCTAAGGAGAGGGAATTCTTTTTTCTTTTCCCTTCCCTGCCTTGGATCAAATGATATCACTGGAAGGAGAAGAGGAAACAGATGCACTTTTTTTTGACAGTCGAGCCATTCATGTCCATGAGCACTCGCAGGACAGAAAGTGGGATTTGTTTCCCTCTAACAGAGGGGAAATGGTCTTTCGCTAAGCTGTATTTCTAGCAGACAGAAGTTTTTCTGTTGGCTGAGCACCCCAGGGGAGCACATCCCATGTAGAGAAAATGCTCAGGTCGTGCGTTTTTTCGTGTGAAATCCCCCCTCCGCAGAGCAGAGGAGGGCTCCTCGGGAAACCAATACTCCATCTTGTTCAAGAGAGCAGGACTTTTCACTTTGAGCCCGTCTTTGCATGTCTCAGTATGTACTGACTGTTCAGAAAAGGGGTGATTTATGACCGTTTGGACCTCCCCTCCCAACGAGAGGGGCAGGAATGCCTCCTGCCGGACCTCCTGCATACGCATGTGTCGCTCCAGCCGAGCACAGATGTGCTGGGGAGGCATCCGCACGTGTCCCTCAGCACAGAGAGCCTGTCACCATATCTCCTGTCTGAAAAGGCCACGGGCTTGACCCTTTAGCAGCGAGCTGCAAAAGACTATACCAGCACCCTAAAGTACCGAGGCTTCTTGCTATTAATTCAGCATCACTTTTTTTTTTCCTGTGCTATTTATATAGCGCTGACTCTAACGAAGCTGCGTGTGGCTTATGTCTGTATATTTTCTGCTGCTTGCATGCCTGCAGAAGTTTCTCTTGGCTTACGTCCCTTTTATTCTAGTGCACTGAAAAATGGTTTTCTAGAGGTGAATTACCTATCCTTGTCCTTCTCTCATAAATGTCTGTCATTAATTAAAGTTACCTTGTCTTCTTTTGAGCCCAGCCTAGCTTTCCAGCCTTCTGCGTAATCCTTTTCCTGATATACACATCTTCAGTGCAGTGGCTCATGGTTGGCAAAGAAAAGAAGTGACTGTACATTTCCTGGTGCTGTACCTAAACCCAGCAGAGAGTCGAGGCCCCAGGGTTGAGGACACTTTCTTGTAACTTTTCCTCATTTCTGCAGGACCCTCGTAGTGCCCAAACGTTTCAAGCGTGGCTTTGAACATGCGTTGTGCTGTGCCAAGAGTTCTCTCTGTTTTACGTCGCTCATAAATGGTTTCTTTTCATGTTTGCCCCCTGCAACTTTGAAGGCTTAATTCAGTGTGAGCTAACCTCCTCTGTTGCCTAACGCTGCGTGTAGGCAGCCAGACGGGCCGCTCCTCGGGTCGTGTTGCTGAAATCGGATCTTAGCGTACGTAGCTTTTATGCCTTCTCAGTCTCATGACTGGAATCCAGCCCCGTGTGTTCCTATTCCCCTTTTGTGCTTCCAGCATTTGTCACCGCTGTTGCTACACAGGAGCGAAGGGTTTGGGCGCTTTGTCCTGCAATCTCGAGCTGGAAATAGAGAAGAGAGCTTGTCCTAAGCGGTCTTCTCAGTCTTTGCCTTTTAGCTTTTCAAAACCTAACGGGAGGGACTCAACTGTAATTAATGAAAAAGGCCTAATAAATCTTGGGTAAAATTTCTACTGCGATGAACTCAAAAGAGGCTGCTTTCATCAGCCCGGCTGAACTTCATGCTAAGAAATGTCCTTGTGACAATGAGTCACGTCCAACCCTCTGCCAGATGTTTAAGAGCACCAGGGCACCTCATCCAGCCTTTCTCCGAGCCTTAAGCTCCGAGTCCGTCTCCTCCTGGCCTCCTGTTGTGCTCACCTTTCCTGTACAGCCCTCACCACGCAGTGGTTTTGATGTATAATATGCAGGGTTGCCAGCACGATTTTAAAAACCGTTTTGAGCTTAAGCCACGGGAGGTTTCCATGGGGCGTTTCCTCTTTCTTGGCAGCGTTTCGGTCAGGACAGAACTAAAAACGCTCAGGGCTCCCGGCAGGGATTAGTGGTGTAGAAAAGCAGAAGCTCTATCTTTCAAATCCAAGCAACATGTAAGAAAAATTATGACTTGCAGGGGGTGAGGGGGGAGGCAGAAGGGGAGGAATTTCTGCAAACTGTAAGTTTTTTAAGTCCACTTCGTGTGTGCGTGTCCCTTGCAGGAATGTTCAGCATGTGGTCGTTTGCTATTTATTAGAAGAGCTGCTGGAGCTGTGCTGGGCTCCGACTGCTACTTTTCTCTCCAAAATAAAATTAAAATGGAAAAACACATTCTTTCTGCAAAGGAAAACATGATAAAATGGAGCAGCAGTTTGCAGCTCCATCTTTAGATCACAGTCACTTGCCTTGCAGAGGAGAGTGCTTCAGTCTATTTATGTTCAAACCATAACAGACCCCGTCCAAGCCCTAGTTTGATTTCTGACTGATGTGTATGTTTTCTCACCTCTTTTACACTGGGCAAAGTCTCCACAGTTTAATTGCAGCCTTAAAGTTCAGACAAATATTTACAGCCTCTGCTTTCCTTCTGAGATGAATGGCTACTTCAGAACACTCTCTTCGCCGTGTTTCCCACTCCTTAAGTGGGTTCTGGCTTTTTAAACCTGCCTGGGCAGCTTGAGAAATGGCGGTGGGAGTCACAGCCAGTACAATTTGTTCTCTCGTTTTATTTACAGGAGCCAAGTAATAAGCGGGTTCGACCTTTATCACGGGTCACGTCCCTGGCGAACTTGATCTCTCCTGTAAGAAATGGTGCAGTTCGGCGCTTTGGGCAGACAATACAGGTAAAGAGCAGAACCTTCTAGTCCTGGGAATCTAGAGGTACAGGGAATATACTGGCTGTTTGGGGGTAAAACAGGCTCGGGGATTTCAAGGCGTCTCTTGAAAATCTGCTTTGTGATTCACACAAGGAGAGAAAACTTGCTTGGAGGAGAAGGAGAGTTCAGGAGTTCAGAGGCAGCTTGCTAGATAAGCAGGTTATGGAGGGTTTAAGCAATAAAAAGAAATAAACTGACTGAGATAAGTTGATAAACTGTTCCAGTACTTGAGATATGTGTGCTGGAGCACGTGCTTAAATGTGGACTGACCTTGCTGTTCAGCAGTCTTTCAGTAACGATAGAGGAGGAACACTGTGCCACACGCACGCAAGTGAGAGCACTTCTGTGTCTGCGTTTTAGTAACATCACAAATCACAGAGTTCAAGTGGCTCCTGATTTAGCCCTGGTATAGGTAGAATCACGATCCTAGTTTATTTACTTCCTCATACCTTGGAAATAGACCCAAGCTTTGCCTCCTCATCCTTCTCCCAAGCGCTGCTGCTGGATTGGTTGAGGGAGGGGCATGTGGAAGAGCTTGCCAGTCTCTGGGCTTTCTCAGGAACTGGATTAAAGTGTTCCTTTATCTGAGGAAAAGTGTCTGGGTGTGTTTTCCTGCCCTCTACAGCAGAGGAGCGTGAAGGATTGGGAGGGGTATGGACAAGGCTATAATACTTCTGTACTTCTGAAATGTTTGCACTACATATTTTTTAAAAAAATATATTTTTTTTTTTTTAATCCCATTAGTCATTTGCCCTGCGTGGTGACAGCAAGTCTCCTGGCTGTGCCCAGAAGTCATGTAGCAGATCTGCTGCTCCTACTCCTCCGAAAAGAAGAAACAGTGTCCTTTGGTCAGAGATGTTAGATGTCAACATGAAAGAGTCCCTGAGCACCAAAGAAATTAAGCGCCAGGAGGTAGGCTGTCTGTGAAACGGCTGAGAAAGGCAGCCGAAACCTTGGCTTGTGCCATTTTCTTGGCGGGGAAGGGAGTAATCTGTGGGTAACTTTATCTTCCTGTGTGCCTTCGTTTCTAAACCGCTAGATTTATTTCTGCGTGAGGCATGGGAAAAGGTAGGCTTCTCTCTCCTGAGTCGCCAGAGAGTTCGTCTCCCCAGTGTGACCCTTCAGAGATGCCAAACTCTCTTTCCGGGGGGGGTGCTCAGCATTTCTGAAATGGGAGAGCCAGCCACGCTGGTTGCTTTGCAGCAGACCCAAAGCTGAGTCCCGTGTAAAGCCAGCTGTCTTTCTCTGAAAGCTCTTGACAATTGGTTAAAAGCCAAGTAGCAAGGCCTTGGCTTGCCTTTTTCCTGTAGTTCTTAGACAAATCTTCCAGCGACAACACAGAAGCTGCCTAAAGACGCCTGGGATTTGACCTCTGTGGTTTTCTGGGTTTTGTTTCTTTTCGTACCCGCCTGTGTAAAAGCCGTGATTTAGAAGGCGCTAATATTTAATTTGGCTCGTGCACGAGCGTCAGAGCTTTCACACAGTTGTAAGCGATGTCGCTTTCTCGGAGCTGGGAAAGGCGGCAGATTTACTCGAGGTCGTTGTGCCCGGGCGGCGCGCAGCGATTCAGACAGCAAAGCCGCCTGTTCAGGCCCCAGAGACAGGATGTACATTATGTGAGTTGAAAGGCTCTTTCAGAGGAAGAGTGGGATTAAAAATGACTCTGGATGCTTTGTCCCCTTTCTCCCAGGCGATATACGAAATGTCCAGGGGAGAGCAGGACCTAATCGAAGACCTGAAGCTTGCCAGAAAGGTGAGTTTGTGGGTTTTCTTGTTGGATTTTTTTTTTTTCCTTCAGTCAGCAATCACATTCCAGATAATAATTAAGTTTCTTTGTGCTTGCAAACATTATATTTTGGCTTTGTCAGGCCTAGAATCCACAGTTTGAAAGCTGGCCTGAAAGGTTGACGTCAGTAATCTGACGGTATCAGTTTGAGCGCACCAAACCCGGACTAAAAAAAGGATTTGGCTTTGCAGTCCTGCAGAACTCCTTGGGGAATCCCTCTCCCAGATGAGAACAGTTCTGACAGAAAAGCCCTTTTCCTTTCAAGGCCTTGATACCTTCATACAACCATGGATCTTTTGGCGATCCAAGTCGATGTGACTGTTTCTGTTGACTTCACTTGATCTCTGTCCTGCACGTGATACATCCTCTCATATTTCAATTGTTGGCTTTTGGGCTTGGGAGATTTGAATACACTTTAACGCTGATGTTCTTTGACAGGCCTACCATGACCCCATGCTGAAACTCTCCATCATGTCCGAGGAGGAACTCACCCACATATTTGGGGACTTGGATTCTTATATTCCTCTGCATGAAGGTAAGAGCAACTGGATCATTTTCCTGTGTTGTGCTGACTAAGAGTTAAGCTCTACACTTTCTCGCATGTAGAACTGGGGCGTTGTTGCAGTTTCTATTTTTGTGTTTTAATTCCAGACTTGTTGGCAAGTTTAGGAGAAGCAACAAAGCCAGATGGAACAGTAGAGCAGATCGGGCCCATTCTTGTGAAGTGGGTGAGTACATAACTTGGAGACAGCGGGCTAAAAATGAGCTTAAAGAACATTTAAAGCTAGAAAGCCCAAAAGCTGTGGGCTTTTGTGCCTTTGAGCGAAAGATTGAAACGGAAATCCTGGCTACGCTGAAAACAATGGGACTCTGTCAGCCGTAATGGGCCGCGATTTCACCCTGGAGACTTACACTGGTGCGACTGCAATTACTTGCTGATTTATGTTTGAAATGTCTGTATCTTCTGGACTCTTTGTGACTAAAGAGATTTCAATAGTGTTATCGCCGTTGATCTCAAACAGCTGAACTTCAAAGGCCTTGCAGGCAGGGTGCCCTTGCTCTCCTCACAAAAGACTGGCCGAGTGTACAGGAGAGTCTGTTAGCTTGTTTTATCGGCCCAAGTATCGCAGTAAGGGAAGCAGAACTCCCCGAGGTTGACACGTTAATGTGATTTGCTTTTCCTGCTGTGGAATTTGACTCTTGAATGTCTTCTCCCGCAGTTACCGCGACTCCACGCCTACAAAGGTTACTGTAGCAATCAGCTGGCAGCCAAAGCGCTTCTGGATCAGAAGAAGCAGGACCGGAGAGTGCAGGACTTCCTCCAGCGCTGCCTTGAGTCGCCTTTCAGCCGCAAGCTAGACCTTTGGAGCTTCTTGGACATTCCTCGAAGTCGGCTGGTGAAATACCCGCTGCTCCTGAAAGAGATCCTGAGACACACTCCCAAAGACCATCCCGATATCCAGATCCTGGAAGAAGCCGTAAGTGATAGTGATTTCTGATGTAAGTTTTCTTAAACCCTCAGCACTTTCGTGGGCTGGTTTTGTCAGCTCACACAAACGTGACCGTGACTCTTTGGGAAAGCAAGCCAGAGATCAGGCCACGTTTAAGAACTCCATCATCTGAAGTTCTTAATCAGCACTTAAAGAGAAGGTGTGTGTGTCCTTATGTAATGATTTGTAAATGCTTTGTTTTACAGATATCTATAATCCAAGGAGTCCTCTCCGACATCAACCTGAAGAAGGGTGAGTCGGAGTGCCAGTATTACATCGACAAGCTGGAGTACCTGGATGAGAAGCAGAAGGACCCGAGGATTGAAGGCAGCAAAGCTTTGTTGTGCCACGGGGAGCTGAAGAATAAAAACGGACACGTAAGTCCCTTGTGTTCGCGGTAATTAATTCTCGAGTTGGAAAACCTTCCCTCGGAGGTAGTTAAAACTCTTTGTTATGACACGACCAGGAGCCCTTCCATCCCTCGGCTGATTAGCAAAATTTAAAAAGCAGAAGAGAAAGCACCTGATGGCAGCCTGCGCGTCAGGGTGCAAGGGAAAGTGCACTGCTGACAGCTTCACAATCGGCCTTCAGAAACTGGAAAATAATTAGCGCAGAATTACCATAGAAAGCGTGCTCTGGGCCCGAGCACTCCATCAGAAGGGATTTCCTGCCGGCTGTTTACTTTCAGGTGCCCTGACATTGCCCATTATGAGCGCTGGCGCGCAGCTCTCCCGAACAAAAGCCTTCCTGCGAGAGCCTGTTTGGCTTCGAGATGAACTGCAAGAAGTTTTAGCTCCCACTGCAGCAGCGCTGAAAGACCCTGCTGTACTCGAGGGCTTTGCTGCCTTTTGTTCTGGCTTGCAGGAGTAATCTCAGCTTAAACATCAAATCTTGTTCGGTTTTCTTAATATGTTGGCTAGGAGCTTTTTTTGTTGTTGTTCTTTAATTCAGCCATTACACTTCTGTACACATAAAGCTTTCTTCAGCATCAGAGAAGATATTGCTTCTAATCATCCTGGTGCTGCCGTCTGTAAATGATGATTTATTTATTAAGGGTCTTTAAAATAATAAACCTGCTGATAGACATGTGCTCTGTGCCACCACCGCCGGGGCCCCAGGTTGCTCTCACAGGAAATGGTCGGAAAGTTAACGCGGGTGGAACTTAGATAACGTGGCCTTGAATTCCAGGAGGAAGTGTGACCGCTTTGAACACCGAGCACGACGCTTCACTCACACCCAAACGTGGTTTCCCTTTCAGAAACTCTACGTCTTTCTCTTCCAAGACATCCTGGTTTTGACCCGGCCCGTCACTCGCAACGAGCGTCAGGCCTACCAAGTGTACAGGCAGCCCATCCCCGTCCAGGAGCTGCTCCTCGAAGACCTGCAGGACGGCGACGTGAAAATGGGAGGATCCTTCCGAGGAGCTTTTGGCAATTCCGACAAAGGTACCCACCGAGCCGCTTCATCCGCATGGGAATCTGTTGGCGAGGAGAGGTTACACCTGGGCGTAGATCCGCATGAGGTTCCTTCAGGATAGAAGACACATGACGTGTGTTAACGTCCACCTCGAGACTGTCACTGCGGGGCCTGGCAGTTTTCCCTTTGGTGGCCGTGAACTTGCACACGTCACTCAGATTAGAAAACATCTATTTGAGCATCTCCCTGCTGGGTTGTGAGGTTTGGGGGTGTTTTTTGGTTTGGTTGCTTGGGGTTTTTTTGATGCTGGTTCGAGCGCTTTCCCTGAAGCAGAACAGGGCATTCCGGGTCGCTTGTCTAGCGCTGGAATCTCTAAATATTGAGCCTACGAACTGATCTGCTTTTTCCTCTGTTTATCTTCAGCTAAAAATATCTTCCGAGTTCGTTTCCAAGATCCCTCCCTGGGCCAGTCCCACACGCTTCAGGCCAACGACGTCTTCCACAAGCAGCAGTGGGTGAATTGCATCCGAACCGCCGTCGCTCCCTTCCAGCGGACTGCCCCCGCCGCCGAGCTGCAGGAGCTGCCGGAGCTGAGCGAGGAGTCGGAGGAGAACAACCCCGCCGCGCCCAACGTCCCGGCCCAGAAGAGGCAGTCGGTCGCGTCTCCCGTCACCGAGATGGAGCTGGACGAAAACGCGTCCGAGTGCGGCTCCGTCCTGGACTCGGATGAAGGGAAGGGTCTGAAAGCTCACAGGACGTCGTCCGGGCACAGAAAAACGAGGGAGAAGCAGCTGAGCGGCAAACGGAAAGAAACGCTGGTGTGAAGAACCCGGCCCCGATCCCGGTGAAAGACTGTTTATTTATAAATAACGTGTACATTTTTCTTTGTACTGTGAGCATGATTTGGATTCACTCTGATGAACAGAATATTTTTCTGGTGGGTTTTTTTTTTATTATTTTTTTTTCGTGTTGTAATGGCAGCTACTGGTATACAGTTAACACTGTTGAGCTGGAGTCTGTTTTTACAAACTTTGAAGCTGATTTTAGTGCCGCGAGCGATTCGGAAGCCCTCGTCGCTTCCAGCCGCTCGCGGCGGATTCGAAGAGCACGCTTTGGGCTCGCAGAGATTTCCACGTGCGGTGTCGGAGGCTGGAAAACAGCAAAGCTAAAGCAGATCCACACTGCGAGAGTCCTTTCGAAGTGGACTCGAAACCTGAATTCACGTTTTCTTCTTGTCTTGCACAGCGCGTGGTTTGCGGTGTGGTTTTCAACTTTTCATGTTAAAAAAGAAAAGAAAAAAAACAACAAAAAAAACAGGCCTCAGGTTCAACAGGTTTTCAATTTACCTACTGGAATCTTTCATCTTAAGTGTGTCCTTTGTACATTCCTCATTTTCACTCTTGTAACCTGCCAGATATTTAATTTTTTTTTATTAGTTGTTCTGTTCCAAGTTTGTTTTGGGGGTGTTTTTTTGGTTTTCTTCGTTTTCTTTTTTTTTCTCTGTTTTGGTTTGGTGTTTTTTTTTTTTACTTTTGTATTTCGTCATTGTTCCGACTTGGCATTTCCTTTCAAGTACTTGATCCTTCTCGCTCCGAGGTCTTCCTCGCGTCACTCCACGGTTCTGCGGAGCGCGGGCGAGCCGTCGCGTCGCGGGGTGACGCTCGACGTCGCCCCCGTTAACGGCGAGCGACGCGAACGGCTCACGCGTGCGACTGAAAGAGAACTGCATCGCTCACGGGGTTTAGGGAGGTTTTAGGCACGTCGCAAAGGGTTTGGGGAGGGAAAAGGAACAGCAGCTAGAGCAAGGGAATAGCAGGGATCGAAGGTAGATTTGTTTTCTTTTTTTTTGTTGTCACTGTTGCCTTTTGGAAATGAAACGCCTTCCGTGGGGAGGCAGGACTGGAGGCAACCAAGGGGTTATTGCATGTGGTAGAAAGCGTAGAGAAAAGAGAGTGTTTGAAGCGGAGGAGGTGTAAGGATGGAGGAGGAGAGGGCTTGTATATACTCGTAACGGCGACACTGCCGGGTTCTAGCGGTCCAAAGATTCGGGTGAGAAGCGGCAGCTCGGTAACTGTGCTGCGAAGCGGGAGGCGAAGCGGCGACAGCTTTGGGCACGGCCAACGGGTTGTTCCCGTCGCTTGACTGGGGGCGTTGGGGTGAGCGCAGCGATGCCACCGCGCCCGCCCTCGAGCGTCGCCCCAACTCCGTGCTCGAGGAGCTGTAACTCGCGTGCGGAAGGGCTCGTTGCCCATCGCGTGTTGGAAACGGGAAGAAGCGTGTACATAGACACAAACGGGTGGTTCTCTGTAAATGTGTTGTACAGTTTCAAGTGCCAAGTACAATTAAATTCCTGACAGCCTCTTGCCTGCCTCGTCCCAGTCGTTACCTGGGGGGGGAACACGTGTTCGGTCTCTGTGTCCGTGTGCTCCTCCGAGCTGGGGAAAGCTGGGGCTTGGTTCAAAACTTTTTTTTCTGCTGCAGTTCCTCTCAGGAGCCACCGCCCTGGGGGTGCGACGGGGCTTATCTCGTGACTCAGCCTAGCGCTTGTGTCACCCTCCTCCCTTTCTGGGGAGGAAAAAAAGGAAGAGGAGCAAGAACCCCTCACCCCCTGGGGACCTGCAGCCTCCTTCCTGGCACAAATATTTAAAAATCCTCTCTGGAGAAGGGGGACCCCACTGGGCAGACTCCCCTCTGTCAGTGTGGTGTGTCTGGGAGCAGTGGGGAGCACCTGCTTCTCGGCACCATGGTGAAACCATCGGGTCTCCGCAGCCAAGCCGTGGCCTGACCAGGTCAGTGGGTGTCCCTACACGGGTCCCCTACCGCGCCCCCGGGGAGGGACGGTGGAGCTGTTTGGGGAGTTTTCCAGCTGAGCTTTGCCCTCCAAAGCTTAATTTTGATCTGGAGGAAGGTTCAGCCATTCCCAAGCAGGGAGAAGCTGGAAAAAAAAAACTGTTCCTTTTGCCATTTAAAAAAAAGCATTAATGAGCTGTTGGGGCTCATCCTCGACAGAGAGGAAACCCCGCAGAGCGCCCGCTTGTCCTCCCACACGTCAGGCGGAGGCTGAACCTCTGTCTGGTCAGAGAATTAGCCAAGAACTTAATTTCCCTTGAAAAGTAAACCCCAGCCCGACTCCTGGCAGTTCCCATCCCCGCTCCGTTCCTCGGGGAGGAATGTGCAGCCCTCGCCTCCTCAGCCCTCCCTCCGCCAGACTAAACACGCCGGCTCTTCCCGGTTTCCTCTCATGCTGAGCTCCATCACGTCCCGGCCTTTCCTCTCCCCTCGCTGAGCCAAGACCCCCCACCCTGCCGACGGAGGGACCCCCGGGACAGTTTGGGGTGAAATAGCCGAGGGCAAAAGGGGCAACCCGGGCTGGCGCCGCATCCCCGAGCTCCTACATTCGTCGGCCACCCCGGCTGTCACGATGTCCCCGTTGTGGTGAAGGAAAGGGAAGGTGTTGGTGTCTGCCGGGCACGTGGGCGCCTCCGCCCTCGGCAAGCAGATCCCCGGCCTCGTATTTGCCTCCGAGGATCCACCCAGCTCGGGTGTGACGTGTGGGAGAGGAGCCGATGCCGACCCGGTTTATAGGTAAGACCTTCCCGGTCAGAGCAGGGCACGTCCCTGTCCCCGAGCATCGCTCCAATCCCAGCCTCCCTCCTTCACCACGGTGACATCTGGCAAAGCCAAAAGTGAGATCGAGGGTCTCTTCGCTTGAGCTGGGAAAGCCTGATTTCAGGAGCTGCCCTGCAAGACCCTACGGCTCACCCTCAGCTTGGGACACCGCCGTTAAAACGCCGCCTAAGATAAACCACAAACCCACCAAAGCCCAAATTTTACACCCACTCCCCCGGAGATCCCCTCCTGTGGCCGTCGCAGGATCGCGCCCAAGCTCGGCTTCTCCAAATTCCCGTTTTCCGCGTCAAACCTCGATGAAATGCTGTGCTGGGCTTTGAGGAGGTTCCTCCCCATCCCCGCAGCTGTCTGAGCTGCGAGGCCCCGCGGAGCTTTCCCTGTCAGAGCGGTTTCCCTCGCCGCCTCCGATTTTCTCTTAGTTTTTTTTCCACGAATTCCGACGTGTCCCCCCCGCCACCGCCACCTCGTCTGCAAAAGCAAACCCAGACGTCGCCGCGCACATCTGTGCACATCTGGGCTCGCAGATCGGAGCCGCGCAGGCTCAGGATAAGCCAACGGGGTGCTGTCAGCCGTCTGGTCTGGGGTTTGGGGGGGTTTTTTTCAAGCCGTTACCAGGACCAGACCGCTCAAAACCAGACGTTGACGTTGAGCTGGGCGGTGCTGCCTGGAAAACGTCCCCGTGAGGTTCTAATATCGGCCACTTGCATCCTCCTTGGCCAAAGCTTCGACCCCTCCAGCTCCGGCTGGAGACATCCTTGGAAAATCGGCTGCCAAAGGACGCGGTGGCCGCGTTCTCTTGCCTCCCACCGTGGTGGCCTCACCGCTCCCCCGGCCCACCCCCTCCCCGGCCCATCTCGGCTGCTGTCAATAGGACTCGGCCATAAATCGTGGGATTTCATGGGCCGGTGGGAAGTTTTATGAGGTTCATTATCGTGCTGTGCTAACGAGGGAGCCGTCAAGCACAGTCTGAATCAAGAGTTGGCGTCACCTTCTCCCAAAGACTGCTGCAAGCGTGGGAGGCAGTGGGTGGTGGTGAGGGGGAGGTCTCGATGGGGAGGTCATGGGTGATGGGGAGGTCGTGGGCGCTGATGATTGGTGATGGGGATGTGATGGGTGCTGGCGATGGGGAGACGGTGCGTGCTGGTCAAAAGGAGGTCATGGGTGCTGGCGAATAGGTGCTGGTGACAGGGAGGTCTTGAGTGGTGATGGGGAGGTAACAGGGAGGTGATGGGTGCTGGTCACGGGGATGTGATGGGTGCTGGTCATGGGGAGGTCATGGGTGCTGATGATCGGTGCTGGTCACAGGGAGGTGATGGAAAGGTGGTGGGGAGGTGATGGGTGCTCGTGATGGAGACGTGGTGGGTGCTGGCAGTTGATGCCAGTCACGGGGAGGTGAGGGGAAGGTGGTGGGTGCTGGTGATGGGGAGGTCATGGATGCCGGTGACCACAAGGTGATAGGTACTTGTCACGGGGAGACCGTGGGTGCTGGTGATGGGGAAACAAAACCCTGGGCAGCTTCCACCTTCGCTCAGCACTAAGGGACACCCGAGATGGAGCAACCCCTTCATCCTTGGCAAAGCCCCCGCACGCACCCTTGTTTTGGAGCTCAGACACCTCCCCCCACAGCTTGAACAAACACCTTAACCCTCCCGGGCTTTGAAAACACTCGCTTGTCAGTTGGTGTTTGCTTCTCCCAGCTGGGTTTGAGCCAGCTCCCCCTCCTCTTGGCTCCTTCCTTGGCTGCCAGGGGCTTTTTCTCAGCAATTTTGATCTGATCTTATTAAATCCGGAGCAGAACGGCAAGCGTGGGCAATTAGACAGACAATTAGGGAGCAGCTCGTTGCACAAGAGGAGCTGCCAGGCCCTCCCCGAAACGCGCTCGTGGGACGGATAGTTGCGTGCCTCTCGCCAGACAGGTTCACGGTACGGCTCGGCCGATTCCTCCCTGCAACTGCAGCGTTTTACGTGCCCAGAGTTTTTTCCAGATGAGTTTTAACTCGAGACGGCGATCTCCTCCCACACTTTGTCCCACCTGGAAGCCCCATTTTCCAGATGTTCTTCACCTGTCCCATGGGTCGGCTTCTGGTTTGCGGCCTTGCCTCCCAGTTCCACACCTTTGATTCCTCTCTGGGGGTAAACTGGGGTAAACTGGTTTTCCCGTAGTTTTGAAAGACAAAGTATCTTCTGCTGTGGAACCTGGTCCTTGGCCCAGCTGGTGAATGTCGCTTGACTGTTATGGGCACATGGGAAAGAAAGACGGATGGTTGGAGGGACAGGTGGATGGATGGATGGATGGATGGATGGATGGATGGATGGATGGATGGATGGATGGATGGGTGGGTGGATGGATGGATGGGTGGGTGGGTGGATGGATGGGTGGGTGGGTGGATGGATGGGTGGGTGGATGGATGGATGGACGGAAAAGCAGTTGGGTGTATAGATGGACACGTGGATGGCTGATTAGGTGGCAGGGTGGATGGCTGGACAGCTGGGTAGATGGATGGACAAACAAATAAATGGAAGGAGGGGTGGATGGAAGGTAGTGAGACTAGATGACTGGATGGACAGCAGGATGGATGACGGAGCCCTGGAACAGGCTGCCCGGAGAGGTTGTGGAGTCTCCTTCTCTGGAGACATTCAAGACCTGCCTGGACACGTTCCTGTGTGGCATAGTCTAGGCATTCCTGCTCTGGCAGGGGGATTGGACTTGATGATCTTTCGAGGTCCCTTCCAATCCCTAACATTCTATGATTCTATGGATGGACAGCTGGACAGAGAAATAGCCCTCATCACCACTTGTCTCCGAACCCACCCGTGCTCCCTGCTCAAGAGATGAGTAAAAACGAAAGCAGGCCGTGACAATGTGGTTCACGCTCACCCAACTCATGTTACCACCTGACTAACCAGGACAGGACTCATGGCACTGCTCACCTGATGCACCCCCACGTCAGCTGCCCCGAGGGGGGGACTGTGGGGCTGTTCTCAGAGAGCCCGGAAAAGGCGTCACGGCTGATTCAGGTCTCCATCATCGCGGAGCTGATACATCAGCTCCCGGCTCTGCCTGGGCTTGCGCGAGGGAACCCTCCCTCAGCAGGTTGGACAGGCTGCCAGCGTCGCCGCGATGGCTGGAGACACCGAGGGGGGCCCCCCGCCTCAACCTTCCAGCCTCATGCAGGGCTGGAGGCCTCCGAAAGACTCCAAAAGCCACCAAAATTGCTTTAAAAGAGTCAAAAATAGAGCTCCTTCTGCCAGCGCCCCACCTCGCCCCGAAACCACCACTTTGCTGCAAGCCGCAGCGCTAATCCCTTAATTAGGAGGAGGGTTCGTTAGGAGCTGCCCTTGTGAAATGCCACCAGGGATGGAAACCTGGGCGGCCCAAGGGGGTTGGTGTCACCCTTCTCCTCTGGCACCCTGAAACTCCCCTGCTCGTTCCACCAGGGTCCTGCAGAATCATCCCCAGTGACCCCGTGGCTCGGCCTCTCCCGCATGGCCCAGCTCCTGCCTCCTCCTCCTCCTCATCCAGGGAGAGGCAGGTTGGAGGGAGGAGGCCCCATCCGCGCCTCCCCGCCGGCGCCGCAGCGTGCCGGGGCAGAGCCGCGTGCGAGCGGGGAGCGCCATGGCTGAGCGGCTGTCGGAGGAGAAAATCGCCGAGTTCAAGGAGGCTTTTTCCCTTTTTGACCGGGACGGAGACGGCTGCATCACCACGAAGGAGTTGGGCACCGTCATGCGCTCGCTGGGGCAAAACCCCACCGAAGCGGAGCTGCAGGACATGGTGGGGGAGGTGGACGCCGACGGCAGCGGCACCGTCGACTTCCCCGAGTTCCTCTCGCTGATGGCGAGGAAGATGAGGGACACGGACAGCGAGGAGGAGATCCGCGAGGCTTTCCGCGTCTTCGACAAGGACGGCAACGGCTACATCAGCGCGGCGGAGCTGCGGCACGTGATGACCAACCTGGGCGAGAAGTTGACGGACGAGGAGGTGGATGAGATGATCAAGGAGGCCGACTGCAACAATGACGGGCAGGTCAACTACGAGGAGTTCGTGAGGATGATGACGGAGAAGTGAGCCCCCCCTGGCCCCGCCACTGCCCTCCTCCAACCCCAGCCCACAGGTAACTCGCTGGGACGCGGCTTCGTGCCCAACCCAGCATCCATAGAAAGTCCTGGACCGTGGGGGTCCCCCTCACCCACTGCAACAGCCACCCCAAATCTTGCGTGTCTCCCATCCCGACCACCTCCTGCCCTGCACCTCGTGCTGGCAGTTGGGGAAAAAAAAAAATCGATATTCTTGGTGCTTTTTTTTTAATTTTTACTTCATTTATTTTCATAGGCAACAGAGGTCGTGGTGGTCCCCCAGCCCCTCCATCCCTTATCATCTTCTCTCTACCATCCCAGGCTGAAAAAATGCTCTTTTATCCCAGCTGGAGCATCACCAGCCAGCGTCTGCATCGGATGCGGGCATCCCGCCCGGCGGGATGGGGCTCGGGGGTGCAGATGGACACGGGGTGGGCTTCCCTCCCTGCTGAGATGCACCTCTCGTGTCCGTGGCGGTGCCAGTGGCCACTGCTCAACCCCCAGCACCACTCTGAGTCCAATAAAGAAACGTCCCCTCCACGTCCTCGTGGCTGCCAGTGCTTCTTTTGGCTTCTTTTTGGGGTCCCAGATAAAAAACAACGCCCCCCTTCTCCCCTCAGTTCACCAATCTCGGTGCATCCCAGCCAGGATCAAGCCCCACCTCACCCCCATCCTCTTTCTGTCCATTCTTCTTCCCAACAAGCTGGAAAAATGTCCCTCATGGGCGTTGGGCACCTTTCAACCACAACCCCCACCCCGAATCCCCATCGCTTTTGGGGATAGGGATTTTTTTGGGGTCTGCCATCTGCTCCCCCAGGGCATCGGCACCTCCTTTCTGCCCCCACCAAGCAAAGAGGAAATCTGGCGGCTGGGTTTATCCCGAAGAGAAGCAGAGCAGGATTCACCTTTCCTGGCCGTAATCCACCCCCATCACACTCCCCGTGACTCAGTTTCCCCACAAAGAGGGTGAAACCCAATTGCCCCGGCCGTTCCCCACCCCTACACGAAGGGGTTGGAAGGGAAATTAGTTATCACCGGTCTTAATGCTCAGGGGAGGCGGCGGCGCGGATGCGGCAGAGCCGTTTCACGTGGGACGTTGCCACCTCAAGGACTTCACCTCCTCCTCCTTCCAGCCCGTTTCTGGAGCTTGGGCAATCCCAGTTGTTTTCCCAGCGCAGGGAAAACCGGGCAGGCACCCGCGCGTCGCCCGGCGGGGCTGAGCACGCCCGCCCTCATTCTACCCCAAGCACGGCCCCCGGCGCCTTCACCACGCGCTGCCCTCTTGCTCGCACACCCAATGGGAGCAGGGCAAAATTCAGCAAAATCAACCAACCAACCAAAAAAAAGGCCCAAATCCAGCAAAGTCAAGACAAGAGAAGGGGTCAGGCCAGGCTGTTGCGCCCGAGTGGTTAAAATTAGACCTTCCCGCAAACACGATTATTTATTAACGCCGCCTATTAGGTGCAAGAACGTACCCCGTGTTTTTAGGCTTGACCTTTTCTCTTTCTATTCCTGGCTTGTTTAATTACTGCCGTGTTTTGTTTTGGCTTTTTTCACGCCGCTTACCCTGAGCCTGTTTTTCTTAACGACTGTCTTTAACGAGGAGGCTGGACCTTGGCCAGAAACATCGGCCCCACCGGCACCCGCCTGGAGAAGAAAGTTCATTTGTGCTTTTGCACCGGAGACATTTTGCTGGTTTCTTCCCCAGTTTGATGCTCGGGACCACGGTGGGAGAGCCAGAAGGGTCCTGTGTGCTTTTGGCTTCCCAAATCTGGTTTTCCAAACCAAATTTTTTTTCATCCAGAGGGGAAGGAGCTGATGGGGTGAGCAGGATCCATCCCAGGGATCTGCAGGGACCATGTAGGGTGTTAAGGAAGAGACCAAAAATTTCCACCTCAAAATCTGGTCAGGATGGTCTCCTGCCCTTGGGGATGGAGATTGCAGGATGGGACCTGGGGTGGGGGGTCACCTGAGATGGGTGCTGGGGTTCATTTAGGCTAAGACCTGGGAGAGCCCTTGGGAGAAGACCCGGGGGATCAGCTAAGAAGGGACCTGGAGTTGGGTCACCTGAGATGTGATGTGGGCGACCATCTAGGATGGGGTTGGGGGATTTTTCTCGGTTGAATTCTGTGAGATCCCGTGCAATAAGACCTGGGAGATCATCCAAGATGGGACCGAGGATGGTGCCTGGAGGATCCTCCAAGCGATCGGACCTGGGGGATCTCCCCAGATGGCACCTACGGGATAATCTGGGATGGGATCTGCGAGGTCATCTGAGACTTGAGGGGGGACCACGTAGGGCAGCACATGAGGGATCACTGAGAACAGACCACGGGGCATCACTTGGGGTGGGACGTGGAGGTTCATCTAGGATGGGACACGGGGATCACCGGGAACAGGACATGGGAATCCCGCAGGGTGGGACGTGGGGGCATCTCCTGGATCCAGGCTGGCAGCTGATCCCACCTCCACTGCTGGGAAAGAGCCTCCCACCACCTTCCTGCATATTTTCCTCCAGCCTTTCCAATCAAAAAGCCACCAAGAGCTCTAGCAACCCCCCAAACCAAGGGCCCAACCACATCCCTCCACTGCTCCCCTGCCTCACCTGGCCACAGTTTTTCTCTGAAATGATAATTTTTAGGAGAAAAGCAGCTCAGGAAGCTCCTCCAGCATCACCCACCCTGGAGGTCCAAAGAGGCTTCTGCTCCAGCACGGCTCAGTCAGTCACAAGTTCTCCCCTTTCCCTTTTATTTTAGCAAAACGACACATTTCAATAACATTTCAACAACCAGGCTCTAAAAACATTAATTAAACATTGGGGAAACGATACTGAGACCCCCCCCCAAGTGAGACCAAGATGCTTCTCTGAGCCTTCCCAAAGAATATTGAAAAGGGCCGGATTTTTTTTTTTCCCCAATTTTTCGTGTTTTTTTCCCCCCCTTCTCTCGCAGTCCCCCCCGTCTCCTCCCCAGCAATAACTCTGCTCTTAAGCAAACATGACGTGTTCCCTGGGAAATGTCGCTGCCCGCGGGAAGGGGAGGCCCCTCGACACCCGTCTGCTCTTAAAGAAAAAAAAAAGTGGGGGAAAAAAAGGATTTTTATAGTGGGGTTGACCTGGACTGGTGAGGGGGTGTCTATGGGGAAGAGCTCAGCTGGGTTGCAGCAAGCCAGGTTCTGCATCAGGGAAGAAATAACTAAACAACCCCCCCCCAAAAAAAAGGAAAAAAAAAAAGCCAAAAAAATACCCAAACAACTTGGCAAATAGGTCTTTCCAATATTTAGTCTGGAGGAAAACGGTTTCATTTTACAGACGTGCTTTCAAACCTGTTTTAAAGTGCTTTTTCTTGCCAATCTCCCATTTTCAGGTCATTCGTGAAAGGAGAAATTAAATTTAAAAAAAAAACCAACATAAATTATCAAGCACCGGGTGTGGGGCAGACTCCTCCCGATGGGGAAATGTTCCATTCCCTGCGCTGAATCCTCCTGGGTCTGCCCCAAAACTGCCTCTTGAGAGCAGGACCAGAGGAGGGGACGAACGGGACAGGGAGGGGGAATAAGTGGGACAAGGAGAGGGGCCAAGTGGGATGAGGAGATGGGGATGAGAAGGAGAAAGAGGATAAATGGTGCCAGGAGACCAAGAGAACCCAGAGAGGGAAACAGGTCAGACCAGGAGCTGGGGACAAGTGTGACCAAGAGACAGGATGTGGTGGGACCAGGCGTTGGGGACAAGAAGAACGTGGAGAGGGGGAAAATGCCACCAAAAGATGGAATAAGTGGGATGAGGAGATGGAGACTGGTCCCAGCAGAAGGGACCAGTAGGATCAAGGGATAAGGACAAGAAGGACCAAGAGATGAATAGAACAGGGTCACGGAAAAGACCTTCAAGATCATCAAGTCCAATGATTCTCTACCTCTACCCGGCCCATTTCTAAACCACGTTCTTGGGCACCACATCTATTCAAATACATCCAAGGATGGCGATTCAACCACCTCCCCGGGCAGCCCCTTCCAGTCTTTGAGAACCCTTTCAGCGGAGAATTTTTTCCCAATGTCTGACCTAAACCTCCCTGGCATAACTTCAAGCTCTTTTCTCTTGTTCTATTAGTTGTAACTTGTGAGAAGAGACCGACGTTGTCTCTACGACCTCCTTTCAGGGAGTTGTAGAGAGCGAGAAGGTCTCTACATGGAGACAAGTGGGACCAGGAGAGGGAAACGATGGGACTAGGGGACAAGGGCAAGTGGGATCAGGAGATGGAGACAAGTTGGACCAGGAGAAGACACCAGTAGGAGCAGGGGACGAGGACAAGAGGGACTAGGGGACAAAGTCTTGGGGGATAAATGGGAGCAGGATACAGTGGGACAAGAAAGGACCAGAACAACTGGGAGATGGAGACAAATGTGGCCAGGAGAAGGGACCAACACAGGGGCCCCCACGCTACACAAAATACCAGTTTGGGGCATGAGATGAGTCAAGAGCTGCCCTGGGGCTGCTTTAATGCCCTGTGCCCCACCACAAGGAGGGGGGCACCTCCCCAGACACCCCCCATCTCATTTCCCAAAGCTCAACATTAACCCTCGAGGGATTTTTTTTTGCGAAGACGCTTGAGGCTCCTCACGGGGACACCGGGAGCTCCAGCTGCCGCGGCGTTTCACGAGGCTCCTCTCTCTCCCTTCCATGGCCCAGGGGGTTCCCAAGTTCAAGTTCCCAAAATAAAACTCCTGGTCCCAGCCCCAACCCTGGGATTAAATCAGCCAAGGGCTTCGCAGGAGCAGGAAGAGTTTCCCGGATGTCTGAAGGGACCTTGAGACCCGCAGAAGCCAAGGTGGTGACCAAGGTGGTGACCATCAACCTTCAAGGGACTGTTGGCATCATGAGATTTGGGCTTTCTCATCCCCAAAACAAAAAAAGCCGGGCATCCTGGCAGGGGTTAACTCCGCAATCGGAGCTGCTTCATTTTTCCAACCCTGCGGAGGCTTTTTTAAGGGGAAATTAATAGCGCCGTGACCTCAGCCACCACGCACGCGGGGCCGCTCGCCGGCGTGCCGGCAGCCCCACGTAACCACAGCCCCACCGGAACCCCAGCCGGAGGAGAATTTGGGGGTCTTCTCCCTCTTTTAGTTCCCCCCCACCCCGAGATAGGCAGGAGGATGCTGTTTATCAATCACCCCCAGAGGTAAATAATTAAAAAAACCCACCCCATCCCCATCTCTTAGAGCCCAACACCTTCTTCTCTTTATATCTTAAAAAAAAAAATTAAAAATCCTTGATTTTCCACTTCGGTCTATCCTAGCCCTGAATCAGTCGTCTTGAGAAGAGATGCCAAAAAAAATATATTAAAAAAAATGAGCCCAGGCAAAGCTGAAAGGAAGAAAAAACTCCTTTGCAGCCCCTCCATCCCTATTTTTTGCCCTATTTTTATCCCATCCAGGGAGGCACAACCTGCCCCCCCGCCCCGTCCCCTTTTTCCCCCCAGCCGAGCCAGATTTGCGCGTCCTTCCCTCAATTCACGTTTTTCTCCTTAAAATTTAGAGATGAGATCAGAGGGAATTCAATCCCTGACGGATCTGGGGAGAACTGAAGCTCGGAGGTGAGAACGGAGTCGTCTGGAGGCAAATTGTTGCCGCTGCTCATTTTTACCCGGGATAAGGGAGGAAAAAAAGCCAAATCCGGGTGAAACGGGGACCGCATTTACAAATTTTTGCTGGAATAAAAGAGCATCTTGGCTCGGGGGGAGGAGAAATCCTTCGTGCTCTGCCCACAGAAAACCGCCCCGGCTTGTTCCGAGGAGATTTTTCAGCGCTTTTCCAGCGTTTCTTTCCTCCTTCGAAGCCGTGGTTGGTGCAGCCCCAGCTGGTTAAATATTTCCCCGCTTCCCCGGGAGGTTTTGTTGGTTTTTCGGGGGGGGAGCAGCACCGCCCAGCGGTACCGTGGCAGGCGAAGAGGTTTCCCTCAAGCCTCGCTGGGACAAAAACTCCCTGAGTTTTGAAGCGTTTTCACAGCAATTGGTGCCAATTTCCCCAAAACCACCTCCCCCCCCAAAAAAAAAACAACCCCACGGGCACTTTTTCCCCATCCTAACCGGTTCCTCTGGTCCACAGTGAGCAGGTTGGTGGGAGAGCATCTCTTAGGGAAGAGAGGGATGGTCCCTTTGTCCCCTAACGGCATCGCCTCCCTCACAATTTCTTTAGGGTGATGTTTCCAGCCTCCAGTTTTTCTCCAGAGTTTGGGATTTCCGTCAGCTCCTTTGCCCGCTGCCCAGCGCGAAGAGGTTGGTTTTCATCATTTCAGCATCCTCTAAAAATAAGGTTATTTTTTTAATAGAATCACAGGGTTTGGAAAGGACCTTAAAGCTCATCTCATCCCAACCCCCCTGGGCAGGGACCCCTCCCACAGCCCAGGTCGCTCCAAGCCCCGTCCAACCCAGCCTTGGGCACTGCCAAGGATGAGGCACCCACAAAATCTCTGGCTGCCTGTGTCAGGGTCTCACCACCCTCCTAGAGAAGAATTTCTTCCTCATATCTCATCTAAATCTCCCCTTTTCCAGTACGAAACCATCACCCCTTTTCCTCTCCCTACACCCCCTGATCCAGAGCCCCTCCCCAGCTCTCCTGTGCCCCCTTCAAGCCCTGGGAGGTGCTCTGAGGTCTTCCCTTCAGGATCCTTCTCTTCTCCAGGCTGTCTTCTTTCTCTCTCAGCCTGTCTTCCCAGGGAGCTGCTCCAGCCCCTGAGCATCTCTGTGGCCTCTTCTGGACGTGCTCCGACAGCTCCACATCCTTCTTGTGTTGGACACTCCAGAGCCGGGCACAGAATTCCAGGTGGGGTCTCACCAGAGTAGAGCGGAGGTGGGGAATCACCTCTCTGGCCTTGCCTTTGATGCAGCCCAAGTCATGATTGACTTCTGGGGGTGTGAGCGCCCATCGCTGGCTCACGTCCGATTTGCCACCCACCAGTATCCCCAAGTCATTCTCCACGGGGCTCCTCTCACCCATCTCTACCAGTAACTGGGGGTTGGCCCAGGTGCAGGACCTTGCGCTTGGCCCTGCTGAACTTCATGAGGGACCTTAAGCACGTCAAGGTCCGTGTGGATCTCTTCCCTTTAGCAAGTCAGCAGCACCGCTCAGCCTGGTGTCATCTGCAACCTCAATCCCACCGTGCCCTTGATGAAGGAGATCGAAGGAAGACCTACAGAGTCTACAGCTCCCTGACAGGAGGGTGTAGGGAGGTGGGGTTGGTCCCATCTCTCATGGGACAAGCAATAGGACAAGAAGAAATGGTCTCAAGTTGCACCAGGGGAGGTTCAGGTTGGATATTGGGAAGAATTTCTGTACTGAGAGGGTTGTCAGGCACCGGCACAGCCTGCCCAGGGAGGGGTTGAGTCGCCATCCCTGGAGGGGTTTAAGAGACGGGTGGATGTTGCCTTGAAGGACATGGGTTTAGTGGTGATCATAGGGCTGGGACACAGGTTGGATTTGATGACCTTGGAGGCCTCTTCCAGCTGAAACTGATCATGAGCCAGCAGTGTGCCCTTGTGGGCAAGAAGGCCAAGGGCATCCTGGGGTGTGTTAGAAGGGGGGTGGTTAGTAGGTCGAGAGAGGTTCTCCTGCCCCTCTGCTCTGCCCTGGTGAGACCCCATCTGGAATATTGTGTCCAGTTCTGGGCCCCTCAGCTCCAGAGGGACAGGGAACTGCTGGAGAGAGTCCAGCACAGGGCAACTGGGATGATGGAGGGAGTGGAACATCTCCCTGGTGAGGAAAGGCTGAGGGAGCTGGGGCTCTTTAGTTTGGAGAAGAGGAGCCTGAGGAGTGACCTCATTCATGTTTATAAATATATCAAGGGTGAGTGTCACGAGGATGGAGCCAGGCTCTTCTCGGTGACAACCAATGATAGGACAAGGGGTAATGGGCTGAAACTGGAACACAAGAGGTTCCGCTTAAACTCGAGAAGAAACTTCTTCTCAGTGAGGGTGCCGGAGCCCTGGCCCAGGCTGCCCAGGGAGGGTGTGGAGTCTCCTGCTCTGGAGACATTCCAGACCCGCCTGGACACGTTCCTGTGTAGCATTATCGAGGCGTTCCTGCTCTGGCAGGGGGATTGGACTGGATGATCTTTCGAGGTCCCTTCCAATCTCTGACATTCTGTGATTCTGTGAAACTGTTCTATAAGGTATTAGAGTCCCAGTCCAGACCCTTGAGGTATAAATCTTGTTACAAGTTTCCAGCAGGACATCATCTACAACTCTTTGGCCACGACCATTCAGCCCGCACAGACCCGGGCTGGTTCATCCTCAGGAGGGTAACTCCAGCTGGTTGCACAGGTCCGGAAAGCCACGGGCAGAGGCGCCGCCTTGTTGCAATTAGCGACGAGGCTGACGAAGCAAGAGGAGCTGGCAGGGCTCTCGCGTGGACCCCACACCCCGACCGCAACCGTCTCCAGAAGAAACACAGACGGAACCTTTCAGAGCGAGTTTTAATCCCAAACAACGCTCCAGCACGATCGCACCCGCCCAAATCTTACCATTACCAACCACTAAAAATCAGACAACCGGGCATTTACACAAATAACATCTTCGTGGTGCGCCGTCCTCCCTCCAAAGGGAGGTCAAGGCGTCCTGAGCCCGGTGTCTCGATGCCTAAACCCAGAGAAGCATCAGGGTATCACAGTTAGGGGGATTAGGGTATCACAGTTAGGTGGCACCTACCAAAGCACAAGCGGCATCGACGCTGTTGGGCGAAAAAGTGAGTTGGTTTGGGTTTTTTTTGCAGGACACAAAGTCTTTTTGTCCTCGGTGGCATGCGGGGAGGAAAGCCTGGGGTTAACTAACGGCACAGGCAACCCCAAAGGTGCCATGTAAATGCAGGCGAGGTTTTTCAGAGATCCTAAGAAGTCCGTAAGGTTTTTTTTCCTTCCACATGCTACAGATTTAGGTGCTTGAGGTTTGAAAATAACAACCTCGGCGTTAAAAATCCTGATTTCAAAACAACGGCGCTCCGACCACCCCCGCCCAGGCCAAGGAACGGGACATTCGCCAACCTCCAGGCTGCCCAAGGCTGGGACCTCCAGCAAGCTCAAGTCAGTAGAGCCCCTCCCAACTCGGCATCTTTTTCGTTTTTTTTGTTAAAATCAAGAGGTAGAACAGATACTTCATGCTCCCGCTCGCTCTAAAAGTGACGCAATCGCTGCATTACTCATCTTCGGGCGCCACCTTCCAGAAGACACCGAGGTCTTTGTTTGCTGGCGCTAAGCTTAGGGCAGGTCTCGGGGGGTTCGTTTCCTTGTACAAAGTCCCCTGAAGATCGCAAAAACTAAAAAAAAAACTAAAAAAAACCCAACTCTGTTTGCCTTCCCTGTCTTCCCTTCTTTACGCCGAGACTCAAGAGGTGCAGCCAAGGGCACAAATCCTTCTTTCACACGCGGAGGGGAAGGGTGGCTCTTCTCCACCCCCGTTACAAGGAGTTAATTCTTCAGTGCCGCTTTCTTCCAAGGCATCGGTTTTAGCCACACCTTGTTTTTTCTGGACAAACTTCACATAATTGAGAGAAAAGCTGCTACGATTAAGCTCGTGGCCTTAAGAAGCCCGGCCAGCAGCGCCCAGGAGCGAAGCCGACCATCCCAAAGGTGATTTTTTTGCCGGTGAAAGCAAAGCCCTGTTCTCACCCGGGCTTCCCCGAAGCAGAGGGGTTATTTCAGACGGCTCCTCGTGCTGCTGGACCTGTAAAAAAGCTGGTGGAGAAAGCCACGGGAGAAGGGAGGTGGTCTGAAATGCTCAACCGCGTTTGCAGTTTGGGGAGCCCAGGAAGGGGACGGATAAAAGTGGGGCTGATCCTGGTTTGGGTTTCATTCGCAACAGGATTCAGGCCCTGATTTGGATTAAAGAGTGAAGGGAGTCAACGTGACATAAAATAAAGCAGAGTCAGTCGAGGAGCTTCACTTAACATCCGTGATTCAGACGGCTCCTTTCATTCCCAACAATCCCCAAACTCTGTTACCTGCAGAGCTTCTAATTTTCATCGTGCTTTGGGACGGCTGCAGGGATTCCCAGCTCTCCAGGTTACACCTGTGGGAAGGACGATGCCGCTACTCGGGCAGTAACTGCGATAAAAAAAAATCGCAGCCCGAGATATTAAGGGGAGCCGAAACATCGCGTCGGTTTAATTTGGCATCTGCTTTGCCTCTGCTCCGAGCTGTAAAACACCAACGGCTCAGAAGACGCTTCCCCACCAGCTGAGAAATCCCCGCAGGATCAAAAGAACCGAGGGCGAGACAGGTTGGATAAAAGATTAAAAAAAAAAAATCTCAACCTGATTTTTTACTTGCAGTTTAGGCTCTCGTGGAACACTTCACCCTTCAGACACGGCCATAAAACAAACCCTGCTGCTGAACGAGCCTGGCTACTGCCACCAAGAGCTGCTTGGATCTCTCAGGAAGTCCCTCCTTGGATGCACTAATTGATCTCTCTCAAAAGAGATCACAAAAAAAAAAAAAAAATCAAACTTTAGGACCTACCAGAGAGGTAACTTGAGAGAGAAAAAAAGAAAGATGACGTAAACGGGAATTTGGTATTTTATTCTCGGCTGTTAGTTGAGTCTTTTGTTTTTAATATCGGAAACTTGGGACTTGACCATCTCGTCGTTTCGGCAGCTTAAGGAACGTTCGAAAAGCAACCTAACGTGGGATTTTCACCCCGGATTACCGAAAGGTGCGCTTCCCTAACGCAGATTTCTCTGGAACGACACACACTTTGGGCAGAGGAAGCTTTTCCTGCAAGATACGACGCAAAACCTTTCTCCTGTCAATGGCAGGGATAAATCCCACAATAACCACCCCCGGGGCTTCCCTGAGCTTCTTGGCAATTTCAGTTTTAAACACAAAACCTAGAGTTATAAACAGACGATCCACCAAGGAGCAGGATCTCGAGCTTGTTTCTGTCCAGCTCTGTACGATACAGCAAAAAAAAAACTGAACAAGCAACCAAAGCAAAACAAAACCAAACAACAAAGGGGCATGGGGGGGAACGAACCTAATCAAAAATTAAAAAAAAAAAAGTGCTGGTCACCGTTAAAGTGCATTCAGTTCCACCTCAGCTCTTCAACCCTGTGCTTACAGGATTTTTCACCTCCCTCTCGAGGCCGAGCCCCAGCGTGCTGGCTGGGAAAGCACGAAAGACGTCGGGAGCCCCGAGTTAGCGCGACGCCACGTTAGACAGAAGACCTCGTAACATTTTGCTGTCGTTTGGAGGAGGAATTTGTTCTCCTCGCGGGGCAAAACCTTCTCGTGGGGGCATCAGGGAGCTCCATCCCCTTCGTACCGTGGATCCTGCAGGTTTGCTGCTTTCAGGCAGCACGAAAAGTCTCATCTGGAAGGTCGATGACACTTTAGGTTCCGCTTATGCAAACGCTGCCCTGAAGGTTTAAAATCCCCGAAGGATTTTGGCGCCTGCCAAAACCAGAGCACAATGTTCAGAGCTGGCTCCCTCTGGAGAGGCTCCAGCATTGAGAGAGAAACTCGGGGAGGGGGGAAATGAAAAGAAAAATCTCAAAACTCAAGGCAGAGCGCAGCCTTCCTGCTGCCTTTCACCGCAGGGATCTGCCGCACAAGGGACGCGCCCTCGTCGTACTTTGGGCGGCAACGGGCGGCATCTCCGCCACTCATTGCACGTGAAACCGAGAGAGCGGCCACGGCGGCTCAGAGCAAGTGGAAAAAGTGTTTGGGACCAGCTTGGACGTGCAGAGAGAGTGGCTTCCTGCTCGGGCTTCAAAATCAGACGTGGTGATACCCTAGAGGAACGCTCCGGTGCGAGCTGGCTCACCTTGAGCGAGGAAGGAGCCCGGGCAAAGCCAGCCCTGGTCTGGCAGCAGTTTGTCCTCGCTGCTGGTGCCGAGTCAAAGCCTGAAGGTTCATGGAAAGTCAGGAACTGGCTGCAGGGCTTAGTCCTGAGCCTGCAGGGGAGTTAAATTGCCTCCAGCCAGAGCACGCGGGTCTCTCGAGCCTTGTCCTTGGCGTCAGGTTTATTAACACAGAGGTGGGATCCAGCGCTCCCACCGCAGACAGACAGACAGACAGACAGGCAGGCAGACAGACATCCATAGCCGAGGGTATCGCCTCCAAATCCCTTTGCAGTCAGCGGAGACAGGTGCTCCCGAGGCAAACTGTGTCATCCCAGCACGGGCAGCTAAAACAGGACGGATGAATCACGCTCCAGAAGTATCCACTGCTCTTCGCTGACTGCAGAGGGTGCCTGGCTGGATGACACGGAGACGCCTTTCGGCTACAGACAGGTCAAATTAGGCAAAAGGAATCCTGCTCAAAGAGTGAGAGAGCCACAGCCTCGAACGCAGCGACAGACTAACAGATCCCCCCAGGAGACACGACAGCTTCAAGCCAGCGCTACGCGTTGCCTGAGCCTGTCTTTGCCCACTGAGAAGAAGTGCTGCCTCATAAATACTATTTACAGCAGTTTGCTTAAATTAATATTAACTTCTTGGGGGGGGAGGTAGAAGAGAAAGAGATAGAGACTTCATACTGCGGGAGCTAAAGGTATCGTCCTTCCCGGTCGCCTTCATCCCCTTCAGTTGTAGGACAGGTACCGGATTAATCGGGGAGGAATATTTAGCTTGGCAATCTTCTCCAGCGCTCGCTGCCCCGCGGCTTTCCTCACCGTAACTCTGCAGAGCTGTGACAAGCTCAGAGGCGTTTCTGAAACGAGGAGAAGAGGAGCCGAAGTCAGGATCCGCAGGTCAGCTCCCACCTCCCTCCAAAATCTGCATCCGTCCTGGATCGAGCCCCAAATTTAAGGATACAAGGCAAAAGATTTAAAAAAAAAAAAAAACCAAACAAAAAAACTAATGAAGCTAGCACAGTACTTTTACAACACAGTACTTGTACAATAGTCTGTGCTGAAAAGCGACTGCACGTGCGGTTCTGCCAGCTGGGTTTAGCGATGTGGCAAGATGGGAGAAGCATTTATGGAGCATTTATGGGCACGTAGGATTCAATCTCTTCATCCAGCTCAGCTGCAGGCAGACCAGAACACTTTGCTGCTCTCTGTGAGAGCAAGGAGTAATTTGGAGGAGAGATTGCCACAGGGAGAAGTCAGAGGAAGACGGGGCTTTAAGGAGCTCACCATGGAAAGGTCTGCAAAGACAGAAGACTGTCTTAGAGGGGATTCTCCCCCTTTGCTCTGCTCTGGTGAGACCCCACCTCAAATACTGAGTTCAGTTCTGGTGTCCCCACCACAAGAGGGACATGGATTTGTTGGGACGAGTCCAGAGGAGGCCACAAAGCTGAGCCAGGGGCTGGAGCAGCTCTGCTGCGAGGACAGGTTGAGGGAGCTGAGGGTGTTCAGCTGGAGAAGAGAAGACTCCGGGGGTACCTTATCCCTGCCTGCAGTGCCTGAAGGGACCTACAGGGAGGCTGGGGAGGGACTTTGTACAAGAGTGTCCAGCGACAGGACAAGGGGAAATGGGTTTAAATTGGAGGAGAAGGGGTTTAGGCTGGATCTTGGGAAGAAATTGTTCAGCCCGAGGGTGGCCAGACTCTGGACTAGGTTGCCCAGAGAGGCTGTGGCTGCCCCCTCCCTGGAGATGCTCAAGGCCAGGTTGGATGAACCTGGAGCAACCTGGGCTGGTTCAGGGCGTCCCTGCCCATGGCAGGGGTTGGATTAGATCATCTCTGAGGTCCCTTCCAACCTAAGACATTCTAGGATTTCTAAAAGGAAGAAATTTTTCATTTTGTAAGTAAGAATTTCTTAACGATGAGGGAGGTGAGGCACTGGAGCAGGATGCCCAGAGAACCTGTGGATCCTCCACCATTCAAAGTGTTCGAGGTCAGGCTGGACAGGGCTTTGGGCAACCTGACATCTGCCCATGGCGGAGGGGCTGGACTAGAGGCCCTTTAAAGGTCCCTTCCAGCCCAAGAGATTCTATGATTCTGTGATTCTATGACGTTTTGTATTATCTAGCGCAGCAGCAGCCTGCAAACGCTCACAAGGGTTTGTGAATTATTCCTCTGAGGTCCTTTAAGGGTAACCAAATCAAACCTCAGTCCAATGTCTCTTCGAAAATCAGACAGCTGCACAGCTGAAGTTTTAACACGTTCCCTGCCCCACATAAACCAAATTTTCAACCGGGCAATTTCCTTGACCTGACTTAATGCACCAAAGCTCAAATGCAGATACACGAGAGGGATCTGAATGCAGCGAGGGCATGATCTGCATCATCTCAAACCTGTTGTTCAACCACAGTTAAGCAGAGAAAGGCTACAGCCAGCTGGTGTACACTTGGCACCAAGAGCTCTACACCTCCACAGGAAGACCATCAGGGATCTGCAAATCCTGGTGGGCCAAGAATTGTGATCTGGTTCACCGGAGCTGGCAGTCACTCAACTCCAGGAGCACTTACTTTCGTAGTATTCGAAGCACTTTGCTGTGGGGCTGCTGCTCCAGGTGTAATCCGACGGCTTCTTTCCTCGGTTGTCCCTTGCATAAATGTTTCCTCCAAACTCAATCAGCATCTCCACCAGATCTACGTTTTTCACTTTTGCGGCGTGGTGGAGGGCTGTCTCATGAAGTTTAGCAGCATTCACGTTTGCTCCTGAGGCCAGAAAGAGAAGAAAAAAAACAAACCTGTTTGGGAAAGCCTTGCTTGACCCAAACGTAAGGAGTGGTTTGACTGGGAGAAGAAATGCCGTTAAAACACGCACAAGCAGCTGGAAGGAGACCCAAACGAAACAGCACAGACAGGAAACCAAACTGCTGAACAAGTTCTCGGTGCTGGCAACGCATGAATTTTCTTCTCTGGCTTCATGTCTTCCTTGCAGAGAAAGGATCTGAGCCCGTGTTACTGAGTAAATAAGCTGCTGAGTGTGAAGTTCAAAATTGCTTCCTGGCTCTGTGCTGTCCAAAAGCAGCAAAGAGCCTTTCCCAGTCACCTCAGTGGAGTGTTCCCACTCCAGGCAAACAGCGACCTCTTTGTTAACCACTTGAACAGAAATGCCCCAGCCCCACGAGGTGTTACAGCTCACCATCAGACTTTTTCAGTTCCAGGTATTTTTTCCTGAGAAAGGTTGGCTTTTACAAGCTGACAGCTAAAGGTCCTTCCAATTCCCCCACAACCATTTGCGTTTTACCAAGTGATTTGTTCAGCTGAACCTCACTGAACTCAAACAACTGACTTTTAGATACGTGTAGCCACAGTGAACTCCCCTTACAATTAATGAGGAGACACAGGCATTTCTGGGGAATCAATCAAAGGGTGTCCAAGACATGGAACTGGAGGGGCTGGGAAGAGTTTAGATGTGTCATTGTTGGAAAACTAACGCTCAGTGAAACAAATCCCCACCCCTGGACCAAATCACCTCCCAGTAAGCACAGGTAAAGCCAAGAAATCCAACTCCAAATTGCCCTGAAGTCAGCAGCAAGAAAACTGGGATGTGAATCCTGGAGCACGAAACATAGAACCATAGGATGTTCAGGGATGGAAGGGACCTCGAAAGATCACCCAACCCCCTGCCAGAGCAGGGTCACCCAGGGCAGCCACACAGGAACGTGTCCAGGAGGGGTTTGAAAGTCTCCAGAGCAGGAGACTCCACACCCTCTCTGGGCAGCCTGGGCCAGGGCTCCGGCACCCGCACAGCCAGGAAGTTTCTCCTCATGTTGAGCTGGAACTTCCCATGTTCTAACTTAAACCCATTATTCCTTGTTCTGTTGCTGGGCACCACTGAGAAGAGATTGTCCCCTTCCCCTTGACCCCCACCCCTCAGATATTTCTACACGTTCATAAGGTCCCCTCTCAGCCGTCTCCTCTCAAGGCTGAACAGCCCCAGCTCTCTCAGTCTCTCTTCACAGCAGAGATGTTCAGTCCCTTGATCACCCTCGGAGCTCTCCCTTGGACTCTCTCCGGTAGGTCCCTGTCTCTCTGGAACTGGGGAGCCCCAAACTGGACCCAGGATTCCAGGGGTGGTCTCCCCAGGGCAGAGCAGAGGGGCAGGAGAACCTCCCCAGCCCTGCTGGACACACTTTTCTTGGTGCCCCCCAGGCTCCCACTGGCCTCTTGGCCACAAGGGCCCGTTGCTGTCCCAGGGACAACTCACTGCCCACTGGGACTCCAAGGTCTAACATTGACTTGAATATCCAGCAAACTCTGGGTATAACATTAACCAGATCTCTGTGGGGTACGAAGGGACTTTGCCTCTGGTTTTCTGTACAGCATCACACCCTAACAACTATCCAAAAACCGTTGACCGTGCTACCAGAGCTGAACGTGTGCTCACCAGTTGATATTACTGTTGGGAAAAAGTTGAAACTTTAGTCTCTAAGGGGCTGAAGAGTTCTGAGTTTTATTAAAAGAAGAGAATGGGAACGTTACTACTGACAGGCACCCACTGAAAAAGCAGTTAAAGATTGTTTTGCTCAGGGAAAGGCAAAATCTGTCATCTTTGTCACTGGGTTACGCTGGGAAAGAATAAGCTCTTCGACAACAGTGCTGTGGGAAACGCTGCGCGTAGACACCACTGTCTCGTGCCCACCCAGAAGCAAAACCCCGTGGCGGCCATACCTGCCTTGAGCAGCAATTTCACGCAGTCCAGGTGCTCCCTGGCACAGGCCACGTGTAGGGGAGTCCCGAAATGACAGTCGTGAGCCTCCAAGTTCGCGCCGACGTCGATGAGGAGCTGCACGCACTCTGAGCTACCTTTAGAAAGGGAAGATCCCGGTCAAAAGAAAAGAACCCGGCTCAGACGGGAGCAAGCGGAACGCCGAGATCAGCTTGACCCACGAACAGCCTCCTTCGTATTTGGGGTGACAGCAGCAAACGTCAGGACAAGTCAACACTGTGTTCTTGTTTTAATTACAACGAGCTGGGACCATCTGGCACTTTCTGATCTTGCCTGCTCGGAGGAGGGAGCTGAGATAAGCTGGTACCTTCTTGTCCCAGGTACAAGCAGAGCGAGTTGGGACGATCAGGCACTCCCAAACCGCACCTCAAACTCCCGCTGCCTGGGAAACGTACCCAAAACTCCTCGTGCCTGGACCGTAGCCCGCTCTGAAGGGTGCCAAGATTTCCTGACACGAGTAACGGCCACGATGAAAAAGCTACTGGCCAAAAATCAGTTTGTGATCCTATAAATAGGGGAAAAGTGAGTAATTCACTATAATTTATTGCAAGCACAGTAGGAAAAAGGTCTTGGCCATAGGTTAACGTCTATATCTGTGTGTCTGCATGCACAATTTAACTTTCATATTTGTGTGTGTATGTGCAGTTGCCTGTATGATTTAATATCTGTATCTATTTGTGTGTGCGTATGACTCAATTCAGGAAACTCTGCCACAAACCTCATGTGAATCTTGCCAGCCTCAAATCTTTCACCAAGCTGCTCTGCTGATTACAGCAATTTTTTTTAAAAAAATCACCCCGATCACTGCCTAATAGTTAAGTGTTGTTAAAAATCACACAATTTAATCCCGTGCCTTACGGTAACGTTAACAAATCCTGAACTGCTGTTGTGTAGGATCCCCTCGTTCCCTCCATCTCTACCCTTAGATATAAACTGTTGAAAGTTTGAGGCTAAGCCTGGACCCAGCCACACCCAGACTCCCGAGACAGTTGAGAAAGCAAGGGGGGCTCCTTTCTGAACCTCGTGACCCCATGGGAAGGTCTCCCTTACCCTTTTCTTCCCCAGCCTCTGTGTGAACCAGTCTGGCCTGATTCAAATTCAATTTTCCTTGTGTGCTTCTTCCCTGTAGTTAGCAACAGAGTGAACCTTGCCACCTACCTTTAAGTCAGACTTTTACAAATTCCTATTAAAAATCACTTTTGCCAGTATCTTTGACAGCAGTTCTTTAAGCAACCTAAATCTTTCCTCCGCAACAAATTGGTGTAGTCAGCAGGATCCTAAATCAGGATTCCGTGACAAGTGATTTAAGTGATTTAAAACACTCATCCCTGACACCTGACTGGATTAGATCACCTTCAAGACAACTCCAGCTTTACTTTCTCTAATGCTAATAACAGGAATTAACAGAAAGCAGGCAGTCAACAGCACCAAGGCTTAGGAAACAGGCTTACCAAGGAAAAGCTAGGCAGGAGCTCACAGCTGTGTATTTAAGTAGCTACCTGTTTGTCAAAAATGCTCTCTCCCACCGCCTTCACAGTCAAAGGGAAACTCTGTCCAGGACAGCATATAACAAAAACAGAATCACAGAATGTCAGGGGTTGGAAGGGACCTCTAGAGATCATCTAGTCCAACCCCCTGCCAGAGCAGGGTCATCCAGAGTAGGTCACCCAGAAACGTGCCCAGGCAGGCTTTTAAAGTCTCCAGAGCAGGAGACTCCACACCCTCTCTGGGCAGCCTGGGTCAGGGCTCCGGCACCCGCACAGGGAAGAAGTTTTTTCTAATGTTTTTGTGGAACCTCCTGTGCTCCAGCTTGCACCCGTTGCCCCTTGTCCTGTCACTGGACATCCCTGAGCAGAGCCTGGCTCCGTCCTCCTGACACTCCCCCTTGACATATTTACAAACATTAACGAGGTCACCCCTCAGTCTCCTCTTCTCCAAACTAAAGAGCCCCAGCTCCTTCAGCCTTTCCTCACCAGGGAGATGCTCCACTCCCTCCATCATCCCTGTGGCTGCGCTGGACTCTCTCCAGCAGTTCCCTGTCCCTCTGGAGCTGAGGGGCCCAGAACTGGACAATTCAATATTCCAGATGTGGCCTCACCAGGGCAGAGCAGAGAATCTCTCTCAACAGTGAAAGGGAGGACAGAGGAGGTATTACAACTTATGAGGAAAGCGAGGCATAAACCAATTAAGATTTGGACACAAACACCTAACGGGAACGCTGTTGCTCTCACATCCAGGCCTTCCTGCTGTTGCATCTGTGTGAGCGGATGTTCAGGTGAGGAATTACACTTAAATACCCCTCTGCCTCCTCCAACTTGTCACAGCCAGCCCTGCTCCATAATCCAGACGAGGATGGCTGGAGACGAGAGAGGTTGTCACGCACCAGATGGGACATTATTTTCGCCCTTGGAGTTTTTTCTTTCTCCCTGGACAGACCCTCAGGCTGGAGAAGGTTGCGAGAGGGACAAGGAGCAGAGCGAGCAGCAGCACTGCCCACCAGTCCCTGGCACTTTCTTCCCACCTGACAGCCTCCTCTAGCAGCCCCCAACAACCAGGAGGGTTCTAGGACAGGACTAACTAGTTAAAAAGGTCTCGTGTCTTCATCAGAGTGATTTATTCCGTTTCACCTTGGAACAGAGGGCTTACCATTCATGCAGGCTTCGTGGAGAGGAGACGCTGTGTAGAGGGGAGGGTTCACCTTCGCGCCGTGGGACAGCAGCACTTTCACACACTCGATGCTACCCGAGGCACAGGCGTCGCAGAGGGGAGTGCTGCCATCGATATTCCTGGCATCCACCTTCAGGGCAGAAAAAAAGATATGTTTCAAGGGCCCAGATGCACATTAATGTCACAAGTTTAGGCTGTTATTTCCATCGGCTTTGCTCACAGCACGGCTGTCTGCGGTGTGTGAGATGCCATGACCCCTTGAAAACAGTTGTTGCCAGCTATATCCTGTTGGGCTGATCTTTGTTTCTGCTATAAAAATTAAAGTAATAGAAGAGGAAATGAAAGAATAAATAGTCTCTCTGGAAGTTACACGTCCCCTGTCACCCTTCTGGGCCTTTGATTCATCCCAGTTAGCTTTAGGTACGTGAGTCATCTAAACTAGATTTCTAGTCACCCTGGGCTCTGTCGATAGTGAAGAGAGAGGGCGAGAGACAGAAATAATCCCAGGAGTTATTCAGTCCTCATCAAGCTCAAACACTCTCTGCTGAGGCCTGCCATCCTCGGCTGACTCTCAAAAAAGACTCTCAAGAAGAGCTAGATGAGGAGAATCCAGATCCCAGAAATAATTTCAGATATCAAGTTGAAATCCCCAGCTGGATCAGACCCGAACACACACCTGGGCCCCTGCAGCCAGCAGGAGCTTGACACACTGCGTTTGTCCTCGCAGGCTCGCCTCGTGCAACGGGGTGATGGAGTCGTAGGTGACCGCATTGACGCACGCTCCGCTCTCTATCAGCTGCTGCAGCTGCAGGATTTCTCCCCGCCTGGCTGCTTCATGAACTGGCGTTCGATCGGCCCAGAAACCTAGAGAGGAAAGAATAAATAAATAAGTACATAAATAAATCCGTGTGCGAGGAGCAAGTGAGTCTCAGCGCCGGAGAAAAGCAGAGAGGGAGCAGAAGGAGGCAGCTAGAAGGGAGAGCTGGGGATGAGGAGTTTACTCAGCACGTGATTTTCCATCGGGTGCTTCACGTCTGCGGGTTGCCCGTTGACCACTGCCCTTGCAGAGACTGTTCAGCACGGTGGACTCCCTTACAGTTTCTGAAATGCTTTGCTGTACTCGCCTAAAATTTTATCCCAGTACAAACACCAGCAGCATTTGTTAGGTCCAGACTGATCCCACCAAGCTCTTGACTACGCAGTGTTAAGAAGCACCGTCCCTCTTGGCTCCATCTAAAATCCAGAGACAAGGGCACCTCTGGAAAGCAACTCAGCCCACCTAAAAACTACCTTCCCAAAAAGCCAACGGAGCTTTGACAACCAAGTTTTTAGTCTCAACACCTTCGCTGAGCATCTACGCTCACACGGGGCAAGCTGGGCTTAGCTTCCCAGCACTAATCGATAACATCACCTCCTTTCAGGGGTGTTTTACTTTCAAAGCAGCGACGGGGAAAGAGGAGCCCTGCGCATTTTCACGCAGCCTTCAGCGAGATAAACGCATCCCCTCTGTAAATACCCAGGCCTTGGTACGCTGCGACTGTAGAGTTTGTAGGGGCAGTACGGTGCTGACTGCATACAGGTCAACACTCAGGAACATCAGCAAAACAGAGCTCACAAACACAGCTGCTCCCCTTTGAATACGTCTCCATGAGACACCCCAATTCAAGGTAGGCACTCACAACTGCGGAGCGGGAGAAAAAAGATGATTTGCCTTTCTTTTTAAAAAAACAAACACCTGATTATGCACTTCGGTTGGACTGACCATCCCTCTCTCCATCCCTAAACACAGAATTTTATTTACCAGCAAAAAGCAGGAAATGCCAACACAAGCAGCGGTTATGAAAGATGGAGTGGGCCTGAAGAATAACACGGTGCTGAGGTGCATAGAATCATAGAACCACAGAACAGTTCAGGCTGGAAAAGACCCTTGGGATCATCGAGTCCAACCATTAACCCTACACTACAAGTTCACCCCTAAACCATCTCACCCAACACCACATCTCAGCGACACTTCAACACATCCAGGGATGGCGACTCAACCCCCTCCCTGGGCAGGCTGTGCCAGGGTCTGACCACTCTTTCCGTGAAGAATTTCTTCCTCATGTCCAGTCTAAACTTGCCCTGTTGCCACTTGAACCCATTCCCCCTGGTTCTGTCCCTAATGACCTGTGAGAAGAGACCAGCACCAACCTCTCTACAATGTCCTTTCCAGTAATTGTAGAGCATGATGAGGTCCCCCCTCAGCCTCCTCTTCCTCAAACTGAACAGTCCCAGCTCCCTCAATCGCTCCTCGTAAGGTCTATTCTCCAGGCCCTTCACCAGCTTTGTTGCCCTTTTCTGCACGATACTCATGTATGGTGGACTGAAACCACCCCCTGAAAGGTGGCATCTCCTCAGCACACAGTATGACCAGGCTTTCTTTTATTTGCTTCTTAGATCCTCATTCCCTTTGCCAATATCCCTGGGCAGGATGTTTTCTCCTCCCTGGAGCTTCTTGTGGTTTATGGCAGGAGAAGCACGGAGGCCAGAGCCCTCCAATCGCCAGCCACCAAGCAGCATCACCTTGTCACCGACAGGACTGGGAAGAAAAACAAGCTCCAGCAGCATTCCATTAAAGGCCTAGCATATATTTTAAAAAATCCCAAAAAAAACACAGGAGGCTGGGTTTGGGCCCCCAAAAACAATCCTGCTCAGCTCTAAACCATCGCACCCACCCCTGAAACAATCCTGACCCCCAAAACCAATCCTGCCCAGCTCTAAACCATCGTAGCCACCCCTAAAACAATCCTGATCCCCAAAAAAACAATCCTGCTCAGCTCTAAACCATCGTACCCACCCCCAAAACAATCCTGACCCCCCTCAAACAATCCTGCTCAGCTCTAAACCATCGTATCCACCCCTAAAACAATCCTGCTCAGCTCTAAACCATTGTACCCACCCCTGAAACAATCCTGCTCAGCTCTAAACCATTATACCCACCCCTAAAACCATCATACCCACCAAAAACAATCCTGCTCAGCTCTAAACCATCGTACCCACCCCTAAAACAATCCTGACCCCCTAAACCAATCCTGCTCAGCTCTAAACCATCGTACCCACCCCTAAAACCATCGTGACCCCCAAAAACAACCCTCCTCAGCTCTAAACTATCGTACCCACCCCTAAAACAATCCTGACCCCCCAAAAACAATCCTGCTCAGCACTAAACCATCGTACCCACCCCTGAAACAATCCTGACCCCCAAAAACAATCCTGCCCACCTTTAAACCATCCTGCTCACTCCAAAACCATCCTGCACCCCCAGGCCATCCTACCCACCCCCACAAACCTCCTGCCCACCCCCAAAAGCTCCCGTCTCCCCTAAACAACCCTCTCCACCTCCCAAACCACCCTGCTGAACCCCAAAACCACCCTCGCCCCCCGCCAAACCATCCCGCCCGCCTCTAATCCCTCCCGGCCCGCCCCCAGAACACGCCGCAGCCACCCGCCCCGGTCCCGTCCGGCAGCAGGTCCAGGCCCAGCCCCGCACCCCGGCCCCCTCCCGGCGCCCCACGCACTGATCTCCCCCCGCAGGGAGCCGCTGCCCACGGGGCTCTCCATGGCCGGGCCCGCCGGCTCCGGCCTCCTCCGCCCGCCCCGCCCCGGCCCGGCGGCGGCACCGGGGGCCGCTGGGAAGTGTAGTCCGGGGGAGGGGAGGGAACCGGAGACCGTGGAGTCACGGAATCCTGGGATTATAGAATGTGTTGGGCTGGAAGGGACCCTTAAAGGTCACCTAGTGCAACCCCCTGCAGGGAGCAGCGACATCTTTAACCAGGTCAGGTTGCTCAGAGCCCCACCGAGCCTGACCTTGGATGTCTCCAGGGATGGGGCCTCCATCACCTCTCTGGGCAACCTGTGCCTGGGTCTCACCAACCTCATTGGAAAGAATTTCTTCCTAACATCTAACCCAAATCTACTCTAGAGAAGAGGAGATTGAGGGGAGACCTCATCGCTTTCTACAACTACCTGAAGGGAGGTTGTAGGGAAACAGGGGTTGGCCTGTTCTCCCCAGTGGCGAGTGATGGGATGAGGGGAAATGGATTTAAATTGCACCAGGGGAGGTTCAGGTTGGATATCAGGGAGAATTTCTGTACTGAGAGGGTTGTCAGGCACTGGCACAGCCTGCCCAGGGAGGGGTTGAGTCGCCATCCCTGGAGGGGTTTAAGAGAGACAGGTGGATGGTGCGTTGGGGGGAATCGTTTAGTAGGTTGATAGGGCTGGGACAAAGGCTGGACTCGATGATCTTCAAGGTCTCTTCCAGCTGATACGATTTGATGATTCTATGATTCTATTCTATGCTCTGCTCTAGTTTAACGCCATGACCAGGCTTGATCATGCCAATGAACCATCGACGGCAGCTCACCTGCTGCAGGAACACGACGCCAGGTGCGTCCCTTCCTCAGCTCAGAAGTTCTACGCAGCAACTCCATCTCATTGACAAATTGCTCATCGGTTACTCAGTCCTAGAATCATAGAATCGTAGAATTGTCAGGACTGGAAAGAACCTTAAACATCATCTAGTTCCAATACTCCTGCCATGGGGACGTCTCCCACTAGATCAGGCTGCCCAGAGCCCCATCCAGCCTGGCCTGAAAAACTCCCAGGGATGGGGCTGCCACCCCCTCTCTGGGCAACCTGGGCCAGGGTCTCCCCACCTTCATGGGGAAGAACTTCTTCCTAACATCCATCACAGAGAAGCCACAGCAACCAAACTGCAGGAGACACTCAGAATACAAATGTAAATGTCACCGACTGCCCAACAATCTTGCACGTTCTCCTCTGTTCCTCCCATCACATCCCTAGGATTAAAACCAAAGCGATAGGTAATACACAAGCTTCATTTTCCACTTTCTCCTCCTTCTCCATCTCTAAATGCCTGTTCTTTGCATTAGACATGTGGGAGAAAGAACCCAGGCTGTACAGCGACCTCCTGGTCACCCGTGGATTTCCTGCCCCTGCGTGCCCCATTCACGTCCAGAAACACAAAGCGTTTGCTGCCCTGATTCCCAACGGATTATTTAGGTACCTGATATTTATGAGGACTCCGTAAGAGGCCACGCTTGCCTGTATGTATGTTTTCCCTTGGCAAAGCAATTCACCGGAAGAGAAACCAGCCCCGTGGGCTGGCATCTGGGTGGGCGAGGAGTTCAATTTGGGTGCTGGTTTGCAAAACACAGCTCGACTTCATGCTTTCTGAACTCTCAGGAAGGCACCAGGAGCTCAAAACTGCTGCCTTGAATTCGCCAGCGGGGTCAAGCTTTGTCGACAGCTGCTGCAAGCTTGGGCAGCCCCCCTGTGACAGGGTTATTAACCTTTTCCCATTTACATCCAGGTCTTGAAAGAGGAGGCGGGTATGAGCTTTCTTGTGCGTCTTATCTTCTATTACATTCCCAGTCCTCTCAAACAGCTGGAGTGAGCATGCAAGAAAATGTATGAAAAGGGTTAAAAACAGACCAAAAAAAGAAAAAATAAAATCCCCTTCACCCTAAAAAATCTCTGCAGGAGTAGATCTGCTCCTCTGAGGAGAGATTCTGCAGGTTCCTTCACCTTGAGGTCCTGCCGCACCTTTGCAGTTCTGTTTGTGTTTTTCATTTTGCCCACCTGCTTTGCATTTGTCTGTGCCTTTCTCGGGTGGTTGGGAGCTGTGCTCTAGGGTACACAGCCAGCTGGAGAACACCTGCTTCCCCCTTCCATCCACAGCAGGGAAAAGGATAAAGGCATCTTTAAAAAATAATAAAATTACATTAGAAAAAAAAACCAACAAAAAAGTGACATTCTATTGCTTCTTGCGATCCTGCAATGTCCACACTTCTAAAATAGAAATCTGCCATGTGCTTGTTCCTCGCTTTCAAGGGAAAATCCGTGTTTTCCAGCAGTGGCCATTTTTTTTCCCCAAAATATTATTTTTGAAGAAAACCAGTTTTCCATTGCAGGACGATATTACGTAACTCCAGTAGGAAACTTCAGATCAGCCCAGTGGTGGACCTGGGCTGTAAAAACTAAAATTACTACGCCCTGTCAACTGAAACAGCGTGAGGATTTGCCCAGCATGGGACCTCTCGAAACATGAGGTATTATCTTTTATATCCACACGCTTCAGCCCTTCACGCCAACCTCAAAAGCAGGGTGAGACAGCCGCGTAATTGTTTTTACATTTTTCAGGTTTTCCATCGCCTTTTTCAAGATGCAAAGAGGTGGCAGGGCAGGATGGTAACAGCAACGCCGACGACGGGGCTGGAAGTGAGCTAAGAAAACCACATCACTTCTCTTACCTCCTGCCCCAAGGTGGGTCCAGACACAAATTTAAGAAATGGATAAACTCGTTGCCTCGGAGAACAGCAAGTGGTGCCAGGTAGAGATGGAAAGACTTTGAGGACCTGCATATCACGTCAGCTGCAGTTCAGACACTGCCGGGGGGAGTTTAATCAGCTGCAGACAATGAAATTATGATAGAGGCAATAATATGAGGAGATAAATGAGGTGTCTGCCTCAGTTTGATAAGATCAAGAGTCGGCGTTCCTGTTTCAAAACACATCCCTGTATACACAGCACCTGAAAGCAGAAGGGATTTTAACCTTCCCAAATTCCTAATCTGGCCTCCAGCAAAGCGCCCGCTGCCTCAGCTTTCTCCTGTGTAAAATGTGGATATTCCTGATTTATAGCATCTGCCCAACGGAGGAGTTTAAGCGTCACTGAATGTGCTGATGTGTCTCATGACGGGAGAAACTTTCCTCTCGGAGACCAGTCAACGCCTCTTCAGCCTCACCCGGCTGTTTTCCGTGAGGAAAATGTGGGATTACGCGGAAGGAGATGGATGAGAGGTTGGAAAAAGCACGGTCAGAGTGGGAAAGAAGCGGTTGTGGAGGAGGATCACGGCCACAATTTAAATTCCCATCTATGTGTAAATAATCCGTTGTAAATATGCTGAACGGGATCACTTGCCTGCATCTGCAGATGGTCTGAAATAAGAGTATTTCGACCAACTCCAGCCTCATGCAAGCTGCTCTCAGCTCTGAAGGTAGCAGCAGTGACTGCAAATGTTTAATTATTACAGGACTGATTACTGCAAGAGAATAAAATGATCCTCGGTTTTGCCATGATCAGACCGTAACATTTAGGTGGTAGAAAGAGCTTGTACGGCCAGGCTCCAGTCTTGTGCCTAGCGAGGAGTGAAAATTAAAGTTTAGACTCTGTCTTGATTGTCGGGTTTACATTGCAAAAATACTGCGTAAGCAGCACAGCTGTTATTTTTTAATAATTACCTAAATAATGATTAACTTTTTTTTTTAAATGGGGAAAAAAAATAGCAAAGGGACGTGGGGAAATAAATAAATAAATAAATAAATTATCACTTGCTCATCCCCGAAAATGCACATTTGCACTTTGTCACATCCTGACCGTCTTTGACTCATTTCCTGAGTAAACCTTTTAGCTGCCTGTGTGGTGTGTGGTTTTACGCCGTTGTGAAAACATCAGAAAACAAGGTGGGTTTTGTCGGAGGCTTCTGTAAGGAGTTGTTTGTTTGTTTTAACAACCTCGGTTCTGATTCCCCAGTGCCGCTGGAACTATTTCAATGTTTGTCATCACGACTCGAACGAAAAGTTGGTTTCTCAGGAAGCTGCAAGATGCCAAAATAACCCCCAAAACCAAACACCAAGAATAAATCAAGGCAGAAACCGAAAATCTTAACTGTGCTTTACTGAGGGAGGCGCAGGCGGCACGAACGCGCCGTCAGTCAGTACCGGAGTTCGACGGCAATGAAAATACGACGCATTTTCCAACAAACACAAGAAGAAGCGTTTCACAAATCGGCACGTTGTCGAGAGTCACTTTGGATTTCCTTGAAGGGATGGATCTTTACAGATTGGTGGGCTCAGAAATTGCGCTGGCCTGTCTAGATAAGCATGTGCTGGGGAGGCAAGAAGGAAGATTTTGAGGGAGAAGACTCCGTCAGCTGTTTCTCTGGGAGGGATAATCCTCTGCGTTTAATCTCAATCCGTACGGGGACATGACATACGCTTTGATGGTATTGTAGAATGAAGTAGACCTTTGGGTCAAGAAGTTCTTGACTTTGCATTTCATGCTTTTCCTTGCAGTTTGGTTTGATAATCCTTGACAGAAAATAGAGTAGAGCAGAAACGAGTGGGAGGAGGCTTCTTCTGTTCACCTGGATTAAACCAGAAGGGCTCAAACTTTGTGCTGCTCTGAATGTGGCACCTTTGAAAAAAAGAGCTCTGCAAGTTTTCTGCACATACCAGCAGGAGTGACCAAACATAATGGGCTACCAGAGGTCAAACAAGCCCACAAGTTTTCTTTCCCTGCTTTCTCTTTCAATTAAGGTCCTGAGACAACACTTCCCAAGCCAAACGGCTCTGAACTTAATATTTTACCACAGCGCATCTGAAGTTCCTCAAACAACAGATGCTGGGGCCTTCCTGACCCTCCATGTTGGCCTGATGATGCTGCATCTAGGGAGGCTTCTGGTTCAGGCTCGTTTCTCTTCAAAACCAGGCAACTTCCTGGTGCAGGCTTACACAAAAAGACCAGTTAGTGGTATCAACGAGCCACGGGCTTCATGATTTGGCTTTGAGGTCTATGCAAATGTAAACATTTATTCAGAATTATCTTGAGCCACTGGTGACCTCCTCCTATCTGGACTCCCTTTGCAGCAGCTAAGGGGACAGTTTACCCTTTAGAAGCTCTCACAAGCAGGAAAGGAAGGGGGTCCTCCAGCAGGCCATGGATTTTCTAGAAAATTGAAGAAAGCAATCTATGAGACCACTGCCTTGCTGTCAGATTGGGCTGAAACTGGCTCATGGCTTCAAAAGTTAGCGGAAGGGATGGACAGACAGTACGATCACAAGCCTCGCTTCCTTGAACCCAAGGAAACCAAGCAACACCCAACCCAATCTCTCATACCACGTATTATAAAGAAATAGGAGAAAACCAAAGAGAAACTCAGCGTTTCCACGTATTTCTGTGTCATCTGCTGTCCCGTGATGCACCCATGGCAGGAAAAGGGGAGAGAGCCTGCAGGTCCCACGCCATTCCGCGTTTGCAGGCTGTGCTCGTACACTTCAAACAGCAGCTGGGACTCCTGATGCTGCCCAACACAGTCAATAATGATTTAAAACCTAGTTATTTCCTTTATCGTTCTGTGTTGTCTTGCAGCAGGAGGACACCGCCGTTTTCAGGAACTGCTTCCACCTCCCAGCTGACTCATTTCATTGTGACTTATTTTCTTGCACAGAGCGACTGACAGCATCTGCAGGCATCATTCATTTTCTTCTGAATGAAAGAGGAAACGGATCTTCAAACTAATACTTCTTTATTTCAGACTTGCAAGTAGGCCAGAACTTTATGAGTCATCCTTTCAAAGAAGCCAAAATAGAGTATTGCCAGGAACTAGGTCCCCACCAGTTAGAACATGGGCTCTCCTATTGAACAGACCGCACGTGCCGCTGCCTAAAAAGATGTGAGGCGCCGTAGAAGCTCCAGTTGGAAATGGTCTGACCTCCAGAGGCTCCAGTTGCTTGCTCTCTCCAGCAAACTGATGACAAAATCCCTTCAAATTCCTTGTTTTTCTAATAGATGAAGTGGAAACAGATCGTTGAGAAAGGAGTTCTTGCTGGAAATCGTACATTCCCTCACCAGAAATGATTCCTAATACTAAAATACTCGTGTTTCGCTGTGGCGGCGGCTGAACGGGCACATTCAAGGAGGAAACTCAGGCACTCTCACCGCGGATCTGCTCTTCCTTACCGATGCTGCAGAAGCTCGGAGCCCTTCTCGTGTCTCCTGGGTGAAGGCACGTGGTTACGCAGGGGTATTCATCTCACAGCCTCACAGGGCAACCAGGGACACTGACCCTACAAAGGTATTTTTGTCTCACCTCACCTCGTGGGAACACAAAAGCTTTTTTCTTACTCCTTGGCTAGCTGGGTTTAGGACCAGCAACACCAGCAAGAATTCCAGTTGTTGATAGATCAGCAGGAGGTAGAAAAAACAGAGGATCTGGCAAATCAGAGATACACATGGTCAGCACATGAGACTCCCATCAACACTGCTCTTACTGACTGTAGGACATGAGAAAAATCACTTGCTCTTCCCCGTACCTTTGTTTTTCACTGGGTAGCAGCACTTTGCACTCTTTGCTGCTGCCGTGGCAAATTCTTAGGATGGGTGAAATATCTGTAAGGGCACGTTACCGACCTGCCGCATTGCTTTGAGTAATAAGTGATTTATAAGCGAGCTGCCACATTGTCGTCTCATTGTCCTTCCACCTTCTTTTCTTTTGCCAATCTCTCCTGCTAAGGCTACGGCTACCTCAGCGTGCAAAAATGCCCCTGACAAGGTCAGCAAAGCTGAACCAGAGCCTGGGCACTGGGGGAGCCGAGTACAGAGACACCCAAATGAGCTGTGCGAACGCTGGCAAGGAACACCTGGCAAACGGCCACTCCATGAATTTATTCTCATCTGGGTGAGCGCCTGCGATGCGCATCGCTGTGTGGACACAGCACGATGAATCTCATCGCCAGAAGTAGCTGAAAGCCTGGACAGGTTCCCCTTCAAGCACCCACCAGACTCATTGCCCGGCACGGCCGAACGCACGTTTGTGCAACGCAACGGTTGACCCGTTGTTCGGCACTCTTTGTTCGTACAACTCCTTGCGTAAGAGGTTGGGCAAGCCCAGATCACCGTGTTCCCTGCTCCAACCTCTATTGCAACATTGATTTATTTGCTGCATTCACAATGTCCCTGAGAGGCTGCTGAACCTGGTGAACCCTAAAAATTACCCACTCCTACTATTCTACACAGGGTCCAGCACTCCTTGCAGTAGAACCATCTACCTTGCAGTAGAACTCAGAACCATCGAAAGAGCTCTATTTCCCCTGAAGCAATATCAAAAGGACCTGGAGCATAGATATGGTGTTCTCCTCTATCCTCCCAGTCAGAGAAAGTGTTTTAGGAGGGGAAGGACAAATTACAGGATTCACCTGACCCAAGTAGGGCAAGAGTTTTCATCAAGCCCACCCAGACTTCTATGGAGAGCTTTAAACCAGACTTAACAGGGAAGGGGGACAAAGTTTTGAGCAACAGGGAAGAACCGGGAGCTGCTGGTGCATTAGGAACCAAAAAGGAAACACCAGTGAAATGCCTCAGAAGAATTAGGGCGCTTTCTTCTAAAAAGGTGTCACCTCAAGTGCTTCTATACCAGTGCACACAACACAGGAGGAGCTGGAAGCGGTTGTGCAGCCTCAAAGCTAATATCTAATCAATATATATATATATTCAATTCAAAAGGAGCTTATAAAAAAGATGGAGAGAGACTTTTTACCAAGGTCTGTAGCGAAGGGAGAAGGAGCAATGGTTTTAAACTGAAAGAGGTTTAGACTGGACATAAGGAAGAACTGTTTTACGCTGACAGTGGTGGGACACTGGGACAGATTGCCCAGGGAGGCTGTGGGTGCCCCGTCGCTGGAAATGTTCAAGGTTCTAATGGTTTACACACAAATACCCAAGGGACAAACCATCTCCCTGCCGGGCTGATCAAGACAGCTTCCAAGTGATGGAGGGAAACTGGATTATTTATCTACTTTTTCTGCTTAAACATTCATTTAATCCACTCAACCCCAGGAGCAAATCCACGCCTGGGCCACTCGCTTCCATGTTTTAAACACAGGAGCAAAACACAGAGTATCTGGGACACACACACACACACATAATTGGGCATTTTTTAACACCTCAGGGAAAATCTTCTTTAAAAGGGGTGACCCAAGGGGTGCGGCGGGGACAGGGCCAAGGACTGAAGGGAGGTGCTGAGGTAAGGGCCACAGAAAAGGGATGAGATGAGCCAAAGGAAGGGGCTGAGGGGTCAGGGAAGGCGCTGAGGGGAAAGGATGGAGGTGGGAGAAAGGACCCAGGGCGTGAAGTGAGGGGTGAGAAGAGGGAAGGGGCCGAGGGGATGAGGAAAGGGGTTGAGGGAAGGTCCAAACCGAGGCACTGAGGTGAGGGAGAGAGCCCCGGGGCAGGAGGTGAAGCCTGAGGGGCTGAGGTGATCAGTGAAGGGCTTGAGAGGAGAGGACAGGGGTGAGGGAGGGAGCCCAGGGCACGACGTGAGGGGTGAGGAAAAGGGCTAATGGAAGATCCAAAGCAAGGAGTCAGGGGAAGGCACTGAGGGAGCAGGAGAAGGACTGAGGCCCCAGGCAGGAGGTGAAGACTGAGGCGCTGAGGAAGAAGCTGAAGATGGGCGCCAAGGGGCTGAGGCGGGCAGGGCGAGGCAAAAAAAGCCCTGAGGGGGCAGGACCGAGGCGAGGAGCCCAGGGCACGATGTGAGGGGAGGAGAGACGGGAAGGGGCCGAGGAGATTGAAGAAAAGGGTTGAGGGAAGGTCCAAAACAAAGCGTGAGGGGAAGGACTGAGGCGACGGCAGCTGAAGGACGAGGGAGAGGGCGCTGAGGGGACTGCGGGAAGGGCCGGCGCCGGTGACCTGCGGGAAGAGGAAAGCGGCGGGCGCGGCCGCGCTCTCTTTCCGGTTCAATTTTCACTTTCTGTTTTTTTTTTTCCACCGCCCGCTCCCTCCCGTCCCTCCCTCCCTTCCTTCCCTCCCTCCTCTCCCTTCCCTTCCCTTCCCCGCCCTGCCCGCGCCGTCCCGCCGCGGCGCCCTTTCACTTCCTGAGGCCGGCGGATGGCGGTTGCCCGCCCCGTGTGTCCCCCCGCTCGTCTGGAACCCCCGGCCCGGTAACGCCGCGAACCCTCCCGGTGAAGGGGCAAAAAAACCCCGCCGGGAGAGGAGCCGGGCCGAGGGGTCCGGGCGGGATCGGGCATGCGGGAGGAGGCGTGAGGGAAGCGGCGAGGAGCGAGCCCCGGCCATGGGTGAGCGGCGGGAGGAGGAGAGCGACGGGCCGGGCGCGGGTGAGTGGGGAACGGGGCGGGAGGGCTCCATCCCGCCCTTGGGCTGAGGGCGAGAGGCCAAAATCGGCTGTTTCTCTAAAAACCGGGGTTACCTGAGGGGGATTCTGGCTGCTCACCCCCAGGTCAGGGCTGGAGGCACCTGCCTCGGGCGCCTGGAGGCCTTTGACACCCGAAGAGCAGCTTATTTTTTAAATTTTGACCGGCTTGCTTGGGACACGTTGGTTTTTCCAAGCTCCTGCTTGGCGTAGCCGACCCCAGAGGTGGCTCCTTTTTGGTTTTGCGGCCGTACGCGCCTTCGGTTTGTCCTTGGGGAGTCGTGGGGGTCAACGCAGGTGCCCCTCAGGAGCGGGAGATGGAAACGCAAACAGGTCCCGTCCTAGAAGAGAGAGAGGAAAAAAAAAAATACAGGTTTTTGGCCTGGTGCTGCGCTGTCCTGTTGTCAAATTGTCCTCGGACAAATTGTCCCTCAGAGGCTTGAATAGGAGCAGGGCTTGCCAGGTCTGTGTTCCTTAAGGGGGATGGACAAAACAAGCAGGAGCGTGGACGGCACAAAAATAGTTGTAAAACATGTTCCTTACTCCATGGGAACACATAATTTTTAATTTTTTAAATAATGCACAGGGAAAGCCTACCTGGCCCAGAATAATCGGTAGCCCGGTGGTTTGGTGCTCATCGTGGGTGCAGGAGGTGCTGGGTGAAGCTCTGCGCTGTCGGGGATTCAAATCAGAACGTTAACCCCATGGTTTTATCCCAGGCATTTGGTTGAAGTGGGTATTTCTTAGTGCTGCTCGATAGATCTCGTTACAGTGCTTGTAAGAGACTGGTAACGACCAGGAAGGTAAACACGGGGCTCTATTGGCACTGGCTGTCCTGTGGCTGAGCCTGAAAATCACTGGTCTGTGCTTGAATGAGTTCGTTAAGTATAGTGTGTCATCAAGAAAAGGTCTGATTTAACAAAAATTGCCATTTTTCAATCAAAAAAAATCATTTTGTCAGAGTATTCCTTATCTGGTCTGATAAAAAGAAGTGTAAGCACTTGCCTAGGACCAGAGGCTGTATTACCCAGCCCTGAAACTGGTTTTACGTATTAGTTTGATCTATTTTTAGTGTTCCTCTTAAACCTGGTGCTTTTGGCAATAGCAGAACTAGCTTAAGTGTTCCCCGTTCCCAATATTTGCCTTTGATACCCCCTAAAATCCCCGCTCTGTGGAGCTGTGCAGCAATCCGGATTGCTGAACCTGTCTGGATTTCAAACGGCCCCTTTTACTTTCTTTTCTGCTGCCTTTTGCTGATTTTCTTCATTACACAACCCCAGCTGTGCCAGAAGGGGAAGCGAAGGAGCAGCAGGGTGAGGGCTTGTGTAGGTCCTCGTGGCCACCCACCGAAACGTGTGTGGGATTACAGCTTTGATAGAATGAGCTGCATTATTGCGTGAAATATATACGTGGGGCACTCTGGCGTGTGCCAAAGTGACCAACAGGTTGTTCTCGGTTAGCATGGCTTTGAAACAAGAAAGTGAAATGTTTTGTTTTTTTTTTTTTTGGTAAATGCCATTTTTGCATCATTGGGCTTTTATTGTTGGATTTTTTGGTTTGGTGGGTTTGTTGGTTTTTTTTTTCGATGGTGAAATAACAACCCACCAGTTCTGATGGGACGTTTGGAGTCAGCGTGCGTGCACGTGGGGATTTTAGTACTTGGCTTCAGTTCTGTTTTCATTTTCAACTAGAAGTTTGTCTTCGGTGATTTCCACAGCCCAAGGGTCTACAGAGAGCGTGTGGTTAGAGCTCTCTTCCTCTATCAAGCGAAACAAGAGGCTGGGAGAAAGAAGGACGATGCTGAAAGGAAAGCATCTGTAGCGAGAGCAAAAGTGACGCAACAACCCACGCCTAAGGAGGGGTATATACCTGTCTGGGAGGTTTTCAGGCTTGCTCAGAGGTGAAAGGAGTAAGTAACCAGCAGTCTGGAGGAATGGAGCTGCAGGATTTCAGGCAGGGCAGCTGCACGCCTGCTTACTCCAACCGCAAACAAGTTATTTTTTTTTTTTCTTTTCCCAAACGGGGCAGCTCTGCCTTGGGGAGAGGTTGTTTTTAACACGCTGCTCTCACGAGGCTGCCTGTGCGTTGAGACACCCCGGACGTGGCTGCGGCGCGTGTAATCGCCTTGACGGCGCCCGGGCTTTAGATCTGAAACATCCCCAACATCAATTTTTTTGGGATCCTGGGAGGCAGCAGGCGAACTCCAGCTCTCATGGCGGCAGGCTGATGCTTCTCGGGAGGGCTGGGTATTGCTCTGCGGGTGGTTGCGTGGTTGGCTGGGTTTCAACACGTGGGTTTCGTGGGCTGCGCGCAAGGGGTCCTCGAAACGTATCCTAGCAAAAGCAAGCCTCTCGTCGGCAGGTTTTTTAGTTTGCCCACGAGGTTGAAGCTCATCCAGTGTGGCTGTCTTAGGCCATCGGGCTGCTGCACTAGTGTGAAGAGTCACCTGGCTGGCTGGTTTTGCAAAGAAAAGGCTGCCTTTGGTTGTCTAAGTGCTAAAATGCCTGTGCTGGTGCTAGGTTTGGGAGGAGTCGGCGCAGACACTTGTAGCTGAGTGAGTCTACCACAGGTGACAACCCTGTATAAGATGACAGAAGAGGGGAGCTGTGGCTTTGAGGGGGGGGCGTCCGAGGGAAAACCTGTAACGAACACATCCTTGATTGTGTGAGCAGCTAAAAGTAAGAGGAGGGAGATTATAAAATCAAAGAAACGTCGCCTGGAAGGTTTCTCTGATGTAGGACTCCTACTCTGAGTAGATTTTTCAGGGCGGGGCAGCTGTGGCTTTGCCCAGCTGAGGATGGGGACCCCCACCTCTGTGACCTGCCCCAATGCTGCATCACCCTCCAGGGGGAAAAAAATCATCTTCTAGTCCAGTCTGAACCCTCCCAGCATGCAGCTAGAGGTGTTTCCCCTTATTTTATCCATCTGCCAGTGCCAGAAGAGAGTCTTCATCACCTCTGTGACTCCCCATCAGGTAGCTGTGGGCTGCGGTTGGATCTCTCCAGCTTTTCTCTTCCAGCCTCAAGAAGCCCACCTCCCTCGCTCTCTTGTGTCGTGTAGGTGTAGTCTTGGGGCTGCCTTCTCTGGGTAGGAATTTGGGGCACAATTTAAGACAACTAGATTGCTGAAATTTTTTATGACACAGGTTGGTTTTTAGGTCATGTGGGAACATCAACTTCCCTACCCACGAGGAAACTAATCGTGTTTTCTCCCCAGCCGGCTAGATGCGTTCGAGTAGTGCGATGAGATTAACTCTGTGTTGGCAGAGCTCAAGTGGAGCTGTCTGTAAAGGTTTCCTGTCCTCTGGGCAGCGTGGTAACTCTCCTGAGATGGTGCCAGGTATTCCCTGCATTGCCTGACTCTTAAAAGCGATCTAAATAAATACTGCCAGTCTCTGCTACGGAGATGAAAAGCTTTGCAAAAGCTCCTGCAGCCTAGATAGCTACGTTCCCCGCTTACCTGCTCCCAGAGGAAATTGAAAATACAATCCAGCCCCTGGGTTTTCCAGCTTAGCAGCGATTGCCTCGTTTCACTGTGGAAAAGTGTTTTAAATACATCAAACCAGGAGATTACAAAAGATACCGTCTTGCCCCAAGCAGGGATGTAACTCCTCGGTTGAAGGCCAAAGATGTTAATCGAGGAGAGCGGGGCTGTACCAGCCTTTTTATTTCTTCCAGCTAATCGTGAAGGTTAGAGAGCTGTGCCATCCAAAAGTCACCCCCTGCCTGGCAATTTGAATGCTTGGTTCTTCTAAGGGAAAACAACTCCAGAGCTGTGAGAGCTCTTGAACCTCCAACGTGAGCCAGCTACTCTCTTTCTGAGAGCGCGAGGAGACGTCTGCTGCACAGAGGTAGTTTGTAACGATCCGTTACGATGATTTACTTGCAGGAGGTTTGTAGCGTTTGCGGGATAATTGACTCGATAACTTGCTCATCTTACCCACGGAAACCTCGCGGAGGGTAAGAGATGCTTCCTCCCATAGTCGTGTTCCTGTGGCACCGCGTATCCGTCATCTGCTGTCGGCCTGGCTCCGCGCACGTCGGAGTAGGGCTAAAAACTTGCGCTGGGTTAATGGACTGTCCCAGCTGAGACTGAAGATCCATCTCTGCTGGTCTCCTGACTCCAGAAGTGATGGCCTAGGGAAAAAACCTCTGAACAGGACAAAGCTAAAACTCTCATCCTCTGAAAATTCATGCCAGCTGAGCAGGTTTGTGCCTCAGAGGCTTCCTGGAATCTTTGTATTTATTATTTTCCCACACAAACCTGGCCAGCCCGTGATACAACCCGTGCCGCCTTCTCCATCCCCGGTGGGAGGTTTTATCCTTTTTCGTTTGCTCTTCATCGCTGCAAGCGGGTCCCTCCGTCAGCCTGGTGTAAGCCGGGGTCTCGTTTTGGCTGGACCACAAGCACAAGCCCAGGTAACCCATCCCACACCCAACGCCTGCCTCTGGTGCGGGTAACATCCCGGCTGTGTTGGCTCCATTGCATGTGGTTAAATCGGATCCGCGTCGCAGGTTCAGCCGGCAACCCAACAAATAAGGAAGAAATTCTTCACCAAGAGAGTGGTGAAGCGCTGGCACAGGTTGCCCAAGGAAGTCGTAGATGCCCCATCCCTGGAAATGTTCAAGGCCAGGTTGGACGAGGCTTGGAGCAACCTGGTCTAGTGGGAGAGAGGTGTCCCTGCCCACAGCAGGGAGGCTGGAACTAAATCTTCAAGGTCCTTTCCAACCTTAACCATTCTATGATTCTATGAAATACAAGGTTAAGGTAGCTGTCTGTGTGTGAGTGGAAAAAAAAACCCACCAAAAAAGGTGAGAAAGTGAAAGAAAAAGATTCTGGGAAGCAGCAAAGCTGTAAAAGTTGCTGGTAATGGCAGGGGCAGCGGGAACAAGGCATTTGTCTGGTGTATTTTGAGATTGAAAGGCTTTGCAGAACCCACGCTAAAGCATGAAAAAAAAATCCTGAGAGGCCCAAATGTGCCAAGGCGAATCGTTTTCAACTTCGGTGCCGTGCTGACTGTGCCCTGGGTCGGTCCCTGTGGGCACAGGACACCTGCTCCATGGCGGGGATAGCTCTGCGCGGTGATCTCCGGGGTCTGCCTCCAGCGATCCGTTTGCAAACACACCCGGTATCAGCTACCCCGGTGAGTGGTCTGTGCTACGTCTCCTTGCTCCGTTACTCCTGGAGAGTAAATAATCGACGTCGTGTCGGTGGCTGGAGGTAGTTTTTACAACAGTCAGAGGCATCTGCCGTAGTCAACATCTTGTTACTTTGCAGGCGTGACACGTTCCTGCTCTCAGACGTTGGTGGGAGATGGTGGCTTTTGGCTTCATTTAGCTCAGCTTTTGGCTTAAACGGAAAGCGCAAAGTGGCTTCTGCTTCAGCAGTAACGAGCCAAGACTTGCTCTGGCGGAGGAGTTGGACCAGATGATCTCTTGAGGTCCCTTCCAACCCCTCAACGTTCTGGGATTCTGTGACTCGTTGTAACAGTTGGTACAGGTGACGTGGTCGTGGCCCGTGAGGATGATCTGACCCGTGGGTGGATGAAGATCGTGACCGTGAGATTCTTGGGACTCTGTGACACACAAGGATGCGAAAGGCTGCGTTTCTGAGAATTTATTATAAATTCCTAACTGCTGTTAGTCAAAGTCAATGTGTACATATGTAAGTAGACTCTACCAGACACTGCAAAATTACCACTAAGGAATCCAGTATGTGTGTGTATTACAGAAGTAAACCAAATATATAGAAGAATAAAGCGGATATATACAAGAGTAAAGCAAATAATTAAGAGTATGATACTCAGCAAACCGCTCTCAGGAGCGGGGCTAATGGGTGATGGAAAAGTCACTCCAAAGATGATCCGTGTCACCCCATCCAGAGTCATCCCCAGCGAGGGTCTGATCTGTCTGGGAGATCCTGCAGAGGGAAGCTCTTGCAGAGAAGCTCATTTTGGGGTAGGTAGGAAGTTACTTTTAATAACTTTTTGATGTAGAGATAGAAGTGGGTGTAGCACATCAGTTCCCAGAAAGGTTGTTGCTGACTTCTGTTTTCCTGGAAGGAAAGTTTGTAATCTCCATTTATTTTTTTTTTTTGGTCTTGCCAACTGCTTCTCGTCGAGGAAGTTTTGGCTGAGCTTATCAAAAGATGTCTCGGGACTTGTGGAAAAAGAGTGAAAGCGGCGAAATCAGGGTGGGAAATTATAAAAAGGGGAGAGGAAGCAGATTTAGCGGAGCTGAAGAAGTCGGGAGGATGATCTTGAGGCGTTTCAGCTGGCAGTACATGAACTGTTGATGGTACCGAGCGGTGTGTGGTGGTGCCAGAAGTGACACTGCTGTGATTCCTGCTCTTGCAACTCATACTAATTATGGGACCAAGCCAGGAAAACGGAGAGAATTCAGGTTGGAGAGAGGTGGGGTGGAGAAGGACTGTGTGAGAAGACCGCGCAGGAGCAGCTGAGCAGAGGACAGGTCGAAAGCCCCGTGGGTGAGCAGCGTGGCTGCGTTCAGCATCTGTTGGACCACGCTGGGTTTTGGAGATTTGACAGCCTTCCAATGTCTGCAGAGCTACTAAAATTTTAAGGTAAAAATATTAATAAAAAAAAGACCAGGCAGGAAAGCAAACCTTTTTCTCTGTACAAGTGGTTCGAAAGCTGGGGGTTTTCCTCCTGGGCTGGCTTTGGAGATCTCTGCGAGACATTTGCGGATATGATCGGGGAGGAGAGGTCAAGGAGCTGGCTTGGAATCTAGAAGAGGAGGAGGAAGGAGTAGGTGAGGAGCCTTCCGAGGAAGGACTTCTGCACAGCCACAGCGCGAGGGAAAGATCGGCCTTACTGGCAGGGTTGGCAGCTGGCGTTATAGCTGCCAAGGTGACTGTTTTCCTGTTTTTTCTCCCTTGCTAGGGTAGAAAATCCACTGGACGGGCTGTAATTCCCTGCCCCGAGGATGTTTGGGCACAGGTAGAGCCTGCAGCGGGTTCAGCCGGGCCGGGCCGGCTCTCTCCCAGCTGTCGGTCCCGCGGTGCGTCTCTGCTGTCTGATCAACCCCGTGCGAGAAATCAGTCCCGTGGTGAGAAGTGGCGTTTCCACGCTGCTCGGAGGGGAACAGACACTTTCGCTTTTACTCGTGGTTTGGGCACTTTCACTTTCGCCTCCTCCCAGCCTGAGCAGAGACTGCCAAGGGCCTTCTGCTCCTGCCGAAGAGAACGCGGCCGCGTCGGGTTTTTGCACGCGCAGACTGTTCCTTAGGGTGGGAAGACATCCGAAGGAGCCTCTTAAATCTGAAAGGGAACACGAGGGTCCCAGGAAGCTGCTGGACTTGGTGCCGTGCTCTGTGATTATTTCATTTATGTATTATTACAGGAATATTTTTTTTTTTTCCCAGACTTTCATTTTTACACTGCAGCTCAACTTGCAGGGAGGAATAAATGCTTGAGTTAGCACCCGCAAAATTGCTGTTTATGTTGCATTTTCAAGGGCTTTCCAGACTTTTTTCTTTTTTAAAACCTTTGACTTTTATCCCTGAGTATCAGAAGCTTTTGCTGATTTAACACCCCTCAATATGTGTTCTGCACCTGGAGAGATTTTTAACCCAAAAAATCTCTGTTTATCAGCTCAGGGTCTCAAAACCTCCATGTGGAAACGGGCGACAGGCTCTCAGATGTGACCTTTCTCATGCTCCGAGATCCCAAACTTGTCGATGACGCAGAGTCATGAGACGCTGTCGATAGGAGGAGCAGAATATCGCACCCTGAAAAGTGAGACGGTTTGGAGCAGCAGCTGGGAAATTAAATAGCACCAGCTGCGGTCCTGTGCTTTTGGGACACGAGGAGCTGTCGAGGGAGCTGGGCTTGTTTAGGCTGGTGAAGATGCCGAGGGCAGGGCTGTCTCCTCCTCTGGACGCAAATGTTGTCGTGCTTGGGGCAGGAAGCAAAAAGGGTCGTTACGGTTGGCGCAAGCCTTTGAGCAGGGATGTAATTCCCTGATCTGATTCCTGCGGCTGCTGCGCTGAGATCCACGAGGTGCAGGAGACACAGACGAAGCCAAATGAAAGACAAGTGAGCAGAAACGTGAGCAAACTTAACACCCTTCTCATTCTCGTTAGGGAAGAAAAAGGTGAAGCTGAGAGAGAGCTGGAAGACCTTTAGTTTTCATTTTTCTATGCTTGAGCACCAAGTTGTGTTCTCCTGCCTTTTTACCACTAATAAAAATTACAGAGGCATCACCTGGAAGCGGGAGGTTTAGAAAAGGAATGTAAGAGGACGTAAAAGATCCCAGAGCAAGGTTAAAAGAGGCAAAAATACTTTGAAAGACAAGACTTTCTGTGCTCCCAGTTCCCATTCCTGCTCTACCTGCTTTTCTCAGAACCATTTTTTGCCTTGTCTGGGTTTGTCTTTTGCTCGACGCGATGGAGACACCGTCTCCCTTCCCCTCGTAACCCAAATCGTGGGGATGGGCTGACCCGGCTTAGAGCAGCGTGGCCGAATGAGTTCAATAACACCTAATTGGAAGTGTAATTTTTTTTTTTCTGTTCCTTATATATTAGGTCCTTTTTTGAGTAATTCGAGAGGAGTAACGAAGCTTGCGTCGTGGAGAATCGTTGTGTCTTTTCTTCTTTTTGATTGAGCGGAGGAAAAGAAAAAAATTATTAAAAATTATAAAAATACATAGTTTGCAGGGTGATAAAAGATACTGTCTTGCTCCCCACCAAAGGAACGTGGACTTTTCTGCGTTAGAAGTTAAAACAAGAACTTCGCTCTTCTCCAAAATTTCAGTGAGGTTTTTCTTAGAGCAACCGGCGTGTGAGACCTATTCTTGGATGGGGTTTGGTGGTTTTACATTTCTTTCCTTATAGATGCCTGCTGTGTTTATTCTAGAGTGGGAAGGAAGAAATAAACTCTCTCAGCGTGTCTGTCGCAAACTCCACTTGGGATTTGAAATCTTGTAGCTAATGAAACAGCACCAGTAATAAAGGGATTTTTAAATATGCGACAGAGCCCAGGATTTCCCGTGTTTCAAAGTGACTCCTTTATTTAATGTTCGGATTTTAACAGCTGCAAGAGCACAAGTACTGCAGAGTTTTCTTTCGGTTTTGCGTCCGTATTTCCTTTGTCAACTGCTTTGGGACCTCTTCTTGGCAGGATGCTGTTGGGAAGTGGTTTTCGAAGAAGTTTTCCTTCGAAGATGTCGAGAAAATTTGGGCTTCGAGAAAGCTCTGCCCGTAGAGGCTTTGGAGGAAGGCTTGCTCTCATGGTCTTGAAAACCACATTCACCCAAGACCTGAAAGTCTTTATAGAAAAACAGATAACCCCAAGAAACTGAGCGTGTAGCAAGATTTTTCCCTGCCTGCAGACATAACTCTCAAACTCTAAAAGAGCGCGCGATTAATCTAAGTAACTTTTTAGCACAAGAAAAAATTCAGACCTGCTCGGTGTAAAGTTTAATTTACCCCCAGGATTTACTTCCAGCGGTTGCTACAATTTCTTTTTTTTTATTCTTTCTTGCTGCAAAGGGAAAAATTTAAGCACTTACTGGCAAGGGCTCACTTATTCCTCCTGCCGAAGGGCGATTTAACTTGTAGACAAAAACTTGGAGGTTGTGAGGCTGGAGGAGCTGCTGCTCCCGGTAGGAACCGTGGAGTTGGTTTGCTCAGTGGAGATTTGGGCTTGATAAATGAGGCCCCGTGTGTGCTGAGTCACACTCGGCCACCACCCGCCGTTGCCGAGGCTCCGTGTTCAGCCAGGGATGCCCAAAGTTAATATTTGCACCTGTTTTTATTTTTGCTTTCTTCCTCCAGTTTTTGAGCCGGAGTCGGAAGAGTCGAGTTCCCTCTTGCGGACGGCGGTTTCGGTGCTGCAAAGCTCCTACTTGGACTCTGCCTCTCGGGACGGTTTTCAGTACAGCCGAGCAATCCTGGTGGAAAATGAGATTTTTCTAAGGGAGGTAAGGCCGGTGGAGGAGCAGGGTGCCGCTGGCAGCTCGGTGGTATTTCTCTGGGAGCTGCAGAGCGGGAAATGCTGTTTTTTTTCCAGGTCTGTCTTTCCTTTGCAGCGCGTCTCTCTGTCTCCTAGAGCTCCGTTCAGGCAATGGTGCCAACCATTCAGCAGCAGCTCCTGGAGCAGACCCTCTGGGCGGGTGGAAATCCCGGTTTGACACCGAGAAGGAGAACTTTAGTGTTAACTGCCCTCCTGGTGATTCCCATGGAGGCAGATTTCCATGTAGTTTTTATTTTGCCTGCCCCCACACCCGTGCAGGCACCAGTTTTAACCCCGTTTCCCTTTCTCCAGCTGACAGTGGCGTGTAGGGAACCGCTTTTAAAATGGTTCAACCTCTACAGTCCCACTGTCGTTGGCAGGGGGACAGGTTGTCTTCCCTGGGGACTGGAGATGACCAGTCTGCTTGTTGTCATGAATTAAACAGAGCTTAGACCTTTAGGCTGTCTAAATCTGGGATAGCCGCTGTGGAGCCGGATAAAAATCTGGGAAAGCAGGTATCAAGTCATTTCTTGATTTACCTGTGAGCTCTAAAACCAAAATAAGCAAAAACAGTGATGCAATTGTTTTCTTATCTTCTAACCATGTGTAAAAAAATCCCATCCTTCCACAACTTCTTTTATTAAAGCCCCAAACCATCATCGTCTCAGGCCCAGCTCCGTTTGCTCCCATGATGTTCTCCCTTTCTCAGCGAGAACATGCTCTGCTTTAATTATCAGGCAGGAGGAATTGGAGTAATGTGTTGTTTGGCTGTAGCCAAACCCCCTGAGCTGTAGTCACACGGTAGCACCTACCCTCTAGTCACATAGTCTGGGCCTCCCTGGTCAGTGGAGAGAGAAAAAGAGAGCTGCCTCCAAGCATCTCCCATTCTGTAGGCACCTTCTCCGTGGCTGAGATGATTCCTCTTCTGATGGCCATAGCTGGCTACTAAATGTGATACTCCACTAGCCCACGTGCTGCTTGGTGAAACAAGCTCCCCAGTAGATGACGTTGAGTGGCGAGAGGGGCAAGGTGGAATAAGGCTGGACTTCCCTGGGGTGAGCTCGGCGTGACGCCGCAGGGCTAGATCACAGGATCACAGAATCGTTTAGGTTGGAAAAGACCTCTTAAGATCACAGAATCACAGAATTGTTGAGGCTGGAAAAGACCTGCCTCAACAATTCTGTGATTCTGGATCATTGAGTCCAACCCAACACTAAACCGTGTCCCTGAGCACTACCTCTGCCCAGCTTTAAAATCCCCCCAGGGGCCAGACTAAACCCTTTCCCTGAGCAGCCTGTTTCATTGCTTGACAACCTTTTGGGTGAAGAAATTTTTCCTGCTGTTCTGAGCATGTTCTGCCTGGGGACAAGGGACACACGGACAGATGGATTCACAGACTGAAGGGGCCTTGTGGTGGGAGCGTACACGTGCCGGCGGGAGGGACTGATGTGTGGGCACGTGAGTTGCTCCCAGCTGCCCCTGACCACGACTGGGGGAACCTGGGACACGTTGTCCTCACACTGTGAGCACGTGGTTACGTGGCTCCGGCATGAATGGAGTAGAACAAAGTGTTGTTGTGTCTTCTGCAGCTCAGAGCTTTTGCTGAAGCAAAGAAAGCCGCCGGGTACAGCCAGGAGGAGCTGGAGGAGACCTTTGCGTTTCTCCTGTTCGATAATGAAGAAAAGGTAACCTGAAATGTTTTTTCCACTGATGCCAAGTGCCTGCACGTGTGCTCTGTCCCACCAAAACCCAGCAGGTCTGTTGACTGAAGCGTCCTGACTCTGTTCCATGGTTACCAGTGCAATTATTAGTGTATAAATAGTCCAGAACAAATTGTGAGAGCAGCTTTTGAGAGATTTTAGTGACAGATTTTATTTTACATCTCTCCAGGCAGTTACTGTTTGAGATTTAGCTGCCTTCTTTGCCCTCTGTGGGGAGACAGAAAGAGTCTCTCTTTGTCCCACTGGATTTACAGCCGAGGACAGGCAGGTGAAAACTTTCATGTACACTGAGAAAAGCACTTTTGTGACAGAGGACAGGAGTTTCTTAGGTGATTTGGGGCAAGTTGTCTTGGTTTTGCCAGCTAGGTGGAGAGAGAGAGCCTGATACAACTATTGGGAAAGTTATTGCTGCCCATTTTTAGTGAGGATGCCTTTGATCTCGTGAAAGGGGTTTGCCTGCAGGAGGGTGCTCAGGGATTCTAGTGGGAATTCACTTTTAACACGGTTTAATGATGCTGTGCTGAGTCACGGCAGAGATGGGTTTTGTTTGGGGTGAGAGGGGCCTCAGTGCAGCTTAGTCCTGTTCAGTTTGGATTGAGCTACAGCAAAACAAACCACTTGCAGGCTCAGTCTGGGTGCGGGAATTATCCCGCTTCATGTGGGGCTGTTTGAAATTTATCACGGTCTGCACCAAGTGACTGAGCTCCTTGTCCACACCTCACGCAAGAGGGAGCTCTCCAGAGGACAGCTGGACCTCGCTAAAATCTAAAATCCTTCACAGAATCACAGAATGTCAGGGATTGGAAAGGACTTCGAAAGATCATCCAGTCCAATCCCCCTGCCAGAGCAGGAACGCCTCGATAATGCTACACAGGAACGTGTCCAGGCGGGTCTGGAATGTCTCCAGAGCAGGAGACTCCACAACCTCCCTGGGCAGCCTGGGCCAGGGCTCCGGCACCCTCACTGAGAAGAAGTTTCTTCTCGAGTTTAAGCGGAACCTCTTGTGTTCCAGTTTCAGCCCATTACCCCTTGTCCTGTCATTGGTTGTCACCGAGAAGAGCCTGGCTCCATCCTCCTGACACTCCCCCTTTAGATATTTGTAAACATGAATGAGGTCACCCCTCAGGCTCCTCTTCTCCAAGCTAAAGAGCCCCAGCTCCCTCAGCCTTTCCTCACCAGGGAGATGCTCCACTCCCTCCATCATCCCAGTTGCCCTGTGCTGGACTCTCTCCAGCAGTTCCCTGTCTCTCTGGAGCTGAGGGGCCCAGAACTGGACACAATAAATCCCTCTCTGGAGGTGTCTCTGCCTTCGTTGCTCAGAGGAGAAGTCCAGCTGGCGAGCCTAAGCTGGACACTTGCCTTTTAGGCAGCAGCAGATAGGTGTGAGGAGCGCCCCACGCTCCTTATCAAGGGACTGACTACAGTTGGACTGATTTGCTTTTATTTCTCACCCATAATGATTTCAAACCGCTCCTGCTGTCGCACTTTGTTCCGTATATATTTGCACTTGGCACATTTTGGTGAATCTGCTTTGGTGGTGGGTTAAATCAAACCCGGTGGGATGCTCCCAAGGTAGTAACTGTGCCTCTGGAGGAGGGAGCGCACGTCCTTTGCCTTCGTGCCAGGCCCATTGCATTTATTTTTCCACAAATTGCTCATGCAGATAAAAAAAAAAAGGTGCAAAGTCCAGCCGTGCGCTCGCGGTGGTTTCTGGAGGTGCTGGATTTTTTCCAGATTTTCCTAAGCTTTTGCTTCCGCAGAGATTTTGGTAACACCACTTGATAAATACAAGTATTTCGTATCTGAAGCAACAGTTTTTCTTCCTGCGGACGCTGTGTTTAGTTTTATTTATGCCACAGGTGTTTTGGGACTGTAGGGATCTTGACTTGCAGCGCGTGTTTGCCTGTTGCGAGTGTTTTGCCACAGATTTCAGCAGCTGTGTACCTTGTCTTTGAAACTAGATGGTAAAAGAGGCTGTCTCTTCTTTTGAAGGCGAAAGAGGTGTGTCGGACAGGCCTCCGTGTAAACAGCAGTTCCACTTCCACGCTTGGTGACCCAGCAAAAGGTAAGATTTCCGTTCGGAAGACCAAGAGTTCCCTGCTCTGGGGATATTGACTCCTCTAAAAAAAAGCAAAACAAAATCCCAAGACAAACTCCTGCAAAGATCCACGGAAATTCGTCTGTGCCTTGCAGGGGAAGCTGCATTTGTTTGGCTCAAGCAAGCAGCAGCCGTTTGCCCCCTCAACCAGATGAGGATGGGATCTTCCCCAGGGAATGTTATTGTCTCTTCACCTCTCCATTTCAGGCTTTTTCTCCCTTGGTAGTAACAACTGCTGTCCCTGAAGTGGATTTTTGGCAGCTCTCCCCACCGGTTTGCTCTTCGGAGTCCAATTGCTGAGCTTTTGCCAACAGTCCTGTTAATAACCAGAGCAGATCGTGGCACGTCAAAGCCCTTTTCAGTGTGTGCTTGTTCCCTGCCCAAAGATCTGGGGCCCTGAGATGGGCAGCGCAGGACTTGTTACTCAAAAAAATCCTTCTGCCAGGAGCAGAACATCTCCCAGAGCTCGTCCCGCAAGCCTTTGCAGGCCAGGATACCTAATTATTGAACACTCAGTGGCCATGAATGCAAAACCAAGCAAAAACTGATTATTTCTCTGGGTGTATATCTCAGTCCTGATGGACTGAGATGGATATTGTGGCGTGTGTCTTTGTAACCCTTCCCTTACCCAGACTGTTTCCTCCTCCTTGTGCTTCTCTACCCATCCTGTCTACAAATATAAAGCAGGAGTGAAGAGCCAACACCCTCCCTGATAATAAATCCATGTGTGATATGGCCTGGGCATGGAGGAGGGATGGGAATAAGCCCCGTCAGAATAGACCTTGTCACAAGTTAGAAGGTGGCGGGATGCTGAAGGGACATAAAGAGCCAAGGGTGGGACCTGGGAGGATCTACACTGTGCCATGGGCCTGCTCTCTTGCCCTTGCGGTGTGCGTTCCCCACGCATAAACGTCCACGTTTTATAGAATCATAGAATAGTTTCACCTGGAAGAGACCTTTGAGATCGAGTCCAGCCTTTTCCCAGCCCTATCAACCCCACTAAACCATGTCCTTCAAGGCAACACCCACCCGTCTCTTAAACCCCTCCAGGGATGGCGACTCAACCCCTCCCTGGGCAGGCTGTGCCAGTGCCTGACAACCCTCTCAGTACAGAAATTCTCCCTGATATCCAACCTGAACCTCCCCTGGTGCAACTTAAGGCCATTTCCCCTCATCCTATCACTTGCCCTGCCTCGCTACAACCTCCTTTCACATAGTTGTAGAGAGGGCCCCACATACCATGAGGCAAAACTGGGCCACGCCTGCCAGGAGAAACCCAAGCCAGCTCCTTTCCTAGAGGTGACCCTGAGACATAGACTGTTGTTCCGTACCATCAGTCAAAAAAAAGGAGTTGGGAAGAGTTTCACCCTTTTTTTGGCAGCAAGTGCTACTCGGCTCTGCAGAGACTCCGCTTTCTGCGAGGAGGGTCCTCTTAACGTTTATTTTTTTGGCAACCAGCTTTTACTCGACAGATGATTCGCGTTATCTTGCGTTGCTTTGTTTTCACAGGGGTTTACGTTTCCAAGTACGCAGACTGTCTTCATCCGAGCCCCTGGTATCACGGAAAATCAGGCTATATTGTCATTTGTAAGCTAATTAAGGTAAAACACAAGTCTGTCTTTTTAATGTGGGATGGTTTCCAGAAGCTTCTATACGTTGCAAGGAGTTTTTAAGGAGACATCGGTGCCCATAACTGTCGTGGGGTGTAAAATCAGCTCTGCTGAGGGTTCGCCAGGATTTCTAACTATAGAATGCATCAGCCTGGAAAGCAAGAGATCCAGCTGGGCTTGACTGGCGGCCTGTGGGGCAGCAGAGCATGCAGAGGACCTTCCAAATTCCACTGCTGAGATCAGAAATTTCCCGTAGGGTAACTTTTGTCCCTGGACTGTCATGCGTTTTGGACATTTGAAGCAGGAACCCTAAGGTGGCTCGTTCTGTTCCTCCATGGGGCTGGCATGTGGCCCCTTTCTCCCCTCCTCACTGGCTCTTGCTCTCTGTAGCTGGCACTGAAACCAGGGAAAAGGAGGATTGTGGGGTCTTCTGTCAAGAATTATGTGTCATTTTCTTTCTTTCTTTTTTTTTTCGGTAAATTTTCTGTCACAGGGGAAGGTCAAGGTGATATCTGAGAATGACACGTCCCGCTATACCTGCCCGTCTCCTGGCTACGACTGCCACGTCGCCGTGAGCAGAAACAGCGCGCTCTCAGAAACCAGCCACCGCCAGGCCTTCGAGCAGAGCCAGGTATGGGTTGTGCAGACAGCTCTCTCGTGGGCCCAGGTGCCTCGCTCGTTTCTCACCTTGTTTTTGCACCCGTGTTTCCCTCCTCTCCCCAGTATTACGTGTACGAAGTGTCCGACGGCGGCGCTGCTGAACGGCCCAGGCAGATCTGCCCGTACATCGTCATCGCCTGCCAGTACCGGGAACCCAAGGAAATGCCCGTCTTAGCTATAGAGAACCTGTAAGCAACTTGCTCAAAATACCACAGTCGCTTTTGTGGGCTGGTTTTCCCTTTCTCATAGCTAAACGTTCCTCTTTTTTTCTCCCTTTTCTCTAGACCCGAGCTTCATCACAAAGGTAGGAGCACCTAGTTTGGTTTTCTTTTGTTTTATAAACACACTTTGCTCTGTTTGGTCTCCTCTCCTGTCTTCTCTGAGCCATTTCTCCCTTGTGCCCGTAGCACCGTACTGTCCGTGGAGGGGGCAGCTTTCCATCCAGGGCCACCTTTTGTGCAACATCGCTCTGAGGACCCCGTACGGCTTCACGATTCCAGCCCGGCTGTAAGTTGCCCCTTTTCTTCCCGTGCGGTTCGTGGAGTGTGAAGGGGTACACCTTTGGGTGTCTGCGTACCGGCTAAAAGCCAGTTTTGCCTCCAGTTTTGTCACTTCACTGATCAGCATCTTCTTGCAGCCATACCAGGGCAACCAGCATCAGGAAAATGGTGTTGGACAGCCAGCGGTGCAGCATCACAGCAACAGCTGCACGAGGCCCTGAACTGCAGCTGGAAACAGCTGTATTTTATCATCTCTTTTTGTGAACTGCTTTGGGATGTTTATTCCAAATCATTTATTCCTCCTGGGGACTTTTTCTCCCTGGGAGAAGTGGGTTTCATGACGGGGCACATACAATCGGCTGGTTGTGTTTACAGGTCTGCGTGGTGGTAAATCAAGTATTGAGGTAACCAGCATTCGAAAAGAGATTTTTAAAATCTTCCTTAGTCAGAAGCCAGCCAGGAGGCAGCAATTTGAAACAGGAGGTGACACAACCACCAGGATCAGGGTTTGGAGGTGTTCACAAACAGCTTTCTCAAATCATCAAAGTGTTAAGAAGGCAACATCCTCTGCTCTAGCCTTCTCCAGAGATGCTTTTTCTGGTTTCACAGTGACAGGGCAGCCAGGACTCTTTGCTGTGCTTAATCTCCAGAGCCTTTCACGCTTTGTGAGCTCACCTTCTGTTGCTTTATCCCCACAGGCCTCCCAACCTGGACATTAACCACGTCATGGGTTTGTCCGACTTGAAGAAAAAACTACCAGAAGCTGCATTTGGGAAAAGAAGTTACATTGAGAGTGAAGGTGAGTGCAGAACGCGCCGACGTGACGAGCGACGTGTGCTGGTGCTGTGCCGTGGGAATTGCCACGGAGAGGGGGGTCAGGCCTCAAATCCACGTGGTTCTGGGTCGGTGCCTGATTGCAGAGAAGCGAGGAAAAATGACAAAACAGCACAGGGGTGTTTCCCTGTCCACAGCACATAAAAGATTTGGAGGAGAGAAGGGCTCTGCTTTCCCCCTTTGTGGTGTTAAGAGATCATACTTGCCTGTAGTCAACGAGTCTCTGTCCTGGTCGGTGGGGGGTGAGGAGGAGAGGTTCGGTGTCTACACATTGAGTGTCAATACTGCTGATTAATTTTTTGGAGAGTTGGAGTTTTGACGAGCCTGGCAGCTCTCAGCCCTGAGGTGTTGAGTTCCTGATGGCTGTGAGTGACCGCTCATCGCAGCGGACACGCGGTCGCTGGCACGGATACTGCGAGTTGGTCATGGGGAGCTCTGGGTGCGGTTTGCAGAAGCTCCACGTGTGTTCTGCTGTCATCTTGCAGCAAAATAAGCGTGGACTGCTGCGGGGTTGTGTCCCGTCTGTGTATCAGCAATGCTGAGCCAGGTTTGGGCAGCATTCAGCTTAGAGTTCAGCATTTGGACACGAGACAGCTCCAGGGCAGGGGAGGAGGCAGGAGAAGTTGAGGGGAGACCACAGCAAGACATGATGGAGGCACCATCATAAGGTCAGGCTGGTGAAAGAGGAAACACTTAGAATCACAGAATGTTTGCGTTGGAAGGGATCTTAAAGCTCATCTGCTTCCAAGCCCCTGTCATGGGGGGCACCCAGACCAGGTCGCTCCAAGCTCCATCCAACCTGGCCTTGGGCACTGCCAGGGATGAGGCACCCACAAATTCTCTGGCTACCTGCGTCAGGGTCTCAGCACCCTCACAGTGAAGAATTTCTTCCTCATACTTCATCTAAATCTCCCCTCTTTCAGTTTGAAACCATTTCCCCTTGTCCTATCACTACCCTCCCTGACAAAAAGTCCCTCCCCCTGTTTCCCGCAGCCCCCTTCTTCAACAGAAGATTTTTGCTGTGAGTTTCGGGGGGGTAAAGTTGGCTCCAAGTTCTTGCCTTTGTTAAACTCTTTTGGGGATCAGGATGCTCCGTAGCAGGGGAGAATACGGCGTGTTAGAACGAGGCATTTCCCTCCCAGAGGCTCCCTGTCTCGTGTCGAGGCACTCAGCACTGGTTAAATTGCTTTTGTTAACTGCAGAGATAAGATAGGAAACATCTCCTGTGAACCGTGGGTTGAAGAGGAATGCGATATGAATTCATACATCAACTTGATAAGTTGTTTGTTTGCTTGTTTCTTTTTAAAACCCAATGCTTCCCCCAATTGCACACCCTCCTTCCTGGAACAGGAGCACTTGTTTGTTCAGGGTTCATGCAAGAAGCACGATATCAGCACCCAATTCTCTCTCTTTTGTCTGCAGTCTGCTTTCAGGGCGTTTACTTCAGTCTGTATGAAGTAGAAATATCGAAGAAGGATCGATGTAAAATGGATCAGTTAGTAGAAAATCTAAAGGAAAAGGACCTGGTGAGTATTTTAAAACACTCGCGTTCTGGGAGGAAAGTGCCCCTTTTAAATGATCTCTTGAAACTTAGAGTAGCATTCACAGATTCTGAACGAATGCAAAAGGGAGTGAATTTCCCTGCTTTAGGTGTTGTTGTCCTGCTTTGCTACTGTCAAACATAATTCAATTTTTCTGTGTGTAAGCTGTTAACTGAAGATCACCCGCCGTTGGCCGGGAGCTGATTTCTAGGGTGAGTATGCCCTGTTGAGCAGAAGGTGCTATACTGAACAAACCTCCTCTTTGGCTGTGTTTATGCTAAATAAGATCCCTTTGTCGTCGATATTAATGATTTTCCCCCTCGCCTTGGAAGCAGTGTAGTGGACAAGGATTGCAAGGGAATCTTATACAGTAAGAAACCAAAAGCAAAAGTCCCCTGATGCCAAAATGATAATTACAAAGCTGTCGTGTGCTTGCTTTTCTCCCTCCTGGCTGAAAAATAGCTCTGAAGATGTTGAGATTTATCTTTTCTCTTTAATGGGAAATTTCCATTGGGGTGTATTATCTGAGAAGGCTTTTTTCCAGCACGCTCCAGGTCCATCCTTTTGTTCCCAGAGTGACCGTCACGTCTCCTGGTGACTCGGAAGGACAAACCTCACCCCTGCTCTCTCATGTCTGATGCTTCCCGTAGGTTCAGGGTTGTAACTTCTCGGCCACAAATGACTGGCTGGGCACATCCTTTCCTCGCACTAAGTTGGCAGCAGCCCACGAGCTGCCTGGAAGTGCCGTTGCTGCACGGCTGCTGCCTGAAGTATTGATTAAACTGTCTTTTATTGGTAACAACATGAGAAGAAAAAAGGGGATAGCAAAGACAATCTTAACATCCCTTCGCATGCAGGTAATCTTGAAGGGTGCAGCATCAGCTGAACCTTTGATTTGGGGCACCGATCTGTCCGTGCTGAATCACAGAATCACAGAATGTCAGAGATTGGAAGGGACCTCGAAAGATCATCCAGTCCAATCCCCCTGCCAGAGCAGGAACGCCTCGATAATGCTACACGGGAACGTGTCCAGGCGGGTCTGGAATGTCTCCAGAGAAGGAGACTCCACAACCTCCCTGGGCAGCCTGGGCCAGGGCTCCGGCACCCTCACTGAGAAGAAGTTTCTTCTCGAGTTTAAGCGGAACCTCTTGTGTTCCAGTTTCAGCCCATTACCCCTTGTCCTGTCAGTGGTTGTCACCGAGAAGAGCCTGGCTCCATCCTCCTGACACTCCCCCTTTAGATATTTGTAACCATGAATGAGGTCACCCCTCAGGCTCCTCTTCTCCAGGCTAAAGAGCCCCAGCTCCCTCAGCCTTTCCTCACCAGGGAGATGCTCCACTCCCTCCATCATCCCAGTTGCCCTGTGCTGGACTCTCTCCAGCAGTTCCCTGTCCCTCTGGAGCTGAGGGGCCCAGAACTGGACACAAGATTCCAGATGTGGCCTCCCCAGGGCAGAGTAGAGGGGCAGGAGGACCCCTTTTGACCTACTAACCACCCCCCTTCTAACACACCCCAAGATGCCATTGGCCTGCCTGGCCACAGGGGCACACTGCTGGCTCATGGCCATCCTTCTGCTCCTCTTCCAAGCATCTGTAAGGGCATAAGCTTATCTATGCTCTCCCTTTTTTCTTTTCATGTTCTCACCACTAAAAGATATTTTAATCAATAATTTACAGAGTCCAAGTGCCTTTCTTAGTGGGATCTGTGACAGCTGCTTGTTCCACTGTGTTACACCATGTTTGCAGCCACTGAGGGTTGTAACACACGTCCCACCAGGCTTGCTGGAAGGGTTGGCAAAGATGAGATGCTTGAGTTGTGTCCAGGAGCGGTTCGGTATTGAAAGCCATCAGCAGCATCATTTCCCTTCCTCACCCTCATATATCTGTCAGACTCGGTTAATAATAATTACTCGGCACTGATGAGGCTGCACCTCAAACCCTGTGCTCAGTTTGGGCTCCTCCCAACAAGAAAGACCTTGAGGTACTGGAGCGTGTCCAGAGAAGGGCAACGGAGCTGGGGAAGGGGCTGGAGAGCAAGTGTGATGGGAGCAACTGAGGGAGCTGGGGCTGTTCAGCTGGAGAAGAGGAGGCTGAGGGGAGACCTTCTCTCTCTACAACTCCCTGACAGGAGGGGGTAGCGAGGTGGGATCAGTCTCTTCTCCCAAGGAATATAAGTGATAGAGGAGTAAACGGCCTCAGGTCACGTCAGGGGAGGTTTAGGTTGGACGTTAGGAAAAATTTCTTCACAGAAAGGTCTGTCAAGCCCTGGCATGGACTGCCCGGGGCAGGGGTGGAGTCCTCCTCCCTGAAGGGATTTAAAAGCCGGGTAGATGCAGTGCAAGCTGCATGGCCTGAGCTTCAGTCAGGGCTTGTGGCTGGAACAGTTGGTTGTGTTTTCTCAGATCCTGGTGTCCAGCTTTGCTTTCCCTTTTGGGCTGTGGAAAGCAATTCCTGGCTGAAACGTCTGTGAGCTTTTGAACTGAAGAGGCTAAAAATATTAACCTGGTTCAGTAATCGCAGCCAGTTTGGCGAAGCATATTTATTTTTTAAGGAGCAGACGGGAGGAATAAGAGAGCTGAATAACAACATAAGTGAAATGCTTTTGGTTACAGGTCCCAGCTGACCCCACATGGCATGAAACGACCAGTGTCCTGCTCGCCAGGGAGTGACCTGGTGGTGTTGTCACACGTTTACCAGCAGTCAGGGCTTGTTGACGGTCACACCGAGTGGCATAAACTGTGCTAAGGAGGAAAGGGAGTGGTTGCTCTAACTTTGCCTGTGTTTGTTGTAGGCGATTGTCAAATATTTACAAGATCAAGGAGTCCTTATCCTCCTCGCGTCCTCTGCCTTGGCACGAGATGATGGTAAGACATGGTTGTGTAGAAAACGATAGCTCTGCTTAAACATCCTGCTCTGTTTTAAAGACAGAGGGTGGGCACCCTCAGTCTAAGCAAAAGCTGTTGCTGTCTTTTCTAGGGTGTGACTCCAAGGAGCCCAACAACCTCCTGGCGCTGTTTCTGTTCACCTCATCCCAGTCGGTGCGTCCTAGAGGTAGGGAAGGTTCCCTTTGCTGGCTTCAGACACCGTGTTTTGAGCGCGAGATCCTCAGCACGGAATCCTCACAGGCACATCCGTCTTGAAGAACCGATTTCTCTCCCCAGAACCACCCACAGCTTTAGTGCAAAGGGTGTTAGAACAGGAGAGAGGAGTCCCAGCTCTCCTGCTCTGCTGCATTTTAAGCTGATCTAAACCGAGTTCTTTGCCTCACCCGTTTCACTGCACACCCTGCCCCTTTGCAGGAATTTGATGGGAGGGACAAATAATTACTTTGCTCCTTCTGGATCAGTTTTCAGCAGCATCCACTCCCTGAACTGTCTTCTGTGTGTGGACATGGGAGTCTGAGTCCTGCAGAGCCTGGCTTACAACCCTGAAGGTGTGTTAGGAGGGGAGAAAATGACACATGGCACTTGCTGGACCCTGCAGGGCCCTGATGTGATTTGCTAAACCAGCAGGAAAAAAAACCCCCAACAAACTTGCCCTAAAAAATGACTTGTTTCCTGCTGAGATAACAAGTGAAATGGGCTCCCTGAAGGGTCGCAGCTGGCGTGGGGAGGGAGAGGAGGGGTGGGGAGCGGGCTTTGCTCCCCGCAGAGCAGCGAGGGTTTGGAGACTCGGCCGTGTTGTGCGACTCCTCTGCTTCTGGATCCATAAATGCGATATCAGAGCGATGACGACTGGTCGGGGTGTGTCGTGAGGGAGGGAGGCAGGGAGATGGTGCTGGGCAGAACCACGGTGCTTTGGTGCCGTCGAGGTGAGTCACAGCTCTGGGGCCTGGGAGGCGAATTCAGGCCGTTTGCAGCCCCGAAACGTGTTTCTTTTCGTGCGGGACAAACGGCACTAAACAAGAGAAAGTAAAGAACACGCAGTTAGAACCTGCAGATCTCGAAATAGGAAAGAGCTTTAACCTCTGTTGCATTCGCCTGACGTTTTCTCTGTGTATCTGTTGGCTTTTTGCCTCGCCGTCTACGTGGAAATACTCGCCCTACAATTTCCTCTTGTGGACAGAAAGAAAGTTACTGCTCTGCCTTCCCCTGGACAGCTTCATCCGCACCACCAGGAGTGCTTCTAGTCCTACAGATCCCCAAGCAACACGCAAACAGGGGCCTTTTGTTCTGCGTAACTTCTGGCTCGTTTTTTGTTGAGTCATCCTAGGGACAAGCCCAGAGGCTGTTTGTGCCAGTACGTGCTGGTATTTCAGTCCTCCTCTGAGTGAGTGAGAGCTGGTGATGCTTGTGGAGCTGCCCAGGGTGACAGTTTCCCCTCCCCTGAAGATAAAATTGGCAAAAGAGTCGACCCACTGGCACATCCAAGCATGGATTTCTTCGTCTTTTTCAGCGTTTTACTTCCAGCTAAAAATTTCCCTTCAGGATTCACATATGAAGTGGGCTTGTAAGGCGGGTGAAGATGTGATGGTAACTCTGCAGTGTGGCAGTTTCTCTAGTTTCTTTTCTGAGAGAGAGACAGGCTCCTCCCGAGGCAGGCTGAACATCCAGAGGGCCTGGTCGGAACTGAGATCGAGTCTTTGCTGAGTTGGGGAAGAGGAGAATGGGGCAAGGAGGTATTTATCTTGAAGAGGGTTGTTGTGGGGGAGATAGGAGAGGGCATCACGCGTGAGGAGCATCCCGGAGTAAAGATGGTGCAAGCAGCTGGTTGGTAGGAAGGTTTGAGGCTGTAGCAGATGTTGCCTGTGGCTGGTGTTGATGCTAAAAAGGAGGCGAAGCCTGGGCAGCCAGAGAGCAGCTGGTGGTAAAAGGAAAACCCAGGGGGAGAGGATAATGTTGAGTCAACGCGCAACATTGTCATGTGTCGTGATGTGAACGTTGATGACTTCCAGATGTTTTCCCTCTGGTACCAGCAGGACTCCTACACGTGCTGTCCCGTTCCGGCTACACAAGTGGCGTTACCCCAGCCAGCCCTCACCATCCCCTTGGGTCCAAAACCTCTTCTCACCAGGATTATAAACCCTTTTTCCTTAGGGCTTCTCGTCCCCGTGAGATAAGCAGAGCTCTGCAGGGATTCGGGGTTGAAAAGGGACGGTCACCGAGGGCGGCGGAGGTGCAGAGGAGATGCAAAGAAAAAAAAGGAGGGTGAAGCACGGACGCGTTTGGAGTCGCTCAGCTCAGGTTTCCCGTTTCAAAACAAGCAGCTTCTGAATCTGTTCCTTTCCTGCCCAGACAGCCGTCGGGAGGAATGTAGGGCAGGCAGAACGAGCCCGCTGCGCGGACGTGCCGCGGCGTTCCCGAGCCAGCAGCGGAGGCAGGCGGCTGGGAGCCGGCTCGCGGCGATGCCTGGGCTTGCCGGTAACGAGGACCAGCGTTGCCAGCGTGAGGCAGGGCCGACAGGCGAAGAAAATCACACATCTGGGAGGGGAAGAGGAACGCCTTTGCCTCGCTGGGAAGAGATGTGACAGGGAAGGGCACGGGGAATTGTCCGCTCGGCCCCGCAGCCAAAAGAAACCTTGGAGTGGGCTCGTAACGCTCAGACAGGCCGAGCCTGCGGGCGTGAAGCGCCCAACGTGGGACCGCTGGGTTGCAGCGGGTGAAGCTGGAGAAGTTTGGCTTGTACAGAAAGGAAACTCACACCACTTCCAGACCGAGAGGACGCTGCTGTGCCAAGCGGAGCCTATTTCCACAGTGACATCTGTGAGGGCGGGCACCCTCAAGCCTTGGGACTCGTCATTCCCTCCTGGCAGCTAAACCCAAAGCTTTTACGATGCTGGGCAGCGTACGTGGCCGGGTGTTGCTCCTGCTGAAAACATAAACACCGACTGTTTTCAGTAGGATCCATCCTCCAGCTTTAGAAAATCACACAGGGGTTCGTGTTATTTATTTGTATCGGTGTGAGGAAGTCTGGATTCCTCATCCCTTACCCGAGCACGTCCACCCACGCTGACAGCAGGTCATAGAATCGTAGAATCACAGAATGTCAGGGATGGGAAGGGACCTCGAAAGATCATCCAGTCCAATCCCCCTGCCAGAGCAGGAACGCCTCGATAATGCTACACAGGAACGTGTCCAGGCGGGTCTGGAATGTCTCCAGAGAAGGAGACTCCACACCCTCCCTGGGCAGCCTGGGCCAGGGCTCCGGTACCCTCACTGAGAAGAAGTTTCTTCTCGAGTTTAAGCGGAACCTCTTCTGTTCCAGTTTCAGCCCATTATAGGTCGAGATGGAGCTGCTGGAAATTGCATCAGAACAGAGACAAACAGCACAAGTGATCTGAAAATGGTGCTGGTCTAAACAACCTAAATTTAGGGTGACCCTAAATTTTGAGAGATTTAAAAAACCCCAAAACTACACACCCCATGTGTTTTCAGAGCTCTTGACTGTCTTAAATGTTGGTCGTAGCAGGAGTTACTGGAGCGAAAGGACTTTGACCGGTATGTGTGTGATCTGAGCCTGTAATTTCCTGCAGAATGGGGCTGGCGGGTACAACAGCAGGCTTTCATCTTCATTTGATTCCCTTTTGACTCCCACGTGCAGTTCTTTATTGCTTGAGCAGTTACAAACATCCATCAAAACCGACCATCGTCACTGGGGCCAGTTTTTTGTAGGTTGGTTTCTGGGGCCTTTTCGTAGCTTTCGTGTTCTCGCGTAAGGGTGAGGTGATTTGGGGAATTGAATCCTTTTTCAAGGCGAGTCAAATTCTGTCTTTTTCCTTTCGCAGCTGAAAAGCACGATCCGAAAGGTGAAGGGGAAGACAGCGACGGCAGCGACATCTCGTTAAAAGTAGCCTCGGTTTTGCCTGGCCTTCGCTACGCCTTACGGAGAGCCACCAGTTCTTCACGGGGGGACGCAGTCAACAGGAGCACGTGTATCAAACAGCACTTCCAGGAATATGCAAAGCTTGATCAAAATCCACAGCTCGCCTCTGGCCGAAGCAGCGAAGATCCCCTTTCTCCTCTCCCCTCACCCACCGAGGATGAATGTACTAATCCCTTCCAAAAATGCTCGGAGGAGTCCTTCTCCCAACTGCGGCGTTACCTCTCCGATCCCAGCAGCTATACTCTGGAAATTTCAGCTGCCTTAGGGTGTTTGACCGGTGCTGCTCAGTCCCTTCGCTGCGATTCGGAGGCTGATGGTAAAGCGGACTTTTCTTCGGCTCTGCCGCCGGACCCTGCTCCTGGCAACGCAGCAGCAGAAATAAAAATCCGAAGCGAGAGCCCGAAGCCCGTGGCGGGGCTGGACCAGAGCGGCGAAGGGCTCGCGAAAGATGTCGGCTCGACCAACAAGCTGTGGGTGCAGCAGAGCAGGAGGAAATCCAGCCGAGCCGTCGTGACCAGCCCCAGGAAGAAATGGTCACCCCTCAAGATGCAAATGCATCCCCTGGGGGACAGCGGCAGGAACAGGAAAGCAACGAAGAAGAAGAAGAAAATCAATGTGGCTTTCTCTTTTCCTAAAAAGCCGAGCTTCACGGCCAGTTCCAACGAACCCATGCTTAAATTGGCCAATTTGCAGTTTCCACACAGGAGGAAAAGAGGTAAGTGCTATAGAAATGGGAGGAGCTTCTTCCTGCTTCTTTGGGGCATCCAGCTGGAAGACTCAGGGTTCACCAGGAGCCACATCCACTCCACACCCACCCCGGGTACCCAAAGCAAGCAGACACCTCCTGAGAGCGTCCAAATATGTCCGTGGAGATGTCTCCACGGTCTCTTGTTCAGCCTGGGAAGGAGCCCAGGGCTATGATGGGGGAGTGGTTGGTTGTTGGTGCTGGTCTCTTCTCACGGGTAATTAGTGATAAAACACGAGGGAATGGCTTCAAACTGCAACAGGGGAGGGTTAGACTGGGCAGTAGGAAAAAAATTGTCATAGAAAGAGTGGTCAGACATCGGAACAGGCTGCCCAGGGAGGGGGTTGAGTCCCCACCCCTGGAGGTGTTTACAGGTCATTCAGATGTGGGGTTGGGGGAGATGGTTTAGGGGTGAGCTTTGCAGAGCAGGGTTGGTGGTTGGACTCGATGATCCCAGGGGGCTTTTCCAACCTGAAGGATTCCATGAGTTCAGTGAAGGCATCTGAAACTTGGTGCAGTCATAGAATCATAGAACAGTTCTGGTTGGAAGAGACCTTCAAGATCATCAAGTCCAACCTTTTCCCAGCCCTACGAACACCACTAACCCACGTCCCTCAGCACAACATCTGCCCTTCTCTTAAACCCCTCCAGGGATGGCGACTCAACCCCTCCCTGGGCAGGCTGTGCCAGGACCTGGCAACCCTCTCAGTACAGAAGTTCTCCCTGATATCCAACCTGAACCTCCCCTGGTGCAACTTGAGGCCGTTTCCCCTCATCCTATCACTGGCCACTCGGGAGAACAGACCAACCCCCACCTCTACAATCTCCTGTCAAGTAGTTGTAGAGAGCGATGAGGTCTCCCCTCAATCTTCTCCAGGCTAAACAGCCCCAGGTCCCTCGGCCGTTCCTCATACAACACGTGCTCCAAATCCTTCCCCAGCTTGGCAGCCCAACTCTGTGCCCTCAGCAGCACCTCAGTGTCCGTCCCTCTTGGAGTGAGGGGCCCAATTATCGTCCTATTATTAGTAACTTGAGAAAAGAGACCAACACCCACCTCACTACCCCCTCCTGTCAGGGAGTTACAGAGAGCAGTGAGGTCTCCCCTCAGCCTCCTCTTCTCCAGGCTGAACAACCCCAGATCCCTCGGCCGCTTCTCATAAGACACGTTCTCTAAACCCCTCACCAGCTTCCTTCCCCTTCTAAATCATCTCATTCCAACGCCCCCGCCACGAGCAGGGGCACCTCCCACCACACCAAATTGCCCAAAGCCTCGCTGAGCCTGGCCCTGAACACTTCCAGGGATGAGGCTTCCACAGCTTCTCTCAGTCCTTCGAGCTCTGTTCTGGGGCGCGGTGCCTCAGGCCTGAGTGACATTGCTGAGGGACCTGGGAGAGGTTCTCATTGTGCTTCTTGGGGAGGTAAATCAGGACCTTCAGGGTGCAAGTTTGCCAGGCAGGAATTCGAGAGACTTATCCCCAGAGAACTCCTGTTCTAGGTTAGGGAAGCAGCTTTTAATGAGCTTAAGAAGCGACGCTTAATTTTTAATAACTGCTTTCTGATCACTCTCACCAGCAACAAACCCATTTGTACGATCAGATGCATAAATCAAGTCATTGAGGACTACTCTGCTGCTGCCAATCCCTTGTAAACAGTCCTTCCACGTTCCTTAACTGGATATTTTGCAACCACTCCTTTTTTTTTTTAACCTGAATGTCTGAAAATGAACCAAAAAAACCCACCCAAATGCCCTCCCTTTTCCCCATCGCAGGTGCGGAGGTCCTGTCTGCAGAATTTGTGCACAAAACGCAGGCGGGACCCGTTCAGAAGGAAACCTCAGCTCTCGGTGATCCTGGCTTGGAAACAAAGAGACCAAAGATCCTGAAGAAGCCAGACGTGAAAAAGGTTCCTGTTGCTGGGAAAAATAAGATGCTCGAAAGCGCAGCTAACGCCCCGTCGAAACCTCAAGGCAAAAAGCAAGCAGGAAGTGGTAAGAGCGCTGTTCCCTGTGGAAATCTTTCCTCTGAAAGCCAAACCATCACATATTGTGGTCAGGATACGACCAGATGATGGTAACAGCACAACTGGCAGCAAAAGGCTTTATAATTTTGAGTGCTGAGGGTCTGGATTGGGGTCTGGGTCCCACTGCCCCCCAGCCTGCGGGCGCCCAGTTGCGTGTAGGAGCCTAAAACACGTAGGTGACCGCGAAAACCGGGATGTACAAACCACACGGGGTCTCTTCTGACTCCTTTCCTTCAGGTTGTCTCCTTGGCAAACTGCTCAGATAGTTTAAAAAGCCTGATTTTCTGAGCGGAGCTCTGCAGCGTGAAGCAGCGTTAAAACCTCCGCCCTGGCATCTGCCTGGATTTTTTTTTAACCCATTCTGTGGTAAATCTGGTTGTCTGAGAAAGAGTCGGATCAAATCGTTGCAGCCTTTGTGGACGCAGCGTGGCCAGGAGTCTGCTTTGAAACCAGTATCGGGGTGCCAAAATAAATGATGGAAAGTCATTTTCTGTCCCTTAGTCGTGTTTTCTCACTTCTTCACTTGGTCAGGTTTTCTTGCGCTTTGACGTCGTCCTTCAGACCCGCCTCTGGTCTTTCTTCCTGGGGGAAGGTGGAGGTTTTGAAGGTTTGGCCACCTCAGCTCGTTTTATCCCTTCTTCTTTGCCTTTTATTGCCACGTATTCCTGAAACGTGGCGCTTTCCGTCAACGTGTGCGTATCAAACTCTGCCCCTCGTTGCTCTTGTCACAAGGGGAGGTCCCAGAGCGGATCTGGGCACGGGCAAGGAGTCCGAGAGGTCCTGCTGAATGCCAGAATGTGCCAAAACCCTGGACCAAAGAGCGTTCAGCGGTGAGAAATACCCAATTTATGTACCTTACACTTCTCAAGGAAATTGAATGTAACACGTAGGACTTGGGCACGGATGGGATTTAATAACGTTTTACTTGAAGAGGGATTTTTGTGCTGGTTTTTAGTATGAAGGCTTGTTTTGATGACTTTGTACTGTTTTTCACCCAGATGAGCCCTGAGCCATGGCGAGGGGCATTTTTAACATTGAGAACTGAATGATTGCTCATTTTCTGTGCTCGAGCTGCCTCAGGTTTCTGTGGGTGCTCTGAGGTACGGCTCAGGAGCAGGTTATGCTCCTCTGAGGGCGTGCAGCAGGAAGCATGAGGTTAGAGTGGATTTTCTCTGTGTTTTAGAGGGGTTTTTGTAACTCTGGATTGTCAAAGACGTAGCACGGAGTTTATGCATGAAGAATGCAAAGATTCAAACTAGAAGGGGATGTAAAGAAATAAAAATACAAAGGCAACACCTGAAATATCTCAGGGTTTATTTAAGTGGCCAAACTCCCCTGTGCATGGAGGCCAAGGGAAATTTTGTTCACGCTGGATCTCGTGCCTTTTATTTCTGAGAATAAACCCCTTTCCTGAAGACACTTAAGATTCCCAACTCTGGATCGTTTCACAGTAGCCATGGCCTGCGTAACCGTGAAGTTTTTGTTGTTTTTTTTTTTTAAGTGTGCAGATTTCATGTTGCAGAGACACTTTTTCCTGCCCAACTGCGAGCCTGCTTCAAAACCCTTGGCAAGGCAGAACTGTGTGGCCTCTGTTTGTTCTCTGACTTTGTTTTTTTTTTCCTTCTGCAGAGCGGAAGGAGCCATCGTTCGTCCTCCCAAGCGAAGTTTCTTCCCAGTGCCGCCGAGCGGAGAGCCGGACGAGCGAGACTTACCTCGGCGGCGCTGCCGGTCTCGGTTTCGCTGCGAAGGGGAACGACTACGAGTCCCACGCCTTGAACTTGCTGGCTGATCTGGCTCTGGGTTCTTGTATTCCTCCTTTCATCCCCAGGGACGGTGGGACAGTCGCTGCGTCCTGCGGCTCCTCGGGCAACTCTGCGAAGGAGCAGCAGGGTCCTCACAACCACAAATCCTTGCGTGTCGCTTCCGACCACGAATACCACAGGGTGGACAAGCTTGCAAAGGGAACCACCTCTCCTAGCAAAGAAACACCCAACCAGAAGCTTCCTCCTGCTGGAAAAGTGGGATTAAATGACCTGGCCTCCATCCCCAGGGAGAAAAACCCTGGGATTTTCAGCAAGAAGAGCGCTGCGAGCCCCAGCCCCGCGAAACCCCACGCCCTGCCTCCAAGGGAGACTCAAGAAGCTGCCGAGGCGAACAAGCACTCCTTCATCTCCGCCGAGCACTCGTACGCCTCGCAGATGCCTGAACACTCGAAGAAACACGCGTATCCCAGGGGCGCCCCCTACCCTGGCCCAGTCCCCTCCAGAAATGGGACGAGGAACGCCCAAGGAGGACCTTTGGTTGGCAAAGTCCTGCCTTTCCGCCACCAGCAGAACAGCACCCACCTGCAGCAGCCCTTCGAGGCTGTGGCGATGAGGCCCAGGGGCAGCCCGCTCTCCCCCAGGCTGAGGGAAGACTTCACCAGGTCCCGCATGGTGAACATCCGCGACAAGTCCGTGACGGTGACGTGCCGTTGGGAAGCGGAATATCTCTTCAATCTGGACAGCAGGTACACCAACGACGCCCTGGAGAAGACCGTCATCCGCGCCCTGCACGGGTAAGTCAGTCTGGAAGGCCGTCTGCAGGGGATGTCTTTTTGCTGCATGTCTGGAGCAGATGGTTTGGGGTTTTTTTTTTTTGCTTTGCTGTGCACGATAAGCACCTTTTTCCCCCACGTTCCGATGCCCAGTTCTGCTGTGATAAAGCTGGCGTGTCTGCCCTGCGGAGAAGAACTTTGGGGATACTGGTGGGTGACAAATTAGACAGGAGCCAGCAACGTGCACTCGCAGCCCAGAAAGCCAGTCGTACCCTGGGCTGCTTCAGAAGCAGCGTGGCCAGCACGTGGGGAGGAGTGGCTGGAGAGCTGCCAGGCAGAGGGACCTGGGGTGTTGGTGGGCAGTGGCTGAACAGGAGCCAGCAGGGTGCCCAGGGGGACAAGAGGGCCAAGGGCATCCTGGCCTGACTCAGGAGTGGTGTTGTCAGCAGGGGCAGGGAGGTGATCGTTCCCATGTAATCAGCTTTGGTGAGGCCACACCTCGAGTCCTGCGTCCAGCTTTGGGCCCCTCCCTACAAGAGGGACACTGAGGTGCTGGAGGGGACACAGAGTTGGGCTGCCAAGCTGGGGAAGGATTTGGAGCACGTGTGTCATACGAGGAACGGCTGAGGGAGCTGAGGTTGTTCGTCCTGGAGAAGAGGAGACTGAGGGGAGACCTCATCGCTCTCTACAGCCACTTGAAAGGAATCACACAGAATCACAGAATGTCAGGGATGGGAAGGGACCTCGAAAGATCATCCAGTCCAATCCCCCTGCCAGAGCAGGAACGCCTCGATAATGCTACACAGGAACGTGTCCAGGCGGGTCTGGAATGTCTCCAGAGAAGGAGACTCCACACCCTCCCTGGGCAGCCTGGGCCAGGGCTCCGGCACCCTCACTGAGAAGAAGTTTCTTCTCGAGTTTAAGCGGAACCTCTTCTGTTCCAGTTTCAACCCATTACCCCTTGTCCTGTCATTGGGTGTCACCGAGAAGAGCCTGGCTCCATCCTCCTGACACTCCCCCTTTAGATATTTGTAAACATGAATGAGGTCACCCCTCAGGCTCCTCTTCTCCAAACTAAAGAGCCCCAGCTCCCTCAGCCTTTCCTCACCAGGGAGATGCTCCACTCCCTCCATCATCCCAGTTGCCCTGTGCTGGACTCTCTCCAGCAGTTCCCTGTCTCTCTTGAGCTGAGGGGCCCAGAACTGGACACAATATTCCAGAGGGTATAGTGAGGTGGGGTTGGTCTGTTCTCCCTAGTGGCCAGTGATAGGACGAGGGGAAATGGCCTCAAGTTGCACCAGGGGAGGTTCAGGTTGGATATCAGGGAGAATTTCTTTCCTGAGAGGGTTGTCAGGCCCTGGCACAGCCTGCCCAGGGAGGGGTTGAGTCGCCATCCCTGGAGGGGTTTAAGAGACGGGTGGGTGTTGTGCTGAAGGATGTGGGTTAGTGGGGTTGATAGGGCTGGGACAAAGGTTGGACTCACTGATCTTGAAGATCTCTTCTAGCCAAAACTGTTCTATGGTTCTATGAAAGGAGGTGATTCTCCCCCTCTACTCTGCTCTGGTGAGACCCCACCTGCAGTTCTGTGCCCAGCTCTGGGGTCCTCAACACAAGAAGGATACGGACCTGTTTGAGCAGGTCTCAGGGAGGCCACAAAGATGCTCAGGGCCTGAAGCACCCTCCCTACGAGGACAGGCTGAGAGAGTTGGAGTTGTTTGACCTGGAGAAGACCCTATAGAGGCCTTTTGATGTACAAAGTGGGCTTAAAGGAGAGACAAAGACTTTTTACCGAGGTGTGTGTAGCAACAGGGCAAGGAATGACAGTTTTAAACTGAGAGAGGGTAGGCTTGGTTTGGGTGTAAGGTAGAAATGTTTTATGCTGAGGGTGGTGAGACCCTGGCACAGGTTGCCCAGAGAAGCTGTGGGTGGCTTATCCCTGGAAGTGTTCAAGACGAGGTTGGACAAGGCTTTGAGCAACCTGATGGAGCGGAAGATGTCCTTGGCATCTTCCCTCGTGAATGGGGAGGATTGGAATTGATGATCTTTAAAGGTCCCTCCTAACCTAAACCATTCTGTGATTCCTGTGGCTCTGCAGGTGGATTTGGTACCTAGAGCCATGAGCAGAAATCTCCCTTTGCAGCTGGGCATCTGCAGCCGCCCCGCATTGGAGCTTCGTTCCGTGGGGAACCAGGAGATGAGTTACCTTGTGCTCATCAAACTGGAGAGAGGATGGAGACGTTTCAGACCGTGTTTGCCTTCCCTTCCAGGCCCTGGGACCCCGATCTGCCCGACGACGTGGAAGAGATGAAGCTGATCCTTCACATGTGGATGGCTCTCTTCTACAGCAAACCCAGCAAACTCCTGGGCAACAGGAGGAAGGTGGTGGAGCACAGCAACCCCGAGAAGTACGTCTCAATAAACAGCACTGGGGACTTCCTTGAGCTCAGTGATGACGGTGAGGACTCTTTTGGGTTGGAGACGTGCCCTGCGGACTCTCGGTCAGACCCCGACCAGACTCCCAGCAGCTCTCTGGATTGCAGGATGCGTTGCCAGGGACCTTTCCGCCCGGAGGAGAGCCCCGCGGACTCTCAGACTGATGCTGATGGCACTTCTGGTGTCGTCGATAGTACAGTGTCGTCTTCTTCGGGGGAGCTGCCCTGTGGGGAGGAGGAACCTTCCTCCACCAGCTGTCCCGAGAGCCTTTCCCTTGCTGAACACGCCGATGAAAGCCTGGCTGTGAAAGACAGGCAACCAGCGGCCGTTCCTGAAGAGTGTACACGTGACATTTCGACCATCGCTGCGGTAAGAGCTCAGGGTGTGGGTGATACGAGTATCCAGGACACACGGTGCTTTTTGCACTTTTAGGGGTAAGATCTTCAGAGAGGAGTGGGGCTGTCTCAGTGGGATCTCTTAGAGCCAGGCAGTGGGTGTCCCCAGAGCAGGATAGAGAAACAACCCTCAAAATTTAGCTGCCCAAAACGACCATCACGCGGACGTGCTCAGAGTCACTATAAAAAAGATTTCGGGCCACTGGTTTGGGAGAGCTGAGGTCCGCTGGCTTGGAGGGGTTTTTCCCTGCACAAATGCGCTTGCCGCGTTTCCCTTGCCCCTCTGGTGAAGTTAGTTAATATTCCATTGTGAGTAATTTTTTTTTCTAATTAATTTTTTAATTTTCTGTGGTCTGCAGATGGTCAGGAGTGGAGGTGCTTGGATAAAAATAAACCGTGGGTGTCTGCTGACATCTTTCAAGGCTGAACTCAGGGAACTTCAGCTCTGAACAAACAGGCAGCTGCCGCAGGGCTGCAGCTGTTTTGCGTGAAGGAAAAAAAAAACATCCCAGTGTTTCTTTACCACCTGGATTTAGTGTTGTGGAGCAGGTGGGAGAGTAGTGGGAGGAAAAGTGGGATTACTGTCCGTAGTGCCCATAGAGCTTGCTCGGACAGATAAATTCAGTAGAGGATGCTGTTGATTGCATTACCTCTGGACACCAGCTGGTGGCTCCTGCACAGTTTGGTTTAATTTTAATCTATTTCATGGTGTAAAAAAGGTAGAAAATAAACCTCTTGATTGTGTTGTTTCAGGAGGAGCCACCCAGGGAGGGACTACCGGGCTCTATGATCACTCCCAGCACATCTGATGAGCTCAGCGACACCGATGAGCCCCCAGCTGCTCCGGGCAGGGAAGACCCCTGTGACCAAGCCCCAAATTCCAGCACGGCTCCCTGGAGCGATGCCCGGCGTGGAGAGCAGCAGGAGAGCGGGTGGACAGCAGGAGCAGGGGGTGGCCCCGGCCCTCCCAAGGATGGGGAGAGCGTGGGAGATGCTGGACACCGTAGAGAGGTTGAGGATGGCAGCGGGGTCACCAGCGATGGGTCGCACCGTGCCTGTGACTTGATGCCCTTAGAAGCGAGTCCCAAAAATGAAAAGCCCGACAGAGTCAGTGGGGAAAGCAGGGAATCGCAAGAGCCCTTGGGACGTGCAGAAAAAGAAGAGGAAGAGGTGAAAGAGGGAAAAATAGGGAAAGAGGATTCTGAATATGACAGCATGGTCCTGGAGCCGGTTGATTTAGCGTCTCCTGACATGGAGCGTGAACGCAGCACGCAGAAGCGAGTGGATTCAGCGTGTCCGAAGGACTTTGGCGTTCCTGGAGAGGGCCCTGTGCCTGGCCCCGCTGCCTTAGCGTCCCCCTGCCCAGGTAGATCAATGCCAGTGCTGCCAGGTGGGACTGGGGCTGGCCCTCGGGGGCTTCCTGGTGAGGTGGCACCGAGCTTGGACACACTGCAAGAGCCCTGGGAGGCTCTGGCCACCTCAAGTGCAGAGACAAGCGGTGTTGGTTTGGCACACGCAGCCAGTCCAGCCGACGTCAGGTCGCCCTGTGACAGCGGGTTGACGCTGCTGTTACCGTCAGGTCCGAGCCTTGTCCGTGGGGCACAGCCAGCGAGTGCCACGGGCAGCTTGGGACCTGCTGGAGAGACACTCAGAGACAGTTCTGAGGAGAAAAATGAGGATCGTGCGCGCTCTGCAGAGCAGTGGGAAGCACCTGCTGGGAGTGAAGCTGCCGGCACAGCCGCCCTCGAGTCGCTGTGCAGCCAGGGGCTGTCACAGACCTTGTCCCCTGACTCCAGCTCTGTCTGCCTCACACCTGTGGACGGACCAACAGGTCCTGGGGCTGCTCCTGAGGACCAGGAGGCCGTGGGAAGCGACCAGTCTCCATCACAGAGCGACCCGGGAGGGAGCAGCTGCCTTTTGCCGAGGTGTGGAGGTGACGCTCGCGCCAGTCTGGCGTTGCTGAGCGCTAGCGAATCAAACCAGGAGGGGAACAAGGTTTTGGTGGAAGAACAGTGTGACAGGGACAGAAGCCCTTCTGCCAAGGGCACAGATGTGCTGAATGAGTCCTTGGAAGAAGGTGATGGCCAAGGCTTTGCCTTTGACTCTACAGCCTTAGCAGGTGGCTCTGAAGCCAAGGAGAGCGATGATGTGTGTCTTGATGTAGAGAAATCCCCTGGGAGTGACAGAACAAACGCAGCCGTCACGACTGACACACCACAGGAGCCAGAGACTTTGCTTCATCACCTCCTGGAACCAGAGCCCTCCTCCTTGGCCAGAGAGGGGATGTCTGCCACGAAGGAGCACCCCAGGCAGCAGCAGAGCTCCCCAAACAGCCTGGCCCCACCTGCCTGCAGAGGCTCAGCTCCTGCTTCTCCCCCCCAGCAGAACCCTCTCCCTCATGGTGGAGACGCGGATCCCCACCACTGCTCGTCAGAGCGAAGCGAGGAGGGGCCGATCCTCTGCCGACAGAGCAAGCCAGTGGGTGCTGCGGAGGTGAGGGTGGCTGTCGAGATCCCAGACGGCTCCGTGAAGCCCCGATGTGCAGAAGACCTGAAAAAACACACGGGGCCGTGCCACGCAGAGCTGACGGAGAGCTCCCCTGGGGATTTGCTCCTGCAGGGTGACATGGGATCGATGCCTCCTACTCCTCCGCGTGGTCACGAGGCAGATCTGTGCGGTGTCGAGCCAGGCTCGGCGCTCAGTGTGCACCCCGCGACGTGCTCCCCCAGCTCGAGTCTGGCTCCCGATGATGCCCCAAGGTCCTGCTACGTGGGACTGCGGCCACCGGGTGCCTGCTCCGCGTGGGACGGCCCCGGGGACCGAGCAGCAGACGTGGTGGAGAGCCGTGAGAAGGAACCCATCCTGCATGAGGATTCAGAAGGAGGAAGCAGACTCCCGCCTGGCAGTCCTGCCTCTTCATCGGGAGAGGAGTCGCTCGTGGTGCCGGGTGAGCCTCAGTCCACAGGCGGCTGGGGTGAGCGTGAGGCCGAGGGACACAACGCATCTGCTGATCTGCACCGTGTCAGGACAGAGGCAGGAGAGGGAGGAATCCCCACTCGCCCCTTCCCAGCGTTGCCGTTACAACGGGGGCTCTCTGAAGAAAGCCTGGAGCTTAGTGACACCGAGGGTATTTCGGACGTGCTCTCGAAGGCGAAGCAGCTCCCCAGCAGAGACAGACACGTGGGCTTGACCTCTGAAGATCTGTTTGAGCTTTTCCTAACCGACTCAGACCAGGAATATTATGGGGGGACTCCACGGCCCCTCCATCCAGCCAGAGATTCCTCCAGCACGAGATTCGTGGATGCTGGAGGCACAAGGACTCGCTGCAACTCCTCCTCCGTGAGCTCCGTGCACGAGGAGGGGCACGGCGAGGACTGGGACTCGCTGGACGCGGGGTGGGGCTGCCCAGGGGAAACCAGCCGTGGGCACGCTCCGCCGTATGTCAAGATTAGGGACAGCCGGGGGATCGCCAGGGCTTACCGGAACTTCCGAGTCACCACAAAGTGCCAGGAGAGGATAGGAAATCCGCAGCCTTTGAAGAGGTGCAGCCACTGTGCGGGGCAATCTTATTTATTAAGGTCACTGACGGGGACTTGGAGGGGTTTTGAGGAAATCACCCAACACACCTTGGACATGGAGTATCTCCGTTTCCATTATAAGCTAAAACAAATCCTAAGGAGTGGGAAACCACCCTTTTCTACCTCCAGTAGCATCTTTCCACAAGACTTTTCCCCCTGGGTGATGTCCGAGACGTCGCCCGCGCGAGAAGCTTCCGTCCCACTCTCCCCGTGGAGCAGGAGCCCTTTGCAGGTGACGATCCTGCCCTCGGCCGCGAGGCGGAGCGGGCTCTGCCGGCACCGACGAAGGGGCTGGCGCGGGGACCCGTGTGCCCCGTGGGGGGACGCCCCCTGCCACGAGAGGAGCGCGGCCAGATCCCGAACCGCGAGCCAGAGCCGCGCCGCTCCCTTCCACCTCGGCAAGCTCAGATTCGATAACGAGCTAAAGGACTCGCGAGGCGACATCTCCGTCATCCTCGACGAGTACGCCGAGTTCCACAGGGCGATGCTGAGCGGGGCCGAGGCGGGGAGCGAGGGAGGAGGGCCGGGCCCGGGCGCGAGCGAGCGGAGCCGCGCGTCCCCGCCGCGGGGGGGCGGCCGCCGTCGAGGAGCTGATCGCAGAGCTGTGCGGCGCGCTGCGTTTCCAACTGCGCGGCGTGGCCCGGGAGGCCTGCGACCGCGCCGGGATGTTCTACCTGGTGGAGACGGGCAAGGATCCTTTCTTCGCCAGAGTGAAGGTAACGGCCAGTTCCGCTGGGGGTGGGTGGCCCAGGGGTGAGAGCTGGGGGCTGCAGGAGCAGGCACGGGGCAAGGTTGCTCAACCCAACATGGATGGGTTTAAGCTAGAACATGGGAAGTTCCACCTCAACACGAGGAGAAGCTTCTTCCCTGTGCGGGTGCCGGAGCCCTGGCCCAGGCTGCCCAGAGAGGGTGTGGAGTCTCCTGCTCTGGAGACTTTCCAACCCCACCTGGACACGTTCCTGTGTGGCTGCCCTGGGTGACCCTGCTCTGGCAGGGGGTTGCACTGGATGATCTCCAGAGGTTCCTTCCAACCCCCAACATTCTGGGATTCTGTGGTGTTTGATTCCTCTGCCACGTCATCTTGGCTTCTGCCACCAGAAACGAGAACGATTTAGTTTGTAAAAGACTTTTAAGTTCATCAAGTCCAACCATTAACCTAGCACAGCCAGGGCCACCCCTGACCCGTGTCCCTGAGCACCACATCCACCCGGCTTTTATATCCCTCCAGGGGTGGGGACTCCACCCCTGCCCTGGGCAGCCTGTGCCAGGGCTTCACAACCTTTTCCAGAACAAATTTTTCCTGATACCCAACCTAAACCTCCCCTGATGCAACTTGAGGCCGTTCCTTCTTGTCCTGTCACTTGAACATCCCCCTGGGCCAAAGCAGAAGGGAGATCAGGTCCTGCAGGAGCAGCCCAAGCTCAGCGCCCGCGGGGTGGCTTTTGCTTGAGCTCTCATTAAAGGGTTGGAAAATTGCAGAGGGTGATTGAGTGGGAGAATTTGCTCCAGAATAGCAAAAGAGACCTGATGCACGTTGCAATGAGATGAGCAAGGTGGTTTTTCTAAAAGGTTTTGGCCCACAAAGATAAACGGCCGCTTCCTCCACCACTGGCTTGAGCCCTGACCTGGAACACCTTGACACCAGGGTGCCTGGTTGGGGTCACTCATCCCTCTCTCATTGTCCCTAGAGGCAGGACCATGGTTGTGAAGATACCGTCCCTACAAACCCTCTCCCGCGATTTCTGTTTCAGACCTTGCTGGAGAAAGCCGGCCGCGTGGAGGTCGAACCTCAGAGCTTCTGCGAAGCGAGACACCCCGACACTGCCGGGCTGCTCGTCGTCATCAGGAACGAGGACATTTCCTCGCACATCCACAACGTAAGGCATAACTCTGTCCTTTTTTTATTTTCTACCAGCGCTCTTTTTTTTAATAACGGGATCCGTTTGACAGTTTTTGTCTTAATTGCACGCTATGTGTAGCTGCAGATTTAATTGTCAGTCTCTGTGGATACGCTGTTCTTCCCGCTGGAGGAACCTCAGCTTCGTGAAGAGCTCTTAAAAACAAATATTGCCAAAAACATGAAGCCTGTCGGTGCTCGTTTTCTTCTCCCTCTGTTTTTAACCACTGAATAACGTCACCTGGAGTAGCCCAGCTCAGAGGAGTCAGGCTGGGCTCGTCTTGTGTAACGGAGTCGTGGGCTTTGGTGAATATTGTAGCAGATTGAGCTGCCTGGAGCTCTCAGTGTCACCATCCACGGCTTTGGGGTTGGACTGTAGAGACCCAAGTGTTGGGGTGACGTGGGCAGAGGACGGGGTGGGCTCCCCGGGTCCCCCAGGAGTCGCAGGGAAGCAACGGTGCGAGCGAAAGCGTCTCTTGCCTCGAGCAGGTGCCGTGCTTGCTGAAGCTAAAGCACCGCCCCAACGTGGTCTTCGCCGGAGTGGACAGCCCTGAAGATGTCACGGGTCACACGTACCAGGAGCTGTTTCATGCCGGTGGCTTCGTGGTGTCGGACGACGAGGTGTTGGAAATGGTAACGCTGGGTGAGTCTCTGGGTGAGTCTCTGTCGTGGGTTTGGGCTGGGCCGGCCACTAAACGTGGACAGACGCTCTCTAAGCCCCTCTTCCCCCCTCAGAAGGGGAAGGAAAAGGGAATGAGGCAGAGGGACTTAGGGGTTATAAAATTAAAACTAGAGCAGCTTGAATGAAATAATAATGGAAATAATAGTGAAATCATAATAATAAAGAACTATATGCAACTATATATAAGCCTGTTATCGAACCTGACTCCGTCATCCGATACCGGTCCCCACTGGTGCTGCAGAGCAGGAGGCACTGGGGCAGCCCCAGGCTCAGCGGGAGCTGGATACAGGAGCTGGATTCGGGAACTCAGGATCTAGATCAAAAGCAGGAGGTTGGATGGAGCCCTCCCTGCACACCGGCCAGTGCAGAAAAGGCGAAACGAAGGGTGAAAAGGACAGGGAACTGCTGGAGAGAGTCCAGCACAGGGCAACTGGGATGATGGAGGGAGTGGAGCATCTCCCTGGTGAGGAGAGGCTGAAGGAGCTGGGGCTCTTTAGTCTGGAGAAGAGGAGCCTGAGGGGTGACCTCATTCATGTTTACAAATATCTAAAGGGTGAGTGTCAGGAGGATGGAGCCAGGCTCTTCTCGGTGACAACCAATGACAGGACAAGGGGTAATGGGCTGAAACTGGAACATAAGAGGTTCCGCTTAAACTCGAGAAGAAACTTCTTCTCAGTGAGGGTGATGGAGCCCTGGCCCAGGCTGCCCAGGGAGGGTGTGGAGTCTCCTTCTCTGGAGACATTCCAGACCCGCCTGGACACGTTCCTGTGTAGCATTATCGAGGCGTTCCTGCTCTGGCAGGGGGATTGGACTGGATGATCTTTCGAGGTCCCTTCCAATCCCTGACATTCTGTGAAAAAGGGACGAAAGGGCCAAAACTCTCGTGATCACTCAATTTATACTAGATATGACGTATATGGTCACCTGTCCTGTCTGTTACCCCCTGGAGGTGCAACCTTTTACTTCCTTGTGCCCCTCTTACTCCCCGGCCCCCCAGCGTGGCACACACGAGCCAGCAGTGACCTTGGGCACTGCAGGAATAAGTGTCAGCCAGAGCCTTTCTGCATCCCAGCCCCGGGCAGTGACTGCAAACATCAGGGGTTATCGCTGCCAGCAGCACACGCTGTCTGCAGAAACTCGCTGCCACCTTCAGAGAGTGCAGCCTCTGAGAAGACACTAAACTGGAAAGTAAAAATCACTGAACAGGACTGGTTTCGTTTAGCCCGAAGCAGGACAGTCTCACTCAGACTCGTCAGCACCTTCCAGAAAACTTGCCGTCGGTGTCCTCTGCTCCTGCTTTAGTTCTTTCTCCCCATTTGGCATTCGTAGACCCCACCGAGATAGTAGGTCCAGGTCAGGATCTCCCAAGAAGTAGAGCGGAGGCCACCAAGATGGTCAGGAGCTGGAGCAAGGGGTGTACAAGGACGTTGAGCCTGGAGAAGGGAGGACAAAGGGGAGACCTTGTTGCTTCCTCAGCTCCTTCATTGGGAAGGGCAGAGAAAACTGAGCCACACTCCTCACTGGAGACGCCCGGTGATGGGACAAGAGGTGACGGGGACAAGTTCCACTTATCCTTTCCGATATTACTTGTTCAAACACCAGGGCGGGATCCCAGTTTCGCAGCCCAGGTTGTGAGTTTCAGTCCTTGGAGATGTTCAAACCTCAGGTGGCCCAACTTTGAGCAGGGGTTGGCCCGGAGAACCCCAGACACCCCTTGCACCCTCGGTTACCCTGCGGCTCTCGCTCTCTTCCCAGGCCAACTCAAAGAGCTGCTGAAGGTGTTGGAGAAGCTGAACAGAAGCGCGAGGTGGAAGTGGCTCCTTCACTACAAGGAGAGCAAGAAGCTCAGAGAAGACCTCAGGTAACAGCTCTGTGGTGGCACCTCCCCTCATCCCTGTTGGCCTCGTCACCAGAGCTCCCACGGTGGCGGAGCGTGGTGTCCCGTTCAGTGCCCTCCCTCAGGGACACGGGGCGAGTTAGGTGTCCCCGGTTGGGTTTTGGCCTCTTGGAGGACGAATCGGAAGATTTTTGTTTAAATAAGAACTTTTCTGATCAGTGAGAGACCTCAAGCCTGGCACTGCTGGAGGTCAGTGTTTGAGCTCTAGCAAGTGAGGTGCGATGATTCTTATTTTTTTTCCTGCCTGTGTGAGATGGAGCAGCAGAACGTGGGACCCGGAGAGGATCAGACGGGCTGAAACGTTGCATCTTGCGCGTGATCCCAGATGAGACAGAGCTCTGGCAGCTGCTCCTCGCACCCCGCTGTACCTCCATAAGGCTGTTCCCCCCTCTTTTTGGCAGAGACGCCCTCCGTGAGCGTTACAGCCCCCCGAGGCGCAGATCTCGTTCGAGGAGCTTTGGACTCGCTCCCTTCCCAGCTCACGTGCTGGGAGCTCGCGGTGCCTTCCCGCACCTCTCTCTCCCTGCCGTCTCTTCGCTCTTTCTTCCTCTGTCCCATCACTCGTGGGATTCGGGGAGGAGGCGATGAGGAGCTCCGAGTTTGCGATGCGGAGAGGAACCAGGTGGGGAGCGTGTAAAATCGCTGGGAAAAGCAGAACGTGTTGCTATTTGATACTTCTTTGAGATTATTTGCGCCGACACGTATTTAAATGATGTAGTTTGAAAAAGAGAGGTAAGGTGGCAAATAGTATCCATTGAAACATCCTGCTTTCATCACGACTGAACTCCAAGAAAGGTTTTTTATCGGGCAGGCTGCCTCTGTTAGTGCCAGGCCAGGAGGGACAGCTTTCTAGTAACGACCTGCGAACAACGAGGAGACTGGTCTGGTCTGTCTGAGCAGAAAATGCTACAGCGGGGGAGAAATCTCAGATCCTCGCCCCACTCACCGGGGTGAGCATCTCGGGATTCAGTCGTGGTGTGATCACGAGCTCCGTGGTTTCACCGCAGCAGGCAGCTCGCTCGCTCTCCCCACAGCGGGATGGAAGGGGAAAAGCGAGACAGCCTGGGCGTTGAGATAAAGCCAGTTCAACGGGCGAAGCAAAAACCGCACGTAAAGAATTCGGTCACCTGCAGCAGGCGGGTGTTCCGCCGGCTCTTCCCAACTCCTCCAGTGGGGTGGGCTGAGGAGAAGAGGCCTCAGCTCTGTACAAGCCCTGCTCAGCTGCAACAAAAACATCCCTGTGCTATCAGCACAGCTCCGTGCCAGCTACTGTGAAGAAAATTAGCTCCACCCCAGCCAAACCCAGCAGATTCTCTGCCCCTTGTTCCATACTGGTTACATCCTGTTGGGTCCCACACTGGCCAGCGCCGTAATTCCGCTGGTCCGCACACCATCCCGCTAAAATGTCTGTAAAATTGCCACAGATGTCGACCACGTTCGTGTCGGCCGTGGCTTTGGGCTCCACCAGTGCTGAGGTCCCTCGGGACAGGAGAGGTGCTGTGTGGGGCGGAGTCGTGGGACACCAAAGCCAGCTTGGGTTGGGTCGCTGCCACCTTGTAAGGCTTGTCCTCCGTTGGTTCCTGCTCTCGTAATTCCTGTAATACACAACTCACATCCTCCTTTACCACAACTGAAAGATAAATCCGTTGCAGTCTCCACCCCTGGTCCCTTTGGGCCAGGTTACGGGCATGAACTTTGCAACAAACACCTCCCCTTGCCCCTGCTCCTCCTTGGACTTGTCCCCAGGCTGGAGTCCCTCAGGGCTGTGCCTGCTCCGAGTGGAGCCTTATTTAAGAGCCGGAGATTTATCCACGGCCACTTGGAGGTGCCCCTGCTCCCATGTGACCTTCTCCGTGGGCCACAAAGCCTTCAGAGACAGCTCCACCACAGCCATCCCCACGGCTGCCATCCCTCCAGGGGTGGCTTAGCCACGGCCACACGCTTTGAGATGCTCCAGCACAATCCCCCGCACGGCTTCTGATCCTTCAAGGCGTCCCTGCTGCAGCACAGACGTACCCACAGCCACAGATGCTTTGAGGTCAACCTTCTCCAGCGCAGACCGACCCGTGGGCCGTACTCCTTCAGGGGCGTAACTGCCGCAGCACGGACGTAACCGCAGCCACAGATACTTCCAGGTGTACCTGCTCTGGCGTGGACTCAGCCACAGAATTTTGGGGGTGTTCTGCCCCCACGTGAACTCGCGGGCGAGTTCCAGTCCCTTCGCCGACAGCTCACGCTGGAATTCCAGCCCGTCCAGTACGGCAGCGCAGGAAAGGCAGCGATGCCCTGGCAGCCTGGACACGGCGCTGGTGCCACAACATTCCCAGGCAGGGCCGAGGAAGGCGATGGGCAGGACGGCACCACGGCGAGCAGCGCAGGAAAACTCAGCCACTCACGAACGCTTCATTTACAGTGAGGCAAGCGAGCCCCGTGGCAAGCACGGCAGCGAGTGCAGAGGAGGGTAACGAAGCCGGGGAAGGGCCTGGAGGATAAATGTTATGAAGAATGATTGAAGGAGCTGGGGCTGTTGAGTGTGAGGAAGAGGAGGCTGAGGGGAGACCTCCTCATTCTCTGCAACTGCCTGACAGGACGGTGTGGAGAGGTTGGGGCTGGTAATTAGTGATAGAACAAGAGGGAATGGCTTCAAACTGCAACAGGGCAGGGTTAGACTGGACATGAGGAAAAAATTTTCATAGAAAGAGTGGTCAGAGATTGGCACAGGCTGCCCAGGGAGGGGGTTAAGTCCCCACCCCTGGAGGTGTTCAAAGGCCGTTGAGATGTGGGGTTGGGGGAGATGGTTTAGGGGTGAGATTTGCAAAGCAGGGCCAGTGGTTGTACTCAATCCCAGAGGTCTTTTCCATCTCGAATGTTTCTGTGATCAATAGCCGGGCAGCAGTACCGGCTGTGAATCCCATCTGGCTCGTTTCAGTCCGATCTGTTGTTATCTCGAACCCGTTGAGGACAGGAAAGGCTTTGGCTCTGTGCACGTCCTGCTCAGCACTAACAGAAACATCCCCGTGTTACGAATGCCCTTCTCGGTGCAAATCCAAAACATGGCCCCGTACCAGCTACCGGGAAGAAAATTAACTCTCCCCCAGCCCAAACCAGCACACCCGGTCTGTCAGAGCTGCCTGGAGTTTGTTCTCCTTCGGTTGGGGCAGGGCAGAGGCATAAAAGCACCCACGGGGCGTCTGGAAGAATGACACAGAGCAGGGGGAGGCAGGTCCTGTTCATTCCCCAGGAGGGGAAGCAGAAAGGGTGAAGCCCCTCGCCTCTTGATCTTGGAGGTCTCTTCCAAGTGAAACTGTTCCGCGATTCGATGACTCTTCACCTTGCCCTTCTCCCAGCAGGGTGGACGCCAACGCCCGCCAGAAGCGTTCGCTCCTCAGATCGTGCCAAGGAGCTGATTTCGTCGAGGCGCTGCACTACCACGCCTGCGACTCCACCTCGCCGCCCGCGGCCGAGTACGTCAAGTGCTTGATGAACCTGCAGGTTCAGCACGTCAGCGCCCGGTTCGCCGTGTATCTCACAGGTGAGGCCGGGCTCCGGGCGCTGCCTCAGCTGATGCCCTTGACCCTCGGGTCTTCAATCAGCCTGGGAGGTGGTGGAAGAGGGAGAACACCCAATTTTTCCCTCCTGTTCCCACTAGAATCTCTTATTTGAGGTGCAGGTCGGGTGCGAGCTGATTCCTTGCCAGTCAGTGCAGTAAAAAGCAAAACGGAACAGATTTATTTTGGGGGAGGGAAGGATGTTTGCTAAATTCTGTCAGTTGTTGGAGCCTGGGACTGGCTTTACGTCACGCTCCGAGCCTGGCCTCGCTGAGCTGAGGCGGTTTGCAGTAACGGGGCCGTTAACCCGCTCGCCTTTGCAAACCCGAATAACTGCGGTGGGATTCGGGGCTGTTTCGCTTGTTGGAATCACGGTGGCGCCTCCCTCCTTTACAGAGAAGCCCAACGTCAGCAGGGAGCTCCTGGAAAGCAAAGGAATCCTCGTGGCCGACGTCAACACTTTCCTCGGGACGGTTCAGAAAGCGGCTGCCCCGTTTCGAAGAAGCTACTGGTAAGATCGGGAGGAGCTCAGGATTGATCCCTTTTCCCCAAAAAAAAAAAAGCCAGGACCAGGTTGTCTGCGGCGGGTGGGGCAAGTGCTTTCAGTTGCTCCCCCAAGGGAGCTGCTCCAGCTCTGCCGATGCTCGGGGCCAACTCGTGGCCAGGAGGGCCCGTGCTGGGCGATGAAAAACGCGCCGGCGCTTGCCCCGGGGAAGCTCTGCGAGAGGTCGGTGCTGCCCGGAGCAGAGGAATGACCCGCACCGTGTTCTCTCTTGCAGGTGACGAATTGAAGCTGCAGCATCATTCTTCTCCGGGCATCCCGGGCCTCTGCGGGATGGCCCCGACATCCCCGGGGGGGTTTGGGGTGCTGGACACAAGGGGGAAGGTTGGCTCTGGTTCTGTACATAGGAAATTATTTAAAGCTGGCTCACGCAAACCCTCCCAGGGATTTGCCCCGCACTGACCGAGTCGGGTATAGGACAGAGGTTATTTTAACGTTACGCGGTTTTAAATTATTGGGATGTTTTCAAGCAGTTAGTGCAGTGGAAGACATAGGAAGAATAAAAAAATACAGCCTTTTACTTGAAGGGTAGGAGCGATATGAGTTGACACCAAGAAATGCATTTCCCACAGGGCTGGTGCTGCGCACAGGACACCTGCATTAGCCCCGGGGGTGGGTGCACGTTTTAAACAGGTGGGGCCGAGCCCACGGCCGCCCGCTCTACACTACATTTCAACTCGCCCCTTTTGCTTCTCGGTACCGTTTCACTACTGGGACTCCAGCACAATTGCAGCACGTGGTATTTGTAAATAAGCCAGACGGCAGGATACAGGAATAGCAACAAAAAAAACCACAAAACAAAAACCCCCTCTTATTTATGGTAACCCCCAAAAGAAAACGCCGTGTTAAGGACCTTTGTAAGATACTGTACCTGTTGTTGTGGAGGACAGGGTTGTCCTCTTATTATTCTTTTTTTAATAAAAGAATGCAAGAACGTTATGTACAGGATGACTTTGTGCAGCGTTTGATTGATAAAAACCTAAAAACTGAAGTTTCACACGATGCTGGTGGCTGGAGAGGGGTTCCCTCTCCCAGCAGCAGCAGGACAGCGGCTTTCCCAGCTCCCGCCTCGAGGAATAAAACCAGCTTCATCCTCCCCAACCCTGAAGCCATGCAAAAAAGAGCGAGCGAGACCTCCTGGCTGTCAGAGCAGTTGGGTGGTGGAGACTTGTGCTCAAATACGAAGCACCAGAGGAATAACCTGCGAATAACAGCAGAGAAGGGTAACAGAAGCGTTTAAGGGAAGGAGTTCAGTTTTTTCCCCAGGCATTGGCTCCATCTTGCCTTTGGAAAAGCCCAACTCCTCGACATCGAGCACCGAAGCACCTCAAAGAGAAGTAGGAGGCAAAGGAGAACTTCCCCGGCCACCTCAATCCGGCAGCGCAGGCTCCCGGCAGCCCCGGTGGCCTCAAAACACAAAGGTGGTTCCTGGAACCGGCCCCAGGGGAGAGGAAGTGCCGAAAGCCCCCGACTCCAGGGAGGGAGGAAGAAAAAGGGCAGCAGAGTTTTGTCACCCAGACGTGGTCAAAGACCCAGTTCCTCTTCAGCACCAGCACCGCAACGTCTGGAAGGGAAGGATGAACCCTTTCCCAGTGACCCCCCCGCAGGCACCGAGAGCAGGACAAAAGCTGTTCTGAGGCATTTTCTCATTAATTTTGGTTATTCCTGGCACATCGTGTTGTAGAAACACAAGCGCTGCCCCTCGCTGTCCCACCTGGTGCCCAGCAGCAGGATTGCTTCAGGCACCAAGATCGGAGCTGGGGAAGGGGAGGAATCAACAAGGCTCCCTCCAAAGAGGAGCAGCTTGGTTCTACCCCGAGAGGTCTCAAGGTAGAGGAGGCCTAAGAGCAAGAGGGATTCAAGGCTGCTCCCAGTGTGATTTCTGGCCGAGGGCACTAAGGGTGGCTGCAGCAAGCGCGGGGGCTCGCGCTTGCCCCCGGAGGTCCCTCGTTGCGGCATCTCCCCTGGCAGAGAGCAGAGCCCTGAGAGCAGCCGGAGCAGCAGGGGCTGGGGAAGCCCAAGCGAGGAAGCCCGAGCCCGTTTTCCGGTAGGAAACGCTCTGCGGCGCTCACGTTTCCGACCCCGGCGGGCAGAGATCCAAGGGATCTCGGCAAAGGAGCTGAAGTGAATCAGACCAGAGCCCAGGACTGGTTTCCAGAATTTGGCTTTACTTCGCAGTACAGAAATCATTTGGAGCCTTCAGGAGACGCGAGGAGGGCAGGCTCTGTCATACCGATACCGCAGCGCCGTTTGGTCCGTCCGAGAAGCCACCGGGGTACAGAATACTACTTGCACATCTTGCCTGCTCTGTAATTTGTTCTCTCAATTTTATTAAGATTAAAACACAAAGGAGCCTCAGGCACAGCTGTGTCCCAACCGATGTAAACAGTTTTAGAAGCTTAAGTGGAGGTTAAGTTCTGTGCCCAGAACTAAAGCCGACATTTGCTGCTACAAGAGATGTGGGCTCTGTCCATAATACAACTTGCCACAGAGTTAGATCGATGGGAGAGACTCTAGGGATGCTGTCCACAATAATGGAGTGCTCAGTTTTCTATTTTCCTTGATAAATCAGAGGGGTTTTTGGTTTTTTTTTTGAGTGACAACCGTCAACGTCTACTAGCTCACCAGAAGCACATCAATTGTGAAGGATGTTTTACAAATGGTTTCAAAAGAGACGAGGTAAGACACAGCCGTCAAAATGAGTTATTTCAAATCTGCACCAACGTCTACGTCTGCCCAAACAAAACGAAAAACGAGAAAACAAAAAAAAAAAAAAAGGTTCAGTCTGCCTTTCGCTTTACGAGGTTAGTCGTTAAATCAGTCAGTAATTTGCCAGATTCTGGACAGCAGCCCTACTAGAATGAAATCATTAACACATGATATCCAAAAGGGGAACATTACCAGTGCAGTACTCTTCAATCTCTCAGAGATGGGATTACAAAAGCAGGCCTTACAATATTGAATTTCGTACAGTGTTCATTAAGTTCCTTATATATTCATATTAGCCGATTTTTAAACTTCTCCTAATTAAGAGATTCTCATTACTGCTGCTCCTCCTCCCCGTAGATATCGTTCTTCTTGCGTTTCATCTCTTCGAAGTCAAACTCTGAGCCCATCATCCTCTTATAAATATCTTTGATGTCGTCGCACGTCGTCTCGAAGTGAGTGGTGGCGTCGTAGGTGCGAGAAATGAAGATCTGGGGGGGGGGGGAAAAAAGAAAGAAAAAAGAAAAGCGGCCAGTGAGTGTGGAGCCTCTCTCCTTGCCAGCCCCGAGACACGAGCTCGGCGCTCGCTCACCTGGCTTTCAGTTCCCAAGTCGGTCGGCGCGAACAGGTCACTGATGCTAACGAACCTGGCAGGAGGCAAAGAGGAGTTTCAGAACGGTTTCAGAGCGTCGGTATCGGCGCTGGATTTGAGGGCTCTGCCCGCTGCGTAAGCAGTCAAGGCACAGAGCAAATCTGGAGTTTGGACGCCTCCGCACAACCAAACAGCCGTCACGTCCCCGCTGCCTCCACGCCCCGGGCTCGAGCGCTCGCAGCAGGGAGGCGAGAAAGGGGAGAGGGAGCTCGGCGAGGGCTTACTTCTGCTCGATGGGCTCCAAGAGGTCCAAGGCCGGCTTGATTTCCTTCTCTGGGTCCGCGGTTTCCACGGTAGTGCTGGCGATGGCGATGTACTTGCCCTGCGCCGCCACGTTGTGCGCGGAGGAGATCATGCACACGTAGATATCTGGGGAAGCGCCGCGGCATGTCGGCACGCGCCAGGCGAGCCGACAGCCCGTGCCGGGCCTCGCCTCAGCCCAAAAGCCTCCTCTAGCTCGCACGCTCCCGCTCCTCTCCCCGCTCTCCTGACCTCCTCGTCTCGTTTAAGACCACGCTCAAACGAGTTCCCTCCTCACCCTGCAGCGCTCTCGGCCTCTGATGGGCCTGGACACAAGCAGCCCTGCGAGATCTCCAGAATTCAGTTTCCTGCGGCTACCAAAAGCCAGCGGGGACGCCAGCAGCCAGCCAGGGACAAGGAGGTGTTTCCCTTCCTGCACGCAGCCCTCACCCCCCTCCCAGGGCACCCCCCTGTGGCTCCTCACCCACTTCTCCCAGGCTGGGGCACTTCCTTCGGCGGGTTCCTCACACAAATTTCTGACCACAGGCACCTCGGCTTCTCCCGCCTCCCCCATCACCGCTCTAAAATAAAGCTCAGCCTCGCCAAGACTTAAAATATTTCTGGACAAGGGCGTAACACCGTAACGACCACCCCGCCTCCTGCCGAGCCCCACACACGCCCCGGGCAGCCCCCTTCCCTGCTCCCCACGCACCTGATTTTCGGTTGACCTGGTTCTGTGGAATGATGATCTGGCAGGAGTTGGCATCGTTCGTGTTCTTGATGGGGTGGCTCAGGATGCAGATTACCCGAATCACTTGGCCCACCTTCGTGACGCGGTCCGACACGTAGCTGGGGTCGCAGATGAGCTGTTTGCAGCGAGCGACCTGCGGAAAGGGACACACGGACGTCGGTGACGGAGCGCGTAACGCGGCCAGAGGTGGGGAACCGGCTGATTTGGGGGATACAAGAGCACCTTGAGGCAGCTGTTGCTGCGTCAGGTTGTTATTTTCACTGCCAGCAACACGCTTCAACTTGGGAGATCTGAATTTAAGTGCATTACTCAAAAAAACCCCACTACATAGAGCTGCACAATCGATCACATCTTCCCCATGTCATTCAGTACACAGTCAAGCTCTGACCACTACCGAGTCCAGTCCTTCCAGTCTAGGACTGTAACTCGCTGCAGTCCTGGCTGAAATTAAACAGGTAAGACTTGACTAGTCTCATTTTAACAGGACTAGTTTAATATTTGACCCATCCGAAGCCTCCAGGCCGCCTGCACTTGGGCACATCAGTCTGTAGCGTGGATTATCGCCCCGGCTGCTCGCCGGGGACGTGTCATCCCCTCCCCAAAAGGACACGTTACCCCACTGGCGAGTGCTCAACTGTCCTGCAAAGTACCCGCTGCTACAACTGGGAGCACTTTTATAACTTCCAAGCAGCTCGCGGCGCTCCCGCTGATTTTATGTCACGAGGTTGAGAAGTTGCGGAAAGGCCGCGTGGCAGCTCTGCCCGGGCCACGTCAAGGGCAGAGCTGGTTTCATACCCAGGTTAGACCCAAGCGACAGCTCCTTCCCAGTTTAGCCAGACTGGTTCAGTCAGAAAGACAACCCTGCCGACCCATGGAGACCTCATTCCAACTCCTGGAGTAGGACTACGGGACTCCTCAACATCTCTTAAGCGAGGCGGCACGGACCAAAACAGCGACACCGGCCAAGCGGCTTCGGTCCCTGGGCTTTGAGAAGGGGTTTCCTATCGCACTGTGTTTTCAGACCGAGCGCCGCCAGCCTCAATTCTGAGAGGGAAGACACGGGGCAGGTAGTAAGGCAGTAGTAGGTAGGTAGTAAGGTAGTAAGTACCTCCCCTTCAGACTTCACACCAACCACTTTGCCGTTTTCTATCACAATCTCTTCAATGGGCTTGTTCAGCATGTAGGTACCTCCGTATATAGCACTTAGCCTGCAAGACAAAGCCACTTCAGCACATTCCACGGGCGCCCGTCCTGTTTTTAACAGCCCTTCCGGCCCCTCATTTCTGTTCCACTTGGACAAACCCCATGTTGGACGCAAACCTCTTCAAAACACGCTGCTTAAAACATCCAAGCAGCAGCTGCTGCCTGCTGCTCTTTCTGCAAGGCATCAGCTGGTGTTTGGAGCAAGTTACAGAAGCGATTTCATCCAGAACCTGCTTGGTGCAATCCAGACAACCCTACAGCGTTAAGTGCTGCAGGCTACACCAGGTAGGCAAATCCAACTTCTCAGATAGACAAGATGCTGCAAACAGCATCCCCTGAGGAAACCCAGAGCTACCACCGCTAAGAGGAACTGGGGTAAACAAGCTCAGAAAGAGGCAATCTCACATGATTAAGACAGTGAGAGAACCATCAAGGACCGCAGGGTTTATAAAAGCATCACGTTCGCGAAGCCCGACCACTGACTCCACGCATCTGATCACCCAGCAGGTACTACCAGCAGGGTTGGGGAAAAACAACCCAAAAACTCCCCAGTTCTCACCTTGCGAATCCCTGGGGCAGCTCTCCAAGGCCATAGAGGGGATAAAGGTACGGGCTTTTACCGTATCTAGCCAGCGACTCGCTGTAGAGCTTAATCCTGTTGATTGTTTCTTGGCATGGTTGATCTAGATAGCTGGAGAGAGGGCAGTTACGCGATTCGCAACGTTTCACAAACCCGCACTTAGAGCGGAATGCCCTCAAGAGGAAAACATTTACTTCCCGTGAAGTTTCCTTCCCCACCCTCCAGCTGCTCCTGGCAAGTATTTCGCTTTTAGAAGCACTCAGTGTTCACTAGGGGTTTTACACAGGAAGGAGATGCTTCGTTAACCCCAGGAACCCCAAAAAGTTTAAATATCCCATCAGCAGACGACTCGGTATTTTAAAATTCACGCAGCGCTCAGGGACAAGACACGCTTTGCGAGACGCCCGACCCCCCAACTCACGAAGCCCGAGCACCCCCAACCAATGTGGGGGAGGAACTGAACCCACACTTACTCATCAGTCCTGTAGAGAGCCAGGGCGTGGCCCGTGAAGTCTATAACGTCTTGCCCCAGGTCAAACTTCTTATACACGTCGCGCATGGTGGTCTTCTTGGGATCGACGCCTTCGAAAGTCCGGGGGTCGTTCTCATCGAAGTTGGCGACGTACACTAGGAATTTCCTGAACCGGCGTTTCTCAAACAAGCCCATTAAGCCTAAAAACAAGGTGTTTCGTCAGAATTTTAGGTGGCCAAGAGGGCCAAGGGCATCCTGGCCTGGCTCAGGAATGGTGTTGCCAGCAGGGGCAGGGAGGTGATCGTTCCCCTGTAATCAGCTTTGGTGAGGCCACACCTTGAGTCCTGCGTCCAGCTTTGGGCCCCTCCCTACAAGAGGGACACTGAGGTGCTGCTGAGAGCACAGAGTTGGGCTGCCAAGCTGGGGAAGGATTTGGAGCACGTGTGTCGTACGAGGAACGGCTGAGGGAGCTGGGGCTGTTTAGCCTGGAGGAGATTAAGGGGAGACCTCATCGCTCTCTACAACTACTTGAAAGGAGGGTGTAGCGAGGTGGGGTTGGTCTGTTCTCCCTCATGGTGAGTGATAGACAAGGGGAAATGGCCTCACGTTGCACCAGAGGAGGTTCAGGTTGGATATCAGGGAGAATTTCTGTACTGAGAGGGTTGTCAGGCCCTGGCACAGCCTGCCCAGGAGGGGTTGAGTCGCCATCCCTGGAGGGGTTTAAGAGACGGGTGGATGTTGTGCTGAGGGACGTGGGTTAGTGGTGTTCATAGGGCTGGGACAGAGGTTGGACTTGATGATCTTGAAGGTCTCTTCCAAGCAAAACTGCTCTATGATTCTAACTAGTGCACCTACCAAATGGCTTTCCCGTTGCCGCAGAGTAGTAGAAGCAGGTAAGAACTGCCCAGAGTTTCAAATGTCACTTGATAATGGGGAGTTTGGCCCTGAGGGCGAGCCACAGGTCTCTGTCCGAAGCAAAAGACACAATATCTGCCAGGCCAGTACACGCAGGCAGCTGTTGTGGTGTGCAGGACCTCAAGAGTTGGTACAGCCAACTCTTCTCACGGCATGGCTGGAGGCCAGGCTTCTGCACTACTCTCAGCTGGGGCAAAGCCCGGAGAGCAGTTTCCACTCAGCCTGGTGTAAAACCCAACATGAACTTTCCCCATGCTTGGCATCTACTGGAGGTGCCACCAAAGCAAGCAGTGCAGGGCTCTCCTGCAGCCTGGCCAAGGAACTAGCGAGCGCTGCGAGGCTCAAAAGTTCAAACACGAGCTCGGACAAGGCACCGTATATGCATTTTAATTTTCTACAAATCCGAGAAGCGATACTGGACTTGCTGAAATGTGAAGGGAGAGACAGCACCAAAGGCACCTCCTGTTTCTGCCAGTAAGAGTATCCTGAGAGACCACTTCTGAGTGGGCAACGTGGCCAGACTGAAGGAACCAGGAGTATCTGCCACGAGGAAGCTTCCAACACACAGATGAGCCACATACCCGAAGCCTTATTTGCAGGAGTCACATTACTCCAAGATTTCTTCCAAGATGCTGCTAAATACACCCCGCAGCTGAAGCTGATGGGTTGCCCTCTGCCAGCTCCTCGTGTGTTTCACCACATTACTTGATCTACCGGGGGATGTCCCTGCCATGGCAGGGGGGTTGGAACTAGATGATCTTTGAGGTCACTTCCACCCTAAATCATTCTATGATTCTATCACGATCGGTAGTTTTATCTCAAGAGTGACATTTAAGTAGACAACAGTTAAGATCTGAGCCAGGTGTTGGGATCAGTCATTCCGATTTGCCTGATGAACGCAACAACAGATTCCACACACGCGATTCCATCCGACAAGGACCCAACGTGAAATATTTACGGCAGAGCTGGGAGCATAAGCCCCAAATGTAACTTCCTGAAGAAGTAAAATCCTGCCCAATTCTCACCAGATGAGCCACGGAACAAGCAGTTTGACCAGCTCCACGGGAAAGCTCCAAGAAAACAGTAACTCAAGGCTCAGGAAGCCCGAGCCTCACACTGCAAGTGGTGTTTGAAGTCAAACGAGATGCAGAAGAATCTTACGCTAAGCACAGCTTGTCACTGAGGTGGAGTCTACACACAGCACCACGTGAGGAGCATCACGATTTCTTTCCTACATGAGCATGGAACATCCCAAGATGTGGGTGGCAGAGACCTGTCTTGCTTTTGTTTAGAGACGGCAGCCTCAGGAGGATAAATAAATAAATAAATAACAAAAATGAACATAAAAGAGGTGCAACTACTCACTGGACGCCAAGGCTTCTGCCTCGGTGGAAGGGACTTTGTAGATCTTTCCTCCCTTGTAGACGAAGCTCCCCTCGATCACCTTGAAGTCTAAGTAGCGAGTGACTTCTGTGTAGAGCAGCATCTTTACCAACTGACCTGGAAAAGAAGTTTGGCACGAGTCAACGAGCTGGTCTGCAGCCCAAACCCAGCGCTTCTCACGAGGCAGATGGTTCCACCAACACAGCGAACCCCTCAACAGCACTGCCCCGTTCAGCCCACACAGCCCTTACACCCTTGTGTAACAGATAGGGTGTGGCAGGTGCTCTCTAGAGCAATTATTAGGCAGTTTTAAGGCAGTTAACAGCTTCCTCAGCACTCCTGCAGTTTCCATCAGCCCTTGGAGTAAAACCCACCCTGCAGCACTGCTGCTCTTTGCTCCTTGCAGTCCGTTCGCGCTCCACACAACCAACAAGGTCGTGTCTTTGAACCACAGCAGCTCCTCCTTCTCACTAGTCAGACCCAGCACAGCCCACACACCAGTTGTCCGACCAATTTACCACAACCTTAGCCCCTGGCTTGCAAGCACAGAGTGTCACCACACGGCCATTTACCTGCCCCCACCCACGTCACATCCCCAGAGGGCTGCTGTCCCTTAGGAAAGCACCACAACGCCTGTGCAAGCTCAAAGTAAGCCGAGACCAGGGTAACCAAACCTCGGCTGGAATCTATCAAGTCTTTCAAGGCACAAACCTTGAACAAGACCAGCATTGCACAACAAATCTAGCCCCTCGCGCTTCAGGGACAAGAGATTCGGTATCTGGCAAAGGGAGTTGCCCCTGAACTTGCCCGCATCAATAACCAGTTCACCGAGAGTGGATTTGGTCTAGAAGACCTGTCCCAGTACTGGAACACGTAGCTTAAAGAATGAGAACTGTAGCATCAGTAAGGGATGACAGGCAACGCAAGCCATAAAACAGGAACAAAGGGGATTAACAGTCACGATGCAATCAAGCGTTTCTTCCCAAGCCGTGGAAAGAATAACAACGCACAAATCTGTGCTGTCAACTCTGGCTAGAAAGGCAAACGCCCGAAGAGAGGCTGCTGGAAAACAGGACGGTCAAGCTTTCCAGACGTGCTTTCGCTGCACGCTCCAAGCTAGAGCCACCACCCGAGTCTGGAAGATCCAAAACGAGTCGCGGAGTAGAAGCTGCCAGTGCTTGTGGCATCAGCTCGAGTGAGCTTTCCGCAGCTCTGAGGAATGCTTCAACAATTTCACGAAGAGATGGCTGAAGGGCTGCTTGTTCGACTACGGCACCGAACACTAACCCAGGCTAAGCTTACACGGCAGATTTGGGAGCTCAGCGTCGCTTACCGTTAGCCATAAGGAATTTGGGAATTAGGTCCACGTTCCAGTCTCTTCCTCGCCCCATAGATTCCGGTGGAGTTCCTGGTAGATTAAACCTTTTGTAGAGCTTCGGAGAGAATATAAACCTTGTTATAGTAGAGAAAATATCTACGGGTATAAATTTCTCCCACACGTGTACACACTTTCCACCCCCACATCTCCCCAGCTGAACATAAGCCCTTCACAGCAAGCTTTTGGCCAGCGTTTTAGCTCCAGTTTGATTTCTTGACGTGATACACAACGCACATCCAGTGAAATCTTCTAGCAGAAATCGAGCGGCGTTATTCCGTTCACCCCGTCTTTCTCCCTCCAAGGCTTAAAGCTTGGGAATTTATGACCTGCTGAACCGAAATACTGTTAAACACAGCTAAGGGTAATCTGATCAAAATGCCAACTTCAGGGGAGGGCAGGCGCCTCCATACACTTAAGCCATATGCCTCAATACAAATATTTAACCCGGTTAAGCGGCAAGGAGAGCAGTGATTTCCTGATATCCAATTCATCAGCTTTGGGGGGGGGGAAGAGGAAAAAACAAAACAAAACAAAACAAGGCAAAAAGCAGTAACCAAATGAGACAGCGCCTATTTAGCTGGAAGTGCTCACGGAGAGAGGACCAGGCGTAACATCAAGGCACAGGGAAAGCCACGCAGCATTTTTTTCAGGCCAATGTTCACAGCAGTAACAATTTAGCTGAAGAGTTTGAGCACGGAGCTGTTGGACATTATACCTCCAAACGCTCGCTCGAGCGCTGCGTGCTTAAATCTCAGCTGGGAACTAGAGAAAACAAGCGCTATCTACCCAAGTGTAAAACACACACACTGCGTTCTCCCCCAGTATTATCGGGCGTGGAAGCGCCATAAAACATTCTTACTCAAAGGAAACCCTCGAGAGCAATTACTTTGAATCCACCCCTAGGATAACTGGAAATAAAAGCCCCCCTTAAGGGACACAATAGGAGGGTGTCAGCCTCCGTACTTACATCCTCCAGGGGTGTAATGGATGCGCTTTCCCCTCCGTAGTAAGAGTTCCGATCCATGTGAAGGACTTTCTTTCCATTCACCGACATGATCCCGGAGAGGATGCATTCCTACGGAGAGAGGAGACCAGGGGTTGCAGGGAACACGTTTTAGCTGCATTTGAGCCTCCTCCCATTTTCCCCAACGACGCTCTCTCACGGAGCGCGTTCAGCCAGCCTGCGGCACGTCTCGATTTGAAGGGACCTGCACAGTCCTTTGAAAACAAACACAGCGGTTGCCTCACTCCAGAATTGAGACACGAACGCTGAAAGACTTCGGGCCAAGACCGGTTAACCCCTTTTTAGCTTTGCTGTCTGCTCTGGGCAAGCCAACCAAGAGGTTTTAACTGCACAACCACCACTCACCAGGGCTCCCCCAGGGATATTTCTGTGAAGATCACATGTTTAGGCCAGAAAATTGATACTCCTAAACCACTAGCTATCGATTTAAGGAGAGGCAGCACCCTCACTTCGGGGTGACACGAGGAGCACCTAATCTTATCCAGACTCCAATCAGCCTCCTCAAAAGCTCAGTCTTTGGTATTTGCCACACTGGGACACACACAAAAGAGTAAACCAGCTACTCCTAGAGAGGGTAGACGTCGCAGAAAGAATAAACTAAGCCACCTGGGAGCTTTATCACCTCAGCAGACGCTTTGCTATCCTTGCTATGTACCCACCACGATGAAAAACACCGAGATTACTGTGAGCAGCAGATCAGCTGCTCCGTCTGAACGCAACGCCGAGAGGCCGAGACTAATCACCGAGGGACACAAGCTGCAGCTTGCAGAGCCAGCTAAGAACTTGCACGGCCAAATCCCCATTAAAACACAACTTCACAACTAACCCGGTCACCGGCTCCAGCGTTCACGAGCCAGAAGAGCTTAACAAAAAAAAAACGTGAATGCTTGCACGCTTAGGGCTGCTAATCGTGGAGGTTTTCCTGATCTTCCTCACTCTGCCACAACTCTCTCCAAATGCAGAATTAGCTCGGCAACTGTGTTCTCGATCACCACCAGCATTATCCAAGAGATGCTGCACAATGGCAGAGGAGCCGTTCATCCAAGAGAATGGGCAGCTCGGCCCTCCTGGCAAAGACTGCATCTCCCTGAAATCCTTTGTGCCCCGTGGAGCGCCCAGGACTCTCCTCACACGTCACTTCCCCACTGCTGTGGCGCGGAGGACGCTTATTTCAAACTACGTTATGGCCGATACGCTCAGCATCCTCAGTCAAACCAGTTATAACAAAAAGTCTCCCACCGTATATCGTTCACGTGACTTGCAAATCCTGTAAATCCTCGGCATAAACGAAGCTTTTAAATTCATCTTTAACTTCACCAGCCAGACACCAAACCAAGGCAAAGGCAGTTTGCAGGAGGGGGCGTTTTGTTCCGAAGTGTCTCGACATCTGCCTGGTGCACGACAAGGATGGGCTGCTCTCAGTTGAATCCCTGAAGCCGTGCGTGATTTCGAGGCTTCATGGCCCTCCTGTGGACGGTGAACGGCGTATTTCCCACGAAAAGTCTCCACAGTCCATCAGCTGCACCAAACCATTCTCCACGAGCACCAGATTGCTCCTGCACTACAAGGCCCCTCCACTTTTTTCCCCAACAGGCTGTAGCAGAGGCCCTTACAGCAGACACGGCTGCACCAAACGCTGCGGTCAGACACTACTCAAGAGTACCACAAGCCCTACAACGCTGAGGAACCGCACAAGTGAAAGCACGAGTGGCTTTTCTGGTGTTGGTTAAGACATTAATGATTTACCACAGGCAACACGCGACCATCACACCAAGTGCATCACCACTAGCCAGTGTGATCGCCTCAGCTAACCCAAATTTCACAGAGCTCTAAGCAAGGCTCTGGTTTTGCTCTAACTTGTGGGGGTTTTTTTTCCCCTCAGGAACATCTTCCAAAGCCCCGTCTCACCAGTTCTGCACCAGGCAGGGGTACAGGACTGCCAGTATCCACACTGGAGCTGAGCCATGAGGAAGCCGACCAGGATTTCATAACAAAATAAGTAACAATTGGAGGGATGAATTTACTGTAAAGCTGCTGAAGCTGTATTTTTCGGTCCAGATGTCAGCTGATTTTCTGCCTCCTTTTAAGAGAACTTCAAAGCGTTTCCTGCTCTGTCTTCTCAGAATGGTGCACCCATCACTTCCCACGGTGTGTGTGTCCCTTCGACAGGTTGCCAGCATCCCCCTCGAGCAAATTTGGGTACCAGCAGAAGATAAGAGGCCTTAAGTACCTTTTCAATCTTATTTCATATGCGTCAAAACACTGATATGGGGATCAAGGCGGAGATATCAAGATACTATTTTATCCAAGGATCAGGTTTCATTGTATCACGCAGGCTTCTGCAGAGCCCCGAAGCGCCAAAAGCCCACGCAGGCCTTTCGCCATCGCTTCCCTTCGCAGCCGACGAGGCAACAGCACGGTCATAAAACGCACGAGAACGCACAATAGATTTATCCTCCCAGCTCAGCAATTCCTTTCGCCGGCCGCGCTGGCTGACCGCTGGCTCTACCCATCCGCTGGTGCATTAGCCTGCGTCGGAACCGCTTGATATGTCATTGCGTCGGTCGGGTCAAGGAGTGAGGAAAACAAACAGCCTGTACTGATAAGGGAAGGGCTGCAAACAGTTTAGACTGCAAATAAAAAAAGAAAAAAAAAAAAGGGGAAGCCTTCAAATCTGCAGCTTTGTGACCGTATTAAAAACATCAACGCCACACAAACGGGTAAAACTGAGCAGCAGAAAGGGCAGGAAGACACAGCAGGGAAAGCTCCAAGTACGCAGCCGGTGTTGAACACAATCTTTGTGTAAAAAAGCCGCGCTGCGCTACTATAATCCACGGCTTTGGGCAGTTCAGGTTATGGCGGGCTCGAGAGCTCACGCTGCGTTGCCGAATGAATGACAGGGCAAGTCTTAGAGTGATCGATGTCGTCTGCAGCGTTGCTTCAAATGGGTAGAGAGCACAGAACGAGAGAGCAAGGCACATCAGAAACATAGAGACAGCACATTCGATACAAATCCACGGAGGAAAAAAAATATCAAAATCAACAGATCAGAAGTAAGGGGTAACTCAGAGGTACTGGTGTTTCCATGCTGGCTTCAGATCATTGGCTCGTCCCTCGCTTGCACAAACCGGCCACGGACAGACCTTCTGCACGCAGAAGCCTTCAGGAACCGAAGGACACAAGTAGGTTTACATGGATTTTCTCCAAGTAGGGCAGCAGTTCAGAAAGGCTCAGACCGACCGACGGAAACTTGAGCCGGCGTCAGTCCATCCAACAGCACCAAGGGGAGGAATCGGCACAAAACCTCTGGCAAAATCCCTTGGGTTTTGAGAAGGACCAGGCCATGTTGAGCAAAAGATTACGCACCGCTTGTTAGCATCAGCCAGGTTACTCCACCTCTGGCGTATTTTGGCTACATCTACCCTGCCAGGCTCAGGCAAGCGAGACTCAAAAGCTCTGCTTAGCTCTACAAACCACAAAAAGCAATTGCTCTCTGCACCTGACCAATCTCCTCAGCTACACGGGATGATGACACTCTGCTCCGGACTCACAGTCACTTTGATGTTCTTTATTCGGGCTCGTTAAGCAACGAGGCCTATGCCCATACCATTAAATATATCTCGAACCAAAGAGTTTGGCTCCTCAGTTCCTATAGAAAGTGAACGTGTATCTTTGTGATGGATTTATATAGCTTTAATGTGGGGAGGCAGCTGGCAGGTAAGAAGCTTAGTTCAGCACGCTGGTGCCTGCAACGAGTGAAAACCCAGCAGGAACGTGGTGGTGTTCTGCCACCGGGGCTAAACGAGGTAGTTTAATTATGCCCAACGTTCGTGTCAAACAACCCACATTGTCTGGAGCACAGAAAGCAGGTAATGAACACAAAGGGCACGACATCTCACTCCTGAGGAGCGAGTACCGAGCCACTTCCAGACCAGAGAGGTGTAAATTAAGGTGAAATGAGAAGTCGAGTTGGAAAAATCAAAATGTTAGGTGTTCTCCAGCCTGCCCATCGCTGCGCCAGATTAATAACGGCTTGGTGCAGGAAGGTCTGGGGAAAGATGCTGCCTGATCAGCCACGCACGACGCACATCACAAGCGGAAGCTGAAGATTTTAGAGGTCTTAGGACCTGAGCAACATGGAGAAGTCATCTCCAACAGCACCCCCAGGATATGGTAAGCAGAAAACCTGCAGACTCTCATGGTTGGACAGCCCGACACCCGGCTCCACGCCTGGAAGGATCGGGAGAAACGCAGAGCGCTCGTATAAGCACTGGGAAGTTAATCGTACCTGCTGTAAAGTCGAGGCTGTCGTATCAGCAGTAATTCAGGATTAAAAACATGCTGAGGTTATTTTTCCCCGTGCTGCTAAGGCGTATCTTGACCTGCTTGGTACTGCAATAGGGTCTCCCATTTGCATAAGTAAGGGGAAAAGCTGAAATATTTTAGTGCCAGTAAATGCAGCCCTAAAGCTGCTCGAGCTCTTCATTACTGGTTGAAGAAGACATCAGCATCTGAAATATTCTCCTTGTGCTTCCATACCCATCAAAGTTGGAATTTATGATTCCACTTCCTTAGTGGTGGCCCTGCACACCCACCCAGAACAACCACCGCGAGGGACGGATTTGCAGACCTTTCACAAAAGCTCAGACAATTTGTTTTCCTCCTCTTTAAACCAACAACCGAACTTTCACTGCGCAAATTAAAAACCCTCCAGATCAGCAGCCGCTCGCTGCCTCTCCCAGATGGTCAGGATTACAGCCATTTGATGGGCTTTGTACAAGTCCCAGTGATGGACGCCAGGACAAGTCAACCAGTAACTCCGACAGGACGAGATGCAAGACGGGCACGGCCCAACAGGGAGCCTGGCAGAGGGGCTCGGCATCTCAGTATCCAGCCAACAAGACCCCCAGCTGATCTGGTTTTGGTAAGGCAGCATCGAGTTCAGTACTCGAAGTGCAAATCAGGCATTTCACCCAAGGAGACACAAACCAAATCAGCCTGATGAGACCCCAGCGCTGCGAGGGTCCATTTCTGCAAGGGTCAACTTTAAGGAAAGGGTGGCTGGAAGCACCATCAGAAGTTTCACGGCAGTTCGAGGCTCTTCGGAAGAGTAAAGAAGTAACTGGAAGTCTTTATGCAGCGCATCCTCCAGTTCCTCGTCCTCAGGAAACCTGACTTGGCCAGCACTGGTACAACAGAATGGTCGGGGCTGGAAGGGACCTCTAGAGATCATCCAGTCCAACCCCCTGCCAGAGCAGGGTCACCCAGAGCAGCCACATCCAGGTGGGATTTTGAAAGTCTCCAGAGGAGACTCCACAACCTCTCAGGGCAGCCTGTGCCAGGGCTCCATTACCAGACCAAAGCTGGTGAAGCAACCTTCAAAACCTCCAGTTTGATGCCTCATCTGACTACAGAAAGAGCCCAGCAGCCCAGCACAAACCAGGCTCTGCTCCAACGCCACTCGCCAGCCACACCGATTGGGTGGACACCGCATGTTTTGGGAGGGGGAAGGTCCTGGCTGCACCAGAACCGCTGGTTTCCATTTCCTTGCTTTTCCACGTGAGCTGCTCAAGCCGAGATGGAAGTCCATCCCGCTCTAACCGGGATTTCGGAAGCGAAGCCTGCACACCAGAAGCAAAACAGGCACTCCCGCACGCTCTCCAGCTCTGGAGTTTGGTCAGCACACCTTAAAATACGGCCATAATTTATTCCTTTCAACTCAACTGCTGATCATTAGCTTGTCTTAAAAGTGATTCCACAAGAGGCCTTTTGTCAAATTTACATTGGCATTTGTCAGTTCCAGATTAAGCACCCTGCTTACCAACTTGATACCACAGCTCATTCTAAAGCATAAATTAACATTTTAATGGAGCTCACGTCTATTGGAGGCCCGTTCGCTAGAAGCTCATTATATTTCACCTCCCCAAAAGTCTGTCTCCCTGCTTTGGCGAGCCAGGGACAGGTTTTTAGGACAGGCTACAGCTTTCCCTATCAAAGGGAAGAAGTTTTTGCCTCCTAAATCCTTCCTGCTACACCTCAAAGGACGAAGCTTTAGAGAATGAAAGCAACCAGGAAAGTTGGGTTTACCCTACGGCAGCAGTTGGGAAGACGACGCTCCCACACTTTGCACGTTTTCTTTGTGCCACCTCCTGGGTTTGTCACCACCATTCCCACACTCAAAAACGGGGGGGACGATAAACCAGACCCTGCCTCAAGCGCACGGTGCCCCAGCCCCGTGGCGGCAGACAAGACGCCTTCGCCACCGCGGCGGCCCCCGTCAATCACGGCGCCGAAGCCTCGGTCAGAAGCGCACATATTTCAATTTACAAATTACCATCGACAGGGGAAACGGGGGGGGAAAATCCCTCACGGTCAACCCCAAAGATACCTCTTTGTCTAGCCGCCTCTCTCCCCCTGAACGGGAGGAAACAAAAGCAGGAAAGGCGATTTAACAGCGAGGAAAACCTCCTCTCCACCATATTGGATTCTTCTTCCCCCCTCCTTTCCTCCAAACAATGCCTCTGATTTGTAACCTGCAATCCAGCCTTCAGCCCCTGCGAAACCCGCAGCGGATAAGCTAACGGCGGCCCCGAGCATCTCCCTGCTTCGAAGGAAGGCAGGAACCAGAAGAAATCTCCACCAGCAAACCTCACCGGCAGCAGCGCTGCCATTTTTTCTTTTTTTTATTATTTTTTTTCCCCCCCCCCTCTCGGTAGCCTGCAGCGCAGGCTGCATCCTCCACAATAGGACAAAGCCCAACCACAGCGTTTCCCCCCCTCCCCCTGACGCACCCCCAAGTGCCATCAGCTGTCAGCTTTCCTCAGGGATAACCAAGATGAAGCAACAACATGGGAAAAGATTTGATTTTTTTTTTTTTTTTCTGGAAGGAGGAGGGGAAAACCAGACAAATTTGACAGGCGTGCAAGGCTCACCCGCCTCCCCATCCCCCTCCTGCTGCAGTCAGGGCTGGATGGAGCCGAAGGCTGCAAAGGCGGAGCAGGGATGGCGAGAGGGAGGGGTGGGGTGGAGGGGGGGAAATAAACCAGGTCTGCCTCCACCCTATAAGCCGGGTTTGGCTCCGCGGACCTTCGGCTACCTTGGGTTGGGAGGGCGAAGGGGGAAAAAAAAAAATAATAAAATTATAAGCAATGAAATAAATAAATAAATCAGCAGGCGATGAATCCCCATTGTCCGTCGTCTCCGTCCCCTCTCGCTAAACAACTGCATTTTCCTGGGGCGCCCCGCAGGCAACGCCGCGGTCCCGGAGGGGGGCTCAGGGAGGACTTGGATGCAAACATGGGGGGGCTATTATAGTCACAGAATCACAAAATCACAGAATGTCAGGGATTGGAAGGGACCTCGAAAGATCTTCAAGTCCAATCCCCCTGCCAGAGCAGGAACGATAGTCGTATTTAAAAATAAAAAATACCTCCCCCCCAAAAAAAAAGAAAAGAATGCAAGTTGGGGGGTCTAGTTAGGGATGGAGAAAAGGATCCAGGTGGTCCAGAGGGGGGTGGGATCCAAGCTGGGGGGGGGTGTTGGGATGCTGAGGAACCCAGGAATATGGAAGGGGTGGGAAGGAGAAGGCAGGCCCCCCAGGGTAATATTTGGGGGGGAGAAGCAGGAAGACAGCCTGGGGCTCCAATGATGAGGTGACAGATGAAGAAAAGGACAATGTCCAAGCTGGGGGGGGGGGTGATAATCAGGTGAGCGATTGAGGGATGGAGCCCAGCACCCAGGGGAGGGAACCAAGGCCCCGAAGAGGGGAGGGGAAGGGGGCGCGGACCCCAGTCCGCGCCTGGAGGCGGGAGGGGGGGATGATAAATCAGGTGATCGATGGGCAAAAGGACACCGGGAACAGGGCGGGGGGGGGGGAACGGGGATCAGCACCCCTGTGAGCGATGGGAAAGGGGAGGCAGAGGCAGGATAAAGGGGGGGGGGGGGAGGCGGGGCAGGGCGGCGGCCGCCCGCGGCAGGCCTGAGGCCCGGGCGGCGTCTCCTCCTCACCGTGAGGCCGGTGCCCAACACGATCACGTCGTACTCCTCATTCATGGCGGCGCGGGAGGGGAAAGGGACGAGCGGGGTGACGGGGAGAAGGCTCTCTCGGGTCTCTCTCTCGCTCTCTCTCCGCCGCCGCCGCCGCCGCGCCGGGGAAGGGGGGGGCCGAGGCTGAGCCGGGCTCTGCGGGGCCGCGGGAAGAAAATGGAGCCGCCGCCTCCGCCGTGAGGAGAGACCGCGCCGCGAGGGGCGGGGCCGCGCCGCCCCGCCCAAGCTGCCAATCACCCCGCGGCGCCGCTCGCTATTGGTTGTCCCGCTCCGTCGCTAAGGGGCGGGACGCCGCGCCGTGGAGACGGCGCTTTGCCACCGTGGTGAGGGGCGCGGCGCGCATGCGTGGAGCTCGCTCCCGCCCGCCCGCCTCAGCCCCTGGTTGGGGGGGGGGGCGTTGCGCGGCGCCGAGCTCGGTGGGGAGAGCCCGGGTGGGTCGGGGGGACGGACGCGGCTTAAAGGTCACCGAGAGCAGCGAGCAGGGGCGAGAAGGCTGGGGAGGGGCTGGTGACAAGGGCAGTGGTCTTAAACTAGGGCGGGGTAGGCTTAGATGAGGCGTTAGGAAGAAGTTCTGTGCTATGAGGGTGGGGAGACCCTGGCCCAGGTTGCCCAGAGAGGGGGTGGAGGCCCCAGCCCTGGGAGGGTTCAAGGCCAGGCAGGATGGGGCTCTGGAGTGATGAGAGGTGTCCCCTGCCCATGTCCCTTCCAGCCTAAACCAGTCTGGGATTCCATGATCTTCGACCAGACCAGGTGGCTCTGGGCTCCATCCAACCTGACCATGAATGTCTCCAGGGATGGGGCTTCCACCACCTCTCTGGGCAACCTGTGCTGGTGTTCCACCACCCTCGGTGTAAAAATATCTTCCTTATATCCAGTATAAATCTACCCTCTTTTAGTTTAAAACCATCGCCCCTTGTGCTGTTGCAACAGGCCTGGCTACAGTGGTTGCCCCCATCGAGGGTAGGGGTTGTTCAGCCTGGAGAAGGCTCTGGGGAGACCTTAGAGCACCTCCCAGTACCTGAAGGGGCTACAGGAAAGCTGGGGAGGGGCTGTTCATGAGGGCCTGTAGCAACGGGACAAGGGGAAATGGCTTTAAACTAGAGCAGGGTAGATTTAGATTAGGCATTAGGAAGAGGTTCTTCAGTAGGAGGTTGGTGAGACCCTGGCACAGGTTGCCCAGAGAGGTGGTGGAGGCTCCATCCCTGGAGACATTCAAGGTCGGGCTTGATGGGGCTCTGAGGAACCTGATCTGGTTAAAGATGTTCCTGCTCCCTGCAGGGGGTTGCACTAGATGGCCTTTAACGGTCCTTTCCAGCCCAATGCGTTTTAAGATTCTATGATCTTTCTTACAGGTTCCCTTTAAGCTCCCCTTTAGGACCCTTCTCCTCTCCAGGCTGAACAGCCCCAGCTCTCTCAGCCTGTCCTCACAGGGGAGGTGCTCCAGCCCTTTGAGCATTTTTGGGGCCTCCTCTGGACCCTTTCTGTGCTGAGGGCTCCAGAGATGGAAGGTTGGGCAATGAACACGTGTGAGCATGCAGTGGACATGGAGGGGGAACACACACACAACATACGATGACAATTACGGCACTTTTCTACTTCCCAGCTCAGGTTTCACTTCTTGTCATCTCTCAGATTTCCCCCTTTTCACCCCAAAACATGCAAAGAAGAGTTTTTGCTCTCATTCAGGATTACGTGTGGTGCAGCAATTCCCCCCACCCCACCCCGGCTGCCGCAAAACCACGGCACAGCGACGACGCGCGGAAGCCGGCGCGTTTTCGAGAAGGTTTGAGCTGCTTTTTTTTATTTCCCCTGGCATTTAACAGGGTTGGATTTTTTTTTTTTTTTTTAAATCCTCACCGCTACCCAGTCTCCACCGCCCACCGCTTCCTTCAAGAGAGGCAGGAATTTCCCGGCCGCGCACCGGTTTTAGCGCCCCGTGGATCAGCGTCTCGGGGAAGGGGAGCGAGCCGGGGAGGGAGCACGTAGGCAGTGGCAAAGCCGCTTACGCGCCTCGGGGCCTTTGGCGTGGATTAGACACGCGCAGGGCTTAAGACATCTTAATTTGATCACAGGGCTGAGTTCCCCGTATCTACCGGGACACACGACGCAGAGGGCCGCACGCCGGGGTGGATGAAGAACTGGATGAAGCTCCGTCACGTGGCGGAAACTCCGTCGCGGTGGCTCAGATGAGGAACTGAGCGGCTCCTTTCAAGTGACTTTAATATTTGGAGGATCAAAGCTCGGAGAGACGAAGGCGGCCGCACGGTCCCCTGGGGGGATGGATCCGCCAGCCCTGCGGCGTCACGGGGCAAGGGTGCTCGTCAACAGACGGCTCCGTATGCGCTGGGCTCTGCCTCTTCCTCGTTCACACTCAGGTGAGAAAAAAATTAAAATATACCTTCGTTTACAGGGTGCTGGTGGAGAGTTGGCAGCACAGAGCGGTTTCGTCATCGCATCCGTGAGCATCAGGCAAGCACCGATCTGCGTTAGCCCGTCGGACAAGTCAGCGACACCCAAGCAGCTCAGGAGGGGACAGATGGGACAGATGGCCTCGTTGGCAGCTGGAGCTTGGCTTGGAGGACTGGAGCGATGTCCGTATGGATGGACCTGCAGTAGAAATATCAAGACTCGCCCGGACAACCACTGAGCAGGAGGGTCTGGCTGTGGGAGCAGGAGATGGGAAACGAGTTGATGGTGATGCACCGTGGTGAGCAGGTTCTCAAGATCTTGGCTCACATCTGCCACCAGCTAGTTGGGACACCAGGGTTGAGAGACGGCTGTCTCCTTGTAACTCACAGAGAAGGGGGAACAGGCTGGATTAAAAAATGCTGCCAGCTCCTAAAAGACACGAAAAGGCACACGTAATACCGATACATGCTCACCAACTGAAGGAAAGCCCAGATGAGATGAGGACGCAAGAGATGGAGTCCCTCGGTGTCATCACAAGGAAACTGGGCTAGATCACCCCGGCACGTGTGTCTTGGCGCTCGTGAGTTTGTTGGCAACTGACGGGGCGAACGCCAGAGCAAAATCAGTTTTATTTACAACTGAAACACCTTCCCTCCCTGTAGGGTCTCCCAGTGAGCCCTGACAGCACTGCAACGTTACCTCCTACCCAACCAGGTGCTTCTCCTCGCCATGGCTGTACCTCAGCCACGTCGTACAAGACGAAGGCGCTAGGTCTTCTGCACGGCCGAAGCACCGAGGAGGTCCTGACCCTTTGCTCCTACCTTGCAGTGAGTGAGCAACGGCAAAACCAACAAGAAGGGCTCTTCCCAAAGATCATTTTGCAGGTGTACAACAAAATCCGTGTCCCTTTTCTGACGTTCTTTTGTACCCGATAATCTGCGGTAACAACGGTGTATTTTTGTGCATCTCCTCATTGCCCGAGGGGTGGATTTAAAAGATGGGTAAATAAATGACAGTGCCAGAGACACACCGTTATGTCTCACTTTTGGACTATAGCACAGTTGTCCTGGGTGAACAGGCCCTCTGCTATTGTCCGGAAGTTTCCAGAAATCATAAAGCACCTTTAAAAAATAAGGCAAATTCCTTTTCATGTTTTCAAGGCGTTTGCCAGGGCCAGGAAAGCTAAAGACAGATATTGGAAAACATCCTCACTTGCTTTCTCATAAAAGCTTAGACTCACAAGCAATGAGAGCTCATTAGCAGGGATATTGGGAGGAAACAGCTGCTTCGTGGTTTGCTAAAATCATGAGAAGTGGGAATGAAGCAACCCCTTGCGTTTATCGGTATGCAGCATTGCTGTTTGCTGTATGGAGGCCCGAGCGGGATTTATGGAAGGATTCAGGATTCTTTAGAGGAATAAAACCACCTCCTCGCCCGCCCAAGGCCCGATACGGCTCCCACCACCCTGCATCGTTAGCGCCTTCCAGCATGAATTCATTTTTTTCCTCACGGCTGGAGAAGAATCTCCTTCACAGATGGAGAAAAAAAGACAAGGGAAGACTGGAAAAAAAGCAGGCGTGTTTGGAAGAGACTACGGAGCCATGCCTCTCTCCCTCTTGCAAGCTGTCAGCCCCCAAATTATTTCTGGGAGCGCGATGCCTCTCCCCTTGCGACGCGAGCTGGCAGAGAGGAGGAGGCTCCAACTCTGCCCTAAAAGCCGTTCGGCTCGAGCGCAGCAACTGTTGTGGCTCTGGCTTCAGATTGTTGTCCGCTCCAGGGACCGCGAGACGGGAACTTCTCAAACAGAGCTCAGCATCGTCTTTAAACCCACGCAGGAGCACGTGGGTCGTGGATCAAACCACAACATGAGCACCACAGCTCGGGCAGAGCAAAGCCTGGCTTGCTCGCTCAGTCAGAGGCCCGTCAGACTTTCAGCATCCACTACTGCCAAAAATGCAGAATCCCGTTGGTTTTGATGTCTTGGCTTTACATGCGGACAGGGATGCGCCACGTTTCTGTGCTAAACCCAGTTTATAATTCCAGGTGGACACAAACAAACCAAAGGGCTACAGTAGCTTTTACCTTTATGTGTATCGCAAGCTGTTAAGACTCTTACTGGCTACATTCAATATTAAGCCACTTCCCTACACACTTCAAAGAGCAGATTTTTATTTTTTTAAAAGTTCATGAGTGGTGCTGTCTGAGATAAAAAAATACTTTTTTTTTTTCCAGTCTGCTCCAAAATTCCTTGATGTCATCACAAGGTTGAGGTCTTACTACTGCTTTCAGCAGGCTTGGGCCACGAAAAGGATGTTTATAGGTCGATGCAGCTTGAAGACTCCCTGTCCTGGTTGTAGTTCAGGGTGCCACGGCCTCAGCTGTTTGCTGGGTGCTGCACCAGAAGAGATGAAGTTCAGCCCTGAAATTTGGAAGTTAAAAAAGAGCCATAAATTTACAACGACGGAAGATCAGTGCAAGGGTGCCCAGACCCATCACACCCAATATCTTTTTGAGATACTCGCATTTAAAATGTGCTTTTCACGCCCATTATCTTTTCGAGATAATCCTATTTAAAGTATGTTTTCTCCTAAACATACTTCCCAACCATCAAGCTCAGTTTCTCTGCTCGACTCTCGGGGAAAAAAAGCCCTGTCATTTCAAACAGGCGTTCGCTTAATTCTTAATAGTCGTGAAGTGATAACTAACGTACCACGCTGAAATGAAACGGGCTTCGCTTTTTCCCGGTTCGTCTCACGCGCCGACGTTCATTTCCTGGAAAACCTGGACGACATCTGGCTTCCTCGCGAGCTGCCGCGCCAGCGTGCCCGTGCCGTCAGGAGCGTCCCGCAGCCCGGCGCGGAGCAGGATCCGTGCGGCGTCCGCCTGCTGCCCGGCGCACGCTGCGTGCAGGGCTGCGGGGGAAGAGAAGACGTCGAGGCAGGAGCTGAGATTGCCCGGCGGGTTCACAGAATCGTTGGGGTTGGAAGGGACCTCTGGAGATCTAGTCCGACCTCCCCTGCTAAAGCAGGGGTGCCCAGAGCACATCGCACAGGGTTGTATCCAGGTGGGATGGAGAGTCCGTAACTTCCCTGGGCAACGTGCTCCAGTGCTCTGTCACCCTCACAGTGAAAAAGCTTTTCCTTACGTTTACGTGAGCTCCAGCTTGCACCCTTGTCCTGTCACTGGGCGCTGCTGAAAAGAGTCTGGCTCCATCCTCCCTGCACCCACCCTTTAGATAGTTCATCGAAATCACAGAATCACAAAATGTGTTGGGTTGGAAGTGACCTTTAGAGGTCACCTGGTCCAACCCCCCTGCAGTGAGCAGAGACATCTTTAACCAGATCAGGTTGCTCAGAGCCCCGTCAAGCCTGGTAAGTTATAGACGTCGATAAGGTCTCCTCTCAGCCTTTTCTTCTCCAAGCTAAATAGTCCCAGCTTTCTCAACCTTTCCTCATAAGAGAGATGCTCCAGCCCCCAAATCCTGTTTGTTGCCCTCCACTGGACTCTCTCCAGTAGTTCCCTGTTTCTCTTGAACTGGAGAGTCCAGAACTGGACCCAGCACTCCAGACGTGACCTCACCAAGGCAGAGCAGAGGAGGAGGATGACCTCCTTTGACCTACTGGCCACACTCCTCTTAGTGCAGCCCAGGATACCACTGGCCTTCTTGGCAACAAGGGCACATTTCTTGCTCATGGTTAATTTATTGCCCACTAAGACCCCAAGATCCTTCTCCTCAGAGCAGCTTTTCAGCAGGTCTAACCCCAACTTACATTGGTGCATGGGGTTGTTCCTCCCCAGGTGCGGGACCCTACATTTGCCTTTGTTGAACCTCGGAATCACAGAATCACAGAATGTCAGGGATTGGAAGGGACCTCGAAAGATCATCCAGTCCAATCCCCCTGCCAGAGCAGGAACGCCTCGATAATGCTACACAGGAACGTGTCCAGGCGGGTCTGGAATGTCTCCAGAGAAGGAGACTCCACAACCTCCCTGGGCAGCCTGGGCCAGGGCTCCGGCACCCTCACTGAGAAGAAGTTTCTTCTCGAGTTTAAGCGGAACCTCTTCTGTTCCAGTTTCAGCCCATTACCCCTTGTCCTGTCATTGGGTGTCACCGAGAAGAGCCTGGCTCCATCCTCGTGACACTCCCCCTTTAGATATCTGTAAACATTAATGAGGTCACCCCTCAGTCTCCTCTTCTCCAAACTAAAGAGCCCCAGCTCCCTCAGCCTTTCCTCACCAGGGAGATGCTCCACTCCCTCCATCATCCCAGTTGCCCTGTGCTGGACTCTCTCCAGCAGTTCCCTGTCTCTCTGGAGCTGAGGGGCCCAGAAGTGGACACAGTATTCCAGATGGGGTCTCACCAGGGCAGAGTAGAAGGGAAGGCCCACAAAAGCTCAGCCCACTTCCGATGCAAACATGGGTGTCCCAGGGAAGGGAACCAAGTCGGTGGAAGATGACTTTTCCCAGCTGTAACACCCAGCCAAGCAGCCGTGTGAGGTCACAGCAGGGCTGGGCAGAGGATGCCCAAGGCAGGATGGGCAGGTTGTGGGACACAGTGGAAGGTCTCCAGGCTTCTTACTGCTCCATGTTTGGGATGGATTTAATAATGATTTGCAAGAGAGGGGCTTGAAACTACTCTGGATGTGACCAGAATCCTTCACGGGCTGGGGCTCCCTGCCAGCTCACTTCAGGGTCAGAGAGTAGAATCATAGAATCATTAAGGTTGGAAAAGAGCTCTAAGATCATCAAGTCCAACCATCAACCCAACACTACCAGGACCACTAAACCATGTCCTCAAGTGCCACGTCTACACGGTTTTTTGAACACCTCCAGGGGTGGGGACTCCATTGCTTCCCTGAGCAACCTGTTCCAATGCTTCTTTTAGTAAAGAAGTTTTTCCTAATATCCAGTCTAAACCTTGTCTGGCACAACTTAAGCCCATTTCCTGTCATCATATTGCTTGTTCCTTGGGAGAAGAGACTGACCCCACCTCGCTACACCCTCCTTTCAGGGAGTTGTAGAGAGCGTGAAGGTCTCCCCTCAGCTTCAACTAAGAAAGAGTAAAAGAGAAAGGTTTCCATGATGCTGAGTGCCATCAGCTCCTGCTGCAGGCTGGTGTTGACCATGGGGCATCCTGATCCTCATGAATAACCCGTGCAGGGCGCTCTGCAGGAGCAGAGTCGGGGTGAGAAGAGGGGGTGACACTAAGGCAGCAGAGATGCCAAGGAACGGGGCGGCCGATGGGCACGAGGAGTCGCCACAAACGTCCCAAGGTTGGACCCAAGCTCAGCAGAGCTCAAATTTACTCACTGAGGGGGTGGAGGGAGAGATGCTCGTCACTGAAGCGTGTTATTAAGCAAACCTGAAGACTGGGGAAGTTGCCAGTTCTGGCAATGGCTGAAACCATTTGTATAGAGGTTTTTATGAGAGAGACGCTGATGTAAAGAGATGCCTCAGACTCTCACGCTGGGAATGCCAACTCACCGGCATTACTATAGCAACTATATTTACATCCAAGCTCTCTTATTATTTGCTCACAAGCCATTCCTAGGCAGTTTGCTAAAGCACTGAGGCTTAAGAGCCTGTGCAATCATCGTATTTGTCTGCCCCCCCAAACCATTTCAAACTGGCTAATTTCAACTAGACGTGACGGCGAGGCAGCGGTATCAAAGATGTTAACCTCCTGCAAGTTTTATGCAAAATAAGCAGCCGGGTAAAGCGAAACCCCAATTAGTGTTTCTGTTCTTCCCCCAAGGGAAAGGCCCTGGTGGAAGCTCAACCACGCCATTAGGCATCAGAAAGTCCGGCAAGAAGAGAGTCAGTGAATGAAAGCTGCAAAAAAATAAATTAAAAAACCAAAAACCAAAACAGGCTTCACGCGTCATGCTGCTCCAAGAGCCTTTTGCATACACGCATCTGGCACCTCCTCGCACGCTCCGCTGAGCAGACGCAGCGCGGACGGCTTTGGAGGCCGGGCTCCGGTTATCAAAGCGCGCTCTCGCTGTCGTACAGAGGGCGAACAAACAGCTCGGCAGCCTTACCCGAACGGCTCTTCCCATCCTTGGCGTGGACATCGGCGCCGAGGGACAGCAGCGTCTGGATGGTGCGCGCGTGTCCTTCCTGCAAGGGATGAGCACAGGCACGCAGGTTATTTATTCGGAACCAGCTCTGCACGATTTCTCAACTTTTGCATTTAGCAGAAAGCACAGAAGGAAGCCGCAAGCGATCTGTCCCTAACTGCATACAGCACCTGGAAGGGCACAGACACAGATCCACTCGTTGACGGTCAGATCTGGGGCTACCAGGAGCTGTTCCAGGCTCCAGATGACCTCACAGCGGCTGGAAATCAGGGTCGGCTGCTTGTGGAAGTGCAGATCGGGTCTGTTAGCCAGGGATTGCCCAGGCACAGCAGACACACTGCTGTCACCCCGAAGGAACTGGCCAGAGAGATGCCACCAGGCACCTTCTTCAGCCCCTGAGAGCAGTCGGAGCTCAGCCCTCGGTCAGCGTGTCCACATGCCTTGCGTGTCCCCGGCAGCAATTTCGACTCTGACGCCGAAAAGGTGGCAAGAGGCACCCCAGGAGCACAATTCTCTCGGCGAACGTTTGAAACAACGTTTTAAAATCAAAAGTGTTCGATTAAGACCAACAGTACTTGGGCGGCAGAGCCAAAGACCGAGAGCAGTGCCTCGGAGGGGCGGGTGTGACATCTAGGTCCAGGCAGGTGGATCTGATTTTCGGCAACCGCAGATCCCAAATGATCTTCGTGATCGTGCGCAACAAATCCACCTTGCGCAACCAAGGCCTCGAGGCATGAGGAATTTGGAGGACCGTCTCCCAGCTTTGTCTCCCAGCTTTGCCTTTGCCGGTGGCTGTGGAGGAGTTAATGCACAAATGACCTCTGGCAGCTGGGTGATGCAACCTGAAGATGTTTCTTAACAGCAAATTAGTACGCTAATTAGTCAGCTGAACTTGCCTTTGCCACTCTAGTCCTCAAGTCCAATGAAGTAACTCAATTAAATTGCTTTTAACTTCAGCTGGCCACGGAGCTGTAGGATCCCCGACTTGCCTTTCCTAACGGGCAGCTGGCTGTTGGTTAAAAGGACTAAACGCCAGCAAAAAGCCGCGTGTCTTCCCCCTCTGGAAATCCACTTTGAGTCCCACAGGGTTCTTGAGTTGCTCTTACTTGAGGTGTATTTCAGCTCAGAGAGCAGAACCTGTTGCTGATGCGAGTGTTGCACATCTGCCCGTGGTCCTCAACTTTTCCTCTGTGTAGCTGATTTTAAACGCTGAGGGGGAAGAAATGCAACAGAGCCCCCACGCTGCTCCTCTCTGTACAAGCTTCTCCGTAAATAAATCCTCTCTCCCCAAACAACATGCCTGATTTTGTAATTACGTCTTCGGTGCAATGAATTAGCCTCTGTCATGAGGCACGACAATGGCAGGCCCTTATTTTTAACCCCACCACCCGCTCTTTTCCCCCCGTTATTGGACGATTCTGTAGCATCTTCCCCCTGCTCAAGGCTCCCATTTCCACCCCCCTCCTCAGTGGCAAAGACAGCAAGCCAGGAACTGCTTTAGCTGCCACAGCCTTGGCAGCAAATTGAGTTGAAAGCGTAATTTGATTTTCATGTATTTATAAATGCAAAGTAAGAAGAAAAAAAGAAAAACCAAAAAAAAAAACACTCCACCAGCCAAACAAATGATGCTGTAAATATAAAGTGACACTGAGCCTCAGGGAGGAAGAGAGACCCATCCAATCGCTCCCCAATCAGCCGCTCACCAAGACAGAGCTGGGATCTTCTCCAAGGCACATTATATTCCCCAATAGCTTTGCTGTTAAACGTACCCTTGGCAACCAAAAGGGCTTTCAACGTGGTTTCTCCAAGCATGAGGAAGGGAAGCTGGGAGAAAAGCCTCCTTTGTGGGAGCCAGCAAATGCCACGGCTGGGTCCTGCTGGAGGAGAATACTGTTGCCAGCACTCCCAGTAAGTGTCATCGATGCTTTTATAGGAGCGGGGCGCTGGGATGCTGCTTCGTTCCCACTACAAGTCTAGACCGGGCTCTGAGCGCTGCATGTTAAAGCTCGTGAGATTTAACGGGCAGGGAATCCGAGGAGGGACCTCCCCTTGCCGCCGGCTGGCATCACGCTGCACGCCGCGGTGTGACAGCACCAAGCAGAAGCGAAGCAGCAGGGTCCTGGGAGGGATCGTGGTCAGCAGTGGGGCTTTGGGGATCTGCCCTGCGCTCCCAGGGAGCGTCGCAGGAGCCAAAATCCACCAGGCCCCGCTTCCCACGGAGGCGTGAGATGAGGAAAGAGCTTAAACAACTCCCCCTGCCTGGAATTCAAAACAGCTCCTGTGCGAAGGTCACAGATAAGTGCTCGGGAGCTCCCTCCGCTTTTCCACCTTTCCTTTCTCATGTCTGGCCATGGGCAGGCTAAAGAAAAGAGCTGCCGCTTCACAGCGCACCAGCCACCTTCTGTCCAGCAAGCTGCTGACATGGAGACTAGCTACTGCTCCGCTGGGACCCAAACCAGAGAAAAGAAAGAAATCCAAGCTGCATTTCATCCATGTCTCCTCTGCCAAGCCAGTGATAAGATGCTGGTGAAAAACTCACAGCTCACGAACTCTTGGTACCAATAGCTCCCAACAATTAGCAGGGTGGACTCCCTTCAGGCATTGCTGGACATGAGCCACCAATGCGTGCTCGCAGCCCAGAAGGCCAGGCACATCCTGGGCTGATCCAGAAGAAGCATGGCCAGCAGATGGAGAGAGGGGATTCTGCCCCTCTGCTCTGCTTTGGTGAGACCTCACCCGGAGTGGTGTGACCAGCTCTGGAGCCCTCAGCACAAGAAGGACACGGACCTGTTGGAGACGGTCCTGGGAAGGCCACAAAAATGCTCAAAGGTCTGGAGCACCTTCTCCTACGAGGACAGGCTGAGAGAGTTGGGGTTGTTCAGCCTGGAGAAGAGGAGGCTCCTAAAGGGGAGACCTTAGAGCCCCTCCCAGTACCTGAAGGGGCTACAGGAAAGCTGGGGAGGGGCTGTTCACGAGGCCGTGTAGTGACAGGACAAGGGACAATGGTTTTAAACTGGAGCAGGGTAGATTTAGATTAGGCATTAGGAAGAGGTTCTTCAGTAGGAGGTTGGTGAGACCCAGGCACAGGTTGCCCAGAGAGGTGATGGAGGCTCCATCCCTGGAGACATCCAAGGTCAGGCTTGATGGGGCTCTGAGGTACCTGATCTGGTTAAAGATGTCCCTGCTCACTGCAGGGGGTTGGACTAGATGACCTTTAAAGGTCACTTCCAGCTCAACGCATTCTATGATTCTATGATTGTGTTTGGTCCAAAGGCAGCAGACTGGAAGAGTTAACGCTCATCTGAGGTGTGCGTCAAGCCCCAACCTCAGCACGGCCAACTGCTCCTGCAAGACCCCACTCAGCCCCACGCCAGGCAGGACAGTTTACGAAGCCACGGCGCAGTCTGCGGCACAGGCAGAAAAGTGGTGAACAGAGCAACTTCCCACTCTGCAGACAGCTGGATGCACTTAATGAGGGTGTAAAAGCAATTAAACGGGGTCCAGGGCTGGTTGGGGGCAGACAGACAGGGGCAGGGGATGAGCTAGGAATGTAAACCCTCCATCAGTGGCAAACATCTAAACCAGATTTTTTTTAGATGCCTTGCCTGTAGCAAAGCGACTGGCAAAGACTTTGTAGAGGAAGCCTGGGAACAGGAACAAACCTTGGCTGCGTAGTGCAGGGCTGTGAGCTGGAGGGCCGTGACTCTCTCGTTGACATCAACACCCAGCTCGGAAACGAGGAACCGGATGGCTTCATCCTGGGCCGTGACAGCTGCCCGGTGCAGAGGTTGAGCGCCAAGAGCATCCATGGCTGAGGGACAGGCCTGGAATGGGGAAGGAGGGCAAGGGAAAGCAATGAACAGCCTGGTCAAACCTTCAAGGACAATCATCAGCCCAAGCAGAATCGTGTCTGCCTGCCGTGGCCATGGTGACGGCAAGGAACACATGGGATGTCACCAGCAGGACCAGAGCGGTTGGTAGCACCGTGATTTGCAGACCAGAGCCAGCTCTCTGCTGAACTTTTTAAGTGATGAGCAAAATTTGTGCTAAAAAAGAAGAACCAAGCCCCCTCTCTCTTCAGCTGATGCACGTACGATGGGTTTTGACTCCTTGAAGCAGCAATTTTTGTGCTGGTGGAGAAGAACTTAGATGCAGGTAGTGGGAGGGAGATGGCTGGATGACCTCACGAGATCTCATCTGTGAGTCTCTGAACGTGAACTGCACAGACGTAAAATTAAGAAGGGTAACGGAAGTCGTACACAGCGTGCCCACCTTAAAGGATGAGCCTCTTGAAGTCCAGTAGGCCTGACCCATGGTTTTATAAAACCCAGAAGATGGCAATGCTGCCATTAGCGTTTCCAGTGCTGCTTCACGGCAGGAAGCCAGGGCACCACAACGAGGAAATTAAATCAACTATTCCATCTTCATCGCCCGAAATGCGAGACTAAAAACACAAGCAAAGTGTTTTAACCTGTAAGGGCCAGATGAGTGAAGACAAACACACGAACACCTCCTGAAATCAAGGGGTATCTAAACACTCAAACACAACCTGGGCATCAAACCCTCCTGGCCGAGGCTGTTACATCTGAGGAAGACCAAAGCCTGTGATCCCGAAAAGCGTGGTACCACCTTCCCTGGCCCCCTCTGTGCCACGCTGTGGGGCCTCAGCTGGTGAATTCCACCTGCCAGCGAGGCACAAACAAATTCACTGGTTTTACCACGCCAACTTTCTGCCAGGCCAGCAAGGTGCACCAGTTTGGCGCAGTGTCCAATGGACACCAGAGCTGGTGCGGGGAAGAGGCCAAGTGAGGACGAAGATGACGAGAAGGCCTGACTCTACCTCTGTGAGAACTGGCCGTTAGGTGGGCTCCAACCATCTCCCATCAGTTCAGGGGTCAATAAATAATGCAGCAGTCTGGTTCCTGCTACGCACAATTTGCTCTAACGACATCCCGGTTACGCCTTGTGTACATCGGAGGAAATTGGAGATTATTGGGAGACAATACGGGAGTAGCAGCTGCCACGAGAGAGGGAGGCCAGAGCCTGAGCTGCTGTGGGCACAGCCTCAGTCACGAGGGCCTCCACACCAAGTCCTGGCCCTCCCGAGCGCTGGTCATGGCTCTGACACAGCTGCCCCTGCAGAGCTGGCCAAGTCCTGTCCCCTCCTGCCACCACCTCGTGTCCCCATCCCCATTTGCCAGCTCCGGGGGACATGTCCCTGCACCAGGGTGAGATTTTCACCGTAAGGTGAGTCCTCATGGCCTTAACTTGGCAAAACCTTGCTCAACTCCAGGGAGAATTTCTTTTTTGTTTCTTTGTTTGTTTGTTTCTTTTGCAACTGACTTCTTTACAGTTCTGGATTTTGCTTCTTTACAATATGGTGAACGCAGGGATTGCCTGTCCTGGCAGTTCCAGGTCGGGTCCTGCAGGAGGGAGGTGAGGCTTTCGGCACCTACCTGGTGTTTTGCCAGGAGCAGCCGGGCGATGTTGACGTGCCCGTTCTGGATAGCATCCATGAAGGGAGTGACTCCACATTTGTCTCTGCTGTCAGGTTTGTACTGGCACCTAGGAGAGGACACAGAAGCCAGGACAGAGTCATCAGCGGCTCTAAAACCCTTCACAGCACTAGTTGCTTTGCACTGGTGGGACACGAGCAGAAATGACAAATATAAAACTTGTCTGCAGACCTTGTATAAACCTGCCTTCATGCTTTACAGCCTGGGGTCTGCTGGGGTGTTTGGGGTCAGAGGTCTGCTACTCAGGTACGAATGCTGGGGTCTGCACATCATTTATATTTATTTCCCTTCCCTCCAAACAGAGGAGCTCTGAAAGGAGCAAAGCTGAGGGGAAAACTGTATCCTCGCGTAATGACGCCACGTGCCAAATCAAAGCTCGCTCAGGTTAAAGCTCCGCTGAAATGAGAGACCGCTGAATTAAAACGGAAAGCCTGGCTCGAATCACAGGGCTATATTTATGCTGGGCCAAGCATGGCTGGGAATTAACAAGGCTGGGACGAGTCAGCTAACGGGAGCTGTGGCTCGCAGCGATGCCTGGGGAAAGCTGCTCGGGCTCTGGCAGCAGGCAGTGCTGGTTAGGAAGGTAACCGGGTCAGGATGACTGGGCACAGGCTGATTCCAAGCCACTTTGCAGCAGTCTCCTGGGAGCCACGGCCTGAAAATAAAAGCCCGGAGGCTAAGTCCAGCCTAGAGGAGCTGCAGGCGCAGAAGCGAGCTGTCAGAAAACTGTTTTGTTGTTATCGTACGGCCTCAGACACATCGGAGGCGACGGGGATGAATCAGCACAGAAAAAGAGCCGAGTTATATAACCGGGGCTTATGTCATAGCGAAGTCAGAGCCCATGGGAGCCCATCTGGAGACCGTCCTCGTCTCAAAGGCCCCTAACGGGCCGTGAAGAACCCGGAGGGGACGGACACGGCCTCGGGATCGCATGCGGGGCAGCTGTGCAGCCCAGCTTCTCCAACGGCATAAAGTCCCTTTTGTGTCCGGGCGGCTGGAGCGAGCCCGGCTGCGGGAGGGAGGTGGGGGAGAGCGGGGAGGCAGAGGCAGCACCGGCAGGAATCCTTCTTACCGCTCCAGGAGCAGCTCCACGACGTCAAAGCAGCCGTGCATCGCTACAGGGGAGAGGAAACGCACAGTTAATTCATGTTTTCATGCCGCCGTCAGCCTCCGGTGAAACATGATCGGGTTTCTCACCCTTTTGGCTTATTCATGATGAGGGAAGGGGTTCCAAAAGGCTTTGAATTCGAAGCTTTTGATTTTTTAATATTTTTTTTACAATTAAAGCATCGTCCTCAGATCTGAAGCTTTCCCTTCCTACGAAAACACCAAATAAATCAGGGAAAAGGGATGCACATAGGCACCATTTGCCTCTACCTGCAGAGCACACGCATGAGAGCGTGCATGCAATCAAGCTGGAACAAAGATCTCTTCTCGCAAGTATTTGTTAGTCCTCAAAGCGAAATCCGAGAGAATCAAAAGGAACACAAAGCAGCGAGCTGGCGAGTAGCTGGATGGCACTTCCACCCCATCCCTCAGCCGCTCATCACTCCCATCTCATCATCCTAATGAAGCATCCTCACCCAGACAGCATCTCGGAGGAAAAACAACAACAGCGGGGGAGGATTTGAATATCATGCATTGAAATATTCTCTTTTTTTTTTTTTTTAAACACATCATATTACAGAAATGTAAGGACATCCTTGAGCTGGCTCTTTTTTTTTTTTTTTTTTTTCTCCTTAATTTCCTGCAGGTCATTTGGCAAAACAAATTAAGTACATTAAAGAAATATCAAACCAAGCCTGGAGCTGCTACGTCAGGCTATTTACTCTTTGCCATGAAAGAAGGGCCCCTCACAAATGTGTGTTACACCAATAACCTTCAGAAGCAGCTGCACAATAGATGCTCTCTGAAAGCCCAGTGAGGCGTTCCCATCCTCCCAGATCTCGGCTGTTTGCTCCTGCTCCCTGCCCCTTTATCCCCCCTTCACCTGAGCTGACAGAAATACGGGCAGAGCCACGCTGCGAGAAGGACTTTCGAAAAGGAGGCTTTCGAAACCCCGAGCTACGCGAAGGAAAAAACACCCCGAGCAACACGACTGCATCCTTGAACAGCAGCAGAGACTCGAGAAAGCTGCAGTGCTTAGATCCACTGTTGCACTCCACTTCCTCTAATTACATCTCACCCGCTCTCTCGCCTCAGGCGACGGATATATAAACCAGCAAAGCTGGAGGAATCAACCCGAAATAAAAAAGAGAAAAAACAAAAATTTGCATGGAGGGGGGGAGAAAATTACCCGTCATCTATCCAGGGATAACTGTGCCAGGAAGCCAGCTGGGCTGGTCACGGGTTAATTAATGTGCTCATATCCACACCCTCGGGATGAAAACCCATGGAGACTGCGGTTTGTCTTGATGTGATTTGCCCCGGCAGCTCCAGCATCAGCATCGTCTCCGGCCCCTCGCCGGTGTCCCCACCTCAGGAGCTGCGTCTGTGCGACCGAGCTATGTGGTGTGTGTGCAGGGAACCCAGCAGCAGCCTCCAGCATCATCCTGGGTACAAATTATGCTGAGGGCAAAGGTGGTTTAAGCAACTCCAGCCCTTCCCGCTGCCCAGTCGCTCCCGCACCAGCTGCTGCTCCACCAGGGTCAGTAAAATGACCAGAAATCAACCCAAATCATCACAGAATCACAGAATGTTGGAGGGTGGAAGGGACCTCAAAGATCATCCAGTCCAACCCCCTGCCAGAGCAGGATCACCTACAGCAGAGCGCACAGGAACGCGTCCAGGCGGGTCTTGAATGTTTCCAAAAAAGGAGATTCCACAACCTCCCTGGGCAGCCTGGGCCAGGGCTCTGTCACCCTCACAGTAAAAAAGTTTTTCCTCATGTTTTTGTGGAACCTCCTGTGTTCCAGCTTCCATCCATTGCCCCTTGTCCTGTCAGTGGATGCCACTGAGCAGAGCCTGGCTCCGTCCTCCTGACACTCCCCCTTGACATATTTATAACCATGAATGAGGTCACCCCTCAGCCTCCTCTTCTCCAAACTAAAGAGCCCCAGCTCCTTCAGCCTTTCCTCACCAGGGAGATGCTCCACTCCCTTAAATCATGGCTTGATGGCTTCCCTGCAGTGAAAGTCAAACACAGAGGCAACACAGAGGTGGAGACACCAGCCGAGTGCTGGATCCCACTGTCACCGTCCATACCCACACCCCAAGTGCTGCAAGGCAGTGAGGAGACTGTAAGCTCAAGGTCAGAAGCACCCTTTTTCCTTAGGACAGTCCTCAGTTTGCTCCTGACCCTGTCTCCAGACCCTCAACCCCCAGATCTCGACCCCACATCCTCGTCTCCGAGGGCAGGGGGCTGAGAGCCCAGCCTGCCAGCCCAGACAGAGAAACACAAGAGCAGGTAACAGGAGAAGGCGCAAATAAATTAAGGATTAGCCACTTCTCATTCAGGCGAGCTGCTCCTCGCCGCCCAGCCTGAAATATCAAACAACTCCTCAGCTTCATTCCCAGGTCAAGCACAAGGACTAAGGCGCAGGCAGTGCCCCTGGGCTGGGGCTGTCACTGCTGATGAGCCCAGCGCGGTGGAGAGGTGGCTCCTGAGGGTCAGAGAAAAGTACCAGGAATGACAGCCAAGGAGCAACACACCCAAGAGATTAATCACAGCACAGCAGGGGCCTCGTCACGATTCCTCGAGGTCTCTCCAGAGAGTCGACCCCTATTAAATCCTTTGGGAAATGAGTTTAGGTAGCTGTCGGTTTGAGCGGTGGCTCCCCACGCTCGTCTCTCCTGCGGAGACGCCGCCAAGCTCTGGGACACACTATGAAATCCCTGCTGAGGGTCAGGGCACCAGCCCTGAGCCCGTATAAAACCTCACCCTGACTCAGGTGGCACACACCTCTTCCTTTCATCGTCCACTCTCTCTGGAGGGCAGAGCTGGGGGGATTTAAACTCTGGGAAGACCGAGCTTTATCTGCACAGCCTGGCTTGCTGCGGGAAATCAGACTCGATACTCTGTAAGAGGCAACAAGATGTGGCAGGACAAGCTTAGTTCTGCATTAATAGATTAATAGATTTGGGGGTCATTCAGCTTATTAAGACTCGGAGGTACACTCTGTGCATCATTCATGTATGACAACGAATCGCTCCATCTCAAGTCCAAAAGAGTCAGAAAGCCAGAAACAAAACCCAAACTGCCTCTGGGTCAGCATTCAGCTAACCGCGCTCTCCTGCTCCGCATCACGCCTGATGATGTCTGAGGTTCTTCAAACCACTTCCCTCCCCTTTTATGTCCTTTGAAACTCGAGAAAAGGTGCCGAGAAGGGGAACTGGACACTGCGTATTCCCAGCAGAGACTATCCTCCCGCTTTGCAGAGAGGCACGCTGGACTTCTCACCTCTGGATACCACCTCCTTAAGAGCTACACGAGAATACCCAAACCTGTGATGCTTCTTCTAGAGGTGTCCTGCTGTAAACTAAACAGAATCGATTCCGTTCGGTGATTTTACTTCTCAGCTCAGTCTCTTCTCAGAGGCTGCACTTTCTGAAGTTAACAGCGTGTTTTTTCCAGACAGTGGCTGCTACCAGAAGTGATAACGCCTGATGTTGACAGTCTGGGATTGAGATGCAGAAAGGCTCTTGCTGGTATTTGCTCCTACAGTGACCAAGGTCACTGCTGCTGGATCTTGTGTGCCACGCTGGGGGCGCCAGGAAGTGTTCACGTAGGACCCTCTGATCTTCTGCGTTTGATCCCAAACTCCCAAATTCAGCCCCTGTGTCCAGCTCCCCTCTGCCACTGAGCCTGGGGCTGCCCCGGTGCCGTCTGCTCTGCAGCATCAGTGGGGATTGCTGTCGGGGTGGGGGCAGTTGAGTTTGATACCATTTCTGTATATATTTGTCCATATTTCCTTATTTTCATTATTTCCTTATTCGTACTATTATTGTTTTATTAAAGCTGCTTTTGTTTTCTTTTCCAGTCCACGAGTTTCTCTGCCTTATTCCCTTTCCCCTTGCGTTTGGGGAGGAAGAGGGCTTAGAGAGCATCTGTCAGCATTTAGTGGCCAGCCCAGCTCGAACCCTCACCAGGAGGTTGTGCCTGGAGACCCCACAGCTCTTCAGATTCACCATAACGACCTAAGTCACCAAGTATTGGGATAAAAATTGATCATTTCAAGACATACATCTCTTACAAAAACTGACGACTAGATTATAAACTTCGTCTGTCAACAGGCAGATCCCAAAAGGTGTCTTTCGGCAGCTCTGCCGCTTTTAGGATTTCCAAAATGCCACAACGTGCACATTTTTCAAGTGCAATTCATGGTTTTATACACCATCAAGGAAAAGTATATTGCAACGTGCTCTAGGCCACCAAAGCTTGGATGTATGTCACAGGGAAGCAGAGATGCAAACACCCTGGTCCAAGGAGGCCAAAGTCAGTGGGTGATCGGAGCCGCCACTCTCAAGAGGACAAACCCCTGATGCAGCACGGAAGCATGCTCTGAGTACAGGCAAAATCCAGTGAAATGGGAACTGAGGACCCTCCAACCTCACAAGCTCAGTCTTTGACACAATGGTAAGAAATATTAAGCCAAATCCTTGCTGTTTATTTATCCAAAAAGCAACTAAAACAATTGTCTGTCCTGAGGTGAAACTGCAAAGATGCCGCAGAGCACTGGCAGCAGACATTCAGAGAGGTGAGCTCCTGCTAGTGCCTACCACCAGCTTCTTTTCATTTAATTTCATAGAATCATAGAATCACAGAATCCTTCAGGTTGGAAAAGCCCCCTGGCATCATCGAGTCCAGCCACTGACCCTGCTCTACACAGCTCACCCCTAAACCATCTCCCCCAACCCCACATCTCAACGGCCTTTAAACACCTCCAGGGGTGGGGACTCAACCCCCTCCCTGGGCAGCCTGTGCCAATCCCTGACCACTCTTTTTGTGAAAATTTCTTCCTCATGTCCAGTCTAACCCTCCCCTCTTGCAGTTTGCAGCCATTCCCTCGTGTTCTATCACTAATTACCTGTGAGATGAGACCAGCCCCAACCTCTCCACACCGTCCTGTCAGGCAGTTGCAGAGAGTGAGGAGGTCTCCCCTCAGCCTCCTCTTCTTCAAACTCAGCAGCCCCAGCTCCTTCAATCGTTCTTCATCAGATTTACTCTCCAGGCCCTTCCCCACCTCCGTCGCCCTCCTCTGCACTCGCTCCAGCCCCTCGAGATCTCCCTTGGATTGAGGTGCCCAAAACTGGACACAACACTCAAGGTGTGGCCTCCCCAGTGCCGAGCACAGGGGGACAATCCCCTCCCTATGTCACTGATTTAACTGTTTCCCTGCGTTTTTCTATCAAGAAAGGTCATGCTTTGCTTCTCCAAACTAAACGCAAACTGCAACAACAACCCCTTCCTGCTCTCCGTCGCCGTCACAGCCCCCTCTTCCAACCCATCTGGTGGCAACAGGACCCTCTTTTACCTGCTGTGTGCAGAGGTGTCCTCTTGATTGCACTCTCTGTATCCCAGCTGTCTGGGGACACGTGGAGCAGGTACCGCAGGACGTGGGGATGACCCTCCCGGCTCGCGATGTGGAAGCAATTCCAGCCATCCTTATTCTTCAGCAGCGGGTTGGCTCCATGCTCCACCAGAGCTTTGATGACCTCCAGGTTCTGTCGGGTGCAAGCCATCATCAGGGGGGTCCTGGAAGAAAAACGAAGCCAACGTAATAATGTGAGAGACAGCACCCTACGAGCCTGATGGGTTTTGTTCTTACATCTAAGCTTGAACATGATTCTACGATTCTAAAGTTACCCGGAGAAGCTACTGGCCTGTCTAACAAAACACAGGAGCTCAGTGCCAGCCACATGGAGCTACCCAGAGGGAAAAATTGACGTGCTAACACCACCACGAGGTCGTAAGAAACTTTTGCTGGCTACAGGCAAAGACTTTCTCCAAGCCCCAGGCTAAATTCGTCGCCTCGCCCAGGTCCTGACGCTTTGACCAAGGCTCACCGTGAGATTTTACAGCTCTGCCGTTTTCATGCAGGTAATCCAGGGTCTGAATTTTCAGGGAACTGCCAAGACAGAGCTGTTAACGTCTGTGTTTCTCACCCCAGGTGGGCAGAAAACCACGGGTGACTCCGCACCTCCCGGCAGTAGAGCACGAGAGTCTCAGAAAACATTTCTGATTTTTCCCACTTGGCCTGAGAATGAAGCTTTTCATGGTTTTACACGTCTGGGAACAACCTTTGACATTTTAAAAATGCTCCAGCAGTAAGGACAGGAGTGCTGAGAAGGGAGATACAATCTCCAGCAACGGAGATTTTTCAGAAGAGACTGACCTGCTGCAGATGGGCAGAGCCAAGCCTGGAGCTTTGCGTTTCCTGCAGCTCCGTTTCTCAGATCACTGGGTATTTTCAGTGCAAATCAGGCTCTGACCAAGGGCTGGGACACGTGTAGCTCCCTGGTTTTAATCCACAGAGAGAAGGAAACTGCAAGCCTAGCACAGAAAACCAGGATCTCACGCGCTTACGAGATCTCTGCCTCCTTCTGCTCCCCCTGACGTCAGCGCGACGCTGGCACAGCCTCCCATGTCTTAGATGCTGCCCGGGTATTTATGTTCATTCAGCCTCAAAAAGATGTCCCCAGGACTTCAATTTGCAGGCTGGGGAGAATCTTGGTGGGTTTTTTCCACGGTGGTACACAGAAATTTCCCTTCCCAAGAAAGGAATTTGACATTAGTCAAGCCTGCTGCTCATTTGTGGATTACACTTTGGTTTTTATTCCCAGTTCTCATTCCTTCATTGTTTCCTTACGTGTTAACCTCAACAATCCTGAAGGAACCAGTTGTTTCCTGCGTTGCTGCAGCTGTTGCTACTAGATCAGGAGTCAGTCTGATCTAAGAGGCTCTTTTTGCTGGAGGAAAACAGGAGTAAAATTTACTTTTTACCTTCTTATTTCAGTTTCTGAGGACCAGAATAAAAAAAAACCCAAGTGATTCAGTATCACTGATTCCCATCAACCAGGGGAAGAACTAACAGCTGCAGATGAAAGCTTTAAAACAGGATCTGCTAATTTATAACTTGTATGGTAAAGGTGGAAATCTGGGCTGGAATTTAGATGAGAAAGGTATCCTAGGCTGCATCCCAAGAAGCGTGGCCAGAAGATCGAGGGAGGTGATTCTGCCCCTCTGCTTCGCTCTGGTGAGACCCCACCTGCAGTTCTGTGTCCAGCTCTGGGGTCCTCAGCACAGGAAGGACGTGGACCTGTTGGAGCGGGTCCAGAGGAGGCCACGAACATGACCAGGGGGCTGGAGCAGCTCCTCTGCAGGGACAGGCTGAGAGAGCTTGGGCTGTTCAGGAGAGACCTTACAGTGGCCTTGCAGTGCTTCAAAGGGGCTTATAAGATGAGGACAGACTTTTTAATAGGGCTTGTTGCGATAGGACAACGAGGGACAGTTTTAAACTAAAGGGGGTAGATTCAGACTGGATGTAAGGAAGAAATATTTTATGATGAGGGTGGTGAAACACTGGCACAGGTTGCCCAGAGAGGTGGTGGAGCCTCCATCCCTGGAGACATTCAAGGTCGGGCTTGATGGGGCTCTGAGCAACCTGACCTGGTTAAAGATGTCCCTGCTCACTGCAGGGGATTGCACTAGATGACCTTCAAAGGTCCCTTCCAAGTCCACACCTTCTGATTCCGATTTTAAATGACGGCTCCTGCCGTCACATTCCCACCTTCTGCATCCCAACCCCTTTCGGATCTCGCCACTGACCTACCAGTCGGCCTTTTTCAGGCAGTCCACGCTCGCGCCCCTCCCCAGGAGGTAGGAGACGCAGTCCTCGTGGCCCATGGACGCCGCTTCGTGGAGGGGTCTCTTGTAGTCGCCGTTGAACACCTCGACGTCCATCCCCAGCGCCTCGACCAGGTAGGCGAGGACGTCGCGGCGCCCGTGTCGGGCAGCGTGGTGGAGGAGCGTGTCCCCCGAGCGCCCGTAGCGCCGGCTCCGCGCCACCGCGGCCTCGTCCGGCCGCAGCTCGTCCCGCAGGAGATCCAGCTGTCCCTCCTGCACCAGCCGGAGGAGAGGCCTCGGCCTCTCCCCCCTCGCCATGGCCACAGATCTGGAAGGAAGAGGCGAAAATCAGGGCGATGGTTTCAATCTGCACGAAGGCAGTGGGAGGGGATCAGCAGAAATCGCCTCAGGAAAACTAGAAATTTCCATCTCTCAGCAAATCTACAGACCAGCCTCTCCCGCGAGATAACAACGAATTTCCTTCTCTCTCAGGATAACCAGGAATCTCCCTCTACCTCAGGATAACCAGGAATTTCCTTCTCTCTCAGGATAACCAGGAATCTCCCTCTACCTCAGGATAACCAGGAATTTCCTTCTCTCTCAGGATAACCAGGAATCTCCCTCTACCTCAGGATAACCAGGAATTTCCTTCTCTCTCAGGATAACCAGGAATCTCCCTCTACCTCAGGATAACCAGGAATTTCCTTCTCTCTCAGGATAACCAGGAATCTCCCTCTACCTCAGGATAACCAGGAATTTCCTTCTCTCTCAGGATAACCAGGAATCTCCCTCTACCTCAGGATAACCAGGAATTTCCTTCTCTCTCAGGATAACCAGGAATCTCCCTCTACCTCAGGATAACCAGGAATTTCCTTCTCTCTCAGGATAACCAGGAATCTCCCTCTACCTCAGGATAACCAGGAATTTCCTTCTCCCTCAGGATAACCAGGAATTTCCTTATCTCTCAGGATAACCAGGAATCTCCCTCTACCTCAGGATAATCGGGAATTTCCCTCTCCCTCCAGAAAACCAGAAAGGAGCTGTCACTTCAGGAAAGACAAAAAAAACATCCTCTCCCCCTGGGAAATCCAGGAACCGGATTTCCTCTCAGGAAAAACAGATATTTTCCCTCAAGAAAAACAGGAAGCACAGTCCCTCAGTAAAACCAGAAGTTTTCCTTTCCCCATGGAAAACTAGGAGCTGGTCCTTCCCTCCAGAAATTTCCTTTCCCTTAGGAAAGCCAAGACGTGACCTCTCCTTCAAGAAAAAAAAACAGAAATTCCCTTTCTCCTGAGGAAATCAAGACATTTTATTTTCTCTTGGGAAGTTCAAGAAGCAGACGCTCCCTTTGGAGAACGAGAAACTTCCTTTTCACTCAGGAAAACCAGAAATCAGCCTCTCAGGAGAGCCCAAACCTGGCCTATCCTTTTGGAAAAAAAAACACCCAGAAACTCCTTTATCCATTAGGAAAACCAGAAATTCCCTTTTTCCTCAAGAAAATCAGGTTCTGTCACCAGAAACCCAGAATTCCCTTTCTCTCAGGAAAACCAGAAACCTGCTGCCTCCTCAAGAAAACCAGAAATTTTTATTTCCCTCTGGAAAGAAACAGAAGCCAGCCTCTCCCTCAGAAAAAAAACCCATCATTGCCTTTTCCCTCCAGAAAATGTGAAATTTTCTTCTCCCCCAGGAAAACTACAAATTCCTTTCCTTCACTAAAAATCAGAAATTTCATTTCTCCCTCAGGAAGAATTGGAAACAAGTTTCTCCCTTTGGAAAAAAAACCACAAATTCCCTTTCCCCTTAGAAAAACTAGAAAGTTCTTTTTCCTCTTTGGAAAACTAAAAACCAGTTGCTTCCTCAGGAAGTTTTGAAATTTCTTTTTCCCCTCAAGAAAACTCTAAACCAGCCTCTCCTTCATGAAATCCAGAAACTCTGTTTTCTCTTCAGACGTTCAGAAAATGATCTTTCCTTCAGGACAACGAGAAATTCTCTTTTCACTTAGGAAATTCAGAAAATTGTCTTCTCTTTCAGGAAAACCAGAAATCCTCTTTTCCCTTAGGACATGCAGAAAGTGGCCTCTCCTTCAGGAATACCAGAAATTTCCTTTCCTCTCTGGAAAAAAAAAAAACAAACCACAAAACAAAACAGAAACCAGCTGCACCCTCAAGAAAACTTGTCATTACATTTTCCCTCCAAAAAATGTGAATTTCCTTCTCCTTCAGGAATACCAGAAATTCTCCTTTCCCTCGAAAACACCAGAAATTCCCTTTTGCCTCTGGAAAGAAACAGAAACCAGCCTGTGTCTCAAGAAAACTCGTCATTGCCTCTTTTCCTCAAAAAAATGTGGAACTTCCTCCTCCTTCTGGAAAACCAGAAATTCCCTTTTCCCTCTGGAAAGAAACAGAAACCAGCCCCTCTCTTTAGAAAACTTGTCATTGTGTCTTTTCCTCCAAAAAAATGTGACATTTCCTTCTCCTTCTGGAAAATCAGGAATTCCTTTTTCCCTCAGGAACACCAGGAATTCCCTTTTCCCTCTGGAAAGAAACAAAAAACAGCCCCTCCTTCTAAAAAACTTGTCATTGCCTTTTTCCCTCCAAAAAATGTGAAGCTTCCTTTTCCTTCAGGAAAGAGACAGAAATTCCCTTTTCCCTCAGGAACACCAGGAATTCCCTTTTCCCTCAGGAAGGCCAGAAATTCACTTTTCCCTCTGGACAGAAACAGAAACCAGCCTCTCTCTCACAAAAACCCGTCATTGCTTTCTCCCTCCAAAAAAATGTGAAATTTCCTTCTCCTTCTGGAAAACTACAATTTCCTTTTTTTTTTTCCTCAGGAATCCCAGAAATTCCCTTTCCCTCAGGAACACCAGAAACTCCCTTTTTCCCTCTGGAAAGAAACACAAACCACCCTCACTCTCATGAAAACTTGTCATCACCTTTTCCCTCCAAAAATGTGAATTTCCTTCTCCTTCTGGAACACCAGGAATTCCTCTTTCCCTCAGGAACACCAGGAATTCCCTTTTCCCTCTGGAAAGAAACAAAAAACAGCCTCTCCTTCTAAAAAACTTGTCATTGCCTTTTTCCCTCCAAAAAATGTGAAGCCTCCTTTTCCTTCAGGAAAGAGACAGAAATTCCCTTTTCCCTCAGGAACACCAGGAATTCCCTTTTCCCTCAGGAAGGCCAGAAATTCACTTTTTCCTCTGGACAGAAACAGAAATCAGCGTCTCCCGCACGAAAACCTGTCATTGCCTTTTCCCTCCAAAAAATGCTAAATTTCCTTCTCTTTCTGGAAAACTAGAAATTTCCTTTCCCTCAGGAACAACAGAAATTCTCTTTTCCCTCTGGACAGGAATAGAAACCAGCCTCTCTCTCAAGAAAACTTGTCACTGCCTTTTTCCTCCAAAAAAATGTGAAACTTCCTTCTCATTCGGGAACACCAGAAATTCCCTTTTCCCTCTGGATAGAAACAGAAGCCAGCCTCTCCCTCAAGAAAACTCATCATCGCCTTTTTCCTCCAAAAAATGTGAAATTTCCTTCTCTTTCTGGAACACCAGGAATTCCTTTTTCCCTCAGGAACACCAGGAATTCCCTTTTTCCTCTGGACAGAAACAGAAACCAGCCTCTCTCTCACGAAAACCCGTCATCGCTTTTTCCCTCAAAAAAAATGTGAAATTTCCTTCTCCTTCTGGAAAACCACAATTTCCTTTTTTTTTTTCCTCAGGAATGCCAGAAATTCCCTTTCCCTCAGGAACACCAGAAACTCCCTTTTTCCCTCTGGAAAGAAACACAAACCACCCTCACTCTCATGAAAACTTGTCATCACCTTTTCCCTCCAAAAATGTGAATTTCCTTCTCCTTCTGGAACACCAGGAATTCCTTTTTCCCTCAGGAACACCAGGAATTCCCTTTTCCCTCTGGAAAGAAACAAAAAACAGCCCCTCCTTCTAAAAAACTTGTCATTGCCTCTTCCCTCCAAAAAATGTGAAGCTTCCTTTTCCTTCAGGAAAGAGACAGAAATTCCCTTTTCCCTCAGGAACACCAGGAATTCCCTTTCCCTCAGGAAGGCCAGAAATTCACTTTTCCCTCTGGACAGAAACAGAAACCAGCCTCTCTCTCACAAAAACCCGTCATTGCTTTCTCCCTCCAAAAAAATGTGAAATTTCCTTCTCCTTCTGGAAAACTACAATTTCCTTTTTTTTTTCCTCAGGAATGCCAGAAATTCCCTTTCCCTCAGGAACACCAGAAACTCCCTTTTTCCCTCTGGAAAGAAACACAAACCACCCTCACTCTCATGAAAACTTGTCATCACCTTTTCCCTCCAAAAATGTGAATTTCCTTCTCCTTCTGGAACACCAGGAATTCCTTTTTCCCTCAGGAACACCAGGAATTCCCTTTTCCCTCTGGAAAGAAACAAAAAACAGCCCCTCCTTCTAAAAAACTTGTCATTGCCTTTTTCCCTCCAAAAAATGTGAAGCTTCCTTCTCCTTCAGGAAAGAGACAGAAATTCCCTTTTCCCTCAGGAACACCAGGAATTCCCTTTCCCTCAGGAAGGCCAGAAATTCCCTTTTTCCTCTGGACAGAAACAGAAATCAGCGTCTCCCGCACGAAAACCTGTCATTGCCTTTTCCCTCCAAAAAATGCTAAATTTCCTTCTCTTTCTGGAAAACCAGAAATTCCCTTTCCCTCAGGAACAACAGAAATTCTCTTTTCCCTCCGGACAGGAATAGAAACCAGCCTCTCTCTCAAGAAAACTTGTCACTGCCTTTTTCCTCCAAAAAAAATGTGAAACTTCCTTCTCATTCGGGAACACCAGAAATTCCCTTTTCCCTCTGGATAGAAACAGAAGCCAGCCTCTCCCTCAAGAAAACTCATCATCGCCTTTTTCCTCCAAAAAATGTGAAATTTCCTTCTCTTTCTGGAACACCAGGAATTCCTTTTTCCCTCAGGAACACCAGGAATTTCCTTTTCCCTCTGGACAGAAACAGAAACCAGCCTCTCTCTCACAAAAACCCATCATTGCTTTTTCCCTCCAAAAAAATGTGAAATTTCCTTCTCCTTCTGGAAAACCACAATTTCCTTTTTTTTTTTCCCTCAGGAATGCCAGAAATTCCCTTTTCCCTCAGGAACACCAGAAACTCCCTTTTTCCCTCTGGAAAGAAACACAAACCACCCTCACTCTCATGAAAACTTGTCATCACCTTTCCCTCCAAAAATGTGAATTTCCTTCTCCTTCTGGAACACCAGGAATTCCTTTTTCCCTCAGGAACACCAGGAATTCCCTTTTCCCTCTGGAAAGAAACAAAAAACAGCCCCTCCTTCTAAAAAACTTGTCATTGCCTTTTTCCCTCCAAAAAATGTGAAGCTTCCTTTTCCTTCAGGAAAGAGACAGAAATTCCCTTTTCCCTCAGGAACACCAGGAATTCCCTTTTCCCTCAGGAAGGCCAGAAATTCACTTTTTCCTCTGGACAGAAACAGAAACCAGCCTCTCTCTCACGAAAACCTGTCATTGCTGTTTCCCTCCAAAAAATGTGAAATTTCCTTCTCCTTCTGGAAAACTAGAAATTTCCTTTCCCTCAGGAACAACAGAAATTCTCTTTTCCCTCCGGACAGGAATAGAAACCAGCCTCTCTCTCAAGAAAACTTGTCACTGCCTTTTCCCTCCAAAAAAATGTGAAACTTCCTTCTCATTCGGGAACACCAGAAATTCCCTTTTCCCTCTGGATAGAAACAGAAGCCAGCCTCTCCCTCAAGAAAACTCATCATCGCCTTTTTCCTCCAAAAAATGTGAAATTTCCTTCTCTTTCTGGAACACCAGAAATTCCTTTTTCCCTCACGAATGCCAGACATTCCCTTTTCCCTCTGGAAAGAAACAGAAACCAGCCTCACTCTCACGAAAACCCGTCATCGCTTTTTCCCTCCAAAAAAATGTGAAATTTCCTTCTCCTTCTGGAAAACCACAACTTCCTTTTTTTTTTTCCTCAGGAATGCCAGAAGTTCCCTTTCCCTCAGGAACACCAGAAATTCCCTTTTCCCTCTGGAAAGAGACAGAAACCAGCCTCACTCTCATGAAAACTTGTCATCGCCTTTTCCCTCAAAAAAAAATGTGAATTTCCTGCTCCTTCTGGAACACCAGAAAATCCCTTTTCCCTCTGGACAGAAACCAGCCTCTTCCTCACGAAAACCCGTCACGGCCTTTTCCCTCCAAAATAAACGTGAAACTTCCTTCTCCTTCAGGAACCCGCCCTGGGTTTAGCTAAAAACCCAGTCCTGTTCGGTGATTTTTACTTTCCAGCTCAGTCTCTTCTCAGAGGCTGCACTCTCTGAAGGTGGCAGCGAGTTTCTGCAGACAGTGTGTGCTGCTGGCAGCGATAACCCCTGATGTTTGCAGTCACTGCCCGGGGCTGGGATGCAGAAAGGCTCTGGCTGATGCTTATTCCTATAGTGACCAAGGTCACTGCTGGCTCGTGTGTGCCACGCTGGGGGGCACAAGGAAGTAAAAGGTGGCACCTCCGGGGGGTAACAGACAGGACAGGTGACCGCGAGGGCATTCCATCCCATATACGTCATATTTAGTATCAATTGAGTGATCACGGGAGTTTTGGCCCTTTCGTCCCTTTTTCACAGAATGTCAGGGATTGGAAGGGACCTCGAAAGACCATCCAGTCCAATCCCCCTGCCAGAGCAGGAACGCCTCGATAATGCTACACAGGAACGTGTCCAGGCGGGTCTGGAATGTCTCCAGAGAAGGAGACTCCACACCCTCCCTGGGCAGCCTGGGCCAGGGCTCCGGCACCCTCACTGAGAAGAAGTTTCTTCTCGAGTTTAAGCGGAACCTCTTCTGTTCCAGTTTCAGCCCATTGCCCCTTGTCCTGTCATTGGGTGTCACCGAGAAGAGCCTGGCTCCATCCTTGTGACACTCACCCTTTAGATATTTGTAACCATGAATGAGGTCACCCCTCAGCCTCCTCTTCTCCAAACTAAAGAGCCCCAGCTCCCTCAGCCTTTCCTCACCAGGGAGATGCTCCACTCCCTCCATCATCCCAGTTGCCCTGTGCTGGACTCTCTCCAGCAGTTCCCTGTCCTCTTCACCCTTCGTTTCGCCTTTTCTGCACTGGCTGGTGTGCAGGGAGGGCTCCATCCGACCTCCTGCTTTTGATCTAGATCCTGAGTTCCCAAATCCAGCTCCTGTATCCAGCTCCCACTGAGCCTGGGGCTGCCCCAGTGCCTCCTGCTCTGCAGCACCAGTGGGGACCGGTATCAGATGAGGGAGTTGGGTTTGATATCGGGCTACTGTCTATAGTTGTATATAGTTCTCTAGTTGTATCTTTTCACCATTATTTCTGTTATTTTCATTAAAGCTGTTCTAGTTTTTCTTCTCTAACCCATACGTCTCTCTGCCTCATTTCCTTTTCCCATCCCGTTTCGGGGGCGAAGAGGGGGTTAGAGAGAGTCTGTCCGCGGTAGTGGCCAGCCCAGCTTGAACCCACGACAGAACCCCGGACACCCCCCCTTTCCCTCGGGCAGGCCGGGATCCCCCTTTCCCTCGGGCAGGCCGGGATCTCCCTTTCCCTCGGACAGGCCGGGATCCCCCTTTCCCTCGGACAGGCCGGGATCCCCCTTTCCCTCGGGCAGGCCGGGATCTCCCCCTTTCCCTCGGACAGGCCGGGATCTCCCCTTTCCCTCGGGCAGGCCGGGATCTCCCCCTTTCCCTCGGACAGGCCGGGATCCCCCCTTTCCCTCGGGCAGGCCGGGATCTCCCTTTCCCTCGGACAGGCCGGGATCCCCCCTTTCCCTCGGGCAGGCCGGGATCTCCCCCTTTCCCTCGGACAGGCCGGGATCCCCCTTTCCCTCGGGCAGGCCGGGATCTCCCCTTTCCCTCGGACAGGCCGGGATCTCCCCTTTCCCTCGGACAGGCCAGGATCTCCCCCTTTCCCTCGGGCAGGCCGGGATCCCCCTTTCCCTCGGACAGGCCGGGATCCCCCTTTCCCTCGGACAGGCCGGGATCTCCCCTTTCCCTCGGGCAGGCCGGGATCCCCCTTTCCCTCGGGCAGGCCGGGATCTCCCCCTTTCCCTCGGGCAGGCCGGGATCTCCCCCTTTCCCTCGGACAGGTCGGGATCCCCCTTTCCCTCGGGCAGGCCGGGATCTCCCCCCTTTCCCTCGGACAGGCCGGGATCTCCCCTTTCCCTCGGACAGGCCGGGATCTCCCCCTTTCCCTCGGACAGGCCGGGATCTCCCCTTTCCCTCGGGCAGGCCGGGATCTCCCCTTTCCCTCCGGCGCTTCCCTCCCCTCAGGCCGGTCTCGGCGGGTCCCCACGCTCCCGCCCGACCCACCCGCGCTCTGCCGGCGCCGCGTGACGTCACGCGTGACGCCACTCCCCGGAAGGGAAGGGGCTGATGGGTTTTAAAAAAATAATTAAAAACAAAAAATTTAAAAAAAATCCCCCCCCAGGAGCCTCCGCGAACGTTTATTTCTCGGCCCCGGCAACCCCCGCTAGCCCGGAACCCGGAAGTGCTTTGCCATTGGTCGTCGCTCCGTCCCGGAGCGTTTTCTGATTGGTCAAGAGGGAGAGGTGGGGCGGGGTCGGTGGGGTCGCGCGCGGAGCGGCTCCGGAGCCGGGTGAGCGCTTGGGGGGGTTCCCTTGGCAACGGGGGGGTTCCCTTGGCAACGGGGGGGTTCCCTTAGCAACGGGGGGGGCCCTTGGCGACAGGGGGGCCTCTGACTGAGGAAGAGGCTCCCTTGGCAATGGGGGAGCCTTGGTAATGCGGGGCTGGGGGCTCCCTGGGCTTGGAGAAGGCCGTGGCAACGGGGGGGGGGCGCATAGCAACGGGGGGCCCTTGACCACGAGGGGAGGGCGTCGAGCAGGGAGGGCCTTGGGTGAAAAAGGGGCTCTCTTGGCACTGAGGGGGGGCTCCTTGGCGTTGGGGGGGCACTCCTTGGCAATGGGGGGGCACTGCTTGGCGTTGGGGGGTGGCTCCTTAGTATTGGGGGGGGCCTCCTTGGCAATGGGGGGGGGGGCCTCCTTGGTGTTGGGGAGGGGCTCCTCAGCGTTGGGGAGGCCTCCTTGGCAATTGGGGGGGGCTCTTTGGCATGGGGGGGCGCTGCTTGGTGCTGGGGGAGGCTCCTTGGTTTGGGGGGGGGCCCCCTGGCGTTGAGGGGGGGCCCCCTGGCGTTGAGGGGGGGCTCCTTGGGGTTCGGGGGGGGCTCCTTGGCGTTGGGGGGAGGCTCCTTGGCGTTGGGGGGCGCTCCTTGGCATTGGGGAGGCCTCCTTGGCGTTGGGGGGAGGCCTCCTTGGCGTTGGGGGGAGGCCTCCTTGGCGTTGGGGGGAGGCCTCCTTGGCGTTGGGGGGAGGCCTCCTTGGCGTTGAGGGGGCACTCCTTGGCGTTGGGGAGGCCTCCTTGGCCATGGGGGGGCACTCCTTGGCAATTGGGGGGGGGCTCCTTGGCATTGGGGGGGCTCCTTGGCGTTGGGGGGGGGGCTCCTTGGCATCGGAGGGGGGCCTTGGTGGTGGGGGAGGCTCTGTGGGGGAGACCCTTGGCGTGGAAGGGGGGTTTGGTAATGACGGGGCGCCTTGGCATTGGGGGGGGCTTGGCAAGGGGGAGACTTGGGCAGAGGGGGGCCTCTTGGCAATGGGAGGACCTTGGGATTGGGAGGGTCTGGCATTGAGGGGAGGATGCTTGGTGTTGGAGGAGACCTTGGCAGTGGGGTGGGCTTGGTAATACAGGGGCTCCTTGGCATTGGGGGGGGGGGGCTCTTTGACACTGGGGGGACCCTTAACATTGGAGGGGGCCTCGGCATTGAGGGGACCCCTGGCAGCAGGGGGGGGCTTGGCAATGGGGGCGGCTTCTCGGCACTGAAAGGGGCTTGGCAAGAGGGGGGTGTCTTTGCCGTGGTGGGGGCTTGGTAATGACGGGGCTCTCTGGAAAAAGAGGGGACCCCTGGCATTGGGGGGGGCTTTGGCAACGGAGGCTACAAAGGAGGAGGGCTCTTGGCTTGGGGTAGGGGCTGGCAACGGGGGGGCTGTTCTTAGCCAGCGTGAGGTAGCCCTGGGGGGGTCCTGGGCCACCAGGGACCTCCCCGCGCAGGTGCCGCGCTGGGGGACACGAGGTCAGCGCATCCGTGTGCGGAAACAGTTTGGAAATCAAGTCCCAGGAGGGGACAGGGAGCAGCTCCGACCTTCTCCTCCCAAATATTTCTCATCTTCCTGGAGCTTCCCCCCCTGAGCTCACGGCTGATCCTTTGGCGTTGCAGCTGGAGTGTCTCCTCGTGGCTGACAAGCTCCGCTCCCCGTCGCCATCGAAGCCGTAAACCACGACGGCGGCGCCCCGCGACGCAGCCTTTGCTCGGCGCTGCTGTGCCTGCTGCTGTCACCAAGGGAAAATCGTGGGAAAAGGGAGAAAAGTTGAGCTCAGGTGAAGCCTGAACAGGTCACCTTCTTGCGTTGTGCTTCTGGATTTGGACTCTGTGCCGTGGTCCTGCCACATGGGAGGTTTTGCAGCCCTGAGGTAGGGGGACAGAGGTTTGGCCCCCCAACCTACATCCCATCTTGTGTGAGACCTCGCTGTGTCCGGCAGCTCCGGGAATGAACACGGAGCTGGTCCTTCGGCTCTGACATTTGCTGCTTGAGAAAATTGGGACGCTTCGATGATTCGTACTGTTTAATGCAAAAAAACTTTTCCATTTCAGTTGAGAAATACCATTTTTTAAGTAGAATCATCGAGTAGATCGTAGAATCGTAGAATCATTTAAGTTGGAAAAGACCTGTAAGATCAAGTCTAACCATTAACACTACCAAGTCCACCACTAAACCGTGTCCCTGAGCACCGTGGGACTGTCTTGCGTTGCTTTTTTCCTTCTGCTTGCCTCGTTTGCCATGTTTTGAGCAACATGGGATGCTAGAAAACAGCCTCCCCGGGGAGCTCAGTGGCTGCTCCGTCAAGCTGATGCGGATGAAAAGGAGGAAGCAGCGTAATTGTGACAAACCACCTTGTGGATCGAGCTGTCCAGGATTATTTTTGTGGCTGCCACAAACATGTTAGAAGAGTTTATCTTCCGCGGAACGGCGCAGTGATAAAGCAAACATGAGGTTGCACGAGTGGTGTTTCCTGATAATCCTCCTATCAGAAGGAAGCTGATCCTGTGCTTTGTTTTCCGCTTTCGCAAGAGCAAACTGCATGGTTGGTACTTTTTCCGCTGGCCCCCTGCGTACGGAAGAATGGAGCTCACGCGGATTTCAAGTAAGGTTTCCTTAAAATAACGCTTCAGATAGTTTTGTGCTGCTGCTTAACTGTCACAGAATCGCAGAATGTCAGGGATGGGAAGGGACCTCGAAAGATCATCCAGTCCAATCCCCCTGCCAGAGCAGGAACGCCTCGATAATGCTACACAGGAACGTGTCCAGGCGGGTCTGGAATGTCTCCAGAGAAGGAGACTCCACAACCTCCCTGGGCAGCCTGGGCCAGGGCTCCGTCACCCTCACTGAGAAGAAGTTTCTTCTCGAGTTTAAGCGGAACCTCTTATGTTCCAGTTTCAGCCCATTACCCCTTGTCCTATCAGTGGTTGTCACCGAGAAGAGCCTGGCTCCATCCTCGTGACACTCCCCCTTGATATATTTGTAAACATGAATGAGGTCACCCCTCAGCCTCCTCTTCTCGGAAGAGCTGTTCTGCAAGTGGATTGTGTTTCCTCCTTAATGGAGGATCCTGGCTTGGATCTGTTTGTGAAAGGCTTGAATTTGTGTGCTGGAACGTCGGCTCCGACCTTCCTGGGTCAAATCGCTGTCGTTTCTCGCAGGGGGTTGCTCAGTTCTGCTTCTGCTGTGATTTATTCAGAGAAACTCCTGACTGAAACGCTGTCACTGTCCTATATAAACCGTTTGAGAATGAATGGTGCGCTTACGCCTCTGTTAGAAGCCTGGACTGCGTGTTGTTATTCGCTAACAGTTTGGTTTTGGTGCCTTTTGTCTTTTGGCATGTTGGTAAAGCAGTGAAGGGCTTCAAAAAAGCGCGCCTCACAGCCGATGACTGCGAAGCTCTCGCACGGAGCCCGGAAGGTTCGGCCTCCCTGACGCAGCCGTTGAGCCAAAGCAGAGGAGGTGTGACCATGGGCCTCCAGCCCACGCACCGCACACGGAGATGTCGAAGAGGTACGCTGCTTGGGAACACGTGGAAGGCTGAGAGGTTTCGGGGGAGAAAAACGTGGTTTTGAGCGGCGCGCGGCAAAACTGGGCTTAATCGCTGCCTCCACAAAGCCAAGTGGCAAGAAAAAAGAGATACCTTGACTGTTTCTCTCTCTGCGGGAGCAATTTTGCCTTCGCACGCGTGTCCAGGCTCTCCTCACGCCAGGAGTGCCCGTGTGTCTGTCATTGAGCTTTTGGGGAAAACGGCAGCTCTCCCCGAGGAACACTACAGCCTCTGAGATGAGGCACTATTAGTGATGGGACTCCTGCTTCTGAGGATAATTATTAAATAATAATTTAAATAACACCGAGTGGTCTAGTTCTATAGGACTTCAAAATATTTTTGAGCACTTAACAAGTATTAAATATCTCCGACTTTCCTGGGAATACACAATTCATAGATGTGAGTCTCAAAAGTGCCAAAGCTTTAGAGGGCTCTTGAGGATTGATTTGATTGATTGATTGATTGACTTTGAGCTAATCAGCACGTGACAAGGCTCAGGGCTCGAAGTGAAGGGGAAACAGCTGGTTTCAAACTGCTCACGGTGCAGAGTTAAAGGCCCAGCCTCAAAACCTGTGTAATGATGAGAGAGGTTACACACCCGTGCAGGTAAGGAGACAGGTAGAAAGCAAAGAAAAAACATCTGGAATTACTCTTGAGCTCCTGAGTGGAAGGTGAGATTTAGGAGCATTTTGGGGTTTCCCTGGCGGGCTTGGGAATCTCGCTGTACCTTGGTGGGATCTGACTCACTTCACAGAGAGCGCCTGCTGGGGAGACAGCACAAGACGTGAGAATCTCTGTGCTCATAGACATCCTTTTCTTTATTTTCATATCAGTGATTACCAGGCTTTTGGAAATGAGACAGTCAAAGGTATCTTAGATGCTGCAGGTTTTAGGATATTGGACGTTAGCAGGGGAGTTGTTCTTTTTAAGCAGCATCTTACAAATCAGACCTCTTAGAGCTACACTTGCCTGAGCATCCAGAAATAAAACGTGTTAAAATCAGCAGGAGCTGCTTGTGATTTTGTTGTTCTCGAGTTTACTCTTAGCTAAGAACCAGGATATGGTGCAGGCTAGGAGCTGGACAGAGTGAATCAGTGCTGCTAAGTTTAGTCTGTGTGCTACGCGGCCAAGTTTCGGTTTCCCTTATGGTCTCCAATATTTTTTGACGTTGCAGCCAGGAAGTGTCTGGCTCTTTATCCTCTTAAAGGCAGCACAAAGAGGTGAATGTTCTGTTGACTTGTGTAGGTTGTTAGTGAAGCAAGACAGTTCACCTGTAGTAAGGTCATACATCTGTGGGGAAACCCTGTGGAAATAACTACCACCTTACGTGACTTCCGGACCCCTTTTTAGCTCAGGATTTCGCGCTCGTTTCTGTTGGGTTCACTCATGCTCTTCCTCTTTCTGCAGGACAAGGTCAGCAGAGGAACATCACTGATTACTTCAGGACCTCTCAGGTGCAACAAGCAGGTGCTGGTGGGATGAAGAACAGTAGAATCAAAGAAGAGCTGCTTTATCCTGTCTTCGCTGAACCTCACAATTCCTTCAGCAGTGAATCCAGCATGATGGAGACCCGCGATGATTTCTCCTCTTTTCTGAAGGAGGAGGAAATTGTACCAGCTCCCAAGGAAAGCTCCAGAAAACGGCCTCTCTCCGCTGCAGCCGCAGGCGCTCGCAAGCCAGAGCACGATTTGTGGGGTGAGCCTGAGAAGAAACCAATAGTTGTTCCTCCGGAACACAGTTGGATCAAGCAGGAACGCAGCCAAATTAAGCAGGAACTTGATGATATGGAGATTGAACCGGTCCCTGATGCCCACTACGGACTCCTGGGGACTCGGAACTGGGAAGTGCCTCAGGGAAGTATCAACGAGCTGCCTGTTGAAGTCCTTAGGAACATCTTTGCTTTCCTGCCGGTGACTGATCTGTATCAGAACGTGAGCCTGGTGTGTCACTGCTGGAAGGAGATAGTCAGCGATCCATTGGTGAGGACTCCCCACAAGACCTGTGGGGAGAGGCTGAGGGAGCTGGGGTTCTTTAGTCTGGAGAAGAGGAGGCTTAGAGGTGACCCCATCACTCTCTATAACTACCTGAAGGGAAGTTATAGCCAGGTGGGGACTGGTCTCTTCTCCCAGGCAGTTAGCAACAGGACAAGGGGACACGGGCTTAAGCTCTGCCGGGGGAAATTCAGGCTGGATATTAGAAAGAAATTCTCTATAGAGAGAGTGGTCAGGCATTGGAATGGCCTGCCCAGGGAGCTGGTGGCTTCACTGTCCCTGGAGGTTTTTAAACTGAGATTGGACATGGCACTTAGTGCCACGATCTAGTAAACGGACTGGAGTTGGACCAAGGGTTGGACTTGGTGATCTCTGAGGTCTTTTCCAACCCAATCGATTCTATGATTCTATGACTGCTGTGATAGTGATTTGAGCCTGTCCCTTCTCCAGCTGCTCTGTTCTGCCTTTGTCCTGTGGCTGCACGTGTTGCTGTAGGAGCGTCCGTGCTGTGTCTGCCCCTCTTTGCCCCTTTAAATCCCATTATTGTTCACTAATGCCCATGTTGTTTCTTGTGAGGTCTTCTGTGTCATTTTTTTGGTCTTCCGGACATCTTCAGATACCAACTTGTGTAAAAAAATCATTATTGGAGTAATTTCCTTCGATGCATTCTTCCCATACATGGCAAGAGAGCATCCTATAAGACCCCACAACCCCCTCCTTCACTATTTTCCTTGCAGCCTTTTTTTCTGACGGGGATCATGCACAAAATTCAGACTGGGCAGTGTCTTCTCTTGGCTGGTGTAAGCTACCATTCCCCAGCCTTTGTATGTGTGTCGGTGTTGGAAACACTCAACTTGTACAAAGGGGCTCTCTCAAAGCAGTGGGGCACCAATCACAGCCCAGATTTTTGTGGGATTCCAAGTTCTTGTTCTCCTAATAAATTTGGACGAGTGAGGCTGGAAATGATGAGGGAGTTGCCCTGCGCTCTGCTTATCGGCGCAGTGTGCGTGCTTTGAGCCTGAAGAGCTGGAGAGGTGCGTAAAAGATGCTTGCATGGCATGCTCAGCGTGCTGAAGTCCTCTCCTAAATCTGCTCTTGGCTCCATAACACTGCCTAAGAGGCAGCGCCCAGGCTTTTTTCACCAAAGAAGTCCAGGCAGGCTGTGGGAGGATAGGGCTTCAGGGACACGTGGATTTTAAGCACTCAGACCCCACTCAGAGCAGATCCGTGCAAGAGTGCTGAAAATATCCCCATTCCTTTAACACTTTGGCATCTGAAACTGAACCAGCATCACCCTGTTCCCATCATTCTAGAAAAATCACTTTTAAAGACAAGTTTGTGGGCAGTGAGGAACAAGTGTCTCTCTCTTGCCTCTGTTTCCTCTTTCCTTTGCCATCTCCTGCTAGGTACCTGTTTCCATCAAGCTACGGGGAGTTTTTGAAATCCAGGTCTTCAGAAGCCTCTTTGATTAGCTTCTTGCCAGAAGAAACCTCTTTTCCAGTGCTGTGAGCTGAAAGGTGATGGTATCTGCTTCATGTTCTAGTTCATTCCTTGGAAAAAGCTGTACCATCAGTACATCATGAAGGAGGACGCAGCCCTGCGCAGAGTTGGACAGATCTTGTGGGATTTCGCCATAACGAAGGAGCAGGAAGGCTGTGTGTTGGGACTGGTCAGGTGAGTCCTCTTCAGCACTTGACTTTGTACCTGTAGACCTTCTGACCGTCCTTGTTTTAGGTCTTCTTCCATTTTATCCTGTGAATTGCCAGGAGAGAGACAGGTTTGTCTTCTGAACAGGTGGGTGACATACAGGAGGATGAGGAAGGAGAAATTATTTTAACAGTAGAAATCACGAGTAGGGTTCTAGAAATAACTAAAAATCTTTTCCTTTCTTCTGCCTTGTTCTGCTTGGAGCATGTGATCATAGAATCGTTTTGGTTGGAAAAGATCTTTAGGATCATCGAGTCCAACCATTAACCAGCACTGCCAACCCCACCACTGGCCCATGTCCCTGAGCACGATGTCTACCCGGCTTTTAAATCCCCTCAGGGACGGGGACTCCACCTCGGCCCTGGGCAGTCTGTTCAAGTGCTTCACAACCCTTTCAGTGAAGAATTATTTCTTAACATCCAACCTAAACCTCCTCTGGTGCAACGTGAGGCCGTTTCCTCTTATCTTGTCTCCTGTTCCGTGGGAGAAGAGACCGACCTCACCTCGCTACAACCTCCTTTCGGGAGCTGTAGAGAGGGAGAACATGTCCCCTAAGCACAGTCCAGCATCTCTATGTCTTTCTTGTCGTGAGGGCCTCAAAACTGAACATGGGATTTGAGGTGATGTACAAGTAGGGAATGAAATCTGGAGAGCAGAAGGAGAGAGGATCTAATTGCTGCTTTCCCCTGCCTAATGACGAGCTGCAGGTGAGCGTGATGCCAGACTCATTTTGGAGATGCACAGTGAGAGGACAAGAGGCAATGGCTACAAGTTCCAGCGTAGGAAATCGAGTTAAATATTAAGAGTGGTCAAACGCTTCCCCATAGAGGTGGAGAATCTTCATCCTTGGGAGATACTTGGGCTTCAGCTGGGCAAACGACCAAACCCTGAAGTCGTCCCTGCTTTGAGCAATTGGCTTCCAAAGTCCATCCTGCAGGTTCTGTGATTTTGATAGCAAGTGAGAGAGGCTGATAGCAAGTGGGAGAGGCTGAGGGAGCTGGGGTTGTTTAGTCTGGAGAAGAGGAGGCTTGGAGGTGACCTCGCCACTCTCTATAACTACCTGAAGGGAAGTTATAGCCAGGTGGGGACTGGTCTCTTCTCCCAGGCAGTGAGCAACAGGACAAGGGGGCACGGGCTTAAGCTGTGCCGGGGGAAATTTAGGCTGGATATTAGAAAGAAATTCTTTACAGAGGGAGTGGTCAGGCATTGGAATGGCCTGCTCAGGGAGCTGGTGGCTTCACTGTCCCTGGAGGTTTTTAAACTGAGATTGGACATGGCACTTAGTGCCATGATCTAGTAAACGGACTGGAGTTGGACCAAGGGTTGGACTTGATGATCTCTGAGGTCTTTTCCAACCCAAACGATTCTATGATTCTACGAGAATGATGGGTGGGTGAGGGAGAGGCTGCAAGGCCTGCAGCAGCGATAGCCTTGTACAGATGTCTGAGGAGATGGAGAAGCTGAACATGGACTTGGAAGAGGGGGCAGGAGAACAGTCTTGATGCTGGCCTTTTGGCTTGGATGGTGTTGCGTCTTGGAGGGCAGGGAGGTGGTTGTTGCACCAAAGGAGGAAAGAGGTGACCTGAGGGCAGCCTGAGCAAGAGGGTGTCAGCAAGTGGCTGCTGGATTTGGAGGCTCAGAAGAAGGTTTCAGAGATACATCTGTATGTCAGAGCACATCCAGGTTGGGAACAGCAACTGAAAGAAACTGCCAGGAGCAACAAGACAAGCATTAGATGACAAAATCAAAAGAAGGCTGGGCTATCCTGTCACCTGCTGCCTTCTGACACCTGACAGCAAGCTTGGGAGGTGTTTTGTGGTTGTTGCCTGCAGGGTGACTATGCTGGAGAGTGTGAGACTCAGATTAAGCATCCCTTTAGCATTCTTTTCAGTTCCAGGATCTGTCACGTCAGCTCTGTTTTTCCATCTGATCAGCCAGGTTCTCGGAGAGGCTCAGCATCTCCTGGATGTAGGTAAAACACAAGTATCTCGTGGAAGATGGGAGATTTGAACTCTTCTTCCTGGTCCATCCTGTCTCCAATGTATTTCCTTCTTTTCCTTTCTTGAAAGGCTTCTTTCCTGGACCCACACTGACTTATCAGTGGCAGCTCAGCAGCAGGGCTGAGCCCAAGCCAGGTCCCTGATAAGAGCAAGTGTTGTGTTCAGATCTCTAGTCTAGGGAGCAATTTTGCATGACAGTTAGATGGTGCAAATAGAAAAGTCACGTTGGGGTAGTTTAGTGGTCATGGTGGTGTTGGGTTGACGGTTGGACTGGATGATCTTAGAGGTCTTTTCCAACCGTAATGGTTCTATGACTCTAGAAGGGCAAGGTGGGTTTATCATCTTGAGGGAGACTTGGAGACAACCAGAAGCAACTTCCAGACTAAGGGCTTGATGCAGGAAAGCATTCCAGCATGCATCTATGTGACAGAACTGGAAATTCTCCATCTGAATGGGTTTTGGCACAAAGAATGGGTTGGAAATCCATGGGGCATGCAGCAAAGTCATGGTTGACCTTGCTGCAGCCTCACTGATAGTACCTGGGAGTTTACTCACTGAGTAAACTCCCTTGATTAAGCTTCTTTGCAAACGCTGCCGTTCCCATTCTGTGCAGGTGCGTGTCTGCCATGCCCACCGGCCGGAATCTAGATCCTAACGCGGTTCTCCGGTGCTTGAAGAGTCATCACCTCTTCTCCAAGGCTGAAGTCTGCGTTTTCAACAAACTGCCGCATTTACGAAGCGGGATGGAGGTGGGTTTAACCGTTCTCAAGTGGTTTCTTTAACAGATTCAACACCAGCTGTTGCTCTGATGTTCAGATCTGCCCTCCTGCGTCTGAAGGTTTTCCCTTTGGGGTACTGTTCGGGTTGATTGAAGAGGATTTAAGTATTCCTGGCGTCACGAGTGGTTTTTCAGGAGCGTCTCCCTGCTCCTAAAGGCTCTGAGCTTTTTGCTCACACTTTCCCCTTGTTGCCTCTACCAGCTCGAGAGCGTGTGGGCCATAATGGCAGTCATGGTGCTTTTCTCCGACGGCGTGGGCGACATCCAAAAGTTGATGACGTGTCTGCAGAGACCTTCCTCTACCCTCTCTCTTGTGGACGTCACCGAGACTCTTTACTGCATCGCGACGCTGCTGTATGCCATGAGAGACAGGGACATCGCAATCACTAATAGGTAACAAGTGGGGAGATGCTTCCTCCCTGCCTGCCTCTTTCTAGCCCTGGCCATATGTAATCCATACAGTGAACACAGGCTCATGAGCAATTATATTCCTGTTGGTTGTTCCTCGGAGTGTGCAGTTCGTCAGGAGCAACGTGCACATCCCTGGGGTTTTTGCAGGGATGTTCAGGAGCGTCGCTTTCAGATTTAATTCCTAGAGTGTTTCGTGGTCCACTTGTTTTCCAGGAGATAGCGTTCAGGAAAAATACTTTTTTTTTTTCAGAAGCAAAAGCAAGTTTTAAAGCAGCTCTAGGAACTTTCTGATTAGAAATAGATACACATCAGCTGCAGCAATTTAATATGGTTATTGCCTTTTTGAGACTGGTTAATTACTCTGCTCGATGCCTCAAGTCCTGTGGGCTCCTGCTGCATCCATCCTGTGCCTTTTGTTCACAGAGGTGCCTGGTAATGCAGGTCAGAGCCCACAGGTTGCTTCAGAATTACAATGAGTGTGAGTTAAGAATTAAGGACACGTGTAAATTCTTCTTGTGAGAAGACTGGAGAGGAACTGCACTGGAAAATTAATCTGTAGCTGGAAAGATGGTTCTGTAAGCTACCCTCTGTGAAGTATAAGGGTAGAAAGGCTCTACAGAGGGACCTGGATAGGCTGGATCGATGGGCCCAGGCCAACTGCAGGCATTTCAACAGAACCCAGTGTAGGGTCCTGCATTTTGGTCACAGCAACCCCATGCAGCGCTACAGACCTGGGGAAGGGTGGCTGGCAGGCTGTCTGGAGGAAAAGGACCTGGGCATTCTGATCAAGAGGCGGCTGAATATGAGCCAGCGTGTGCCCAGGGGGACAAGAAGGCCAACGGCATCCTGGCTTGTGTCAGAAATCGTGTGACCAGCAGGAGCAGGGAGGGGATTGTCCCCCTGTGCTCAGCACTGGTGAGGCCACACCTTGAGTGTTGTGTTCAGTTTGGGGCACCTCAGTATAAGAGGGATCTCGAGGTGTTGGAGCGAGTGCAGAAAAGGGCAACAAAGCTGGTGAAGGGCCTGGAGAATAGACCTTACGAGGAGCGATTGAGGGAGCTGGGACTGTTCAGTTTGAGGAAGAGGAGGCTGAGGGGGGACCTCATCACGCTCTGCAGTTACTTGGAAGGACATTGTAGAGAGGTTGGTGCTGGTCTCTTCTCACAGGTCATTAGGGACAGAACCAGGGGGAATGGGTTCAAGTGGCAACAGGGCAAGTTTAGGCTGGACATGAGGAAGAAATTCTTCACGGAAAGAGTGGTCAGACCCTGGCACAGCCTGCCCAGGGAGGGGGTTGAGTCGCCATCCCTGGGTGTGTTTAAGTGTCGCTGAGATGTGGTGTTGGGTGAGATGGTTTAGGGGTGAACTTGTAGTGTAGGGTTAAGGGTTGGACTCGATGATCCCAAGGGTCTTTTCCAACCTGAACTGTTCTGTGATTCTATGATAATCCAGCCTGTGTTACACATAGGAGAAGGATTCATCCTCTGCTTGCTCAACCACAGGCCATGTGCTTAGGCTAACAACCGGGGTGCTTGTTTGGCCTCTTAGTGATTGATAATTGGTGACTGAGGTCATTAACTTGAGTAAACGCCTGTTAAAGACTTGACAGACAGAGGGTGTTGCTTGCTGGCAACGACAGCTCGTGGTCAAAGTCATCCACGTCCCATCTCCACCTCCCTGAGCAATCTAAACTAGAAGAAGTAGGAATGACCACGTCTCTTCCGCTGTTACGTCTTCAAATCCCACAAGGGTCTATAATTTAGGGCTTAGGGAGGAAACGTGTCCTCGAGGAACCGTCTGGTACCTGTTTGCAGGTCCTAGAGCAACTAATGAGTCTGAGCATGAAACACAAAGTCTGTCCTGGAGCATGACCTGGGGTGACAGCTGTTAGGTCACAGGACCGAAGCTGCACTAAAAAAGGTAAAACCACAGTGGTGTCAACCCTGACCTATGATGAAAGTTAATTTTAAACCAGCTGTTGGCATAATTAAAGACGCTGAGGCACTCTGCTCCTCTCTTTGCAGTGAGGAAGCACCACAAAGTGTTGCCAGCGCTAACACACTGGTATAAAGTCATCATAAGGCAGCTGGTGACACTGGTTCACTTTAGTGGCCTAAACTAGCCCCAGATTCTCTCCCGGATTGGCCAAGTCTCTGTTCCTAGTAGTGGATCAGGAAAGTGAAGGGATCCAGTGGACTCTGATCCCGGGTCATGTTTGCGTGGCAGACCCTGAAACACAAACCCAGCAGGAGGGAGGGAGAAGCCCCCAGCAGAGCTGTCCCCATGGTGCCTTTGCAGTCACTTTTTAAAGTAGAACTTACTGCACTTTATTAATACTGTCTCCTGCAACTCCCGGAGCCCTTGGGGCTTTGTGCATCGTTCTGTTGGAAGCGTTCAAGATGTTAAACTCATGCATTTAATTTGTCATTGATGATTGCTCAATGATGGTTCCTCTTCTGTCCTTTTTACCAGGATCCATTACAATATTTTCTACTCCCTGTATCTGATGGAAAATGCTTCTGTACCTGTGCAGACCGTAGAAAAGGAAATACCGGTCTCATGCTGCAGACAAGACTTATGGTCCAGGTAATGCTGTCATTAAGTGATCCAAACGATGCTGAACCTTGGAGGGGAAGCAAATGTTTCATGGCGTGGGCTGATTGACAAGACTCTTGAGAGGATGAGTACAAAACCTTACTCTGCTCCTTGCCGTCTACTCCTGGAATTCTCAGAGGAAAACCGGCCTTAAATCTGTTAAAAAATGAATTATCAAGCACTGACTGAATTTAAAAATCATTATTCACTGGTGGGTCTGTGTAGCAGTGGAACACAGTTCTGTGAGAGCCTCTGAAATTTCACAGAGCCCGAATCACCTCAAAAAAAAAAACCTTCCTAAAACACTGTTCTCCTGATGGATAAGGAGCTCTGGAAGGTGAGGAGAGCGCCCGCTTTAATTTTAACAGTGTTCCTCTAAAAGCACAAGCTGCACTCAGCCAAATCAGGGCTCTGTTTACTGGTCACTTCAGCACAAATAACGAGGCCGTTCCTTTGTGAAACGCTGCTTTCTGTGCATGGGAGGAAAGGAGATACAGATTTGGCTCTTGTTTGGCTCCTGTTTGCTGGATCCTGTTGGATAACTGTTATATATACATATATATATATATATATATATATATCTGTTATAAATTAACATTGGTTGGTAGTTTGCTGCCTGGAAAAGAAGTACAATAAGGATTAAAACACTTTCCTGGGCTGTGGAGATCCAGCCTTGGTTCCCCTTCTGCTGCAGTTACCCTGGGTGGAGTCATTTCCTCTCCTTGTCCTTAACTGCAGAAGGGCGATAGTTGTGCTTTCATCCAGCACAGAGCTCTAACACAGATCAATGCCAAAAAATCGCCGATAATCTGAGGTACGACAGCAGGAGAAGTCACAACGACAACAAAAAAAATCAGTAAGGTAACCAGATATTGGGTTGCGGCGCTTCTTTTCGTTCTACCCCCTCCATTTGAAGTCTTTTCCTAAGCAGATTTTGCTTGTTTGGTAAAAAAAATGCATCACGGGGGCAGGCATCGAGCTGCCAGCTGTGAAATGTCAAGGATGCTTAAATGAGGATTTTTGCCCTTCTGCGTGGCATCGGGGAGGAAACTCTGCGAAGAGCTGCTTCACGCTGTTGGCTGATTGCAGGTTCCAGCCCTTTATGAATAAAACAATTGCACTCAAGCTGGAAGCGCTGAAAATGCCTTTTCTTAATCACAGCTCTCAGCTCCCCCCCCACCGAGAGGCAGGGATAATTGATCTCTCTTACATGCTGTGAAATCGAGGAGCAATTTAAGGTACATGCCCTCAAAAGCAACGAAACACTCCAAATTGCTCTTTATTTCCAATAAACTTAAAGAGCCAGGGTGCCAAATTCGTTTTTAAAGCACGGTGTAGGTCCTTTGAGAAGATCTCCTACGTAACCTTCCCCAAGGTTTCCTTTCTATTTTTGCTATCTCCAATTTTTTCTTACTTTCTGCTTTTCTCATTGGCCCAATAAACAAGTTGCTCTAGTGCCACCTTCCTGCTTGTGGGATGGGATCAATCGTTTGTTGGTTTCCTTCTACTGTTAGTCAGTTTGTTTGTTTTACGTGAGAAGATTTATTTTCTGAATTCCTTTCACACTTTTTTTTTTTCCCCCCCCCCCTATTTTTAGCAGCTGCCCTGAAGTAAACCTGACCCATGAACAGCAAAGGATTTTGAATCACAAAATCGAGCGCGGTCAAGTGGTGAAAATTATGGCATTTGCAGGTGAGAGCCAAAAATTACGTTGTGAGAATGAATGCACAGCCTCTAATTCTGCCTCTTTCCTCTCTGCATCTTCTGTCTGAGGAACTGTGTGGATGCCAGGGCCTTAATCAGTAGCGGTTTCTGATGTTTCTGTAAAGTCACCGTGTCCAAACGACAGAAAAAGGAACATTCATGAACTCTGAGAATTTACACGTAACCGCAACAAGGCAGGGAAGGAAGAAAGTTTGAGGAACCACTGGCAAAAAAGCGTAAAAGACTTGTAATCCTTTTTCAAACACGTGGATGAGGAAGCTTTTCAAAGCTAACCGTGGTGTAAAGGGTGCCTTAGAGCGCACAACGTGGTGGCAGGAAAGCTAAACGTGCTTCTGCTTTTGTGTTCCTCACAGAGGGTCTTGGAAAAGACCAACTTCAAGATTCTTCCTTGTAGGGGTTCTGCCAGAAGGTTGGTCTCACATTCACGTGGGAAAGGTTGCAGATGAAATGCGCTGTGTCGTTTCGTGATCTGGACTGCATCACCCGGGACATGTAAAGGAATTTAAGGGCGAAGCAGCCGTACCAGGAGCTGAGCCTGACCTCGTGCTGAAAGCTCCTCTGGCAGTGGAGTTATAGGGAGATGTTGGACCGATCCACCAGCGAACCCAACGTCTGTACTGGGTGTACTGGGTGCGCGTGGCAGGGTTTTGGTAGCAGAGGGGCTATGGGGCTGGCTTCTAGGCATTTACTGGCAACTGGGATGATGGAGGGAGTGGAGCATCTCCCTGATGAGGAAAGGCTGAGGGAGCTGGGGCTCTTTAGTTTGGAGAAGAGGAGACTGAGGGGTGACCTCATTAATGTTTACAAATATCTAAAGGGGGAGTGTCACGAGGATGGAGCCAGGCTCTTCTCGGTGACAACCACTGACAGGACAAGGGGTAATGGGCTGAAACTGGAACATAAGAGGTTCCGCTTAAACTCGAGAAGAAACTTCTTCTCAGTGAGGGTGCCGGAGCCCTGGCCCAGGCTGCCCAGGGAGGGTGTGGAGTCTCCTTCTCTGGAGACATTCCAGACCCGCCTGGACACGTTCCTGTGTAGCATTATCGAGGCGTTCCTGCTCTGGCAGGGGGATTGGACTGGATGATCTTTCGAGGTCCCTTCCAATCCCTGACATTCTGTGATTCTGTGAGAAGCTGCTAGAAGCAGCCCCTGTGTCAGGTAAAGCTGCTGGCCAAGGCTGAGCCAGCCAGCTACAATGGTAGAGCCTCTAGGATTAAATATTTGAAAAAAAGGGGGGGAAAAAAACTCAGCCATGGAAAGAGGAGTGAGAATATGCGAGAGATGCAGACACCAAGGTCCTTGAAGAAGGAGGGGCAGGAGGTGCTCCAGGTGCAGGAGCAGAGATTTCCCTGCAGTGCCTGATGAAGACCATGGTGAGACGTGGTGAAGATCCGTGGTGTGGAGCACATACCCGCCTGCAGCCCGTAGAGGACCCCACGCTGGAGCAGGTGGATGCCAGGAGGAGGCCGGGACCCCGTGGGAAGCCCGCGCTGGAGCAGGCTCCTGGCAGGACCTGTGGAGAGAGGAGCCCACATCGGACCAGGTTTGCTGGTAGGACTTGTGACCCCGCGGGGGACTCACGCTGGAGAAGTCTCCTCCTGAAGGACTGCACACCGTGAAGGCACCCATGCTGGGGCAGTTTATGAAGAACTGCGGTCTGTGGGAAGGACTCAGGTTGGAGAAGTTTGTGGAGGACTGTCTCCTTGGGAGGGACCTCATGGTGGAGAAGGGAAAGAGTGTGAGAAGGAAGAAGCAGCAGAGATAACGTGTGACCACAACCCCCATTCCTCAGGGAAGAGGCAGAGAAACCGGGAGTGAATGATTCAGAACAACAATTTTAACATTTCACTTAGCAAGAGAACCGGTACCTTCATGTATCATAGAATCATAGAATGTTAGGGATTGGAAGGGACCTCGAAAGATCATCAAGTCCAATCCCCCTGCCAGAGCAGGAATGCCTAGACTATGCTACACAGGAACGTGTCCAGGCAGGTCTTGAATGTCTCCAGAGAAGGAGACTCCACAACCTCTCTGGGCAGCCTGTTCCAGGGCTCCGTCACCCTCACTGAGAAGAAGTTTCTTCTCGAGTTTAAGCGGAACCTCTTATGTTCCAGTTTCAGCCCATTACCCCTTGTCCTATCAGTGGTTGTCACCGAGAAGAGCCTGGCTCCATCCTCGTGACACTCACCCTTGATATATTTGTAAACATTAATGAGGTCACCCCTCAGCCTCCTCTTCTCCAAACTAAAGAGCCCCAGCTCCTTCAGTCTTTTCTCATAAGGGAGATGCTCCACTCCCTTAATCATCCCAGTTGCCCTGTGCTGGACTCTCTCCAGCAGTTCCCTGTCTTTCTTGAACTGAGGGGCCCAGAACTGGACACAATATTCCAGATGGGGTCTCACCAGGGCAGAGTAGAGGGGAAGGAGAACCTCTCTCGACCTACTAACCACCCCCCTTCTAATACACCCCAGGATGCCATTGGCCTTCCTGGCCACAAGGGCACAGTGCTGGCTCATGGTCATCCTGCTGTCCACCAAGACTCCCAGGTCCCTTTCCCCTACACTACTCTCTAATAAGTCAATATATGCTCAGGCTTCCAGAGTACTGGGTGATGAAACAACTTTTTTTAAAGCTTTTAGGCTGCAGACTATAATTTTTCAAAGCCACTTTGCTCCGCAGCTTCTGCTGGTTTCAGTTGAATCATAGAATCCTAGAATGTCTTAGGTTGGAAGGGACCTCAGAGATCATCTGATCCACCCCTGCCGTGGGCAGGGACACCCTGAACCAGCCCAGGTTGCTCCAGGTTCATCCAACCTGGCCTTGAGCATCTCCAGGGAGGGGGCAGCCACAGCCTCTCTGGGCAACCTAGTCCAGAGTCTGGCCACCCTCGGGCTGAACAATTTCTTCCCAAGATCCAGCCTAAACCCCTTCTCCTCCAATTTAAACCCATTTCCCCTTGTCCTGTCGCTGGACACTCTTGTACAAAGTCCCTCCCCAGCCTCCCTGTAGGTCCCTTCAGGCACTGCAGGCAGGGATAAGGTCCCCCCGGAGTCTTCTCTTCTCCAGCTGAACACCCCCAGCTCCCTCAGCCTGTCCTCGCAGCAGAGCTGCTCCAGCCCCTGGCTCAGCTTTGTGGCCTCCTCTGGACTCGTCCCAACAGCTCCATGTCCCTCTTACAGTGGGGACACCAGCACTGGACTCGGGATTCGAGGTGGGGTCTCACCAGAGCAGAGCAAAGGGGGAGAACCCCCTCTCCTGCCCTGCTGGCCACCCTCCTCTGGATGCAGCCCAGGACAGGGTTGGCCTCTGGGCTGCAGGAGGTCCCTGCCGGCTCATGTTGAGCTTCTCATCCATCAACATCCCCAAGTCCTTCTCTTCAGGGCTACTCTCAACCCACTCTGTGCCCAGTTTGTGTTTGTGCCTGAGATTGGCCCGACCCGGGTGCGGGACTTTGCACTTTGACTTGTTGAAGCTCCTGCAGTTTTCACTGGCCCATTTCTCCAGCCTGTCAATGAATAAATCCCCATTGGCTGCAAATAATCCTGCTGTGCAGTTAGGACAGCAGGAGAGGGAAGGTAAAGCTGACAGAAGGTGTGTTAATTCATTCTTTCCTGATTCTGGATGCTTGATTTTTTTACTTTCTTGTGTTCTTCAGGTACAGGAAAGACCTCAACCTTGGTCAAGTATGCGGAGAAGTTTCCTGATCTGAATTTCCTTTACGTGACATTTAACAAAGCTGTCGTAGAGAAAGGAAAAAGCATCTTCCCCAGAAACGTTACGTGCAAGACTTTCCATTCGTTAGCATTTGGAAGCGTCGGCAGACGGTGAGTGGACATTTTGGATTTCTTCGCTAAAGACCAGTGGAGCAGGGAAAAGACAGGGCAGGAAAGTGGTTTTGAAGCAAGCCTCAAGGATTTGAAGACTCAAAAATAATGGGGGGAGGTATTTCTTTCACCTGCTTCAAACCAGACTGTGATTTCTGAATTCGTTCAGATTGTATGGGCCGGTGATTTTAGCATCGTGTGAACCTGGAGAAACAGGCTCTTTGCCCTGCTCTGGTGTAGCCTGTGCAGGGGTGAATGATGGGAATATCTCTCTGGCTCAACTTCTTGGTGGGCAGCAGGATGACCATGAGCCAGCAGTGTGCCCTTGTGGCCAGGAAGGCCAAGGGCATCCTGGGGTGTGTTAGAAGGGGAGTGGTTAGTAGGTCGAGAGAGGTTCTCCTGCCCCTCTACTCTGCCCTGGTGAGACCCCATCTGGAATATTGTGTCCAGTTCTGGGCCCCTCAGCTCCAGAGGGACAGGGAACTGCTGGAGAGAGTCCAGCCCAGGGCAACTGGGATGATGGAGGGAGTGGAGCATCTCCCTGGTGAGGAAAGGCTGAGGGAGCTGGGGCTCTTTAGTTTGGAGAAGAGGAGGCTGAGGGGTGACCTCATTAATGTTTACAAATATCTAAAGGGGGAGTGTCACGAGGATGGAGCCAGGCTCTTCTCGGTGACAACCAACGATAGGACAAGGGGTAATGGGCTGAAACTGGAACAGAAGAGGTTCCGCTTAAACTCGAGAAGAAACTTCTTCTCAGTGAGGGTGCCGGAGCCCTGGCCCAGGCTGCCCAGGGAGGGTGTGGAGTCTCCTTCTCTGGAGACATTCCAGACCCGCCTGGACACGTTCCTGTGTAGCATTATCGAGGCGTTCCTGCTCTGGCAGGGGGATTGGACTGGATGATCTTCCGAGGTCCCTTCCAATCCCTGACATTCTATGATTCTATGATTCTCGTCTATAAAATTTGTACAATGAGCAGGTTTGTGCTTCTGCCAGGGTAAATACACACAGATTTTGAAGATAGTCCATTACTAGGTCCAAGTGGGTCTATAAAACAGAGCTTCTGCAAGTGTTAGTGTGCAGCAGAAGCAAAAGCAAGTTTGCTTTCCCAGTAGGCTTTTCCTACGTGTTTCAACACGTCTCTATTTTCTTTTTCATCATCCGTGGCACAGCTTTAAAGAAAAAGGCAAGCTGAACTTCTCCAAGATGTCCGTTTACTCCATCAGTTTCCTCATCCAGAACCGCGAGGGCCAGTCTCTGTTTGTCAGAGCGAAAACAGTCTCGCAGACCCTTGAAAAGTTTTTTGCCTCGTCAGACGAAGAGATCTGTGAAGAGCACGCTCCGATTTGGTTCAAAAATACTCACGGCCAGATAAGACTTGTCAGTCCGGCAGAAAAGAGAGTGAGTATCTGACCTGAAGCGAGATTTGGGCTGTGATGTTTAGAAGGGCCTGTAGCTGTCCCACGTCTCTCATCGCACACGAGTGTTTGTGCTTCAGCTCGGAGAACTGGCTGTCAAAATATATTTGTTCCTCTGGTGACAAACCCAAAGGAATCGGGGCGTGTGTGTCCTCCCTGTTCACAAAGCTGGTTTCGAGAGAGAAGATTGTCACTGTCTCTGCTTGGTGCAGATGTTTCTTCCTGGGTGCAAAAGCCAGATCGCGTGTATTTATAGCGATGCTTTAAGCATATGAGATTACATGTAAAAATATTATTTTGTAGTCATTTTGATATGCAGAGTCAACCTCAAAATTGCTCATTTAGAGCCATTTTAGCAACACTTAAAGCAAAGAGGCCAAGAGGGCCAGTGGGATCCTAGAGGGCATCAAGAAAAGTGTCCAGCAGGGCTGGGGAGGTTCTCCTGCCCCTCTGCTCTGCCCTGGGGAGACCACCCCTGGAATCCTGGGTCCAGTTTGGGGCTCCCCAGTTCCAGAGAGACGGGGACCTACTGGAGAGAGTCCAAGGGAGAGCTCCGAGGGGGATCAAGGGACTGAACATCTCTGCTGTGAAGGGAGACTGAGAGACCTGGGGCTGTTCAGCCTTGAGAGGAGACGGCTGAGAGGGGACATTATGGACGTGTAGAGATATCTGAGGGGTGGGGGTCAAGGGGAAGGGGACAATCTCTTCTCAGTGGTGCCCAGCAACAGAACAAGGAATAATGGGTTTAAGATAGAACATGGGAAGTTCCTCCTCACCATGAGGAGAAACTTCTTGGCTGTGCGGGTGCCGGAGCCCTGGCCCAGGCTGCCCAGAGAGGGTGTGGAGTCTCCTGCTCTGGAGACTTTCCAACCCCTCCTGGACGCGTTCCTGTGTGGCTGCCCTGGGTGACCCTGCTCTGGCAGGGGGTGGCACTGGGTGATCTCCAGAGGTCCCTTCCAACCCTCAACATTCTGTGATTCTATGAAGCACTGACATTGCAAGTAACGTGGGCTGGGGTTGCGGAGAAAACGAGCCTTTCTTGCTCTGCGTTGATCGGATCCAGTCCAGCCAGCAGAAATCCAATTTGCAGCCATTATTTCTAGCAGAAAATGTATTGACAGCCTCAGTTAAAATACCTTTAGGCACCTTGCAAGCCAAAATAAACTCCAAGTCTGTGGTAATGTGCAGAAGATAGGGGTCATTGCGTTACACTCTCCTAATAGCTGAACCAAAGAAATGTTCTTTTCAGGGGGCTGTGTTTAAGGAGAAGAAGTTAACTGGTTGGTGACGCAGAAGAGAAGGAGAGAGGCTTCAGAGAAGATCTGCTTTGCCTGGGCTCTTTTTCTGCTTGCAGTGACCTAACCAGCCCCTCCTGTTTTGTCTTTCCAGATCAATGTGGAAGAGGCGAAAGAGATATGGCGCAACATGAAGAAGCTGGATGGAGACGTAGAGAGGAAATACAAGATAACCTGTGATGGTAAGAGAGTACAGATGTCAAATGCCTTCGGATAAAGAGCTGTAGGATAAAAATAAATGGATTCATCCTTCTTTCCTCTGGCTGGGTACCAGGAATAAGCACCAAAAAGTACAAAATTCCCATTCTCCTGCCACTAGCTTGCCAGAGAGCTCAAAACAGACCTGAAGGCTGAAAGTTTGTTCATTTTTCCTGTTTGGCCTCTAGAAAATGGTGGAATTATTCAGATGTGTGTGATTGGCAGCAGAATTGTAGAAATAACAGGTGAGACAGCGGGTGAGCGAGTGCTAACAGCGAGGGTTTGTTCTCCCTTTCCTCTTGCGTCTTGATCTAGCGGAGACAACATCTGGGAGCACTGTCATGCAAATGTCAAGCAAGAAGTAGAGCCAGAAACATTTTTTTTAAAAAGGGACTGGTTTTGGAGATCATGATGTTTTATGATGAGAAAAATACCGTCTCGCTGACCTGCCTTGTTCTTCCTCTCAGGATATTTGAAACTTTGGCAGCTCAGCAAGCCTCAGCTCTCGGGATACGATGCCATTTTTGTCGACGAGGCGCAGGACTGCACTCCGGGTGAGTGGTGAGAAGAGACAAAGGTGCAGCCTTCCTGAGCGCTTCCCGGAGGGGGTTGTTCATTTGCTCAGTGTGTGAGAAGTAGCACAATTTAAAAAGTAATTCTGCCCCTCAGCTGTAACATCATCACTGACCCTTTGCTTGGCCCCGGAGCCTCACAGATTCAGTAAGGCAGCTTGTAAGCAGGCTGCAGGGGTACATCTGCATCAGCTTGAGGGGGAGTTTTGGGCATCCAGAGGTGCCACCCAGACCCTTTGACTGTTGCTTTCCTGCTGACAGAGGAAAACAGAACACCAGCATAGCCAAGGACGTGGTTTATTCCAAGAGTGGTGAGATGTTAAGTGGTTCAGCTGTCAGAACAGCAGAGCTGCTCCAGCCCACCCTGGTGCTGGATGCAAGCCCTGCCCATTCTCCACCACTCTGGGGATTCCTGAGTCCCGTAGCATTCACCGGGGACGGACGCTGGGTTTGTGCTGGGCTCACAACTGTGGGATTAAGATGCCGTGCAATTGCAGTCCAGGAAAAAATACTGTCAGGCTGAAGTAGTAGGAGGATGTTCGTCGAGCTCACAGTCAACTACGCGCTTCTCTTTGCTCCTCCCCAACCTGTTGTCTCCAGCAGCCGTGTTGAGCCCATTCTAATTGCCTCAAGTCATCAGGCAAGAGATCTTGCCTCCGTACAGGCAAAAGAGAGGTTGTACAGTTCGCTCTTGGCGTATGAGCAGGCGTTCCCTTAACGCTCCGATGTTTTCCTGCAGCCATTGTGGATATCGTGCTGTCGCAGACGTGTGGCGTAATCCTTGTAGGAGACCCTCACCAGCAGATCTACACCTTCCGAGGCGCTGTCAACACCCTCTACACGGTGCCTCACACCCACGTCTACTACCTCACCCAGGTGAGATGAAGGTCTGCTGCTCTCCTTCCCTGGGCAGATCCTTAACACGGTGGGAAATGTTTCATGTCGTGTTTCAGAAGGCATCCAACAGCCAGGCTTCCGGGGTTTGTCACCGCGGAGCGTTCGCGTTGCCTGCATTAGCGGCGCGCTGTGCCGTTCGCACGCTGCGCTGCCAGAGCTCCTTTGTGGAGTGAGCCCGTCGCTCGGAAAGCCGAGTGGCTTGAGAAATGAGTACTGGGGGTAGAAACCTTAGTGTAGGGTGTATTTCAAGGAGATCCCCTCTTTTCTGGATTAGTTCTCTGCTCCAGCTGAGTGAGCAGGGGCAGAATTCCTCCTCGCGCATGTTGCCAGTCAGTTCCAGTAGCGAGTCCTGTGCTGAGAGATGAAGGAGTTAGGAGCAAGGAGATGAATTTTTATTCTGGCGGTGACCTCCTTGAAATAAAACCTCATTGATTAGTGAGGATGTACTTGCTGGCTGTACACACGACCTGTTTTTCTGGCTCTGTATAAACTTCAGCATTGCCACCTCTGTCCCACCAGCATCCCTTTATCCCTGATATCTCCTGCCCTGTTTGTGTGCCAAGGGTGTAATGTTCATGAGGAGCTTCAGCTGGTCTGAACTTGCCCTGAAAGAGTGTCTGGGCTACCTAACCTGCTGCTGTGCCAACAGAAAGCTCACCCTGATGACTTTTTTTTGGCCTGATTAGGCACACGGCTAAACATTTCTCATAGCTAGTAGAAGAGAGGACCTGTCCCTTTGGGAATTTTGAGGTTTTTCGAGTAACGAGGTTTTCTGCTTCTCTCTGCTGGTAGAGGCATCGTGCTCAGCCGAGAACTGGTGGGTTTTAATCACGGTGTTAGCAAATCTTCATCAGGGCTTTGACCTCACGACGTTTTGACTCCAGATTTACAAGTTAGGAAACCATAAGGAGCAACCCCCAGCCCTGCTCTCCTGCCTCAGCCTATTGCCTCTCCAGCAGCCCAGCAAAGCAAGGGGCCTGGCTCTTTTCTCACCACTCCTAGTCCCTGCCCTGCTTGCAGGACAGCTGTGCCGTGTCGCATTAACTTCTTGGGGAACAAGTCTTGGTCGTGGCAGCCGTTGAGGCAGAAAGGCTGGAATCCACGTTTTGCCCTGTACGGCAGCCCCATCTCACAGCACGGTCCCTGTCGCCTCGGGTGTAAGAGTGACCAGGATTTCTAGGAACAGTTTGGAGGCATTTGGGTACTTTTTCTAAGAGAAATGATGTCCAAAAGATTGGTGGGAGTTGTTGAGTTCCATATATAGCAATACTTTCATAGGTTCTAACAAGTTCTTCTTCTTTTCCTGCCGTTTCCTTCATTTTTTTTCCCTGTAGAGTTTCAGATTTGGCCCTGAAATAGCTTACGTTGGAGCGACCATTCTGGATGTCTGCAAGAGGATCAGGAATAAGACCTTAGTGGGTGGAAACCAAAAGGGTAAGTCGTGTCGGTGCGTCTGGCAGCTCGGTGACTGGGAGTTACAGAGCTCCTGCATAATAAACAAAATCCCGGTTTATGAAGATCTTTGGATTTAGAGATTGGCTTTCCCAGTGCTCTGGCTAAACTGGGACTTTCTTCGTGCAGGTGATGTGAGAGGCAGCATGGGAGGGACGATAGCGATCTTATCGCGAAGCAATTTCAACGTGTTCGAGGACGCCGTGAAACTCACTGGAAGAGCGAGACCCATTAAAATACACGTGATTGGGGTAAGGGGAGATTGCCAACGTGTCTTTGACGTCCCCGAGCCAGTCAGCGCTTGAAGCAGCGACACGTGTGGCTTGAAATAGGTGCTGTCTGCAGCACCCGGCTTTAAAACTAATATTCCAGGAGAGTAGCAGCAATCTGTCGTGGCTGGGGAAGAGTATTTGCAAGTATTTGCGCTGGATGGAGTGCCGCCAGCTGCCTTCGCCAGCAGTGGCACAGTGTCCCTGCCTTAGGGAAATCAAAATCAGCTTGAATTTGCAAGCTCAGTCTAAAAAGCAGCGAAAGGCAGTTGGCTGTGCCCCGAGAGAATGAATGTTTTTCAAACTTTTTTGAGATGTTAAGGCAGTGGTTGAGGCTGAAGGTGGCCTTTGGGCTTCTGGATGTCACAGAGGGCTGTGCTGGGCTCATTTCTGATTTCCAGCCCTGCGATAATCTGGTGCCTCTCTCAATACATGCAAGGAAAGTTGGTGCACTAGCCTTTTTTGTCAGGGATTTGCAGCAATCCTGAAGGTTAACCCCTCGAGGCAGCAGCAGTTCTGAGGTTTGCACTGAGTTTTCATTTGCAGAGAAGCACCCACGTATCTGAGGAAGGAGAGTGGGCGTGTGTGCACGCCTGCAGAAATTCCCAGGCAAGGAAAGTTGGTGCACCAGCCTTTTTTTGAGAGGTTTGCAGCAATCCTGAAGGTTAACTCTTCAAGGGAGCAGCAGTTCTGAGGTTTGCACTGAGTTTTCATTTGCAGAGAAGCACCCACGTATCTGAGGAAGGAGAGTGGGCGTGTGTGGACGCCTGCAGAAGTTCCCAGGCTTGGATTGCGGGGAGGTTTTGATAAGCCTCCACCTTCCAGCCTCAGAAGAACCGTAGCTCTTCAAACTCTGAGTCGTCGATACCTGTGATTTAATTTCAGATCTTGTTCTGCACCCAGCAAATGTAAAAGCTCAAAGAGAAGGAAGGGTTGTCCTAGCGCTGAATATGTTTGAGGATGGTCTTCTGAATTTTAGGCTGATATTTTAAGTTCTGAATCTTTTTCTCACCGGAAGGCTGCGTATCACGAGGCAGTGAGCGTTCAAACTGGCTGCCCAACGTAGAGATCCTCATCTGCTTTGGCAGTTTGGAGTAAGTCTAAATGCAGCCTGATGCTTCTTTCGATGGAGCAGGACAAACCAGGAACCACTGGGCCCTGCCAGCTTTTCGAGAAACTCGAGGCAGCGCCTTTACTCCTGTACGTTAAAATAAATTCTCATTCGTTTTAGGGGCTCGCCCGTTTTGGCCTGAGCAAGATTTATGACCTTTGGAAACTCAGTCTGCCCGCGGATGAACGGAAAAAAGGTGAGTGCAACCATCCTCACCCTTCTTGCCGTGCGTCATCCTCCCCACGACCCAGAGGGTTTAGTTTTTGCTGCGGTGATGGAAAACAACACGCGTCTTGGTGGTTTATTTTACATTTCCTTACGCAGTTACCTGTTGAAAACTGACTTCTCAATGGCAGCATCCTGAGCTTTGCTGTTTTGGCTGCTTTGGTGGCTGGTGTTAGTACCAGAAATGCCAAAATTGTGGGACCCGTGTCATGCATGACCCAGCTTTCCTCTGTTATGCTTTATCTTGAGCACAAGAGCCCAGTAAACTCATAGATTGGGATTTTTTCTTTCCCTTCTGTTTTCTCCTTTGACGTCATTGTTCACTCGTCTTAAGCTTTTCCTGGTTTGGTTTGGTTTGTTTTTTAAACCTTGTGTATTAAATCCTCTCTCACATGCTTTCTTTTTACTGGTGGATATGAGTGAAGAAAAAAGTCATTTAAAACATCTTGGCAGCAGCTGGCAAGTATTGTTATATAAGAAGAGAAACAAAAGGCTTCCTGAACTGCTTCAAGTGATTGATTATCTGGGTGTTGTTACCAGTTTTTTGGAAAGTGAGCTTCCAGGAAAACTCCTTGCCCTCTGAGGAAAAAGAGAGAATAATGCAGGTTGGAAAGGCCCTGGGGCTGCCTCTGCCCTGAGCTCCTGCTCCAGCAGCTCTGAAGTCACATCAGAGTCTTTTCAGATTGCTCAGGGTCTTTCCCTTTCGGTTTCCAAATATCTCTGGGGACGAAGGTTGTGCAAATTTTGTAGGACACGTGCAGGAGAAACGAGTGAGCGTGGTGAATGCTTGCCAGCTGCTCTCTCCCTGAGCTCCCTGAACTTCCACACCCTTTGTAGTGCCCCAGCGCTCCGTCTCAAAGCGATGCTCTTTTGTGAGACTACGCGCTCTGCTGAGAGCCTCGAGTTTTGAAGGTGTTTCGTGTCAGTAGAGAGAAAAGCCTAAAAGAGAAAAGCCTGGACAGGCTGGAGGGCTGGGCGGGGAGAAATCTTATGAAGTTCAACCAGGGCAAGTGCAGAGTTTTGCACTTGGGAAAGAACAACCCCATGTGCCAGCACAGGCTGGGGACTGCCCTGCTGGAGAGCAGCGCAGGGGAAAGGGACCTGGGGGTGCTGGTGGGCAGCAGGATGGCCATGAGCCAGCAGTGTGCCCTCGTGGGCAAGAAGGCCAAGGGCATCCTGGGGTGTGTGAGAAGGGGAGTAGCCAGTAGGTGGAGAGAGGTCCTCCTGCCCCTCTGCTCTGCCCTGGTGAGGCCCCATCTGGAATATTGTGTCCAGTTCTGGGCCCCTCAGCTCCAGAGAGACAGGGAACTGCTGGAGAGAGTCCAGCGCAGCCACAGGGATGATGGAGGGAGTGGAGCATCTCCCTGGTGAGGAAAGGCTGAGGGAGCTGGGGCTCTTTAGCTTGGAGAAGAGGAGCCTGAGGGGTGACCTCATTCATGGTTACAAATATCTAAAGGGGGAGTGTCAGGAGAACGGAGCCAGGCTCTTTTCAGTGATGTCCACTGACAGGACAAGGGGCAACGGGTGGAAGCTGGAACACAGGAGGTTCCATAAAAATATGAGAAAAAACTTCTTCTCAGTGAGGGTGCCGGAGCCCTGGCCCAGGCTGCCCAGGGAGGCTGTGGAGTCTCCTTCTCTGGAGACTTTCAAACCCCGCCTGGACGCGTTCCTGTGCGCTCTGCTGTAGGTGATCCTGCTCTGGCAGGGGGTTGGACTGGATGATCTTTGAGGTCCCTTCCAACCTCTAACATTCTGTGATTCTGTGATAAGGCACCCGTCACAGAGCGAGGACGTCCCAAGCCTCTGCATCCCACTGCCCCACCCTTCCCCTCCCTAATACTCTGAAATTTGCTTAGAATGAAGAAATGCCATTATGTGCGGCCGTCGAATAAACTCGTGTCATCTGCTGCTTTCTTTTTCAGCAAACCTCGTTATCAATGACTCCTTCCTCAGAAAATGGGAAGAAACCCAGGGCTACTTTGGTTTAAAGGAATACGTGGAGCGCATCGATGACAAAGAGCTGGAAGTGAAGATTGCGATCGTGGAGAAGCACAAAGAGCGGATCCCTGAGCTGGTGCAGAAGATTGAGAGCAGCCACGTGTCACGAGAAGACCTGGCAGGTAAAGTTAAGCTGTGTCTTTGATAGAGGAGCTAATTCAGGTCTGTTTGTCAATCCAGCTTCAGGGGTGAATCCACCTTGTTCTGCCAAATGGCTAAGTTTGGAGCGAGTCGATCTTTTGGAGGGAAAGGGAGTTGAAAAGCAGCTTTTGGGGTGTATGTGGAGTTCAGTGCATCAAATCTGCCACCAGAAGATCGTTTAATGTGACTTTGCTAGAGGGAAATAAACCTTCAGACAGTGTTTCCTACAGTTGGAAAGCCTGAGGACTTTATCCTGCTTTTTGGGGATTCCCACAGGAGTTGCCCTGCAGCTTGCTGACTAAAATTTGGGGAGGGGACAAAGCAATTGAGTGAAATAATCACCAAATAAAGAGCGTTCCTGTGTGGGAGTTGGGGCTCAGGCATTTTTCTTCAGTGACAAGTTGGCTTCAGCAGCCCGGATTCCTGGTAGAGTTGCTTTTCTTCTGATTCGTGTTTGGGGAGAAACGCAATCAGAATGAAATCGGAACTCGCAGTGAAATGATTTCATTGGGCTCAGCACGTTGTGAAATTAAAAATTACCTTTATCGCTGCAATGTCTCATCTTTTTTTTTTTTTTTTTTTTCCCCTTCTCGTTGCCGACGTGCGCTGGTTACAGATTACCTCGTAGGTACCGTCCACCAAGCCAAAGGGCTAGAGTTTGACACGGTGCTGATTGCAGATGACTTTGCCAAAGTACCATGTCCCAGGGGCAGTTCCCAGAGAAGAGCTAACTTCAGTATCGGTAAGGGAACGGCTGCGCGTGGTGCCCGTCCTGATCCCAAAGTGGGAAAGCGAAGCTCGTCCTGCGAGCTCGTGCTTCTTGGTCGTGCCAAGTGCCACCGGCTGCCCAAGTCATTATTGATCTTGTAGTTGCCTTCACAGCGAGGTCGGGGCAGGGGAATATTCCTGCGGTCGAGCTCGTTGCTGTCTAGCAAAAGAGAAAGACCAACTCCACACTTGGGAAAGACACTGCTTTGGTGCCCCAGTTCACTCTTTGGGAGAGCTGGTCTTTCCCCAGCGAGCTTGCAGAGTGAATCTAGAGACTGGGAAACTCCTCCAGTGCTGAATCTGTGCCTGGGAGGTGTGAAAACACGTGGCAGTGAGCTGTTTCTGCCTTTCGCACGGAATCACGGAGTGTTCGGGCTTGGAAGGGACCTGAAAAGATCATCTAGTCCAACCCCTTGCCAGAGCAGGATCACCCAGAGCAGGTCACGCAGGAACGCGTCCAGGCAGGTTTTGAATGTTTCCACAGGAGGAGACTCCACACCCTCTCTGGGAGGAACGTGGAAGGAAGTGGGAGCTCTTGGTGGTGGCAGGAACCGCACAGCGAATGCAGGAGGGTGCTGCTCTGCACGTTCCTGCTCTTGCAGAACAGCGCTGAGTGTCCTTCCAGAAGTACAAGTTGAAGTACTGGAAGAATGGCAGAGCCGTCCATTCTTGTTCTGTAAAGCTATTGATGATCTTTCCTCCAGGCACGGAGCCTGAGGACGAATGGAACCTGCTCTATGTCGCAGTGACACGCGCCAAGAAGCATTTGCTACTGTCAAAGTCTCTGGAAGACCTTTTGGTGTTGGCTGGGGTGAGTGAAACTTTGCCAAGGTAAACAAATCCTCGAGCAGGGCAATTTAGGGCCCCCCATACCTGCACTTCGTCACGGGCTGCGACAAAACAAGTCATCGTCACGCACAGTCTGGCTGTGCAGCCCTGCCTGTGAGCCACAACGGTTCCTCAGCTGGTGTGGGAGTGCTCCAGAGGCAGAGCGGGCGATGGCCGGGGAGGGCAAACTCCAGGCACGCAGTTGTCTCGTTAGCATTTGGAGTCTCAGCGCAGCTCTGCGAAGTGATGACATCTCAGTCGGGATGAGCTGCTGCCAGGTGCCCAGAGAGGCAGCACCCTCATAAAAGTCAAGAGAGGTTCTCCTTCCCCTCTACTCTGCCCTGGTGAGACCCCATCTGGAATATTGTGTCCAGTTCTGGGCCCCTCAGCTCCAGAGAGACAGGGAACTGCTGGAGAGAGTCCAGCACAGGGCAACTGGGATGATGGAGGGAGTGGAGCATCTCCCTGGTGAGGAAAGGCTGAGGGAGCTGGGGCTCTTTAGCTTGGAGAAGAGGAGCCTGAGGGGTGACCTCATTCATGTTTATAAAATATGTCAAGGGTGAGTGTCAGGAGGATGGAGCCAGGCTCTTCTCGGTGACACCCAATGACAGGACAAGGGGTAATGGGCTGAAACTGGAACACAAGAGGTTCCGCTTAAACTGGAGAAGAAACTTCTTCTCAGTGAGGGTGCCGGAGCCCTGGCCCAGGCTGCCCAGGGAGGGTGTGGAGTCTCCTTCTCTGGAGACATTCCAGACCCGCCTGGACACGTTCCTGTGTAGCATTATCGAGGCGTTCCTGCTCTGGCAGGGGGATTGGACTGGATGATCTTTCGAGGTCCCTTCCAATCCCTAACATTCTATGATTCTATGATTCTATGAAAATCTGCTCATCTCTGTTTATTATGTTTGGAGAGGGGGGACGTGTGGTAGAGAAGTATAAAATATGATTATTGTAAGATTCACTCTGATCCTGAGATTTGTCCTGAGCGTGGACTATACCCTGGCTTGTGCTGGCATAGACCAGAGTAGCCGAGATCCCTCTTTTCCATTCGTTCACGCTGCTCTGCACTGGGATTTCAGTAGCAAAACACCAGGTTACAGCTGTTTTTTATTCCACAGTCCTTGCACTCAGGTGTTGTCTTCCACAGATACTGACTTCTTGTCTCAGTGCGAGCACATACAGTCCCTATTCTCTGTCTGCAGTCGTTGCCAGCTCTTACTTCACTTCCTTCCTCAGCAGCTGCTGCTGGCTTCTGCTTGGTTTTTGTTGTCACCAGAGGTTTGGGGTTTTTCATGGATTTTTTTCATTTGTGATGTTCTTAATGAGAACAAACATAATTTTGCAAGTCACTTCCCAAGGAGTTAAAAAAATGTGAAGCAACCTCTTTCAGTATCTCAGCTTAACAACCGTTGTTCCCTTTTTTTTTTCCCCCCCTTGTTTCTTAGGAGCATTTCCTTCGGGTAGAGCTGATGACCGAGGCTGTGAAGAACGAGACCACCCTCACTTGTTCTGTACCACAGTGTACGAAAACTCTGCAGTCCAGCTCCAGGCTGGTGGTGAAGAAGCTCCCTTTGACTCATGTACGTCCCCTCTCTGAGCTCTTGAGATGATGTTTCTGAATCAGGAGTCTTCACGGGTCGCCGACAGGGCAGCTGTGGCCATGCCGAGCTGTTGCACCGGGGAGGCGTGACCTCTGTGCTAAGCTTCGGTGGAAGCGAGCAGGGAACGTCCCGTAGCTGGATCTCGTGCCCACAGCTCCCCAGCCCTTTGTTTCTGCTCACAACCCTGATTCGTAACTGGGGGTGACTGGGTGTTGCAGTTCCCACAGACCCGCTCAAGGCTTAACCTCTCCTCTGAGACTAATCGTGGTCTCGGGTGGGCCCGGTTTGGGGGTTTTGTGTCAGATCCCAGATCTCGCTCTCGGAGCCCCTGCCGAGGCCACAGGTCAGCAGAGCACCCCTCGCCCCAGTGACAGTCTGACATTTGGGTCCATTTTTGGCTGTGATCCCGCCTTCTGGCTCTGGGAGGGTGCCGTGAAGGCCACGCTCCCTTAGCGAGCGTGTGGGAAGTCGGTGGAGCTCCACGTCCAGGATGAGAGAGAGCAGGTGGCTCCAAACCATCAGCAAGGACCACAAGCACTAAGAAAGGCAAAGCCTTGTCCTTCAGCAGCTGTTAAACAACCAGTTCCACACGGGACTTCCTTGCAGGAGATGCTTTGGGTGCATCGTTGTTCTCTTCCCTGGCTGGGAGGGAGGTTGGAAGCAAGAGGTTATAGAATCCTGGAGTGTCTCTCATTGGAAGGGACCTCAGAGATAATCTGCTCCACCCCTGCCATGGGCAGGGACGCCCTGAACCAGCCCAGGTTGCTCCAGGTTCATCCAACCTGGCCTTGAGCATCTCCAGGGAGGGGGCAGCCACAGCCTCTCCGGGCAACCTAGTCCAGAGTCTGGCCACCCTTGCACTGAGCAATTTCTTCCCAAGATCCAGCCTAAACCCCTTCTCCTTCGTTTTAAATCCGTTTCCCCATTTCCAGCCTTGGGGGCCGTGTTCCTCCAGCCTGCCTCTTCTCTCACATCTCCTCTCTTTCCCCCTGCAGAGCAATGGCACCAGGGACGCGGGTGGCTACCTTTGCCACGACTGCACGCGGCAGCGCTTCGGCCCTCTCACGCCGCTCACGTTTGTCCCAGTGCTCCAGGAACAGCCCGGCCAGCTCTGAGGAAGGTCTCCAGCTCCCCAGAGCCTTGGCTGCAGCCCCGAGCGTGGCACGAGTCCAGTTGTCACGCGCCAGCTCCAAAATCGTTTGGACGCTGGAGCGAGGCTTTTGGACCAACTCCAGGAGGAACCCTCCCAGGCTCTCTGCAAGGACGTGTGTGATGTTTTCTCCACCTGCCTCGCTCTCCAGGAGCTGGTCAGCGTGGCCTGCACTGCATCACTGCACAGAAGAATATGCACTATGTAAACTCTGTCAGACAAGACAGCTTTTTTTTTTTAATTAATCTTGAGCATTACCCCTCCACTACCTCTGTCAGTGGGAAATCACCTCCAGCAACCGAACTGCTCTATCATGCCATGACTCAGTGAAATCCCTCCCACTGGAAGAAAATACAACACTGGAAAGTACCCAGAGAAACACTTTCTTTCTAGGAAATGAACTTTCCACTACCAGCTCTGAGAGTAAGTCATTAATGTTTCCCAGCTGAATTATTTTCTCTATTTGCACCCCAGGGGTTTCCCCGGACTCTGTTTCCCTTCTCCCTGCAACAAGCCATAAGGGAAGAAGAGAGCGACAGGTTTCAGTCTAACTCAGAGACAAACCGGAGAATGTTTTTAATCCTGAAATTAAATTTGCGCACACAAAAAAAAAACCAACCACCAGCCTTAATGCTCTCTTTTTTTTTTTCCTCTTCTGTTCTGTTAAGAAGTCATCTTGGGTCGCGTTTATTTCCCAGCCATCATGGTAGCATGGTGCTTTTGGAAAAAGAGCGGTGATTTACAGTCTCCATTTGAAGATAACCGTGGCTCCGTTGTACCCGAGCCTGTGCCGCTTGGAGATCAAAAGTGAAATCAAAATTGATTTGGCATTATCAAAAGTCATCTGATAACCAGCAAGCCAGCCTTCATAACCAAAACCAGCTGAACCATGGATTGCAGGTCCAGCAAAATCGAAGTCAATGTCACAACCCAGGTTTAGGCATTCACGTTTATAAGCTGACTTAATTTTACCACTTTTCTTTCCTGTATTTGGTGAAAAAGTTGTATCAAATGTCAACTTCAAGCCTTTGGCAATCTGATCTTCACTTGCAATTCCTGTTCCCAGAGTGTTATCTGTTTCAGGAGCTTGGATACGCGCCCGGAGCGGTGAGCTCTGCCTGCTGGAAGGCAGGTCGTGTGTCCTGTTGATTTGCACAATTATTCACGGAATAGCAGCAGCCTCAGCACCTTTCCTTTCGCTTTCGAAGCGCCGACTCCAGAAAGGCTTCCCCTGTTCTGCTCTCACCTGAACGCGGGCAGGACCTCACCCAAGACTCGGATGTAACCACAAAGCTTGGCAGATGAATTCTGAAAACCCTTCTGCCACCCGGCTGAGCCAAAGGAGCGATGGCACCGCTCCACCGTCGCCCTTTGCCTCTAGACCATGGTCCTTCCAGTAGCCAGCGAGGTCGACTTTGCCCCAACCCAGCTCCCATCCATCCCTGCTGCCCTCCCCAGCATCCCGGCTGCTGAGACACCCAACGGGACAAAACCTCAACTGCTGCATCCGCAGTATTTTACACACAGTACATACACATTTATACAATAAACGGCATCAGACTAAAGCTGCCCGTTGTGGAGCAAGGGAGGAGACGAGTGGACAACAACTGATGATGGATGAAGGAAAAACAGGACAAGGAAACTATTTCCTGGGTCTTGTTACTGCCTTGAGGCCATGATAGTGTCTATAATGAAATCCCTCCTGCTTGTGGTCCCCTGCGAGCGGCCGGAGCCAGCGGGCGCCCGAGGTCGACGCCGAAAGTGGCTCCGAAGGATCCCTGAGCTGTAGGTGAGGGCCGACTCCTCGCCGTGGTTGCGGGTTCACCGAGGAATGGCTGAAAAAGGGCAGGGAAGGGGTGAGGACACAGAGGAGGGATCCCTCTCTCTCTGTCGGCCACCAGCAGCGCCGCTTTCTGGGGTTTGGGGAAATTTGGGGGTGAAGCAGCTCTAGGGAAGGGGCTGATGTCCAGCTTTCCCAACCCCACCTTCACCCCCAGCACCTAATCCCTGTCCCCTGGCACCCCAAACGCCCTCCTCTGGGGCACGCAGCCCCCAAACTAGCTCCCCCACCGACCCCCAGCACCTGCAAGGCCACCTCCTCTGAATTCCTGACGCAGGACGCCCACCCTCGCACCTTTGGGCGCCGGAGCGGTCTCCTCCATGGGAGTCACTCGTTCAGGCTCGGAAGAGCAGCCGCGCATCCCCGGGGCGAGAACGTTCCGCACGGGGGCGGGGCGGCTGGGGACCGGGACGTGCTCTGCCACGCGCCGGGAAGCATCCTCCTCTTCACGCGAGCCCCGAGCATCCTCCGGGCTGGCGGGCGCACCGAGTTGCCTGGCGGTCGGGCGCTCAGCCCGTGGGGAAGACGTCGGGCGACAACATCTCGTTCTCAGGGGCGAGAGCCGCCATGGGGAGGGCCGGCACCTCGTAGCCCCGCGCCGCGCGCCTGCGGAAAGGAGGGGAGGGTCGCCGGCGCGCCGAGGGCTCTCCCCGCGTTTCGGGAAAGCGCAGAGGCCAAGGGCAGCTCATCGCCGGGATGGAAAGACCTCGCGGGGCTTTCGGCACACTCACGTTTTTATCCTCCAGCAGCAACAGGCCACGACGCCGGCGAGCACCAGCACTGGGAGCCCTGCGGGAAGCACGCGGCGGCCGATGAAGCATCTTCTGACTTGTGGCTCCAGCCCAAAGAAAACGGTTCCCCAAAGAGCCAGAAATGCTTTGTGCGCGTTCACAAAGTGCCGTCCCCACCGCAGGGAGAAATCTGGGTGCTCCATCCTCCCCCACCTTGCAGGTACCGCCCTCGCCCGCAGCACACACCTACCCCCCAGTCCTGAGCAGGGATTTTAAGCTAAAAACTGAAGAAAATAAACCCTCTGTTGCCAAAATAAGCCTTTCACCCAGCTTACCAATGGAAGAGGCCAGGGTCTGGATGGACACTGGAAAGGAAAAGGAGATTTTTTTGAGCTGCAAAGCCAGGAAAAGGTGGGAGGGGATGCTGGGGGAAGCCTCATGAAAAAAAGGAGATTGGAGAAAAGGGGAAACATGCACTGAGGCAGTAAAAGAGCCTTTGCTGGTGGAAACCAGCCTCGTCGGTGGGTTGTCTCCCCTAGAGAGGTGGTCTGACCTGCGGCATGGTCGGTGGGGGCTGTGGGCGGCGGGGTTGGCTCCAGAGATGTCCCTGGGGCTGTCCCCTCTCCCGGTGTGGATGGTTCCCGTGGGGAGGGCATCTCTGGCACCACGGGCATCCCCGGTGACAGCCCGTCAGTCGCTGGCGACTTGGGTGACTGGTCAGCAGCTCCTGGCAGCCCAGGCGAAGAGGAGCTGGACTCTGGGCTAGCGTCGGTGGTTCCTGCTTGGGAAAATGGTGTAAAACCTTGTACTTTAAGGTTGCCATCAGGCAGTGATATTATTTCAGAGCTCAGTCCCATGCCTGCTTCAGGCAGGTAGTTGCCAGGACCATACAGCCCATCTGGCAGCTACCAAAATTAAATTAATTAGGTCACGCCATCGAAAAACTTGGCTTCTCACACCATGGTGGTTGTGGTTTTGTCACGGCGGCCCCAAATCCACCCCCATGGGCTGCGCTTGCCCCTTCCTCACCCCTCTGGGTCGTCCAGTCGGTGCGTGAAGTGGTCGGGAGCTCAGGGCTGGTGGGTTGCGAACGCAGAGCCGGGTCCCCTTCGGGAAAACACAACACAGGGTTAGATGTCAAGAAGTTCTTTACAATGAGGGTGGTGAAACACCGGCACAGGTTGCCCAGAGAGGTGGTGGAGGCCCCATTGCTGGAGACATCCAAGGTCAGGCTGGATGGGGCTCTGAGCAACCTCATCTGGTTAAAGATGTTGGTTGGACCAGATGGCCTTGAAAGGCCCCTTCCAACCCAACGCATTCTTTGATTCTACGGAGACAGCGCCAACAGCAGCACCCACACCACCCTACGTCCTCCTCCACCACGCCGGTGACAGAGGTGTCCCCCTTCCCTGGTCCCCATCGCACCCCGGCTGCTGGGCGAGGGCTTACGGATGCATTGCAGCGTGGTGGGCGTCCAGTCGGGCTCGGCGGAGCCGTCACGGAGGACGCACTGGATGAGGCTGGAGGTGCCGGCTTTGCGCTTGTAGCCCGGGTTGCAGGTGTAGCGCAGGCGGGTGTTGAGGAACGTGCCGTTGCCCACGTCGATGCGCGCGTTGGCCACGTCCTTGGGGCGGCTGCATCGTGCTGCAGGAGGTTGGGAAAAAAAAAAGGAGATGGAGAACATGACAGGGAGATCAGGCACCTTCTGGCGCCGGCTCGTGGGGCTGAACGGCACCCAACGGGGGTCAAATCCTGCCTGGGGGTGGGGATGGGAAATCAGTGCTGGGAGAGCCTCACCCAGGGTGCAGAAAGACGGCGGTGAGATATCTGTGCCTGGGCACAGGGAGTGGGGAAAGCTCCATTTGTAGCGTGTTCATGACTGCTTGTTAACAGCTCAAAGCCTTTTGGCAGAAATTCATTCCCCTTGCAGTGACCATTCCGGGCCAGCAGCCCCAGCTGCTGCGTTTCAGTTTTGCTCAATGCCTGTTTCTTGGCTCTTTTAGCAACTGAACATGAAAAATTGCAGGCGCTGTGGGAGTCCTCAGGCCACTTCCCAGGGTTTTTTTAACCCACCAGAGGCCACAGCCCCAGAGGCAGCTGAAATTAAAGCACCACGTGGCCGGGCAATGGGGCAGTGATGAGCTACGAATTCTCTTTTTTCTTATGCCCGGAAGTGTCCGTCTTTCCCTTTTGGTCTTGGTCTGAGGTTGGTTTCACAAGAGGGTGTAACAATTTCATTTCTTTCCTCTGGTGCAATGGAGAAAGTTCCCTGGCTGCCGCGAGACCGCGCCTGCGCCTGGACCCTGCCACAGCGTGGGAACAGCTCAGCCATGAGCCCCGGCCACCACCAGCTCCTGTCCCCCAAGGAGCACTCACATGGAATCACAGCATGTTGGGGGTTGGAAGGGACCTCTAGAGATCACCCAGTGCCACCCCCTGCCAGAGCAGGGTCACCCAGGGCAGCCACACAGGAACGCGTCCAGGCGGGTTGGAAAGTCTCCAGAGCAGGAGACTCCACACCCTCTCTGGGCAGCCTGGGACAGGGCTCCGGCACCCGCACAGGGAAGAAGTTTCACTTCATGGTGAGGTGGAACTTCCTGTGCTCCAGCTTGTACCCATTGCCCCTTGTCCTGTCACTGGACATCCCTGAGCAGAGCCTGGCTCCATCCTCCTGACACTCACTCTTTGCGTATTTATAACCATGACTGAGGTCACCCCTCAGTCTCCTCCAAGCTAAAGAGCCCCAGCTCCTTCAGCCTTTCCTCACCAGGGAGATGCTCCACTCCCTCCATCATCCCTGGGGCTGCGCTGGACTCTCTCCAGCAGTTCCCTGTCTCTCTGGAGTTGAGGGGCCCAGAACTGGACACAAGATTCCAGATGTGGCCTCACCAGGGCAGAGCAGAGGGGCAGGAGGACCTCTCTTGACCTACTGGCTACTCCCCTTCTCACACACCCCAGGATGCCCTTGGCCTTCTTGCCCACAAGGGCACACTGCTGGCTCATGGCCATCCTGCTGCCCACCAGCACCCCCAGGTCCCTTTCCCCTGCGCTGCTCTCCAACACATCAGTCCCCAGCCTGTACTGGTACAGTCCGCTCCTGCAGAGAGCTGATGCTCCGGCACTGGGATGGAGAGACGCACGGCGAGGACAAAGCCATATACAACTGGGACGGAGTGGTCCACAGCTGGGATGGAGCGACGCACGGCTGGGATGTGATGATCCACAGCACGGCTGGAGTCATGCCCAGCTGGGAACGGAGCGACGCCACGCTGGGATTAAGCTCATTTGGTACGAAGGGATGCGTGGTTGGGCTGGGATGAGGAGCAGGATGGTGATGGGAGCACAGCTGGGACGGGAGCGTGATGGCGGCGAGGACAGGACAACAGGGATGGGACCGTGCCGGTGACGGGGACCTGGAGCACGATGGCGGCGGGGACGGGAGCGTGATGGAGATGGGAGGATGTTGGCGGTAGGGCCAGGAACACAACCCGCTCCCTCAGGCACCCGAAATAGCTGGAAATAAAAAACTCCTTTGCCTTAAAACTCTCGGTTTGTTACGTATTCCCAGAACATCCTGGGCGGTTGATCTGCTCCGTTTCGGTGCTCAGGTAGGTCCGTGCAACCTCCCCGGCACAGGGACAACCTGAAGTGCCCAGAGGGCGGGAGCAGTCAAACGTGTGCCGACACGTCAGTTCTCAGCCTCTTTTCAAGGCAGGGGTGAAACTTTTCGAGGAAAAGCCTTGGGGCACTTCACAACATCCTTGGACGTTGCCAGACCTCAAACTGTGCCAGGGAATGAATGAAAAGCCCTTCCAGTGCCAAGACAACCTGCAGCCACCGCTGTACTGGGTTTTCCTGGCTGGATTTCGGTGGTGGCGGCGGGGCTGTAGGGGTGGCTTCTGCAAGAAGCTGGTAGAAGTTTCCCCTAAGTGTGATGGAGCCGATGCCAGCCGGCTCCAAAGAGGGACCCGCCGCTGGCCGAGGCTGAGCCTGGCAGTGACGACAGGATAGGAACCCCCCCTGTGAAACCAGATTTAAGAAGCAGGGAAAAGAGAACTGCGGCACCCAGCAACTGGCAGAGAGACGGAGGAGTGAGAATACGTGCAGACACCAGGGTCAGTGAAGAGGAGGAGGATGAGCTCCAGGCGCCGGAGCAGAGAGTCCCCCGGCCGTGACGAAGCCCGTGGTGAGGCAGGCTGTGCCCCCACAGCCCCTGGGGGTGACGGGGGGCAGAGTCCACCTGCAGCCCGGGGGGGACCCCAGACCAGAGCGGGTGGGTGCCCGAAGGGGGCTGTGACCCCGTGGGAAGCCCGGCTGGAGCAGGTGGCTGCCGGAGCCTGGAGCCCGCGGAGAGAGAGAAGCCCACGCCGGAGCGGGTTGGCTGGTGGGACTCTGGAGCGCCCCAGGGAGAGCCTCACGCCGGGGCCGTTTGTGAAGAACCGTCTCGTGAGAGGACTCACGATGGAGCAAGTGTGTGAAGATCATCTCCCGGGAGAGGGACCCCGGAGTGGCCCAAGGAGAGGGTGAGGAGCCCTCCCCGGAGGAGGCAGCAGTGATGGAAACGACGTGGGACGGACTGACCGCAGCCCCGTTCCCGGTGCCCCCGCGCCGCTCGGGGGATGAGGTGGAGAAATTGGGATTGATGTTAAGCCCGGGAAGAAGGGAAAGGTGGGGGGGAAGGTTATTTTTTTTTTTTAAGATCTGTTTTTATTTCTCACTACTCTTCTCTGATTTGTTCTTTAATAAATTTCACTGATTTCCTCCAAATCAAGTCTGTTTTGCCCAGGATGGTAAATTTGCGGGATCTCCCTGCCCTTATCTCCAACCATGGGCCCTTCGTTATATTTTCTCCCCCCGTCTAGCAGAGAAGAGGGGGTGACAAAGCGGCTGCGTGGGCACATCTGTCATCTATTTTCCTGTTTAATTCATGGAAGAATTCACAAAACTCTTGCAGGATGGCCAAAAGCATCTCTCCATTTGCCTCCGGTCCCCCTGAGCTTCGTGAGTTGAGTTTTCCATTTGCTGTGTCTGCCCAGGAGCTCAAAACCTCACAGTGCTGCCTGCCAGCCTTCTTGGGAAAATATCCCACCAGAATTTCCTACATCGCGCCGATACCAAATTTCCAGGTTGAAACCCATCACCGAATGGCCGGGGTTGGAAGGGACCTGGAAAGATCATCTAGTCCAACCCCTCGGCCACAGCAGGATCACCTCGAGTGCACAAGACTCAGGGAGGAGGGTTTGTATTTGCACACGAGATTCATGGAAATTGCTTTTTTTTTTTGGCTTTCTCTCCATCAGTGATCTCAAATGGTTCTGATGAATGATCTCATCCTGGCACGCCGGGAAGCACAAACACGTCGGCGCCGGGGACGCGCGGCCGGGATGAGTCGCAGGGATGGAGACGCTGCCATGTGCCATCATCCCACGGCACGGAGACGTCCCCCTTCGTGGGGGTGCACAGCCACAACCAGACATCGGAGAATCCACACCGGGGGAAAACTTAAGTATTTTTCTTAAGAAATTATTGGCAAAAGGGCCAGAGCGACACTGTTTTTCTGAGAGTGGTTTATAAATCAGAAAAAGAGGAGAAAAGAGACACTTCAGAAGGCTGTGCCCAAGACTGCAGAAGGAGAAACAAGAAATGCCAAAATCACAGAAACAAAATAAAACTTTTTCACGTTGTTGACCGAAAAACATTTACGATCAAAGGGAAGCAGGAGAGGACGCTATGCCCGGCACGAGCATCGTGGGATGCGGCAGCACGGCTGGTGCCAGAGGGGCTGCAGCACATCCCGAATTACCCATCAACCGAATTAAAAGCAATAAATACTACTTCTGTTCTCTGACACCCCCAGACAACCACGTTTTCTTTCCCAAACGATGGTCCTGATTGCACCGCCGCTACCAGCAACATTGCCTGCAGGTCCGGGACGGGGGCTGTCACAGGGTGTTGCCTTCAGGGAAGGCTATTCAGGAGCTGAGAGAGTTGAGGTTCTTCAGCCTGGAGAAAAGAAGGTTCTGGGGAGACCTTAGAGCACCTGAAGGGGCTACAAGAAAGCTGGGGAGGGGCTGTGCACAAGGGGGTGTATTGACAGGATGAGGGACAATGGTTTTAAACTAGAGCAGGGTAGATTTAAGTTAGACTTAAGGAAGAAATTCTTTACTATGAGGGTGGTGGGACCCAGGCACAGGTTGCCCAGAGAGGTGGTGGAGGCTCCATCCCTCGAGACATCCAAGGTCAGGCTGGATGGGGCTCTGAGCAACCTGACCTGGTGAAAGATGTCCCTGCTCCCTGCAGGGGGTTGGACTAAACGGCGTTTAAAGGCTCCTTCCAATCCATTCTATGAGTCTATGATTCTACTTTTAGCCTGTTCTGGAGATGTGCCTGGCAGCACTCGCAGATCTGTTTTATTTTTTGCCACTGGAATATTTTTCCAGCCCTCGGTGTATCCGACAGCTGTTTGGAAATAGGAACACACTCATTCTGTGGGGCGTCATAGCTTTGGTAGCAGACGGGAGCCAAGAGAAAGGAGAGAGCTAAAGCTGTCCCGAACCTCTGCAGTCCCTTCCAGCCTTATCTCCTTCCGCGCTAATCTTTCACAATTCCGATGTTTTCAGTATTTATGTATTTCCTAACGGTCTTGCCGCTGCTCCCAGCAGCTGTCCGTCTCCGTCAGCATCGTTGGCAACTCCACCCATCGCGCTGAGCCTCAACTGGGATTTTGTTTCCAAAGCTACTGTGTCCAAAGAAGGGCAATGGAGCTGGGAAAAAATCTGCAGAATAAGTGTGGGGAGGAGCGGCTGAAGGACCTGGGGCTGTTCAGCTGGAGGAGAGGAGGCTGAGGGGAGACCTTCTCGCTCTCTGCAGCTCCCTGACAAGAGTCTGTAGAGAGGTGGGCTCAGTCTCTTCTCCCATGGGACAAGCAACAGGACAAGAAGAAACGGCCTCCACTTGCACCAAGAGAGGTTTAGGTTGGATATTAGAATTTCTTCACTGAAAGGGTTGTCAAGCCCCGGCACAGGCTGCCCAGGGAAAAGAGTGGAGTCCCCATCCCTGGAGGGATGTCAAAGCCGGGTAGATGTGGCGTCAGGGACATGGGTTACAGGGACATGGGTTAGTGGTGAGTCTGGCAGCACTTAGTTAACAGTTGGACTCCATGTTTATCATTGACCTGCACAATTCCATGACTCCGTGCTTTTGGAGCGGCGAGGCACGACGCGACACTCGCAGCCCAGCGGCGAATCTCGGCTGTGGACACGTCACAATCCCGTGGAAAACCCAGAGACCCTCCCCTAGGGTGAAATCCCACAGTGATGCAGCTAAAAATCACCCCCAGCCTCGCCGGACACTGGTGGGGAGGTGGCGTGGGCATCTGGGGAGAGGCAAGGGGAACGCAGGGGTACCCCAGGGAGCAGCGTGGGCACCTTTGGAGGGTGCAGGAGGCACCTCGAGAGAGATCAGGGCACACAGGGAGTGGCGCGGGTACCCCAGGGGTACAGTGCAGGTACCCCAGGGGTGGGCACGGGGCATCCTGAGAGAGATGTGGGCATGCAGGGAGTGGCAGGGGCACCCCGGAGAGCGGCGTGGACACCCTGAGTGGGAGTTTGGCTACTCTAAGCAGTAGTGCGGGCACCACGGGAACCAGAGCAGGCACCCCAAGGAGCAGTGTAAGCACCCCAGGGAGCAGTGTGGGCACCTCAGTGGGTGTACAGGACACCTCGAGAGAGATGTGGGCATGCAGGGTGCAGCATGACACCCCGAGGGGCAGTTAAGCTACTCCAAGGAGTAGGACAGGCACTGTGGGAAGCAGAGCAGGCATGGCAAGGAGTGATGGAGTGATGCGACCACGCCAGGGAGCAGTGTGGGCACCTCGGTGGGTGCGTGGGGCACCTTGAGAGAGATGCAGGCTTGCAGGGAGTGACGTGGACAGCCCGAGTGGGAGCTCGGCTACTCCAAGGAGTAGCGGTGAGCACCATGGGAAGCAGAGTAGCCACTACAAGGAGCAGTGCGCGCAACTCAGGAGCAGCACGGGCACTCCGGGAAGTGGAACGAGCACCCCAAGGATGGTGTGGACACCCCACAGACAGCATGGGCACCCCGGCGAGCAGCATGGACACCCTGAGTGGGAGTTCGGCTACTCCAAGGAGTAGCGGTGAGCACCATGGGAAGCAGAGCAGCCACTACAAGGAGCAGTGCGAGCAACCCAGGAGCAGCACGGGCACTCCGGGAAGTGGAGCGAGCACCCCGAGGATGGCGTGGACACCCCACGGACAGCATGGGCATCCCAGTGAGCAGCATGAACACCCTGAGTGGGAGTTCGGCTACTCCAAGGAGTAGCACAGGCACCGTGGGAAGCAGCGTGGGCAGCCCAAGGAGGTGTACAAGCACCCCAAGGAGCAGTATGGGCACCTCGGTGGGTGCACGGGGCACCTCGAGAGAGATGCGGGCGTGCAGGGAGCGGCGTGGACACCCCGAGCGGGAGCTCGGCTACTCCGAGGAGTAGCACAGGCACCACTGGAAGCAGAGCAGACACCCCAAGGAGCTGCGCAAACACTCCTGGGCAGCACCGCGGGCACCCTGGAGAGTGGATCGAGCACCCCGGGGGACTCTGTGAGCACCCCGGGGGACTCTGTGGGCACCCCGGGGAAGTTGCGGGCACCCCGGGAAAGTTGCGGGCACCCCGGGGAGCAGCGCAGACCCCCCGGGGAAGACACGGGCACGCCGGTGTGCCGAGGGGAGCCCCAACTTACCGGTGTCGCCGGCGACCCAGGGCAGCAGGAGGGCGACGGTCCCGCAGAGAAGCGGCAGCAGCGGCCGCGCCATGGGACGGCGGCACCGGAGCCGGCACCGGGGGGGGCGCTCAGGGCTCCGGGGGGGGCTCCGTGGCCCTGCCCCGCCGCCCGCCGCCCTCGCCGCCACCGGACATGCTTTTCCCTCTCGGTTTCGCTTTCGATCCCGGGTTTGCCGGGAGGGCAAGCGCCGCCCTGGAGGGATGGGGAGCCCCGGGAGGGGCGGGGAAGGAGGAGATGGAGTGGCCCGGGGTGGAGGGGGGGTGCAGTGCCCGGGGAGGGGGGATTCCGCACCCGGGGGGAGGATGGAAATACCCCGGGGGTGCAAGAGCTGGGAGCGGAATGCAATAGCGGGGGTGGGATGTGATACCGGGGAGGGGGGAATGCAATAACGGGGGGGTTGAATGTAATAGCGGGGGAAGGGGGGGTGAGATAACCGGGGAGGTGCAATACCGGGAGGGGATGCAATAGCGGGCAGGAGATTCAGTGCCAGGAGGGGTCTGAGATACCCGGGAGTGGGGGGGTGCAATAGCGGGGGAGGATGCAATGCCGGGACAAGGAGGAGGGAGTGAGGTACCTGAGGGGATGAGCTACCCGGGAGGGGGTGCAATGGGGGGAGAATTCCTTGCCCAGGGCAGGGTGAGTTACCTGGTGGGGTGCAATACGCGGGGGATGCAATGCCTGGAGGGGATTGGAATTTGGTGCCTGAGGGAGGCTGCAATACCCAGCTGGGGGGGGAGATACCCGGGGAAGGGTGGGGAATGCGGTACCCGGGCTCAGTACTGGGCTCTGTGCTTTTTAATATCTTTATTAACTATCTGGATGAGGGAATCAAGTGCACCCTCAGTAAATTTGCAGATGACACCAAGTTAGGCGGGTGTGTCAATGTGCGGGAGGGCAGGAAGGTTCTGCAGAGGGATCTGGACAGGCTGGATCGTTGGGCCAAGGCCAATTGTCTGAGGTTCAGCGTGGCCAAGTGCCAGGTCCTGCCCTTGGGTCATAACAACCCCATGGAGAAGTCTACAGACTTGGGGGTGTGGGGTTACAAGACTGCATGTCGGAAAAGGACCTGGGGGTGTTGGCTGATGGGTGGCTTAAGCTGAGCCAGCAGAGTGCCCGGGTGGCCAAGAAGGCCAACGGCATCCTGGCCTGGATCAGCCATGGTGTGGCCAACAGGACCAGGGCAAGGATTGTCCCCCTGGACTCAGCACTGGTGAGGCTGCACCTCGAACCCTGTGCTCAGGTTTGGGCCCCTCCTGACAAGAAAGACCTTGGGGTGCTGGAGCGTGTCCAGAGAAGGGCAACGGAGCTGCGGAAGGGGCTGGAGAACAAGTGTGATGGGAGCAGCTGAGGGAGCTGGGGCTGTTCAGCTGGAGAAGAGGAGGCTGAGGGGAGACCTTCTCACCCTCTGCAACTACATGAAAGGAGGGTGTAGCCAGGGAGGGTTGGGCTCTTCTCCCAAGAAACAAGCAACAGGACGGCCTTAGGTTGCATCAAGGAAGGTTTAGGTTGGATGTTAGGAAGAATTTCTCCACTGCAAGGGTTCTCAGACATTGGAACAGGCTGCCCAGGGAGGGGGTTGAGTCTCCATCCCTGGAGGTGTTTAAAGGTCATTTAGATGTGGTGTTGGGGGTTTAGATGGGGGTTGGCTTAGGGGTGAACTTTGTAGATTTAGAACTTTGTAGGATTAGTGGTTGGACTCAGTCATCCCAAGGGTCTGTTCCAACCTGAATGTTTCTATGGTTCTATGATTCTATGACTTACAGTTTGGAAAAGAAAAATGAAGAGAATAGGTTCTGTTTAGCTCAAATCAGGACAGTTACCCCTAGAGAAAGCAGTATCTGGGGTGATGCAATACCTGGGGGTCACTGCAAGGTGACTTGGATTGGGGGGGTTGCTATACCCAGGAGGACGTGGTACCCAGGGAGGATGCAGTGTGGTGCCTAGGGAGGTCGCAGTACCCTGGGGAAGGATGCAACACTTGGCACGAGATGATGCAGCACTTGACATGGGGATTCATTGCCCAGGGAGGGTTGCAATTCCTCCCCTTCAGTGTCTGGAGTGTGCCTTGAGAGGGGACCCTGGGGATGCTGGAGCTGGAGCTTGCTGGTCCACAGGGAAACCTCAAAACTCAAAACCTCCAGCTATGATTCAGGGAAGATCTGCAGAACTCTTGAATTTGGGCTCCAACCCGTCGCGTGTCTGGGGCTTCACTCCTCCCACAGGTCCTGCTTATGGCAAATACTCCAAAACTCACCCTGCGGCTCCTTGCTTGTGGCCTCCTGGCTTTGCCTGATTTCGTTTCCTCTTTCCTTGATTGCAAGATGTCCAGTCTTGGCAGTGAGTATCAGAAAACAGCTTCAAAGTAACTATGAACGGGAAGGAAAGGGGAAGGAGATGTTTGGAAGATAACACTTCATGGCAGTTCTTCATAAGAAGTGCATAAATCCTCTGCCCGTCGAGGAGAGAGTCGCTGCTGGTGGCCCAACCAGTTGACAAACCACTTGACCCTGCCAAGTGTATTTTGGAAAAAGCAACGTACGGGATGGCAAATCTTGAGAATAGCCCTGAGGAACAGGATTAGAAGCACTCAGGGCCACACCGATGGAAATGCTGCACCAGTTATACCCCAGTTAAGTGCTACTCCAGATTCCCAGGGCTCGGTGTTTAAATTGCCATTGATTAAGCACAATCTTTAATCTACATACTCCAGACAGGGTGGGATTTCACATGAGGAGCATTATCAGAAGCAATCAGCAGGTTAGAATTCACAATCGACTGGCACGAGAAATAGTTGAGGGCAATAACACTGGAATTTGATAAAAGAATGTGGTCTTTGAAGACCTCACCCGTCTTCTCCAAACATTTCTTCCAAAGCCATATAAAACCCAACCATGTCACAACTGTTTCTCGGTGAGGATTTTGATGATCCTGGTGAAAACAAGCTCTGCAGCTTCTAATCTTCAAGAAGATGAGCAAAACTGGGTGGGGGGGAGTTTATGCTGGTGCTTTGCGCGTCGTCCTCCTTCCCACCTCGTCCCCGTCCAACGCACCAAGGCGAGGATGCGACCCTAAAACATCCCTCGTGGTGGGGTGTGGAGGTACCCAAGAGCTGAGAACATCTTCTGTGTTTTCAAAGGGCTTCGCCATCCCGCGTACGAGCTGCAATTTCAGAGTTTGTCTGTTTTCGATTGGTTCTGAGGAAAAATTTGGGGGCTGAACTTCTCCCCCGTTGTCTCACCTCGCATTGATTACAGGAAGGTTGAGCAGAAGTGGTTGAGGAGTTCTGCTGGGGTTTTGCTTGTCTCTCCTTGCACGTGGTATGTGGAAGGGTTGTGTTATTGATTATGACTCTAACTGGAGGTTTTGGGGTGAGAAAAGGTAGATTCTAGGTCAGGACTAGAGAACAGTCCAGCGTCTTCAAAGAGAGACAAACTACTTGCTTTGGGATATCAACACCAGGGATGAGAATCAATCTCCTTCCTGGGCAAAAAAAAAAATGGTCCTTGGGGCTCATTTTCCAATGGAAATTATGCTTTATACAGCAAAACAGGACAAGACCAAACAATTCACCTTTTGTTTTTCCCTGGGGGTTTAGTTAGGAATGCTTGCATTTCTTCTCAGGAAAAATTTAATGAAATATAACAAGGGTAAGTGTAGAGTCTTGCGTCTGGGTAGGAACAACCCCAGGTTCCAGTATAAGTTGGGGAATGACTTATTAGAGAGCAGTGTAGGGGAAAGGGACCTGGGGGTGCTGGTGGGCAGCAGGATGGCCATGAGCCAGCAGTGTGCCCTCGTGGGCAAGAAGGCCAAGGGCATCCTGGGGTGTGTTAGAAGGGGGGTGGTTAGTAGGTCGAGAGAGGTTCTCCTGCCCCTCTGCTCTGCCCTGGTGAGGCCACATCTGGAATATTGTGTCCAGTTCTGGGCCCCTCAGCTCCAGAGGGACAGGGAACTGCTGGAGAGAGTCCAGCGCAGGGCAACTGGGATGATGGAGGGAGTGGAGCATCTCCCTGGTGAGGAAAGGCTGAGGGAGCTGGGGCTCTTTAGTTTGGAGAAGAGGAGCCTGAGGGGTGACCTCATTCATGTTTACAAATATATCAAGGGGGAGTGTCACGAGGATGGAGCCAGGCTCTTCTCAGTGACAACCAATGACAGGACAAGGGGTAATGGGCTGAAACTGGAACAGAAGAGGTTTCGCTTAAACTCGAGAAGAAACTTCTTCTCAGTGAGGGTGCCGGAGCCCTGGCCCAGGCTGCCCAGGGAGGGTGTGGAGTCTCCTTCTCTGGAGACATTCCAGACCCGCCTGGACACGTTCCTGTGTAGCATTATCGAGGCGTTCCTGCTCTGGCAGGGGGATTGGACTGGATGATCTTTCGAGGTCCCTTCCAATCCCTGACATTCTGTGATTCTGTGATTCTGATATATCTATTCTGGCACCCAGTGCGTATAACCCACCCAGAATGCGAGCTCATTGTAAAATGTTCTTATCTCACAAAAATACTTGGAAGTGTGGTTCATCCCTGCTACCTGCCCACGCTAAATTCAGGCAAGAGGCAGTCGGTGCCTTAGACTCTATCCCAAAGTAGCGCTGCTGGCTGTGCTTAGGAAAAAGAAAACAACAAACACACCAAAATAGAGCCCTAAGAAAAATATAACATGGAGATTTTCCCATATAATATGGAGATTATCCGGGAAGAAGTCTCAGTGCTAAAATTTTGCCTTATGGGAGTTACAAAAATAAGCAAAATTAAGTGTGACCTGCACCTGCAGGGACTAAGTGAGATTGACCTGACTATGAAGGCAAAAGACTTTATCCTACGGGTGTTACAAGATGAGTTTTAAAAGCTAAACATGCTGAGTGATTGATGATGAAAATGATAATTATAATGATATGACAATAATAATTGTCATCATTATTATCATTTTTCAGAGAAAATAAGTCAAAGCAGATGAAGAAGATGAAGACAAAGAGGAAGAACAAGGAGAAGACGAGGAAGAAGGAGAAGAAGCAGAAGCAAAAGAAGAAGAAAATGAAAAAGACAAAGACAGAGAATATAAAGATGAAGAATATGAAGATGAAGGATATAAAGATGAAGAATATGAAGATGAAGGATATTAAGATGAAGAATAAGAAAATGAAGATGACAAGAAGAACCAGTGCTTAGCACTGTAAAAGCTAAAATACTCTGCACTTATGCTTGCCAGAGCTCTTATGCGTTGAAGCACATCGAAAACATCATTTTTTCAGATGTAAATTGGTAGAATTAGACAAAATGGAGGGGGTTTGGTGCCCAGAGAGACACCCCAAGGAGGGGTATGAGCCCATGTTGCAGCCGTGGCATCCAACCAGGCAGGATCCTGCCTTTTCCAAAGCTGCTCCTGAGCTTCGCGAGAGAAATTGCTCCACGCTGGAGTTTCTGGAAATGTGACTTTGCCGCCCAGGAATCCCACAAGAGCCCGTCGAGAGGCAAGATGGGCTGTCAGCAGCTCGGGGCTTTACAGGGGATGTCCTCTGGATGGGGTTTTTTCCTTGGAAATTCAGCTCCTTCTCCATTTGAAGTGACTGGGTGGAGGAGGAAGCACTACAGAAACCACAGAAGGGGTTTTCTGCCTCAAGGGTTGCTTTGGGTCTTCCGGGTATTCTAACTGTTGGGAATTTCAGTTCTCGGTTTGTAAGGGCATCGGTGAGAAGTGTTGCAGCCTTTTCTCAAAGAGAGCTGCTGGATTTTTGTCCCAAGCCTTTTTTTTTTTTTTTTTTTTAATGCTATTAAATCAAATCCTCGGAAGCAGGAGGTATTTATACTGAAACAATTAACCAGAATTCCTGCCATTGACAAAACAGAAAGTCGTAGCATTTCCAGTTAGAGGCTTGGATATAACCCCTTTTCCCTGCAAATAAAATCTCCCCCCACGGGATTTCTCTTAAAAGCAAAATTAAGTCTGCTCACATCTGGTTTCGTCTCTGATAAGGAAAAGAAGGATGGAAAATTTTATGGTTCTTTCTACCGTCACTTTCTAGGAGCACATAAAAGTCTGTCACCTGGTGTTGATTCCTTTTTCCTTTCTCTGGGGGGGAAAAAAACTAAAATAATAGTTGTGCATGATGTGACCTGTTGGCTGCTGGACAGCGTGACAAGTTCTAGGCAGGTTGTGTCACGTCGTGGGGAAAAATCCTTTCTGTACGTTCATCTTTCGAGCTGATAGCTGTAAGGTGATACTTGTCTCGGCTGTTGAAAGGTATAAATTAGGGTAGGCTGGAAAATTTGACTGGTAAAGCCTTGTGCAAAGCAAATGGTGCTGCATTGTGGATGTCCTCAGTGAATAAGTTGCCCACCCGCAGCAATGCCTTTCGCTAAAGCCTCCTGCAGGTTGCAGAAATGCTGAGAAGAAACCATCTAAGAGCTTCCAAGGTTGGTATTTTTAGACGTTTCGCTGGACACCACATTTTTGGAGATGCCGTGGTGTGTGAGTATGGAGGATAGAGTAGCCTCCGAGCTACTCCAGAATGTTATTTAAAGTCCTCATACAGTATATTTACAGTTCAGAAGAGGATTAAGCAGATCGTAGAATCATAAAATCATAGAATGGTTTGAGTTGGAAGGGACTTTAAAGATCATTTCGTTCCAACTTCGCTGCCATGGGCAGGGCCAGCTCTCACCAGCCCAGGTTGCTCAAAGCCCCGTCCAGCCTGGCCTTGAATGCTTCCAAGGATGGGGCTTCCACAGCTTCTTTGGGCAACCTGTGCCAGGGTCTCACCACCCTCACAGTGAAGAATTTCTTCTGAAGGTCATCAGAGGTGTGACCACAACCTCATCAGACTTCTGCTCAGCATGTCACGACTTTAACAACGTACGGTGACAAGGATATAAAGTATTGGTGATGTGGGTTTCCAGGGTGCTAAACCTGAGCAGCCAGGTGGCGTCGGGGGCTTCTGCATGGACCCAGAGAGGCAAATATGACAGAAGAATCGTAGAATCATAGATTCATAGAATGGCCTAGGCTAGAAGAGACCTCAGAGATCACCTAAACCAACCTCCCTGTCACGGGCAGGGACGCCTCTCAACTAGATCAGGCTGCTCAAGGCTCTGTCCAACCTGGCCTTGAACACCTCCAGGGAGGGGGCAGCCACATCATCTCTGGGCAATTTATTCCAAAGTCTGGCCCCCCTCACACTGAAGAATTTCTTCCTAAGATCTAATTTAGATCTATTCTCCTTCAACTTAAACCCGTTTCCCCTTGCCCTGTCGCTGGACACTCTTGCACAAAGTCCCTCCCCAGCCTCCCTGTAGGTTCCTCTTGGTCACAAGGTCCCCCCGGAGTCTTCTCTTCTCCAGCTGAACACCCCCAGCTCCCTCAGCCTGTCCTCGCAGCAGAGCTGCTCCAGCCTCTGGGTCAGCTTTGTGGCCTCCTCTGAACACACTCCAACAGATCCATGTCTCTCAGAATCAACAGCAAAAGAAGGAGTAAGGCTGGAGGGGTTAAAGCAAGGAATTTCTTCTGGAAGACCAGATTTCTTTCTGGTTTCATCTCTGAGATGTGAGCTTACTCAGAGAACCAGTTAAGAAAGGGGTTGATAAAAAGACGGGTGGACTGGTGACCAGGCTGAGGGTTGAGTCAGAGAACCGTAGCGACCAGCTCTGGTTTAAACTCAATTGACCCCTTGCTAGTACCATTTTCCGGCGATTCCTCCTTTTTTCCTCCTTGATCCTCCTCCCCTGCACACTCCTTGGCCGCTTTGCAGTTTCACCAACCCTCTGCAACATCCAGGATCAGAGCACTCGTGTCCACATCAGTCACAAAGTTCCAGGTCTCCTGCAGAACCTTGGCAGCCCACCGGTTAGCTGGAGCGATGACCTTTGTTTCTCATCTTCGGCCTCATTATGTTTGCCCACCAGGTTTGTGTCTCTTTCTTTGCATAAAGCACAGGAAAAAAAATGAGAAGTGGGCGCTTGTGGCAGGAGAAAAGGTTCCCCACAGCCACCACGGTGATTTTGGGATGGGGCAAAAGATGCAAGAGCTCAAGAGGAGGAGGGGGGACGGTGAACACAGTGAGGGAAGGGCTTGCACAGCGCTTCACCCACAACTGGGGAACTTCACCTGCTTGGAAGAGTCCAGCGCAGCCATAGAGGTGATGGAGGGAGTGGAACATCTCCCTGATGAGGAAAGGCTGAGGGAGCTGGGGCTCTTTAGCTTGGAGAAGAGGAGACTGAGGGGTGACCTCATTCATGGTTATAAATATGTCAAGGGGGAGTGTCAGGAGGACGGAGCCAGGCTCTGCTCAGGGATGTCCATTGACAGGACAAGGGGCAAAAGGTACAAGCTGGAACACAGGAGGTTCCATAAAAACATGAGGAGAAACTTCTTGGCTGTGCGAGTGCCGGAGCCCTGGCCCAGGCTGCCCAGAGAGGGTGTGGAGTCTCCTGCTCTGGAGACTTTCAAACCCGCCTGGACGTGTTCCTGTGGGGCTGCCCTGGGTGACCCTGCTCTGGCAGGGGGTGGCACTGGGTGATCTTTCATGGTTTCTCCCAACCCCCAACATCCTATGATTAAATCATAGAATCATAGAACAGTTTCAGCTGGAAGAGACCTTGAAGATCATGGAGTCCAGCCTTTGTCTCAGCCCTATCAACCTACTAAACTATGTCCCTGACAGGCCTATAATTTCCTGGATCATTCTTCTGTCCCGTCTCATAGATGGGTGTTATATTTGCTGTCTTCCAGTGAGCTGGGACCTCCCCAGTCAGCCAGGACTGCTGAGAAATGAAGGAGAGTGGCCTGGTGAGCACCCCCACCAGCTCTCTCAGCACTCCAGGACGAATCCCATCTGGCCCCATGGGTTTATGGACATCAACATGGAGGAGTAGGTCCCTGACCATCTCCTCATGAATTGTGGGGGGCACATTTTGCTCCTGGTCCCACTCTCTTGGCTTCCCTGAGTACAGGTGTTACTCTTGCTGAAGACTGAGGCAAAGAAGGCCTTAAGCACCTCAACCTTATCCTCCTCTTTCATTATGGTATTACCTTCTGGATCTAGCAGGGGCTGGAAGCTCTCTCTGTCCTTTCTGTTGTTATTGATGTATTTGTAAAAGCTTTTCTTACAACCTTTTACTTTCAAAGCCAGGTTACTTTCTAACTGGGCCTTGGACCTTCTAATAAGCTCCCTACATAACCCAACGATACCCTTACACTCACTGTGAGTGCCCCACCCTCCTTTCCAGAGGCCATAACTCTCTTTTTTCCCCTGATCTTTAGCAATATGTCCCTATTCAGCCAACCTGGTCTTCTGTGCCACCGGCTTGTCTTAAGGCACGTAGGGATTGGCCTGCTCCTGTGCCTTCAAGAATTCCTCCCTAAGTAGTGTCCAGCCTTCCTGGACTCCTGTACCCTTCGAAACTGATTCCCAAGGGATTTTATTAAGTAGCCTCCCAAACAAATCAAAGTCTGCCCTTTGGAAGTCCCAAGTGGCAGTTTTGTTCTCACTCTTCCTAGCGTTTCCAATAATAATTTGATAATTTCACGGTCGCTGCTGCCTAGACGACCTCCAACTTCCACGTCTTCCACAAGACCTTCTCTGCTCACAAACAGGAGGTCCAGCAGGGCACCTTCTCTGGTCGACTCGCTTACCAGCTGTGTGAGGGAGTTATCCTCAACACATTCCAGGAACCTCCTGGATTGTTCCTTCTCTGCCGTGTTGTATTCCCAGCAGATACCTGGGAGGTTAAAGTCCCCCCCAAGAACAACAGCAAGTGACCGCGAGATCTCTTCCAATTGCTTACAGAAAGTTTCGTCTACCTCCCTGCTCTGGCTGGGGGGTCTAGAGCAGACCCCCACAAAAATATCATCTTTATTAACCCTTAACCTAATCCAAACACTTTCAATCTCATTGTCACTTTGCTCGAATTCAGAGCTTTCATAACGTTCTTTAACATCCAGAGCCACCCCACCACCTCTCCATAGAATCATAGAATCGTAGAATCGATTGAGTTGGAAAAGACCTCAGAGATCATCAAGTCCAACCCTTGGTCCAACTCCAGTCCGTTTACTAGATCATGGCACTAAGTGCCATGTCCAATCTCAGCTTAAAAACCTCCAGGGACGGTGAATCCACCAGCTCCCTGCGCAGGCCATTCCAATGCCTGACCACTCTCTCTATAGAGAATTTCTTTCTAATATCCAGCCTAAATTTCCCCTGTCAGAGCTTGAGCCCGTGCCCCCTTGTCCTGTTGCTCACTGCCTGGGAGAAGAGACCAGTCCCCACCTGGCTATAACTTCCCTTCAGGTAGTTGTAGAGAGTGATGGGGTCACCTCTAAGCCTCCTCTTCTCCAGACTAAACAACTCCAGCTCCCTCAGCCTCTCCCCACAGGTCTTGTGTTCCAGTCCCTTCACCAGTCTTGTTTCTCTTCTCTAGACCCGCTCCAGCACTTCAATATCTTTCCTGAACTGAGGGGTCCAGAACTGAACACAATACTCCAGGTGTGGCCTCACCAATGCAGAGCACAGCGGAAGGATCACTTCCCTTGTCCTGCTGACCACGCTATTTTTGTTACAGGACAGGACACCATTGGCCTTCTTGGCCACCTGGGCACAATTCCCTGCGGAAGAGCTTGTAGCCATTGATTGTGGCACTCCAGTCGTGGGAGTCACCCCACCACGTTTCTGTGACGGCCACTACCTCATAGTTCTCTTGCTGCATCAAGGCTTTAAGCTCTCCATGATTGTTGCCCATATTTCGTGCATTGGTGTATGTGCCCCTCAGATGAGCTGCTGATCCCAACACCTTTTTGTGTGGATGGGCCTATGATTCCATGATTCTGCAACACCAGGTAGAGTAGCCTCCAGAAAAGAAGCAATATCACTGTGCTTTGCAGGAGTGGGATTTTAGGGCAAGAATCAAGACACTGTGACCCGATACACTTGATGTTGTCCCGTCAACAGGAGAGCCGACACACTTCGCCGTGGGCTCTGTAGAAGATGCCCAATCTGTTTTCTCTCAAGCATTAAGATGATATGAACACCTAGGTAGACCACAAGTGGTTTATTATTTCCATCCTTCCCACAATACACGATTTCCAGGGAAACATCACCCCTCAGCTTCAGCCGGCAGCGTGTCCCACGATGACAATAGGGAAACAAAGACGTCTTCTACCTGCCCTAATTTCAGAGGCTGAGGAGCCCTGCTTGGCGTCTGCGTCTAGGCTGCTCCGAAGAGCAACGCGAAGAACTTTGATTGCGACGCTCTGCTCCAAGCAGACCCCACTTGAGGTTTTTTTGCCTACAGAAGCCCGTACTCAATTCCACACAAACAAGCACAGCACTGTGGGATTCCAACAAATTAATCATACTTGAATAGGAATTCAAACTTTCAAAGGAAAGAATGTGGCTCGTTGGGAATTTCTCTCAGCTGGATTGTACGGCAAAGCAGAATCAGCCACATGTGTTTCCTCCGCATTAATGATGTGATTTTAAAACGAGCCTGGGAACTAGCAGACAGTACCAGCCACTCCGCTGTGCAAACAACGGGAATTCAAGGAAATCTGGAGAACAGCAATTCTGAGTGCTCGAACATATGGGGAAACTCTCTGAAGAGGTTGGAGAGGGCTGTGAGAAAGCGTGGATGTCTCAGGAAGAGTTTGGAAGTCTCGTGGCACGCCAAAGTGAAAGGAGAAAGTGGTAGATCCCGAAGCTCCGAAAGGGAAAGCCATGTAACACAACATTGTTAGACAGCAGAAGTCCTTACAGACAAAAATCCACCCATGAGAAACAGCTGGTCACTTTGTTGTATTGCCTGTGGACAGAATTAGAGAGAAAAACTTCATTCAAGATATCTAGATTTACTCTAGACATCTAGATTCACTCTTAAGAAGTAGAGGCTCTAATTAAATGAGTCTCTAACTTTGAAGAGACCAAAATGAGGGCTAACTCTTGGAACACATTATCCACAATGATCATCTTCTTCCTTATGGCCACTCCCAGGGACCCGACAGCAGATGGGACACCTCCAGGCTGATCCGTCTGACATTTCCCGGGACACCGAGCCAGATAGATCAACACCTCCCACCAGGGTGCAGTCCTAGATACCCAGCTGCTGGCAAACCAGCTACCACCGGGGCCTTCAGACAGGTTCATAGTTGATCTTCCTCCACTCTGCTAATTTGTTCATTGGATTACGAAATTAAATGTTAGGGAAGCCGGGGCAGATGTTGTAGCATCCTATGCTCAGCTGCTATGGCTGCCTCCCAGCTGGCTCCTCTTGCCACCACTTAGAGTCATGGAATCACAGAATGTTCGGAGTTGGAAGAGACCTCTGGAGATCACTCAGTCCAACCCCTCTGCCAGAGCAGGGTCACCCAGGGCAGCCACACAGGAACGCGTCCAGGCAGGTTGGAAAGTCTCCAGAGCAGGAGACTCCACACCCTCTCTGGGCAGCCTGGGCCAGGGCTCCGGCACCCGCACAGCCAAGAAGTTTCTCCTCATGGTGAGGTGGAACTTCCCATGTTCTATCTCAAACCCATTATTCCTTGTTCTATTGCTGGGCACCACTGAGAAGAGATTGTCCCCTTCCCCTTGACCCCCACCCCTCAGATATTTCTACACGTTCATAAGGTCCCCTCTCAGCCGTCTTCTCTCAAGGCTGAACAGCCCCAGGTCTCTCAGTCTCTCTTCCCAGCAGAGATGTTCAGTCCCTTGATCACCCTCGGAGCTCTCCCTTGGACTCTCTCCAGTAGATCCCCATCTCTCTTGAATCTGTCCCTGTCTCTCTTGAATTCAGTATTTGAGGAAAAAAGATTGTCACGTCCAGAGCCTTCAGGACAATTCCCAGACCAGCATTAAGGCGAATCGACGCCACGGATCCTTCCACCACTTTTATTTATCAACGGTTATTTATCAACAGCAAAGAACTAACATAGACGAGTTTCAGGTGCCCACTTTGCACTATCAACGTGCCTCACTATAAAGAACCACTTGTGGAAAAAAAACCCCAGCCTTGCCACAGATAACTTTTTGTTAGAGAAAAAAGAGAGAAAAGAAAATGATAGGAAAAGAGAGATCCCCACCCTTGGGTCCCAGGACAACGATGGCACACGCAGGGATCCTCTGGTGGTGGGCGAGATCTTCATCTCATTTTCCTTCCCACCAGCAAAATCTCATTCATTGCAATATTGTATTTTAATCCAAAGTTCCATTTTTCAGCCATTTTCCTGATCTTCAAGAATATACGTTGGCCACCGATTATTACAGTACTCTGTAAGCTGTTTTCAAGTGAGAGGTTCCTCCCTCCCCACTGTTATTCTGGTCAAGAAAAATAACCAAACTTTACTATTCTTTATTTTCCGGCCCAGAAAAATCCCTTATTCCCTTTCCCTCTAGCTACCTAGCCTCCTGTTCATGCCACCCCTAACCACATCTTCCCAAATTCTTTTTCAGTGAAGGATTTCTCATTATTTGGAGCATAAAAACTGGCAAAGGCTGACATCATCAGTCCCAAGAGGGGATCACCTAAATCTTTTTTTTCGTAGACTATAGTCTGGCCAAGAAAAATAATTAAAACTTCACCATATTTTTCTTGCTTCAAGTGGAATGTACAGGTTATCCCAAAACCTCAACGTTCTCCCTCAGGGATTTTCTGGTGAGTATTTTGGTGTCTTTATCCTGAATGTTGGGGCCCCTTCCCAAAGGTCCTTTACTGCCCTCCCTGGGCATCCTTTACTCCCTGAAGTTCTCATTCGCACGGGTGAGATCATAGAATCACAGAATTGTCAGGGTTGGAAGGCACCTTAAAGATCATTTAGTTCCAACCCCCCTGTGCCATGGGCAGGGACATCCCCCACTAGATCAGGCTGCCCAGAGCCCCATCCAGCCTGGCCTGAAAAACTCCCAGGGATGGGGCTGCCACCCCCTCTCTGGGCAACCTGGGCCAGGGTCTCCCCACCTTCAAGGTGAAGATGTTCACCTCATGGTGAGATGTTCATGGTCCTTTCCTGAGGACTCCTTTAGGTACCTCTTCGGGTCCTTCCCTTCGTACCTCTTCACTCTGGTTTTGCCAGTTTGTATTAATGTTGTGAAAGGATGTCCTGGCACTGCGTGTACAGGAGAGGAAGGGAATGCTGGTGGCCCCACAAACATGGTAGTGGTAGATATGACCAGAAAATGTCTTCCAGTACCTGAAGGGGCTACAAGAAGGCTGGGGAGGGACTTTTTCCCTCCCCAGTGATAGGACGAGGGGTAACAAGTGGAAGCTGGAAGAGCATACGTTTAGACTAGATGGAAGGAAGAAGTTCTGCAGCCTGAGAGTGGTGAGGCTCTGGCACAGGTTGCTCACAGGGGCTGTGGATGCTCCATCCCTGGAGGTGTTCAAGGCCAGGCTGGATGGAGCCTTGAGCAACCTGGTCTAGTGGGAGATGTCCCTGCCATGGCAGGGGGGTTGGAACGAGATGATCTTTGAGATCCCTTCCAACGCAAATCATTCTATGATTCTATAAAAGTAAAACATCCCCGGCTTTCTCCGCTGGATCTTGCCTTGAACTCGTGTCGAGCTTGGAGAATGAGCTGGAGAGCAGCTGCAATGTGGAAGGAAAAGAAAAAAAAAATTAGTGAAATGCCAGTTCCATGTTCTTTTCTACAGATCAACCATTTGAAGTGCACACACCGAGGGTTCACAGGCATCTTAACAGCCTAACAGTCTTAAATTCTTAAAAGCCACTGATTTTCCTCTCAATACTTCAAGAGAAATGTAAGAAAGATGAGGCAATCTTTTAGCAAGGCCTGTTGCGACAGGACAAGGGGCAATGGTTTTAAACTAAAAGACTATTTAGACTGGATAAAAGGAATAATTTTTTTTTTACAGTGAGGGTGGTGAAACACCAGCACAGGTTGCCCAGAGAGGTGGTGGAGGCTCCATCCCTGGAGACATTCAAGGTCGGGCTTGATGGGGCTCTGAGCAACCTGATCTGGTTAAAGATGTCCCTGCTCACCGCAGGAGGGTTGGACCAGATGGCCTTTAAAGGTCCCTTCCAACCCAAACCATCCTATGGTTCAAGGATTTTTTTGAAACATCTTCCCTTTGGCAAAATGAGTGTGAAGTGCGCTGCAGCTCTTGGTGGGAAATACGTTTCTAAATCACTCAAGTAGTTACATAAAAGGACTTTAGAGAGTCTAAGTCCTACTGTTTATTTTCCAGAAATAATTTTTTTGTCAGAATTTACAAGTGTTAAGGCGAGACAGTTGTCCGGACTGGAGATATCTAAGACAAAACATGGGAAAGGAAAAAAAGATACTTAAAGTAACTCTGTGACATTCAGGACATTTTCTAGATTGTTTTGCTTCTCGGGCATTTTGCAATTCTAGGGAAAAAGACACTGAATTAATTTATCCATCTCTCTAATCTATTTGTCTTTTTAAATTAAAAAAAAAAACCCCAGCTATCTTCATCTTAACGTGTTCTCTGGGACTTCTTCAAGGAAAAGTAATAATGTCAGAAGTTGTCGCTGTTCCAATTGGAGCGGTTGAGTAGGACGTTCCAGAAACGGACACTCTGTTCTCTGCATCTTGCCCTAAATTGCTGCCTGTATTATTAAACCTTCTGGCTCCAAATTGGCTGCATTTTAGCAGCCCATGAGAGAACCAGTATAAACACCTGCCCATTTACACACAAGAATCTTTATAATGTCCTTAATGGTGAAAAATCCCATGTAGAGGTAAGGAGGCAGCACTATAAGCAGAAGAAGTTGGGAAACTGTCATGAAATTAAGATCTGCGTTACTACAATACTAAGAAAAGTCCAACTTTGGAAAGAAATACTAAGAAAAGTCCAACTTTGGAAAGAAAGCCGCTTATAAATAGAATAATGACCTAACTTTTCATCATCTGTTTGCTCTATCACCTAAAGCAGCTGCAGAGGTCAGTGCTACCGTATTTAGTAGGATACAAGCGTTGATTTATGATTCTATGATTCTATGATTCCATGATTCTATGATTCTACAATTACCACATTTGCTAATGAATCGCCTCGTTTACATTTTGTCCCTGGAGGTGGCAAATGGGAAAAGATTTTCCTCATGGCATGAGAAAGAGCATGCCAGAATTCCCAACCGGGTAAACGAAGAAGGCAGCATCATTTCTTCAGCTGGCAAACACGCTGGCTACTCTGACAATACTGTGAATCTGTGAAAAATTAGGTAAAAAAATAAATGCCGTGAGATTAGATTCTTCGAAAGCCATCGGGCTGGCAGAGCGGTCCTTGGGGTATTTTTTCTCTAGCTTGGGTGACACCTATACAGACAGCTGGAGGTCCTGGGATCAAAATCTGGCTGAGGGATGTGGTGTAGTGGGGTTGATAGGGCTGGGACTCGATAATCTTGAAGGTCTCTTCCAACCAAAACTGTTCTATGATTCTACGAGAGGTCATTTCGCCAGTGCGTGCAATGCATGCTCCTTCCAAATAAAATCTTACTTCAGCAGGCAGGCTGGAACAGACGCAGTTCTATTTCTGTAATTGTAAAATGGATATAGGGAGCTGGTTCTTCTAATTGAGCCTTCCCTTTTGTCCTGGTACAGAAGAAAGTCTTTAGACCGTTCAACAGCGATGCACTTCAGGAACGTCTCAATAATTGAAGAATCACAGAATCACAGAATCACAGAATGTTGGAGGTTGGAAGGGACCTCAAAGATCTCCCAGTCCAATCCCCTGCCAGAGCAGGATCACCTACAGCAGAGTGCACAGGAACACGTCCAGGCGGGGTTTGAATGTCTCCAGAGCAGGAGACTCCACAACCTCCCTGGGCAGCCTGGGCCAGGGCTCCGGCACCCTCACAGGGAAAAAGTTTTTTCTCATATTTTTATGGAACCTCCTGTGTTCCAGCTTCCACCCACTGCCCCTTGTCCTGTCAACGGATGCCGCTGAGCAGAGCATGGCTCCGTCCTCCTGACACTCCCCCTTGACCTATTTATAAACATGAATGAGGTCACCCCTTAGTCTCCTCCAAACTAAAGAGCCCCAGCTCCCTCAGCCTTTCCTCACCAGGGAGATGCTCCACTCCCTCCATCATCCCTGGGGCTGCGCTGGACTCTCTCCAGCAGTTCCCTGTCTCTCTGGAGCTGAGGGGCCCAGAACTGGACACAATATTCCAGATGTGGCCTCACCAGGGCAGAGCAGAGGGGCAGGAGGACCTCTCTCGACCTACTGGCTACTCCCCTTCTAACACACCCCAGGATGCCCTTGGCCTTCTTGCCCACGAGGGCACACTGCTGGCTCATGGCCATCCTGCTGTCCACCAGCACCCCCAGGTCCCTTTCCCCTGCGCTGCTCTCCAGCAGGGCAGTCCCCAACCTGTGCTGGCACATGGGGTTGTTCTTTCCCAGGTGCAAAACTCTCCACTTGCCCTTGTTGAACCGCATAAGATTTCTCCCCGCCCAGCCCTCCAGCCTGTCCAGGTCTCTCTGAATGGCTGCACAGCCTGCTGGCGTGTCAGCTACTCCTCCCAATTTTGTATCCCAGCAAACTTGCTGACAGCATTCTCTAATCCCTCATCCAGGTCATTGACAAATATATTGAACAGCACCGGCCCAAGCACTGACCCTTGAGGGACCGCACTAGACACAGGCCTCCAGCCAGAGAAGACACGCACTGGTTACGGTGAGGTCATCTTTGTTCAATCAAATTAAGACAACGCTGATCATAAATGAGCGATTTTGAGGCTGAAGGACGGTTCTCAAAAACCTTTGCTGAGAAGCAAAGGGAGAGGCAACATCCACGACTCTGCTACCGAGCCCTCCCTAAACCAAGAGGGAAGTTACTGTTCCTTGAGAAGAAGAAAGAAAAATGGGTTGAACGTATCCAGCAGCCAGCTGTCACCTCCTGCAAAGATTTTATTAAGTCAGAAGGAAACAGAAAACGATGCTTTTAGTTCCTTGGGTGGCTGGAGGAGGACCAGAGGGTGTGGAGAAGGTGAGACGCAGCGTTGATACCCTCCATCCCAGTCCACGGGTAATAATGCATAGTAAGATAAAAGATTCTCCTTTTCCAGCCTACTACAAGCCACTCTCTTCAGAAGATCTATAATAGTCCATGAATAATTCTCCATTCATCTGCAGCAAATCTGCAATCATTGAATCCTAGAATAATTTGGGTTGGAAGGGACTTTTAAAGGTCATCTAGTCCAACCCTCCCGATCTTCCACTAGATCAGGTTGCTCAAAGCCTCGTCCACCCTGATCTTGAATGTCTCCAGGGATGGAGCAATCACTAGAGATTTAATTGTGGTGAGTGAAGCTTCTCAGCTCCTGAATAAAAGCTGCTCTGGCAGCTGCGCCCATGCTGAACCCGCACAGCAATTCCCCCTGCCCACATCCAGCAGCAGGGACCCGTAGGTATCTGACGTCACTTAAAGTCACCTTAGCTAAAGCTTTTTACATGTGAAGAAGCTACATCAGCTGGACAAATCCATTTTTAAGTTGATTAAGCTAAAGTTTTATGGACACGGGGAGCCAGCACTTCCTAGATCGTGCGACACGAGCACATCACAGGTGAGGTAAAGCCTGACATCCTCTCTTGAATACTTTACCAGGACGAGTTCTGCACTTGATGCCTCTTCTTTCTCCCTTTCTTCCACCCGCTGGTCGCATCGGTGTTGCTGCATCCTCTCAGCCTCTTCCCTACATCAGACTGAGCACCCAGTCCTCAGTGTTTTAATTATTAGAGTCCTTCCCATCCCGTGTCTCTTCAGTACAGCTCTTCCCTTTACATGAGGCTCTCCTCTTTGTTGTAAATGCCAAGCTCTATGGTTGGTAGAGCTTCAATCCCAAGCCCTGATCTGCTCCCTCAGTATTTCTGACAAGGGCTGGGCTTCTCATTGGATACTAAGTGGAGCAGGTGAACCCTCCAGCCAAAGAAATCTCTGAAAGCAAGCGAAAGCAGAAGATCGTCTGTTGGAAATCAGGGGCTGTAGGAAGGCTGAGCAATGGAACACGACATCTTCTTCCATTTGAGGACAGAAAGTGGCCACTTGCAGCCCAGAAAGCCAATTGTGTCCTGGGCTGCATCAAGAGGTGCGTGGCCAGCAGGGCAAGGGAGGGGATTCTCCCCCTCTGCTCCCCTCTGGTGAGACCCCACCTGGAGTCCTGCATCCAGTTCTGGAGCCCCCAGCACAAGAGAGATCTGGACGTGCTGGAGCGTGTCCAGAGAAGGACCACGAGGATGCTCAGAGGGCTGGAGCACCTCTCCTGGGAAGACAGACTGAGAGAGTTGGGGCTGTTCAGGCTGCAGAAAAGAAGGCTCCGAGGAGACCTTATTGTGGCTGCCTAGTATCTCCAGGGGGCTACAAGAAAGCTGGGGAGGGGCTTGTCAGGATGTCGGGCAGTGACAGGACTAGAGGGAATGGATTGAAGCTGGAGATGGGTCGGTTCAGATTGGCCGTGAGAATCATAGAATCATAGAATCATAGAATGTTAGGGATTGGAAGGGACCTCGAAAGATCATCCAGTCCAATCCCCCTGCCAGAGCAGGAACGCCTAATGCTACACAGGAACGTGTCCAGGCGGGTCTGGAATGTCTCCAGAGAAGGAGACTCCACACCCTCCCTGGGCAGCCTGGGCCAGGGCTCCGGCACCCTCACTGAGAAGAAGTTTCTTCTCGAGTTTAAGCGGAACCTCTTGTGTTCCAGTTTCAGCCCATTACCCCTTGTCCTGTCATTGGTTGTCACCGAGAAGAGCCTGGCTCCATCCTCGTGACACTCCCCCTTTAGATATTTGTAACCATGAATGAGGTCACCCCTCAGCCTCCTCTTCTCCAAACTAAAGAGCCCCAGCTCCCTCAGCCTTTCCTCACCAGGGAGATGCTCCACTCCCTCCATCATCCCAGTTGCCCTGTGCTGGACTCTCTCCAGCAGTTCCCTGTCTCTCTTGAGATGAGGGGCCCAGAATTGGACACAATATTCCAGATGGGGTCTCACCAGGAAGAAGTTCTTCCCTATGAGGGTGGGGAGACCCTGGCCCAGGTTGCCCAGAGAGGGGGTGGCAGCCCCATCCCTGGGAGTTTTTCAGGCCAGGCTGGATGGGGCTCTGGGCAGCCTGATCTAGTGGGGGATGTCCCTGCCCATGGCACAGGGGGGTTGGAACTGGATGATCTTTAAGGTCCCTTCCAACCCTGACAATTCTATGATTCTATGAAAGTTAACGAGGCTGTTGTCAGGCTGTCAGGGCATGAGGAAAAGCCTCATGGATGAGACCCTCGGGAAGGAGAGCACCTCCACCTCCGCTCTGGGGGAAGAGGGGCAGCCAGCAGGCGCCAAGGACGGCCCTTTCCTCTTGGCAGGAGCAAAACCAGAAAAATTCCAGCCGCTCTCCACACCAAGCGGACCCCGGCCATCGCTGTGTCATTTCCCACATCTCCTTTCAACTTTATTTTTATTTGAAGGGGTGGGGAGGAGAGCAGCAGTAGCAAAAGCGCCTGGTCTCTCCTTTTTGAGTGGAATTGGAGCCAGAAATGTGTGGTGATTGTTCTGCCAAGGGGGTCGGTCGGGCAGTCCGGGGGTCCGTCAGTCCAGCCCCAGACCGAGAAAATGAGGACGCGGCTCCTTTAAGACGGTGCCGGTGCCCCCTCCCCCCTTCGGCCTCGCCGCTGTAGCACTGAGGAAGGGGGCGGGGCTTAGCCCCTAATAGGGCTCGGCGGGTTGATTGACAGCTCCGCAGGCCAGTCAGATCAGCAGAAGGGAAGGCGGGTCTTCCGGCTGGGGCTTCCCGCGGCCGTGCGGCTCGCGACAGACCAGAAGGAGGGAGGGGAGGGGGCGGGAGGCGACCGGCGGCGACATGATTAAGAAGTTTGACAAGAAGGACGAGGAGTCCGGTAAAGGCGGCGGGGAGGGAGCTGCGGGGGGGGGCCCGGGAATGGCGGTAGGGCTCTGAGGGGAGCGAGCGTTGGGCGCCCGGCGCGGCGCGGCCTGTGACGGCCCCTGAGGGGAGGGAACGGGCCCTGAGGGGAGGGAACGGGCCCTGAGGAGGGGAGGGTGTAACGGCCGCTGAGGAAGGAGACCCCGCTTGCTTTCTGGTTTTCCAACTTCCCCTGGAGCCTCCCGGGTCAGCCCTTGGGGATGGTCCTCAAGGAGAGCTCCGAGGGTGATCAAGGGACTGAACATCTCTGCTGGGAAGGGAGACTGAGAGACCTGGGGCTGTTCAGCCTTGAGAGGAGACGGTTGAGAGGGGACCTTATGAACGTAGAGAAATATCTGAGGGGTGGGGGTCAAGGGGAAGGGGACAATCTCTTCTCAGTGGTGTCCAGCAATAGAACAAGAAATAATGGGTTTAAGTCAGAACATGGGAAGTTCCAGCTCAACATGAGGAGAAACTTCTTCCCCATGAGGGTGCCGGAGCCCTGGCCCAGGCTGCCCAGAGAGGGTGTGGAGTCTCCTGCTCTGGAGACTTTCCAGCCCGCCTGGACGCATTCCTGTGTGGCTGCCCTGGGTGACCCTGCTCTGGCAGGGGTTGGACTGGGTGATCTCTAGAGGTCCCTTCCAACCCCCAATATTCTGGGATTCTGTGGGCTACAGGACCTGCCCCAGGGGCCTCCAAGACCCTGCTGGGAGGGAGCTGGTTCCCTCAGGTTGCAGCTGAAGGTCTCTTCCCTGCCCTTGTTGCAGTGTTTGCAGGGGTTGATCAGGGTCAGCGCCTCAGCAGGTCCCCACAAGCAGACCTTGTGGTTTGGACCGTGTCAGGAGTGGCTGGGTTCAGATACCTGGGGGGAAGATATTAATAAAACTCTTTAGGCATCACTGTGGTGAACAAAACCATCACCTGCACGTTTTTGCTGCGCAGAATTATCTGGAAATTAAGTTCTGACTGCCTGTCGTAACTGATGCCGCCTTGAATTTTCGGTTGCTATTGCGCAGAGGTCTTCTGAGCCACAAGACTGGGTTGAGTTTTGTTTTGTCCTCAGTTTCCTTCTGCTTGGGGTGCAAGAACTGAAAAATGACAAATTGCTGGAGGGAAGGAGTTGGAAACAGTAGTGAGGGTTTGAAGGGATTTACATGTTTGCAGTGGTGGCTTGAGAAGCGTTTTCCCTGTGAATGTGGATTAGAAGGCTGGTCTCGCTTGTGTGCTGCTGACAGAGAAGTGTCATCACCAAGAAATTAATTACTCTCAGCAGCTGAATCTGGGCTGTGAAAAGGCTGAGAAGTTACAGTATGGAGACACTACAGTCTGTAGTGTTACTGATTTTGTGCTGCGCAGCAGCCAGGACTGGCTGTGGAGTTTGCCGAGCAACCCGTTTCAGTGCTGCATTGATCGATATATTCCTGTTTCACGCGCCGATCAGCAGCTCTGTCCTGATGTGTTCAGTGCCTGAAGGAATAAAAACAAGGGCACTAGGGGAAAAAAAATAACAAGTAATAGTTCCATGTAAAGGGAGTATTAAGACAAATTTACTAGGAAACGCCGTTCTTACTTGTTTTCCAGCTATGTGGAAATTGCACCCCCCTTTTCTTGTCTGTTTCTCTGAATGTACCAGAAAAGTGGATTCAAACCCGTTGATGGAGAACATCAGTTATTTCGAGAGCAATGTCCCTGTAACGTTGAAGAGTTTTTGTAAGGCTTAGGGGCTGTTCCTTCATGCTCAGTTCTGTTGTTTCTTGTGAAGAAGGCGTTTCCTTAACTGAGAGGTCTCTTTTGTTCCTCAGGTAGCGGCTCTAATCCTTTCCAGCATTTGGAGAAGAGTGCTGTGCTTCAGGAGGTAGGAATAATCGTAGTATAATTCTGATTAGGCTTTTTTGATCAATATGTGTTAGCAACACGGGGAGATTTTATGATGTGACTCTCGGTTTGCGCGAATGGCTACATTCACATAGTTAATTTAAAATCACAGAGTACGTAAGTTAAGTGCACGTGAAGTTACTCCAACAGGGCTTTATGGATGATAATTAGATTACATGTGGCTTCTGCCTTCTTTGTGGATGTGTGGGATCACAGCGTGCTCTTTCTGAAGAGGTGACCTGCCTGTTGTCTGCGCTCATTCAATGCTCTGTGCAATGGGATTTTCTGCTTTTTTTTTTTTGTGGTACATGCTCCAAGAAAGGTTGCAAGTGGTGAGGTGAACGTGTGCTTAAATAATGGGGAATTTTGGTGAGTGCAAGCAGCTATAAGTAGCAATTTAATGATTTCAATTCTGTGTGCGTACAGACTAGAATGAAGTAGTGTTTGGGCTACAGGTGCTACGGAAGGAATTAAGTTGTTACGATTTTATTTTAAAGCTTTTTGCTAGTGTCAGACGGTAAATCGGGTCATTGTCCTTTGTTCAGACTGCTGCCCTTCCAGACAACTCGACGTGCACGAGCTGAATGGCAGGAGCGTGCTTGTTGGGACATGCTTTTAGAATGAAAGATTTATAAACTTGGTTGAAAACAAACTGCTTCACTTGACCCTGGCCCAGGTTTCCCAGAGAGGGGGTGGCAGCCCCATCCCTGGGAGTTTTTCAGGCCAGGCTGGATGGGGCTCTGGGCAGCCTGATCCAGTGGGGGATGTCCCTGCCCATGGCACAGGGGGGTTGGAACTGGATGATCTTTAAGATCCCTTCCAACCCTGATATTTCTATGATTCTCTGATTCTTGTGGTGAAAGAGAAATGATTCTTGCGTTACACCGGATCACAGTATTTTTGCTCTGTTTGTAGGCACGTATCTTTAATGAGACCCCTATAAATCCACGGAGATGCCTGCACATCCTTACCAAGATCCTTTACTTGCTGAACCAGGTAACTGGCAGAATGAATATTCCTGAGGCTGATTTCTGATAACTTTCATTGTGAAAGAAGTTTTATACCTCTTCCTGTCAGATTTAGGAGGTAGCTTTTATGGAGATCAGAAATGGAGTGGTTATGCTGTGTTCTCCCCTCTGACCTTGCTGCTGAGTGAGGTGTGTGTCACTGAAGCTTTTAAGACTTTTTTTTTTTTTTTTTTTTTCCTGTGGGCCAACTGAGAGCGTGGGTCCTGCCCTTCAGCCACAACAACCACCGGCAGCGCTGCAGGCTTGGGGAGGAGTGGCTGGAGAGCTGCCTGGCAGAGAGGGGCTGGGGAGTGTTGATGGACAGCCAGCTGAACAAGAGCCAGCAGGGTGGCCAGGGGGACAAGAAGGCCAAGGCATCCTGGCCTGGATCAGGAATGATGTTGTCAGCAGGGGCAGGGAGGTGATCGTTTCCCTCTGCTCCGCTTTGGTGAGACCACATCTTGAGACCTGATCACTCTAGAGCTACCTGAAAGGGGGTTGGAGGGAGCAGGGAGTCAGCCTTTTCTCCCTAGTAACAACTGGTAGGACTGGAGGAAATGGCTGCAAGTTGTGCCATGGGAGGTTTAGGCTGGATATTAGGAAGAAATTCTTCACTGAAAGCATCGTTGGGCACTGGAACAAGCTGCCTAGGGCAGTGGTAAGACCTGTAATACCACCATCCCTGGAGGTATTCAAACAGTGTGTTGACCCGGTGCTTAGGGACAGGGGTTAGTGGTGACCTGGCAGTCCTGGGTTAGTGTTTGCACTTGGTGATCTTAAAGGTCTCTTCCAACCAAAGAGATTCTGAACACTGTGTTGAGTTTTGGGCCCCTCACGACAAGAAAGACCTTGAGGGGCTGGAGCGTGTCCAGAGAAGGGCAACGGAGCTGGGGAAGGGGCTGGAGAGCAAGTGTGATGGGAGCAGCTGAGGGAGCTGGGGCTGTTCAGCTGGAGAAGAGAGAAGACCTTGCTTTCTACGACTGCCTGAAAGGAGGTTGTAGTGAGGTGAGATCAGTCTCTTCTCCCATGGAAAAAGCAATATAATGAGAGAAAATGGTTGCTCCAGGGGAGGTTTAGGTTGCATATTAGGAAAAATTTCTTTACTGCAAGGGTTCTCAAGCGTTGAACAGGTTGCCCAGGGCAGTGGTGGAGTCCACATGCCTGGAGGTGTTTAAGACTTGGGTAGGCACAGTGCTTAGGGATATAGGCAAGGACTTGTCAGTGTTAAGTTAATGATTGGACTCGATCTTAAAGGTCTTTTCCAGTCTAGGTGATACTGAGAGTTGCTCATTGGTCTGTGATCACCACAGCACTTGATGATTAACAAACCACTTGTGTTTGCCCAGCTGAAGTGGGAATAACTGGGGTGAGGTAAGAACAGTCAGGAAGTGATGAAGCGAAAGGTGTCTTTTTGCTGGGGGACGAACTGGAAGCATGAGAAGGAAGGAAGTTTTCTTTAGGCATCCACATAGATCCTTCTAGTTAACAAGTGTGACACAAAACCAGCTGCTGCCCCAATAAGGTCAAAAGAGGGAACACGGGCAACTTGTCCAACTGTTCCCTCACTCTGTTGCTGTGGATGGCATTGATGTAGGTAACAGTGGTAAGCTTGCCGTGTGCTCCCCAGGAAACACAAGGTGAGGGAGGGACTCTTCCTCACGAAAGAAAAAATGGTCAAAGAAACGATTCTTCGTGCATGAATGGGTGCTCAGGTTGGAGACTGGAAGGTGGAGGCAGCTAGATAATAATGGTGGTTTTTTTTTTTCTCTCGCTTGCTTCTATGCTGTTTTCAGGGTGAACACTTTGGAACCACCGAAGCCACGGAAGCTTTTTTTGCAATGACCAGATTATTTCAGTCTAATGATGTGAGTACCCGGTGTTTACTTGCTGCCTCACAGGTTTTTGTCTGGATTTGCAGTAGTTACAAAACAGCTGAATACTGGGATGTGGGAGGAGGGTGAGGCAAGTACTTCAGAGAATAAGCTTTGCACGCAAAGCACTTGCTGAAGCGATGCGTTGTTTGGAAACAAATGACTGAATAATAACGTGGGGTTACTTCTGCAGTTTGGTTTTGGTGTTGGTTTTTGTGGGTGTGGGTTATTTTTTTTCTGAGTTGAGTTACTGTTGCAAAGAATGTGAATAATGACAGAAACAGTATACAAATTGGTATAATTTTATGACTGTTTCTTAACACTTCCAAATAATCCCCATCTGCTTAACTCAAAATAGAATTTAAAAGTTGCCTGTATTAAATACTGCTATTCCCTACAGCGACTTGCTCTATTCACGTGCAGTCAAGGGATGAGAACATCCTAAAAATGCTGGATTAAACTTTGGACTTTGCCCAGTGCAGAGTCCTTCTCTTCTTAACAGAGAGTGTTAAGACCTTGGTGAAGCATGCTTCATGTGATGGGTCTCAAATTTTTATTAAAGAACTGGCACTTCAGGGTTTTAGAGATTTGACTGAGGAAGGTTGCTGGAGATGGAATGAAAATTTTGGAGTAGCAGTGTGTTAGAGGCCTTTCTCATATCCACATTTTAAAAAGGAGGGGTTTTTTTTAATGTAAATGTGCAATTTGCTTTGAAAGAACTAAAGTGCCAGTGCTTTTTGTATGTTTCTATTTTTCTTTTACAAGAACCCCCCTGCTCTGGCAGGGAGGTTGGACTGGCTGATCTTTGAGGTCCCTTCCAACCTCTAACATTCTGTGATTCTGTGAAATAGATCAGGAGAAAAGTTGGTTTTAAAGCTTTTAATGGATATTTGTGAGGCTCCTGCATACAGATGTGACATCACTTCTTTTATAACTAACATGTGGATTTTGATTTTAATTTTTTTTCAAATTATTTTCAGTCTTCTTACAATTTGACAAGATCTGTATCTCTTCTCCTGGTTTGTCTGATAGCAGTCAGCAAGGCTGTAATCCAGTTAGCAAACACGGTTTTACCTGTGGGCTTTGTACAGAAGTAAGAGGGTGTTCTATTTAACAGTTCATTTCACTTTTAAAGTGAAACACTGAACTTTCCAAAACTTTTAGGAAGTGTTTATCCGTAATTGCAGTTGGATTTAATGGCTTTCTGCAATACACTTCCACAGCAAACCCTTCGAAGAATGTGTTACCTTACTATCAAAGAGATGGCCAATATTTCTGAGGACGTCATCATCGTCACAAGCAGGTACTAGAACGTACAGAAAACGTGTTTTCAGAGCTCTGAAACAAGTAGCTGCGTCTGAATAGGTTTGGTTTGGCTGCTGTGGTTTTCTGTAATTAAGTTTATAAAGGATACAGCGGGGGAAAACCAAATTATCCCATGATACAGAGTGCGCATCACCATATAAAATGTTGCTTTCTTCCTGCTGTGTTTTCTAAAAATGCAAGAGGCTTGCCTGCAGTTTATCAATTGGTTGCTACTTTGCTTGGTTGTTTTTTTTTTAATTATTGGTAATTGATGGTTTTTTGAAAACTTTGGCTCTGACTTCTGTGCCACTTTGCTGTCAGAGCAGTTAGGGAAAAGCAGAGCGAGGCTCAGTTCGATCCTCCAATGGAACTGTCAGATTTTTGTGACTAAACAATAGACATTATAGTTGTTGAAAGAGCAAAAATTGGATTTGTGGCATGTGCTAAGTGTTTGTTTTATTTTACGCTTTTTGAAAAAGCTGTTTGGCAAACTAAACTTTGCTGTTATCTAACCCAAAATTTCATGTGGTAGAAAGATCAACAACACTGAGGAAAATGGGTGAGCTAAATAATCCAGGCCTATGGCAAAGGAGTGTTATGGACAATGCATTTTGTAATGTTCTAAATTTCCACAGAATCTGATGGTAATAATTTTCAAATAGCTAGTTCTTGTTTCTAGCCAATAGTAGAGCTTAGTGTTTACGTGGTGAGAGCTGGAAGAACAGCTAAAAGGAGATGAGGCGAATGTCACAAACGGACCGAGACGTCGAGATATTAGAGAAGCGTTAACAAAATGCCTTGAATTATTTTAGTTTGACCAAAGACATGACCGGGAAGGAAGATGTGTACCGAGGCCCGGCCATCAGAGCGCTCTGCAGGATCACTGATGTAAGTAGAAATCACTGTTGTGAGAGAGCTGATGAGTGTATTTAACACAGAAAACCCACTCTTTTGCAGAGTGTTCTCTTGTATAGGGAGGGCTCCTCTGAAACCCTCTGCAGGTGTGAGAATTGTCTGGAGCTGTAGCACATGGAGTTAGAAGAGCTTTGGAGTTCTGATTTCTGGTCTGAGGTTGCTTTGCTGCAGATTTTCATCGTGTCACTGAACCTTTAGGACTGGGCAGCTCGTACTCATGTCTCCCTTGCTGTGGATTTTCAGAACTGGGTCAAGATTTTTCCTGAGGGTCTTTTGAACATACTGTGTGTATATTTTTGCCTTATGCTGCTTTTATGCTCTGCTCCCAGAGTATCGACACTTTTCCCCTTTCACAGGGCACGATGTTACAAGCCATTGAGAGATACATGAAGCAAGCCATTGTGGATAAAGTCCCCAGTGTGTCCAGTTCTGCACTGGTGTCCTCCTTAGTAAGTAAAGCAGTAGAGAATTGTGCATCTGTGCATCGTAGTGTGGCTGGGAAAACTATTCTGCTGCCATTTGTAGCTGTGCCTGGCCTTTGTTTTATTCTTTCTTCATCTATTTCTTTGAAGTGACTTTTCTTCATCTCCTCACTTGGAAACAAAAAATAATAGCAATGCAGTTTCCTGCATTTCAAGCAGACTTTGTCTTCTCAGACTCATTCCTCAATGTTATCTTGCCGTGGAGTACGTCAGTTGTAATAGCTTGAAGTGCAAAGTGCTCACATCTCTTAACACAGTTAGTGTAGAACATGCATTTCCCTGGGGTGGGATCTTGTCTGTTTTGAACAGTCGGGCGCGCTGGTGGCTGTGAAAGTTACCTATCAGTTTGGTGAGAGTGAGTAAAAACAACCTGTTCTGTGTTGGAGAAGAACTAACGTTATCACTGCAGAGCAGCACGCAAGTTCTGTAATAGGCAGTAGTAGCCGTTTGCTTTGGTCTCTGCAGATAAACAAATCCATGAAACTGCTGCCCTAATAAGACTGGAATTTGAGATTATTTTTGCTGATATGTAGTAGGAGATGAAGAGGAAGTTCACTGTTGTTTTCTCCTTTGTTTAGGAGAAAAGGTTGGAAAAGATCTCATTAAGTCAATGTTTTTATTAAAGAGGAAAAGACAAGTGAAAGCGTGGTAGTCTGAGACTGAAATATAACAAAAATAGTGGCTTAGAGGTGTGTAGGATAAGGAGACTGGCTGCACTGGTAAATCAAGAAGGCAGAGCAGGAGGTGAGAGGCCCAGCTGATGAGGTGGAGAAGAGCCTGTGTTGGGACCCTGAGGGTGCAATCAAGGCCGTGTTAATCATCACAACTGAAACCTTCCTGCTGGGCTGCCTGTAGGCAGGTGAATCATCCTGTTCGAACAGAAGAACTCTCCCAGTTACTTGTTTCTTTCTTGAAACAAGTTACCTTTAGTGTGCAGCAAAACCCTGGATTGTCTCAAAGTCTTTAAACTTCAAAGGTGAAAACAAGGCTCGGGGTACTTCACTGTGCTTCTCATCTTAGTTTGTCTGTAATCTCAATTTGTGGCTTCTTCCAGCATATGATGAAGATCAGTTACGACGTGGTCAAACGGTGGATCAACGAAGCTCAAGAAGCAGCTTCTAGTGACAACATCATGGTGCAGGTATGTTTGAGGGTGATCGCCCTAGGAAGCTCTGAAAACACTGCAGGGTTTTAATGGTATTCTGTGAGTGATCGTAGAGTCACAGAATGGTTTGGGTTGGACATTAAAGATTGTTTAGTTCCAGCTCCCTTGCAGTTCTTAAGAGAACAGGCTGGAGGGCTGGGCGGGGAGAAATCTTATGCGGTTCAACAAGGGCAAGTGCAGAGTTTTGCACTTGGGAAAGAACAACCCCATGTGCCAGCACAGGCTGGGGACTGCCCTGCTGGAGAGCAGCGCAGGGGAAAGGGACCTGGGGGTGCTGGTGGGCAGCAGGATGGCCATGAGCCAGCAGTGTGCCCTCGTGGGCAAGAAGGCCAAGGGCATCCTGGGCTGTGTTAGAAGGGGAGTAGCCAGTAGGTCAAGAGAGGTCCTCCTGCCCCTCTGCTCTGCCCTGGTGAGGCCACATCTGGAATATTGTGTCCAGTTCTGGGCCCCTCAGCTCAAGAGAGACAGGGAACTGCTGGAAAGAGCCCAGCGCAGCCCCAGGGATGATGGAGGGAGTGGAGCATCTCCCTGGTGAGGAAAGGCTGAGGGAGCTGGGGCTCTTTAGTTTGGAGAAGAGGAGGCTGAGGGGTGACCTTATTCATGGTTATAAATATGTCAAGGGGGAGTGTCAGGAGGATGGAGCCAGGCTCTGCTCAGGATGTCCATTGACAGGACAAGGGGCAATGGGTGGAAGCTGGAACACCGGAGGTTCCATAAAAATATGAGGAAAAACTTTTTACCTGTGAGGGTGCCGGAGCCCTGGCCCAGGCTGCCCAGGGAGGGTGTGGAGTCTCCTTCTCTGGAGACATTCAAAACCCCCCTGGACGCGTTCCTGTGCTCTCTGCTGTAGGTGATCCTGCTCTGGCAGGGGGTTGGACTGGATGATCTTTGGGGTCCCTTCCAACCTCCAACATTCTGTGATTCTGTGATAACCTTAGAAAGTTACTGAAGTTCTTAATAACCTTAGTGGCTTTCATTTTCCCCCTTACACTTCTAAGAATAAGAACTATGACTAGAGGGAAATGACTCATCTGTTTAAAAAAAGTAATGAATTTCCAGTGCAAGATTCTTAATTAAGAGCTGGCTCTTTAGTGCAGTCCTCTGCCCTTTCCCTGCTAACCCGTCTCTGGGGTGCTGCCAACAACCTCGAGGTAGTTGTTGCAGAAGGGCTTTGAATCTGAGTTTTCAAAAAGCTTAAGAGATTGTCTCACTGCCTCCCAGAACACCAGCATCTCTTGTCTTGTCTTTCAGAAAATTTGCCAGTTGCTACAGGACCACAGAGATTAGCCTGAATACCAGTAAGATACCCACATCAGCAAAATCTTTACCTGGCTGAATAGGGAGATTTGGCTGAAAATCAGGGGGAAAAAGAAAAGGAGAGTTTATGGCCTCTGGAAGAGGGGGCAGGCCACTCATAACAAGTACAAGAATATTGTTAGGTTATGCAGGGAGATAATTAGAAGGTCCAAAGCCCAGCTAGAAATTAGTCTGGCTTTGGAGGTAAAGAACAACAAGAAACAACAAGAGAAGGACCAGGGAGAGATCCCCTACTAGACCCAGGAGCAAGTATGGTGACCAAAGATGAGGGTAAGGTGTTCCAATGCCTTCTTTGCCTCAGTCTTTAGTGACAGGAACACTTTTACTGAGGGAAGCCAGTCCCTCAAGCCAAGAGACAGGGGCCAGGAGCAAAATGTCCCCCCCACAATCCAGGAGGAGATGGTCAGTGACCTGCTGCTCCACAAGGATGTGCACGAATCTATGGAGTCGGATGGGATTCGTCCTGGAGTGCTGAGGGAACTGGCAGGGGTGCTCACCAAGCCACTGTCCATCATTTCTCAGCAGTCCTGCCTGACACGGGAGGTCCCAGCTGACTGGAAGTCAGCCAATATAACGCCCATCTATGAGAAGGGACAGAAGGATGATCTGGGAAATTACAGGCCTGTCAGTTTGACTTCAGTGCCAGGGAAACTGATGGAGCGGATCATCCCGTTTGGTTCTCACGTGTTGCCTGACGTAGTCCAGAGGTGGTGTCCCTGCCCACAACAGGGAGGTTGGATTAAAATGATCTCTAAGGTCCCTTCCAGCCCAGACCATTCTATGATTCTATGATCCCGAGTTCCATGATGCAGCACATGCAGGACAACCAGGTGCTCGGGCCCGGTCAGCGTGGGTTTGTGAAGGGCAGGTCCTGTTTAACAAACCTGATCTCCTTCTGTGACAGGGTGACCTGCAGGTTGGATGAAGGAAAGGCTGTGGATGTTGTCTGCCTTGGCTTTAGCGAGGCATTCGACGCTGTTGCCCACAGCGTTCTCCTAGAGAAACCGACTGCTCTTGGCTCGGACGGGCACACGCTCCGCTGGGTGAAAAACTGGTTCGAGTTTGGCCGAGTCCAAGGAGTCGGTCAGTGGGGTTAAGTCCAGCTGGCAGCCGGTCACCAGTGGTGTCCCCCAGTGCTCCGTGCTGGGCCCGGTCCCGTTCAACGTTTTCATCAGTGAGTTGGACGAGGGGATCGAGTGCACCTTAGCGAGTTTGCAGATGGCACCAAGCTGGGTGGAAGCGTGGATCTGCTTGAGGCTGGGGAGGTTCTGCAGAGGGACCTGGACAGGCTGGATCGCTGGGCCAAGGCCAAATAACGTGAGTTTCAATAAGGCCAAGTGCAGGGTCCTGCCCTTCAGCCACAACAACCCCCGGCAGCGCCACAGGCTGGGGGAGGAGTGGCTGGAGAGCTGCCAGGCAGAGGGACCTGGGGTGTTCATGGGCAGTGGCTGAACAGGAGCCAGCAGGGTGCCCAGGGGGACAAGAGGGCCCAGGGGGACAAGAGGGCCAAGGGCATCCTGGCCTGGCTCAGGAATGGTGTTGCCAGCAGGGGCAGGGAGGTGATCGTTCCCCTGTAATCAACTTTGGTGAGGCCACACCTTGAGTCCTGCGTCCAGCTTTGGGCCGCTCCCTACAAGAGGGACACTGAGGTGCTGGAGGGGACACAGAGTTGGGCTGCCAAGCTGGGGAAGGATTTGGAGCACGTGTGTCATACGAGGAACGGCTGAGGGAGCTGAGGTTGTTCGTCCTGGAGAAGAGGAGATGAAGGGAGACCTTATCGCTCCCTGCAGCTCCCTGACAGGAGGGTGTAGCAAGGTTGGGTTGGTCTGTTCTCCCGAGTGGCCAGTGATAGGATGAGGGGAAATGGCCTCAAGTTGCACCTGAGGAGGTTCAGGTTGGATATGAGGGAGAATTTCTTTCCTGAGAGGGTTGTCAGGCCCTGGCACAGCCTGCCCAGGGAGGGGTTGAGTCGCCATCCCTGGAGGGGTTTAAGAGACGGGTGGGTGTTGTGCTGAGGGACGTGGGTTAGTGGTGTTCATAGGGCTGGGAAAAAGCTTGGACTTGATGGTCTTGAAGTCACATCCAACCAAAACTGCTCTATGATTCTGTTTTCTACAACTCTTTAGAGTTGGCATATTCAGTCAGTGTAATAGACTAATGATCAGGAGCAAGTCTGTAAAATCAGCTTTGTTCTTGCCCAGTTAACAGCTTCATTAAGCCTCACCGTGAAGTAGTTTTATGGCAGAAAAAAAAATTTACAATCAGACCAACCAAAGCAACTTGTCAAGCAGCTAGAAATTGTTCCTTTGTACTTTTATGATCAATGCCTTGAGGAATGTTATAAGGTCAACTGTCATTTAAGGGCTGTGGGATGTCCTCAGCATGCTAAAAATTCAAGTGTTACTGTGCAGTGTAATGTAGTAAGCTGAAGCCTTTGAAGTTTTGGCATTTAATGGGGAGAAAAGGGAGTAAACTAACTTCCTGTCCCTAATAATCTTTAGAAATATATTGAAACTATCTTAGGGCAGACAGGAAAGGGAAGGAAATAACTGCACATCTTTGTAACTTGTCAGGAAACTTGGATCATTTGAGGTTAGAAGGTGTTTTTGCTAGAAAACAGCGATTATTCAGCCTGGTTTTATGTCTTTTGGTCTGGCTTTTCCAGAGTGTATTCAATACCTGAACATCTCTGTTTCTGATTCCCTAGTATCATGCTTTGGGGGTGCTTTATCACCTTAGAAAAAACGATCGTCTCGCGGTTTCCAAGATGCTGAACAAGTTCACTAAGTCAGGACTGAAATCCCAGTTTGCGTACTGCATGCTGATCCGAATCGCAAGCAAGCTCTTGAAGGAATCTGAAGAGGGGTGAGTAAGAGGCAGCGTGTGAATTCCAGTTACTACTAACAATAGGAGGTAAACAGTAGCTGGGAAGTTTGCATTTTTTAAAAAAAGTTTGTGGAAATCTACGCACAGAACCATACCGTTAAAAGTAAAACGTGGGTAGAAGCAGGAGGGTGGAGTGAACCGAACGGTGGGTGCGACAGTTGCGTGGTGGGGTTTGGATTTTTATTTCGGCCCCACGCAACCGAAGCTTAGCCAAGAGTGGAATTAAAACTGCAGAATAATCTGGAGGGGTTTTGTACTTTGGTTAGATGCATTTCAAAGGCAGTAAGAATCTATCTGTGTTGGGGAGAAATAAATAAAATGACCTGCCCAGGGAGGCTGTGGAGTCTCCTTCTCTGGAGACATTCCAGACCCGCCTGGACATGTTCCTGTGTAGCATTATCGAGGCGTTCCTGCTCTGGCAGGGGGATTGGACTGGATAATCTTTCGAGGTCCCTTCCAATCGCTGACATTCTGTGATTCTGTGACCTCTCTTCTTCTGATCTCACAGTAGCAGAGGAGGGCATAGTTGCCTGAGAAGCTCGCCTCCTGATGAAATTCCTTTATCAGTGGAAATTTTAGTTAGCTCTGTGCGATACATGTGGTACTGAAGTGTTTCTTCTAGAATGCAGCATTCCTAGCTTGGAGAAGATAACGTAGAGATGAACAAAATAGCAGTAAATACAAAGTTTAGAGCTCAGGCACAAGGTCAGCGATGTGGTGGTGTAGAAAACGTGGAAGCTGACGTGTTAGCTGTGCTTTCTGTCAAGTTTTCAGAGATGCTGTATTAGTGCTTTGCATGTAATTCAGCATCACGCTGTGAAATATCTTCTGTCTGTAGCCATGAAAGCCCCCTGTTTGACTTCATTGAGAGCTGTCTGCGGAATAAGCACGAGATGGTGATTTACGAAGCTGCTTCTGCCATCATCCACCTCCCAAACTGCACGGCCAGGGAGCTGGCACCCGCTGTTTCAGGTTGGTCGTAGAGTCTTTTGCACCATCGATGCAGCTGAAAAGAAAAGGTGGTAAAACATGCCAGAGGTGGTAAAGCATAACTCAAGTCCTAACCTCCAAAGCTGAATGTTACGATAATCCCCAGGTTAGGGGGCTTTTGGATCTTTTTTCGGATGCCAAGCGCTTTAATCCCTTCTCTCCACTTCATCCAGAGCTTTCGAGAACGGGCAGTGGAGGTGGCACAGAGTGACACTTGGATTTTTTCCAGCTGCAGGAAGTTGTGGGGTGGGAGGAAAGGCAGAGGAGAACTTGATAGTATAGATGTGCCACGGGCGACCGTGCAAACCACCTATTATTGATGTAAGATGAAAAACGGGAGGTTATTTTTAACTTGCTTGTGAAGGTCGTGATAAATTATGGATAGAGCTGCATGGATGTTTGGCAGCACGTAGTTGTGTGGATACATTAGACTTCCTATTCATTTTTTTATTATTATTTGGAAGGAGACCATATCTGGTTGTCTGCTGTGGTGAGTTCTGACTGAACTGTTTGTGCCTCTCGATATTAAAGCTCTGGCACGGGGCAGTTTCCCTTTCCTCATCTGGTACAGTCATCAGGGCTCTCACCTTCTGCTCCCCAGACATCACAGGTGCCTGGAGTTGCAGTACTAGGAGCCAGCTTTTGTTAAACAGTCTATACTCTTGTCACATTTTGCTGTGAGTTACTTGACTTTTTTTTTTTTAATTTTCAGTGCTTCAGCTTTTCTGTAGTTCTCCCAAACCCGTCTTGAGATACGCAGCTGTGCGGACCCTTAATAAAGTGAGTGCTTTCAAAACCTTCTAAACAAGCGTAAATCCCTGAGCATCAGAGAACTTCGGTGCCTAACGGTGTGTTACCTAGAGTAGAGCGACTGCTCTTGTGATTACTGTATTTGGAAATACTCCATGCTGGAGAATTGGCTTTTCCATGCCAAGTCTTCTTGTGTAACAAAAATCTTTTTTACATTGGCCCATTTCTGGACCACAGGACTGGAACAAGCTGTAGTTGGATAAATCGGGAGCTTTCAGCTGTAAGGAAGCAGAGTCCTGGATATTTAATACTGCCAAAAGTGTGAATAGGATGTACACGAAGGAAAAAACATTCTGGTTTTATTGCTGCACACAGTGCAACAGAAGCAGTTTGTGACTGTCAAACCCACGAGCTCTAACTTGGAGTTAGAGGAGTTCATTGGAAACGCTGAAAGAAAAGAACTTCAGCTTTGATTGCATCCTGCCAGCAGTAGTGTGATGGTGGTTTAGTTGCAATCCTTGTGGAACAGAGCAGTGCTTGACAAAAATACAGACTTTAATCTTTGCCCCATCAAAAGCTTCACATTGTAGGATGTTGTTGCTCCCGTGTAATTTGGAATTGTGCTCTTTACAGGTGGCCATGAAGCATCCGTCCGCAGTCACCGCCTGCAACCTGGACCTGGAAAACCTCATCACCGACTCCAACCGCAGTATCGCCACCCTCGCCATCACCACCCTGCTGAAGACAGGCAGTGAGAGCAGTGTAGACAGGCTCATGAAACAGATCTCTTCCTTCGTGTCAGAGATATCAGATGAGTTTAAGGTGTGGCATTGGAGGCCTCTGCTCTTTCCAGCTGCAGGTTTTTCTCCCATTCTTGTTTTTATGAAGCTTTTCCCCTTTGTTAAGCCTTCGGTGATTTAGTCCGATAGAGCGCAGCCGGCTTGAAATTCAAAAGATGTAGTCCTCTGCTTTCCAGCTTAAATACACTGTGTCGTAGTTTGGTGGATTCCTGACTCCTGTGCAGTATCCTGCAAAACCTTGTGCTGCCTTTTTGTTGCCTCTTTGGAGAGAAAGAGGGATTTTAACTATTCCAACTGAGTCTGTATGACTTCAGTCTCGTACATAGTTAGGAGACGGTGTGAACTGTAGATTTCCACCTCATTTGTCAAGTTTAGTCACTGTGAGCTCAGGTAAATAACTTGGTTAAGGATGGTAGTTCACTTGTATTTGTCACTTTTACACCATGGAGTTGCCTTTAGAATCATAACATGTCAGTGTCCAGTAGCGTACAGTGGTCTTAAGTTCTTGTTTTTATGAGAGAAGGAAATAAGCTTTAGGCAAGTTGAAAATTTGAAAGAGTTTTATTGACCACATTTAACTAGTTCAGTTAGAATTAATCAGGATCATTACTGGAGAGAAGGAGGGAGGGGAGGCCTTTGAATTAATGTAGTCCATCCTAAATATAGTCCCTCTAGCAGAGCCAGCTCTCGCAGCGTGCTGGCACAGGGTCGTTAACAGGCTGAGAGTCCACCACATGATTTTATCCTTCTTGTGCATGAATTTAATCTATCAAGGTGACAACTTGAGAAAGGCTCCTCACTATATTTTTCACAGAAAAACAAATGCACGTGACTAACGTCCTTCTCCGTTGTTTTGCAGGTCGTGGTAGTCCAGGCTATCAGTGCTTTGTGCCAGAAATACCCTCGGAAACACAGCGTCATGATGACCTTCCTCTCCAATATGCTCAGGGATGATGTACGTCTGAAATTTTCTCTGTGTGGTCGCTGGCAGGTAGCTGTGACGGGTAGTACGAAGGGTCTCCGATATCTTATGTCAGTGGGTACGCAGCAATGGTGGGACCCAACTGATTACTGAGACCTTGTTTATCTTGTGGGTCAGACCTGTCTGAAATGTGCTTCTGAATTAGAGCTGATATACCACAAACTGATCTGAAGAAATCACAGAACGGTTTGGTTGGAAGAGACCTTCAAGGTCGTCTCGTTCCAACCCCCCTCCCATGGGCAGGGACACCTCCCACCAGCCCAGGTTGCTCAAAGCCCCGTCCAGCCTGGCCTTGGACACTTCCAGGGATGGGGCCTCCACAGCTTCTCTGGGCAACCTCTGCCAGGGTCTCACCACCCTCACCGTGAAGAATTTCTTCCTAATATCTAATCTAAGTCTGGCCTCTTTCAGTTTGAAGCTGTTACCCCCTTGTCCTATCACGGCCCTCCCTGATGATGCCCACATGATGTGCCATTATGGGTCAGGATGGACCCGGAAAAATCTGTTAGGTCATCCAGCACACCTTGTCTTTTCTCTATGTACAAATGCTTGTTTTTCCTCAATGGAAAAAAAAGTAATTAAAGCGTGAGGGGAACTGAGCAGCACTTTGGCCTGAGCTCTGCCTGCTGGGTCAGCGCCCTTGATTTTGCCTTTCCCAGGGTGGCTTTGAGTACAAGCGAGCCATTGTGGACTGTATAATCAGTATCATTGAGGAGAATCCTGAGAGTAAGGAGTCGGGCTTGGCTCACCTCTGCGAGTTCATTGAAGACTGCGAACATACTGTCCTGGCCACAAAGATCCTGCACCTGCTGGGGAAGGAGGGGCCGAGGACTCCATCCCCGTCCAAGTACATCCGCTTCATCTTCAACAGGGTGGTGCTGGAGAACGAGGCTGTGAGAGCTGGTAAGTTCAGCTCAAAATGCTTGATGGTTTCATGTCTGAGCTCTGCTAGAAATCTTGGCACTGAATCTGGGTTTGGGGATGGAAGGCAACGCTTACTCCACAGAGTAGCGAAGAGCTGGCTCCTCTGTGCGTCAGCTACGAAGGTGATTTTTATTCCGCAGTGTGTTTAAACTCCTCATATCATCTTAGCATCAACGCTTGCTCCTCCTGATGCATAGAACATAAGCAATGTGTTAGTTTCTAGTTTCGTCTTTTGTACGTCTCCCGAAAGCTGAGAGGTAATACACGAGGAGGGGATGCTGCTAGTTCCCTGGTTAATGTAATTGTATTGTGTCTTTCGATGGAAATCTCCACACCACAAGGTAAAGATTCCCTCTTGGAAGTGTATTACAGGCTGAGACTTCCTTCCTGCAGAGCCTTTACCACAAACCCTTTAGAGTGTTCAGCCTGTTTTCCTGCTTGGGACTTGGCACTGGAAGGATATCGGTCTCCTGCATGTTAGAAGAGGAAGTACTGCTGGGAGAGAGGAAGCAAAACAAGCTCATAAATACAGTATTGTCCATCCAATTTGATTCTGATTTTTGGCAACAACTCTTTTGGTCAAGGCTTCCTAATTCTGACCTGGGAGCCCTTGAAAAGCATCCGCTGTCTAGAGACTTTGTTACTGTAAAAACACGGGTTATTTTTTAACCACCAAGGCCATAGAGCTTGTGCTTCCTTAGAGAGCTTTCTCTTCGTTCTGAACGTGCAATTTCTTCAAGGCAATCCTGAGCCGAAATTAAATCATTTTCAACAGGCAGCTCTAAGTGGTTGCTGAGGAGTTTCAGCTCCTTGTGGAGTGCAAAAAACGATTTATCTGCGGGTGTGAGCTACAGCTCATGCCAGAGGGCCCAACATCTGCAGTGAGCCATGGAGCTTGAACTCGCCTTTTCTAACAGAGTTAACCTGGAAGAGAGTTGCAGGGCTCTTAAGCTGATCTTGCTCTGTTACTCTGACACAAAACTGTTTCCATTTGAAAATAAGCGAACAGAATAGTCTTTCCATAACACTACAAGGTTTTGTGGTGTGGAAGTGAAAACCCGTGTCAGCTGAAACTTTGGGAGAGCAGTGCTTTGAATCACGACTATGAGAACGTGTTTGGGCGCCTCTGACATCTCCTTGTTTTCTTCTCTAGCTGCTGTGAGTGCGCTGGCAAAGTTTGGTGCCCAGAATGAGAATCTTCTTCCGAGCATCTTGGTGCTTTTGCAGAGGTGAGTGGATATGGCCGTGCCGCTGCTGAGCTTGATGAAACCAGTCTGCCCAGTGTCACCACGGAAGAAACAAGGTCAGGCCAGGTCAGAAGTTGCGCTGGGCTTGTCACAACGTACTAGTTGAGGAGTCAGGAGGTGGCTGGAGGGCGCGTAGCACTGCTGGAGATAAACAAATGAAAGCTGTGATTAGTCATGAAAACATCTGAGAGTGATCTGGTCTGAGAATGTTCCTCAGTGGGTAATAAATCTCTGGTGGTTTAGCCCATTTTTTGCATTCCCTGAGGCAAGAGAACGTATTTCCATGTTATAAGTAACTTTTATGCACGGCTAAGTAATGATCTCAGATGTTCCCTCTTGTTGAGTCCATTCAGCTTCCTTGAATTGTCTGTACCACAGATGTCATGTTTGTCATTTGTAAAGCGCTGTAGGATGAACCTCTGCCATGTCTGACTTCTGTGGTGAGAGGAATAATTCGAGTTAGGACGTGCTCCAGGCAGAAGGCAACCTCAGCGTAGGTGCGAGTGAATTACAACTGCAAGAAGTGGCTTGAGCAGTGCGGGGAGGGAGGAAAGTTGCCAGCAGAGAGAGAGAGAGAAAATCTCTCTTTATAAACTGCGTGCTAGAATTGAAAAAGTGAATGCTGGAGCACGCGGCCATTTTCTTAGTCTGAAATAAACATGTAAAAGCTGCTTTTTGTTATTGTAACTTACCTATTTCTTCCAGTTTCAAAAAAGAATGCTGTAAAAACAAAAAGTGCCTATCAGAATTATTAACCCTAAAATGCAGGTGTATGTTTTATAATCCAGCAAGTGTGCCTGGTGTCAACAGTTCACAGACACATCTCCTTTAATCTTAGTTTTCCCATGTGACACTTGCATATAAACTTCACCCACTGTGTTGCAGGAATATTTTATTTGCACAATTTGATTACAATCTGTTGGAGGAGCTCGGGCTGTCATTGCACCAGTCTTGCCGGTGCCATTTTCAGCTTTTGTGATGTCCTGAGCTGGCTGACTGCTGTCCTCTTGTCCCCCCCAAACAGGTGCATGATGGACAGCGATGACGAAGTTCGGGACAGAGCCACGTTCTACTTGAACGTTCTGCAACAGAGACAGATAGCGCTGAACGCTGCCTACATTTTCAACGGTGGGTGATAGAAAGAAGTGCGAGCTGTTGTTTCACATTCTGTGTGTATTGGGTTGGCCTGGCTGGATTTTGGCAGCGGGGACGGAGCTGCAGGGTGGCTTCTGCAAGAAGCTGCTACAAGGTTCCCAAGTTTGATGGAGCCAATGCCAGCCGGCTCCAAAGAGCTGCTGGCCAAGGCTGAGCCTGTCAGTGAAGTGATAGGAGAGAAACGCCTCTGGGAAAACATATCTAAGAAAGGGGAAAAAGAACTGCACCACAACAGCTGGCACGGACATGGAGGAGTGAGAATCTGTGCAGACACCAAGGTCAGTGAAGAAGGAGAGGGGGGAGGATGAGCTCCAGGTGCCAGAGCAGAGAGAGTCCCCCGGGTCTGTGGTGAAGACCGTGGTGAAGCGGGTTGTCCCCCTGCAGCCCATGGGCGAGGTGCAGATGTCCACCGTGAGGATCACCGCGTAGATGTCCACCGAGGACTCCACGCCATGTGGGTGGATGCCTGAAGGGGGCTGTAGCCCGTGGGAAGCGGCATCAGAGCAAGTCGCTGCCGGAACCTGTAGCCCATGGAAGAGAGGAATGCCCACGCTGGAGCAGGTTGGCCGGTGGGACTTTGCTCCAGCGTGAGTCCCCCGCAGCGTCACCAGTTTCCCCCAAAGGACTGTGCCTCAGACTCACGAGGGGTGGGCTGCCCCTCGTGGGGTGTCTCCCGTTGGGCAGTTTGTGATGAATTGCCCTTCATGGGACGACTCAACGCAGAGAAGAGAGCGTGAAGCTTGTCTCCCGTGAGAGGGACCCCACAGTGGCCCTGGGGAAGAGTGAAGAGTCCTCCCCAGGGTGAAGAAGCAGCGGTGGAACCAACGTCGGATGAACTGACCATAACCCCCATTCCCTGTCCCCCTGCGCCGCTCGGGGGGAGGAGGTGGAGAAACTGGGATTGATGTTGAGCCTGGGAAGAAGAGAGGGATGGAGGAAAGTGTTCTGCTTGTAAGATCTGTTTGCTTTTTCTTATTTCTCACTACTCCTCTCTGACTTGTTCTTTTAATAAATGTAATTAATTTCCCCAAAACAGTCTGTTTTGCCCAGGACGGTAAATGAGGGTGATCTACCTGTCCTTATCTCAAACCCTGAGCCCTTGGAAATATTTTCTACCCCTGTCTGGCAGTGAAGGTGGAGTGAGAGAGCGGCTGGGTGGGTACCTGGCTGCCGGCCAGGGTCTAACCACGACACTGTGTCACGGGTGGGCTTCATTGCCATAGAAATAATTCTCTAGAATGTAACGTAGATCAGAATAACTGGAAAAGACAGAACTGTGTGTTTTGGGGTTTTTTTTGTGTTTTCCTTGCCCGTGTGCTTTCCTCTGAAGTACTTGTGCTAGCCGGCAGCAGCAGGTTTAGTGAAATGTGGGAAGGATTGTCTAGGAAATGGAGCAGGAGTATGGGCTGGGTTTTTGTCATCATTGCCTATTCCTTCACTTGGGACAATTTTCTTAACCCTCGCTCTGTCGTCTTCATTACACACTGAAGATGAAACATCTTGGTGCCGGGGTTGGTTGTGAAAGTGTTTTGAGGTCTGTAGCTGGAAGTCCGTGCCAGTGGAGTATTTAACACTTTTAAGGACTCTTCTTAAGTGAACTGTTCAGATTGCGGTACCCTCTGGAATGCAACATCCTGTGTCATCCTCAGAGCAGTTGTTTTTTTTGTTTGGTTGGTTTTAATTCTCTCCACTATTTTGAAGTACTTTAGCATATGTGTTAGGGAGAAATAAAAGTGCTTTTACCAGTTTTTTAGTAGCTAAATTCCAGACTGTATCTATCTAGCTGTAAACTCCAGATTCCTCAGAGTCACACAGAATTGTTGAGGCTGGAAAAGACCTCAGATCATCAAGTCCCGCCTCACAAGAGGGTTTTTCTCTGCACCCTGAACCAATGGACATGCTACAGAGAAGAGCTCTTCAAGTGATTTTCCTTGTTTATATCTCAAGAGGGAGATAACAGAGACATGGGAGGTTGTTTTTTTTTTTTCAGACTCGGTCTTACTGCTTTTGGTGCAGTGGGCAATCCAAAATTCACACTCTTCACTTGTGAATGCTTTATCATAACGCCGTTAGCCCTCTGACAGTTCCTGCTATTAAAATTGGAATTTTCCTGCTTGTGCTTCTGCTCTCTCAGGCTTGACAGTCTCCGTTCCTGGGATGGAGAAAGCCCTGCACCAATACACGCTGGAGCCTTCTGACAAACCTTTCGATATGAAGACAGTTCCGCTGGCTACCGCTCCGATCTTTGAGCAGAAAGCAGGTAACACTCAGGCTTCATTTCGTTCGGCTGTAGGTGAAGCTGTAAGTGTTCAGGTTGCCACAGTGATTCCTGACATCTCTAACACAGCTGCCATCCTAGTAGGGTCAGGCCGAGACCAGAGGTGGCTCAGTTACGGTGTTACTGGCTTGGCAGAAGCCATCCTGCCTCATCTGCCATCTGGAATATTGTGTCCAGTTCTGGGCCCCTCAGCTCCAGAGGGACAGGGAACTGCTGGAGAGAGTCCAGCACAGGGCAACTGGGATGATGGAGGGAGTGGAGCATCTCCCTGGTGAGGAAAGGCTGAGGGAGCTGGGGCTCTTTAGCTTGGAGAAGAGGAGACTGAGGGGTGACCTCATTCATGTTTACAAATATCTAAAGGGTGAGTGTCAGGAGGATGGAGCCAGGCTCTTCTCGGTGACACCCAATGACAGGACAAGGGGTAATGGGCTGAAACTGGAACATAAGAGGTTCCGCTTAAACTCGAGAAGAAACTTCTTCTCAGTGAGGGTGCCGGAGCCCTGGCCCAGGCTGCCCAGGGAGGGTGTGGAGTCTCCTTCTCTGGAGACATTCCAGACCCGCCTGGACACGTTCCTGTGTAGCATTATCGAGGCGTTCCTGCTCTGGCAGGGGGATTGCACTGGATGATCTTTCGAGGTCCCTTCCCATCCCTGACATTCTGTGATTCTGTGATCTTCACAGATAAAGAAATACGGGTTGGCCCGAAAGCCATTATTTGCTCTGCTAGTCTTGGTATCGGAGAGAGGAGTTTGTACATAATCAGATTTCATTAGTTCATAGAGGTTTGAAAAAAGTACATTCCGGAAGCACTTAGTCACGTCACTGGTTTTCTTCCATGATCTTGCACAACTTGTTAAGAAAAAAATCGGGTTGGGTTTGGGGTTTTTTTTTTTCTCCTCTTCCAACTTTTTTTTTCCTGGCCATTCTGGACTAAAGTGTGGTTTATTCATCGTTAAACATCTCTCCTGTTCTAACATGGCCTAGCAGAAAAGATATCTTGGTGTGTTTGAGGAGCCAGACTGCCAGAGGTTTGCAGCAGCAGGTTAAGGAACTTGTAGTGGAGATATAACGGCATTTAAAACTCCTGCTGGTGTAGCTGACAGCACAATGTCTTTTTTTTTTTGCTTCGCAGAGATTGCCCTAGTGACCAGCAAGCCTGAGAAAGTTGCTCCTTCTCGTCAGGATATATTTCAAGGTATGAGAGAAGATCAGCGGGGCTCCAGAGTTTGAAGTGTTGGGAGGATTTGCCACAGGACAGTTGGGAGCAACGAACGAGCCTGTCACAAAGTGTCATCCTTTCCTTTCCGTGCAGAACAACTGGTGGCCGTTCCAGAGTTTAAGAGCTTGGGTCCGTTATTCAAGTCTTCGGAACCGGTGCAGCTCACAGAAGCAGAAACGGAATATTTTGTTCGTTGTACCAAACACGTGTTCACAAATCACATCGTTTTCCAGGTAAGAAAAGCCACGTGGTTTTGCCGGGGTGCAGTAAGAGTTGCCCCTCGATGGTGCCTGGGTGCAGCATAAACGGTGTTTCTGCTGCACCCTCAAGGACAGCTTTGCTCTTAAGGGAGTTGCAAGGTAGAGTTTAAGAGGGTGTGTGCTGCTTGGCTCAAGGATCAAAAAAGGACAGGGGTTATGATCCCATCGATTGCCTGACCTAGTCGAGAGGTGGCGTCCCTGCTCACAACAGGGAGGTTGGATTAAAATGATCTCTAAGGTCCCTTCCAGCCCAGGCCATTCTATGATTCTATGATTAAAGAAAGAATTCTAGTAAAATTGGAGAGAAAAACTGTTTAGTGAGAACAGCAGGCTTGATCAAAGATGTGGGGTGCCCGCGGTGTGCCATGGAGTGTTGTAGCTGACATGGGAGGAAAAAAAAATCTTTCTTGGAAATGTTTCTTCTACGCTCAAGTCCTTTTCCATTGGTACTTTTGCAGTTTGATTGCACAAACACGTTAAACGATCAGCTCTTGGAGAGAGTCACCGTGCAGATGGAGCCGTCGGATGCTTACGACGTCATCTGTTGCATCCCAGCGCCCAGCCTGGCTTACAACCAGCCGGGCATGTGTTACACCCTTGTCCGGATTCCTCAGGATGACCCCACTGCAGGTACCCGTTGGGAGGGAGTAGTTCTGCACAACGGATCCCTCAGATCAAGTTTTCAGGGAACACATCATCATAAAATGTTCAGGGTGTGGGATTTGCTGAGTGCGTGCTGAGATTCTAGCACAGTTTCTTTCTCGTGTGTCACACGTCCTGGTTTTTACCTAGAACCTTTTTTGTTTTTTTTTTTGCAAAATAAATCACTGGTATTGGATTAATAAGAATGGGATGATAAAGAGGGCCAGAGAGCATTTAAGTAACGGGAAACTGTATTTTCTACCTTGAATCAATGAAAGGAGAACATTTGTAAACAGGGATGTTTGGTACCGTTCAAAAGCAGAATCAGGAACAGGAAAATGCAAAGAGAAAAAAAAAAAACCACAACCAGTAGTTTGGGCCTCTACATATTTGACTAGAACATTTTTTTTCCTCTCTTTAGAGAATTAGAAACAACTACGAAATGTAGGAACGAGATTTTGGGGGGGGGCATAAAACATGCCTTTATTATTCACATTTAAACTCGGTTGAACTTGCAGTTGGCTTAACACGACTCAGCTCAGCAGCGGAGCTTCATTACCAGGGAAAATTAGAACTAACTTTAATTAGAACTTAATTCCCTGAACTGTGGTTTTGGATCGTATTCCCCTTGTCAGAAACCCTTGCAGAATTTTTGCTGGTAGCTGATGCTGACTGGATCTCAGCAGTGGGTCGGTGCTTGTTACGTTATGGCCCCGGCATACTCCTCTTCTGGGATCCTCCCTTGGCCTTCATCTTAAAGTCTGGAGAGAAATTTTATGTGAAATGTCAAGTGCTCTGACCACGGCTACGTCTGTATCTTCTGGGGCAAAGCTGATGTAGATTCTTTGCAGTCTCTTTTTTTGGGAAGCGAGAATTCAAGCAGAAGAAACCGCAGCACCAACCTATTCAGGCTTTTTCTCTCCTCCCCAGTTGCCTGCACTTTCAGTTGCACGATGAAGTTCACGGTTCGAGACTGTGACCCAAACACAGGTGTGCCAGAAGAAGACGGCTACGATGATGAATATGTGGTAAGTTCAGTTATTGGTTTTGGTTTTTTCTTGGCTTGGTTTTGTTGTCACTAATTCTAATATATGTGGCCGTTGAGTTGACAGTTTCCTTTCAGATCTGAAGCCAGTAGCAGAGAGAGCAACGGGCCTTCCTGAAACACCGTTTCCAAAATACAGTAGCTTGTGACTTTAGATCATTCCCCAAAACCTTCTGCCAAAACTTGGCTCATCTTTAGTGTCTTGTGGAGATAGTTTTCTTGGGACAGACAGGATTGAACTTCGATTGTCTGTTTTCAGAACTGTGGCCCAATCTTTCCATCCCAAGCACTTGCATTTCTGTTTGTTGTATTCATGCCCTCGATCTCAGAAACTCAAGTGAGATCTCAGGAAAGTGCCCGCCGTTGGCCTTGGAGGAAGTAAAGGCTCCTTCTGGATTCTGAGGGAGTCTCTCTCTCTCAGGAAGGGCTCAAATGGGCTTTGACCAAAGTGATTGGCCCATTTTTCTGTTCTTTAGTCTCACAGATGGTTTTGTCTGTTTTTTTTTTTTTTTACGCTTTAAACACCATAAACACCATTTTTCCTCTCTGCTTTTTAGATGCTGTTATGATGTGCTTCTCCTGAAATTAAACCCAGGCATGCCAGAGTTGTCTTGGCAAAATGCCGCTGTCTCTTTGTCTTTCCTAAGATCAGGATCATTTCCGTAACTGGCAGCTGAACATCTCTCTTGCTTTTCTGTCAGTTGGAAGATTTGGAGGTGACCATGTCCGATCACATTCAGAAGGTTTTAAAGCCAAACTTTGCAGCCGCGTGGGAAGAAGTGGGAGATGACTTTGAGAAAGAAGAAACCTTTGCGCTCAGTTCCATTAAAACCCTTGACGGTGAGATGATCTCTCCTCGTTTATTGGTGACCCACGTAGTAATCTTGGTAAATCTGCCATGCTGAGGATATATTTAGTGGGGTAGGAGGAGAATTTGGTGGCTTCTGATACAGGCTGGGCAGGGACTGGCTTGAGAGCAGCCCTGAAGAAAAGGACTTGGGGGCACTGGTGGACGAGAAGCTCAACGTGAGCCGTCAGTGGCACCTGCAGCCCAGAAAGCCAATCGTGTCCTGGGCCGCATCAAGAGGTGTGTGGCCAGCAGGGCGAGGGAGGGGATTCTACCCCTCTGCTCCCCTCTCGTGAGACCCCACCTGGAGTCCTGCGTCCAGTTCTGGAGCCCCCAGCACAAGAGAGATCTGGACGTGCTGGAGCGTGTCCAGAGAAGGGCCACGAGGATGCTCAGAGGGCTGGAGCACCTCTCCTGGGAACACAGACTGAGAGAGTTGGGGCTGTTCAGTCTGCAGAAAAGAAGGCTCCGAGGAGACCTTATTGTGGCCTCCCAGTATCTCCAGGGGGCTACAAGAAAGCTGGGGAGGGGCTTGTCAGGATGTCGGGCAGTGACAGGACTAGAGGGAATGGATTGAAGCTGCAGATGGGTCGGTTCAGATGGGCCGTGAGGAAGAAGTTCTTCCCCATGAGGGTGGGGAGACCCTGGCCCAGGTTGCCCAGAGAGGGGGTGGCAGCCCCATCCCTGGGAGTTTTTCAGGCCAGGCTGGATGGGGCTCTGGGCAGCCTGATCTAGTGGGGGATGTCCCTGCCCATGGCACAGGGGGGTTGGAACTGGATGATCTTTAAGGTCCCTTCCAACCCTGACAATTCCATGATTCTGTGATGTGGCAAGGTAGGTGTGTTGGTGAGGCCTCAACCAAAATAGTGAAAGGAAATGGTTGAGCCACATGGGGGCTTGAGAGCATTCTTTAATTGCAAGCTAGTTCTCACAGAGAGCTTAGCACCAGCCTGGAGGTAATTTTCTTCTTCAATCTCTGAATGCAGAAGCCGTCAATAACATCATCAAGTTCTTGGGCATGCAGCCCTGCGAGAGATCAGATAAAGTGCCAGAGAACAAAAATTCTCACACGCTCTACTTAGCTGGTAAGTATTCGTGTCATCGAACGTGATGTTTCCGTGTCCCCACAGATTCTTATTAAATGAAGGGAGATGGGTGAGGAGATTCTGCTCTTATTTCAAGAGGTTTTTTTTACTCTGTAGAAAGCTGAAGTGAACCAGGGAGTTGGATGCAGCTGGTGCTAACTTGGAGCCGCTGTCACACTAGGCTCTGCGTCTCGTGGAATGGGGGTATTCCACCCATGGGAACAGCAGCAAATCCTTTGAATGAAGAACTTCCAGAGCAGCCTCCTAATTAAATTTCTTGCATGAGGTTATTTCAGAAGGGGGGGTTCTATTTCCAAATTCCTGTCACTAAAGATACATCCTGCATTGGCCTGCAGTACCCACAACTTCTTTGGTCACTTTGCTCCAGGCTTCCAGTTTTGTGCAATCCCTGGAAGCCAAATGTTCTACAAAACTCTGCTGGAGTTACTAAAACAAAACTGCAGTGAACGTGACAGAAGGGTCGGATCTCAGAGGCAGAACTGGTAACTCCAGGCCTGTCTGTGTCGCGGTGTTGAAGGGGGACTGGCGATGGCTCGCCCTGGTCTGAATTGCCTCCAGGAGCACCACTTCCAAGCCTTCTAGTAAAAGCGTAGGACTGTTCCTCCCTTAAAGGCCAAGGCACTGAGCTAGTGGACTGCGCCTTCGCGGTGCAACTACAGTACGTGTTGCCTTCTCAAACTGGAAGTGAGCTTCAGCTCCCTCCTCTCTGGTTTCCACCTATTTAAATCAACTTGGCCCTTGCTGACTGTGATTAATTAGGACAGTATCTCTTATCTTCTGTTGTGACCTAAAGAACTTTGGGGATTTTGGGGGCTCGGTACTATTTTTTTTTTTGTCATTTCCTCCCCTCTCTGCAACTGGCTGTTGACTCAACTAGGATGATTAAGGGAGTGGAGCATCTCCCTTATGAGAAAAGACTGAGGGAGCTGGGGCTCTTTAGTTTGGAGGAGACTGAGGGGTGACCTCAGTCATGTTTACAAATATATCAAGGGTGAGTGTCACGAGGATGGAGCCAGGCTCTTCTCGGTGACACCCAATGACAGGACAAGGGGTAATGGGCTGAAACTGGAACAGAAGAGGTTCCGCTTAAACTCGAGAAGAAACTTCTTCTCAGTGAGGGTGCCGGAGCCCTGGCCCAGGCTGCCCAGGGAGGGTGTGGAGTCTCCTTCTCTGGAGACATTCCAGACCCGCCTGGACACGTTCCTGTGTAGCATTATCGAGGCGTTCCTGCTCTGGCAGGGGGATTGGACTGGATGATCTTTCGAGGTCCCTTCCAATCCCTGACATTCTATGATTCTATGATTCTGTGAATCTGCCTTGTACTCACCAGGTTGTTGGCTCCTGGGTTAGGGCTAGATCCCTGAGCCTCTCTTACGAGCATCTCCCCAACGTTGCTTTGTCCCCAGGTGTATACAGAGGCGGCTGCGACGTGCTGGTGAGGTCCAGGCTCGCGCTGGGAGACGGTGTGACCATGCAGGTGACGGTCAGAAGCAAGGAAGAAACGGCCGTAGATGTCATCCTGGCTTCCGTAGGCTGAGCGTTACAGCCCACCGGGGTGGAAACTTTTGCAAACACCCGGCGGGTCTTTACGGGCTGTCGAGCACTCTGTCTGTCCTTCTGCACGTAGTTTTTATTCCTCATTTTGGTAAATATTTTGTATGATGTTCCAGTAGTGGCGATAGCGGCTGGCTGGTACTGAGCCTTTCCCTGTGTCCCTTCCCTCGGTGTCACTCACACATTCCCGTCTAACTTATTGCATCTCTGGCCACTTGTGGGGATGATAAAAGATGCAGGTGGTAAGAAAACCGAATCAGACTTTTGTCAAAACCGATTTTTATTAACAGAAAATAAACACTGGTCCAAGTGGTGGAATTCGTATGAATTGCTGTTAATAAAATAGAAATTTGTTCTAATTCTGTCTGCTTCGGTACAGAAAAAAAGTAGCCCGTAACGGCTGTTTGCTCAGCAGGAGTCCCTAATTCCTAAAGGGATGCTAATAAATTTCAGACAGAAGCAGTTAAAAACCACACAAAAACTGCAGAGTCTGCCAACCTGCATATTTACAGTATCTGATGATTGTCTCCTCTGTTTCACACAGAAAAAAAATCAATGTACGGAGATTAAGCTTCACCCTATCGAGGCATATTCAGTTCTCCTGAGCCTTATGTCAGATAATACCAAACAACAGCGCGGCCGTTCCTCGGGCTTAAAGATGCGAAACATCGTGTATCAAAAATAAGGAAGAGAGCGGGAAGGAGTCACCTTGCAGTGGCTTCCTTGCGAGGGAAGTTCTGCGCTCGTGGACTGCTTGCGTTAGCAAGTCAGGGTGAGGAAGGAAGGAAAAACTATTTTAATGGTAATTTAAACACCTCTCCCAGATCCCTGTGGCTTAGAGAGCAATTGCTCGGAAGAACATCTTGGCTTCCGCTCGTGCCGGTATTGCATATTCAGCTCGCTCCAGTGAAAACAGGTACAACCCTGCCCTGGTGGGGCTTCGCTGAAGCTCCTGAGCTAGTCCCAGGGTTGTAGCATCAGTGAGCAGCTCTGAAAATTGGAGGAACGAGGGCTGTGGTAAAAACTTGAAGTTTAGAGCTTGCTTTTGGGTAACTGGCTGTTAAAAAAAGATTACTGAAGACGTAATTACAGTGCTTAAATACCCCTTTAGGGGTGTAGAGTGCCTATACTTTAAGGGATTTACAAATCCAGCTCTCCTGTAGTTAGTGTAGGCGAACCCTTCAGTCCTGACAGGCTGGGCAAGCGTTAGAACGCTTAGCAGAGAGATATAAGTTAAGCTGCCTGCACAAACAACTCAAAAACCAGACCCACCATCCATCTTGGGAACACGTGCATCAAAACTTGGCCGTTACCGGTCTTGTCTACCCGCAGCGAAGGCACATGAGGACTCTTGGATTGACGTACGTGCTCTGCCTCCCCTCAGGTGTCCCTTGAGCCCTCCTGGCCCTAAATAAGAAGCAAGGTGAGCGCAGGGCTGGACGAGCTGTCGGCATCCTGTAATAACTCTGTTGAGGCCGACAGTTTTGCCCGCACCTCTCTGCAGGCTCATCTTTCTTGGTGCTCAGAGGAATTAACTGCGTGAATGCAGCAGCCTGGCAGCCAACGTTGAGGGTGTTGGTGCAAAGTTGTTGGATCTGGAGATAAAAATTAAGGGTTCTTCCTGCCCCCAAAGGCTGACTTGGAAACGGAGAGCAAGAACTGAGCCACAGCAGCTTAGAAGGAGTTGATGAAGTTCAGATAGGCGTTCAGGAAGCCTGTTGGATCCTCCAGCTGTGGGTAGTGGCTGATGTGGTCATCCAGCACGGACACCGTGGACGTGGGAAGCACCTTCCTGGTGGAAGAATGCACCAAGACTTAAGCACAGGAACTGCAGCTCGGCCTGCAGCCAGATGCTACCACTGAGGAGGGACAGGACCCTCCTGCACAGCTGCGATTCTGCCCATAACATGGTTTTGGGCCAAAAAGAAGAAAAAGAGAAAAGCCTGTAGCAGCTACAGTTGACCACGCTTCCCAGTGTTGAATTTATTTCGGGTTACTTTGGAGGAGAAGACTACCTCAGGCAATAAATGCTATTTCCATCTGGTGTAGTTTTTAAAATGCATGAGTGATTTGACTGGGAATTACGACCGATGCCTAAAATGGGGAAGTGGTTACAGGTGGGAATTAAAACCAGCCTCCACAAATAGGGAATTGAAGGAAAAGCCCGAGACAACGTTCCCTCAAGCTGAATCCCGGTGCCGTGTTCCCGCTCTGTGTCTTACTTGTAAAGCTGAAGAAACTCTGGGTGCGGATTCACAGGGTCCAGGGGCCCATAGATGAGATGCACTGCAAGAGAGAAGCGCAGACAGAGCTTTTACACCCGAGGAAAACCCACAACTAAGCCAAGCAGCCACCGTCCCGCCTCGCACAAAGTTTGGGCAGAGCACTGAGCAAAGCAGCTGCCCAAAGGGCTCTTGCTTCTCTGCCCTGGGGTCAAATTCAACCTCCAACTGTCCCGCAAACACCAAACTTTTCCTTGAGTGCTTGCAACTTTTCTTAAGCTTGAAAAGCAAGTTGGCTTCCCTGGGGTAGCAGCTATGAACCAGCCTCTAAAGGAAAGTTACCTCTGCTCAGCGGAACAACCTCTTTTTCCTCTTATTTTAAGCAGCTCGCAGCTCTTTGCTGCAACTGGGCCTTAAACTGGAGCAGGGAAGTTCGTAACCCCCTGGCACAAATAGGATTCGAGCCACATCATCCTCATCAGAGTAGTGAGAGGCTCCAGCGCCGAGTGCCAGCACCGTGCTCTGGTACCTGCAGGTGACGGGGGTGATTCCCAACATCCCAACCAGTAAATCAAAGAACGGGGACTCCTACTCACGAGGGACAGAGGTAGACGTCAAAGCCCCAACCCACCGGTCTCTGTGCTTCTTTCTCTGGTTTATGTACTGCAAAATACTGAAGAGAAACCTGTCGTTACGCAGCGGGCGGTGCCTCGAGGTGCTGCACAGCCTGGAAATTGCTCTCAGGACAACGCACCCGTGCGCAATAAGACCAAAGGGCATCTGTATCTCCCCCAGCCTGCCTCCTCGGGGCAGCAGCGACACCAAATCAGCCTCCTTGCCATGCCCCAGCTCAGGCACTTGCCCAAGGTGTTTTGACAGCAAACACAAGTGCGAATGAGGTTACGACACCGACTCCAGGTTCCGCCCTTGCCAGCTCCGTGTCCAAAGTGCAGGATCGAGTTCAAAGTCCTGCTGGAGGACAACCCAAGTTCATTTAGAACAGCCTGGAGGGTGGGGAGCTGGGAGGAAAAGGTCTGAATCATACCCAGCTGAAATGGAAGCAAATTTGGGCTCTCTGCTCCTGGTCATGTTGAAGGCCGTTGGGTTATGAAAAACCTTTGGAGGTGGGAAGCTACACTAAATAAGCATGTTGATACTCTGATACGTGACATTTAAGGGACTGGAGATATTTTGGCACCGAGCTTCCCGTGCCGGTTGTGCTGCTGACAAAGGTGACGTTGCAAAAATTCACCACGATGTGACTTGACACCAGCTGGTGTCTCTATTGCTGGGCTTGGGCGAGCGTCCCTCGTTACAAGAGGCGATTAGCGAATGTCTTTCGGAGAGGCTGAGCTACATTTGGTCTTTTCTGTGATTTGGCTGGAGATTTTCCTCTAGTGGGAGGAGAAAGGAGCTTGCACGCTGCAGGAGAAAAACACACACAGGCTCCACCGAACAGGGACCCTGAACTCACAACCACCAGCCCCAGGATCCCCATTTGGATCCAGTTGTTAACCCCACAAATTCGAGGCCTTAACTTCCAAAGAAGAAAACCCCACACTGTCCATCTCCTGCATCGCCCTTCTCTCACCACGTGCAGGCTCACACCCTCCTGACTCCAAACTGCACTTCCTTGACTTGCACCATCCCAGCAAGAATCCCCGCTCCTACACCACACCCCAGCTCTTTTTTGGGATGCAACGATAAGTCCCCAAGAGAAGCAGCTGGAGGCTCTGGGGAGCTGGTGTCCAGGGACCTGGCCGAGCTCTGGGAACCTCCGAGCCGCTGTGTGGCTCTGCCTGCAAACGAGAGGGACGCCGCGGACATAAAATTAAGCTCGTGCAGCAATTAGCAGCGACGTACCTGTCGACGACGAGATTGCCGTCGTTGGTGCGCACAGCCGTCCACATGTCCCAGTACTCTGCCTGCGAGAGCTGCGTGTAGGGACCAAACACTGCTCCCAGCCTGGAATAAAAAAAAAAAAAGAGTTCAGAGCAGCATGGTAGATGTCGAAGTGTACAACTCAAAAATTATCTGAGGGCAAAAAAGTAGCCGAGCGCTTCCAGCTTCCACTGTGAAATACGTGGCTGCAAGTTTTCCCCCAAATGCACCTGGTGTCGGACTTAGCAGCCAGCATGAAGGGCTTTTGGAAAAAAAAAAAAAAAATTTTTATATATATATATATATATTTGATTGTGCACTGTATGTAGAGTCTGGTTTGGGCTTTCATTGCCTCTGTAACACTCATGGGAGAGAAGGGTTTCAGCGTGCAGTGAAAAGCCACGTCGTTTATTCTAAGGTTGAAGGAATTTGCCAGCCTGGGGAGGGAACGGCCCGGAAGATCAAGGTCATTCAGATCCAGAGACAAATCTCTCCTGGGACAGTGCAGGGGGATCTGCTCACCTGCCGAGTACCCGCTACACTAATTCCTATTTTGGCCCCCTCCCCGCTTGGCCCACACTCCCCAGTATGAACTTGGGCCCAGCAGCACGGAGACCCAACTCACCCTCTGGAGAAGAAAAAGAAGTTCATCAGCCGCGTGATGACGGGGGAGAGCAAACCCCCATCCTTGAGGATCTTGGGCAGAAGGAAAAAAAAGGAGACAGCGCTACTCGATATCGTATGGACGGGAAAATCCTGCCTCCCCAGAGGGTTTTTTCCCATCGTCTCCCTGTATCACAGCAGTTTCCCAGCCCAGCCTTGACCCTCAAGATGTACACGAGCTCTCGGTGATGGGACACCGGCGCTTCAAGGGGTGAGAACTTGGGACATCGGGGTGCGAGGAGCCGCATCCCGACGACCCCTGCTTCTCCCCGATGCCCGTGAGCAGCTCGGGTGCTGTTACGGAAGCGGGAAAAGCAGGAAGCACCCGAGCCAGGTAAAAACCCAAACTCACGGAGTCAGGCTTGTGCTCGAGGGGCGATTCACTACGATTAGAGGCGGGGAGCAGCTCACCTTCTGGATGAAGCGGGGGTAGTGCGTTTCGGGGAAAATCCCTGCGAGGATGGCAAAGAACAGAGCTGCAATGCTGCAAGTGTTTTGCTCCTCATCTCCCACTCTCTCCCTTTCCTCACGGTGCTGCGAAACGCAACCGCAAATGCAAGGACTGGCGCTCCCGGTTAATTACAGCACCTTAATTGCAATTTGCTTGGGGTTTGGGTCCCAGCCCTCCCAGCCCACTTCATCCCACCACACCGGGCAAAACTTACCTCCGTTGGATAAACAGAGGCTGTTGATCAAGATGCTTCCAGTTTTATTGTGCTCATACCTGGGGACAGAAGAGAAGAAGGTGAAACACAACTAAACCTTCTCCGGGGTTTAAAATGTGACGGAGCAGCAGGTCAAATTAACAGTGTCAGACCATCGCTGCTCTCCTGTTGTCCCCAGTTCGAAAAGAAGGAGCTCAGGAGAGAAGTTAAACATCCTACCAGCCAGGAACTGATGGATGGGAGCCTTATCTCTGCCCACCGTGGATAAGCCCCGAGACCTTCCAGCCTTCATTACAGCTGTAGGTACAGGGAAAAGGGGGTTTTGCACTACATCCTTCCCCTTATATTATGTCCAGTTCTGGGCCCCTCAGCTCCAGAGAGACAGGGAACTGCTGGAGAGAGTCCAGCACAGGGCAACTGGGATGATGGAGGGAGTGGAGCATCTCCCTGGTGAGGAAAGGCTGAGGGAGCTGGGGCTCTTTAGTTTGGAGAAGAGGAGACTGAGGGGTGACCTCATTCATGGTTACAAATATCTAAAGGGGGAGTGTCACGAGGATGGAGCCAGGCTCTTCTCGGTGACAACCAATGACAGGACAAGGGGTAATGGGCTGAAACTGGAACAGAAGAGGTTCCGCTTAAACTCGAGAAGAAACTTCTTCTCAGTGAGGGTGCCGGAGCCCTGGCCCAGGCTGCCCAGGGAGGTTGTGGAGTCTCCTGCTCTGGAGACATTCCAGACCCGCCTGGACATGTTCCTGTGTAGCATTATCGAGGCGTTCCTGCTCTGGCAGGGGGATTGGACTGGATGATCTTTTGAGGTCCCTTCCAATCCCTGACATGCTGTGATTCTTATCTGCTGGAAATCATCTTGATGGGGACAACAAAGAGCAGCAAGAGCATCAGTGGTTGCAGGGACCTGTGCAGCAGCTCCTGTGCGACCGTATCCCCGTAATCGTGGGACAGGAGATTAATCCTCTGGTGGTGGAGGCCGAGGTGACGCACCAGCCCCTCCACGATGCTGGCTTGCTCGAAGATGGAGTAGCGGTGGGGCCTCTGCGAAGCAAAGCGGGAGAGGAACTGCAGTGAGAGCCTGACCCACCATGAGCCCAGAAACTCCAGAATAAACACTCAAATCATAGAATCACGGAATGGTTTGGGTTGGAAGGGACCTTAGAGATCTTCTCATTCCAGCCCCCCTGCCATGGGCAGGGACATCTTTAAATAGATCAGGCTGCTCGAAGCCTCGTCCAACCTGACCTTGTAAACTTCCAGGAACGGAGGAAAAATGGGTGAAGACCAGCAGTTTGCGACCCCAGACAGAGCAGTCGGGATGTCCTGGGCCAGCGGCCATATCCACAAGCCCACGAGACCACTGCTCATGCCCCAAAGGGGTCAAGGTTTGCTTTGGAGTCACGTCAAACCCAAGGCAAGGCAAGATGGTGACAGAGCCTATCTCCACCACACACCTTCCCCATCCCTTCTGCTATTATAATGTCTTATTCCTTCTCCAGATATAAGTGGGAGAAGAAATTGAACTGCAAATGCCATTTTTTGGGGGATGCTGGCACAGCAGAATGACCTCTGGACCAAAAGCAACCGTGAACGTCCTCTTCCCAGGCTACTTACAGGCTTGTCGCTGAAGCCAAATCCTACAAAATCCAGAGCAATCACCCGGTGAAACCGCTGGGTCAGCCCTTCCCAGATCTGGATAGAAGAGAAATGTATTTTAAAAATGACTGATGGGAGTGGAGAGAGGAAAAGCTTGTGGCGATGCTGTGGCCACACTCCCCTCCAGTCCCCCAGACTCCAAGAAAACTGCAGGAGGTTCGATATCCTGGAGCACTGTGGCACCCCCAGAAAAAGCTCCTCTGGAGCACCTCCCACCCTCTCCTGACCCACCGCCCGTGTCCGTCTGCTTGTCCCTGGGAGGGGGAATCACAGAATTACAGAGGCTGGAGAAGACCTCTGAGATCATCAAGTCATAGGAAGTTCCATCTAAACACGAGGAGAAACTGTGAGGTTTGCCCCGTGTATTTGCTCCTCTCACCTTGCACCAGTCGTAGCTGGAGGTCGGGAAGCCGTGCAGGAGGACGACGATGTCGGAGCTGCCCACGGCACCGACTGAATCTGAGGAAGGAACGAGGTGCCTCAGAGTCAGCTTTTCTCACCCCCAATTTCCTCACCTGTAAGACGGGCGTTGCCGTTCACCCTGCTCAGAGTCCGACCAGCAGTGCCGTGTTACCTCTCCCCCAAAACCAAGCGTGGGTTTTTGCTTCCCAGTGCCAGCGTGGCTTGGAACCCCAGCTAGATGGGCCACCGTGGGCACCAGCACCGGCTGCTTGATGCAAACCAGAGTTTTATTTAGCATAATTTAACTGCAGCTGCCCCCGAGTTGCTACGATGGGTGACAACCACTCTGGGAAAAAGGTTTTTCAGTATCTTTTCCTTGCCGTGACCCGTCAGAGGATCCTTCCCCGACTACACCGAGGTCCTGCCGATGCTGCACAAGAACCAACCTTCGTGCCTTCACCCAATTAAAATGCTCTGATAGCGAAGAGCCACACTGCACCCGGACCCACTCAGCGGCTCCACCTAAAGCAATTATGTTTGGGGAGGGATTTGCCATCACCCCACTCGGCCTTAGGGCCACCCCAGGGCCACCAAAGCAAGCTGTCCCCGGGGCTTGGCGCGATCCTGTCACCTCTGTAGAAGATGTTCTGGTCCTTGTAGGTGAAGTAGCTTCCAGAGGACCTCCAGGAGAGGAGAGCCGGCGAGAGCTTGGGGGGTGGGATGTGCAGGTAGACGGCGAGGAGGGGCACGCTCAGCAGCCCCACCTGCACCCACCACTCCCTCATCCTGCAGGAGAGAGCGAGGTGCCCGCCTGACGGGATTTGCCCCTAAACCCCCATGTCCCCCCTAAGCCGCCTCCAAGTCCCCAAAACCCTCACGTCCCCACACCCTGCATGTCCCCGGGGTGGGAGGTCTGTGGCAGAAAGTTGTCTCTGCAGCAAAAATTAGAGGGTCTGAGGGGGCACGTGAGCCCCCTGGGGGGTCTGAGGGATGGATGTGGGGCCCAGAAGGGGTCTGAGGGGGAGTGTGGTCCTACAGGGGGCCTGAGGGGGGACACGGCCCTATGGTGGGGTCTGAGAAGGGGACATGGGCCCCATGGGGGTCTGAGGGGGAGACACGGGCCCTCTGGGGAGATCTGGCGGGGGGACATGGGCCCTATAGGGGGTCTGAGGGGGGACATGGGCCCCATTGGGGGGTGCAAGGGGGGACATGGGCTCCATGAGGGGGCTGAGGGGGGGACATGGGCCCTCTGTGGGGATCTGGTGGGGGGGGACCTGGGCCCTATAGGGGGTCTGAAGGGGGGACATGGGCCCCATTGCGGGGCTGAGGAGGGGACATGGGCCCCATGGGGGGTGTGAGGGGGGGACATGGGCCCCATGGGGGGTGTGAGGGGGGGACATGGGGTCCATGAGGGGTTGTGAGGGGGGGACATGGGGTCCATGAGGGGTTGTGAGGGGGGGACATGGGGTCCATGGGGGGTGTGAGGGGGGACATGGGGTCCATGGGTGGTGTGAGGGGGGGACATGGGCTCCATGGGGGGTATGGGGGGGGGGGGACATGGGCCCCATAGGGGGTGTGAGGGGGAGACATGGGGTCCATGAGGGGTTGTGAGGGGGGCACATGGGCCCCATGAGAGGGCTGAGGGGGGGGACATGGGGTCCCTCTGGGGGGATCTAGGGGGGGGGACATGGGCCCTATAGGGGATCTGAGGGGGCATATGGGCCCCACTGGGGGTCTGACGGGGGGACACGGGCCCTCTAGAGGGATCTGAGGAGGGGACATGAGCCCTATAGGGAGTCTGAGGGGGGACACAGGCCCCAGGGGGGGCACATGGGCCCACGGCGGGGGCTGAGGCTCCAAGGGCAGCCAAGGCTTGGGAAGAGGTGCCAGAGCCCCGCCCCCCCGCCCACGCCCCGATAAGCCCCGCCCCCAGACAACAACGCCACGCCCCCCTGCGGACAAGCCCCGCCCCCAGCCCCGCCCCGGCCAACCCTCGCCCCCCATTCCCAGGCCACGCCCCCTTCCTGCCGCGCGCCCCCTCCCCTGAGCGTGCAAGCCCCGCCCCCCGGGCGCCGATGGGCGGAGCCTGCGCGCGTGGCGGGGCGGGAAGGAGGTGGGGGGGGGGGGAACGGCGCGCGCCTCACCTGCTCCAGGTGCTCCGGCCGCGCGCCGCACGGCGCTCCCAGGGGCGGGGCCTGCGCCCCGCCCCGCGCATGCGCCGCCCCGCCCCCCCCGCTTCCCGCGCGTCACGGCGCGTGCAACCGCGGCGTCCCCCCCCCCCCCGTTGCCCCGGCGACGGCCCAGCGCCTGTCAGCCGCTCGTGCGTCGCGGCCGGCAGCTGATTGGCCGCCGGCGCGGCGGGCGGCCAATCGGAGCGGGGGTAGTTGCGGGGTGGGACGCCAGGAGGGGACGGCGGGCGGGCGAGGCGGGAGCGGCGGCGGTGCCGGCAGTGGCGGCCGCTGCTGCGGGAGGATGTCGAGCCGGAGGAGCGTCGGGGACCCGGAGGTGGGATGAGGGACCCTTCCCCGAGTCATCACCCTCCCGCCGGCCGGCGGGGAGCGGCGGGGGGCCCGGCCCGGGGAGCGGCGGCCTCCTCCTCCTCCGCTGAGCAGCGGAGCCCACGGGGCGCAGGGTCCCCCGCGGCCTGCGGGGTGCGGGCACCGGCTCGGGGGGGAGCCCGGGGGGCTGGGGGGGCCTCGGTGGGGCGGTGCAGCCTCCGGAGGTGTAACTCGGCGTTCGGGGGAGCGATTTCCTAGGGCCCCTAGAGCCGGGCGGGCTCCCGGTGAGTTGTGGGTGCGGAGGGAAAAGGAGGGAAATTCGTCCTTTGAGGATTTGAAGTGGCGGTTCGGAAGGGGATTTAATATCGAGTTGGAGGGTGCCGGAGTCCTGGCCCAGGCTGCCCAGGGAGGGTGTGGAGTCTCCTTCTCTGGAGACATTCAAACCCCTCCTGGACGCGTTCCTGTGCGCTCTGCTGTAGGTGATCCTGCTCTGGCAGGGGGTTGGACTGGATGATCTTTGAGGTCCCTTCCAACCTCCAACATTCTGTGATTCTGTGGAGAGTCAGATGTCTGTCCTTCTGCCGAGGAGAAGTCCGAGAGGATGCCTGTGGTCCCGCTCCTCTTTTTTGCTGTCTCTTAGAGCTCTTCCAATCGCCTCTTGTGTTAATGGCCTTCTGTCTTTAAAACAGATGTGTGGCTGCGCATTGACTGAGCGGGGATCTTGTCGGTGCTTGTAAATACTTGGAGGGTGGGTGTCAGGAGGATGGGGCCAGTCTCTCTTCAGTGATGCCCAGTGACAGGGCAGGAGGTAACGGGCACAAATGTGAACATAGGAAGCTCTGTCTAAACGTGAGGAGGAACTTCTTTACCTGAATATTGTGTCCAGTTCTGGGCCCCTCAGTTCAAGAGAGACAGGGAACTGCTGGAGAGAGTCCAGCACAGGGCAACTGGGATGATGGAGGGAGTGGAGCATCTCCCTGGTGAGGAAAGGCTGAGGGAGCTGGGGCTCTTTAGCTTGGAGAAGAGGAGGCTGAGGGGTGACCTCATTCATGTTTACAAATATCTAAAGGGGGAGTGTCACAAGGATGGAGCCAGGCTCTTCTCGGTGACAACCAATGACAGGACAAGGGGTAATGGGCTGAAACTGGAACAGAAGAGGTTCCGCTTAAACTCGAGAAGAAACTTCTTCTCAGTGAGGGTGCCGGAGCCCTGGCCCAGGCTGCCCAGGGAGGGTGTGGAGTCTCCTTCTCTGGAGACATTCCAGACCCGCCTGGACACGTTCCTGTGTAGCATTATCGAGGCGTTCCTGCTCTGGCAGGGGGATTGGACTGGATGATCTTTCGAGGTCCCTTCCAATCCCTGACATTCTGTGATTAAGGTTGATGGAGCCCTGGAATGGGCTGCCCAGAGAGGGTGTGGAGTCTCCTTCTCTGGAGACTTTCAACCCCCACTGGATGCATTCCTGTGGGACCTGCTCTGGGTGACCCTGCTCTGGCAGAAGGGTTGCACCAGATGATCTCCACAAGTCCCTTCCGACCCTAAACGTTCTGTGACTTCCTCTTTTTCTTTTTTTTTAAACAGTATTTAACCAGACGCATCCCTCAGAATCCCAAATACCAGCACATAAAAACCCGCCTCGATACTGGTAAGTGAAACTATTGCAGGGTAAGAACAGCAAACGGGGATGTAGGAGCGTAGGAAAAACATACTGAACGTCTTAACGGCCTCACACTGAGCTATTTTACCTGGGCAGCTCTGTCGGAACTCGCGTCGTGACTGGGGTTTGTCTCACCAGAGGAAGGTTGGGGTTTGTCTCACCAGAGGATGTCAGGCTCTGTTGTGACAGATCCCACAGAAATTAGTGCTCTTGGAGTTTCTGTGTGTGGCTTTTCTTGTATAAACTAACATCTTGGCAAGGGTGTAGGTCAAGGTGATTATTTAGGGGATGTCCTTGGGGGATTTTTATTGTTAAAATGGTTGAATTGTGTCCAGCAACACCTGCCTATGACATTGGGGAAGGGACAGCGCGGCCACAGTGGTGATTGAAGCCACGTGTCGGAGGGAGAATTTAAATACCAACGTCCTGATTTTAGCTCTGTTGGAGAGAGGGCTGTAACATACTGAGCTTTAGATTTTTCTAAAGGTGATGGCTTTGTTCTCCAAAGCATCATCGAAACAACTTAACCCTTCTGAGTGCAGACAGCTCGGTGTGGAAATTGTGAACAGGAAGGGTGCTGCAAGGCTGATTTTTTTTGAATATCACCATTCTGACATAGCAGAGGCTGCATTCTTTTCTAGCTTTTACTGAAAATCCTGTAAAATAAAACTCAGGTGCGTTCTGCAGGATAAAGCTGGGAGCATACACAGATTTGAGCTCCTGATCATGAACAGTGACTCCAGTAAAGAGGATTTAACCTACAGAGAGCTGCCTGTACCCAGAGGCAGTTGGCAAACAGGGCCCAGCAAGTTCTTTGCTGACTTGACCATTTGTCTCAGCCTTCCTCAGGACAGAAAAAGCGAGGAAAACTGGTATTTTTGATTTATGGCTGCCTTGTATTGTCGTGGTGAAAGAGGATCTGCAACAGGCTCCGTTGTCGTGGTCTAATCTTTATATTCCAAAAATAAATTAAGACTTAGTAGTGCTGAAGAAAACCACTAAGAAAAAAATAGTAACAAACTGATTTTTTTTTTTTTTTTTCCGTTACAGGAAACAGTTTAACAAAATACACTGAGAAGTTAGAAGAGATCAAAAGAAGTGAGTACCCAGGGAGGAGCAGTGGGTAACTTGTGGTGGGTTCGAGGAGCTGGGTTGGATCCCAGACCCTCCCTTTGCTTGGAAATCTCCACTCTCACGATTCCCAAAACCATTTACAGGATCGAACCGTAGAAATGCACAGCACTGGGATAACGCAAAGATCCTTCCACCTTGATTCTTTGTTGGATAAATTCCTCTTTGTCCCACACCTTGTTTCTCTGTCTCTCACAGTGCTTTGCAGATTTAACGTAAGAAACCAGGCGGGCAGGTCTGGGAATCTCTCCAGATCTTTTTTTTTGGTGCAATTTTTGGGAAACCAGACAGGAAGAAGCTCTCCAGATTGAGAAAATTAGTCTAAGACTCGTCTGGGAAGACTGAGGTGATGCTTCAGAGAATTTATTTCACTTTTAGGTAACAAAACGATAGCGCTTGAGATCTTTTGGGTAATTGTAGTGGACTTAGAATCCTATTAGAATACTCCAAGGCAGGGAAGAGATGACTTTGTTCCTGTGTAACTCATTGATTTTACCAGAATAACATTTATTTTTACCAGAACAGCCTTGATGTTTTGAAGACTTTGGGTTGTTCAGGCTGATTTTTATTTCAGCCTCTTTTCCCACTGAAAAGAGGCTTTTTAAAAAAACTCTTACTAATAAATCTAATGTTTTGCTACTACGTTTTTTTTCCACTACTGTCCACATTATTTTCCCATAGAGAGCTGGGAAAGCTTCTTAAACCCAAAAGCTGCGTTTATTGACGCGAAACAAAAACCTCCCCGTTAACGGAGGGGGTAATTAGGATTTTGAATGTTCCCTTTCAGCTCTTAGACCCGTTTACTGCGCTCCTCGTGGTGTCTGTGTTATAAGGGGGGGCTGCTAATCCGTCCCCTTGACTATATTTGTGCTCAGCTTCGTGCAAAACGATCCTTTGTTGCCGCTTTGTTTGTTGGTTTGTGGGTTGTTTTATTTTTTTTTTCCCCAAACATCCGTGGGTCTTTGGGGAAAACCAGCAGAGAAATGACCTCGCTCTCTAGAATCCCTTGTTGACCGGCTGAGGTTTCAACGTGGGGATCGCTTTTTATCTGCGCTGAGAATCTTGTTGTGTGGGTCTCGTTGGTTTTCAGCCTCCGCTGCGAATCCGATCTCGTTTCGTGTGGGGCTTCTTTTGTTTCGCCGAGGTTCTGGAGCCCGGTAGAAACTTCCTCATTATGTCCGCGTTGAATAGACACCCTGTGTTCCCAGGCGGTTTAGAAACCTCTCCCATCCTCGATTTCTCATGGATAGATGACACCGTTTGGACACGGCTTTAAATACCCGCTACAGGCAACTCTCTGTCTCTTGTGTAACGTGAGAGAGCGGGGACTTAACGCCGCGAGCCCGCTCGCGGAATCAAAAATGATAAGAGAGCTGGAAGCGCGATGATCTGTCCTTCGGAGGATTGACTTGAGGAGAGACGCCAGCTCCCTTCCCTTTCTCGGGCGTCGCTTCTCTCGTTCCCGAAGCCCCGAGGAGCCACCTCTCTGAATACACAATTACAGCTTCGGATTGGTTTTCTGAAGTGAAAAAAATGTCTGAAAATCCAGATGGACCTTCCAGGACAGAACCGGGTACGTCGTGTCGTACGTGTGGTCGGAAGCAGCGCTTCTGAACTCTCCGATAATTGCCGGGAGGCTCGTGCGGGCAGTTCGGATTGATCTGCTCCAGGTCAGGCTTTGTAACAAGGACGCTTTGGTTTGGGGTTTTTTTCTTGTTGATAGAAATAATTTTGGGTGGTAGAAGCAAGATCTAGGTCGTAAAGGTTTGTTCTGGGGTAAATAATCCTTGCTCGAGGTAGGTGGAAACCATCCAGCCGCTGTTTTGTGTCAGCCCCGTGATGATGGTTCTGCTCTGTCTGTGTTTGTGTGCAGCCAGCACTTCATAAGCTTTGTGGCTTTTATTTTTCCTCCAAAAATCGAGTTTATTTCTCACTCTTTGCGTGACTGAAGGGCTCTTTTTGGCCGCGGCTGGGGAGTTTTAATCCTTTGGACGTGGGCTACGTGTGGGTTTTGTGTCGGGGAGACGAAATAGGCCGTATAAAACCTGTTATTTTGGAGTTAAAGGGAGGTTTTAGCAACCTGAGCTCGAGATTTGAAACCAGGTGGTTTTGCAAAGGGTCCTTTTCGCTTAATTGACTTTCTGAAATGTAGTTTTTTGCACAGGTCTCGTACCTCAGACTCGGGGTTTGAAGCGCATCGTGCGTGTTGTGGTGCGCTGGGGTGTTTCGGGTGGGCTCCCTTCTTCTAAGGTTGGAGCCCTCCCCCCCTTCTGCCCCGTGTTCTCGTGCTTAAGCTGATGGAGCTCTGAGCAGATGGTTTTAGAGGATTTAGACTTGCTTAACTGGCTGGATTTGCTAAAGGTCCTGCAGTCCGTTGTTAGCCCTCTTAGCTGAACAGCTGCAGGGAGAGACCAGGTGGGAATATCCTCCCGACGGTTACTAAGGTTGTTAGAAAAATCCTTTGGATTTTTCTATTCTTTAAAATATAAAAACCGGTGGCTTCGGGGGTGGAGCCTAATAAGGCAAGAGAAGAGAAGAGAAGAGAAGGGGAAAAAAAAAAAGGGGGAGCAATTCTATTTTGCGAGAGAGCTCAGATTCAGTAGAATGTGGCTTCAAGAGAACTCTGCTCCAGCTGCAGTGCCTGACGCGGGAGGAATTTTATTCATCTTCTTTGCCTTTCCCTGCCAGTGCAGGATTATCTTTTTATTTTTTCCCCCTTCCCTCCTCTGCTGTCTCGTTTCGAGCTGTTAGTTGCCCAGAGGAAGAGGCCTTCCCGCGAGAGGCTATTTCATATCAAGATGTTCCTACTGATACTGGTCTTAGCTTCTCTCTCCTGCTCCCCACACCCTTTTGTTTCACGTTAGAAGGCGCCTCTTCTTCCTCGTGTTTACGCAGCTCGAGTATCTGTGTCCCCTCCTTGTCATCGCTTACTCGGCGCTGGCAATCTCTGCTCCGGTCGGTTGTCATTCCAGCGGGCAGCTCGGTTTTCTCGCTACCTGAGCTTTGAATCTTAAGCCTCCAAGACAATCAACCCGGTTTCTCTGGAGCAATTACGCGCGCTTCAAGCTGGGACGGCCGCTAATCCGCTGTTCTTCTGCCTTAAACCACTTAGCTTGGTTGCCCGTTCCTTGAAAAATCAGCGTCAGCAAATTGTGCGAATCGGAATTTGATTGTTGGCTAAAACAACCGAACCGAGGGCGTTTCAGTCGGTGAGATTAAACGTACGTGTTCAGCGCAGGGTTTGGGACATGGCGCTCCTGTGTTCCCATCTTGTCGCCCCTTGCACAAATTAAAAATGCAGGTAAATTAAATCTTTTGCCTTAAGGAGCTTTGCGACCTTGGAGAAGGGCAAGCAAGGTGCTAAACTCACCAAACAAAAGGACGAAATAATACACGCTCCAGTCTTAAAGCAACTAAATCTGCCTCCTCCACCCGACAAGACCTTGTTAGGTCGTTTATTACTTTTCACAAAACCTTCGGGTTTCGCGAAGCTTTAGCGCCCCGAAGTCCCGCCCGGCCGGCGAAGCGACTCGAGGAGAACAGCCGGGGCTAAGCCCATTACGTGGCATTTGCCAAAGCTGGGAATTAACTGTGAATTTACTTTGTTGTCCTCTTCTGTTTTGTTTTTTTTTTGCAGATTACAGGTATAAAAAGGATGAGCTGTTTAAAAGACTGAAAGTGACGACTCTTGCCCAGTTGGTACGTACAGATCCCTCTCTGCCTTCTGAAATTTATCTTCTGGGAACAACATTTTTGCTTTATCTAAAGCTTCCTCCATAGTTACGTATCCTTAGCCTGTAATTCTTCTGTATGGGCTTCCTCCTGCCCTCACATTTTTCATGGAATAAAACCAAACCGGCCGATGTTTTTAGAGTAGTCAAATGCTTTTGGTTGCAAAGTGAAGTTTGTAGCGACTCTGTCTTTGAAATTTGTTCCCCCTTTTTTTTTTTTTTTTTTTCCAACGTTAAGAGGGATCTTCAAGCCTTTTGTGAAAGAAAAGGGGCTACATAAAGCACCGTTCGAATCTGATCTCGTCGAGCTTTGCGTCTCGTAGTCGCGGCCGGATGCCCTCCCGCAGAACGGGTTTAACCGCGGAAGATGCGGAGTTTGTGGCTTCGAGGCTTTCAGCCTGTTTTAATTAAAAGCAAGGAATCAAAACACTAAAAAGCGGAAAATTTGAGAAGTAAATAACGAGCCTTGTCCAAGAAAAACAGTGAAAATGAGAAAAAGGCAAGCTGTCTTCTAAGGAGAGAAGAAGAGGGAAGGTTGAGCTTGCGGGCACCGAAGGAGTGGGTTTCTGCACACCTGTACCTGTAGCTCCTCCGGGTTGTTAAGACTGATCCTGTGACTCTCTGGTGTGATGAACTGGTTTAATATGGGAATAGCTCAGGTCTCCCCTCACAGACCAGTTCACTGTGTGTGATTTTAGTGAGTTCCACAACGTCTTACTCCCAGATGAACTTCATCAATACCAGAAAACCTGCTGGTGTTTGACATTGCCAGCACTGCCTTTTCTTTGTTGTGAGGCTGAAGGCTCTTTTTTTTTTTTTTTTTGCTACAATTTTTATTTAATAAAAGGACCCGCTTGCAGCAGGAGTTGTGTTGAGTTAAACGTGGTTTGGCTCAAGGGTTGTTTTTCCTTCGGCTGCTCCCCGCTGTCTTTCGCTGGCCCCGGTGCTCGCGTATCAAGGTATCGTTCCTTGCTTTTGTTTCCTTGCAGGTCGTCCAGGTTGCCTCTCTATCTGATGAAACCTTAGAAGTGACAAACGAGGAGATCCACAAGCTGGAAGGTAACAATATTGACTGTGAGCACAAAGAGCGAGAGCTGGAGATCACTGTCGTAGGGTGAACTGTGTCCTGGCAGACGTAGCTGAGTGTTCAGCGAGTCTTTTAATCGGGAGCTAAAAAATAGCTTAACCTGATGCCTGCAGCCATTCCAGTTTGGGGACAGAAGCGCTCCTCGAACGGAGAGGCTTGTGAATAAGAAAGGCTGATTTTATTGTAGTAACTCGGTGTCATGCATCAAGAATTACACTTTTATTGAATTCTTAAATGGACATCTTGAGCCCTTCACAATCATACGGCTCGTTGTCACTTTTAATACGAGGCTCTCGGTAAATCATCCTTATAAGAGGATGAAGACGAGGCTGTCTTTACGAGACGCGCTTTCTTCTAAGAATAGAAACTGGCCTTCAAACCCGCTGCTTTGTTTCCCGCAGTGTTTTAACTCTTTATACCCTGTTCTCTCCCCAGATGCTCCTTCTGCTGCTCCAGATGCAGATGCTGAAGTCACAGCAGGGACAAACGGGAAGGGAAGCCCCGATGGGACACCTAGCCCGGTCCTGTTCATAAACAACACGGGAGCTGGGGATTCCTATCGGTCCACGCTGCAGAGGTGCCTGATAATAACACTCCACTTTCTTCCTGTCATAGCAGATATAATTGTTTTTATCCAGCTAGCTATCCTAAATGGCTGCTAAGTGGCTTTGTATTGTATTTATCAGTAAAACCTCATCCCTGCGGGTCCAAGGATGCGAGGGAGGGAAGGGGTTGGCTGGTTTTCCCACCCGAATGAGTTTGGTTTGAGGCTGTAACCCAACGCTGTCGCCACCTGATGATTGTCTCGATGGCTGATGAGGAATTATATCCGTGGGATTAATCCAGGTCCCTGGGTTCAAGAATACACGTTATGAACTACTCTGGTAAACTCACTAATGCGCCTTCCTGATGTTCTTAACGGATTCTCCCGTGATTGGGAGCAAGAGTCCCACTTCCAAACCTGTTACAGCAGTAGCTGAGGTGAGAGGTACCAGGAAGATGCTGGAAGAGGAAGCTTTGTCTCAGCCCTTCCCTTTCTGTTGACCTGTACAAAGGGTAACAGAAGAATCGCGATGCTAACCTGGCAGCCTTAGCCATCATGTACCAACACCATCAATTCAGCGACAGCTCGGAGTGTCTGGAGGTTTCTGTTCGTGTCCTGTGTCTAGTGAGGAACTGGAAGTCCTCTGGTGCTCGAGGTGACTGACAGTTCTTCAGCGCGTCTGACTGGCCGAGATCTCCACGTTGGCAGCTTTAGAATTATTCTCCTTCACCTCGAGGTCACAGAATCACAGAATGTTAGGGATGGGAAGGGACCTCGAAAGATCATCCAGTCCAATCCCCCTGCCAGAGCAGGAACGCCTCGATAATGCTACACAGGAACGTGTCCAGGCGGGTCTGGAATGTCTCCAGAGAAGGAGACTCCACACCCTCCCTGGGCAGCCTGGGCCAGGGCTCCGGCACCCTCACTGAGAAGAAGTTTCTTCTCGAGTTTAAGCGGAACCTCTTCTGTTCCAGTTTCAGCCCATTACCCCTTGTCCTGTTACTGGACATCCCTGAGCCCCAGCTCCCTCAGCCTTTCCTCACCAGGGAGATGCTCCACTCCCTCCATCATCCCAGTTGCCCTGTGCTGGACTCTCTCCAGCAGTTCCCTGTCCCTCTGGAGCTGAGGGGCCCAGAACTGGACACAATATTCCAGATGTGGCCTCACCAGGGCAGAGCAGAGGGGCAGGAGAACCTCTCTCGACCTACTAACCACCCCCCTTCTAACACACCCCAGGATGCCATTGGCCTTCCTGGCCACAAGGGCACACTGCTGGCTCAGGGTCACTTAAGACATTGAATAAAACTCCTGGGCTTGACTGATCCAGTATGTTCACATAGCAAGGCCGTACTCAGTTTAGTTTTTAATAAGAATGAGATCACTTTCTTATGATACACTGGAAAACCTGAAACAGGATCTCTCCATTTTTACGCAGTGTCTGGCTGTACTGGAATGTGAACGGGCTGTTGAAACAGTTGACAGAAAACCACTCCAACCTGGAGAAAGATACAAAATTCTTCGGAGAGAGCTTGCACCATAACCTCCTCTTTCCTCTTGCAGCGTGATAAGTGGCGTTGGCGAAATGGATATAGAAAAGGACGCTCCGAAAAAAGCAGACGTTCAGGCTAAAGACACGCCCTACCCCGACTGCCCCTTCCTGCTTTTGGATGTGCGGGACCGAGACGCGTACGACCAGTGTCACATTGTTGGAGGTGAGGAGGCCAGAATCCCACGACAACGTGGTGTCAGCTGGGGTCACCTCTTCAGATTTTTGTGTCTTATTCCATCTGGCTTTGGGTTTTGGTTTTTTTTTTCCCCCAGGGTGGACATGACTTGGGTCACAGCTCTCATCCAGTACACCCATCCTTCCTGGGAAGGGCTGAGGGGGCTGAGCTGGTGCCAATCCCTTTATTCAGTGGGTTCTCGAGTGTGTTGAGCTCTTAACAAATCTGTGTCGATTGTATTCCGGGCTGTGTGATGGTTGGTGTTCAGCTGCTTCATAGGATTTTTCTCTGGTTTATTCTATTTTTTTCTCCTCTGCAGCTTATTCCTACCCTATTGCCACGCTCTCTAGAACCATGAACCCCTATACAAACAGTATTCTGGAATATGTATCCTTTACATATAAAGTAATGGGTTTTTTTTAAATAAAAAAAGGGCAGAGGGGAATGTTGGTTGGGACTTCTGAAACCAACTGAAGCTGTAGCAGTCACTGTGACCAGAACGATGCTCAACCAACAAAATCTGGGCATTTCTGGGAGGGTGGCAGGGGATGTCCTTTACGCTGGCTGCGATTACCTGGTGAGGCTCCGCTACCACCATCGGATTCTAGTTCCTCAAGGCTGTAGCACCTCTTGACTCTGGTGGGAACTGCCCGAATTTGACATTTCTTGGGATTTTTGGCTGCTGGAAGGCAAAGCCGTGCTTGAGCACCCGCCCGCCGCTGCTGCTGGAGCGCTGGGCTTCTTGCGGGATGCGTCGGTGAAATCCTTTGGCTTCCTCTCAGCACCTTGATGGGGATTGTTTTGTGTCTGGAGGACAGAAAGAGGATTACTAGCGGGGATTTGGCTGATATTTTCCTGGGTTGAGGGCTGATGGGCAGAGGGGAGGTTGTAAATGAAGGTGCTTCTTGCTTCTGCCTGTTACTAATGAGTCTTCCAAGCAGTGCTGGACGTTTGCTGCAGGGATTTCGCTCCACTGGGGATTAGGCTGTGTCTTTCCAGCATCTGGCAACTGAGAAACCAGTCTTAAATCTCAGGAAGATGTCAAGTAGGAAGGGTCTCAGCCTCCAGTCCCGTTCGTTCATATCCCTTCTTCTTTGTTAAAGGTATTAACGGTCACTTTAACCTTACAAATGAATCCTTAGCTCTTCCACCTCTCAGAAAAACGCACACGGGAAAATTATCATTTTGTACGACAACGACGAGAGGTTAGCCAGCCAGGCTGCCACCACCATGTGTGAGAGGGGCTTTGAGAACCTGTTCATGTTATCTGGAGGTGAGTGGGGATGGACAAGGCTCCCCGAGATCTTGGGTGGGTGGATGGAGAGCGGAGAGTAAGGGTTGTGTGAGCTGGAGATGGGAGGGGAAAAAAAGTGTTTTGTGACCGGTAAAATCACCGAACCCATCTTGAGCTCATGGTTGCTGGTCGGCGTGTGGTCCCTTTGCCTGCAGGCCTGAAGGTCCTTGCACAGAAGATCCCAGAAGGTCTGGTCACCGGCTCGCTCCCCGTGTCCTGCCAGGTGGCGGCTCCCCCTGGATCGGCCCGAAGAAGGACCTCCCCCAAAGTGCCACCCGCCCGCGCTGAGAATAAATGGAGATTTTCTGCAGATGACCTACAGAAGATCAGACACTACCTAGAAGAGGAGCACGTGCCTTCGGACACTGCCAGTAAGGCTTGAGCAGCTTCTGAGCCTGCCCTGGGGCCGGGCTCTGCTTTGCTACGTTCTCTCCAACTAGAAGAGAGGGAGGTTTTTTTTCTAAAGTGTCTTAAACTCCACCAAAACCTGTGCTGTGCTGATCCCAGAGGACTTAAATCTTTTATAGCTACGTGCTGGCATGCTGAGAGTGAGCATAGAATCGTAGAATCATTAACCATATATCATTCTGACACTATATTTAAGTGTCTTTTAGCTTTTACTGATGACTAGTAGGTTCTTCAACTTCTTTGGCCGGCACAGCTAGACAGAGACTGCCCAGAACCCCGGAACACTGAATTATTCACGGGATTTTTATATTTGCAGCGAGAGCTGACAAGCCAGCGAGGGGCAGCAGATCATTTGTGTGTCCTCGCGCAGCTTCTGATCGTTCGTTTCGTTTGCTTTTTGTTTTTCCCCGCAGACCGTCTTAGCCGTGGTTCTTCGGGCCGTGATTCCAGAGCGACAACCGTGAGGAGCAGCCCCAATCTCCCCGGCACCGCCCCGGGATCCCTCGCCTCCCGCTCGCTCAGCAGGAGCAGCCTCCAGAGCCGGCCGTGGAAATAAGCGGCGGCGGCGGCTCCTGTTTGAATAAATGAATTGTCCAGGTTCTGGGAACCCCGAGCAGCGCAGCCCGTTTGTCGTTTTAGGAATCCACAAGAGAAAAGCAGCAGCGGCGGCGCCGCGTAAACGGCAGCTCGGGGAGCTGGAACGGTCGACGTTTCGTAGAAGCAGGAACGGCATCGCTTTGGCGAGGCTGACCTTTAGGCGCCGCGTCGGGACAGAGTTGATCTAAACTGATTTTCTAGGGGAGGGAGGAAACTGGTAGTAAAGCCCCGTGACCAGTAGGAACGCTTCTGCAATTCTACCAAGCTTGTAGTTTGGGTGAATGGATTTGTGTCTGGAACACTCCTCCTGTGCTGTGCCCGGAACCACGGACTGCGCGGAAGGAAGAACGCGAGGAAAGGTAAAAAAATACGCCAGAAATCATCTCCGGGCAAAAATCTTGGTGTTTTGGAGCAGAGTGAAGCAGCCATTCAGCAACTTGCCAAAATGTTGGAGAGGGAATTCCGTCAGTTGTGGGGTTTGTTTTTTTTTAATTTATACTAATGAACAGAAATGTTTGTAATAAACATGTTTTTGGAAATAACACCCGGTGTGACGCTGTAACCTGACAGTCGTGTTTATTCATGGGCAGTTTGTGAAATAGTTTTGTATCTGTGAGCTGGAGGAGTAAGTAACTTCTCGTTTTCCCTCTCTTCCCCTTTATTATCTCGAAGGTTTGGCTTCTAACTGAGCTTTTCCTGCTTTGATCCTTGCTGTGGTTACAGAGAGCTACCGGGCGGTGGGTTTGGCTCTAGGTGAGGCTGCCAGATGTGCTGAGCGAGGCTGCCAGATGTGCTGAGGGGTTTTTAGCTGCCGTGTCTTGGAGCAAAACCATCCGTTGTGCCCCTCTTCTTGGCGTGCAGGCAGAGCGTCTCCTCCGTTTTACTGTGGGGTGGGGTTTGCTCCTTTCCTGTCTTGCCGGCGCAGGTTGCTGGTCACTGGATCTAAAACTCCCCAAAACTACGACGGACGTGGAGGAACCAGTCGCTTTTCTGCTGACAAGTCTTTTTTTTTGACTTCCCTGATCTCTCACAGGCAGGTTAGGAAGCAGAATATCATTTTCAATTGATTTTTCTTTGTTTCATAAAATGCTTTTTGCAATGCTTGGAGGCAAAGTGTGTTCTTCGGTGAAGCGGCAAAGAGCTCTGCACTTCCAGTGCCTGGCGGAGGCTGCGGATTTATTCCCAGTTACACCCTTGCTGGTATTTTTGGAGTAACTTTAAGGTTACAGTGGCTGAAGGGAAACTTCTTCTGCCCTCTCACCAGGGCCCATGAATCTGGTAACTGTACAGTGGGTTTCGTGTGTGGCTTTTTGGGTTTCGGGGTTCTGTTTTTTGGGTTTTTCCCTCCCTTTTTGAAGCAGACAAGTCATTTTTAACAGACCTGATGCAGATCATCAGCATAATGCTGACGAAAAGGCAAGATGAGAGAGAAATCGTGCATCGTTTGCAGTCTGGCAGTTTAAGACTCTATCCCTGAACGCATTTTTGTTTTTTTTTATCATGAGTCTCAAATTAGAGGAGAGCTGATACAGGGACTGATGGTTGCATTCAGATCAGAGCCATAACCTTAGTTTTCTCCAGAGCAGCACAAAGGGATCAGCACAAACCTCTGATGCTGCGTCAGAAAGAATAAAGGGGGAGATCAAGGGCTGCGAGGCAGAGCCAGCATTTCAGATGTACTGGAGAGCCAAATGCCCCCATATATTAAAAAAAACAAACAACAAAACCAATGAAACCCAACCAAAAAAACCCAGATGGGTCCGGTTGTGTCTTATTTTAGCCCATCCCTATGAAGCTGGATGCATCTCTCTGTCTTACGAACTCCTCTGCCCTTACCCTCCTGCTTAATCACACTTCTGGAAGACTTGTTGTTGTTTTAGCTGTGGGTGTGTTTATTTGGAGCAAAGTTTCTTGTCCCTGTAGGTCATGCTGGTTGGCTTTCCATCACCTCTTAAGGAAAAAAAAAAGTGTTAATTTAAATGCTCCAAGCCCAAAACAGGAGCCGCAGGGACATGGTTCTTGCCCACTCCCTTCTTCACTCGCGGGCTTGGGAGGCTGACTCACCCCTTGGGGCTTCAGTGGTCTAATAAAATAAATAAAAGCTAAATAAAGACTTTGAAATGATCTTATAAAAAAATATCGTTGAGTTGGGTACCAGCTGCGTGGGCTGAGCCTGCTACTGTGCGGCACCTCCTGCTGGTCACACTGTGACACGAGCCAGGACGCCGTTGGCCTTCTTGGCCACCTGGGCACACGCTGGCTCATCTCCAGCCGCTTGTTGATGAGAACCCTCCGGTCCCTTTCTGCCCGACAGCTCTCCAGCCACCCTGCCCCAAGCCTGGAGCGCTGCCGGGGGTTGTGGTGGCCCAAGGGCAGGACCTGCCCCTTGGCCTTGCTGAAGCTCACGCCGTTACCGTTGACCCATGGATCCAATCTGCCCAAGTGTCTCCGTAGACCCTCCCCACTCTCGTGCAGATCCCACATCACTCGGTGTTGCCTGTGAGCTTTCCGATGATCCGCTCTGTGTCCTCATCAACAAAGACGTTAAACAGAAACGGCCCCAACCCCGAGCCCTGAGGGACACCGCTGGTGAGCGGCCGCCGGCTGCATTCAGCTCCACCGACCACTCCCCTTTGGGCCCGGCCGTCCCGCCAGCGCTTTCCCCAGCAGATCCGGTGCTCAGCCACACCGGGAGCAGCCACTTTTCCCACGAGAATTCCGCGGGGAACAGCGTCAAAGGCTTTTCAAAAGTCTGGGTGGACAATACCCACAGCCTTTCCCTCATCCAATAGTCGGGTCACCTTGTCATAGAAGGACATCAGGTTCGTCAGGCAGGACCTGCCTTTCACGAGCCCCTGCTGGCCGAGCCCGATCCCCTGGTTGTCCTCTGCATGATCTGCTCCATGATTTTCCCTGGTGCTGAGGTGGTGCTGAGGTCAGACTGACAGGTCTGTAGCTTCCCAGATCCTCTTTTCTGCCTTTCTGGTAGCTGAGTGTTCCGTTCGCTGCCTTCCAACCCGTTGGGACCTCCAGAGTGAACCAGGACTTCAGGGAGACAAAGGGAAGTGGTTTGGTGAGCACGTCTGCCAACTCTCAGCACCCTTGGGTGCAACCCATCCGGACTTGTGTGCACCCAAGTGGCGTAGCAGGACACCGATTTCTTCCTCTTTAGTTGTGATGACCTCGTTCTGCTTCCCCTCCCTGTCTCCCAGCCCACGAGGCCACATGTCCCGGGAAGAACTTGTTCGACGGCTAAAGGCTGAGGCAAAGCAGGCGTGGAGCGCTCCATTGAGGATGGAGAAAACAAGTCTGAACTGTTGGAGATCCTCCAAATCCAGGGCATCAGAGAAAGGAATTTCCCTTGGCCTTGATGGATTTGTGCAATTTTGGACTCTTGGCTTGGTGTTGTTGGGAGGACAAAGACAAACTCTGTGGAGTCTGGGAGTTTTAAATGTTGAATTTAATAAAAAGCAACTGACACCGTGGGGTTGAGTCCTTCTTTTCCATCTGAGCTCTGACGGAGAGCATCAAGCGGCTCCTGCGGAAGCTGGGATTTAGTGACAGGAGTTTGGCTCCCCCTCTCCACGGGCTTGCAGTGGGTGAGAAGGGACATTTCCACCCCCAAAATACACCAAATAAACCACGCTAACCCAATTTTTTCATGTCCCAGAGCCACCATGATGGAGTCCAAGGTCTCGTCTCTGCCTGATAAGTGTCAAACAAAACCTTCTCCCCTTCCCTCCTCTGCCAGAGCAGGGAGAAAACACTCGCCTTCCTTTCTTTTGTGTCCCACTATTTTCGTGCCCTTTTTAATCCCTTTTTCAGGCCGCTGGGCCAGCACGAGCTGTTTTTGTTGGATGCTGGCACACCCAACGTTGGACACAAGTGCCAAGTCAGCCTCCGAACAAGCTTTTCACCATGATTTGGAAAAAAAAAAAAAAAAGGGAAAACAACCAAAGGCGTTTCTCATCCTTCTTTCCATTTATTCATTGCATTCTTTTCCCCCTCCCCAAAGAGCTCCTTCAACGGCCGCTCGGTCTCACGGTACCCCCGGGTTAGTAGGGGTGATCCCGCGTGTACTGCATGATGACCTGCAGCGCCAACCACGTCTCCTCGGCCGTCGGGACGATCTGCTGGGCTGGGAGCAGGAACCCGTAGCGCCCCGTGTCACGCAGCTCGAAGGTGAAGGAGTATTTGATGCCCTGGTTGTACGTCCAGTCGACGGTCGAGCCGCTCGCTTGATCTGAGAGGGGAAGGGACGGGGAAACTTCACGTCGCTCCAGGTATTTCACGGGACCACCCGTCAAAGGTTGTTTTGGGGGGGGAACCGCCGCTTCCCTCCTGCCTCCCCGTTACTTACAGATGGTGGTGATGATGCTGCCGTACTTGTACTTGGTGCCATGCAGAGAAGACAGAGCTGCGACCGCCTTCTCGGAAATCTCGTGCTGGGAAACACACAGAAGGGAGAAAGATGAGCTGAAAAAGGGGAAAATCCTGCGGGACAACCTGTGGGAGAGGCTTTTTGCTCCCGTCGTCAGCAAAAAAATAAGATGCCAAAGCTCAATAGCTGTGGCATCGGGGAGTTTCCAAGGGCTGGCAGAGGAGATTGAGCTGCCTCCCGGCTTGCCCATGCCTGGTTCACGGAGCAGGATGGAGGTTGTTCCTCCTTGGATGCAGCCTCACATCATCCCAACCCCCTTCAAACCTCCGCCTCGGCCCTACCAGTTCCTCCTGGTCAGGTGCCGGGGTGCTGGTGTAGCCGTAGGGGTAGAGCAGGAGCTGGGAATAGCTGTGGATGGAGATGAAAGCCTTGATGTTCCCGTGGTTCTTCACAAAGTCCACGATGGACTTCACCTCGGGCTCCGAGTTGGCGTAGGGTCCGTGGTACGTGTCCGAGCAGGGGCTTGAGCTGGCTCCAGACCCTGCGGAGAGGTGGAAACGCAGTGTGGGTCTTTGGTGGCAGCTGGGTGGCTCAGAGAGTCACAAGAGCAAAGGGCCTTTTCATTTTCCAAGCACAAGAGATTTTCCCACCCCTCAGCTGCTCGGTGGCCAGCGAGGAGTGCTCTTGGGGCTCCTCCTAGATGTTTGTATGATGGCTGTCATCTGTGGTCCCCACCATGCGGGTCATTAGGGGACATCACAGCCCTGGTGGAGCCCAAACCCACGTCTCTGCCACGGAGAGCAAACCCCATCCCTTCCCTGGGGCAGGTCAGTGGATCTTTCTGAGCCAGAAATTGCCTTGGAGCCTGCACCTGGAGAGTGGAAACTCCCGCAACAGGTAGAGTAGAACTCTGACCTCCAAAACCTGCATCCCAGTTGCGGTTGGGGTCCACGCCGACGCAAAGGGAGCCCGAATGCCGCGACCTGGTCTTGCGCCACATGCGATTCTGGAAGGGCAGAACCAGCTGGTGAGGGGCTTGTCAGGATGTCGGGCAGTGACAGGACTAGAGGGAATGGATTGAAGCTGCAGATGGGTCGGTTCAGATGGGCCGTGAGGAAGAAGTTCTTCCCCATGAGGGTGGGGAGACCCTGGCCCAGGTTGCCCAGAGAGGGGGTGGCAGCCCCATCCCTGGGAGTTTTTCAGGCCAGGCTGGATGGGGCTCTGGGCAGCCTGATCTAGTGGGGGATGGCCCTGCCCATGGCACAGGGAGGTTGGAACTGGATGATCTTTAAGGTCCCTTCCAACCCTGACAATTCTGTGGTTCTATCTCAGCTGGGGTCCAGGGCCAGAGCTCCACCAGCCTCAAGTGAACAGGGCAGGGCCGACATCTGGAGGGGCCTAACGGGTCGTGGTGACCCCTTTCTCCTTCCATGGAAACATGGACAAGGAGGTTTTGACCTTTCGGGGGCCTTGATGTGCAGCTCCCTAATCTGCACAGCTGTAGGAGACAAGGAGAGGAAAGTTGGGGTGGTACCTGGCTCTGGGTGAAGGCAAAGCCATCTGGGTTGGTGACGATCTCCAAGAAGATGTCCATCTCATCCAGAATGGAGGCCAGACCTTCTTCATTCTCATGATCCAGGACAATCTAGAGAGGAAGGCAGTTTGGGGCTCCCTGGCAGTGCCGTCTCGCCTTCCCTTCTGCGGGGTCGGCCACCTGACGTCCACGGTGGCTGCAGGACCTCGTGGCCCTTTGAGGACGTAAGACATGTCAGGGAGGTGCTCGTACCTTCTTGGCGAGCCAGACGCCGGTGGCCTGTGTCACCCATTCGCGGGAGTGGATGCCGGTGTCGATCCAGATGGCCGGGCGGTTCGTGCCCCCTTTGCTGAACTGGAAGAGCAAAGAGAGGAGGGGTTGGCTTTGTCCCTCGGTCTGCTTCCCCCTCTGGGCACCCCATGAACCGCAACTGCTCACCTTGAGCACGTAGAGGGGACGGTTCTCTGTCGACTGGCCAATCTCCAGCTTGCTGACCAGGTTGGGGTTTTCGGCCACCAGCAGGTCCATGAAGGTGTAGATCTAGGGGAGAGGGGTTGGGGGAGTCACCTCCAGCTCACCCCCCCTCGCAGCACGTGGAGCAAAGGGCTTTGCAGAAACAATTCCAGGATTCAATTTCCCCTCCAAAACGCCCCAAATCTTGCACTTTCTTACCTCATCCAGGGTGTGGTAGGCAGAGTAGTCAAAGGTGCTGGTGGTGAGCTGCGATTGGCGACGGCTGCGAACCATCTCCATCTCCATCTGCTCGTGGTCCACCAGCGCCTGGGGGACGTGGGATGGGATGAGACCTCGTCCCCCACTGTGTAAGACCCCGTGTCTCACCCGCATCCCCTCTGCCGCCGCTGACCTGTACGTCCTCGATCATGATGGAGTAGGAGACGCCGTTGGCTTCCAGGTGAGCTTTGACGGGCTGCACGCTGGGGAAGGGCACCCGAACATCGATCGGCTCCCCGAGGCCACGGGGTGCCAGCCAGAAATCCAGCTGGAGGAGGGAAAAAATTGAGATGGGGGGGTCAGATCCTGCCTCAAACTGCACCCTTGCACCAACCTGGTCTCATCATCCCACTCATCCCACATGCATCTCCCTCCAAGCCCCCTTCAGCCCCGCCCCTGCTCTACAGTGTGGTTTGGGGGTTGCAAAGAAAGGGACACGAGCTAGAGGAAATGTCTCCAAAAGCCACCCCCGGCCGTTGCACCCGATACCTGCAGCTCCTCCAGGTCCTGCAGCTCCTGCACCTTCTGCAGCTCCTCGTTGCTGGTGGGGACGATGCGCAGCACCTGGTGCCTGCGGGGTCAGGGGGTGCTGGGTGGGTGCGGGGCCAAGCTCCAGCCCCTGTGGGTCCAGCCTAACCCCCATCCCATCCAACCCCCCCCCATCCTGAGGTCTTGCACTGAGCCTCGTCCCGGGGGTGTCCATCCCCTGCCGAGCTGAACCAGCTGCTCCTGTCCCACCTGGTGCCACCATCCCCATCCCGGCCACTGCCCCTCCACCAGCCGGACCCCCTACCCAACAAAAGTCTCGGCGCCAGCGGCCGCTGCCACCAGGGCAGCCAGCAGAACGAGGGTCCTCATGGTTGGATGAAAAAGCCCGTCCCGCGTCCCGACAGCACCCCGGGGCTCCTTAAATCCCATCGGGACGGTGGCCCCCAGCCCGGCCCCTCCAGCTTTCCCCTTTCCCAGGGCCGTGGGAAGGCTCCGGCTGGCACTGGCCAAGGTTGGGAACCGCAGCCCCGGTTGTTCCCCCCGCTCCACGGCACTCCCCGGCCCGGCCAAACCTGTCCCAGGAACCGGCTGGGGCCATCGGTGAGTCACCCACTGGCGGGGCGGTGCCAAAATCCCACTGCCCACGCGGGGAGGGAAAGGATAAATTTGGGTCAAGAAAGCGCGAGATGCGGATTTTTGCACAGTGAGCTGGCTGCCTGAACCGCTGCCGCAGGGAAATTGGCTTAAAGTTTGGCATGGGACAGAGGACAGAGCAGGTGACAGTCATCTCAGGGGGTAAAAATAAAATAGTGAATGCCTGAAAGCACTTTACACCTAGCAAGAGCCCCGAGCGTGCTCCATGTCCCTCCTCGTAGCCCCCATGAAGGGATCATGGAGCAAATGCTGCCCAAAACCCCACAAATTTGGGTTTGGTCGCTCAGAAAGCATCCATCTCCTCCCAGGTCCTTCAGGGCCGTTGGTCCCAAAGGTTCAGCTTGTAGGCTCAAAGCCACAATGGGGGAAACAAACACCTGCAGGGCTGGAAACCCTTTTTCTCTGATTTTTATTATTATTTTTGAAGTCTAGCATGAAAAAATAAAGGCACCAGCCTTAAACCATGAACTCTCCAGGATTATTTATTGGATGTGGGAGGTGCTGGGCTCAGTATGGATGCTCCAGGACGTAGACCATGATGTCCAGCAGCGCCGGCCAGGTTTCGGTAGCGGTGGGGATGATCTGGGTGCTGGGCAGGAGGAAGCCGTACCGTCCTGTGTCCCTCAGCTCGAAGGTGAAGGAATATTTCACCCCGTTGTCGTAGGCCCAGTCGACGGTGGTGCCGTCTGCCACGTCTGCAGGGAGAGGAGGGGAGATGTGAAGCCAGCGCTGAGCGTTCGCGGTGGCCGCAGAGTCGCGGGATGGGGAAGGGACACTTACAGATGGTGTCTGCGATGCTGCCATAGACATATTTTGTCCCATACACGGCGGCCAAGTCATTCACCGCCTTTTTAGCCACTTCGCTCTGCGAGGAAGAGCCCAAAAATGGTGAGACCCGGTGGACCAAGACCTTAGGGCAGTAGAAACCCCAGGGCAGCAGGGTCTAGAGCTCCAGTATTGTTTCCCAACCCTTCTGCCCTTGCTTTTCCTCATAACACCCTGAATTTTTGATGGGTGGGATGAACATCTTGCAATTGTCCTCCCTCCAAGAAGCAGGTGATGGGGTTGGATGCGCAGGTTGCATCTAACAAGAGGAGCAGGGAGGGTCCTAGGATGATCTGACTTGACTTTTCCAGCAAGGCTGGTGCTTACAGCCCCATATCTACGTTTTGGGACCATCTCACCAGTTCCTGGTGGTCGGGCGCGGGCGCTGTCTTGTAACCGTAGGGGAAAAGCAGCATCTGGGAGTAGCTGTGGATGGAGATGACCGATTTCACGTTCCCGTGGCCAAGGATGAAGTCCACGACGGCTTTCACTTCCCTCTCAGAGTGGGCATAGGGGCCACGGTAAGTCTCGGAGCAGGGGTTGCTGCTGGAGCCGGAGCCTGGGGCATGGTGGAGGAGATACCATGCAGAGAGGTTGCCCCAGAGAAGGGTTTCCAGCCCCTAGGTTTCTCCCCTCCAGCAGGAAGCTTCGATGTTTTGAGGCACAAGCGATGCCCAGGGTGGGGACGTGGTGGCCCTGCTCTCACCTCCGAAGCCAGCGTCCCAGTTTCGGTTGGGGTCCACGCCGACGCAGCGGGAGCTGGCATTGACGGACCTCGTCTTGCGCCACATGCGGTTCTAGGAGCAGTTCGGGGGCGAGATGGTCACAGGGACGTGAACCTCATCCCCTTGGGGGACAGACGCCACCCTCCTGCCCAGGCATCTCCAGGAATGGAAGGAAACCACCTCCACTTAGGAAGGAACATCCCTCCCCACCCAAAACCCAGGGCCAGCCACGGTTGCTGGAGACAAGCGCTGAGACAAGTTTCCCCCCGCAGTGCCCCCGTGCTCACGGAGCTGTGGGTGAAGGCAAAGCCATCAGGGTTGGTGACAATCTCGAAGAAGATGTCCATGCTGTCCAGGATGGCAGTGACAGAGGGGTCCCGCCCGTACGCCTCAGCGATCTGCGCAGGGAGCGAGATGAGGGACCCGACCGAGCGACACCGTGGGGAGATGTTAAAGAAGGACTGGGGTGAGAACTGGGGTCGCAGGACACGTGGTTACCTTGTTGGCCGTCCAGATGCCGGTGGCTTGGGTGATCCATTCCCGCGAGTGGATGCCGGTGTCCAACCAGACGGCCGGTCGCTTCCACCCCCCGGTGCTGAACTGTACAGAGACGAAGGATTTGAGCCCCGTTGCCTGCCAGGGCTGGGCAAGGTGAGGGTTCCCCTGGTACCCACCTTCAGCACGTACAGGGGTCTGTTCTCGTAGCTCTGCCCGATCTGGAGCTTGCTGACGAGGCTGGGGTGATCGTCCACCAGAACATCCATCCAGGTGTAGATCTGAAAGGAGGAGCTGCAGGATCACGAGGCTCACCCTGGATTTTTCTTCTGCGTTTTAGGGTTTCCAGCACCAGGTAAAAAAGTGCTCACAAGAGCAGAGTAAAGCTCCCCCTTTACTCTGCTCTTGGGAAATCCCACCTTGAATGGTGCGTCCAGTTCTGGTGTCCCCACCGTAAGAGGGACATGGAGCTGTTGGAACGAGTTCAGAGGAGGGACACAAAGATGATCCTTGATATGAGAACAGGCTGAGGGAGCTGGGGGTGTTCAGCTGGAGAAGAGAAGACTCCGGGGGGACCTTGTGACCAAGAGGAACCTGCAGGGAGGCTGGGGAGGGACTTTGTGCAAGAGTGTCCAGCGACAGGACAAGGGGAAACGGGTTTAAATTGGAGGAGAAGGGGTTTAGGCTGGATCTTGGGAAGAAATTGTTCAGCCCGAGGGTGGTCAGACTCTGGACTAGGTTGCCCAGAGAGGCTGTGGCTGCCCCCTCCCTGGAGATGCTCAAGGCCAGGTTGGATGAACCTGGAGCAACCTGGGCTGGTTACGGGCATCCCTGCCCACGGCAGGGGGTGGATCAGATGATCTCTGAGGTCCCTTCCAACCTAAGGCACTCTAGGATTCTATGATTCTATGCAAAACTTCCCTGGAGAAGACCTGGTGCTTCCCCAATGAAGACCAGGTGCTTGGACCTCTATGCGAGGAGGCACAACACAAAGATTTCTGCAAAAGCATATAAACAGTAGGGGGAAAAAAAGCTCTGAGATCCCCCAACACCATCACAGCCTCCATCAGCCACCTACTGGGCTCCAAGCGCAGCGTTTCACCCCCAAAATGATGTCAGAGTTGTCTTCCAGTGAACTGGGGAGATGCCAAGAGAGGCCACAGTGAACACGGAGGGATGCTCGGTCCCCCAGTTTAGCTAAAACCTCTGCCCGAGGAGGAGAGGCAAGTCCCAGGGGTTCTCACTGCCACCACAAATGTCACGGCGTGGATGCAGCCATGACATGGGCTGTTACTGCAGCAAGACAAAGTAGATCTGCTGCAGAGCCAAGTACCTCATCTATCGTGTGGTAGGAGGCAAAATCAAACGTGTTGATGCTTCTCTCTATCCTCCTGGACCTTGCCATGGCTTTCTTTTCCTCATCCAGTAATTCCTGTTTAGGAGGAAAAAAACCCACAACCGTCAAAGAAGCATGAGGGAGCAGAGGTTGGGTTTTTCTTCTGTGTCCTCACGGTTACCAGCTTTTTGGACCTCCTCTTGGGACTGAACTGCAGGAGCTTGTCCCTCTTCCCACCACAGCCCTTACCTGCACGTCCTCGATCATGATGCTGTAGGAAATGCTGTTGGACTCCAGGAAGACTTTGACTCCTCGGAGGCTGGGGAAGGGCACCCGCAGGTCAGCTGGGTGGCCGGGGCGGGTAGGGTGACGCCAAAAGTCAACCTAGGGTGGAAGAGACAAGAGCGCTTCACCTCATCCCGTGCTGGTGCTCATCTGCTGAGCTCGCCAGCACCAAAAAGGGTCTCATAAAAGTTTTCTAGGAAGGATCTAAAAAGGTCTTTGGGCAAGTTTTGGGACATGCATGGGTACCAGGGTGGATCAGGGTCCCTTTGCCAGACTCAGTAGATCTTCTGCAGAAACACGCATCAGCCCAAGTCAGTTGTTGCTGCAAAAGTCCCTTGGAATGATGAGTTTTTGTGATCTGAGCAGACACGATGAGACACCAGCCTTGCTGCCGGTGCTGGTTTTGTTCTTTAACTCGATAGATATATCTCTTTACATCAGTTTTGTGGTGCAGATGCTGCCACCTAAACATCTCCTGCTGCTTCCGATGCTTTTGTCTGAAATGGAAGGGCTGAACTCAAGGTTCCCTCAGCTAAATATTCTATTTATATAGTTATAAATGATATATACCCAAAATGGGGAGGAAAATTGGATGGGAGAGTAAAAGAAGGAGGAAGCGCTGATGTCACCGGGGTCTGTTTATGACCAGGGGATGCTCGGGGCCCCATCGCAGCTCACCTGGAACTCATCCTGCTCGCCCAGCGCCCGGAGCAGGGTGAGCTGCTCCTCATCGCTGGCCGTGACGCGGAGGACCTGGTCCCTGCGGGGAGGCAGAGCCGTCAGCGCGTGCCGGCGCCGTTGCGGGAGGAGGGGGAAAGGATCCGAGCCTCCAGCACTGACGTTGTCCCATTGCAGGCTGGGGGGAGGCTGTCGAAAGATCTGCAGCGGCTCGGTGGGTTGGGAAGTGCATCAGTTGTCGGAGGTTTGGTGTTGAGAGAGAAAAATGCAGGTTCAGAAGAGACGCAGTGGGAAAAAAGAACAAGTGCCGGAGAGCTCAAAGCAGACTTTGAATACGAGATCTCCCTGTGTTAGGAAACGTCTAACACATCGTCGTGTTCTGGCTGTATCTCCTGAACATTATTTCCCAACGTAGCTTCTGCTCCAGCCTCGCTGGGCTCCCCCGGGGGTGGGTACAACCCCCAGCAGAGAAGGAAACGCTCTTCTTTGGTTTCCCCATAGAAAGGTTTTCCCCATCCTGGGTCAGCCCTTCCCCTGACAAAGCCTGGAGTGATGCTTTCAGGATTTAACATCCTCTAATTTCTACCCGTTGCATGCTCAAAATCCTCCCTCCAAAGCTGGGGTGAAACATCTTTCCCAGTGCTCCACACAGCAAAAGCTGCTGGATCTCCCTGCTCCGTGACGTCACCCCCTTCTCGCTGACCCCAAAGGAGAGTGGATGCGGCCAAGATGTCACTGTCCCCACCTGGAGTATCCCCCCCTACTCCCTGCTTTCGGCAGGACTCACCCCACGAAGAGCTGCTCGCTGCAGGCGGCTGCCACGAGGGCGGCGAAGACCAAGGGGATCTTCATGGTGAGCGGACGCGGACGGGCTGTATATACTCCCCCTACGCAGCGCTCCGGGGGGCACTCATGGACCTTCTCACCAAAGCCACATCTGCCGTCCCCACGGAGCCGGCGGTGACAAACAGGTTAGCCAGGAACGACTCCTGGGAGCAAAAATGTTCGCTTTACTTGGTGAAGTCAATAAAAGAGCAGCCAAACTAAGGAGGATCTCGAAAGGTCTTCCTCAGTGCTCAGCTCCCGTCAGGGAGGACGAGCTCCCGAGCGCCCAGCTTGGTGCTCGTAGGTGTCACGGTCATGGTCACCACCCGAGCCACGGGCATGGGACGGTGACGATCGTGGGGTCGTAGGACCCCCAAAGTACACAAGGACGTGGACCTTTGTTCCCGTGAATTTCTTTATTACAGACTACTGAGTTGATTATAATTATGATTAGTAAAGGAAACAGCTATTGTAAATTACTACGGAATTACTAGCAGAAAAGCAAGCATGTAAGCACATACATGATTAGTTACGTGTAGGCATATCTATATCTATGCATAAAATTCAAAATATGTCATTCAGTTATTACCAGCGCTGTCCAGCAAACCGCTCCCAGGAGTGGGGCCAGATGACGAAGGATGAAGTCTCACTTCAAAGACGATGGGTGTCCTGGAGCCTGGCGTCCCCGAGGAGAGTCTGAGGGGTCACCCAGGGGTGTTCACTGGGAGTAACCTCAGAAAGAGAGAAATAGGGTCTCGTTTTTGGGTCAGAAGTAAGTTATTTTTCCGTCTTTAGTGTAGACACATTTGGGGGCACAGGACAGGAGCTCCTGGAGCAGCCGTTGCTGACTTTTGCTGCCTCAGGAGGTCAGTTCCTTATAGTGGCTTCTTTGTTCCCCAGGTTATAGCAGCGTCTTTGTTCCCCAGGTTATAGCAGTGTCTTTGTTGTGCTCTTATCTACGACGGCCCCGAGCTCCCGCCCGCGCTTGTCAGGGATGCTCCTGGTTCCCGGGCCGGGTTCCCAGGCTGGCAGACATCATCTCAGTCGGTATTTTAGCAGAAAGCTTTTATCTGGGTTTTTTTTTCCCTGTTAAAACCAGGTCTCCTTGCTGGTCGCACGGACAGCGGGGTGTGCCGCAGGGAAGGTGCCGTGGTTGGGGCGGGTCTGTTACGGCTTCACAATGCAGAACCGGTGATGCTGGTGAGCTGGTCCAGGCCACTGGTGCCAGGGTAGAGGTTCCTCACTGAGGCATCATCATGGGGTAGTTCAGGTGGGAAGGGACCACAGGAGGTCTGTATCCGACCTCTTGGATGAAGCTAGAGGTCAGCTCTGGGGGTAAACCAGGTCCCTCCACATTGGGTTTTGGAGTCCTCCAAGGGTGGAGGCTGCACTGCCCCTCTGGGTGATGTGTCCCACTGCTGGACTGTCCTCCTGGTGGAAAAGCATCTTCCCACATCCAGCCTGGCTCGCTCCTGCTTCAGCTGATGCTGTTGTCTCTCCCATCACGCTTTGGAGTGAAGAGCTTGGCTCTGTTTTCTCAATAACCTCCTCAAAGACATGGGAGTGTCTTTGTGAGGTCCTCCCACCCCAGAGCTGTCTCATCTCCAGGTCAAACCAGCTCCTCTCCTCTCACGACAAGAAGGAGCTGGAGGGGCTGCAGCGTGTCCAGAGAAGGGCAACGGAGCTGGGGAAGGGGCTGGAGAACAAGTGTGGGGAGGAGCTGAGGGAGCTGGGGCTGTTCAGCTGGAGAAGAGGAGGCTGAGGGGAGACCTTCTCCATCTCTACAACTCCCTGACAGGAGGGGGTCGGTCTCTTCTCCCAAGAAACAAGTGACAGAACAAGAGGAAATGGCCTCAAGTTGCACCAGGGGAAGGTCAGGTTGGACATTAGGAAAAATTTATTTACTGAGAAGGTTCTCAGGCAATGGCACAGGCTGCCCAGGGCAGTGGCAGAGTCCCCACCCCTGGAGGGATTTAAAAGTCGGGTAGAATTAGTCAAGGATTTGTCAGGTTCAGGTGAATGGTTGGACTCAATGATCTTAAAGATCTTTTCCAACCCGGACGATTCTGTGATTTTGTGCATCCCATCAATGGGACACATCCTCCTGTCCCTCTTGGTGGTTTCCATTGCACTTGCTCCACGTCTCTTTAATGCCAGGGGTCCAAAAACTGGACCTGCAGATGTCATCAAGCCACACACTAAGAAGAGGGACCAGGTGGCCTCAAGACCTGGATGGCTGGAATGAGCTTCAGAGCCAGTGTGAGGCCACAGGTCAACAAGCACAAAGGTCCCACTCAGGTGGCAGCTGGTGGACTGGATCCACCATGTGCCCTGGACCCTCCCTGTCAGAGGGGTGTTTTTATCACCAGGACAGGAATTTGGAAGGGTGGCTCAGTCTGAGACGCAGGTGCCACCAGACAGGGCCATGAGTGGAGAGGACAAGGGGACATGCGGGGACCACCAGCTGCCCCACGCTCGGGTTCGTTTTCCAAATGGGCTGCGCTGCACCCAAACCCAAACCCAACGTGGTGCTCCCTGACTCCTCGGCTGCTCTTTCACCTTCCTTTCCCTGCCAACAGCCTCGTGGCCTTTGAGGCTGAACTAACATTTCACCCGCAGTGTCAGGTGTGTTTGCTTCTCCTGCCAAGTTCGTGGAGGAGTGAGTAACTCACCAGCTGCCAGGGGGGATGGCGGGACATCGAGATAAACCTGTTAGGCTTGATAATCCCTGCGACAGCAGCAGGGATTGCTAACCTCCGAGCTCCCGTGTGCGGCCCTGGGCTGTTGGCTTTTAATCCCCAAGAAATGAGCAGGCTGAACAACAGAAGGAGGGAGGTGGGATCTTGAGGGACCACGGGCTGGTCGTGCTGGGTCCTCCCACCTCTGTCCTCCCTCTAACCATGCCCACTGGGCAAACCCGCGAAGGAGAAAAGGAGCAGGACAAATACGTGGGGACGTTAGGCCAGGAGATCCCTCTCCCACCAGCGGTGGGTGGGCTGGCAGCATCCCAAGGTTCATTAAAGGAAATTAAATTCCTTTAGTAAGTCTCCCAGCCTGCATTCTGCTGTTTAACATCAGGCCCTTCGCACGTGCCCATTCTGCTCTGTCGGAGTCCCCAGAGCAGCAACACGGAGCTGTTATGCATCAAAAAAAAAAGAATTTTTTTTCCCTGTCTAAATGGTTGCTGGATGTTACAGGAGGATGAGGCAGGCTCAGGCAATCCCCTGAGCCGTAGCTTTGCTGCAGTAGCAGAGCAGTTAACTTGTTAGACGATGCAGCTGATGACTCCAGCACCTCAGCTCTGAAGTTCAGAGCACTGGCAATCCACGGATTTCAGAAATAAAACCTCCCCCCAGTTCTGGGAGCCAGTTTCTGCATTGGTGAGGGGGATGGCTGCGAAGTGGGGGGGTTGAAGGGGTACGACACGTCACTAAGGCCGCATTTTGCATTTGCTGATCGAGGCGGAGCTGCCAAGAGCACGAGGCAGGAGGGTTTGCAGCAGCCACAAGCTATGGGACAAGCATTGCCGTGTCTCACTGAGGTGTCCTACAATCTTCTAAGGGGTTCTACCACCAGACACAGGGAAGAAGACAAGCATTAAATGCTTTTTACATGTGGACACGTACTGCTGCAGGAGGAACGAACGCACATGGGGTCTTTATTCAGCCAGGCAAGAGGTTTTACGAGCTTGATGCTACAGGCAGCTGATTCCCAGCCCAGCTTTTAGAACGAATTGTCTCGCACGTGCTCCATGATCGTTTTCAGACCCAGCCAGGTCTCCTCTGCCGTTGGGATGATTTGGTTGGCTGGCAGGAGGAACCCGTAGCGCCCCGTGTCGCGCAGCTCAAAGGCGAAAGAGTATTTGATGCCGTAATCGTAGCTCCAGTCGATGCTACCTCCACTGGCTTGGTCTGAAAGGGAAAGGGAGGAGAGCCAGAGCGGTGAGCAGGCTTGATCTGAGTCCTGCTCTCCTACTTTTTATATTTGTGAGGGACAAGCATCAGGTTTTTACATGGACACCCAGCTCCAACATTTGCCCAGTGGTGCCACCCTACAGAAGCATCGCGGCTCCCAACAGGGAGAAGGCCTTGGGGGAAGGGGACAGAGCCTGTTGTCCTGGGACAGCCCGGAAAAGCTCAGACGAGCAAAATACTCACAGATAGTAGTGCAAATGCTCCCCACTGTAAAGGTGGTGCCGTACAGGGACTGGATGGAACTGGCAGCAGCTCTTCCCAAGGCGTCCTGGAGAGGAGAAGATGAAGGACGACTCAGAAAGCAGCCCACCCTTAATGAGACTGAAAACCACACTCAGGAAAATCACCACAATCTTTTACAAAACCTCCAGTCTTTCACCCACTCCCCCCCAGTAAAATAGTGCCAAAACAATTTATTTCTTAATCACTCATACTAGTGACAGCACTCGGTGTCCACGGCATTTTTGGGAGGTGCATTAAATCAGAGCAGGTTCTATATCTGGTCATCCAGCGTTTCATCGCCCTGACTGTCTTGCCAAGAAAAGGTTCGAGAGATACAAGAAAATCCCACGGCAACCAGAGATCCTCCAATAGCCAGGAGTCAGCTTTGAGCTCACTTTGGTGACCTAACGGGTCGTTGCAGAGAAAACAGGGCCAAGCTCTTCTTGGGGGTGTAGAGAGAAAGGACGAGTGGTGACAGACAAATCGTCACATGGGGAATTGCATTTTGGTATTAGGGAAAAAGAAAATCCCTGTCACACTGGGGAAAGTTTGGGAAGGGCTTGAAGAAGCTGTGGAATTTCTCTTTAGAAATATCGAAGCATTTAACCAAAACGCATCTGGGCAAGGCTCAAAGTGAGCAGATCCAACCTCGATATTGTCTCTGACTCCAAAACCCGCCTGCTTTTCACAGAGGGTTAGGCTAGAGACCTCCAGAGGTCTTTTCCATTTGAGCTGTGACTGTGAGATCCGTATCACCTCAGAGATAACTCCTAAAGCTGCAATGCTGTCATCAAAGCAGAAAGAAGGAAGCACGGATGAGCAAAGAGGAATGAGGTTTGGGTGGGGAGGGCACATAGAATTGTAGAATCCTTCAGGTTGGAAAAGCCCCCTGGGATCATCGAGTCCAACCACTGACCCTGCTCTACACAGCCCACCCCTAAACCATCTCCCCCAACCCCACATCTCAACGGCCTGTAAACACCTCCAGGGATGGGGACTCAAACCCCTCCCTGGGCAGCCTGTGCCAATCTCTGACCACTCTTGCTGGGAAAAAAATTCTCCTCATGTCCAATCTAACCCTCCCCTCTTGCAGTTTGAAGCCGTTCCCTCTTGTTCTATCACTAATTACCCGTGAGAAGAGACCAGCCCCAACCTCTGCACAAGGTCCTGTCAGGCAGTTGCAGAGAGCGAGGAGGTCTCCCCTCAGCCTCCTCTGCTTCAAACCCAACAGCCCCAACTCCTTCAATCGTTCTTCATCAGATTTACTCTCCAGGCCGTTCCCCAGCTCCGTCGCCCTCCTCTACACTCGCTCCAGCCCCTCGAGATCTCTCTTGGATTGAGGTGCCCAAAACTGGACACAACACTCCAGGTGTGGCCTCCCCAGTGCCGAGCACAGGGGGACAGTCCCCTCCCTGCTCCTGCTGGTCACACTGTGTCTGACACAAGCCAGGACGCCGTTGGCCTTCTTGGCCACCTGGGCACACGCTGGCTCATCTCCAGCCGCTTGTCGATGAGAACCCCCCGGTCCCTTTCTGCCCGACAGCTCTCCAGCCACCCTGCCCCAAGCCTGGAGCGCTGCCAGGGGTTGTTGTGGCCCAAGGGCAGGACCTGGCCCTTGGCCTTGTTGAAGCTCACGCCGTTACCGTTGACCCATCGATCCAATGGATGGCAGAGTTCAGCCACTTGTTTCCATCCCGATATCACACCAGAATACTTGGGTACAGAAAACCAGCCAGCCAGAACAGAAGAAGCTAAAGGCAAGTCACTACGTCTCACCAGCTCGTCCTGGTCTGCCGGTTCGGTGCATTTGTAGCCATAGGGATACATCAGGAGCTGAGAGTAACTGTGGAGGGTGAGGAAGGCCTGGATGTTTCCGTGGTTCTTAATAAAGTTGACAATGGATTGAACTTCCACCTCTGAGTTGGCATGGGGCCCATGGTAAGAGTCAGAGCAGGGGTTACTACTAGCTCCGGGACCTGTTGGTTCAAAGGAGGAACAAAAGGAAACCTGTAAATTTATGAAAGGTCAAAGCAGACCAAGACGAAGGTGGGTTTTCCTACAAATGGGCCTTCAGCCAAAAGCACAAATGTTCAAATAGCAGCATCGGAACATGAATACCCAAGGGACGTACTTCTAGATGGTACAGGTCACTGCTTTCATCTTGTGCTCACTGGCAATTAATCGATGTGAAATTACCTTTACAAAAGACACCTGCCAGCTTATTTGACCATCTAGATGATCTTTTCAAGGTCCCTTCCAACTCAAACCATTCTGTGATTCTATGATTCCCTGACTCTTTGATTCTCTGATTCTCTGATTCTGTGTAATGGGCTCCGGGAACGTAAAAGGGAGCTTTCTTCCTAGTGACAGCCAGAATCCAGAAGCTTTATTCCTACCTCCAAAACCTGCATCCCAGTTCCTGTTTGGATCGACTCCAACGCACAGACTGCCTTGATTCTTGGAGCGGGTCTTCCTCCACATGCGATTCTAAAAAAACAAACACTAAGTCTTCAAAAAGGAATGAATCTCCTTGCATTTACAACTGCTACCCAAAAATAGCTGCCATTCACCAGGAAAAGATCCCAGGCATGAGCCTAAGATTATTGCTGTTGGGCTGACTGTCAAGACAGGCCAACGGTCAAAAATCACAGGGCTGCTGAATTTACGGCGGGTTAAAATGGGTCAGATGATAATTAGAATCTTTGGCTGCCCAACTCTTTCTGTGATTCCTTCTTACAGCATGAAGAAATGGACTGCCAGAGCCTACTTCTCCCGCATTTATTGTTTGCTTGGAAGAGCACGACAGCTTTCTAAATCGGCCGAGGCACACGACACGCGTACTCACTGTGGTGTGAGTGAAGACGTATCCGTCGGGGTTTGAGACTGTCAGCAGGAAAATGTCCATTTTGTTCAGCAGGGAGGTGACGGATGGATCCTTCCCATAGTCAGAGGCAATCTAAGCAGAGACAATACGGTTACACCGTGAGCAGCAGCGTATTTTTCCTGCAGGCTTATGCTCTAAGAGCCCGGTATGGAGACAAGTCTGGCTTTCAGGGCAGGGAAACAAGAAACATCAATTATCTGCCAGCTCCTTGTTAGACTCGGAGATTGGAGAGAGCAATGAATCAGTTTGTCTATTTTATTCTGAAGATGGGAAATTCATGAAAGAGGGCAACAAAATTTTCTCCTGCCTGTACCCAAAAATGGGGCAAGGCTGGCACGAAGATTGAGATGGATTAGCCAGGCTGGGGTTACAAAACTGAGCTGCACTTCTCTGGCGGCCTCATCATTTTCAGCAGAATTTAAATGCTGGAAGTTTTGGCGTTCCCGTTGGGTCCCCATGTGTTGCCTGATCTAGTTGAGAGGAGTCCCTGCCCATGACAGGGAGGTTGGATTAAATGATCTCTAAGGTCCCTTCCAGCCTGGGCCATTCTAGGATTCTATGATTCTATGATTTTTCTGCAAGGTGACCAACCACACAGCCCTTCTCTGTGTCGGCAGACCAAAGCAGCAAACTAATCTTCAAATACTCCTTGGTTGTTTGTACAACTATCAGTCCTGCAGTCCTCAACAATTTCACTGAAGCAGCTGCACTTTGTCTACCTAAACGTCTCCCAGCTGCTCTAACAACTTGAAAGGAGGTTGTAGTGAGGTGGGCTCAGTCTCTTCTCACGTTACTAGCAACAGGACAAGAGGAAATGGCCTCAAGTTGCACCAGGGGAGGTTTAGATTAAATATTAAGAAAAATTTCTTTACTGAAAGAATGGTGAGGCGTTGGAACAGGCTGCCCAGGGCAGTGGTGGAGTCTCCACCCCTGGAGGTGTTCAAAAAACATGTCATGTGGCATTCGGGGACAGAGTTCAGTGGTCATGGTGGTGTTGGGTTGACAGTTGGACTAGATAATCTTAGAGGTTAATTCCAACCTTAATGATTCTATGATTCCATTCTAACAACACAGCATTTTCAAATTCTTGTTCTAGGCAGCTGCCCACCTTCTCTCTGGAGTCAGCTGTGTTTTAAGATGGGTGGAGGAGAGTTAGCCGGGCTGGCTAAACGCATGCAAGTGTGATAGGCTATGAAATAGTCAGAGGCATCCCCAAGATAAAAGAAAAACCAAATCGCGGTTGAAGTGACCTTTTTAGCGATCCAGATGGCGCTCGCTTGGGTCACCCACTCTCGGGAATGGATACCGGCATCCAGCCAGATCGCAGGACGGTTGCTTCCCCCGGTGCTGAACTGTCAAGAGGAAAGGGAAAGTTTGAAAACACACATCGATGCCTTTTAGTCAAGAACATCCCGTACAGCCTGGGATGCTTTGGACTGAACCAGGGAGTCTTGGTGGGCAGCAGGATGGCCATGAGCCAGCAGTGTGCCCTTGTGGGCAGGAAGGCCAAGGGCATCCTGGGGTGTGTTAGAAGGGGGGTGGTTAGTAGGTGGAGAGAGGTTCTCCTGCCCCTCTGCTCTGCCCTGGTGAGGCCACATCTGGAATCTTGTGTCCAGTTCTGGGCCCCTCAGCTCCAGAGAGACAGGGAACTGCTGGAGAGAGTCCAGCATAGGGCAACTGGGATGATGGAGGGAGTGGAGCATCTCCCTGGTGAGGAAAGGCTGAGGGAGCTGGGGCTCTTTAGTTTGGAGAAGAGGAGACTGAGGGGTGACCTCATTCATGCTTACAAATATCTAAAGGGGGAGTGTCACGAGGATGGAGCCAGGCTCTTCTCGGTGACAACCAATGACAGGACAAGGGGTAATGGGCTGAAACTGGAACATAAGAGGTTCCGCTTAAACGCGAGAAGAAACTTCTTCTCAGTGAGGGTGCCGGAGCCCTGGCCCAGGCTGCCCAGGGAAGTTGTGGAGTCTCCTTCTCTGGAGACATTCCAGACCCGCCTGGACATGTTCCTGTGTAGCATTATCGAGGCGTTCCTGCTCTGGCAGGGGGATTGGACTGGATGATCTTCCGAGGTCCCTTCCAATCCCTGACATTCTGTGATTCTGTGATTCTGTGATCTCAAACGTTGAGCAACCTGATCTAGTGGGAGATGTCCCTGCCACGGCAGGGGGGTTGGAACTAGTTGATCTTTGAGGTCTCTTCCAACCCAAATCATTCTATAATTCCATGATATATACATGTGTCCACAAATTCTTTGACACATGTCGTACCTTGAGCACGTACAGAGGCCGCTTTTCATAGGATTCCCCAATCTGGAGCTTAGTGACCAAAGTGCTGTACTCGGACACTAGATGATCCAGTTCTTCGTAAATCTGAAATGAAAAGACATCTACGTCACCTTTATGTGTAGTACTGCCCAGAACAGCCGTTAGGACAGCGTGAAATCTACTTTTCTCTCCTTTTTGCCCTCATCACTAGGACCTCTTCAAGCTCCGTTTCACCTGATGTTGGTGTAGTCAGTGCTGTTCCTAACATCACAAAGCAGAAGGAAGAACTGCGATGTCGTCAAGATCACCTTATTTCAGGAATAAGTTCAAAACTCTCTTTGAGAACTCCTAGTAAGAAAAATACCTTACCCTCTCCTCTGCTTGCTAGCTACCAGTTTCCTATATTTTCCTATTTCTATATCTCAATCTCTTGAGGGTCAGAAGGGAGGGTTTTGACAGAACTCTGCAGAAGAGTTTATGAAAAAAGCATGATGGACGCTTGGCCGCTCCAACACTCCGTCAGGGAGAGTGCTGGCTCGTCGTGCTGACCGCAAAATGAACACATTTAAAAGCAAAACCACGTGCCAAAAAGAAGCTGGGGAGACTTTTGAAGGCAGCATGAAAAAAAAAGGCCAGAAAAAAAAAGAATTCTCTTCCCCCAGAGCTGAGATACTCACGGAATCTAAAGAGTGGTAAGCTCCGTAGTTGAAGGTGGTGCTGCTGCGATCCCTTTGACTGTAGGCCATATCTTCCCTTTCTTTGTCTAGAACAACCTAAAAGAAACCATTGAAATGCGGAGAAAAGGGAGAAAAAGCTCCTTAATTTGCAAACTTCTGACCAAACGATTTTCTCAAATAACGGAACGGCCAGGCCCAGCCCCAAACCTCCCGCAGATGCTTCTGCTGAACGGATCTGCAGCGACGCGGGTGAGAATATCAGTGTTTAAATTAAGTTTTAAACACCTCTTAAGAGAAAACAAGAATAGCATTGGAAAGCTTGAGGGGGAGAAATAGAAAGCAGCGTTTCTGGTGAGTTAATGCTATCTTAAATGCCATTTTGGGATTACTGCTGATGAAGAAATGTCTGATTAGTGCCCAAGCAGGTGACTTTCCTCTCACAGAGTGACGTACAGTTCTTGCAGATCATGATCCTGAACTACTCTTACCACAGTTTACTGGCTTACGAGTAACTCTGTCGTTGTGATTCCCAGATGTCTGAGGCTAAAAGACCACACGAAATTCCTCGGGGGTTACCAGAAAATCCCCGCGGAAGTTATTGATGTCGCTATTCGATGTGGTTTCACCCAGCATCTGCAGAGTGATCCCCGCAGCTTCCCGGGGCCGCTGTGACCCACAGCTCCTCTTTAGGAAATTAAACCACAAACTGCAAAAGTATAGGGAAAATATATAAATATTCACGAAAAGTAAATAGGTGCCGACGGCGTTGCCTACCTGCAGGTCTTCGATGAGGATGGAATACCGAATCCCGTGGGACTCCAGGAAGGCTTTGACCGCTTGGACGCAGTTAGCGGGGATTCTCACATCTACCGGGCGGGTAGGGGTGGAGGGATTTATCCAGAAATCAAGCTGAGAAAGAGAAAAGGGATCTTGTTTGGGGGAAGTGCAGTTCTTCTAAAGCTTTAGGAATGCTGCTTTCTTCCAAATTCCGCAGTGTTGCGCCCCGTCCTGCTTATGGCACTCTCTGTTCCTTAGCCTGGCCTCACCACAACCTTACAGCATCAGTGAGTGTGACAAACTCACAAAAAAACCCCAACGAGAGAGATCCGCAGGAGGCTAAAGGCAGCATTTTCACTGACTTCAGAGCTTCAGCCATCTAAGGAAGAAAAAATTGTAGTCTTCTGTGATGATTATTTTGCTATTCTCCCTTGCACCAGAACGAGTTTCAAGAAAAGCTCTGTACGACACTATTAGGTAAGATGAAACCCGTTGGTTTTACTTCTCCTTTGGTAGGGGCTTTTCAAAATTTCAATTTCTACGCTAATCAAACCAATATTTTTAAAGAAAACTATAATAAAAATTCTCACCGGTGCCAATAAGAACAGCAATAACCTAGAATTTTATAGCGTCTTTTCCTGTTTCGGTGCAATGTAGACTAACTAACAAATTCCTCCCACAACGCCGGGAGACAAGTACGAAGACATTAGCATCCCCGCTTTAAAGACAAGCTTTTCGACGCTAAGATTAAGAGCAGATCAGTTCAAAGATGATTGTAAATGCAACCGGATGAAAACATGACACGGGGCACTTCTCAATATCAGGCTGGTGCTAGAAGCTGCGAATCAAATACCAAATGTTGAAAGAGTAAATTTATTTAGGGTGGCTGCCACAGTATGGTACGAACCTTTTAAATGCGACGCGGAGTCCTACCCTGAGAAGTCTTACCCCAGTCTGAAATGCTAAAAAGGTGTGGTAATAACGTACCTCGAGGTGCTCCAGCGATTCCAGAAGCTGCAGCTTCTTAATCTCCTCCCCATTTCTCGTCTTGATTCGGAGAACCTGGTGCCTGTAATAAATCAGTCAGTTTTTTTCAGAAACAGCCTCGAAAAGCACCTGGTTGGAGTAGTTTGTTGTTGGGATCATTAATTTGGTGGGTAGATACTTCCGGTTGGTACCAAATTCTTTAAGGCAGTTACGAGCAGTTGGTACCAAATTTTTTAAAGCAGTTGACTTAGTTTCACCCGAGAGTTCAACCAACAACCTGCAGGGCCAGCCTGCTCTATGCACGCGAGATTAGTAACTAGTTACATTTTTAAGATTTCATCACAAAAGAGGCATCAAGTCGATGAGTTTTTAACCATCTTGCATCTATCAGTTATTTTTTATCAACAACTCACCTAAAAAAAAAATAAAAATACCCTGGTTGAGTTTGCAAATGGTCCTCGGGAAACGCTGTGCAACAAAGCAAACCAAACACTACATTTGGGGTTCATTTCAGCTTTTTTTCTGTTTGGGCAAAGCCAGTTGGCAACTTTCCCTGCGTTCTCCGAAGGGAGGCTCGCACCATTCCGGGTGGAAGGGATCAGCCTCGGGGAAGCGCCTCGCTCCACCGGTTTTTGAGGTTCACTCGGACTGCGCGTCGCACAACGTGCGGGGGTCCCAACGGACGGCCTCTGAGCGCTTTTTAGATCACGAAAAACAGCATTCAAACACACAAAAAGTTCGAATCCAACAATCAAGGCTGCTTGGTAAAATACTGAGTCCCACACCCTGACTTGGCCCAGCTGCTCTCCTGGCACCCGCTGCGAGAGGCACTGAAAAATAGAGACAACTCAGAGCAAATCGATAACTGAAATTGGGAAATATGCCTTAAAACAGGGCAAACAAGGGACAAGTTATATGTGTGCTCATTTATTAGCGTGGCCTCAGCAGCTGAGACGCTTGTTAAGACCAGGTCTCTCAGCCTGGCCAGCTGAGGTATAAGATTTGTTGTTGAACCGAGTTAAATCAACGCTCGAGGCACGTTACGCCATTAAAAACTGGTTATTGGATTCTCTGTCACCATCAGCTTTATTTCTCAGCTGGATTCTTTCGTGAAGAGACTCATTAACCACAGCTACTGGACAGGACTAAGGAGGGAATTAAGGAGAATCCAGCCTACATTATGCCAGAGCCCACATGAAATGATTGAAAGAGCTTCTCCTGGCTTTACAGATCCTCGGAGTTTCGTAAGCCCTGTGTGTTATCTCTCAATCTTAGTCCTTACATCTTTATACACAGATTTATTCACTGGAATCTGGTGCTCACTTACTACATCTCGGGAAGTATCCCTTAGGTTTTTTTATCCTCTTCTATTAAGGTTCTTACACAATAATTTGGAAGAAATGCCCCAGGAGTTGATTTTGCAAAGCAGCGTACAAATAACCCTTTAGAATAGAATGGTTGGAAATAAGGATTTTAACTGCTTAGAGAGGCTCTGAAGAGAATTGAGCATTTAAAGAGAAAGGAGAATCTCTGAAACCAAAGAGAAGCTGGCGAGATTTCCAATGTGAGGTCTTTGAGCTCTGCTTTGTGCCGGACTCGAGCTTTGCCTTGGGTGAACGTGAATTTAGGAGCTCAACTCTGCAGCTAGACCCTTCTCCTTAAAAAACCCGTAGATAGAGCTTCCTTCAAACACCGGAGCACCCCAGCAAAAGGCCAAGTCAGTCGCAGAAAAGCAAAGAACGTGCCCCAGGCAGATCTGGTAAAGTTAAGGTCATGAAAAACAACAGCTGGAAAATAACGGCCTTAAACAAAAGGTCTTCTGCAAAAGCATAACTCACCCGACGAAAGTTTCCAGGCACAAGGAAGCCCCAAAGAGGGCACTGAGGATCAAAATCAGCTTCATGTTTGACGTGAAGTTCAACTCAGCCTAGGGCAAAGGGGAATTTATACAGGATTTGTCAAGAAACCCTTTTTTTTCAGATAAAACCTATCTGCGCTCCATGTGACTAAGTTCTCACGTTTATCAGAGCTTTCAAGGCGACCAACAGATAGGAGGCAAATCTCGCCTCCAAAACCCTATTTTCCGCTGACACAGTCAAACCTGTAAGGGAGTTGTTTTTCAAAGCTTTGCCCACAAAGCTCCTTGGTGTCCTTTTACATATTTTTCGAGGTGGAGGAAAACCGAGTCAAAGTGAAGTCATCCCAGCTCTCGACGGGGGTGAGGAGCTCGAACGTTTCACTCTTGGTTTTCCTCTGAGAGGTTTGCTAGTAGCCCCCTCCTCGCTGCGAGGAGGCAGCCAGCAGAAAGATCTTGCTCCAGTAAAAATACTCAATTTGAGGGATTATTCGGAAGGATGAAGCCTGGGTCCTGCCTGCTCTGCAACGAATCATCCCCGATTTACTCTTACAAGCAAGTTACACGCTCCTAGATATAAGCCAGACAGTTTAAATATATTCTTTAGTGAAATTACTAGCACCACCCCGATCAATCTTTGCCTGGGACGGTTTCATACACATCCAGCCAGTCAGAGTTTCAAGCAAATTAAGGCTGCGGCAAGATTTACGTGAAACCGAGCTGTAAAGTAGGAGCAGAAAAAAAGCTCTGGGTGAACAGGGACTTAGAGGGGCTCAATTCTGTAGCCAGACCCTTCTCCTTGCACAGGCTCGCTAGGCATCCTCTTCAAAATGAAGTATCCTCTCAGGAAGAGCTGACAGAGCTCTGGAGAACAATCCTGGAAGAGCCACCACTCGTCCCACCAGCTTTACCAGGCCCACGGGGCTGTTCCCTGAGCTGGCAGTTCTCTGGGTCCCTTCATTCTTTTGCTGGATTTTGGCTACATCTCGCTTCACGGGGAACAGCCTCTACCTTGTTCCTCTTCCGTAAAGCTGCCCAGATATTTGAGTTTATTCACCAGTGTATAAAGGATGGCTACCGAGAAGATGGAGACTCCCTTTTTACAAGGAGTCTCGTAGAAAAGACAAAGGGTAATGGATAAAACTTGCTCCTGGGGAGATTCCAATTAGACTCCAGAGGAAAATTTCTCACCGTTAGAGCAATTAGACGTCGGAATAGTCTTCCAGGGGAAGTGGTGGATTCCTCAACGTTAGACAGCTTTAAGGCTCAGCTTGACAGAGTGCTGGGCCATCTCATTTAAACTGTATTTCTTTACCTTAAGGGGTTGGACTAGATGATCCTTGAGGTCCCTTCCAACCTGCTAATCTATGACTCCGTGATATCTACGTTGAAGGAGTAACGGCCATGAGCAGCCTCTCAGCAGAGCTTTAGGAACCATCGCCACGATCTTTGGTCACGGGAACACCCGGCTGTGGTTGTCCCAGAAGGACGGGTAGGGCCAGAGGGTTGTTGGATACACTTTTTGTTCGTCCCATTAAAAACGTTCCAGAGGAAGAGCCGGGTGCTGACCCTGCTGTCATATCTGCAGTCGGGATTCCTGGGAACTAGGGTGGGGCAGAAGGGTTCAGCTGCTCAATCATCAGCCTCAAGGAAAGGAAGTCTCTGACCATCCCCAGAGGAAGCTCTTAGTAAAGATCTCACCCATATCGCTCTCGACATTTGTCACCACCTTCCTGAGGAGCCTCCCCCAACCTCCACTCCCACGCCACCCCTCCGCAGTCGGGGCTTCTTGTCATGTGTTCACAGCAGAGTCTGAGCAAGTATTTTGTAAGGCCAGGCCTCGTGTTTTCGGGAACAAAAGGAGCCTCAGGCAGGGATCTTGCCTCTTTTGACACACAGGAATTAGTCATTCTCCAGCTGCTGTATCTTAGGGGCACACTGGGGAGAACATACGGGGTGCAGGGAGGTCAGGTACCTTCCTGTGAGTCCCCAGGTCTTTGAGGTTTAACCTAACTCAGTCCTTGGGAAATGAGCAGCTCTACAGTCCCTTCCATGTAAATCAGGTAACGTGAGTTGATCCTAAATGACAGGAACCATCACGAGATTTCCCTATTTCTAGCACTGCAGCCATTCTGGTGGAAGTCAAATCCCCCTGGTAGGTTATGATCTGGCCTTCAATATTTCATAAAGAACTGACAGACTGTCCACATCACCCTCCTGTGGATTCACTCCTTGAAAACAGGAAGGACGGGCTTAATTTGGGGGGGAAATTATAGCTTGCTTCATTACTCATGCCACATCCTGCAAGGATTTAAAGGCTGCCAGGAGATCCCGCCAAACATGATGTCAGGATCTGAAATACATCAACAAGTTCTGAGTGCCCTGACAAGGCTCATGTGGGTCCTCCACCCACTGCATTTAACTCAAACCTTTGTACCCACTCCTAATCGCCACCAAAGGGGCTCCAGAACCTTCCAGCACCGTGACCTCCCGCCATAGCCCTAAGGTCAACAAGCCAGAAGCCAAAAGTGACAGCAAGGCGAGCGGGGTTTATCGTTCAAGAGCTCACCGCAAGCACCACGCGACTGGATTGGAGCAGGTCTGATGGCACCAACCAGGAACAGCCACAGTCCAGATCCTTGGGGAGGTCACACGCAGCAGGTCTGGAGCCAGGATGTCCACTGCAGCTCAAAGAAGGACCAAAAAAAATGGTCTCAGTTTAAATCTGGTGGCTGCAGTGCTAAGGGGCGGAGGGTGTGTGGGTAGGAGTCCTATAAGGGTAATTAAAGCTCTCAGGGCCCTGGCACACTAACGTGGGCAGGGTGGGACATGCTCTCAGTGCAGTCCTAAGAGGATGTGGTATCACGCCATGAGTCACCGGTACCCTGGCGACGCATTAAGTGGAAGGTGAAATGAATCTCGTTTAACGAAACTTCGTCTCATTGCTTAAAATTGCCTTAACTATAAAGAGTTTACCTGAGCTGCCATCAATAGAGGGACAGAATGGATACAATCCCCATGGCCAGCTGCAAAAAGCCTCAAAAGTCATCAAATTTAGGTGGAGTCAGTCGTTTTTGGTAAAGTGCAGACGCTTTGTGGTAGCCCCTACCCAAACAAGGTGCTTGCAAACAGGAGACAGCGCAGCAACCTCTCCGATCACGCGGGAAGGGCAAGCGAGCCCACATCTTGCGGTCCCCTTCGTCTCAAAAATTCAGTAGGAATGGGAAGGTGAAGGCAGACAACCCATGTTGGACTGAGATATCCTTGTCTCTTCTTATTCCTTCTGCCCCACTTGTCCCCTCTGCCCCTCTCCTACCTTCTGCATCACCTCCTGATCTCTCATGGGGTCCCAGGCATCTTCTAAACTTCTTCTTCAACCTTCGCCATGTCTCTTGAGCCTCTCAAGCTCTCATTCCTCAGAAATCCCACACACATTTTGCCTTTGGATAGAAAAGTTTCTTTCCTCTCATCATCTCCAGCTAGACCTGAAACACCAACGTGACGAAGGGCTCTGTGGGCAAATCAGCTCCCGGATGACCAGTGTTAATTGGCCATGACGCAATTCAGTTTGGATTAGGGGTGAGAGAACTATTATTTCTGTAAGTAATGGATTATTTCCATGTTCCTGATCTGCAAGGCACCGTGCGAATGCCCAGGATGAAGAACAAGTCAGGATTTCAGCATGTGGCTCGCCATTTGTAGGTATGGCTGGCATCATTTTAGGAGTAGAACCCTCATTTTGATCTCAGTGGAAAATTTGCAGACAGACTGCAATGGAGCTGCTTATTTCCATCTTAAAACACTCAAAGTAGAAATCCAGACCTTCAACTTCCCAGGGTTGTCCCCAGATTTCGCGTGTTGGAGAGGTTTATAACCCACGCCACCGGGCCACGTCGTAGTTTTGCATTTTAGGAGAGAGAGCGCACTGACGAACCTGGAAATAACAAGAAGGGGATGGGAAGGATACTGGGAGACATACAGCCACTCACCTCTACCTGGAGATTAAACACCAGTTTGTCACGTCCCGAGCTTTCAGGATGATGACGACTCAGCTTCGCCGACTCCCCGGCCAGGATTAAGGTGAATCAACACCAGGGATCCTAACGCCGCTTCCACTCATCCACAACAACGAATCTTAATAACTAAAAAGGATGGGCCTCAGCTGCCCGCTTAGCGCTCACATCGACGTGGCTCACGACAAGCTTGGGAAAAACCGGCCTTGGCATAGATACCTTTTGGTTAGAAGAAGAAAAAGAGAAGACAAAGGGTAAGGAAAGAGAGATCGCCGCCCTCGGATCCGGCAAAGACGACGGCACATGCAGGGATCCTCTGGTGGTGGGCGGGCGCGAACTCCTGGCGTTATCGCCTGACGGTGACATCATCCCACGAGATGGGTACAAATAATAACAACTTCCGAGGTTGCGAAAGCTTTTTAGGCCGGAAAGTTTTGCGTAACGCCCTCAGTCACCTTCTGCTAAGGGCCAGCAGGGGTCAGCAGAAAACACAGAATTAAAATTTTGTGGCCGGCACTGGACTCTGTCCAACAGGTCCACGTCCTTCTTGCCCAGAGGTGGGCACAGAACTGCAGGTGAGGTCTCACCAGAGGCAGAATCCCCTCGCTGGACCTGCCGGCCACACTTCTCTTGAGGCAGCCTGGGATGCGAGTGGTTTTCTGGGCTTCGAGCGCACATCGCTGGCTCATGTCGAGCTTTTCAGCCATCGGTTCCCCCAGTCATCCTCATCATCCACAGGAGAAGGACTAGAACCTCCAGTCCCAACCTCCCACCAGACCACGTTGCTCAAAGCCCCGTCCAACCCAGCCTTGAGAACCTCCAGGGATGAGGCACCCGCAGCTTCTCTGGGCAACCTGTGCCAGGGTCTCACCACCCTCACAGTGAAGAATTTCTTCCTTATATCTAATCTTTCAAACCAACTGAAATTGCCTGTTGGCATGGATCTACCGAACAAACATTCATCCTGTTTAAATTTGTCTCCTCCCTTTGTCTGTGGTTTTATTACCACATGTTTCCTATAACCAGCTTTTTATAGCGGAATAACACATTCCACCAGCCTTTATGGCAGGAAACCTGGAAATTACTGTATTTATCCAAACAGGAAGCAGAGTGGAGAAAATTAAGAAACAGCCTGGATAGCCCAGATAATCAGAATATTTCAGATAATTTTTCTTTAGCAAAGCTGTTGTCCCTGTCTTGTATAGGATGATGCAGCCGCCACAGCTCAATATGACCAGCTCCTCCATCCTTTTCTCGCTTTGCTGGTTCCCATCTGCTGACATCCCACTTTCTTCTTGCTTCGGAAGGATGCATCGCACCAAACCATCACTGAGCTGAGTCAATCTATCGCCACGTTGACAATGGTGTGTGATTTATCACCCAGTCGCAGGAGACAAGAGTCTCACCCAAAGCCACCCTGTCCAGTGGGACCATCTTTACCTCAGGCAATACCTTCTGATTCGGCACGAAAACTCACACGACCCTCTTCATTTATGGCCTTTCAGAGTAGAAATATGAAGTTAGAGCAGTAGAGAGTGCAAACAGACCCAAAACCTTGAAATAAAGAGCGGAAGACAAAAGGACGCCCAGTGCTTTAGTAGGAAGAGGAAATGGATTTTTTAGCTTCTTACAATGGTACGTCTCACCCGTTGGAGTGAGCTAGAAAAAGCAATCGTAAACATTTTTGCAATGGTAGAGGAAATACCCAGCGCTTCTGAAGGTAAAACGTTTACAGATGGAGGTCAATTCTTTGTCTAAAGTAGTGTTGCAAAACAGAACGGCGTTAGATTTGTTAGCAAGAGAAAAAGGAGGAGTGTGCACAATACTTAATCAGAATTGTTGTACATATATCAACATGCAGAGAAAAATCGAAGAGGATGTGCAAAAAATTTTGGAAAAAAACGAAAGTGTTACACCAAGTAGCCCAAGACGAAGTTAGCTGAGGATTCACAGGCTTGTGGGAAAAATTGACTTCTTGGTTACCGAACTGGAAATGGTTAAAGCAACTGTTTGCAGCCACAGTAGTTGTCATCACTTTGAGCATTGTATCATGTACAGGGATTAGATGCGCGATGTGGTGCTGAGTAAAAGCCACAAATGATTATGAAACATGGGAGAAGAACAAGCTTAAGTACTCAGAAACTGGAAAATATTTTAAGAAAACCTTAGGGAAGGACAGAATAATTTAACATTAAGGGTTGCAAAAGAATTTGTAAAGGAAGAAGAAAAGAGGGGACTTGAAATAAAGATTGGAAGACACTACCAGAGTGTGGGAACGCGGCCGTGAGAACAGAATTAGTTGAGCTCAATAGTTGCTTTATGGAGAATATAACTTGTAACCGAAGGTGAGAACAGCACAGTTGCTTCATACAAATATAACTTGTAGCTAAGGGGAGGAACAGTTGCTTCAAGGCAAAACCTTATCGCCTGGGGCTAGCTGCTACTAGTCCTGAACTGCAAAAGCTGCCAAATAACGAGAAGAGGAAGAAGAGCGATGAAGTAAACGACCACTAGAGGCAACAGATGACCACCAGGGCAGACCAAAATGAGAAGAACTAACAGTAAGAGGCGATAAAGACCGTAGAATAGAAAGTGAAGTAAATATGTAAATGATTCTTAGACTAGGTGGAGATACAATAATTATTTCGTGGAAAAGTAGTGAATACGTATGCAATGTTTGTACATAACTGCAACAAAAACAAAGCCGGAGCGAGCACACGCTGTGGAAACATCCCCGTGTGTCGCCCGGCGCAGCAATAAAAAATAGTCTCATTGGCTGTTGGGTTGGAATTCCTGATCCTTTTAATCAACCTCTTGAAGATTGACCCCAAGGGGTGAAAAAACAGGTGGAGGGGAATTTGCCTGGATAAAAGTCGATAGCCCCACCGGTCAGCTATCAGTCCATAGTTCACCCACCACCAGAGGATTGCCACGTCTGCTGTCATTGCCTTGGTGACACGCGGAATAAAGACTCTATAACTCAGAAGACTATAAAGTAGGTATGTTTTTATCAGCGCTGGGTGCACGGGGGATTTTTTCTCCAAAAACGTGCACACCTGAACCATGCAGCTACCCTGGTTGTATGCAGAAAAGTTACATACTCATCAGACACCTGCACATATTCATAAGCTATCCCAAAAAAGGCACCAGTTCCGGGGGTCAGCAGCTCCTCCTCTTGATGCATGCACGGTGCCTCCGGGTGGTCTTGGGCAGGGGTCTTCAGGGATGAAGGCTGTATGTCTTCCCCACCATGAACTTTTTACCCTCGTCCCACAACTAGTTGTTCTCAGCACTTTTTGCAAGAATTTTTTTATCAAATTACTCAAGGGGGTTCATCACCAGATGGTCCTTGTTAGTTGCCGTTATCACTAGTGTCCTTGTCGATTTGTCTTTGGTTTATGTTCTTTTACAACTGGTACCAGACAAGCTGATCCTCCTTATTCTGAGGCCTTTGATTGATTGCATCTTAACGACTGAGAGAGTGCCTCTCTCATCCTAACGGCCTTGGAAAGTTGCTTCCCACTAGATGCTATTTCCCCTATCAATGGGATCCAAGGGTGGTGATCTCTCTTTTTCTACCTCTTTCCTTTCTTCTTCTAGCAAGGAAAGGTCATCTGTGGCAAGGCCTGTTGACACAAATGGCTCTCTGCTGTAAGCCTTGTCAATGGGAGCGCTGTAGGCAATTGAGGTCCCTCATTAGAATCACAGAATCATAGAATCATAAAGGTTGGAAAGGACCTTTAAGATCATGGAGTCCAACCTACAGCCCTACACCACCCGAACACTAAACCTTCTCCTGAAGTGCCACATCCAGCTGTTTTTTAAACATGCCCTGGGATGGTGACTCCACCACCTCCCTCAGCAACCCATTCCAGTGCTTCACCGCCCTTTCGGTGACGAAGTTTTTCCTAATATCCAATCTAAACTTCCCCTGGCGCAACTGGAACCCGTTCCCTCTTGTCCTGTCGCTATTCACTGGGGAGAAGAGGCCAACACCCGTCTCACTACAGTTGCCTGTCAGGTATGAGAGAATAAGGAAGTCGAGTGTCTTTACAAATAGTGATAAAACCAGAAGGGGAGTGTGGGGTTTTTTTCTTGTTAGTGACGGAACAAAGAGGAGAGTGTCCTTCATGAACAAGGGAGTCAGAGAATGCAGCCTGTGAGGAGAAGATAACGAGACACCTTGACCATTAGGGCTGTTAATTAAGTCACCAGCAAGGATGCTCTAAACTTTTGAACTTTGAGAAAGAGTGCGCAGGCTTCATAGGCTGATGAATATTAACTTCTCCGCCCTGGGTGGCATAAAGTTGGAGTTAATGAAACACGGGATGCGTGTTGTGAAGGGGGTACGTGTTAAGGGGGAACAGGGAACAGGTGGATCGGGAAGCCTGAACGTCCTGAGTGCCTCAGCCAGTGGGGAAAGGGAGAGGGTTTCATGCGTCCGGGAAATTGGGATAAAAGGGGGTTGCATCCTCCAGCAGTTTGAGAGTTCTCACTGGGACTTGGCAACCCCAGTGAACTCTCCCTTTCTTTGAATAAAGTTCAGACTCCTCTGTCTTCTTTGTGAACGCTGACCTCTGGCACTGGGATTTTCCCTACAGGTAGTTATAGAGAGACCTATTGTGAACTATTCGTTGTAGTGAATAAATAAAAGCCGTGTTGGGATCTCTGGTGTCGATTCCCCTTCAATCCTGGCCTCAGAATCTGAGTCATCATCCTCAAAGCTTTGGATGTAACATGGAGAAGGCTCTGGGGAGACCTCATAGCAGCCTTCTGGTACTTAAAGGGAACCTTTTTAGCAAGGCCTGTTGCAACAGGACAAGGGGCTGTGGTTTTAAACTGAAAGAGGGCAGATTCAGGCTGGATATACGAAATTTTTTGTGACGAGGGTGGTGACACTGACACAGGTCACTGACACTGGAGCCGTCCATGGCTCTGAGCAACCAGCTCTGGTGGTGGATGTCCCTGCCCAGGACAGGGGGCTTGGAACAAGATGATCTTTAAGGTCCCTTCCAACCCAAACCGCTCCGTGATTCTCTGAAGCTGCAATTTGCTCGGTCTGATGTAGGGGAATTTCTTGTGGAGCAGAGGCGTGGTATCCCTTTAAAGGATTGGACAACCCAGCTTAGGCCTAAACAAAGGCTCTGTCCTTGAAGCTGCCTTGGGACACGGGAAGGAGGAGGTTTTATCTGTTTTGTGAGAGCTTTGTGAGATGCTTGGCTGGAGGTGCTGGCCCTGGGGGGAGAAGGGGGGGCGAGAGCCACCTGCATAGTGGAATGGCACTACCCAATAAAACGCTGGTGCATGTAAACCTGTAACTGACCCACTCTGTTAAGGGGCAGGCGTGTGGACGCTGCTTCACTGTATAGATTGAGCTGTCCAAAGCAATAAAGGGAGGACGACTTGTAGCCATATTGGTGTGATGGTCGTTAACTTGGCCGGCTCTCCGAAGGGACCTTTCTAGATCTGGCGCCTGAACAAGGGACCCTCTATGGACGCTTAAATGCGGATTGCTTAAACGTGGGAAGACTCCGAAGCATCGGACGTGAACCGATTTGGGAGCCGGAGAGCTGGAGGCGGGAGAGTTCCGGGTGTGACCAAAAGGGCACCGGAGACCAGAGCTTGAGTGGTCGATCAAGCCCCTGCCAAGGTAAGACCGCGATGGAGACGGACGCGGCAACTCGCCTCCTTAGTATACTCTCTAAGAGAGTAGGAAAAGTAAAGGAGCAAGACGTATTAGCCCCATGGGCTCGGAAACGGGAGAAAATGAACGACCCGCCATTAATCTTTAGTTCCACGGAATGGCGTGAAGTAGGAGACTTTTTGTGGGACTGTACTCTGGAAGGGAGGAAAAGAAGGAAAAAGAAGCGAAAGAACTAGGAACAGTCTGACACACGTTACTGTGTATAATTAACCCGTTTAGCTACAAATACAACTCCCAAACACACGCCTCCCCCCCCCCCCCCAACATGGCGGCGCCCGCCCTCAGGCGCCCCTTCCCGCCAAAAAAACCGGGGCGGGGCTTAACGGCCGCGAGCGCCCCCGTTAGCGACGCGTCCGGCGCGCGGGCGGTGACGTCACGGCTGCGCCGCCGTTGGTGGCGGGTGGGAGGGGAGCGCCGGGCCCCGCGTCCCCACAGCCCCCGGCCGGGACGGAGCGAGGGGGGCCCTGCCCTCCCTGAGGGGAATCGGGTGTTCCCGCGGCTCCCCTGAGCCTCAGCCCCGCGGCAGGTACGGGGAGTGCCCCTCCGCCGGCATCGCTGGGCGCATGGGGCCTGCTCGGGGGGGGTGGGAGGCTCTGAGGGGAGGGGGCGCCTGGGGCCTGCTCTGGGGGGGTGGGAGGCTCTGAGGGGAGGGGGCGCCTGGGGCCTGCTCGGGGGGGTGGGAGGCTCTGAGGGGAGGGGGCGCCTGGGCCCTGCTCTGGTGGGTGGGAGGCTCTGAGGGGAGGGGGCGCCTGGGGCCTGCTCGGGGGGGTGGGAGGCTCTGAGGGGAGGGGGCGCCTGGGGCCTGCTCGGGGGGGTTGGAGGCTCTGAGGGGAGGGGGCGCCTGGGGCCTGCTCGGGGGGGTGGGAGGCTCTGAGGGGAGGAGGGGGGCGGCCAAAGGCGGGCGGTGTCCGGCAGCGGGACCTGGAGGCGGAGGCGGGACCGCCCGGGTGTGGAGGGGCCGCCTCTGTGTAACGGGTCGGGACTGGGAGGGGAGATGTGGGGCAGCCTCTGAGGGACCGGCCCGGACGGGTGTGGGAGGGGGATGTCGGGCCTTTTCCGTGTGACAGGGGTGTGGGGCTGCCCCTGTGTCACGGTGGGGTTGACAGAAGCAGGGAATGCGTTAGGTTGGAGGGGTTTAAAGGCGATCCAGTCCAGCCGCCCTGCAGTGAGCAGGGACATGTGCAGCCTGGGCTGGTGGGAGGTGTCCCTGCCCGTGGCAGGGGAGTGGGAACGAGGTGATCTTTAAGGTTCCTTCCAGCTCAAACCATTCTATGATTCCATGATCTTTAACCAGATCAGGTTGCTCAGAGCCCCATCAAGCCTGACCTTGGATGTCTCCAGGGATGGAGCCTCCACCCCCTCTCTGGGCAACCTGTGCCTGGGTCTCACCACCCTCATCGTTAAGAACCTCTTCCTGATGCCTAATCTAAATCTACCCTAGTTTAAAACATTGCCCCTCGTCCTGTTGCTGCTGGCTCTTCCCCAGCTTGCTTTCAGCTCCAAGTCTGGGCGGGGGGAGCAGTGGGGCAGCCCCTCCGACACTGGGCTGTCAGAATCCCCCCCGGGTTGGCACAGGAGTGCTGACAGAGCAGAGGAAACACAGAGCCTGCCAGTGTGTGACAGTGGGGTCTGGGTGGGGGGAAACTGCGAGGATTCCTCAGTTGTGGCAGTGAGATCTGGGTGGGAGGATGTGTTTCATCCTGGAGGTGGAAACCCCACAGCCAGCCCTCCTAAGCAACTAGAATAGAACCAAATCTCACTTTTAATTCAGTGCAACTCCTTCTGCGGGAGGACCTGGTTCAGGGAGAGAGAGGTTGAGAGTGTGAGGTTGGGGGAGAGGATCTCTGCTTAGGGCTGCTGTGTTTGTCAGCGTAGGAAGGGAAGTCTCGGAGCTCAAACTGGATGAAAAAACCTGCCAAAAAATTACCAGGCAACATATTCTTGTGTAATTCTTTCAGTAATCCTGCTTTTAAGTATTTCACCATTGAATTGTTGTACCAGTAAGAAGCAGGTGCTGTGATTTGGGATTTCTGTTTATTATTTTCCGTCCCCAAATGCGAATTATTTATGTCCCCACCTAGTGAAGAATGTTAGGACAGTTTTTTAAGCGAGTGGTGGGAAGGAACAGTGGCCTGTTTTGGTGACAGGACTAGCAGAAAAAGTCGATGGGGTTATTTTTTTCACATAAGGTGTTGCTGGAGCTAAAGGTGACAAGGTTGTGCAGAGAGTATTCAGATGTCCTGAGCCCGCGGGAGGTGCCTTTACAGGCTGAAAACACTCTTACCCATTGAAATGAGTGGGAATTTTCCATCAAAAACTGCTGAGCTGGGCAAGTCCTTTCCTTCCTCTGGCTTCCTTTGCCTGGAGAAGGCAGGAGCTTTGCCTCTGCCTTCTGAAGGATGATATTTTTCAAAAATGAGGTTGGAATCTGTCACTATCTTCTCGTTTGCACCTCGCTGGAGAAAACAGACGCTGTTCCTTGAGGTGACAGAGCTGACAGTCGAGTTAATAGAAGAAATATTACCTATTTTCACTGGTAAAAACAATCTGCTTTCCTTTTTTTTTTTTAAATACACCAAACATGACTCGCTAAAGGTAAAACCTGTTTATGTAGTTTGTTTTGAATTCCTCCTTTTTTTTTTGTCTTTAATGTCGTGCTGGCTGAGAATCCTAACGTATAAAAGTTGACAGATTTTGTCTTTTTCTCCTTTCTCTTTGTTTCTTGTGCCAGATAATGACACCAGACCAGAGTCCCGCGACTTCCCTCATCGACAGGACCATCAAGATGAGGAAAGAGACCGAAGCCCGGAAGGTGGTCTTGGCCTGGGGACTGCTTAACGTGTCTTTTGCTGGCATGATATATACTGAAATGTAGGTTAATTGTTGCAGCTACTTCAAACAAGCGAAGCATCCCACTCTGTAGATCCCTAAATATTTCCCAGGAGCAAATTGTTGTGGAATGGCAACAACTTCTTTTTTCTTTTCAGGACTGGAAAACTCATAAGCTCTTATTACAACATCACGTACTGGCCTCTCTGGTATATTGGTGAGTCACTGCAGCATTGAAATTAATTTTCAGTGTTCTGTTCTTTTTTCACTTGTCAGTTTTATCGTAAGGAAGGTTATTTTTAATTAAGACTTTTTTTTTGGGGGGGGGTTGTTTTAAATTTAAGCCAAACCTTTGGTTTGCTTTCTCTTATCTCCCTTGAAACCTTTGAAATTTGGTCATTTTGGTGGCAGATAAGGATCGTTAACAGCTTTCTGAGATATATCATGGAAGGGCACGAAGAGCTTGTTTGCTGCATTAAATCTGTTTAATACATGGAGAACACTGCAGATTTTACTGAGGGTGTGGATGGCGTTTCACAATAATTAAAGTTTGTTTTGGTGAGGAGGCTCTTAAGCTGTGTCAGGATGAGGCAAGAGGGAGAGAAAAATCACAAGTCACAGATGAAGGTGATTTTTAAGAAGTACTGTGAAACTTCACTGCAGTAGTTCGTGCCCCTATTGGAAAACGACCATTTTAAAAAATATAAATCTTGCTATAGCAGGGAAAATTATCTCCATTGGTTCTGGCATAAGAAAGTGAAGAAATCTAGATAGCTGCTAAACTGGTACTTACTGATAACACTAATATTGACCTATTTTCAACGGGCATATGCCTGGTTTTGCAAATAATACGCTTTTATGATTCCCTGTGCTGGAGCTATGGCAAAAACTTGTGCGTTTCTTCCAGAACTTGCGCTCGCGTCGCTGTTCAGCCTGAATGCCTTGTTCGACTTCTGGAGATACTTCAAATACACGGTAGCACCGACGAGCTTGGTCATGAGTCCTGGCCAGCAGACCTTGCTGGGCTTGCGGAATGCAGGTGGGTGGAAGAAATACCTCTGGAAATCTTTGTTATTCTTGGTTTGTTTCGAGACCGTATCTTTCCCCATGACAAGATTTTGTAAGCGAAGCGAGTTTGGTGTTACCTCCTCTGACTTGAGCGGTAAACTAAATTAAAAACCAGAGTATTGATATTTGTGACACCAAGTAGTAATTTGAAGAGTGTTTGTAGGGAGAAGCGGAGGGGAGACACACACTGAAAAAGGAGAGGATAGTGAGCTGCTGGAGGACAGCGAAAGTCAAACGTTGCGAGGCTGGATGAGGAGTTTGTAACCTATGCATGGGACTAGGAGCAAGGCAGAGGGTGCAAGTTTATATTTTAGTTTTCGTACCCTGCTGTCACGCTGCGTCATGAGAACCTGGTTAGAGGCACACACGGAGCTTTGTGCGCAATCGGAAAATGACAGCCTAGGGAGCAGTCTCAGAAAGCTTTTGGAGAATCAAAGTTTTTAAAATACAACAGAACCCGTCGAGTTAAATAAACTGAAGGCGAAATGCTAGTGGAGTAGTAATTGTACTCTGCTAGTCTGCCCCTAGAAAACAAGAAGCAGACAGGAGTGACGCTGCATCACCGGAGTTCAGGGATGTTTGTTTGCACGGATAAATTAAAGCATTCAAGCTGCTAAAGATGTGTCAAGTAGGCGGGTAGAGTAGCTGATGAAATAGGTTAGAGAAATCCCCCTCGAGTTATGCAAAAGTGACATTTAACTGAAATCTGGAGCTGTAGGATTTGTATGGAGTTGTGGTCGTGTGTCTGAGTCTTCTTTTATTTTACTATCGGTGGATTGACTGCTGAGTTCTGTAGGGGCCAGATTTTTCTTGTGCCCCTTCTTACATCTTTTTAAAATCGCGTTACCTGTGCATTTACAGGGAGGAGGAGAATTTGGGGCTGTTGCATCCACAGTGCTAATTCTGTTTTTCCTTGCAGCCATACAAACGACTCCACCCCGTGAGCTGGCAGCAAAGAAAGCCCCGTCTTCGACACCTTCTCCTCCGATCCAGGGGCAGAGCGTGCTGAGTTACAGCCCGTCCCGTTCCCCCAGTGCCAGCCCAAAGTTTACTACCGGTTGTATCACGGGGTACAGCCCTCAGCTACAGGCTTTGTCGAGCAACAGCCCTTCTTACAGCAGTGCTGTGACCTATTCACCAAGCAGCAGCTACAGTAAGGTAACGACCAAGGCACCTCCTGAGAGTACAGTTTGGCGCTTGTGTTGCGTATTTGCGTGTTTGCTGCTTTTTGCAAAGTAGGTGTAAGTTTGTCCTTTTTCCCTAAGCATCAATCGAGCGACTCGTTTGTTTCAGAACAAAGCAAAAAATAAGAAACTGAAATGTAAGTACAAAGCAGGACCGAAAAGAAACCCAAACCCAAAAGTGATTCAGTTGTTTGGTTTTATTCACCCAAGGTCTCCAGCTTCAACCCCTCTCCTAGTGGCTCCCTGTACCCGACGAGTATCGGTCCAGTGGAAAGCGGCGGGCTGAGGTCTCGTTACCGCTCTTCACCCATTCTGTATAATTCTCCAACTGGCAAAGAAGATTACATGACAGACCTCAAGTCGCTGGACAACTTCCTTCGAAATGAAGAGGAGAAACAGCAGAGAGTTCAACTAGGTAAACAACCAAATTCGATTCGATCACAAAAGCTTGGTGAGGAGATTGGCTTTTGCAAGTAAGAATAATTGCAAAGGAATCCGGTGTATTCCCACTAGTAAACAGACCTCGCTCGTTTATGGTAGTCACCCAGAATCACAGAATGTTGGGGGTTGGAGGGGACCTCTGGAGATCACCCAGTCCAGCTCCCTGCCAGAGCAGGGTCACCCAGGGCAGCCACCCAGGAACGTGTCCAGGCGGGTTGGAAAGTCTCCAGAGCAGGAGACTCCACACCCTCTCTGGGCAGCCTGGGCCAGGGCTCCGGCACCCGCACAGCCAAGAAGTTTCTCCTCATGTTGAGCTGGAACTTCCTATGTTCTAACTTAAACCCATTATTCCTTGTTCTATTGCTGGGCACCACTGAGAAGAGATTGTCCCCTTCCCCTTGACCCCCACCCCTCAGATATTTCTACACGTTCATAAGGTCCCCTCTCAGCCGTCTCCTCTCAAGGCTGAACAGCCCCAGGTCTCTCAGTCTCTCTTCCCAGCAGAGATGTTCAGTCCCTTGATCCCCCTCGTAGCTCTCCCTTGGGCTCTCTCCAGTAGGTCCCCGTCTCTCTGGAACTGGGGAGCCCCAAACTGGACCCAGGATTCCAGGTGTGGTCTCCTCAGGGCAGAGCAGAGGGGCAGGAGAACCTCCCCAGCCCTGCTGGACACACTTTTCTTGGTGCCCCCCAGGATCCCACTGGCCTCTTGGCCACAAGGGCCCGTTGCTGTCCCAGGGACACTCACTGCCCACTGGGACTCCAAGGTCTCTCTCCACGGGGCTGCTTTCCAGCAGGACGTCCCCTGATCTGTGCTGGTGCCTGGGGTTATTCCTCCCCAGACACAGGATCTACACTTGTCCTTACTGAACTCCATGAGGTTCCCCTTTGCCCAGCTCTCCAGCCTGTCCAGACCTCGTTGGGTGGCAGCACAGCCTGCCTGTGTGTCAGCCACCCCTCCCAGTTTTGTGGCATCACTGAACTTGCTGCGGGTGCACTCTGTCCCCTCATCCAGTTTGTTAATGAAGATACTGAACAAAACTGGACCCAGTACTGATCCCTGGGGAACACCTGGGACTTGGGTAAAGGCGGCTGCTGAGCAGTTGAGTCTTCTGCTGAGGAATTCGTTTGTTGAGCGTTTCTACAAATCTCTGTGGCTTACGAGCTTCAGAACATTTTCCTCCAAAGTATTCCTTTGGGTAGGATATGCGTGCTGATAGATTATCTCTGTAGATTTTTTGGCCTTAATGGGCTGTGATACGATAAAATAGCTTTGTCACCTTAACGAGAGGGAGATCTCGTGGAGAAGGTTTTGCAGACGAAGGAGGTGAATTAACCCACAGGCAGTTTTTGTTCTGGGTAGGGCGAGATAAATGAGAATTCTAGAATTACTTGGCAATAAATGTACGTGACCATGTAACGAATGGGTTGTTTCAGGAAGTTCGGATTCCAACTCGCCTTCCAGCAGCCCAAGCTTTTGGAATTACAGCCGTTCCATGGCGGACTACGCGCAGATGCTCAGAAAGTTCCAGTATCAGCTGGCTTGCAGGTCCCAGGCTCCGTCAGCACACAAGGACGAGGCCGATCTGAGCTCGAAACAGGCTGCAGAGGAGGTAAATTTGGCAGCGAGGTGGTCGAGAGGCCTCTGAAACACGTGGCTTTGGGCAAAGGTTTGCATTTGAGCTGTATCAAAAGTGTGTGAGGGAGAAATCCTCTAGCACTTAACCATCTTCATAGAGCTTCGCTGAAAATGGACTTTCCGAATTCCACGTGGTAGTTGGAAAGTCATTTCTCCCTTGGAGAGTAAGGTGTACTCCGGCTAAAATACATTTGCAACATAAAAATTGAGCTGAAACTGCTCTTTGTTTAACAGTGTGGAACAGCTGAAGGATATAAAGCATAAACCCTTTATGCCTGTATCTGAGAGAGGTCTCATGTGAAGAACTACAACTCATGGCTTCAATTAAATTTGGTCAATTTTCTTTATTTTCCACATTAACCTCAGGAAGCTTCCCATTCAGACACCTCTTAAATCAATCCTATGGTTCAGACCAGTTTTATCCTCGTTGCACGCGGAGGTTGAAACTGAATTTGAGCTTGCGTGAGGTGATTGTACCCTGAGTGGAGAATCGTAGAATCCTAGAATGTCTCAGGTTGGAAGGGACCTCAGAGACCATCTGATCCACCCCTGCCATGGGCAGGGACGCCCTGAACCAGCCCAGGTTGCTCCAGGTTCATCCAACCTGGCCTTGAGCATCTCCAGGGAGGGGGCAGCCACAGCCTCTCTGGGCAACCTAGTCCAGAGTCTGGCCACCCTCGGGCTGAACAATTTCTTCCCAAGATCCAGCCTAAACCCCTTCTCCTCCAATTTAAACCCGTTTCCCCTTGTCCTGTTGCTGGACACTCTTGCACAAAGTCCCTCCCCAGCCTCCCTGTAGGTCCCTCCAGGCACTGCAGGCAGGGATAAGGTCCCCCCGGAGTCTTCTCTTCTCCAGCTGAGCAACCAGCAGAGCTGCTCCAGCCCCTGCTGAAGTCACACGATGCAGTCACCAGATGTTTAAGAGTTTGGGGAAAAACCACAATTTCATTTCGGTGCTTTAGTTAGCGTCAGAAGTTATCTCAGGCCTTAAAAACTCCCGTTTTCTGTTCTTACGTGTACTTAATAAACCTTGCCGTAGGTCTGGGCGCGGGTGACAATGAACCGACAGCTCCTCGACCACATGGATTCCTGGACTGCTAAGTTCAGAAATGTAAGTCCTGTCCTTAAGGATTGCGTCGTTTGTAACTGCCAAGATGTGTTTTCAACATGACCTCAGTGTTGTGGATTCCGAAAATGTCACAGCTGTAACGTTCATCCACCTTTGAAGGAGGAGCCAAAGCATCTCGGGTGCGACGAGCTTCGGTTCCCCGTGCTGCAGCTCGGATTGCTAAATTGATGTTTCCAGTGTGTTTCCACTCGTTCTTCTGGGCTCGAAGCGTGGAATAATTCTGCCCCGAAGGCTGGTGTTTTGTCAGATGGTGCTGAGCAGTGCAATAAAAAGCAAAAAGAAAAACCTTAGTGGCAAAACAATTACTGAATTCATCTTTGGATTGCCTCTTTGGTCACAGCATCTGTCAAATACATAGTTTTGCTTGTGTGTTTTTTAAGTAATAAGATTCGTGAAAAGCAAAGATTAGTATGAGATCCACACCAGATTCCTGAGCATCTGTTGTTAAACCTCTCGTCAGTTCTCCTCAGTTCCTGAATCCCACCCGTGGTGCTTATCATCTCCTTGAAACAAATGTGAGAGGCAGTGGACTCATCAAAGTAAAAATAATCGTTGTGGATAGAGGGCTGTGCTTCATAATGCCCCTTTCCTCATTGTTCGGAAAAACTTTATCTGGTATCTAGAGATTTGTTTTCCTGACACCTTTATGTTGAATTTTCTGGCCTTTTAGAAGGTTTCAGAGAGTCGTTTGAGCTCTGCCTGACTCAATAATCTAATTTAATGACTTTCCTCCTTGGTTGGCTTCAGGATTTGTGTATTTGTTGAGTTTCTCTGTGATTGTAACAGTGATGACCAGTAGGATATGAGATAAAGGTCTTTCTTTTACATTTTTGTTCCTTCTGACCTCTTGAATTTTCATCTTTTTCTTCCATAGTGGATTAATGAGACTATTCTCGTGCCGCTTGTCCAAGAGATCGAGTCTGTGAGCACTCAGCTGAGGCGAATGGGATGTCCAGAACTGCAGATCGGAGGTAGGGCGAGGCAGCAGCTCTGGGGTTCCTGGGGATGGAGGGCTTGATTTGTTAAATATTATTGTGATATTTATTACTTTTTCATTTCTGCTCTGTGTCGGTGTGGCCTTCGTTTCATGTATTTCGTGTTCTACCTCAGACTTCTGGATGTAGCACAGAAGTCACACTTGATCATTTTGCACAGAATTCATAAATGTCTCTTTTTTTTTCTTTCCTTTGTATTTTGTCCCCCCTGACCTTACTGCTGGGCTCAAATTATCATTGATCATTGCATATTAACCTCTCAGAAACCCTTTCAGGATGGAGGTGCTGTGAACTCTCAGTGTCTCCAGTCCTACGTGTTTTACTGAGTTCTTCCTTAAAACAGGATCACAGAATCCCAGAACGCTGCGGGTTGGAAGGGACCTCAAAAGATCTAGCCCAACCCCAAAAAACCTGCTCCTTTCAGAAAAAATTACTTTAAAATCCTCATGAACCATTCCATTTCCCTCGTCACGATACGGTTCTGAAGGAACCTCTTCTCTACTTCCTTCCAATTCCTACCCCTGAACCAAGGCGTGGGTTTCGTGTGCTGCAGTTGAATTAAATTCACCTTTTGCCGGGCGGCTCCTCGTAGCGTCTCCTCGGGAGCCGCCTCCGTTGCTGATCGATGCCGGCCTTGTCCCCACCTCGTTACTCTCCCTCTGCTCTTCAAAGTGGGTGTCGATTCCTCGTAGCTTCTGTGAGGTAAAGCAGACACTTACTGCTTCAGTGGAATCCGGGTGAGTTGGTCGTAGCTGACCGGGCTCTTCCTGTGTCGCAGAAGCCAGCATCAGCAGCCTGAAGCAGGCAGCGCTCGTTAAAGCCCCGCTCATCCCGACCCTGAACGCTCTGGTGCAGTATCTGGATCTCACGCCAAACCAGGAGTATTTGGTTGAAAGGATCAAAGGTACGTGGCGTCGCTGAGCTTAAAACATTTCGGATGCTGGTGGTGTCAAAATTTTCCTGAGCGGGGCCAGCGGAAGAGTCGGGGCCGGGGTGAGAGCCGCTTGGGAGCGGGAGAGACGTTTCTTTACAGCTTTCTCTTTTTGTAGCGATAGAATGATGTGGGACATGGGCGTAAATGTCAGAATGGTTTTTTTTAAAAGCTTTAAAACCAGCTGGGACGAAATGAGCTGGATTTAATCCCTTCGGTAATCGCAAATCGAAGTTACCCTGTAAATTTACCTCCCTGTGTTAATATTAACAAGTGACAGGACAAGAGGAAATGACCTCAAGTTGCAGGAAGGGAAGTTGAGGGTGGATATTAGGAAGAATTTCTTTACTGGCAGGGTTCTCCGGCACTGGGAGGGATTGCTCAGGGCAGGGGTGGGGTCCCTGTCCCCAGAGGGATTTAAGAGTCGGGACAGACTCAGGGATCAGGTTCAGTCGAGGGCTTGTCAGTGTTGGGTTAATGATTTAACTCGATGATTTTAAAGGTCTTTTCTAATCTGGGCGATTCTGCGATTTTTATTTTTTTTAAATATCTTTCCAGGCGTCTCATGGATTGAATATTTTCTATTTTGTACACCAGGAACACGTATGAAGCCCCCGAAACTCGGGTGAAATAGCGCTTTCGCACCCTTTCAGCCCGCAATAACCCAACAAATCTCCTTTGCAGAGCTCTCTCAGGGAGGATGCATGAGTTCTTTCCGGTGGAACAGAGGAGGAGATTTCAAAGGCCGTAAGTGGGACACCGACTTGCCCACCGACTCCTCGGTGAGTTTTCAAAGACATTTTCATACGACCCCGCAGAGCGGGTTGCCTGTCAGCCCAGGTTTTGGAAGGAGTAGCCAGGAAGTCTTTTGAGGAACGTGGTAAAATCCTGTTTGCAGGAGGAACAGCATCTCGGTACAATTAGTGAATTCAAAATTCAACTGAGCTCATTAAAATAATTAAAAATAAGGCGATGGAACAATCCAGGGAGCAGAAAACAGGCTTTACAGTGCGCATCTTCAGCTGAACTCTGTATCTGAAAGCAGAGTCAGGGGGATTTTATGGTTTTTTTCCCCACTTTAAACAGATTTTCAGTTACCTGGGAGAATAAAAACCAGGAGATCAGAGTGTCAGAGCTTCACAGCTTTGCTGACGGAGGTGTAATGAGATTCGATTGCTGGGAGCTGAAGTTGCACAAAAATCAATCTTGAAACAGGATTTGATTTTTCTCTTTGGGAAGATGATTAAATATTTGGCAGCGACTGGCCACGGAGCAACTCTTGGTGCCTCAGTAGGCAGCAGGGTGAGCAGCTCCAAAGTGTTTCAAGATCGTGAGACACGAAATTCAGTCTTTTATCAAAACCAGCTGGGAGAGGTGGTGTTGGGCAGTTTGTTAAAGTTCTGAGAATTCCGAGAAAGAAATTCCGATACAAGAAGTGAATAGAAATACTTGCCGTGAAGTTTTGACATTAATTTACTCCACACAGTTACTGTAAAAAAAACCAAATACGCAATTTCATATTGTTCATCACGCTGCAGGTAACCCCAAGCTGTGATTTCCAAGGTGCATCTCCCAGATATCTGGAGAATTCTGGCATTCCATCCAGAGAAACTTCTGTGAAACAGATCCCATTACACATAATTAACACGGGAGAGTCTCAGATTACAGATAATTTGGTGAGCTTGCCCATAAAAAAACATTGAAAACTCTCCGGGAAGAGCTAAAACACAAATAACAGGCTGGGCTGTGGTTTTCCAGGTACTTGTTCTAGCACTTTGCCAAAATTTTGAAATGAGAAGACTCGTGGCCAGCTCAGGCTTCCCCAGGGATTTTTGTTTTGCCTTTTGTGAGGAATAAAGGAGAAATTTGCTCAGTAGTCGCGGTGTCGGCGAAGCTGTCGAAGGGTTTCATCTGCCCGTCCTGGCCAAATCCGTGTTTTTAAGGAGGGGGATTTGTTTGTCTTTGCCCAGATCATTATGCACGTGTTCTGCACTTACCTCGACTCCAGGCTCCCGCCTCACCCCAAGTATCCCGACGGCAAAACCTTCACTTCCCAACACTTCATTCAGACGCCGGATAAACCAGGTACTGGTGCTCGTGTTTGAGCTGCTCGTTGCTTCTCGCATCGCGTCGGCGCTCTCAAACTAAAAGACCTCTTTTAAACATCGCCTCTTAAACTTTTAGACGTCGAAACGTGGCCTCTTTAAACTTTTAGACGTCGAAACGTGGCCTCTTTAAACTTTTAGACGTCTAAACGTCGCCTCTTTAAACTTTTAGACGGCGAAACGTCCCCTCTTAAACTTTTAGACGTCTAAACGTCCCCTTTCAAACTTTTAGACGCCGAAACGTGGCCTCTTTAAACTTTTAGATGTCGAAACGTCGCCTCTTAAACTTTTAGACGTCTGAACGTCCCCTTTTAAACTTTTAGACGCCGAAACGTCGCCTCTTTAAACTTTTAGACGGCAAAACGTCCCCTCTTAAACTTTTAGACGTGTAAACGTCCCCTCTTAAACTTTTAGACGTGTAAACGTCCCCTCTTAAACTTTTAGACGTCTAAACGTCCCCTTTCAAACTTTTAGATGCCGAAACGTGGCCTCTTTAAGCTTTTAGACGTTGAAACGTCGCCTCTTTAAATTTTAGACGTCGAAACGTCGCCTCTTTAAACTTTTAGACGTCTAAACGTCCCCTCTTAAACTTTTCCTTCGCAGACACGTCGAATGAAAATGTCTTTTGCATCTACCAGAGCAGCATCAACCCGCCCCACTACGAGCTGATCTACCAGCGCCACGTCTACAACCTGCCCAAGGTACGGAGGTGGCTGCGTTCTCCTCCAGCCGTCAGGCAATCAGCGGTCGGTCTGAGCTGGGGAGTTTTTTTAGGTCCTAGCCGCGTTATATTGATTTATTTTTTACATGTGGGTTGGGCCAGTGCAGGACATAAACAGTAGCTTGGTCTTTGACCACCACCCGATACTCATCCTGCTACTAAATAACAGCTTTAGTATCTATTTAAGGTGTGTAAGTATCTGGGTAGTAGGTTCCTCTTACTTCTTCTCTGACAGTTTGTCTACGGTCATTTATTCTGCCTGAAATACCGCTGTGATTTCTCCTCGGTGACTTAATTTCTTGGTTTTATTCTCTTCCAATGGATTCAGGGCAGAAACAACATGTTCCACACCTTGCTGATGTTCCTCTATATCATAAAGACAAAAGAATCCGGGATGCTGGGGTAAGGACCCGCCGACACCCGGGCACTGGCGCTTTAATTAACCTGCGGTTAATTCCGATCTCCTTTGCTTTCGAAGGCGCGTCAATCTCGGTTTGTCGGGAGTCAACGTCCTGTGGATTTTTGGAGAATAACACCCGGAGCGGGACGCCGGGGCGGAGGAACGACGGGGCTGAGCAGCGGCGTCACCTCGTCGACTTTGATGTGAACTTCTGGGCGCGGGGATCGCTTACAATTCCCGCGCGGGTTTTGTGATGATGTCATTTAAAACATTTTACTCCGTGCGAGCGCCACGCAGGTTTTCTCTTTCCAGCTCCTCGTCTGAACAAATCCTGTTGAAAAACCTTTTTTGCTTTTTCTGCTCCTCGTATCCGTCAGCGCCGTCCTCAGAGAATCACGGGATGGTTCGAGGACCTCTCCAGGTCATTCAATTCCAACGTTTTGCAGCGAGGAGGGACGTCTCCGACTCCATCAGGTCGCTTCTCTTCTCCAGGCTGAACAGCCCCAGTTCCCAGCCTGTTCTCACGGGGGAGCTGCTCCAGCCCCTGATGACCTCGGTGGCTTCCTCTGGACCTGCTCCCTCTGCTGAGGACCCTGGAGCTGGACACAGAAGGGAGCAGAGGGGCGGAATCCCCTCCCTCGACCTCAGGACTGAACTCCAACCGCCTTCGAGGGTGGGAAGAACCCTCCCGAGGCTGCGCAGTGGGAGGTCACGGGGAAGGAGACAGCGATTTGGCCGACTCCAGGATCCGAGATGTTCCCAAACGGCGCGAGAGAAGCCAAGTCAAAAAGTTTAGACTCATTTTGGTTCATTTTATTATGTAGAATAAGAAAAGCGTTATTTTTTTTTATCCCTGGCTTCTGGTGGAGTTTTCTGACCCTGCAAGATGCGCTGCAGGAAAGAGAAAACCTGTGTTTGATTTGCTGGTTTCCCATAAATATGATTTTACTGTATTTTTTTGTACAAGAGAAACACACCCTCCACCTCTCGCGAGCTCTGAAACACCGGGTGCCGTCAGCACAACCGCGGCGTTACCCTCCCTGTGCTTTTTAACTTTATATGTGTGTGTGAGGGAAGAATCTTTTATAAATTCTGATGAATGAGCATTTTTAGAAGTGTATATATAGTTAGGGGGTTGGGTTTTTTTAAAAGGGGGGTAAAAATCCCTGAGCCCCGAGTTGAAGATGTTTGCGAGCTGAAGACGAGGCTGTCGGCCCGTCCCCCCTCACCATAAACTGCCCCCAAAAACCCCACTTTTGTGTTTTGTCACCGTAATATATTTTTGTACCGTATTTTTTACTGTCGGCCTCAAACGCGCCCCGACAGGAGGGGAAAAAGAGGAATTTGTCCTGAATTTGCGCGGGCGCGCTCGCTTTTGTCTCTTTTTCTTTGGTGGCAACTGGCCGTTCCCAGCGACTCCGTCTCCCCAAGGTTTTGCCGAGAGTTTTGCTCTTTTTGGTTCCTGGATTAAATATTGTTTTTATCAAAGGCTCGTTTGGTTTTTTTTTCCCCACGTGGTTCGTAGAGTCGTTTCGGTTGGGAAAGACCTCGGAGATGATCGAGTCTGGACTTGATGATCTCCGAGCTCTTTTCCAGCCTCGATAATTCTGTGAGTCCAACCCTGTGGATCTGTCGACAGACCAAGGAGGGGATATGCAATAAGTGGGTGTCGCTGGGCTTCACCCCGAATCTCCCCCCACCCCAAGGGCACCCTCGGGACACCCCCTCAGGATCACAACCTTCCGTCGTGTGGCCCGGAACCCGTGGGCACCCTGTGTGTACCCCAATACAGGGCGCCCCCCCAGGGTTTTTTGCACTCTGCGCCACCGTCCCCGCATGCCCCCGCCCTTGCGTACCCCGACGTACCGGGCGCTGCGCAGCCTGGTTCCCCCAAACCCCGATGCCCTCATAAGCTGCCCCTTCCCCTCGTAACACCGCGCACCCCAGGCACCCCCCTGCCCCTGCGCACCCCGGTGCACCACGCACCTTGGTCCCTGAGTGCCCCCCCTGCCCCTGTGTGCCCCGGTCACCCCAGCCTATCCTGAAACCCCCCCAGGGACGGTGACTCCCCCTGCCCTGGGCAGAGCATCCCCGTGCCTGAGCACCCTCTCCATGAGGAAGGGCTGCCTGAGATCCAACCTGAACCTCCCGTGACGCAGTTTCAGGCCGGGCCCTCTCGTCCTGTCACTGGATGCCCTTCATGGAGTTGCAGAGAGCGATGAGGTCCCCCCTGAGTCTCCTCTCCTCCAGCTGAACCCCCCCCCAGCTCCCTCAGCCTCTCCTCACAGGACTTGCCCTCCAGGCCCTTCCCCAGCCTCAGTGCTCTCTTGGTTGTTGTGGCCAAAGTGCAGGACCCTGCCCTTGGTCTGGCTGAACTTCATCCCGTTGGCCTCAGCCCATCGACCCAGCCTGGCCAGGTGCCTCTGCAGCGTCTTCCCACCCTCCAGCAGATCGACACTGCCCCCAGCTTGGTGGTATCTGCGAACTCACGAAGGGTAGACTCAATCACGACCTGATGGTTGGACTCAATGTCCAAGGTCAAGCCCCTCATCCCTGGATTGACCTCAGACATCACCAAGTCCAACCCCTCCAGACCCATCGAGTCCAACCCCTCCAGACCCATCGAGTCCAACCCTTCCAGACCCATCGAGTCCAACCCCTCCAGATCCTTCGAGTCCAACCCCTCCAGACCCATCGAGTCCAACCCCTCCAGACCCATCGAGTCCAACCCCTCCAGACCCATCGAGTCCAACCCTTCCAGACCCATCGAGTCCAACCCCTCCAGATCCTTCGAGTCCAACCCCTCCAGATCCATCGATTCCAACCCCTCCAGATCCATCAATTCCAACCCCTCCAGATCCATCAATTCCAACCCCTCCAGACCCATCGAGTCCAACCCCTGCAGATCCATCGGACCAAGGAGGGGATGTTCAAGAACCGGGTGTCGCTGGACTTCACCCCAAATCTTCCCCCACCACCACCATCACAACCTTCCCCCTTGTGGCCTCGAACCCCGAGAAACCGCATGTGCCCTGTGTGTACCCCAATATAGGGCGCACCCCAGGGTTTTGCAGTCCCTGTCCTCCGATATGTCGCCCGATATGGATCCCACGAACCCCGATATAGCGTGCCCCGGTATGTCGCCCCTTCGCCCTCGGTAATACTGCGCACTCCAGACCCCCTGGCACCCTCCCGCCCCTGCGCACCCTGATACACCACGCACCTTAGAACCCGAGCGCCCCCCGATATACCGCGGTACAGCGCGCAACTTGCTCCCCGAGCATCCCTCCCCCCGCCGCCCCTTTGCGCCCCGATAGAGCCCGGTCCGCGATCACCCCGATACATCGCGCAGCCTACCGCCCCCATCCCCGCGCCTCCCCCGACACACCGCGCCTCTCTCCCCGCCCCGGCCCTTCCCCGCTTATCCCGATTCCTGGAAACTCCGGCCCCGCGCCCCCCCCCGGATACACCGCGCCCCCCGCACTCTCACATCCTCACCCCCAACACTCCGCGCATCTTTATCCCTGCGCGCCCCGTTACACCGCGCACCCCGTTACACCGCGCACCCCCCACCTCCCCGGCGGAGGCGGGTCGACCCCGGCCCCTCCCGCTGAGAAGGGAGGAGGGGAGGGGGCGGCTCCCGGGAGCTCCCCCCGCGCATGCCCGGCCCTGCCCGTTAAATACCGGCGGGTCGGGCCGGGCTGGCAGCATCACGGCCCCCGGGACCGCCCCCCGCCCCCGCTCCAGTGCCCCCGCCATGGCCGGCCAGGGCGAGCCCGGCCGCCGCCGCTGCTGCCCCCAGGATGCGCCCGGTGAGCGGGGACGGGGCTCCAGGGGCGGGCGGGCACCGGGGAGGGACCCCCCGACCCTCCCGAGCACCGCCCCGGGCACTGGAGGGCTCCCCTGTCCTATCGTGGCCACCGGTGGGGTCCCCCATCCCGAGCATCCCGCAGGTACCGGGGGGGTTCACCCTCCCGAGCATCGCCCCGGGGGGACAACCTCTCCCATGGCAAGCACCGGTGGGGTCCCCCCTTCCTGAGCTCCCCTGGAGGGTTTGGGGACCAGGGTGACATCCCAGCACAGGTGCCCTGTGAGGCAGGCTAGAGCCCCGGTGTGACCCCAGCCCCCTCCCACAGATGTCCCCAAGGCCACCGAGCCCCGACGTGACAGCGACGGCCCCCGCCGAGGCTCCCTCTGCGACCGCCACTGCGCCGCCATCAACAACGTGCAGGGGGACCTGGGCGACCTAGGCTGCCACCTGCACCGTCCTCGTGTCCCCCCTGGTAGGTTGGCGATGGGCTGGGCTGGACACAGGCTGCTGGGGGTGGTCCCCACGCCCCCCCCATCACCTCCTGTCTCGCCCGCAGCCGTGTCCACCCCGTGCTGCTGCCAGCAGCCCTCGGAGGAGGTCTGCGAGAGCTGCGGGGTGAAAACCACCCTGACGGCCGAAAACGCCGTGGAGGCCAACAAGCTCTCCAACAACTACAAGGTGGGCACCTGGGATATGGGTGGGGTCACCCATGGGTGCTCCTGGATGCCTCTAACGGGTTGGTTTGGGTTTTTTTTTTGTTCGTTTCTCCTGTTTGTTCCTCTCGAAAAACCTCCAAATGCTGCTGCAGTTTGGCTTCAAGAAATGGAAGAGCCACGTGACAGCGCGGCCCTGGGAGGACCGGTCGGAGATCGTCAAGGAGCTCTACTCCGACCTCAACGTTGTCCGGAGCTCTGCAGGTGGGTGGCCTTGGGGACGCAACCCTGCGCGGTGGCAGCGTGGGTTTGGGGCGGTGTTGGTGACAATGGTCCCACCCGGTGCCTCCCCTCCCGCAGGGTCCACGGTGACGTGGGGGAACATCCTCTACCTACTGCTCTTCGGCTGGTGGCTCTCGCTGCTCTACGTGCTTGTGGCTGCCGGGATGTTCCTCACCGTCGTGGGGGCTCCTTATGGTGAGCCTCAAATTTAGGAACCCCCCCCTGTGCTGGATGAGCTGTGCCCAAAAACCGTGCTGGGGTCTCCTGGGTCCCTTCCCTGCGAGGTGTCCCCTGTAGCTGGAGGGGACGTGCGTGTCCCCAACGGAGCTGACTGACGCTCGTGTCCCTGCAGGGCAGCTCTGCTGGGACCTGGCCGGGTATTTTCTCTGGCCCTTTGGCAAAGTCATCCAGAAAGTGGAGGTAACGCCGTGCCCTGGATTGGGGGACCCTGTTTGTGGGGCTAAATCGGGGTGTCCCGTGCCACATCCCGACACTCTCGGTCTCCCGCAGGACCCCAAATCCCGCCAGGCGCTGGGCACGTGCGAGGCTGGCACGGAGGAGAGCTCAGCCCTGCTCGGCGGTCCTGTGCCGAGCCGCTGGCGCCCACCGTGCTGGGCAGACGCCGGACACTGGGTGAGCCCAGTGCTGGACGCGGTGATACCCTTTTCCTGGGCACGGGCACCCTGGGGGGCCCCCGTCGTGGTGGGGACAGCACCCATGGGTGCCTCTGCTCCCCGGGGGTGGGTGTTCTTGTGGGGGGCAGGCCCTAAAAGCGGTCCCCCTCTCGCAGCGCTGCGCCAGCACCGTGGCCTGGCTGTGCCTGGGCTACCCGGTGCTGGCGCTGGCCCACGGGCTAGCGTGCGTCACCGCGTGGCTCCTCGTCGTCCTCATCCCCGTGGCCAAGCTGAGCGCCCGCACGGCCACCCGCGTCCTGCTGCTGCCCCCGGAGCGGGTGCTCGTCCGGCGCCTGAGGATGGTGGGTACCTCTAGGTGGGGGTGAGGGTCCCACACCCTGCTCTGGGGGGGAGGATTTTGGGGGGTGGGGGTGTACTCAGAGCGGTGTCACCGAGTTGCTGCTCCCCAGACGGAGGCTCCACCGGAGGGGGAGGTGATCCTCTGCTGCTACCGCGCCCTCAACCCCTACTACTACAAATACGCCGTGGATGGCATCAACGTCTTTGCTGTCAGTATCCTTTGGTGGAGCGGGGAGTGGGGGGGCTGACCCGAAATCCTACCCCACCTCGGTCATCTCCTTGACCGGCCACCCCAGACCTGCTGCCGCTGGTGCTGGTGACGCTGGTGCTGGGTTACGTGGACAGTCACAACCGCCTGACCAGCTCCGCCATCAAGTTCACGCTGGCCCTGCTCTCCATCATGCCTCTCTCCTACTACATCGGGATGGCCATCGCCAGGTGAGCCACGAGGGGACGCACCTGGTGGCAAGGTGAGGACGCACCCCGGCCCCGCTGATGCCTTCCTCCTCCTCCTCCTCCTCCAGCATCTCGGCCCAGAGCAACTTTGCGGTGGGAGCGGTGGTGAACGCCACGTTCGGCTCCATCACGGAGCTCACCTTCTACATCACGGCCCTCATCAAGGGCTCGCGCGAGGGCAACCGCTGCTACGCCGAGATCGTCAAGTCGGCGTTGACGGGGACGCTGGTGGGCTGCGTCCTCTTCGTCCCGGTGAGACGGGGTGGCACGCTGGCGGCACGAGCGTGCCCGGTCTCTGCCGGCGAAGCGCTGATGGGGGTACCTGGGGGGGCTTTCTCCATCCCCCAGGGGCTGTGCATGGTCATCGGGGGCATCCGGCACCAGGAGCAACGCTTCAACAGCCGCTCGGCGGGCGTCAGCTCGGCCCTGCTCTTCCTCTCTGTGGGAGGTGAGGGTGGGGACAGGGTGGGTCCCCAGGTTTGGGGTGGGGAGGGTCCCACCAGTGTGGGCGCCCACCCCGTGCCCCTCCGTCCCCGCAGGTGTTTTTGCCCCGACGCTCTTCTCCAAGGTGTACGGGAAGCTGATCTGTGGCGAGTGCCACAACGTCACCCAGAACCCACTGGGCCACTACCTCTGTCACAACTGTCACTTTGACCTGGTGAGTGGGGACATGGAGCCCCGACCGCTGGGGTTTGGGGCTGGAGATGAGCTGAGCCCACCTGGCTCCTGCTGAGTGGTGGCAGCGAGGCTGTCCCTTGTCCCCTGCACCCCCATTGACACGTTATCTCACTGCAGATGGAGAACAACGGCACCCTCTACTACAGTCACGTCCAGTGAGTGTCTGCTGGGGAGGACGGGGTTGTCCTGCGTTGGGGTGGCACCTCTGGGGTTTGGTCGTGGTCCCGCATCCCTCCCAGGTCCCCAGGGGATGGGGGTCTCCGTGCCAGACCCTGGTGGCACTGAGCACGTGTCACCCGTGTCTCGCAGACCCCTGGTGTACACCGTGTCCCTCCTGCTCCCGGCCGCCTACCTCATCGGCCTCGTCTTCACCCTGAAAACTCACTCGCACATCTACGACATCCACATCAGCGACTGTCACAGTGAGTGTCCCCAAACTTGGGGAATGGGTCTGCTCTTCTCACCGTCCTGGAGTGACCCACGACGCCTTTGCTCTTCTCCCCCTCTCCAGTGCCTGGTCACCACCACAACGCTGTGGTCCACTGGTCTCGCTGGCGCGCCCTGGTCATCCTCCTGCTCTCCACCCTCTGCATGTCAGCCTGCGCCGACCTGGCCACGGAGCACATCAGCCCCATCCTCACCAACTCGACCATCTCACAGGTGAGCGTGGGGATGGGGGGTGAGCAAAGTTTGGGTGGTCTTGGCGACCAACAGGGATGGGAACCTGCCCTGGCTGCAGTTCGAGCTGGAGGGGGAAGATGTTGAGGTGCTCCGTGCACTGAGGAGCTCGGTTGCCCAGGATTTGGATGTGGGCAGGATCAGGCCGTACGCGGGCGCTGACGTCGCGTCTCCTCCGCAGTACTTCATCGGTGTCACGGTGCTGGCGATGGTGCCTGAGCTGCCGGAGATCGTCAACGGCATCCAGTTTGCCCTGCAGAACAACCTGAGCTTGAGGTGAGGTGGCTTCAAGGGTGGGTTTTGGGGTGTCCTCCTCCAGCGTGGTTCCCACAGCTGTGCCTTAGTGACAGCCGTGGGCTGCCCAGCTTAAAATAGCAGCCGTGGGTCAGATCTGTGGGGAGTTGCCCTCAAGAGGATTTGGAACCACCCAAAAAACGGGCCCACAACCACGTTGGACTCGATGATTTGGTTCCCCGAGATGAGTTTGCTTTCCACCCCAAGCTGGGTGACCCCGGGGCTGCTGCAGACCTGACTCTTGGTGGCTTCTTAACTTCTCTGTCCTCCCCAGCATCGAGATTGGGAACTGCATCGCCGTCCAGGTCTGCATGCTCCAGATCCCCATCCTGGTGCTCTTCACCATCTTCTACGTGAGTAGCCCCAGGCCAGGCCCTGGGTGATCTCCTGCCACAGGGTTGGGGACACGCAACACTCCGAGATGTGACAAATGCATGGCCACCATCTCCAGCATCTTCTCTCTTCTCAGCAGTGCAGGGGAAAGTGGGGTCAGATGTCTCCTACCTTGGCTGATGCTGTCCCCAGCCTTAGGGACAGGAGGCAGAGGGGGTTCAAGGGGTGATGTGCAGTCTGTGTGGGATTGTCCTCGTTGGCCTTAAGTCCAAAATCCTTTTTGCCTTCCAGCCAACCAACTTCACACTGGTTTTCAGCGACCTCCATGTCTACGCCAGCATGTTCAGCGTGGTGCTCATGAACTACATCTTCATGGATGGCAAATGCGACTACTTCCAAGGTGACCGCTTGCCCATGAGGCTGCTGTGGGCCCTGGTGTCCCCACTGTCCCGCTGCTGATGGGGTGGGGGGGCTCCTGGAGACAGCCCTGGAGTCACCTGCTCGTGGCAGCTCTTTGCATGTGGTGCCCTGAACCACGATGACGTCTTGGTTGACCATCTTGGTTGATGGGAAGAGGGGTAATGGCTTTAAACTAGAGCTGGGTAGATTTGGGTTAGATGTCGGGAAGGAGATTTTACACCGAGGGTGGTGAGACCCAGGCACAGGTTGCCCAGAGAGGTGATGGAGGCTCCATCCCTGGAGACATCCAAGGTCAGGCTTGATGGGGCTCTGAGCAACCTGACCTGGTGAAAGATGTCCCTGCTCCCTGCAGGGGGGTTGGACTAGATGACCTTTAAATGTCCCTTCCAGCCCAACACATTCTAAGATCTTGAAGGTGCTGGAGCTGCCACCCCACAGTTCCCTTTTCACCCTTCAGAGGGAGTTTAAGCCCCTTTTAACCGTGATTTTTGCAGAGGACTGTGGAAGTCCTCTACAGTGGGCTAATCCAGGTCACACCAGAAGGTCTTCAACCTTCTCCACCCCGCTCTGTCTGCCCTAGGCACGGTGCTGGTGATGGTCTACTTCATCCTCCTGGCCGTGTATTTCTTTGCCCCGTCGCCCAGCGGTTGCTGAGGTTTGGACTCTACGTTCTCCAACCCTCTCGTCGGGTTCAGTGCCCGTCAAGGCATTACCCGGTGTCTCAGGGACTCGTCCGGGCTGGCTCCTGTCTGGAAGTGTCATTTGTTGAAGCTCCTGCTGCTGCCTGGCCTCCCCTGGTGGGGTGTCAAGGGCTTCCATGATGGACAGGGTGGTGGCGACGGAAGCGCTCCTCAACCAAAAAGGAGCCAGAGCACTTCTCAGAGGTATTTCCAGCCTGTGCTTGTGGTTGGAAGGAAAATTGTCCTTAGTGGAGGGTCTTGAAGGGGGTTTCTACGTGGTCCCAAGGACAGACCCGTCCCTTGGGACGTGCTGCACTGGGAGAAGGTGCCTGAGAAGAGCCTCTCGCCCTTCCAGGCAGTGGGTGATCCTGGGACTCGGGTCTGGGGATCGCACAGGACTTCTTGATGGTAGTAAAAATGCACCAGAAAGGTATTTTTTCAGCTGTTTTGTTATTAAAGCAGTTTTGTACGAATCAGAAACAAGCTTGTTTCTCCTTAAACGGGCCTTTGATCACCTATTGGCGCCCACCAGCCACGTCTGTGACGGTCACTTGGTGCCCCCAAGGCTGGCTCTCACTGTGATGAGCGTTGGGCACCAGTGATGGCCCAGTTAGAGCCAGTGTCCTTGGGTGTGGCGCAGGACAATGCTCAATGCCCTCTGTCACAGGGTTGGAGCCGGCGATGAGGAGATCTGGGGTGGCTGCGGGCTCCAGCTTTCTCTGTGACCCTCCCAAAGCTCCAGCTCTTGTTTCCAACCTGGCCTTGCCTGCCCGTCCTTGCGTCATCCTTGCTCAGAAGCCTTTAGCAGGCTCTGAAGAAGGGTCTTGGGGATACTCCCGGTGCCACTTGCAGGGGAGGAGGTGTGACACGCCGGGGCCTGGCTCATCTCTGCAACGGGAAACCTCCGTGGATGAGGTGAGAGGACAAAGCGAGCGGCTTGGACTGATTTATTAGCGGAGCTTTAGAAAATTAAAATTAAAAACAACCCGAAAGCAAAACACTGGTGGGTACATAAACACAGGCACGGTGCCTCCTGTGGCCCTTCTCCCTCCCCAGCCCTGTGGGGATGTAATTTGGCATCAAATCCTGCTGGAAATGTGAAGGTTTTTCAAAAGGTTTTGTAGTCGATGGAGGAAACAGCCCGGAGCAAGGCGAGCAGTGAGCAGCAGCCTGGGATGATCCCCCCCTCCTCCTCAAAGAAGGGCTGCTTCTCATTAGCAATTAATGATGTTGCTTTATCAGGCATTGTTTTGTTTTGCTGGATAGCATCAGTCTGGACAATCCTCCTGTCCTCAATGCAGATGTTGAGGAGGATTCACAAGAGTTGGCCAATGGGCTCGGTGTCCCAGGGTCAGCACGAGATGGAGAAGTAGGGATGGATGGGAGGGCAGAAGGTGATGGCGTTGACCACGTTCTCCTACATCTTGCCTGTGGCTAAACAGGAAAGATCTACCCTGGGGTGAGGGATGCTTGGGGCTTCTCCTGGAGCCGGGTCCAGGAAGGGGTGGTAGATCTGCAGGTCCTTTCCCTGCCAAATCCTCTCCCTCAGGGAACTGGCTCAGCCCTGGCGGAGGCAGTAACGCTCTGCTCTTTCTTTCGCTTCCGAGTACGGTATTGCACAACTTGCCCTTTAAAAAAAAAAAAAAAAAGGCACTGATGAGTACTTGGGCTGAAGACAAGCAGGAGATGGTGCAAGAGAAGCCTGGAGCCACGAATCCTTCAAGTCGCATCCCAGAGCGAAGCCTCTGCCGCCGTGAGCCAGGGAGAAGCTTTCATCCTTCCAAATAGTCGACGCGCAGTAGAAGAGCAGCAACTCGAGCAAACCCTCAGAAGAGAGATGGGAGCTTTGCAGCGCTCAATTTACTTGTTTTGAAAGAGCAGTGGAGCAGCCTCCAAGACCTTGACCCCACCACACAGTGGCCACCCCAGGTTACTCGGAGGAGAGGCTGCCGGGCTGCCAGACAACACCTGCATCTGCTTTTATCAGCAAAAGCAGGTCCCTGGCCCTTGTCGTTCTCCTGGCTGGGCGCTGAGGGTGCTGCACGGCTGGGTTGGAGGAGAGAAACCAAGCCCAGGTCTCTCCTGGAGGGTGGTGGTCCAGCCAGCAGAAGAGGCTTGGGGCTGTAGATCTGGGTGACCCAGCACAACGCTGGTGTGTCACAGGGATGTCGAGGACATCCTGCCCGTGCGGCTGAACGTGTTCCACGTCAAGAGCTGAAGCCAAGATTAGGCGACGGCGCATTACAGGCGGCAGCAGGGAGCTGGGCTGAGGCCAGATGTGTCCCAGATTAGGACCCATCGATTTTTCTTTCCTGTGTTCACATCAGTGGGAAAGCTCCCGGCTGCCCCCAGAAGGCTGCCTGGGCAAGGAAGACATCAAAGCTTAAGAGTGCTGCTGGATCAGAGGTCCGTGTTTGGATGGTTTTAATATTGCCTTGGTGATGAGGGGATATGCTCTTTGAAGCATCTAAGAGAAGAACCAGCGTGTGCACAGCCAGGCTCTTCCAGTACAAGGGTCTCTGCAGAACTGGAGGCCAGAAAGCAAAGTGCTGACACTCATGAGCTCACCCCAGAAGAGGGAGCTGAGAAAAAGGCTCAGAAGGTGCTGCAGAAGAGGACAAGCCAGGGGACAGGTAACTCCTCCCCAGCCCACAGGTGCTGGCAGGGTCTGAGCCAGGAGCTATGGGTTGATAATACTCCCCAGGAGCGAAGGCTTTCTGCCCCGCAGGCTCTTAGCAAAGAGTGTTGGGGATTGTGAAATTCCCCTCCTGGCACAGCTGAGGGCCCCAGCTTTGCCCCGTGAGCTGCAAAACCTGCAGAGCTCCTCTACACAGCTGCCACCGCTTTCTGTGGTCCAAAGCTTCAAGGAATGCTTCAGCTCTGGTGTCCGACCCTTATTCTTCTGAGCCTTGAAGGAGGAAAAGAAAAAAAAACCAAAAAAGAAAAAAATAAAAGCAGCAACTGAGGCTATAGAGGAGGGAGAAAAAGTCTGTCCCCAAGACAGAGGAGGGAGGAGGCAACACCTCAGCTGAACATCAGGGCTGGGCGCTCCCTGCGTGGCGCAGCAGTGACTCCGTCAGTCAGCGCTGTCTCAATGAACAACGTGACGAAGAGAAGGCTCCGGGTTTATTTAAACAGAAATGCAACCTCTTAAAAAGAAACTAAAAGCCCCATTTAACCCTCGTTTTTGATGACGGAAGGAAAAGCTGATTTTTTTTTTTTTTTAAAAAAAAAAAAAGGCACTTAAAAATGATTTTCAACCGAAAAGGATCTTGCACAACTTTGATGCCAGCCAGGGGGAAGCGCTCAGAGCTCGATGGCCGCGCACATAAGATCTCCAGGGCAAATTTCAGAGGATGTGAAGCAGAGCAAGAAGAGGCAAAGGCAGCCACCCTTCCCTCTCCTGCCCGGGGCAGAGACAGCTGCTGCTCACAGCACCAGGGAGAGCTGTTTCCTCTCCCCGTTTTTTGGCGCCGTGTTTCCTGGGATAACCGATACGCGAGTTTCCAAGGCTCCACATTCAAGCCCCACGCAGCAACCGCATCCCCCGGGGAGGAACACGAACTACAAAAAGGCCAAATGTGTAAAAAGCTTACGGGGACACGGCAGAGGCAGGTGCTGACAGCCAGGACTTCTGGGTACAACACGCTGCCGGTTACAAGCTCTGAAAGCCACAGGGTGAGTTTTTGCTGCTGGCTTGTTCCAAGTGCAACGGGTTTAAAAGAAATAAAAGATTCAGCAAAACCTTTTCCCTCCCCTCACCATCCCGAGTAAACTACACAGTAGTCCGTTAAGTGGCAACTTTTAAACCAGTCTTCCAGGCCAACCTTTCAATATGAAAAGGTGAGGAACACAGACACGAGGCGGAGGGAGCGGGGTTCAAATCACCACACACCGCACCAGAAAAGCTGCACAGGCAAAGCTTCGCTCGCTGCCCTCCCCGCGCGACGTTCCAGCCGTCTGCTGAAGCTCCAAGGGATGAGGAACATGCCCGTGAAACACATGCAAAGCCTTCAAGCAGGAGTTCTTGGTTTTGCAGAGGGTTCTTGGTTTTTTAGAGGTGGGGAGGAGGGATCATCCAAAGCAAAAGAACAGGTCGGCCGTTGCTCTGCATTATGTCCTCCGGTACGATACCTCTCGTGAAAAATACTGAACGTGCCACGTGTCAGTGTGGGCTCAGACATTGGCAAAGCTCCTCCCGCCTCCCCGAGGAAGCCGCGAGCGTGTGCTGCTGAGGGCTGGATGGCTGGATGTTACGGATTAGTCCCAGAGAGCATCACTGATTAATGCGTGGAATTTGGGAGATCCATAAATAAAAAGTGGATTTCTGTTTTTCTTTCCAACAACCTAAAGATTTCTAGAAAGGCATCGATGTATTTGCTGAGTAAGGCGTTGAGAGGGTTTCCTCCACGTTCTTAGCGAGATCATCCACCAGAATCCATAAATAGTGGGGGGGGGAGCGGGAAGGGGCTTCTTGAACGTAGCGTGCCTTGGGCCAGAAGCACGAGCTGGTCTCATTTTAGCCGCTCAACGAGTCCCTGCGTCAGTCCGAGGTGCAAAAGCTGAGATCTGGAGAGAGTTGCTAGATGAGGGAAATACTCCAGGAGCTTCTCCCACGACAGTTCCAGCAGGCTGGGTACCACCAGCCACATTTTAAACAGCGAGCCAGTCCGTTTGTTTTCGTGGATGTTGACCACCCCTCCGTGAACGTACATGCAGCCGGCCTAGATGGGAAAAGGGGAGAGGAGAGTTACAGGGGGGGTGAACAGCCCCAACTGGCACACCAGGAGCTGCTGAGAAGCAAAACAGAGAGGAAATTCCAGATTTCATTCTCCGGCTTCCCAGCTGGTTAAATCAAAGAGCCAGGTTTATCTCACACACCTTTGCAGCACCACGGGCTCCTCTCGCAGCCCAGGGGAGAAATCACTGCCAGAGGGCACGAGTCTCACCCTAAAGGACAAATCTGCTCACTTCAGACTATTTTGCTCTGTATTTCAGGTGAATTCTACCCCAAGAAACTAATTTGAAGAGCCGGGCAAAGCGTTCATAAATTAGTAGAGAAGCATACTTAGATTTCAGCTAAGAAGCTCGGCTGCCGACGTCTTTGGCGAGCGGCGTTTTTTTCAGTATGTGGGAAGAGAAAGGGCGTTCGTGCTGCCCAGGCACCCACCCGCAGTCACCAGGCTGCCTGGGCAGCACTTTTGTCAGGCCTCCAGCTTCCCAGGAAGAGCTGCATTTATAACAACCTCCAAAACTAAGCGACACCTGCTCTTAGAACTAAAGAACCCCATCTCTGCCCTCACGGGCTGCCCCATCAGCCCCAGGAGGGTGCTTTAAGCGCATTTCTTGCTGCCTGCTGCTCATCGGCCACAGGTCTCCAAGCTTCAGGTTGTGGCAAAAAACTCTGGTGGTACCAACCTTCCCGTCAGCAGCGGTTTCCTAAGAGGGCTGCTCACATCTTCCAACCCAGGCTCTTCTCAGCAGGCTAAAACCAGTTTACCTATGGGAGTATTCATCCTTTTTTTTCTTTTCTTTTTCCTTTTTCAAACAGGAACTGCTGTTCACACATCACTCCTTGGAGTTAACACAGTTTAAAAGCTAAAATTGCACGCCCACCGCTTTGAGGAAGCAGAACGGACTGAGCGCTGCCGCTCTTTAACCAGCGGCGCGGGTAAAACGAAGCGACCTCACACCAGCCCTCAGCCTTCCTAGAGACGCTGCTTCCAGCGAAGATCACCTCCTCAGAAACATCGTCTTGGCTCTACTCGCAGCCCACGCAAACGTCAGGGTGCTCGGACGAACGGCCTGAACTTCAGCTACGTAGGAAAGAACCGAGTCACGTACCGGTGTGACAGCAGCACAGTGAAAATACACTGGTTCGGGCATGGCAGCTGGGAGCTTGACCCACTGGAAAGTTTGCAGGTTGAGCTTCCAAACGTCTCCCAGAATCACCTCGCCGTTATAGCCCCCGCAAACGAACACATCTGTAAGAGAGGAAACCCGCGGTGCTCACAGGCCCGGGCAGCCTTCACTCGGCAACTGCAGAGCGTGACTGAAGTCAACGATCGCCTTCGCGACAGAGTTTAAGGATCAGCAGTTGTTTTACCTCAACACAAGCTCTTGGCACCTCCCAAATCAGTTCCGGCCTGTTCTTACCCGCAGAGACCGCTGACAGAATCACAGAAAGGTTTGGGTTGGAAGGGACCTTAAATCTCATCTCATTCCAACCCCCTGCCCTGGGCAGGGACCCCTCCCACAGCCCAGGTCGCTCCAAGCCCCGTCCAGCCCAGCCTTGGGCACTGCCAGGGATGGAGCTTCCACAACCTCTCTAGGCAACCTCTGCCAGGGACTCACCACCCTCACAGCAGAACTTCTTTATGTCCAGTCTAAACCCACCCTCTTTCATTTTAAAACTGCTGCCCTTTGTCCTGTCTCTACTGGCTTTGGTAAAAAGCCTCTCTCCACCCTTCTTGTTAGCCTCTTTTATATACTGAAAAGCCCCAATAAGCTCTTCCTGGAGCCTTCTCCTCTTCAGCCTGAAAAACCTCAACTCTCTCAGCCTTTCCTCCTAGGAGGGATCTTTCAGCTCTTGGATCACTTCTGTGGCCTCCTCTGGACCTGCTCTAACAGGTTCACATCCTTTTTCCATGGAGGACCCCAGAGCTGGTCACAGAAGTGCAGGTGGGGACTCACCAGAGCAGAGCAGGAGGGGAAGATCACCTCCCTCGACCTGCTGGCCACGCTTCTCCTTACGCTGCCCAGGATACGGTTGGCTTCCAGGGCTCACGCTCACTTGCCAGCCTGCCTGTGATCCCAGCCCCACGTGGCAGATTCAGAGCTAAACACCCTGGAGAAGCTGTAGCTAACCCAAGGTCGCAGGCACCTGAGTTTGATCAGATTCCAGTGGTTTTAAACCCAAGGGGAGCGCGGCTCCTGGTGCTGCTGCCTCCCAGAGGCAGGTCCTCACTCACGGCTTTGCCCAAGTTCTCAACTCACTTGCACTGCAGCAAAATTGTGCCGATGAGGGTGTCTGGAAACATCTTCCAGCTCCTGTCTTACTTTTATTGGCATAATTAGCACTCCTGAGAAATATAACCCAGAGTATCACTCTTCTGCAAGGCTCAGGACTCTAATGTAGAGCATTCAGTAATCGACCTCAAGAGTTCTGAAAAGCAGGATCAATATCGTAACTGCTTCTTCAGTCCATTATGAGCTACTTGGTTTTCAGCAAGTTTGGGGTAATGCGTTCTGGGAGGACGACGAGGCTAGGGGAGAGGCCCAAATCTAGCTGCCATTCAAAATTGTGAGTGACTGAACACGGGTTGCACGTGCGGAGCCCTCTCGGAGCCGTGCCTCAAACAGCGCCGCGCAAGGGATCTGCAGCAGGAATTTCTGGAGGCTCAAAGTGGAGTACAAAAGGCTCTGGCAGAGCTCAGTGCAGCTCCCAACACATAATATGGGCCTCGCTTTACTAGAGAATGGAAAGAGGCGCTAACTCTGCTACCAGCTCATAATCCATTCCATATGAGCATCTCATCACGACGATAAGGAGCCACGATCAACGAAATCCCCCAACATCCTTGTCTGTAAAGAGCTTGGCTTGCGGCACTCGGCCCCACTTTGCTTTTCAGAGCTGCCTGTAGAGCGAACAGGTTAGTCACCGAGCTGTGGCAGCAGCATCATTTATACCCGCCTGTGAGATTCATGTGTTGCCTAAAATAAATTCCAGAGGGCACCGCTCCCGTGTGGTGCAGAAGCAAATTTGCCCACAGCAGCAAGATCCTTCGTATTCAGAGCGGTGCCAGCTGGGCAGCTTAGAGCCTGTTAAACAAGAAAGAAACCCTCTTCCAGAAGAAGACAGCCGTGCCCCACGGTTCTCTCAAACGTGCTGGAGGCCAGCACCTCTCAAGGCTAGTTGCTGCTAGGCTGTATAGGATACACCAAATTTCCAAGAGGCAGATCTTACCATTTTTTATCTGAACGCAGCTGTGGCACCTTCTGGCTGCTGGGAAGCCTGAGAAGAAGAAGAATAAAATTTTAAAAAGTATCAACTATGGGTGCTATAAAGTGCTTGGGTTAGTGGTGATTATATCTCGAGATGGACAGGAGCAACCAGCTAAATTAGAGACGTTGTAGATATTTCGAGTTTGATTCCTACTTGCTCTCCAGGGAAGGAAGAAATGTGCTGAAATCTCCTTCCCCACAGACTCCAGCTCGGTGAAAAGCAGCAGCCAAGGGCCTACAAGGTTTCAGGGAAACCCCCGCTGCTAACCAGGCCAGCACGAGGGAGCGGAGACGATGCGGATCTTCTTCTGGGAGGAGAGCCAGCCGCTATCACCTTTCCCACCCGGGCAGGGAGAGAAGCCAGGCTGCTAAATACGCCTCCCACGGGTTAGTCCTTGCTGCTAAAGTTCTAAACAAGCAGGACCTCGAAGCCAGAGTTAAGTCACAGACTGTACAATGAGGTTATGACAAAGGCTGTTGGAAAACTGCGTCTTCGAGTATCCCGGTTGCTCTCGGGTTTACAGCGGAAATTCCAGACTCACCGACTTTTTCGTGAGGTTTCGTGGTGATTTCCTCCCAGGTGTTGGTTTCCAGGTTGTACGCGTGGATCTGAAGGGACAAAGAGGAGCCATTAGTTCCTCCTGGCTCTGCCAGCGCTACGGTGACGCGGCTGCAGGCTCTGACCCAGGGAGCCGTTATCAATAACACCCCTTCTTCATCAAGTGTAAAAAACTAAAATGGCCAATGGCAGCCAGTGACTAAGCAGGTATAAAACCACCTTCAGAGCGTACTAAAGCTTTCATCTCTGGCTTTGCAATTTGAGCACCACAGCTGAAGAAGAATACTGGGGGTTTTTTAAAAAAAAATTGATTAAAACCCACACCCTCCAGTTCTCCAAAGTGCTTAGAAATACCTAACTCATATTGCACACAAGGAGAAAAGAAACGCAGAGAATGGAGAGACAAAAAGTCACATTAACTGCTGCAGTTTCAACTGTTTTTTGCAGCAGAGCACTATTTAAAGTCTCCTCATTTATCATTTTGGCGTTAGAGACGAACTCACTCTTCCCTCCCCAAATTGCATTGGGGAAAAACGTTTACCACAAGAAAGGAAATTAAAGCATACGATTAAGGGAGAAGACAAGAAATGAGTCACCCTATCAATATCAACATCAAGGAATTCCTTCCTTTGGCGCTTTCCTGTTTTGGCACAAATACAACATTTAGAGAGATGCCTTAAGTGCTCTAAAATGAGAATTTTTGATAACAGGTCTACAGAAATGAAGCTGCTTTGCAGGTCAGTACGGTCACCGGGTGCCAGATTCATTAGTTCTAAGACAACAGGTCATGTTTGTGGCAACACCAGTTTTTACAGAAGAAGAACAATCTGCTCCCAGTTATACTTTTTCTTTTGTTTTATTTTATACTAAGCTCTCCAGGTAAAGCTGTGCTGATTATGCTTCACTGTAGAAAATCTCCCACCCAGGCAAGCACTTGAGGTTTCTGATCATTTTACCTTATCTAAGGAATAAGCTGTCCAGGAAGTTCCACCTCCTAAGATATAAATCCGCTGACCATCATGTGCGATTTCATGTCTGTACCTGAAGGTGCAAAGAAGCAACACAAGAAATTGGTGCAAGTGAGGAACGACAAACGTTTCTGAAAAACACGATCAGATCTGAGTGCTTTGGACCCTGAGCCTGGCCATGCTCTATCAGCCCTCAGGCTAGGAGCTTTCAGGAGGTGTGTGGAAGCTTCCACGAGCAATCTCAGCCGAGCCCCAGAAGCTTTTCCTGAGAGCAGAGTGCCACAGAACTGAAGTACCAGACCGTGGAGCACCAGTTGTGCAAGGTTCACAGCTGAACACACGGCTCCAAGAGTGCCCAGAAGCCCACCCGTGACGGTGGTGACTCCGCCACGTAAAAGCTCTCTGAGATTGCCCAGGTTCTCACCTCTCCTCGGGCATGTCACAGGACATGTTGTTTGGTTTCAGCTGGATCCACTCTCTAGTGTTGAGGTCTAGCTTGTGTAGGTCGGTGCTGTAAATGTACCCAGTCGTTCCTCCAAACACGTAGAGACAACCGTTGATGATGGCCATGGCCTGGAAGGTAACAGAAACCAGTTAGAAAGTTTGCGTGACCTGATGATACAAAACTGGGAGGGGTGCTGATACCCCAGAAGGCTGAGTTGCCACCCAACGAGGTCTGGACAGGCTGGAGAGCTGGGCAGAGATGGACCTCAGGAAGGACAAGTGTAGATCCTGCATCTGGGGAGGAATAACCCCAGGCACCAGCACAGATCAGGGGACGTCCTGCTGGAAAGCAGCCCCGTGGAGAGAGACCTTGGAGTCCCAGTGGGCAGTGGGTTGTCCCTGGGACAGCAACGGGCCCTTGTGGCCAAGAGGCCAGTGGGATCCTGGGGGGCACCAAGAAAAGTGTGTCCAGCAGGGCTGGGGAGGTTCTCCTGCCCCTCTGCTCTGCCCTGGGGAGACCACCCCTGGAATCCTGGGTCCAGTTTGGGGCTCCCCAGTTCCAGAGAGATGGGGACCTACTGGAGAGAGTCCAAGGGAGAGCTCCGAGGGTGATCAAGGGACTGAACATCTCTGCTGTGAAGAGAGACTGAGAGACCTGGGGCTGTTCAGCCTTGAGAGGAGACGGCTGAGAGGGGACCTTATGAACGTGTAGAAATACCTGAGGGGTGGGGGTCAAGAGGAAGGGGACAATCTCTTCCCAGTGGTGCCCAGCAACAGAACAAGGAATAATGGGTTTAAGATAGAACATGGGAAGTTCCAGCTCACCATGAGGAGAAACTTCTTGGCTGTGTGGGTGCTGGAGCCCTGGCCCAGGCTGCCCAGAGAGGGTGTGGAGTCTCCTGCTCTGGAGACTTTCCAACCCGCCTGGGCGCGTTCCTCTGTGGCTGCCCTGGGTGACCCTGCTCTGGCAGGGAGCTGGACTGGATTATCTCCAGAGGTCCCTTCCAAACCCCAACATTCCATGATTCCATGACCTCCCAAAGCAAGATGCTACCTGCAAAGCTCTGCCTACAACTTACAAAATGACAAAAGGGGCAAACAAGGACACACAGAAGATGGGAGGAGGTGGTTGTAGGGGGGAAAGTAACTCTGTGATCACAAGGTGAGGACCTAGAAGTGGAGCTGCTGAGTTTCAGGCACCAGACATGACATATTTGTGCAGCAGGGGCTAGAACCAAAGCACGGTTAACCCTGAATCTCTTCCACGTTTACCTCGTGCAGATGTAGTTACAGAGAACCTTATAAACCAGTTATCAACTAGCCAGTGGCACTAAACCCAACAGAGAAAGCCCCAAACACAGTGGATAAACCAGGCTGAACGACAGAGCGAGCTCATACAATTCCAGAGCACACAGACCATCAGCCTGCTGAAACCACGAAGGCCATGCAGGCACCACCCCCTGATGCAGCCCAAGGTGGAAGCAGAGACATAAGCACCCTCTGCTCCCACCTGCCTGTTTGCCAAAGGCCAGTTTGAGCCAGACTGGCCAAGGAGAAGACTACTTTTTTTTCCCCCCAATGTCTGCTGCACGTCTGAATGAGGAATTGGTTGCTTTATAACTGCACCACAAGTACATTGGTGTTATTATTGGGAAGCACAGCAAAAGCCGGCAGTCCTGTGAGAGTGAACCTAGTTCTTTTTCTACACCACGTTCGCCCACGACATTAGGGAAAGTCTTAAAAGTTGTTATTCTAACACAAATAAGACCTACTAACTGCTGATTTCATTCATACGGGTTTTAAAGGCTTTGAGGAGGCCACAGAGCAACTCCATCAACTACCCTTAAATCAGGCGTGCGTTTTCATTCCACTTAGTTAACTGATTTCGGCTTTTGTAACGAGTTTTCCTCTGAAATCTCAAAAAACCAAGAATCCTTCTTGACAACACCTGCCTTTCCTCATTCTTAGGCGCACGGAGAGTAACTCTGGTTACTAGCAGAGAGCAGATCTCTGTGTCCTGGCCCCTTTCCCGCGACACGCAGCGCAGCGCGCGCAGCCACACCCAAAGCGCCTCGCTAAGGGCTGCCTCTCGTACCTGGCCATAAATCCGGTTGGGTTTCTTTCCTCGGCAGCTGAGCAGAGCCCATCTTTTGTATTTGACGTTGCAGACGTGGACGTCGTTGCCGTTGCTCTCCCCAAAGGGGATCCCGGTGCCGCCGAACACGAGCAGGTTGTTGCCGTGCAATACAACTACGGCAGAGAGACGGAGCAGAGATATTTATTGCTGTGAGATGAATTAAAACAGAACGACCCTCTGCTCTGGAGACAGCAGAATGTTGGATATCATTCCAATGCCCTACGACTCACGCGACGCATTTATGGCTTTGAAATGCTCTCAAAGAGAAGGGATGCAAGCTAAAACCATGGTAACCAAAGGCCTACTTTTACAAATGGCTAGTGAACAAAGAGATCTATTTTTGGATGCTTTGAGACGTCTGATCGCACCGAGCACCTTCCTGCTGAGAGTGCAGGTGCCTTGGAACTAGCCAGCTGGTTTTGGGGACGTGGTTTAGCAGCTAACTTGTGATGGTTGCACATGATGACCTTAAAGGTCTTTTCCAACCCAAACCACTCCACGATAAGCACCTGGAGACTATCATCTTTCAAATTTTTCATTTCCCTCTGCCTCAACCCGAGTGAGAAGGGAAAGAAAAACCACCCCAAGACCCTAAACTCAAGGCCCACTTGCAGAAGAGCTGGAAACAGGATCCAGACTTCCCAGTTCTTGCCCGCTTTTACATTCCATCAGGGACACTGATTAAAATAGCTTCGGGACTGGGCGTACAGGAATTGAATTTCCATACGTACGTGACATGGAGGCTAGTTCCCTGGGCATGTAGCCTTCAGTGCCCATCTGGTGCCAGGTGTCTGTAGCGAAGTTGTACCGCCAGAGCTCCCTGAAGAGCGGGTAGTCTTCATTCTCCGGCCCGCCCGACTCGTCGTAGTCAGGATTGTAGCCTCCAAACACGTACAAGTTGGCGTTATCTGCCACGCAACGATGGCCGCTTCTTGCTGGCGGAGACCTCTGGCCTAGAGCAAAACGAGAAGGTAAAAGGGCTTCAGGGAAATGCCAGAAGATGAGCTGAGTTTGGGTCAGGACTACACGTGCTGCCGTGGGCATCCGACGAGAGCGGCTGGTGTTGGGCCGCACGGAAGCAGGTCTGCAGCCAGGAGCAAAGGGCTCGGGAATGACAGATCCACTCCTCCGAGCAGGAATGGGGAGAGCCTCTGCCTCTCACCATCTCGTTCACGCCCACCCTAAACCCTGCACCACACCTGCCCGAGGAGACGCGCCTGCAGCTTGATGCACGTCAACCCTTCCATCAAAGCTACTTCTAAGACATCTTGCAAATTTTCCCCTTCTGTCACTCTGTATGGCGGATCTCACTCAGCAAGCAGTTCCAAAACGTTTATATTTAAAGCTGCCCGGTGAGAACAACAAAGAGAAGAAATGATTCGCTCTCCTTCCTGCATAAACCTTCTCTTTATTTCTTCTCCTGGCACCTTGTATCTCAAGAAAGCTCTTTCACCTTGGGACCCTCCACGGCTTCCTAACCATTGATCAAGGCGACACAGTGAGTAAGATCCACTCACAGATAAAGGCATTTGCACGGGGTAGGAGTGCAGCAGGGAACCCATCTGAGATCCTGAAGCTTGAGCTCCACAACTTCTCAAAAGGAAGGTCTCTGCCTGCCCACCTTCTTCCCTAAAGCCAATGGAAATCAAAGCGAGGAGGACAATTCCAGCTCAGCACCACTGGAACAGTCAAGAAGAGCGATTCAGTCCAGGAAAACCTGAAGAGGAATATTCCTGGTGGGCGACAGCACCTGAAGTCTCAGCTGGCAAGTGATCAAAAAGTAATTCCGAGCTTGCGTGAATCCAACGCGGAGCAAAAGGCAAGCCCGGTGCCAGAGGGGGATGTTTTAATTCGAGACGCAGAACCACGTAACGAATGAGAAAGATGAAAGGAATAGAAAACGATCAGGTCCCTGAACAAAGGAGCTGCTTGTGAGACTCATGTAGGCTTCAAAAATATTTTGTTCCGTGCAACAGCGTTTTGGTGACAGCAGCTCTAAGCTTCCTCTTGAGGATACATAACAGTCCCCTCAAATGTAGAATTTCAGTGTGTAATCATCACTCCTTCAAGCACATCCTCTGCTTGTTGCACCTCAAGACAGGTCCGCTTTGGTTCAGGTGACAACGAAGAGCAAATCAATAAAAAAAAAAATCAAAAGATTATCCCCGAAGGCCCCTCGCCCAAACAAACCAGCGCTCCTCACCACCCACCTGCTCTCACAGCTCTTTTACAGACTTTTAGGACGGAGCAGGACCCAGGGAAGCAGCTAATTAGGATCCACCGTGTTTTCCTCTCAGAGCCTGTTACAATCATCAGCAGTGAATCTGACACGCGGAGCAACAGCAAGTGAGGCATCAAGCATCTTTCCTACAGGAAAGGCGAAACAAATGATTTGTCCAGACTGAATAATGAATTTTAACTCAGGACAAGCAGCTTTGCTCAATCACGTTCCCTGTTTGCTGCTGCTGCTTGAAGCTCTGACTCTTGTCCAAATTTAAGCTGCTCCGCGGGGTTCAGACGAGCTCCTTGCGGCTCCGTTTTGACAGATCTGGGCTGTTTCCAGGAATAATTGTGTCTCGCAGCAATCCCCGCTTGCAAAACTAATAAGCGCCGGCTGAAAGAGAGGGGAAGAAAGTGAAGGAATTAATGGAAAAATCTGTAGGCTTTGGCCTGGCTCCCCAGAGAGCGCAGGGCCACGGGGCAGCCGGCGTTAGCGCCCGGGAGCGGTGGGTGTTACGCAAACTAATGGCGTCGGCCGGGAAGCAACCGGCCTCCACGCCAGCACTAAACCGTTAAACAAATACGACGAGCTTCAGAGGTGATTCACAAAGGGAGAGAGAAACATCCGCCCCTTTGGGCTTTTTTCTTTTAAACCCCTGGAACTACCCGAAGAGTCGGAGTCGTTGTGAAGCGAACGCGTTGACAATGTATTTACAATCGAGGTAATTCTCTTCTAACTGGAGAGGTTGACAATGTATTTACGACGGAGGTAATCGCTCAGGCTCTTATAACCGGAGATGTTTCGAGGGGGCAATTCAACTGATCGAGAATATCCCAGGGCAGGAGGTTGGAATGAGGTGGTCTTTAAGGTCCCTTCCAACCCAAACCCCTCCGTGATTCTACGGTCAGTTCCAGTGAAGGCTGGGAGCACTGACCTCACATTTCGCAGGAGAGTCAGGATGTCATTCCGTCACCCACTGAATTTACAAGGTGTCAGGGAATGAGGAGGTCAAATATTACATCAGCTGTAGGGCCTACTTCTCCCTAGTTGTAACATTTCCCGTGAGAATTTCCCAGAGGGAAGAGAGGAGAATAAGGCTGAGTTTCACATAAAGCCAACAGACTGGAGAGCAAGAGGCATAATTCAACAGAAAGAAATTTAAAAAACAAACTCGAGGTCTTTGCCATTTGCCTCTCGAAACTGAGAAGGGAAGACACCTGACTTTGCCCTAAAGCCCCAGAACATCCAAGAGAAAGAGATCAATGTTTAATGCATGTAGGTCCTTGAGACAGCAAGATGGGGACATTAAGCCCGACCCGCTGCTCTCGCCAACAGCTCAAAGGATGTGAAGAAATTTTTCAGTTAAACCCTCACTCAGTACCCACCCGTTGTCAGAAGCTCGGGATGAAGAGCGACTGAAGGAGCTGGGGCTGTTGAGTTTGAAGAAGGGGAAGCGGAGAGGAGACCTCATTGCTCTCTAAAACTACCCGAAAGGACGTTGTGGAGAGGTTGGTGCTGGTCTCATCTCATGGGTAATGAGCAACAGAACACGAGGGAACGGCTTCAAACTGCAACAGGGCAGGGTTAGACTGCGCAGTAGGAAAGATTTTTCCACAGAAAGAGCAGTCAAGACGTTGGCACAGGCTGCCCAGGGAGGGGGTTGAGTCCCCATCCCTGGAGGTGTTTAAAGGCCATTGAGATGTGGGGTTGGGGGAGACGGTTTAGGGGTGAGCTTTGCAGAGCAGGGTCAGTGGTTGGACTCGATGATCCCAGGGGCTTTTTCCAACCTGAAGGATTCTGGGATTCTGTCTTCGCAGCAGAGCTCGCAGGAGAAACGATGCTTGTCCCTGGTCACAACTGAGCTGCTCAGGGGAAATCCACCACCCTCAGCATCAAGCTGACCGTCAAACCACAGATGAGAGTGGCCAAAACGCTCCACCCCACCGGTGCCTGCTCTGCGGGTGATGACTCCAGGGAAAGGAGGGCTGGAGATGCCCAACCCAAGCGAGGTTTCCACAAACACAAGCCACTTCATTTCACTCTGCTCCAGAATAGCAGATTTTCTGCTCTGTTCACACAGACCCCAGCTGTATCTGCTCAACGCCGCGCTCCACACGCAAGGACTGACTTCTCTCCAAAGGCTTCACATTTCCATCCCGCTGTTTTTAAGCTCTGCTCCTCACTAACCCCTTTGTGTCAGCGGACTGGATCCTCCTGCTCGCAGAGGCCCAGAGAAGATGACGTATCTACCCACAAAACAGGAAAAAGTTATCCAAGACATCTTCCAATTCACCTACGCAAGCACTCTCCAAACGTGCCAACGAACTGACCAACGTTAAACTGAGTTAAACTGTCACCAAACCCTTCTTCTTCAGAATCGAAGTGACCTCAATTCACCTTGAAGGAAAGCCTCAGAAATAGGTTTCTCTAGTTATGTCTTTAAAAAGAAGAGACCTATAAAAGCTGCGTCTACTTACGAGATTAGTTTCTTCAGCAGACAAGCTCTACGACTTTCACCTCCACCGAAGAGCTCATTCCCATTTGATAAGGCTCCACCAGGTGATTCGCGTCTCCTACGGAAATCCTTCGCCTAACTTTCTGATCTCCAGCGTCAGCGACGCACGAGTTACACGGGTGCAAACGTGAGAAGGTGAAAACACCCAAGGGCTTGAGAACTTCCTCCTCTAGCCAGCAAAGCTCCTCTCCCCGAGAGCTGGACCTGCCAGGGATTAAAGAAGGGCCTAACACCATGTGAAGCACAGCAAGGCGCCGTCATCGCAAAAAGCTGCCAGTCACCGGGCCCTGCTGGGAATTCCTTGACGCCGGACGCAGAAAGTAGCAGCACGATGTACCGAGTCAAGAGAGGTCTGTGGGCAAGAGGCCGTAAAGCCAGTTCTAGGAAACGGCTTTAAAAGTGGACGGGTGTAATTGGGAAAGCCCTTGCTTTCCCAGTTGAAGAGGAAGGAAGGATGGGAAGGTGCGTTTGCAAGGAGACTCCCTTTTCCTCCGTCACGAGGGCAAAAACGGAAACAACAAGACTTCCACAGAACAAGAAGCTCCGCAACCGGAATGAAGTCGAAACTGCGCGACAGGGACGTAATTAAGGCAAGTCCTAATTTCAGACTAAGCCACCTGATGGAAACTCGCTTGCTGGGTACGCGCCGACCTGTTAACACCCTGTTGAAGCCACCCTTTCCAAGTGATTCATTGAGTGGCTTCAGAGGGAGCTGCTCCGATGGCCCAGATTGGCTTTGTTAGAGCGGATGCCCAACTGAACACGTCTCCTGCAGGAGGTGTTATTAGAAGAGGAGAGTAAGCGAAAAGGCAGCAGGAAGATCCGTTCCCGAGCTCCCTGATGTGACACAGCACAGCAACCAACGCACGAGACATTCGTTTTCCCACTTGTCCAAAAACCTGGAATGCAGAATAGACCTGGGGCAGGAAGGAGAAGAAAACAGAGACGTTCATGAGGAAAATTTAAAGAAACCCTTTGGTTTGGAGGAGAAAGCGTGAGGGTCCTGAATGGTGTCCAACAAGACTCCCATTAAAATGTTCCTCTTACAGGGAGGACGAAGCTGAATTACACCTCCCGCTCCACAAATACCGTTCCTATTCTGACTAACACAAGCTGAAAAGTTTATTCCACTCCAACTCTTGGGCCTTGACAGCTCCAGAAGTCTACGGAAGGTTTGGAGGGAACAAAAAAGAATGAAAAAAAATCCCTCGGTATCAGCAGATTACTTGAAGTTACACAGTTACCGGCGTGCCCAGAACCACAGAACGTGTTGACAGCTACGCTCAGGTCAACGTTGTGGCCAATGGCTCCATGTCCACGTGGAGACTTGTGACAAGCAGGTTCCTCAGGGGTCTGTTCTGGGCCCAGTGCTGCTCAACATCTTTGTCAGTGACATGGACAGTGGCATTGAGGGCACCCTCAGCAAGTTTGCCGATGATACCGAGCTGTGTGGTGCCGTGGACTCACTTGAAGGCAGAGATGCCATCCAGAGGGACCTCGATAGGCTGGAGAAATGGGCCAGTGCAAACTGCAGGAGCTTCAGCAAGTCAAAATGCAAGGTCCTGCACCTGGGTCGGGCCAGTCCCAGGCACAACTAGTTACAAACTGGGCACAGAGTGGTCTGAGAAGGACTTGGGGGTGTTGATGGCCAAGAAGCCCACCCTGAGCCGGCAGGGACCTCTTGTAGCCCAGAGGCCAACCCTGCCCTGGGCTGCATCCAGAGGAGGGTGGCCAGCAGGGCAGGAAAGGGGGTTCTCCCCCTTTGCTCTGCTCTGCTGAGACCCCACCTCAAATGCTGCGTCCAGTTCTGGTGTCCCCACCGTGAGAGGGACATGGATCTGCTGGAGTGAGTCCAGAGGAGGCCACAAAGCTGACCCAGGGGCTGGAGCAGCTCTGCTGCGAGGACAGGCTGAGGGAGCTGGGGGTGTTCAGCTGCAGAAGAGAAGACTCCAGGGGGACCTTGTGACCAAGAGGAACCTGCAGGGAGGCTGGGGAGGGACTTTGTACCAGAGTGTCCAGCGACAGGACAAGGGGAAATGGGTTTAAATTGAAGGAGAAGGGGTTTAGGCTGGATCTGGGGAAGAAATTGTTGAGTGCGAGGGTGGCCAGACTCTGGACTAGGTTGCCCAGAGAGGCTGTGGCTGCCCCCTCCCTGGAGATGCTCAAGGCCAGGATGGATGAACCTGGAGCAACCTGGGCTGGTTCAGGGCGTCCCTGCCCATGGCAGGGGTGGAGCAGATGGTCTCTGAGGTCCCTTCCAGCCTGAGACATTCTATGAAGTCTAATGGATTTCTCTGCTGCTTTTCAGGAGCTCTGTAATCAAGTTAGGGAAGACAATTTAACTGAAGCACCAAGCGTTTGCACTGACTCACGCGCAGCGCAAACGTACGGCGAGAGGCGCTTCAAAGACAGTGGCACAAAGACAAGTTTCGAAGAGCAAAGGCGTTCGCCTTCCATTCGATTATCCTGCCTTTCGTGGCTGCAGGAAAAAAATAAATGCTGGCATCGTCTCACTGGCTAGGTTCAATGAGAGGGGAGTACCTGCTACTCAAGTTAGTAAGCCATCCAGCTGGCCTTTTAGTCATTTTGTTGGTTTTTTTTAAACAAGAGGGGAGGAAAAAGGCTCTAATTAGCTGAATTAATTTCTTAAAAATGAGCAATGAAAGAGGTGAGCACGAACTTGTTTTGGGAGCCTGCCTTTTTCTTATCGTGACCACGCTGCCAGAGAAAAACCAAATAAATCTAACAATCAACGTGAGGCTCTTGGCAGAGAGCGAGGTCTGCCTGTGCCGTCAGGATCCGCAGAATTTAATTGTCCTTTTTAAGGGACTTTTCCCTAATCGCCTCATTACCAGATCCCCGAAACCAAACCCTGTTGCTTGCTAAGGGTGCAAAAACATATCCTTTTGCGCAGCGAGATCAGCAGACTCCAAGCCGTAGGGGTCAATTTTAAAGCTTTGCCTCTTTATCTTTTCAGCCTTCGAGGATCGCTACGGGCCCATCCGGAACGGGAGCGCAATTATAAAGTTTTTGACGTGCTTCCTGACCCATCCCAAGTCACCGAATTATGGAAAGTTCCTAAAATTGTAGCAGTCAAAGCGTTTACGACGTGTTTTCCCGCGTGCTGCTCGCTTGTTTCACCGAACTTGTTCACTCGGCTGTTTAAAGACTTTGCTGTTCACAAAAAGGAGAACACACAAGAGAAAGGCAACAGAAATTAAGGAGAACTGTCTGTTCCCTTCAGAATCCACAGGGAACGATCCTCAAAGCCAAAATCAACAATTCAAAGCCAATGTGAAAGGTTTTACTCAAACCTTGGGGTCACATATGACCCCAAGAATCTGTATTTTCCTTATAAAACGACTTTGTAGAAGCAGCAAATCCCTGGGTCTTTTTCCTTCCCCTTTTGCCCAGCTCAAGTCAAAGCAGCCAAAAAGAGAAGGAAAAGGAGCAGATGCAGCCAGAGGATGCTCCGGCACCTGGAAGCTGAGTCTGGCTCATTGCAATTTTTTTTCTCTCTCTAAAACAAACCTTCCTGGGCGCTCAGAGGTAATTCCTGAGCATCAGCCTCCCAAAAGACCTACACACCCAACATCACCTCACGCGGGTGACCCGAGTTAAAAAAGACGACTGGTCTGGAGTTGAGGGTTTCCCCACGCAGGTGAGATTCGAGGTCAGAAGAAACGCTCGGCTTCTAATCCTCCAGAGGAGAAGCTGATCCAATCAAAGTCGCCGATATTCCTAGATCTCAAAAACAAGCCAGCGTTTTGAGTTTCTTCCAACCAAGACGCGTTCAAAAAAACCCCGAACTTTACACGCGCGGCTCATTTTTAATCAACGTATCAAGCCTCAGAATTCTTGAAATATTTGAGAACTGGGAAATATTTAAAAAGAAAGGCTTACAGATTCATATTGCTAAACAAAGCTTGTTTCAAACTCACAAAACGCCACTTATTATGGTGCTGGCAGCTCAACCATAGGCTCAGGATGGCCATCCAAATGTTTGCAACCAAGAGCACGCGCCCTTTTTGAAGCTAGCTAATTAGAGCATCACCTCACCCACACCGCACCAAGTCACCAAAACGGGACAAGTTCACCAAAATTTATCCAAGGAACAGCTATCGGTGTCCACAGCCCACAGCGCGGCAGCTGCGCTTTCATCTCCAACGTGTTTTAATACCCCGAATTTTCACTCTGGTTAAATGCTTGCATCTAGAGAGATGTTCTTCCTAGAACTCCAGGGCTATTTGCTGGTTTCATATTTACTAATGAAATCTACTCGCACGTACGGCCGTGAATCCTCTTCATTTCACGCACGGCTCAAATCCACATTTGAAGACTACGCTATCAAGTATTTTAAGTCGAGCTCTTCTTTCCTTCTCCTCACAGAATCACAGCATGTCAGGGATTGGAAGGGACCTCAAAAGATCATCCAGTGCAATCCCCCTGCCAGAGCAGGAACGCCTCGATAATGCTACACAGGAACGTGTCCAGGCGGGTCTGGAATGTCTCCAGAGAAGGAGACTCCACACCCTCCCTGGGCAGCCTGGGCCAGGGCTCCGGCACCCTCACTGAGAAGAAGTTTCTTCTCGAGTTTAAGCGGAACCTCTTATGTTCCAGTTTCAGCCCATTACCCCTCGTCCTATCAGTGGTTGTCACCGAGAAGAGCCTGGCTCCATCCTCCTGACACTCCCCCTTTAGATATTTGTAACCATGAATGAGGTCACCCCTCAGGCTCCTCTTCTCCAAGCTAAAGAGCCCCAGCTCCCTCAGCCTTTCCTCACCAGGGAGATGCTCCACTCCCTCCATCATCCCAGTTGCCCTGTGCTGGACTCTCTCCAGCAGTTCCCTGTCCCTCTGGAGCTGAGGGGCCCAGAACTGGACACAATATTTCAGATGGGGTCTCACCAGGGCAGAGCAGAGGGGCAGGAGGACCTCTCTCAACCTACTGGCTACTCCCCTTCTAACACACCCCAGGATGCCATTGGCCTTCCTGGCCACAAGGGCACAGTGCTCCTCCAGACCACCTGGAACAAAGCCCGTTTTTATTTCTTCCTGGAGCATAACCAACAGATACGCAGATGTAGCCTCAAACACCTCCCAGAGCAGCAGCCCCAGCACCAGCCTTTCTAAGCTTCCTTTTTGCTCAACCTCTTTTTCCTCAGGATACCCACCAGAGGATCATCTGCGAAGTCAAGGGTGGGAGAAGTTACCACGACAAAACTCAACGTGAGATCCTGCAGAAGGGAAGGGTGCTTTTATTTTTTACAAAACATTTAAATAAGCTGGTTCTGGCTGCTCATACCCACAAGCACCGAGTATATCCAGGTGATCCGGCCAGGATCACTTACGTACCGCCTGGAGGACAAAAGGACGACAGCTGCCAAATCTTCGCTGCGATTCCTGCGTCGTTCTTCACTTAGGACACGCGAGTTTTGCTGCTTCCATGAAGTTTAGGCCTATTGTCTGTGTTTCCTCATTTTTGAGTTTCTTCAGGCTAACAGGAAGAGCACGGGCGCCGAGCTGCGACCGCATCGGCTTCGTACAGTTTCTCAGGGCGCGGGGTCTTCCGCTCGCAAGACTTGCCCCCCAAAATGCTGACTCTTCCCATCCCTCTGTGATCTCCGATCCTTCTAATCCCCGGTGCAAGGCTTATAGCACGCAGCAACATTATTAGCTCTGCTACTAGCAACATAATTTCTATTTCAAGCGCTGTTTTCCAAAATACAAACTAAATGACTACAGGATGTAAAGGTAACAAATACAGCGTGGCTTTTGGTTCTCACCTTTTCAACATAACCCACCAGCGGTGAGGAGCCAAGGTGTGTGTACGCGTCCTCTTTACCGCTTCTGAAGGCTTTCTAAGGATGATTTCAGTATTATTTTCCCTGCTGTCCAGTTTTTTCCACATCCACAAGAGCTGGTTTCAGTACCTCCCTTTCCCTTTCCGATTTCTGCAAAACTTCCGAAGGACGTTTAGGTCAAGGGCTGAAGCCAAAGCGCTGCTAACTCTTGGGAGAGAGAACAGGACAAGTCAATATTGACTTTGACTCCGGTCTTCAAAGCTTCTTTTTTTTTTTTTTCCACGGCAGCCAGACAAAATCAGTGTGTAACTTATGTAATCGGAGCCCCTTATAAAAGTTTGGATAAGCAGGATGCGAACGCGTCGCCGAGAACGAGGTGTAAAACCGGCTCGCTCACCCGGCTGCGTTCAGCTCACACAGCTCCTTCCCGTGGCAGGCTCAGAAAAATATTCAAGAAAAAAAAGCAAGCAGCTGTGCCTGGGTCCCCGATGCCAGAACGATGACTCTGCCAAGGGCCAAAGGCAGCTGGAAGAGGCCAGAGGATCCGGCCGAGGATGCCGAACGCAACTCGTGGGCCACGGGCCAAGAGCCTTTCAAATATGTGAAGTCTCTAACGAAGCGTTTCCAGGAGGACGACCCTTCTCGCATCCAGCCGGGAGAGCTTTCGGGTTTGGATCGACGTCCAGGACGAGGCTGCTTCTCCATCCCGCTTCTCGAAGGCTTTTGTTCTCGAACCTCTTCGCAACAAATCGCGTATTTCGAACATTTCTGCAAGCGCGCAGCCGGTTGCCGGTATTCCCCACGATTAGTAGAACGGGAACGGCACTAAAATACACGAGACAGCATTCCCGTGCAGAGAATAAAAGCAGGAGCCTGTATTGAACTGCCCTTCTTGAGAAATCAGAGCAAAAGAGGAAATATTTGCTCCAGAAATTTAGATACTACAGATCTTACGCCACTAAAATTGCCTTCTCCTTGAGTTGTTTGATCCTTTAAAAAATTGTAAAAGGAAAATAAAGGAATTCTGGGAGATGAGAACCACAGAACAGCCCAGGCTGGAAGGGATCTGGACTGATTTGTCTGGTCACACCTCTTGTGCGAAAGGGTGCTGAGATTATCCAGCTCCCTCTCCAGTCACCGCTTGAAACCTTGCAGCAGCAGGGACCCTACCACGTCCCTGGGCAGGTTGTCCCAGAGAGCGACTGTTCTTACTGGAAAAAAACATCTTTCCTGCATTGAGATGAAACCTTTTATGGCGCAACTTGCACCCGCTGCCCTTGTCCTCTCCGTGTGGTTCCTTGTGAGCAAAGGCCCTCCTGATTCTCTGTAACCACCCTTCGAGAAAGCCACAATGAGGTTCCACCTGAGCCATTTCTTCTCACTCCTTCCACCTTTTCCCACAGAGCAGGTCCTCCGGCCCTTCCATCATCTCCTTTGGACCCTCTCCAGTCTGTCCACGTCTTTCTCGACCTCTGGGGACCAGAACTGGACACAGCACGCGAGGGACAACTGCCAAACACTGAGTAAAACAGGATGATCCCATCTCTCTCTCTCCTGGCAATGCCCCTGCAGATGCAGCCCAGGAGGCCAACTTGGCTTCAGGCTTGCTCCCCTACTTGACACAAAGAGGTTCAGGTTGGGATTCCGGTTGTATTTTTTTTTGGAATATGTATTAGAAACTCGGAACCACTCCATACAAAAAAGCCTCCAGCCCGACCGTGACAGGTACGCCAGGAAAATTATAGCTCAAGAAAAGAGCTGAGCATGAGAGGTGCAAAGATATATTCAGGGCTCCAGATTTGTTTCTAGGCACTTAACCCTGAGAGTCTGATGAAAACACTGAAAAAACACATAAATGTGAACAGGAAGACTTCCAACAAGAAGAAGAACAAACCACACACCACCTATATTTGACATTTTTCATCTCCCTGAAGCTTACAAACACTTAAAAATAGCTCCTTCCTTTCCCTTACCCAACATACAATTTTGGATGTTTGAAAAGTCTTTACCCATCACGTGGCAGCGAAACCACAATCAAATTTTTTGGGTTTTTTTTTAGCTCTTAAGCCATCAAGGAGACACTGCTTAAGAAATGCCCCTGTTAAGAAGCCCTTGATAGAAATACTCTCGAGAAAGCAAACAGAGCAGCACAACCCTGGCACCAGCTCCTGATAGCTTCTTGCTCACCTTTCCTAATCATCTTGGCGTGCAAATTAAATTCTCCAGAGTGGAAAAGGTGCCAAAAGTCAAAAATCTTTTTGACAAGCAGGTGGAAAAGGAGGACAGCTCAGTCCTACTTCAAACAACACATGGCTTAGCAGGAGCAGAAGAGCTCCGCAGGGAGGGACGTAGCAAACACATCCGATGCCAAAGGGCTACGAGCTCTTCGCATGCTTTCATGAAAGTAATTACTTATAAAAATGGGATTAAAAGGAGATAGCATGCTTTACGGCAAGAATCTAGCGTATCGAGCAGCGGGGAAAATGCAAGAATGTCTCCTGGAAACTCTGAAAGAGAACTGGGAGGCAAGAAGACAAAGCTGGTCGGAGGAAATAGGAGGGGAAAAAAAAATAATTCCTCTATCTCGACGGTTATGTAAGGGCTGGAGCGCTATAAATAGGACGTTAACAGGTGTTGAACGGGGAGAAAACTCCAGCAATTGACTCAGATGGGATTTTTCCATCAGGTAGTTTTTCAGCCAGACTGACAGTCAGCTTCGGGCTTGTTAAGATGGAGCTGAACGGGGTTAGTTTGTCCCCAGGGCTGCAGCATCTGCAGGTGGTAAAGGGCAGGATTCCATGTCAGGACATAACCCACGGCCAAAAGCGGGATCGTTACACGTGATTTCAGGAGGATGCACTACCACTTCGCCCAAGCCAAGGTTTAAAATTCGGGAACACGAAGATAATCAGCTCTCGTGGTACCAGAAAGAAAGCCCTTATCACAGAAGGAAGGAAACGTCTTTGAGAATCCACACAAAAACAGAAGGTGTGGAGCCACTTAGCAAATCCGCAGCAGTCCTGCACGAGGCTCGAAGGAGATGCAGATCCACACCGTGACAGATTTCACAGGGATGGAAACACGAACCCCGGTGTGAAAGCCCTTTTCTCGCTGCTGTCGGTGCTTCGGACACGCTGAACGCAGGCTCCTACCCCTACGTGCCCGCCTGGGGCATCTGAGTGGTGGGATCCGGGGCAGAAAAGGATGCCCTGGGCCTGGGTGGCAGCACCCCAGCCCCGTGTGGCCCTTGAGGGCAAGGGGTGCTATGGACATAAGGAGAGAGGGGACTCCAAGCCAACTGGGAATAACTCGCCATCGAAAACTCTGGGGTACCCCAAGCCCCTCCCAGTATCACACACCAGTTGGGATGGGGGGGGAGCTCCTCAATCCTGTGATTGCGGGTTAACCTCAGCCTCCTCCCTCTGACATCCTAGGGTTGTTGGGGTGGCCCACACATCCAGAACCACAGCACAGGGCCCCCATGTCACCACTGTTAGGAAGCAGGTGGAAAAGAAGAAGAACCACCTTTCCCAGAACACGGCTCACGTTTCATCCAAGTGCTCTGTGGTAGCCTGGACCCCTCTGCATCCCAGGGTGACCCTCCCAAAACTGTGGGACTTCCCACTGCAAAAGCCTCATACACTGGGATTGGGGCAGGAGGGTGTATTTGTCACCGTGGGTTTGCCCAGAACCCTCCAGGGTCACGGGGCCGCTCAGATGGGGATCACAGAATCACAGAATGTCAGGGATTGGAAGGGACCTCGCAAGATCATCCAGTCCAATCCCCCTGCCAGAGCAGGAACGCCTCGATAATGCTACACAGGAACGTGTCCAGGCGGGTCTGGAATGTCTCCAGAGAAGGAGACTCCACACCCTCCCTGGGCAGCCTGGGCCAGGGCTCCGGCACCCTCACTGAGAAGAAGTTTCTTCTCAAGTTTAAGCGGAACCTCTTATGTTCCAGTTTCAGCCCATTACCCCTTGTCCTGTCATTGGGTGTCACCGAGAAGAGCCTGGCTCCATCCTCCTGACACTCCCCCTTTAGATATTTGTAAACATGAATGAGGTCACCCCTCAGTCTCCTCTTCTCCAAACTAAAGAGCCCCAGCTCCCTCAGCCTTTCCTCACCAGGGAGATGCTCCACTCCCTCCATCATCCCAGTTGCCCTGTGCTGGACTCTCTCCAGCAGTTCCCTGTCCCTCTGGAGCTGAGGGGCCCAGAACTGGACACAAGATTCCCCCAGCAGAGACCGTGGGGTTCCCTGTCCATGGGGACAGGGATGAACCCCCTGTGAGGGGAATTCAAGCACTGAGACCTGATAAACCTCCGTTTCCCCAAGGTCATCTGAGAAGGGGGGAAGGAGCGGTGACTGGGTGAAATGGATTTGAATTGCACCAGGGGAGGTTCAGGTTGGATATGAGGGAGAATTTCTGCACTGAGAGGGTTGTCAGGCCCTGGCACAGCCTGCCCAGGGAGGGGCTGAGTTGCCATCCCTGGAGGGGTTTAAGAGACGGAGTGGAATTGTTCGGTAGGCTGACAGGGCTGCGACAAAGGCTGGACTCGATGATCTTCAAGGTCTCTTCCAGCTGAAACTATTCTGTGACTCTATGACCCCATCTCCACCCCCAGGACTCCGAGTCCACTTCCACAGCGTTTGTAAAGAGACAACCCCCCCCCCCGCCCCACACCCACCCGTGATGGCGAGACTCAGGATTTCGGGGCCTTCGGGCCGGGCACACCCCGCCCCACACCTCCCTTGCGGGGACGGGGTGACCCCATCGCGGGTCCATGGGCCGCCCCCCCCCTCCAGGAGCTGTCAGGCGATCCGGGGCCGGGCCAACCCCCCTCAGCTCGCGGTATCGGCTCCCTCAGGGCCTCGGGGCCGGGCTGGGGCGCCGGTTCCCGCCGCTGCGGGGCCTTGTGGCCGGGGTCACCCCTCCCTCCGCCGCCCCCCCCCCTCCCGGTCCCCGGCCGCCACTCACCCGCCGAGCGCGGCCTGCCCGGCAGCTGCACGAAGCGGTTGAGGAGGCCGCTGCCGCCACCCGAGCCCTCCCTGACGCCCTCCCGGGCACCATCCGCCGCCGCCATGTCCCCCGCCCGCTCCTCCTGAGGGTGGCGGCCAGCGGCAACCTCTGGCCCCCCACCTCCCGCCCCGCCGCCGACCAATCAGAGGCGGCTTTCTTAGCCCGCGGCCAATGAGACGCGGCCTTCTTGGCGAGTGGAGCGGGAGGCCCGCGGCGAGAGCGCCGCTGCTCAGAGAGGGCCGAGCTAATCGATCCGCACCCTGCCGCCGCGGGGGGGGGGGCAGGCTGGAGCAATCGAGCGCCGAAAGGGGGAGCGGGGAAGGTTTGGGGAGGGGGAGGGAAGGGTGAAGCGAGCGGCCTCCGCGGGGCTGCGGAGGGAAAAGGGACCCCGCACCCATAACCCCCCACCGCGGGGCCGTGCGGGAGCTGCGGCGGGGGGGGCTGATGTCCCGCGGTGAGGCCGGAACGGTTGTGCGCGGCCGCGTTTCCCGCGTCCCGCCCTCCCCTCCCCGGGCCGTGACGGGGTGAAGGACCAAGATGGCGGCGCCCAGCGCCGGGGCGGCCGCGGGGGCCCGGGCGAGACCTCCCGCCGTCACCCCCCAGCAGATTCGCGACCTCATCGACGGTGGGATCGCCCCCGAGGGCGCCGGCCCCGACGGGTGAGGGGGAGCGGCGGGGCCTCGCTGGCTCCGCGCCTCAGGGGGGGGCGGCCCGGCCGTGTGGCGCCGGCCTGGGGTGTGAGGGGGAGGCTGGGGAGCCCCTGGGGAGATGGGGGGGGGGGGGGGTCCTGGGAGCCCCTGAGGGGTCCTGGGAGACGCTGGGAGCCGTTGGGAGGGGAGTGATGGAGCGCACTGGTAGGGACTGGGAGTTATAATGGGAGCGGGGTGCTGGGGAAAGGGGGCGCTGGGCGGGGCTGGGAGGGACGGGAAGGCCGAGGGGGGGCCCTGGAATGTGGGGAGAGCTGGGGGGGGGTGTTGGAGAGACTGAGGGGCGCTGGTGGGAGGTACAGATCGGCCTAGGAGGCGCTGGTGGGATTAAGGGGTGCTGAGAGGCGGTACTGGCGGCACTGGGAGTGCTGGTGGGGTAGGAGGTACCAGGAGGCAATACTGGTGATACTGGGAGTGCTGGTGGGACTAGGAGGTACCAGGAGGCAATACTGGTGATACTGGGAGTGCTGGTGGGGCTAGGAGGTACCAGGAGGCAATACTGGTGATACTGGGAGTGCTGGTGGGGCTAGGAGGTACCAGGAGGTAATACTGGTGATACTGGGAGTGCTGGTGGGGCTAGGAGGTACCAGGAGGCAGTACTGGTGATACTGGGAGTGCTGGTGGGACTAGGAGGTACCAGGAGGCAATACTGGTGATGCTGGGAGTGCTGGTGGGATTAAGGAGCGCTGGAAGGAATTACTGGTGGCACTGGGAGTACTGGTGAGACTAAGGCGTGGGGAGGCAGTACCAGAGACTGAGATGCTGGGACACTGGGAGGCAGCAGCGGGCAGTGGGTGACACTGGTGGGCGCTCCAGGCGGTACTGGGGGGACAGGGAAGGGACCTGGCATCGCTGCCGCCTGAGCGAGCCGAGCTGGCCACGTCCTGGGGCTCCGACTTGAAAAATGTGGGGACACTGAGAGTCACGGGGGTTACTGGTGGGTGCTGGGGAGTCTGGGAGGTACTGGGAGCACTGGGGGGCTGAGCTTTGGGGGTGTCTCGCTAACGCCCAGTGCTCACGGTTGCCCTCAGAGCCGTGGTTCACCCTTGACCCAACCACCCCTGGATTTTGGCCGGTGGAAGTGTTTAAGCGCAGCTTTACTTGTTGCAGGTTTTTTTTCCCCGTTGGTTTATTAGTGAAATAATTCAAACTCGGGGAAATACAACAAGGGTAAGTGTAGGGTCTTGCATCTGGGTAGGAACAACCCCAGGTTCCAGTATAAGTTGGGGAATGACTTATTAGAGAGCAGTGTAGGGGAAAGGGACCTGGGGGTGCTGGTGGGCAGCAGGATGGCCATGAGCCAGCAGTGTGCCCTTGTGGCCAGGAAGGCCAATGGCATCCTGGGGTGTGTTAGAAGGGGAGTAGCAAGTAGGTGGAGAGAGGTCCTCCTGCCCCTCTGCTCTGCCCTGGGGAGGCCACATCTGGAATATTGTGTCCAGTTCTGGGCCCCTCAGCTCCAGAGAGACAGGGAACTGCTGGAGAGAGTCCAGCACAGGGCAACTGGGATGATGGAGGGAGTGGAGCATCTCCCTGGTGAGGAAAGGCTGAGGGAGCTGGGGCTCTTTAGCTTGGAGAAGAGGAGGCTGAGGGGTGACCTCATTCATGGTTACAAATATCTAAAGGGGGAGTGTCACGAGGATGGAGCCAGGCTCTTCTCGGTGACAACCACTGACAGGACAAGGGGTAATGGGCTGAAACTGGAACACAAGAGGTTCCGCTTGAACTCGAGAAGAAACTTCTTCTCAGTGAGGGTGCCGGAGCCCTGGCCCAGGCTGCCCAGGGAGGGTGTGGAGTCTCCTTCTCTGGAGACATTCCAGACCCGCCTGGACACGTTCCTGTGTAGCATTATCGAGGCGTTCCTGCTCTGGCAGGGGGATTGCACTGGATGATCTTTCGAGGTCCCTTCCCATCCCTGACATTCTGTGATTCTGTGATTCTCCCGAGCTCTGCCGAAAGGGTTCTCGTAAGGGTAAGCCTGACGTGTGAGAGGGCAGAAGGTGTTCTGTGCATCTTTTATTAACGAAACCTCCCCAGGCCAGCGCAGACGCTTCGCTCCCTGACTTGCCGTTCCTTTTAGGAAGGACGCGTCCGACTGGTCGGAGTCGGCGAATGGATCTCCTCAGACGGACGCTCTCTCCTTGGAGTCTGCCAGCAAGGAAGCCTATTTCAGCAGAGTAGAAACCTTCACCATATCCTTTGCGACGCCGAGTTTCCAGCCACCCCGCTTCGCTCCCACCCTCCCCGTGGCTCCCCTGCAGGCTCCATCTTCTCAGAGGCCACATAAACCCTGAGCAAAGCTTTGCCTGCTCAACCATGATTTATTGGGGTTTCTATCCTTGACGGGAGCACCCGCTGAAGTGGGCGGGCAAACCCCACGAGCTCTCTCCCCTGGTTTGTGCCAAGTTCGGCTGGATCAACGTGGAGTGCGACATGCTGAAGTGCTCCAGCTGCCAGGCTTTCCTCTGCATGAGCCTGCAGCTCACCTTCGACTTCAACAAGTGTACGTATGCCCGGGCTGGAGGGTTTGGGGCTGGACGTGCCCCGTCCCCTGCAGAAATCACTCGCCTAAGTCTTGTCCTGGGAGGTGCCGGGTGTTTGTTTCTGAAAATGCGGCGCAAGTCTGGCTGGAGGCCTGTGTCTAGTGGGGTCCCTCAGGGGTCAGTGCTCGGGACGGTGCTTTTCAATATATTTAAAAATGATCTGGATGAGGGATGAGAGAATGTTGTCAGCAAGTTTGCTGATGATACAAAATTGGGAGGAGTGGTTGACACCCCAGCAGGCTGTGCTGCCATTCAGAGAGACCTGGACAGGCTGGAGGGCTGGGCGGGGAGAAATCTTACGCGGTTCAACAAGGGCAAGTGGAGAGTTTTGCACCTGGGATAGAACAACCCCCTGTGCCAGCACAGGTTGGGGACTGCCCTGCTGGAGAGCAGCGCAGGGGAAAGGGACCTGGGGGTGCTGGTGGGCAGCAGGATGGCCATGAGCCAGCAGTGTGCCCTCGTGGGCAAGAAGGCCAAGGGCATCCTGGGGTGTGTTAGAAGGGGAGTAGCAAGTAGGTCAAGAGAGGTCCTCCTGCCCCTCTGCTCTGCCCTGGTGAGGCCACATCTGGAATCTTGTGTCCAGTTCTGGGCCCCTCAGCTCCAGAGAGACAGGGAACTGCTGGAGAGAGTCCAGCACAGGGCAACTGGGATGATGGAGGGAGTGGAGCATCTCCCTGATGAGGAAAGGCTGAAGGAGCTGGGGCTCTTTAGCTTGGAGAAGAGGAGGCTGAGGGGTGACCTCATTCATGTTTACAAATATGTCAAGGGGGAGTGTCAGGAGGATGGAGCCAGGCTCTGCTCAGCGGCGTCCACTGACAGGACAAGGGGCAATGGGTGGAAGCTGGAACACAGGCGGTTCCATAAAAATATGAGGAAAAACTTTTTCCCTGTGCGGGTGCCGGAGCCCTGGCCCAGGCTGCCCAGGGAGGGTGTGGAGTCTCCTGCTCTGGAGACATTCAAAACCCCGCCTGGACGCGTTCCTGTGCGCTCTGCTGTAGGTGACCCTGCTCTGGCAGGGGGCTGGACTAGATGATCTTTGAGGTCCCTTCCACCCTCCAACATTCTGTGAAGTCGGATGAGTTTCCTTTAACGTGCTCTTGTGAACTAAAACTTCCTGCTTCTGCCGGCAGAGATGGGTTAGAATAGAATAATTCCACTCGGAAGGTATCTGCAACGATTGTCTAATCCGACTGGCTGACGGCTTCAGGGCTGACCAGACTTTAAGTCATATTATTAAGGGCACTTTCCAATTGCCTCTTCATCACTGCCAGGCCTGGGGCATCGACTGCCTCTCTAGGAAGGCTGTTCCACTGTGGGACCACCCTCTTGGTAAAGAAATACTTCCCAACATCAGTTCTGAACCTCCCCTCATGCAGTTTTCAGCCACTCCCACGTGTCCTATCCCCGGGAGAAGACGTGTGGGAATGGTTCAAAGCTGCGTTGGGGTCTGTTCACGTAGTCACATTGTGTGATTTAAGTAATAAACTCTTCCATTGCCCACTTTAAACTGCTTGGATGACCAGCAGTAAAACTCTTCCTCCTTTTGCCCTCGCTGAACTCCCTGCCCGGGCCCAGCACCGGTTTTTTTCCCCTGCCTGCAGAGCCTCGGCCGCTCCTGATGCTGTGAGCCTCAGGAACTTTTCCTCCAGAAAACACATTTGTTACCCCACTACAAATAAGCGTCGTCTCCGCTTCTCAATTTTCTTGGTGGCAAATCTGTGCTTTTGTTGTCTGGAGGGTAGCAGAGAGTGCAGCCCCACTGTGGGTCGTGTGTCACGGGGAGCTGCATGAGCATTTCCTCTGACGATTGATGCCCACTGTTTGTCCAGACTATCTTGGTTAAATAAACCTTGACCTAATTATTCGGTTGGTAATCGAGCCGGTTTAGGAAAATGTAAAATAATGGGCAGAAGGGCTTGCAAAGTAAATTGCAAAATAAATTATAAATTTGTTCTGAGAGGTGCGAATAGGTTAAATCAGGTGTCACATTTTTTTTATTATTTTGGAGGTTTGGTTTCCACACGTAGCTGTGATTTGGCTCCTACAGCCACAGTTGGAGGGGTCAGGCGAGTTAGTTGGGGACTGGCAGCAGCCCAGGAGGGAAAACTGGCAGGAGCAGACGATGCCTGTGCCCGTGGTTGGTTTGAGCTGTGTCTCAGCTGTGCAGCAGGGCAGGCTCCCCTGCTCTGTGCGTGTCCTGCCTGGGAACGGGGAGGTGGAACCGCTCTGGTGACACCGTTGTGGAGACAGCCCCTCAGGCCAGCCTGCCTTCGCTGCCACGGGAGCTCCGTGGTTGCCCGCAGGGAGGCTGGAGGTGCAGCAAAACTCTCTTTTGCTGGGGAGGGAGAGGAGTCAGAGGTGAGAGCTTCAGGCTCAGCAACCTCAGGTGCTGCAGGGGAGGAGCGGGGAAGCCCTCGTAGCTTGGTGCTTTCTTCTCCTGGTTTGGTTTTTCTAACCGTTCCCCGAGGCGCTGGCTCTGCAGGGGAGTAGAAGTGAGCTTTGCCTTGCAGATAAGGAGCGCTGCGAGGAGCTGAAGAAGGCCTTGTGCACTGCTCATGAGAAGTTCTGCTTCTGGCCGGACAGCCCCTGCCCAGGTTGGTGTCTCGGAGCCCCGTTAGCACACGTGTCCGGAATCCCAGTTCTCTTTATCGCTGTGGAGATGTTAAAAAGCGCGGTGACAGAGCGATGTCTCTGAGCAGCCTCAGCAAATAAACAACCGGGCCGTGGCTGGAGCCCCTGATCTTGAGTCCCAGGCCAAGCTGTCTCTGTTAACTTTCACGTGCCTCCAGGGCAGTTAAAACGCTGTTTGGATTGTGACTGGGAGGACATGGGTGAGACTGGATGACATGGGGTGCTCGGAGAGCAATAGTTTTCATCTTCAAAGCTGCAGCTGCACTGCAAAGGGAAAAGGCTGTGCTCAGCTTTTCTTTTAAAAGCCAAGAGTTATGGGGAGACCTTGGCTGGCCTCATCCCCTCTCCTGCCCTGCAGGATAAGGAGGGGGGTGGGAAAGCTCGTGGCACAGCTCAGGCCTCCCGCGTTTGCTTTCACCAGATCGCTTTGCCATGTTGCTGGTGGATGAGCCCAGAGCCCTTCTCCAGGACTTCCTGGACCGTTTTCAGAGCCTGTGTCAGCTGGAGCTGCAGCTGCCCTCCCTCAGACCAGAGGACATGAAAAACATGGTGAGTTCCCACCTGCCCCCCAAGACTGGGTGCATTCAAGTCCCCGGTGATGGTACCAGACACGCCTGTGCTGTGCAAACCCTGACCGAAACGGTTGCAAGGTTCAAATCGGAGACTTTAGCTTGCACGTGGTCTGTCACCGCCTTGACTTTCTCCTCGGACCTTCCTCTCATGGTGGTTTCACCTGGTGTTTCTGGGAGTCCGTAAAAGGGAGTTTGGGGAGGCTTGTCTGCCGTGCGAGTCCTGGACCAACGTAGGCACATCTGGCTCGTGTCACCACGTTGTTGCCGGTGAGAAGCGGGCTCTAGTGTCCGGTTCCTCCTCCGTACCGTTCCCAGCATGCGTGGTGCTCCCTGGTGCCCTGGCAGAAGTGATCTGAGATCCCACAGATTCTTTTGGGAGCTCTCGCTGGCACCTCCCGCTCCTGCTTGCTACCTCCAAGCCCTCCAGGAGACGCGGCAGCCCGTGGGTCGCTCGTTTAGCTGGGATCCCACAGGACTGGAGACAGTCGTTGCGTTGGGTGGGATCGGGAGTTTGAGGTGCCCTGGAGCAGAGATGTGGGCAGAGGGCCGTGAGGGTGAGCACGGGAGCGCGGTATGGGGGGGCCTCTCGTGCAAGGCAGTTGTGCAAGGAGGCTCAGCAGGCAGGAGGGAAGAGCAGGAGCTGCCACAGAAGAGGACGGAGTGTAGCCACAGCCAGGAACAAGCGGGGGATTGCCTCCTCGTAGGGATCTGGCCAGGCCCTGCTCTACTCCAGCCAAGTCTGGCTTGCTGGGCACTCGCTGGCCGAGCAAACAGATGGCTCTCGACAGTGAGAAGCTGTGTGGGAACCAAGGAACTCTTCATCCGTTCGGCAGGCATCACAGAGGTGTTTTATGGTTGCCACCACGGGCTGGCTGAGCCATGAAACTCAGCAGAGCCCCCCGCCCAGGAAGAGACAGCGTAAAGGCGACGGACGTATCGCGTCACTACGTCTGACTCCCTGGCTGTCCCACTGTGACCTGTTCCGCTGTCCCCCCACGTGCTCGGGGAGCAAATGGCGCTTGAACCGAGCCCGTGAAACGAGGAGGGTACGAGGCAGGAGGGAGCCATCGCTCTCCGTGGCTTTTGCCTGTTAATCAGAGTGGAAGTGCTGAGGGTGCTGGCTCATGCACTCAGCGCTTTTGGGGAGTGAAAGAGGCATTCTCTCCGTGTAGGATGTGGTTTGTGAGTAGAAGCAGAGTATTTTATCAGCCTGCTTCTGACGGCCAGCTCTGTCACCTTTTTCTGCCCCACAGTCTCTGACGGAGGAGAAGGTGAGTCTGCTCCTCCAGCTGATCGGGGAGGAACTAGAACACAAAACGGAGGGAGAGAAACCGCCGATGAAGTTCGCCACGGAAATCCTGCAAGTGCACCTTCCTGCCTGCATCCTGGCTCTGTGTGGCTGGACTTGCTGGTGAGTGGTGGTGTAGGGCTGGCACTAAAGTGTCTGGAAGCACTTTGTGGTTGCTGGTGAAACCTTTCTGAGGCTGGAGAAATGCGGAGGTCCCTCCCGTGAAATGTTCCGTATCTCGTTTCGCTATTTCGTTATTATCTCCAACTGTTAACATTGACAAGGCTTCCAGAAACCCCAGGGCAAAGCTACCTAATCTAAAATAGATGTCTCCCGGAGACGGCAAAGGGTCTGAAACAACTGACCTGTGAATTTCCCTGCTTGTTGCCGATGTAGGTGTTGAAATCAATCCCTGAAATGTCATTCTCAGTAATGTTTTTGTTGCTTGTTAGGCCTGCGGGAAGGGAAGGGAGGTTTTGTGACCTGGAGGTTCGCAGCTTCCCAAAGCGTGTGCTGTGAGCAGAACTGTGCCTCTTGTGCCTGAGGCACCTTGCTGAAGGTGAAGTGGAGATGGACTTAAGGTGTCCTGCTGCTGTGGCCGGGGAGTTGGACGACTGAGGGTGGGGATGCTTTCAGCCAATATGCCCTAACGGTGTGCTCCTGCTTTGTGGCAAGCCAAGATGTAACTGAGCCAGTTTAAATCGACGCTATAGATGGGTTTTAACAGACTCTTTTTCACTTCTTAATACTTGGAGCTACAAAACCAGTAAGTCTGTGCCCTGTCTGAGGGCTACTGATGTCTTGAAATGTGCTGGCTCAGGTACCTGCGACTGAGATCACCCCTGTGCTCTGCCAAATACCTGCATCTGTTCTGAAAGCTGCAATTTTGACGAAGGGCCGGGGTTCTTCATCCCTGACCTTCTCTCGTGACTTGACTCTGTCTCCGCAGCACTACGTCTGGCTCCGTCCACCTCTCGGTGATCACCTGCTCCCGCTGCATGAGGAAGGTGGGACTGTGGGGCTTTCACCAGCTGGAGTCCGTGGGGCCGGAGCTGGACTCCTGCAGCCCCAGCGCCGCGCTGCCAGCATCCGCTGAGCGCTTCCCGCTCGTGCCCACGTCTCCGCGCAGGATGCTCACGCGGAGCCAAGACACGTTCTCTCCGGGCTCTGAGCAGGTATGACCCGTGAGCTCGGGTTGTTTGGGTGATACAGGGACACACAGGGGTCAAGACTGACTTGGTTTGGGTGTCTGCTGCCTTTTTATATTGAAGGAGGCTCATTTTGGTGCTCTGTCCAGCTGTGGACAATGCCCAGCACAAGTGCGTTGCTGCTGCCTTCGTCCTTGCTCTTCACAGCTCTTTGTCCTCCCCTCCCTCAGCCCTTCTGTATGAGAGCAGAAGAAGAACCTTTCCAGGCAGCACCCTGGAACATCTCACTCGAGGTGCCCTAAATCAGGAGCTGCCTTCACCCGTGTCCCAACTAGAAACATCTGAGATGCTTCGGGTGTGAAGGGAAGGCGATGCAGCTCCTGCCAGGGCGGCCGAGAAGGCTTTGATATCTCGTTTGAGCTGAGCAGGGCCTCCCTGTCTCTTTTGGGCAGAGGACGTGCTGGTGACCAGAGGAGCTCTATTAATTCCATGTTCTTTGCCCACTGGCAGCACGAGAAGAGCCTGTCCCCAGGCATCTCTCGCCCGCGGGGTTGGGACTCTCCCATCCCCGTGGACCGGGCTGACACGGAGGCAGCGAGCCCCACTCTGAGGAGCCGCCCTGTCACCCGCAGTATGGGGCAAGGGGACAACATGGAGGTGCCATCCAGTCCTCTCCGCAGAGCCAAGCGGGCTCGGCTCTGCTCTTCCAGCAGCTCGGTGAGTGACCTGGGTGTAGGCACAGGGAGAGCTTGCATTGTGGGGAGAGGGATCTGGGCAGGGTGCTCCTGATCCAGAGACCAGGTTGTGCCTGTAGCCAGCTCAGGGCTGGTGTTTAAACACAGAGAAAGTTTTGCTGTGTCACCGGAGTCTGTTTTAAAGAATGCTGTCACTATTCTTCACCGTCACCTCCTCCCCTAACCAGGACATTTCTTTGAAGAGCTTCTTTGACCCCAGCTCTCAGCATCGTGACTGGTGTCCCTGGGTCAACACGGTGGAGGGAGGGGAAGCCCTGGAGGATCCTGCGGCCCAGACAGAGAAGGAGGCTGCGAAGGCAGAGCCGGGCTGGCAAGTGGTGCTGAACACTCTCCTCGCCACCAGAAAGTGCGACCAAGTGCCTGAGACGGAGCCTGTGGTGAGCCTGCGGCACCCCCAAACCCAAGCGTTCAAACCACTCCTTGCCCCAGCCTTGCCCGAGGCTGAAAGCCCATGGGCAGAATTTGGGGTAGATGGGCTTTGTTCGGGCTGAATGCAAACCCGGCTGGGTGGTGAGGACCAAACTGCAGCCTCGGCTGCCCGTCCGGCTGCGCTGACAGTCTCTCAGCCGGGTCTCCCCCGTTACAGTGACGTGCTGTGCGCAGATCTGCTCACGGGCTGCTATAAGTAACAGCCTATCCCGAGCGGCTCGACGCTGCCCAACACCCAGTTTCATTTCACGTCCCAACAGAGAGCTCCCAACCCTCTCCGCAGCCACCAGCTCCAGGCTGTTGGATCAGTGGGTTTGCCGAGCCTGGGAAGTGGAGTGGAGGCTGAAGCCCCCCTCCCTGAGTATTTGCAGAGCAGCCAGTACCTGCTGCTGCCTCGCTCAACCCCATTTTCCACCTGAATTCCTCCTGCTGGTTCCCACCTGCTTTGCTTGGGGCTGAGCTGCAGGGACTGGTGGACTTCATGTGAGTTGTGTCACCAAGGGGCTGGTCCCTTCTGGCTCTGCCATGTCCTTGGTGAATTATAGAATAATTAAGGTTGGAAAAGAGCTCTAAGATCATCCAAGTCCAACCGTCATCCCAACACTACCCTGACCACTAAACCCTGTCCCCATGTGCCACGTCTACATGTTTTTTGAACGCTTCCAGGGTTGGTGACTCCGCCACTTCCCTGGGCGGCCTGTTCCAATGCCTCACCACTCTTTCAGTAAAGAAATCTTTCCTTATTAGGAAATCTCCCCCTGTGCAACTTGAGGCCATTTCCTCTTGTCTTCTCATTAGTAACTTGGGAGAAGAGATCAACTCCCACCTCCCTACAACCTCATTTCAGGTAGTTGTAGAGAGCCATGAGGTCTCTCCTCAGCCTCCTCTTCTCCAGACTGAACAATCCCAGCTCTATCAGCTGCTCCTCCTAAGACAGGTTCCCCAGACCCCTCACCAGCTTTGTTGCTCTTCTCTGGAGGTGTGAGCTGGAGCCAGAGGGCAGCTGGAGTCCTGTCTTGCTTCTTGCTTGCAGCCACCTTGCTCTTCTGCCCTCCACTTCTGCTCGGTAGGGCTGACGGTGAAGAGGAGCAAACTGATGTCCTGGCGGTCAATTATGATATTTCAGATGTTTTTTTTTTTTCTGCTGCAGTTTCTCCTCATGTGCTTCGTAGGCAGCGTGGTGGCGACTGCAGGTCCTGTTGTGCCACCTTAACCTCTGGTTGTCGCTTTGCTCCCCTCTCTCAGAGTCTCTCGGTGAAGTCCTGCAAGGTGTTTCGCATTTTCCGGCAGTGGGAGAGCATGAATTCCTCCTGAACAGGCCGCTGCCTCTGCGAACCGCTGCCTGGTCTCGTCGGTGCAGCAGAGATCTGCTTTGCAGTGGCTCCCACAGCAGCTCCGTGTCCCGGGGAAGGGATGTGGAGGAGGCTCCAGGCCAAACGGCTGCTGGGACCCCCTCCTCCCTGACTGCCTTCCTTGAAGCCCCCCTGCCTTCACAAATTGCTGCTGTTGCCCTTGGCCCCGAGGCTTTCGACAGCCCCGTCCGGGGCTGGGACGTGCTGTGGACGTGAGGGGCAAATGAGGAGACGTGCTCACCTCGTGCGGGTGACAGTCTTGTCCAGCTGCAGCCTGCCACGAGCAGCGCAGGGAAGCGACGCCAGGTGGGAATAAACATTTCATTTTTGTTTGTTTTTTTTTTTTTCCTTTTCTTTTCTTACTGCTGGTGTGTGGTGCTTGTTCCTGGGACAGGATGAGCTCTGGCCTTACCATGTGGCTCCTGTAGCCCTTGGGATGCTCATTTTTGTGGATCGGTGTCTGATTGCCTCCCTCTCCCATTTCCCACTCCTGGCTTCACTCTCTCCTCTCCCTGATGGGGGCTCTTTGCCGTTGGCTCAGCCTCTGTATGCACGGAGATGCACAGGCCTGTGCCTGCTGCTGTCTGCTCCAGGAATCAGCTGCCCAAAGCAGATTCAACTGGGGGGTGATGGCCTTTCCAGGTTATAAATGACCTGGACCGGAGTGCAGGGGAGGCTGGGGTGCAGCCAAAACCCAGGAAGAGGTGAGTCAGGGCTTCCTGTGGCTCAGGGCCACAAGGCTGGGTGCTGGGGAGCGCCTGGTCTCTGTGGAAAGGAGAGAAGAAGCCAAGAAGGCAGACCCTGGTCTGTCATCTCCATCCTCAAGGATGTTGGGGAAGGGACTTTGGAGAGGGCTGAGCCTCCACAGAGAACCCAGGCACAGTTGGACCTCTTCATCCCAGATCTGCTGCAGCCACGCAGATGGGGATGAAGGCACGGGGATGTGTCATTTTATTTAATTTGGGTTTTGGTTTTTTTTTGAGCAAAGGAGCCCCTTTTGGAGGAGGAGCCCCTGCCTCGGTTGCTCCAGTTCCAGCTCTGGGGTTTCTTCTGTGACTCAGCTGGCCTCCCCATCCCCTTTGGGGCATTTTCTTACCACCCTTTGCCTGGGAAGGCAGCGGGTGCCTGGGTCAGGGCTGATCCCTGCTCTCTCTGAACCTGCCTGCCTCAGGGCTTCTTCTGAGAGACACCCTTTACCTTCCAGCTGCTTGGGTGGGTGCTGGCAGGAACCCCACTGAGTTTGGGTGGGTGACCTTCCTTTCCCAACAGGTTCCTAATAGCGTGGCCCTAACGAGGAGCTGCTTCATCCCATGGCTATGCTGGGCTGGGAGTTGGGGTGGAGGTGGGGGGGGGATTCAGCCCCTCACACCCCACAGGGTATCCCCTGCCCAAGAGGGGTGAGGATGGGCTGGTCTCTGCAGCAGAGCATGGAGGAACCCCCTCCCCAGCTTCCTGAAGCCACAGCTCCCCTTGTCCCCAACAGCCCTCTGTGGTTTCCCTCATCCACCAAAGCCCCACCCACCCTTTAGAGCTCCCCAATTTGCTCTGGATCCCTGTACCCCCTCCAAAACTCCCCATGGCTCCCCCTTTCCCAATGGTTTCCCTCCACTCCCCATATCTTCCCTGTTCCCCGATAGCTTCTGTCACCTCCCTCCTGCCCCACACTTCACCTACCCACCCACACCACCATCGGGGAACCACCCCAAAAACCAGGGGGCGCACCCTTGGTTGGGGGGCTGGTGTCCCCATGCTGCTGTGGCCAAAACCAGCTGCATGTCCCCTCCCCGTGCACCCCGATTTACAGACCCAGGAGGGCTCCAAGGGCTCCCGAAACCCCTGGGCATCCACACACAGGGGGGCTGGGAGAGTGGCCTTAGGGGGTCCCAAAAGGGGCAGGATGCTCTTGTTACCCTCAGATGATCCCTGCTGCAAAACCGGGGTGTTACACAGATGAAATACAAGGTTTCGAAGAAATTAAGGGGAAAATCCTCATTTTTTTAATTTTTTGCTCCCCACTTTCTGTTCTCCTCATTTCCTGGAAGGGATGAGGGAGCATTGAAGGATGAAAAATAGGAGACCCTTTTACTCCACCCTCACCTGGACAGTAACTCCGTTCCCTTTTGCCCCCTGCTCCCCCAAATTCCTGCCAGCACAGCTCGCGTGGGGCGTGGATCCCACCCCCTCGCCCGCCGGCAAAGCCCGGCTCGGGGCGTGCTGGGGCGTTAAATGGAGGAAATCAGACCCCCGGGAGGTGAGCTCACCCCTTTGCTCAGACTTTACTGGGCTTCCTCAGCTGCGTCTCCTCCCCGCGTGAGGAGGAAGCGTTGGGGTGGATTTTTGGGGTGATGCTGGGGGTCAGGAATGCCGGATGTCTGCCCAGGGCGTGGAGTTGCCACGCCAGAGCCCCATCGCCTCGAGAGGCGCCCATTAGCACCGTCGTGACGCGCCGCGCTGTCACCTCCGGGCCGCCGGCAGGTGCCTCCCCGGGCCGGTTGGGTAAACTGAGGCACCGGGAAATGCTTTGCCGGCGTCGCACCGGAAAACCGGCCGGGTGACTCGTGCGTGAAGCCCCGGTTTGCGATCCTTGGGGGTGTTGGGTTCAATAGTCGCTTCCCCCTCCGCGGGTGACACTGACCGCTGGCGCTTTGACGTCGCGCCCGGTGGTTTCCGGGCCGGGGTCTCGAACCGGCGGCCCCTGCGCCGCTTCCTCACTACGGCTCCCGGCGTTCCGCGGCGGGGAGGGGGCGGGGCCAGGCGCGGCGTCCCGCGGGCGCGGCCAATGGCGGAGGTGCGGGGCGGTGAGGTCACTGCGGGTGACGTCAGGGGTTCAGAGAGAGGCTCCGGCAGAGGCGACCGGAGCGGGGCTCGCGGCGGAGGGAGCGCGAGGCGGCGCGGGAGGAGGGGGGGGGAGCGGCGGCGGCACCACCGGAGGAGGAGGAGGAGGAGGAGGAGGAGGAAGACGACGGGAGAGGAGAAGGAGGAGGGCGGCAGCAGCGGCGATAGCGGCGGCGGCGGGGGGGATCCCAGCGTGTCGGAGCCCGGCGCCCCCCCCGCTCCCTTCGGTACCGGGCGTCCCTGTTCGACGGCGGCGGCGCTGACAGCCCGCCCGGAGCACCGGGGGCGGCCGCGGCCACCATGTCCTCCCCCAGCCCGGGCAAGAGGCGGATGGACACCGACGTGGTCAAGCTGTATCCTTCCCGCAGCCCTCCTTAACCGGCACCTCCCCTCATCCACCGGGATCGGGGCGGGGGGGGGGGGGGGGGGGGGGCGGGCAGCGAGCCCGGGCCTGCACCGGGGAGAGAGGGGGGGGGGGGGGCACCGGGGACCCCCCTCCGGTGTCGCTTCCCCCCTCCCCGGAGGCCCCTTGGCGAGGCCGGGCCTAGGCCTCTCCCCGGAGCTGGGGGTTGCGAAGAGCCCCCCCTTACGGGGGAGAGGCCTGACCCCTTCCTTCCCCTGATTTTCGGGGTTCTGTCCCCCTCTGGGGCCTGACAGCCACCAGGGCTGTCCCTTGTGGGGTGTCCCCCCCCCCCGTCCTTGCTGGAGACCCCCCCCCGGCCTGGCTGCCCCGAACCCCCCTCCCTGGCCAGGCCTGCGGCCCAGCCGCCGGGGGAGGGCGAGGAAGGGGAGAGCAGCTCCCGCAGCCACAGCCCAAAGAAAGGCTTTTGTGCTGTTTATTATTATTTACTCCCCCATTTTCAGCTTCACGAAGCTTCTGGTGCCGGCTTAGGGATTTAATTTATTTTTGGGGGGGGGGGGGAAGGGGGGCACAGGGGCTGGCCGAGCGACCAGGGGGTGGGCGACGGCCTCCGGGGCCCATCTCACGAGAAGTCCCGTTTATGTAACGCTCCAGGTGGGCTTAGGCTTTATTATTTTCATTTTTTTTTATTATTATTATTCCCCCTCCCCTTTCCGGGATAGATATGTTTATGGGTTTTTTTTTTTTCCTCCTCCCTTTTATTCTTGGCCCTTTCCAGGGTGGCGAATCCTTTTTCTCTCTGTCTGGAGTGTGGGTGGCGTTGAAAAATATCCCTGGGAATTTGGTTCTGGGATCGTTTTATTAATAGTTTTTTTTTGTTTACAAGGTGGCCGCGCGTGCCGAGGGAGGGTAGCGATGACACGAGTGGCTAAAATGTTTTCCAGCTCCGTTGGCTGGACGTGCCTGACCTCCCTCCCCGGGGACGTGGGGTCTGGTGGCTCTGACTTGGTGGTGTCGAGGGGGGGGGTCAAGAAACGGGTCTGATTTAGTTTTCCGAGCGAGATAAACGAACTTACTTGGATTTTGTGGGGTTGTTTTTCGGTTTTCTTGAAAGGGGGGGGGGGGAAGAGGGAGGAGCAGCACCGCTCCTGTTTGTGGCGTGAGGGTGTCTTATCGAAGGAAACTTCTGCTTGACGTTCAGCCTGCGCGTTTCTCTCGCCTAAAGCCGCTCTCCCTGTAAATTTTTTTTTTTTTTTTTTTTCTTCTGCCTTGTTTTGAAGCGAATAGGAAATGACTGCCGATCACGCTCGAACCGGAGCTATTTTTATCTGGGGGTTTAAAGTTACGCACATGTCATACCCCGCCGAACGCCAGTTGCGATCGATGCTCCGTCGCACCGGGAGGAGGGTCGGGAATTCCAGCTGTTCGGCGCCGTGGGGCCGCGGGAGGGGTGTCAATAAAAACCTTTCTCGGGGATACGCTGCAAAGAGGTTTGGGCCAGAGAAGGGCCGAGGCCCAACCTGATCTGCTGCTGCTCTCCTTTCCCCTCCCCCTTTTTTTATTATTTTTTTCCCTTTTATCCCCGTTTTTGTTCGCTCGGTAGCCAGCATCTCCAGCGATCGCAGCATTTTAAGAGACAAAGAGCAGGGTTTTTCTGAAGTGGCTTCGCTCGCTCGGTGTTTCTCGCGGCGGCCGGGCCGAGCGGTGGTAGGTAGAAAGCCCCGAATACCTGACGTTCCTCCCAAGGCTGGGCCGTTCCCCTTCTGCCCTCTTTCTTTCCCCCCCCCCCCCCCCAAAAAGAAACCCAAGGGTTTTCCAAAAATTCAACCCGCCGCTCTTATTGTCCCGATGTGTTGAGGGGCGAGGGTTGGAGCGGTTGGGCTCCTGCGGACAACAAACTTAGGAAGTTGGCTGTGTCAGATGACTCTCCTCGCTGCTCCTCCCTCCCTCCCTCCCTCCCTCCCTCCCTCCCCAGGCTTTTTTGTTTGTCTGCCTGACTCGCCTCGCCTGCCCGGGGTGAGCGCGGCTCGCTAGGCCCAGGCTCCCCGGACGCTTCCCTGGGGAATCTTCCTCTCTGGAAGCCGATCCGAAGGAAGGGTCCGGCTCCAGCCGTGGGAGCAGGATGAGTCTCGGTGGTGCCCAAAGGAGAGGGGGCTTGTCTGAAGGAATGTGCTTGGAGGCTGCTCCTCCCTGGGGCTTGAGGGTTTTTTTGTTGTGTAGGGTTTTCTTTTTTTTTCTTTTCGCTGCCATTTTCGTTCCCGTTTCCCTTTCCAGCCCCTTTTCGTGTCTCCGATGGAGAATAATGGCAGGGATTTATGACCTGCCAAAGGCCACCTTTTGGACTCGGGGATTGGGGGGGGGGGGTGAATAACACCGCTGCTTTCGCCCGCCCTGACAGGTTTAGGAGCCGAGTGGGGTCTTTTTTTTATTATTCCTCTTTTCAATCCTACCACGTCCGTGTCCTTTTGTGGATGCTTCTTTGTGAAAGCTGGGAAAGGGAGAGGTTGCTGAGCTCTCCGGGGCCGGAGGGAGGGCAGAGCTCTGCGTTAACGTTGTCGAACCGACGTTTAATAATCGCCCGGACGATTATGTGCTGAAACTCTGAGTCACTCATTGTTTCCTCTCCCCCCCACCCCGATCGCGCTCCTCCGAACGTTGCCGGGGAAGGGCCTGCAGCAGGGGGGGAACCGCGCCGCCTTCCTCCCTCCTTGGGGGGCTGCTGCCCCTCTCGCCGCCCTCGCCGGAGCTCCGCGGATGCCGGCGGAGCGGGGGGCACTGCTTACACCCCATTTGCGAGTCGAGCTTAGCCAGGAGGTTCTGTTTCCCCCGAAAAAACACCACTCGCCCGTGGTTTAGAAGCGCAGGGGTATCCCTTGAGCGCTCAAGCTCGAGGCCGGGTGTTTCCAGGGAGCGCCCACCCCGGGGTGCTGGTAGTTGGGAGGTGGGCGCCCCATCCTTGGTTCCCCCCAGCTTCGGGGCGAGCCGCCGGCCTTGGAGCCGTGTTTGCAGGCGAGAGGCCTCGGGAAAAGCTCGCAACTCCGCGGATTGGCTGCTCTGTTACTACCCGGAAACCCGGGGCCGGGGCGGAGCGAGGCGGCAGCTGATGAGGTGCCCCAACCTCGGTGTTTACACCCATGGCCGGGGTGGGGGGGGGACGCACCCCAGCACCCCACAACCCCCCCTGCCCCACCAGACTGCGGGGCGCTTCGCTGCCGGCTGCGGCGGTTTCGAAGCCGGGGTTTATTGTTCTACGCCGGGGAGCGAGGCGGCTGCTCCGGGGCGAGCTGTTTGCAGCCTCCCCTTGGCCGGGGGAGTTTATTTCTGCGCTGGTTTTCTTTTCCTCCTTTTGTGGATAGACGCTCCTGGCTGGCTTCGTAGTCCCCCGAGCTCTATTTTTAAAGCTGGAAAAAGGGAAGTGTCACCCTGTTCTGTGCCTGAAAGGAATTATAAATAGCGCCCAGCTTCGTTTGAATCTCCTCGTGCTGGCCAGTTGGCCCAGCCCGAACGCTTGTAACGCGCGTCGGAGCTCCCGGGGAGCGTAATACGCGGAGCGTCGCGCTCCCTTCTAATTTTAGGCTCGTCCTGAGTCAAGGAGAATAAAGGTCCAAAGCTTCTTAGTTTACCTGCGGAGCGTTTTGTAATCGCGAAACTCGCCGTGTTTGCTCCGCCGAGAGCGGCCGAGGCGAAGGGTAGGACAGTTTACATTTGGGATAAATTCCTTTTTATGTTCGTTAGAGGCTTACGCCGCGCTTATCATCCCACTTGAACACCTTCCAAGAGCCGCGTTGAGCAATAGGACGGTCACGTGGCTTTGTTCCCTTTGGCCTGTCCCCAGGGGAAGAGCATGTGCGCTGGAATGTCTTGTTTTGGTAGGGTTTGGTGGTGTTTTGTTGTCGCTCTGTCGGAGGGGGTTGGGTCTTTTTTTTTTGCTTTTTTTTTTTTTCAAAAGGGTAGACATTTCTGGAAACTTTTACGAGCCGGAATGCAAATTTCGAAAATGTCATGCTACGCTTCTTTCTGCTCTACTTCTGGGGCTCCGTTTTAATGAGGTCTCCGGGGACGAGGGCAATCGCGTTGGTGATGCTTCAGAACGCACAAAGACGAGGCGACGGCCCCGTTTCCGAACCGGCAGAGCCCCCTCCTTCCCCCCAGAGCAGCCAGGAATGCTGGCACACCTGGTGGCTTGCAAGTAAAATCCGGTTAAATGTGGCTCGGAACGTAGAGCGTTGGGTTCTTCTTCCAAAACTGAACCACCTAGAGTTTAAAAAACATAAAAAATGATCGTTGTTGCCTAAATGACAACTTACAGGGGTGTCACGTTGCAGCTTTTAGAGCTGAATGCGACATCTTTGCTGGCAACTAGATGTATTTTTTTATTATTATTATTATTTTTCACCCCGAAAGGACGGGCTCTTGGCTGGAACTCTTAAGTTCACTCTTCCATTGTTGCCTCGTCAGTTCGATCGCGGGGGCTGTCGAACCTCGGGCTTGCCGAACAGACCTGGAAGCGCCGTGCACCTGCTTAATCGTATAATTGGCGACGCTCGTTGAGATGAAACCGTAGAGCACGAATTCGGGCGAGGTGGCTCGGAGCGGAGCGCCTGTTCTGGCTTGACATCCCGGCCCTATTTAAAACCAGAAAAAAAAGAAACCCTTTGTATCGCTCTGCCTTTGGGTAACTTTTAACTGTTTCGCCGTCGTGGTTTTTGGCGGTGTGGATGGCGCGGCCGTTGTCTTTAGGATTCTTACCCGCTTCTTCGGACTTGGGTTGCGAAATGCTGATTAAACAAACCGTGGAGGCCGTTTCCTTGTAGTAACAGGGTTGTGGTTTTTTCCAAAAAAAGGAGCAGGCAGGTTTTTAATAAAACAAGTGGCTCGCCTCGTCGAATGGTCTCCCTGCTCTCCTTTCTGCTGCTGGGTCTAGAAAGATGCTCAATATTTCTTTGTGTTTCTTTTTTTTTTTAAGTGAAGCTCTGCCGTGATCCGAGGCAGGCTGGCGTTTCTGGTAGGTGATTGTTTTTGAGTGTCGTCGCGACTGTCTTACGATCCCGGCAAGCTTTTGGAGCCGCGTCTCGCTGCGCGGCACTCCCACACGTGCCAAGGTTTCTCGGTAGCCCCGGCGGCCGATAACGGGAGCTTCGAGCACGGCTCCGAATCTTGCGAACCCTGTTCAAGTCGTGATGTGTGGGGTCAGGCAGGAGATGCCCCTGAGGAGGCTCTGCACTGTTTCGTTTGCCAGGGAAATGCTACGTTTAATCTTCATGTGAGGACAGCTTGAGTTTTGTCCTGGTTGTCGCTGTGCACTGGCATTAAAATTATGTCCTTTTTAAAAAAAAACGCAGAAAACAATCTTAGGAAAAGCTTGTAGGCAAAACCTTGAGGTTGCTGGACGTTCCAGGAGGAACTGCCTCGTGTTGTGCTGCTGCCTGCCTCTCCTGAGCTCATGGAAAAGAGAGGTCTGTCCTTTCGGAATGTTTTCTGACTCAGTTTTCAGAGCGTTAATTAATCTCTCCTTCAAATACGCGCTTAATTGCTGCCTCACCTTGTGCCTCCCTGTTGTACCCGGGGCAGGTTGGGCAGACTCTTCGTATGGAAACGGAGGGAATAAATCTTGGAGCCCTCTACCCTTCCCTACCCTGTATCCTGTTGCAAGCTCAAGCAGAGGAGGGTTTAAATTAAGAGTTCTGATCCATTTTTCTCCCAAGATTATTATTTTTTTGTTGTTAATTTTTTTCTTTCAAACAAGGTAAAGCCCCGAGGACTCTGCCTGGAAGGAAGGGAAAGGTGCATCTGCAAACGCGCCGGCGTAGAGCGGTCGCTGGTTGCGGCGTAACTTAAATGTTCTCGGCACCTGTTGGTACTTGGTGCCCTTCTGAAACCGGGATTTAATCGGAGTCCTGACCAGGATAAACACAGAACAGGTTGTTGTTAAGGCAGGAAAAGTGCCCGCCGTTAAAGCGACAGGCTCCCGTGTGGGAGCCAAATAACGATCCCTTGGACTGTCCGCTCAAATTGGAGGGGACGCCGCGCGGAGGGAAGAGACGTCTGAATTTTCTGCTTTGCTCTCCTGCTGCTCCGGACGTTATTCCGGCAGAGATCGCTGAATAACATTTTAATTGCCTTTTTTTTTTTTTGTGAAACGTAGATACGTGGGCGCGCGTACGGGAGTCGAGCGCCTCATTGTGTGTCTTATTGTGTGCATTCAGCTTCCCTCCTTTCACTCCCTCCCATTTCCCAGTGGATTTTGTCCCGTGTATTTCTGGAATAATGAACGTAGAGCGTTCGCTCTTTGTTTTTCTTCACCGAAATAGAGCTCGCGTGACTGAAGGATCACACGACCTTGCCATCTCTAGCTCCTGCTGGGTCACGCAGCCCGTGTGCCCGTGCCTGGCGATTCGAGCGGGGGAGCTCGCCGACGAACCGCCCGCGCCCTCAGGAAAACGCCCCGTGGGGTTGGATCTTCCGCCGCGTCCTGGCGAAATGGGCCGAGTTGGTTTTAGGGCTGGCCAGAACCGTGCGGTTCTCTCTTAATTATTTTTTTTCCTCCCCTCTACTAGTTATTGTTTTCATTCCCTTTTTCCCCCCCCCCCCCACCGTCTTCGGATGTTCAGAACTGTTCGTTCCTTGACGCTGCTGCGCTTCGAGCCGTCGCGGAGAAGCCCGAGCGCTCGTCACTCGGACAAGTCTTTGCTGGGCTCGTCCCTCTCCTGTCCCTGCTCCATCCCTTGGGCTTTAGGACCACCCACCTCTCGGTGCTATCCCCTCATCTCCTTCCTCTCCGATAATGATCCCTCTGAGATTGAGGGTGGGTTTAGTCTCTCGGAAGAAAAAAAAGTGATTTCGCTGCCTCTTGGGCTTGGGGAGCCATTAATGATTCTCTGCAAACGGGGGCTGGTGCTGGAGCCAGGACTAAGATACTATTTCATGGCGTTGGGCTTTTTTTGTGTGTGTTACCCTTGCAGCTTCCAAGAGTTGTCCTCTAGCCTTAAATCGTTTGATTTATTCCCTCGAGCAAATTGATTCGGCCTTCCCGGAGGAAGCCAAATCACCCGCAGTCCCGTTTTCTTGGCGTTTCGGAGCAGGCGGAGGGGTGGGTCTGCGCGTATCGTTTTGGCAACCGGGGAGGTGGTGCTGGGGGTCTGTCGCCTCGGATCCCTTTTCAACTGTGAATTACAGAGCACGCGTGCGTGTGCTGCGTGATCCACGTACGGGAAAGGAGGTGGGGAAGACTATCGGGTATTAGAGACTCCGTGTGAGGAAGAAACAACCAGTTTTCATCATTTTTCAGAAGGTCAGATGCTGCTTTCCAGAACGGTTGCGTTTTGCTGGTCTCCTTGGACTAAATGCTAGAAGAGCGAAGCGTAAAATAATTCCTTTGAGACTGCACAGTTCGAGTGTCTGGGTGGATTATTCTGAAAGGTTTTGCACTATCTGGCTGTAGCTGGCTGTAATTTTTTTAATTTTTTTTTTTTTTTTGGTGATACTCCCTTAAAAAATGAATGTTTTAAATTCCTGTTAATGTTTTCCTTAGGAAGAGGCTGCCTTTGTGACAGTCGCTGCCCTTTAGGAAGAGCTTCACCCCGGAGGCATTCGTCATCCCCTGCGCAAGGTCGGGGTTAAAAGCTGACGGTCGGTTGTTGGATAAATTCTGCGTTATTCCCAGATTCCGGCTTTTCGCCTGGCCCTGAGCTCTCCCTCCTGCCGGAGCGGGGCTGGGGAGACTTTGCAGGGAAATGATGGAGGTGCAAATCGTCGCTGCCCGGGAGAACTCGCGGTCTGACCGCTGGTTGTTTCTAATCACTCATCTGTGGATCTTTTTATAACGACTGCGTCGGGCCAGGCTGGGTTGGAACGAGGCGGTGGGATGCATAATGAATGAACTGGTATCGAGAGAGGGCGAATAGCGTCCGGTCTGCCTGCTCCTGGCCCCCTGAGCAAGGCGTGAGGTTGAAAGGTGAGCTTAAGCACGTTTGCACTGCGCGCAGAGAGACTCCGGCAGGTCGGAAAGGCTGAGATTTTGGTTAAAACCAAACAGGGTTGAGGAGAGGAGCGGGTGCTTACGCCGTTATCGAGCACGTCCCCTGCAGAAGGTAAAAAAAAAAAATCAGCGTGTGGTGCTAAAGGCGGCCTGCGTGTCCCTGGTTAACCTCTGGTGTTAGATGCAAAGTTGAAAAGATTGATAAATTATTAACTTAAGGGCTGCGTTGCTTTGTTTTGTCCTGACGGTGGCGGGACCAGGCGTGCTCGGGGGCTGCGAGGCGTCCGGGCGGGGGCGAGCGGCCCATGGGACGTGTTCTTCTGCAGCAGAAAAGCTGGATGGGGACGTAAACGCAGATTGTCTGCTCAGGTCTGGCCAGAGAGTTAAAATAATTTTGCTCTAGATTAAAATGGTATTTTAAAACCGTGCTCCAAAGCTGTTTGATCGCCCCCATGGACGTGGTTGAAGAATTAAGACTCGGCTTGGTTTTAAGGGCGGATGAGGCTGCTCCTTTAAGTCTTGCTCGGTGAAGTGTGAATGGTTTGAAGCCAGATCTTTTTTTTTTTTTATCATTTTATTTTGAAAAGTACCAGGTTTGGCTTTTAAATGCATTCGGGGAGGGAGGCTGTTGGCTTTTTAAAACGCAGTATCAGCCTCTGGAGGTCGGCGCTGAGAGGAACCCGGTGCTTTTGAAACCAGGAAGAATGGAACATGGCAAGGACTTGGTGACAGCCAACGTTGCTTTTTTGTCCTGGCTGTTCCCGAGCTGTTTTGTTTGGGGACAGCCCCTTGGTTTTTTTTTTCCTATTTTTTTAAATTTTCTTTCTTTTCAGGGATGGGAAGAGGTTTCTTCCTGACGATACATTCAGTGAAAGCTTCATCAGGGGAAGCTGGTGGAAGCTAATGCTCTGTTACACTCTCCTTTCTGCTGAGGGCAAACGAGACCAGTTATGTTTTTCTTCCGTCTCATACCATTAGTTCAACCTCGCTGACCTTCCCCCTCGAATCTTCAAAGCCAGCCCAGCTGAAATACGAACGTGAGCGCAGCGCTGGCTTCACGTAGCAGCGAGACAAGTTTTAAATCTCAATAACCGGGCTGCTTCCCGGCCGAGCTCACGTTCCACGGGAGAGATATGTGTCCGCGGCGCCGCTACGCTGGGATTAGTCCTCCGCGGCGGCGCGACGCTTCTCGAAGGTGCCTGGTCGCGCTTCGCTTGGGCGAGAACGTCGCGTCGTGGACTGATCCCCCGCCGAAATTTTGCTGATGGCCTCGCTTCGTACGACGGGATCGCAAGGTAAACGAGGCTGAAATAACGAAGCAGCCCTTCTAGGAGCGAAGCGCTTACCCTGGAAATGTCAAAGCTGCCTGTGATGTGACTCAGCATGGTTGTACTGGCTTACTCCTGGGTGCTGCTGAAGCCACTCCTACTTTTTTTTTTTTTTTTTTTTCCTTTAAGGCTTTCAAGCTGCCACTGTGTCGGTTGTGAAAGGAGGGAAGCTGTGAAAATAAGGAAGCTGTGAAAATAAGGAAGCTAAACGAGCAGCCTTTTGTTTAACAGGCCTGGCATCGGGGGGGGGAACTCAATCCTCCTGGCCTAGGGGAGGAATCCGTGCGGGGTGACTGGGGGAAGCTTAGATCCCGAGAGGAGAACGGCGCTCGAAGTTGAGATGTCAGAAATCAGATCCTCGTAACTCGGCGGCGGAGCCTGCGTTCCTTGAAAGGGAAGGTATGCGAGGAGGTGTTAACTCGCCCTTCTCGGGAGCGCCTGCGCCCTGCGAGCGAGCTGCTTCACGCGTCTTTTCGAAGTGTTGGGCGCCGTGATGGTCTCCTGTGTTTTGCGTAAAGCTCCACGGGCTTGGGTTTAAACAGATCCTGGTGTGCTTGCTGAGGAAGTCCCGAGTTAGTCACAATCCATTGTTATATTTATTTATGACTTCATGCTTTCTGCCGTGTATTCTTTCCTCTGATGTTGGCAGAAGGTTGCTGTGAAAAGGTAAGTTTAACTACTTGCCCTGTTTGCATCAGGAAGGAGGAGATTTCGCCGATAAACAGCCGTGCTCTGCAAACTTTGCAGCACGTGGAGAAGAGACGCGGCCGTAGCGACTTGGAAGGGGGGAATCTCAAAACGCTAGCGTGGGGGTTTTGTTTTTTTTAAAGTGCGAGGCTGCGGAAGCGCGCTCTCGCGGTTTCAGCGCGTCGTTTGAACTGCAAACCCCTCTTTAATTGCTGGTCACCGCTTGAATTTCCCCAGCGTAATATCGAGACTTGCGTCTCGCCAAATGAGGCGGCGGAAAAACCGAACCGCGTCGTAAAAGCGAAATGGTTGTCGATAACGGACTCGGAACGTTGAGCATCCGTGGGATAGGCCCTAGTTTGCGTTGAAAAACGTGCCACAAGTGTGCATACGCTCTGGAAAAAAAAAGAAAAAATAAAAAGAAAATTTGCTGACCCGCTGAAATGAACTCGACGTTCAGCCCCGCAAAGCTTCCTGACCCCTGGACAATGAAACCATCTGCCCTCCCACTGGTGCTAAACTCGGTTTTACGGATTCAGAGGCTAAATTGTGTGGAAGAGGAGGGGGGTGTTCGATTCTCGGCGTACGTTGAAGCCAGAGGGTTGGATTCGGAGCGATCGGACGCCGACGTGGGAGCTCCTCTGGCTGAGCTGCTTCGCGGCGGTTCCGGTGGACGCGCGGCGACTTGCGCAGATCCTCGGGTGCGATCCCCTTGTCTCGTCTTTACGGTGACGTCTTGCTGAAAATTTGTCCCTTCGTGCTGACCTGCTGTAGCTTTTTACACATTGGTTCTCTAGAAAAAGAAAAAAAATAGCCACGTCAGTGCGGCGTGTCGGGAGAAGATGCAGCATTGAACGCAGAAGATTTTCCTGTTGTGCCTGTTTAGTCATAGCAAGAAATGGCTTTTGTGGGGTCATTGGCTGCGGGATTGTAGCGAAGGTGACTCAAGAGCTGAAGGTGCTGCCGCTGCCTCTTCTCAACGTCATACTCAAGGCTTCGGGGCCTTAGGAACTCTTTTCCTCTTTTTTTTGGCTGAAGTTGGTTGTGTGAGTAGGGACTGTGTCTGAGAACAGCTTGTGGAGCCTGAAGGGGCATCTTTGTCCTGACAGAGCAAAAGTTTTAGTCCTCTGCGGATGCTTTTTTTTGTTTTTTGTGGCTGTGACTGGGGTGCAACAGGATTCTTCAGGCTCAGGAGTTCCATTAATGTGTTTTCTTCAAGAGAGTCTTGGAATTCTGTGCAGGTCGGTAGCAAACGAGTCCTTAAACTGTCCTTTGTGCCTCTTGGTAGCTTCCAAAGCCACCGGTTTCTTTGCTGCTGCCTCAAGTTCAGTGGAATTAGGACACTTCGGGGTATTCTACGTGCAGTTCGCCTCTTGCCAGCCTTCTGCAGGCTTGGAAGGCACAAGAAGCGAATCTTGAGACAGGCAAGCTTCGTAACGCTCCACAGTTTGGTTTGGGGGTTGATTTTTTTTTGTTGTTTTTTTCTTTTTATTTCAAACAGCAGCTGCTGAGCACCCAGGGAAAGGCTGCACAGGCGCTATGATGCTGAAGGCTTTTCCTTTACAGGGCAGAAAAACCACTTAAAAAGGCTGAGCTGGGAGGTTATTCTGCGAATGCCTCGTGTAAAACACCTGGGGGTGGGGGGGAGAATATTCCTCTAATTCTTCAGCACGAAAAAGGATGGATCAGAGGCTGGAACAGCTTGGCTCGAGCACGAGGCGTGAATCAAGAACTGCTCTTCCCCGTTCTCTGCTCCCCGAGTCACCCAAAAGGCAGCAGCACTCTGCAGCCTGCGCCTCCTCCGAGGAGGAGGAGCTGAATGGAGCTGCTCGGGCTGCCGCACGCGTCACAGAAACCCACATCAACCGTTTTTAGGTCATTACCAGACCGGACTAAATTTAGCGCGTGAGCCAGAAGTGCGAGGGGCTTTGGATCCAGCCTCCCGGGCGGTCCGTGTCTGCGGGCCGTGCCCTGCTGCCAGCCCTGCAGCTGCTCAAGGCGAGGGGTGAAATCCCCGTCTGCTTTATTTTTTTATCTTTCTTTTTAAGCTGAGGTTTGTTCGCAAAAGCGGAGGGAGCTGCAGGGAAAAGCACGGGCAGTTTGCTCAACTAGTCCTCCCTCCGGGAGAAACCTCTCTTAATTTTTGGCCGCCCGTGGTTGGGACGGCTGCGGAGACGCATCTCAAGTAGGGAGTGTCCCCACCTCCTTTCCTTCAAGCCCGTCGCCTGTTGAAATTGTTGAGATGTTGCAGACAAGGAAAAGGGAGAAAAAATAAGTTGCTTTGACAGCAGAAAGGAAAATTCTAAGGCTCGTGGGTTCTGCAGTTCCGAGCTGTCCTGTATTTTAACTCCCTCGGCTGTTTGGGGATCCTGTTTATTTGCAGCAGCCCGTAATTGGGGTTTTTTTTCTGTGGATCAGTAGTATTGTCATCCCAAATGGCTTCAAGTGTGTCAAGTCTGCTTAATCCTGATTTATTGAAGGAGGCTGCCGTAAATGTGTGTCTTTGGAACTCTTACTGGCTCTGCCAGAGGTCACCTGTAATTCAGAGCATCTGGCGGAGGTCAGCATTAGGCTTTTTGTTCTGTGGTGGTGTAAGCCTGGGCTGGTTTTTTGGGGTTTTTTTTCAGCTCGTCTCTGAAGGAGGAGATACTTCAAACTCCCACAAAATCCCACTTTTCAGGCAGCTGCACCCGCTAACGACTCAACTGCGCTAATTAGTTTTTAGTGCCGGTGCAGTAGTGTTCCTTTGTCCCTCCTATAGCGGCGATCCAAACCAGATGATGTCAAGGAATCTTCTGTTTCAGCTGAATTTAACTAATTACAGGAAAGCGCTGCCTTTGCTCTCCAGGGCTCAGCAGCACCGTCTAAAAGCCGTGGCCTAACAATAGCATTTATGTGGATAGTGTGGCTTGTAAGAGGGTGCTGTGTGCGAAACTTGATTGCAAATTCGGTTTTGACTGGGTTTAATTATTTTTTTTTTTTTCTTTTTTCGATCCACATAACAGACTTCAGGTGTTATCCCCGCAGGAAACCCCGAGGCGAGCGTTCTTCCTGCAGCTCTCAGAAATCCGTGGACGTGGATCGGGGTGGCCAATTCCTAAAACTCCCCTGGGCTCTGTCCTAACGGCGCTGATGAGCCTCTCGTTGGGGAGCTGAGAGGGAACGGGGTTAACGAAGCCTGGGCCGATGTGCTGGAACAAGCTCTTGGGTCAGGGCTGGGCGATGAGGAGCTCCAGGCTCCATCAGGTACAAACTTTGCCCCCTTGTCCTGATCCTCCTCTCCAGGTGGATTCGGTGCTTCCGTCGGCAGCTTTGTGTCCGAGAGCTTTACGGTGACGAGCTGTGAGAGCATCTCCCAAACCCTTCCAGGGAAATTCCCATCTCCGGCGTTTCCATCCGTACAGCTCAGAGGTGCTTTCAGAGGAAGCTCCTTGGCCACAGCGACGAGGACTGGGTGTTCCTGTGTCTTAGCAGCCCTCCCTGCTCTTCTGCTGGTCACATTTTAAAAAAAAAAACAATCTACCTTTTTCCCTTCCTCTGTCGCTTGTGCCGGAGCGGCTTTAACGAACCCATGCCCTCCTGCGCGACGCTGAAATCGGAGGCTTTGAGAAAACGTTGAGGAATAGCCTTGCACACCTCGCTTCTGCTGCAGCTGCTGAGTGAAGGCTCGGTCTTCAAAGCCTGGAAACCGTAAAAACAAAAAGGTATTTGCCGTGACTGAATGCAGCGGCCCGGAGTGAGGGCACCCTGGCTCTGCCTCGCCGCCGTTTTGTCGGTGGCTGGTGAGCTCCGGGCTCTGTGGGTGCGTTCACGGGGAGAGACAAAGCCCCGAGAGCTTTGTCAGGCTCCTTCCTTGGCAAGTCCGTGCCGCGTCGCCGCGCCTCGCCTTTCCGTCGCGCGGGGAAGCTCGTGTGGGGATCGTTGTTGGGCTCTTTCACGTCTGCCTCTCGAACACAATGCATCCTTGGACGTGAGGGCTTCAGGAAAATCCTGTGCGGTTTTAATCCTTTGGGAAAGGCCAAAAAAAACCCCTCGGAAGCGCTTGAGACTTTTGAAAAATACTCGTTTGCGGGCGGGCGTTTAACTTCTGGGTGCAAAAGCTGATGGGTAGGAGCTGGGTGCCGGAGGAACTGCTGAGGTCTAACGGAAGCGCCGAGTCTGATCTCTTTAATTTCTGAGGCTTGATAAAGAACTTTACAAGTGGTTTGGTGATTCACCGGCAAAGCCGTGCCAGGTGTGCATTTACTTGGCTTGACGGGCGGGAAACAGGACGTGTCAACCCTGTCTAACCTCAGAAATGTTTGTCTTATTGGTATTTTCTTGAGACAGACACATACAGCGTAAGCCAGCCTGCCTTGGGGTGGGTAGAAATCTGAGCGATAGACCCGTCTTTATAAACTAAACCTTAAAATGCAGGCGGCCAAATGGGCTGGGCAGAAGAAAGCTGGGGCAAAACCGCTGCTTCCAGCCTGCACTGGGACGTTGGATCTCTTCACGGGATGTACTGAGCAAACCCTGAATACGCCACAGTGCCCCGTTGCTCTCGTTTCTCAGTCAAAATAAAGGGGATAATCGGGTTAATAGCGACCACAATGGGGTGTTGGATCGTTGTAGGCGTCTGTGTACAAAACGCCGGCACGCAGAAACCTCCGGCACCTTTTCTTTTAACGAAACTGAGCTGCAGTTTCCTGGTACGTGGGGCTGTTTGGTGTTTTCTCTTTATATTACATTGCAGGTGACCTAGAAAGAAGGCAAACAGTGGCTGTAAGCTTTGCTGCTGTGTATACCCCGTGTCTCAAAGCTGCTTCTTCCTAAATCGGTCGTTGATTGGGGTTTTTTTTCCCTTCTGTGCTTTGGTTTGAGAGGAAACAGCGTATGGTCTGTGTTGGAAGTTGTCGTGGTTGTCATAACTTCGCCGGTTCCGTGATTCAGATACGGAGTAAAGTTGTCCCTTGGTCCATCCTTCAGGTCACTTGTTTGGGTTAAAAAAACCCAACAGTGTTTAAAAAAAAAAAAAAAATCCTACCTGAGCTGTTCCTTTAAACCATCGATCCCGAGCTGCCTTTTGAGGAGGAGAGAAGCAAATCTGATCCCTCCACGAGTTCTGGCAGGCTCTGGCAGGACTCCTCGCCGTGGCGCGGAGAAGAGGACGAATCTGATCCCCGTGGTTTCGCGAGCGTTCTATAAAAGGCACCTTGCCCTTAGGTTCCCCGGCCCCGTTTTCAGATGTGCCCTTACAAGGTGTGGGCGCTCGATCAGCCGCCGTTTGGGTGACGGACGGATCGGGGGGGAGCCCCTTAGCGGAGGCAGGAGGTTGCCGACCCCGAAGGCGACGTTCGTCCTGGTTCTCCACCTGCTTGCGAGCGCGTCTGAACCCTGAGAATCAGCAGAAGGGCGAGGCTTAACTTATTCTTGAAAGGAAAAAAAAGATATTTCTAATAAAGTGGTTTCAGAGGAACAGAAATCCGCAGGTGCCTCCGGGCATGAGACACCCTGAAACAAACACCTGTGTCTCGTAGAGCATCGGGTGTTGTTTCGGACCGGGTGGGATTGAAGCCACCCCTGTGTTTCTTTAGGTCGAGGGCATTGTTTTAATCTCTTTTCTTCATTTCCAAATTCACTTTGCTTTTATTTCCTACACCCGTGCCGTAGAAATAACTTTGGACAGGCTGGAGGGCTGGGCGGGGAGAAATCTTACGCAGTTCAACAAGGGCAAGTGTAGAGTTTTGCACCTGGGATAGAACAACCCCATGTGCCAGCACAGGTTGGGGACTGCCCTGCTGGAGAGCAGCGCAGGGGAAAGGGCCCTGGGGGTGCTGGTGGGCAGCAGGATGGCCATGAGCCAGCAGTGTGCCCTCGTGGGCAAGAAGGCCAAGGGCATCCTGGGGTGTGTTAGAAGGGGAGTAGCCAGTAGGTGGAGAGAGGTCCTCCTGCCCCTCTGCTCTGCCCTGGTGAGGCCACATCTGGAATCTTGTGTCCAGTTCTGGGCCCCTCAGCTCCAGAGAGACAGGGAACTGCTGGAGAGAGTCCAGCACAGGGCAACTGGGATGATGGAGGGAGTGGAGCATCTCCCTGGTGAGGAAAGGCTGAGGGAGCTGGGGCTCTTTAGCTTGGAGAAGAGGAGCCTGAGGGGTGACCCCATTCATGGTTATAAATATGTCAAGGGGGAGTGTCAGGAAGATGGAGCCAGGCTCTTCTCAGCGGCGTCCATTGACAGGACAAGGGGCAATGGGCTGAAACTGGAACAGAAGAGGTTCCGCTTAAACTCGAGAAGAAACTTCTTCTCAGTGAGGGTGCCGGAGCCCTGGCCCAGGCTGCCCAGGGAGGGTGTGGAGTCTCCTTCTCTGGAGACATTCAAACCCCACCTGGACGCGTTCCTGTGCGCTCTGCTGTAGGTGATCCTGCTCTGGCAGGGGGCTGGACTGGATGATCTTTGAGGTCCCTTCCAACCTTCAACATTCTGTGATTCGGTGAAATACCAGTGGCTTCTGAGATTGCGTCTAAAGCTCGTTCCTTCGCGCTCGCAGCCCTTCTCCGGGAAGGCTCGGAAATGCTGGAAGCCTCTGGCTCAAGTAGCAAAGTGTTGTCTAACAAACAAACATCCATCGTGCCCTGTTCTTCACCGGGAGAAAAAATATCCACAGCGTCTTTGGGAGAAAACACCCAGGCGGGTGGCAGTTCCCGACCACGGTTTTTGATTTCAAGCTCAGGACTTTAATTGTTGCTGAATGCTTAAAGTTGAAGAAGCTTCGTGAGGACGGGCGCTGCTTAATTTTCCCTGGCGCTGTCGACTTCAGCGCTTGCTTTGGGCCTTGAGTCTTTATTTACAGTTTAAGCACAGCTCGCTCTAGCTGGCGTTTCAGGTGGTGGTTGCCGTGTCCGTTCCGAAGCGTGCGGTTTACAAAATCCTCTAAGGAAAAAAGATAATAAAAAGTGAAACAAACCCTGAAACGGCGCGAGTGTGACATCAGTGAGCGAGAAATGCGTCGTTAAGTATTTCTGTCTACTCCTCGGCTTGGAAGGATCTCAGCTAACCAAGGCTGCTGCACTGTAGAGTAGCTTGGTAGTATCCTCGGTGTAAGAGGAGCAGCTCCGTCCTTTGGTTCCTGCTCTGAGGTTTCATGTGCTCTGCTCCAGCTGTTGGCTCCGTTACGCTTCTAGCAAAGGGCAGCGCAGGAAACCTCTTCCGCAGAGCTCTTTTAAAGCAAGAGGAGGCGAAACATCTGCGTGGGTGCCCCCCAGCTATCTTGCCAGTCACCCTTTTGTACTTCTGCGAGGAAGGCGGCTCAAGCGATGAACCCTCTCTCCCTCTCCTCGCCTGTGCTTATCTCGTGGAGCAGCCCTTGGGGCGTCGCCAGGGTTTGGGGTTTTTTTTGTGCTAAACCAGCGCTTTCTGGTGAGTCTCACCTCTGTTGTGCCTGTGCACACCAGAAAAATAGAAGAAAAAAAGAAAAAAATCCCACTGACTGATGTTGCTGGCAGGCCACAGAGAGCTGCCGTGATAGAATCATAGAATCATAGAATGTTAGGGATTGGAAGGGACCTCGAAAGATCATCAAGTCCAATCCCCCTGCCAGAGCAGGAATGCCTAGACTATGCCACACAGGAACGTGTCCAGGCAGGTCTTGATAGGTTATCGTGATTCCAAGGGCATGGGATCCTAGACAGGGCTTTAAATGTCTTTCTTCCCCCCTCAACGTCTCAGTAACTTGGGTTTGTTTGTGTGAAGCCCCTTGTAGAGAGGCTTTTTATTTATATTTTTTTCCCAGGATTCGCGTTGAAGAGAGGTCCCGGTGTGAAGTGTTTATTAAAATGATTCTCAGGGTTCCCATATTTGATGCTTTCTCAATTCAGATGTAGCTGGAGCCGATGCAGCACATCAGCATCCCCTCGGTGAGTCTCTGTGGCCCAGTTCTGCATCCCTTGCAGGCAAGAAAAGCTCCTGCTATAGGGGAGCAAAGAGGATGGGGGCTCTGGCTTTAGACTTGGTAACTCCTCTGTGCCAAACATCTTAAAGTTAAGCTTAAGCTTGACAGAATCTAACTCTGAATTTACCAGAATGAAAATATTTGCTTGGGCACTTTGTCCTTCTCCACATTAATCTCTTTATCGTGCTTAAAATCAAGAACTTGAGACACTTCTAGATCTTTTTCTTTTTTTTTCTCTTCCCCCTAAATGAAAACTCCTGCCAAAGCTCAGGTGCTGACCTCCTCTGCATCTGTCCCGTCCCAAGGGCTTTACAGCCTGAGGAGGAGGTGGCTGGTTGTACGTTTGGGGGTTTTCTCGCTGTTGCTGAGGTGGTTTGATGTGTTTCCAAATCGCCGTGTCGGTTTCTTGGAGTGAAAAAGCGTTTTGGTAGAGTCTATGGAAACCTAAACCAAAATTCACTTGAGGGGAGAGGCCGCATCTTAGAAGATGTGTCTTTGTGAAGTCCAAATTAGCAAAATAATCCAACTGTGGGAATATGTGAAAAATACTTTGCTTGTAAGGTGTGTTCTTGTAAAATGTGTGATGGGGCACAGCCCCCCCCCAAAGGCAGTTAAATCTTAGGCTCGGTGTCAGGTCTAGCGCGCGTTTGGGGTCACGCTCTCAGTTCTGTGGTTTCACGGCCGCAGTTTCTCTTTTGGAAATGTTTCAGCGCTTCTTGAATCTTCGCGAAGAAGAAAACAGCTGTGCCCAGCGCGGCAGGAGAAAGAAATGGCTGTACTGAAGTTTCACTTAAAACGCACTTGAAATTTCTTGTGTGTTTGAGAAGTTTATTATTCTTACATTAAACACTCCGTTCCCGTGAGTACGTACAATCACCATGGGAACCAACTTCTCTTGATGGGAGCTGCAGCGATGCAAATACTGGATCTGGTGGTTCAGCTCCGAGACAGACGTACGGGCCGTGTAAGCAGCTGCTGCCGTCGTCTCGATGCTTCTGGATCTGGCTTTGGTTTCCCTCGTGAAGCGTCGGGAATCTCGCGCCTTCCGGCCGGCTGCGAGCACAATTCCTTCCTGATTCCTTCCGCCAGGTGAGCGGCTTGTATTGAGCTCTTCTGGGAGGCTCGAGCATCAGGTGAGGAGAGCAGTGCAGTTGTATCGTGAGGAGGCTTTTGCCTCCCTGGTTTATCGCAGAGAATCACAGAATTGTCAGGGTTGGGAGGAACCTTAAAGATCATCCAGTTCCAACCCCCCTGTGCCGTGGGCAGGGACATCCCCCACTAGATCAGGCTGCCCAGAGCCCCATCCAGCCTGGCCTGAAAAACTCCCAGGGATGGGGCTGCCACCCCCTCTCTGGGCAACCTGGGCCAGGGTCTCCCCACCCTCATGGGGAAGAACTTCTTCCTCAGGGCCCATCTGAACCGACCCATCTCCAGCTTCAATCCATTCCCTCTAGTCCTGTCAGTGCCCGACATCCTAACAAGCCCCTCCCCAGCTTTCTTGTAGCCCCTGGAGATACTGGGCGGCCACAATAAGGTCTCCTCGGAGCCTTCTTTTCTGCAGCCTGAACAGCCCCAACTCTCTCAGTCTGTCTTCCCAGGAGAGGTGCTCCAGCCCTCTGAGCATCCTCGTGGCCCTTCTCTGGACACGCTCCAGCATGTCCAGATCTCTCTTGTGCTGTGGGCTCCAAAACTGGACGCAGGACTCCAGGTGGGGTCTCATAAGGGCAGAGCAGAGGGGGAGAATCCCCTCCCTGGCCCTGCTGGCCACGCACCTCTTAATGCAGCCCAGGACACGATTGGCTTTCTGGGCTGCAAGTGCCACTGACGGCTCACGTTGAGCTTCTCGTCCACCAGTGCCCCCAAGTCCTTTTCTTCAGGGCTGCTCTCAAGCCAGTCCCTGCCCAGCCTGTATCAGTGCTTGGGATTGCCCAAGAAGCCCAGCACCTTGTGTTCCTGCATCATGGCTCTACCTGTTGTCTTCCTCGCTGGTCCTTCATCCAACTGCGCAGTTGTCTCCAGCCAGGATCCGTTTATGGAGTTTGCTGATGGATGGTTGCTTGTCATTACAGACTGCAGATCACAGATTGAGGGACTTGAGCATCTCCCCTATGAAGAAAGACTGAGAGAACTGGGGCTGTTTAGTCTTGAGAAGAAAAAGGCTGAGAGGGGACCTTACTAATGTGTGTATATACCTGAGGAGTGGGGGGCAAGAGGAAGGTGCCAGTCTCTTCACAGTGATGCCCAGTAATAGGACAAGAAATAATAGGTTTGAGTTAGAACATGGGAAGTTCCACCTCACCATGAGGAGAAACTTCTTGGCTGTGCGGGTGCCGGAGCCCTGACCCAGGCTGCCCAGAGAGGGTGTGGAGTCTCCTTGGGACCTCCTCCCTTCATCATCCTCGTAGCTCTCCGTTGGACTCTACGAGTCCAACGGAGACCTACGAGGATGATGAAGGGACTTGAAAATCTCTTCCCAGTTGTGCCCAGCAACAGAACAAGGAATAATGGGTTTAAGTTAGAACATGGGAAGTTCCACCTCAACACGAGGAGAAACTTCTTGGCTGTGCGGGTGCCAGAGCCCTGGCCCAGGCTGCCCAGAGAGGGTGTGGAGTCTCCTGCTCTGGAGACTTTCCAACCCGCCTGGACGCGTTCCTGTGTGGCTGCCCTGGGTGACCCTGCTCTGGCAGGGGTTGCACTGGGTGATCTCCAGAGGTCCCTTCCAACCCCAACATTCTATGATTCTATGTCTGATTGGACTTAAATTCTCTTGGATCCCAGTCTCAAAGAAATCTTGTGCTTGCAGAGGCAACGCCGAGTTGCGTTCTGGTCGCGCGCAGGAACGTCAGTTAAGGTTTGCTGCTCACAACTTCACTCCAGCTCCCTTTTATAAAGCCCAGTTCCCTCCTATCACACTCACAAATCTTGTGCGTCGGCTTCTTCTCACTTTGACTAATGTTGACCCATCCAGCAGAAGCTTGAGAACACGGTTTTGAGCAAGTTTTATCTGTTTTCTCTACAGAAAAAGAAAAAAAAAGCATCTGTCTGCTCTCTCTTTTTCCGAACAAGTTGAAACTTTTCAGGGGAACGGCGCAGAGCTGGGGAGGGCGATGAGTTAATTTGTTTTCTGAAGGGAAAAGGCAGCATTACTCAACCCACCGTGGCACGAGCTGTACCTCGTCGTCTTTTTGTGGTGGTTCCCTTCGCTTCTGGCGAGGGAAGACCGGGTTTGAAGCCTCGAGCGTCGGAAAACTGCTGACTTAGTTCCTAATCAATTCATAGCGGGCGGCTCGTATGCAAAGTGTCTTCAGGGGAAAGCTGCCTTTTCCTTCTACCTTTCCCTTCTTAACTCTGGTTTCTTGGCACGAAGTTTGGTGGAGAGCAGCCAGGCATAAATCATCAGGAGCTCCAAAGAAAGCCAGCCGGGCTGGAGGGTTTGCTGGAGCAGCAGTTGCTTCTCCCAAAAAAAACCCCCTGATTGTGCTCTCAAGGTGTCTTTCCGTGCGCGTGGCTGCGCTTGGAAAGTGCCTTTGGGTGGGTTTGTCGGGGACTGAGGTGTTTATCTTGGGGAATTTGCCCGTCCTCGCCGTGAAATTGCGAAGGGCGCGGGCAGAATAGCCGAAGGATGTCGCGCGATTTCTCCGTCGGGTAGAGAAGCGATGAGTAAGGTGTTTCTGTGTGGGTTTTTTTTAAAGCAGGGCTGCACTTCTAACACAAAAACGCTGATGTGCAATAAAAGAAAAACTCAGCAGCGGAGTGCAGGCTGCTGTTCGGTTCTTCATTCGCTGTCGCCTCGCTCCCAGAGTGTTTTTGGGCTGCGATGCTCACCCTGGAAAGCTGGTTGTCTTCAGAGCTATCCACAGCTTTGGTGTCCTCCTCCTTTACGCTGTAGGATTTAAAGCGAGTTACTGGGACCAGTATTATTCAATATATTCATCAATGACTTGGATGAGGGACTAGAGAGTACTATCAGCAAGTTTGCTGAGGACACCAAGCTGGGAGGAGTGGCTGACACACCAGCAGGCTGTGCTGCCATCCAGCGAGACCTGGACAGGCTGGAGGGTTGGGCAGGGAAAAATTTAATGAAATATGACAAGGGTAAGTGTAGAGTCTTGCATCTGGGTAGGAACAACCCCAGGTTCCAGTATAAGTTGGGGAATGACTTATTAGAGAGCAGCGCAGGGGAAAGGGACCTGGGGGTGCTGGTGGGCAGCAGGATGGCCATGAGCCAGCAGTGTGCCCTCGTGGGCAAGAAGGCCAAGGGCATCCTGGGGTGTGTTAGAAGGGGAGTAGCCAGTAGGTGGAGAGAGGTCCTCCTGCCCCTCTGCTCTGCCCTGGTGAGACCCCATCTGGAATCTTGTGTCCAGTTCTGGGCCCCTCAGCTCCAGAGAGACAGGGAACTGCTGGAGAGAGTCCAGCACAGGGCAACTGGGATGATGGAGGGAGTGGAGCATCTCCCTGGTGAGGAAAGGCTGAGGGAGCTGGGGCTCTTTAGTTTGGAGAAGAGGAGACTGAGGGGTGACCTCATTCATGGTTACAAATATCTAAAGGGGGGAGTGTCAGGAGGATGGAGCCAGGCTCTTCTCGGTGACAACCACTGACAGGACAAGGGGTAATGGGCTGAAACTGGAACAGAAGAGGTTCCGCTTAAACTCGAGAAGAAACTTCTTCTCAGTGAGGGTGCCGGAGCCCTGGCCCAGGCTGCCCAGGGAGGGTGTGGAGTCTCCTTCTCTGGAGACATTCCAGACCCGCCTGGACACGTTCCTGTGTAGCATTATCGAGGCGTTCCTGCTCTGGCAGGGGGATTGCACTGGATGATCTTTCGAGGTCCCTTCCAATCCCTGACATTCTGTGATTCTGTGATTTCTTGCCTTTCAAAGCTGTGGGCTCCTTGGGTGAGCCCAATTCAGGCGAAGGAAGATTGAGGTTCACCCCAGGTACGTGAAGATAAACCACAAATTGCCCCGGAATTGTCTTCCCTTCTTGACGCAGACCGTGGGGCTGCTGTGGGGACCGACAGCAGAAGTCTTGGCAAACATCACACCTAGAAAACCCCTTTGCTTGGAGGTGGAGACCGTGAGTGATGCCCTGTGGCAACGGGAGTAACTAGCTTGAGGGGTAACAGGTGGATTTTAATAATCCGCATGGGTTTTGCCTGGAGTTCTCAAGAAGTTTGCTCCAAACAGGGTGACTAAAAAACGCTGCCTCCAAGGAAATCGCAGAAGCTTTTCCTCCGCAACCTGACGAAACGTCCTTTCTTCTGGTGTGCGATGGGGACAGGCGGAGAGGAGCAAAGAAAGTTCCATGTGAGTGAAGGGCAGGGACTTTTTTCTTGGGGAAAATTTAAAAAAAAAATATATATATACTCCTGATGCTTTAAACACCAAAGTCCTGGCGCTGGCTGTGGTTTCACGTGCGTGACTGCCACCGCGGGGAGTTTGTATCAGGTAAAGGTGGGGAGTTGAGAGGAGACGAGGCAGCCTGCGAAGGCTCCGAGGCAGGGAGGCTACCGAGCCGAAATTGCCTTTTCGCTGCCCACGCCTCGGCGTAACCAGTAACGCTGCTGAATCGCAGGGCTCCTGACAGATAACTGCGGGTTGTGGAAACGTTGCGTCGAGTGGAGCTCGTTCGCCTTCGTAAGAAAATAAACAGGAATTAGCAGCAGTGCCGATATCATGGGCTGTTTACGTTGCAAAGTTCTGCTTGCAAATACCTCAGAAGGATTCACGCGTGCCCCGGTGCTTTTTCCATCACACGGGTGATGTAGATGCACTTACTGCCTGCAACGCTCTCCGGGAAGTAAAAAAAAGAAATCATAGAATGGCCTAGGCTGGAAGGGACCTTAGAGATCAACTATATCACAGAACCACAGAATGTCAGGGATGGGAAGGGACCTCGAAAGACCATCCAGTCCAATCCCCCTGCCAGAGCAGGAACACCTCGATAATGCTACACAGGAACGTGTCCAGGCGGGTCTGGAATGTCTCCAGAGCAGGAGACTCCACACCCTCCCTGGGCAGCCTGGGCCAGGGCTCCGGCACCCTCACTGAGAAGAAGTTTCTTCTCGAGTTTAAGCGGAACCTCTTATGTTCCAGCTTCAGCCCATTACCCCTTGTCCTATAGTTGGTTGTCCCCGAGAAGAGCCTGGCTCCATCCTCCTGACACTCCCCCTTTAGATATTTGTAAACATGAATGAGGTCACCCCTCAGCCTCCTCTTCTCCAAGCTAAAGAGCCCCAGCTCCCTCAGCCTTTCCTCACCAGGGAGATGCTCCACTCCCTCCATCATCCCAGTTGCCCTGTGCTGGACTCTCTCCAGCAGTTCCCTGTCCCTCTGGAGCTGAGGGGCCCAGAACTGGACACAAGATTCCAGATGTGGCCTCACCAGGGCAGAGCAGAGGGGCAGGAGGACCTCTCTCCACCTACTTGCTACTCCCCTTCTAATACACCCCAGGATGCCGATCTCATTTTTGAAAACGTTGCTCAAAGATGGGCTCTCAGCTACTTAGGAGGCAAAGCCGGATCATTTAGGGTTTTAAAATGTGCATAGATGTGGTCTGATGGTGTCTCCTTCAAATTCAGAATGTCTTCTCTGATCCTTCACCTGGAGGGACACCTACAGACAGGTCCGTAAGTAAGAGGGGACGTGGCAGAGATCCTCACAAGGCAGGGACTTGCTTTCTGGTAATGACCATCCACCTATTTGTGACTTACATTGAGATGCACAGAGATGAAGATACAACTTTGTTTTTCCCCCGGGGGCATCCCAGCTTTCTGCTTCGTCTGCCTTTCGGCTGCTCACGGCCCTTTGTGGCGCTCGGCTTGCAGAAATATTTGCAGCGAAATATTTTTAGCTGGGAAACTGGTTTGCCCAAGCTCAGAACTTGTGTTGATTTTTAAAAACTTAATGGAGGGATTTTTTTTTCATTTTTTTTTTTTTCCCCCCAGGCTAATTGTTTGCCAGGAAAAAGCCACTCAACCCTGCAAACAGACTGGCCATCTGTTGACCACGATGTTCATCTGGGATTTTTGGAGATGCGAAGTTGAATTTTAACGATTTTTTTTAATTATTATTATTACTGCAGGGGAGATCCAGCCCCTCCCCAGGATGAGGGAGTGGGAACTCAACCCCGGAACATCCGCAGCGGCCGCTTTATTTTTGACTGGTGGTTGGACGGTCTCTCAATCTCCCAGATTCGAAAGATTTGGGGTTTTTTTTTGGTCCCAATGCAGAACGGGCAAAACGCTTTAAATCACTTGTCGTTCTGACCGAAGAAACCATTTCCTACGAGCTCAACCCTGAACAATAGAGCCTTGATCTTGACCGGGGGCTGGGGATGTTACTGTAATGCTAATACGTGGCCTTTGCGCTTCTGGCCAGGCACTGTATGGGGAGTCTGTAATCGGCTGCAGAAAAATTCCCTCCTGGCTCTCTCCTAGCAAGCCCTTCTGAACCGGTATTTGAAAATAAGCTTGCTTTCCCTATCGCCATCTAAATATTTTCGACGCTTGCTGTCATTAAAATTCTCTTAATAGTCTCGGGACTAAGATAATTTATCTTCAGGTCCTCCAGACTCCCTTCTCATTTCTACAATCTTAAGGTAAAGCTTTTGAATTTCTCTATTATCAGCCCGGCTCGGACCCAGATTTTGCTCTTTTCTCTTGGCTTTACCCTGGCTATGCTTGACTCAAAGTCAAATTAGTGTAGTGAGGTGATAAGGAGATAAAAGCAGCAAGGCCAGGAGTCACCTAGACCAGTAGGAGCAAGTCTTGAAAGGGAGTTGGTTGGCTTTTTGCTAAACTAAACTGTGACGTGTCACGGGCTGGTTTTGTGTCTCTGTGATCCTGACCCCGTGTACGTGCGGCGTAGCTGTGTGCCCGGCTCTGGACGCGAGGCAGGCTGCTGGTACCAGTCTGAACCACTGGGTTGCCACTGGAATTGAGAACATTTCGAGTTTGTAGCCATTCCTTGCTCATTCTCCTTCTGAAAAATGAAGAGTTCAGCAACAGAGCGTGTCAGCCTAGAGGAATCATGGAGTCATAGAACGGTTTTGGCTGGAAGAGACCTTCAAGATCGAGTCCAACCTTTGTCCCAGCCCTATCAACACCACTAAACCATGTTCTTCAAGGCAACACCCACCCGTCTCTTAAACCCCTCCAGGGATGGCGACTCAGCCCCTCCCTGGGCAGGCTGTGCCAGTGCCTGACAACCCTCTCAGTACAGAAATTCTCCCTGATATCCAACCTGAACCTCCCCTGGTGCAACTTGAGGCCATTTCCCCTCGTCTATCACTGGCCACTCGGGAGAACAGACCAAAATTTGTCTGGACAGAGTAGACTAAAACAAGGTGAGGGGTTTGTGGTCTTCCCTGTAAATGCATGTTTGAAGTCCCGAGCGCTTCCTGCGCGGATTTACGTCGGCAGCTGGTGAAAACGGCGCGTGGGAATCCCGGGTGCCAACGTAGCCATCCTGGGAGCAATGCGTGGGGGGCTGCTGAGAGCAGCCTGGTCACTTTAGTTGTGGAAATCCTTTTCCACATTCTCTGAGGCTCTTTTCCCGGGGCTTCATGAAGCTGGACAGAATTTGCCAAAGACCTGGAGCGTTTCTTCTTCCTGGGAGCTATTTGAGCTCCCTGCAGGATCCGGCACGAGACCTCGTCTCGCTCCAAACGGAGAGAGAGTCTCGTTGTGCCCTGGGCACGACCGGGTTCCTTAAATCTTGTGGGTCTGCAAACTGGCAGCTCTTTTTCTTGTGGGTTTTGGAGTTTTTTTGAGATAGCTGATGAATTACTGGCGCATTTCAATTGAGATTTGATCGTAAGACTTTTGCCTTACGGAAGAAATCTGTCGGAGCTGTGAAAATAGTTGGGTCGGAGCCTGCGTTCTTTGCCCTGAGATACGTTGCCGTGAGCCACGGTGGGATTTTTTCTGGGAATGTGGCCTGTAGAGTCCCCCCCAAAATGTGTGAAGTCCCTTCTGCAGTTCTTCCCTGCTTTTTCCTTGTGCCACTAGAGGATTCCCTGGTCTGGCTTTGTGGGATGGAGAAGCCTTAAGGTCTGGGTTGAGTTCCTGGTCCAGCTTGTGCAGAGTATTTCCTTTTCTGAAGACCTTCTGGAGCTGGAAAGAACTCGTGGGGTGTAAACATTCTTCCTTCTGTAATTGCTCCAAGCTCTCAAACATTTTGTTAGCGGGATTTCGAGATTTCGAATTCCTGAGCATCTTTACTTTTAGAGAAAGCTCCTGGAGAGAGGAAAGGGAAGATGGTTCACCTGGCTTGTGTTAGGAAGCGGGAGCTCACGTGGAATTCTCCTCTGCTGATGCGTTTCCAGAGGTTTCCTCTGTGTTGATGGAAGGGCTTCCTCGCTGAAACTCACTTTGTGTTGAGTCTGTCCTCAAACTCTTGTATCGTGTTAGTAAACAACGTGGTTGTTCCCAAGCCTGGCATCAGCATCCCATCAGTGTCCTTTTTGTGAACCCGACGCACTGGCTGTTGTGGTTTTGGTCGTTTTGTGTTGATTTTTTTTTAAAGGAATTTTAAGTCCTTACCGCAACAGGGGGAATAATCAAATATGACGCGAAATCGAATATCTCTTGAACTTGGAAACGCTTGGGCTGAGTCTGAGCACAAAAAGCTCTGCTTTAATTTATGGTCGGCATTAACTTGCGGAGCCGAAGAGCGTTAGAAGCTGCAGCCGCTCGGGAGCTCGCTCTGAAGATCAAGCTGGGAGAGCTGGGTTTTATTAAGTGGCGCTTGATTTAGTCCTGAGTCAAACCATTTGTGTCGAACCTGATGCGCGAAGCTGCCGTGAGCGTTAAGCGTTTCGCTCTCGGGCCTCACCGTATACGCGGTGGGGCTGTGTGGGAGCCCGCTGCTGAACCTGGAGCAGTTCTCCTTTAGAGGAAACTGTAGCTTTTCCCAAAAAAAGCAGAGAAATCGCTCGCGCTCAGGGCGGGACGGCATCGGTCTGCGCTTTGTGAGCTGCTCTTGGGTGACTGCCAGGTGCAGGGAGCTACTTGCCACTTCACCGCAGGGCAGAGCAGCTTCTGCTGAACCGAGAAAACTCGCGAGCCAAAACAAACTTGCTCTAAACTTTTCTCCCTCCCCGTGAGAACGAGGGGAAGAGGGTGAGCGCATCCAAACTCTTCCGGAGCTGGCGCTGCGGGAAAGCTCCGTCCGATCTGGGAGTCGTCGTGCTTGAGGAACTGTAATAAATCCTGACACACCCCATGGATGGGGCTGGGATCTCCCATGGGCGAGCGTGCACGCAGACCGCTGGCGCTGAGCTGGGATTTCTGCAGAGAGGAGCCTCCCGAAGTCACAGAATCACAGAATGTTAAAGGTTGGAAGGGACCTTAAAGATCATCCAGTCCAACCCCCTGCCAGAGCAGGGTCACCTACAGCAGAGCGCACAGGAACACGTCCAGGAGGGGTTTGAATGTCTCCAGAGCAGGAGACTCCACACCCTCCCTGGGCAGCCTGGGCCAGGGCTCTGGCACCCTCACAGTGAAAAAGTTTTTCCTCATATTTTTCTGGAACTTCCTGTGTTCCAGCTTCCACCCATTGCCCCTTGTCTTGTCAGTGGACGCCACTGAAAAGAGCCTGGCTCCATCCTCCTGACACTCCCCCTTTAGATATTTGTAAACATGAATGAGGTCACCCCTCAGCCTCCTCTTCTCCAAGCTAAAGAGCCCCAGCTCCCTCAGCCTTTCCTCACCAGGGAGATGTTCCACTCCCTCCATCATCCCAGTTGCCCTGTGCTGGACTCTCTCCAGCAGTTCCCTGTCCCTCTGGAGCTGAGGGGCCCAGAACTGGACACAATATTCCAGATATGGCCTCACCAGGGCAGAGCAGAGGGGCAGGAGGACCTCTCTCCACCTACTGGCTACTCCCCTTCTAACACACCCCAGGATGCCCTTGGCCTTCTTGCCCACGAGGGCACACTGCTGGCTCATGGCCATCCTGCTGCCCACCAGCACCCCCAGGTCCCTTTCCCCTGCGCTGCTCTCCAGCAGGGCAGTCCCCAACCTGTGCTGGCACATGGGGTTATTTTTTCCCAAGTGCAAAACTCTACACTTGCCCTTATTAAACTTCATCAGATTTCTCCCCGCCCAGCTTGAGATGCCCCTTAAACAACTTCACGGATCGTAACGGGAGAGCGGGGATCGGCCCAAGCCGCGAATCGCTTGTTCCTGGTGGTCGGTCCCAGGCGGTTTCGTTGCTGGTGGGTCAGGAATATCGAAGCGAGCGCACGCGCGTGCGCCCTCCCCGTTTGCTCAGCGCAACCGCTGCGACGCGGACGGCTCCCCGGGCTTTATTTTGCGCCTTGAATGTGGAGAAAGCCTTTTGCATCCGAGTGAAAAACTTTTCAGGTTGTGAAAGGGAACCTGGCTTCAGCTCCCCTCAGCCTGAGCACTTCTGCCAAGTTGGCCGCTGCGGCGTTAAGGATCTTTTAGCAGATGCTCCGTGCCGTTGCCCCCTTCCCTCGAATGGGGGCGGCCTCTGGGGTGCAGAGCTGAAGCCGTCTGAAGTTTAGGTGGGAGTAAACCTTTGATTTTTCTCCTGCTCTGTTGGTTTGTTTTTTTCCCGATGCTTCCTTCGTAATTCATATTCAGATTATTGATTAAAGGTAATTTCTGTAGGATATTATTCACGCTCCATTAACCCTGATTTATAGCGGAATTCTTCAGCGAGCCCGGGTGCCGAAACATCACCATTAATTGTTTTAACGGAGACTTACTTGAAATGAAGATTATTTGCCTTTCCATTTGTATTCCCTCCTTCCCAAAGCGCCAACACTTTGATTCTTCCCCATCAGTGTTCAGAAACGGGGCTGTTCTTCCCGTGCTGCAGCGGTGCCTCGTAATCTCGCCCTTCTGCCGTCTCTCCGAAGACTTTTGTCTTTTGGCCTCGCGAGTCGAATTAACGTGAGCGTGCCGTAATTTGCGTCGGAGCTGTGGGAGGCTATCTGACAGCGCAGCCGAGGGGAATTGAATTCATCAGCTCTCGCCTTTGTCGGAGCGGGAGACCGGCGCGAGCTCTGCTCCTCTGAGCTGGGCAGGAGAGGAAACGTTTAACGTGAGTGGTTGGCGAGGGGCACGTTCTGCTTGGTGGAGAAAAGTCTCTCCGAGTCCTGGCCGCGCCTCTGAGCTTTCCCCCTGGGGTTCGTGTCTGTGCGCGGTGAGGCTTTGGAGCTGGTGCTGTTTCTGGGTTTTAGCTCCGCAGCCCGAATGCGTTTCCAAATACGTTGGTGATACGGACTCGTCGTTTTTCTTAAATAGGAGCTTGGGCCTGAGTAGGTGGAGGACACGAGGCAGCTCTGAGGGGAAGGGAAGCACCACCTCAGGATTGCTCAATGCCGGGGGAGGGATCCTCTGGTGCGTAGAACTGACTTTTACTAACGTCAGCGTGATGATGTGGTCACTTAGATGTGTCAAGACACTTAAATTGCACGTTAGAGAATATTTTGAATGTTTGGTTTTAAACTGTTTGGTCTGACCGGCTTCTAGCAAGACACCTGTGTCTGAGTAAGTGGGTTTTGTTTCCCGGACTGAATGTTTTTCCTTTACTTGATGCATCAGTATCGAGAGCAAGCACGAAGTCACGATCTTAGGAGGACTCAACGAATTTGTCGTGAAGTTTTATGGACCACAAGGAAGTAAGTACCTGGCACAGCCCTTCTATAAAAGCAAACTAATGGCTCGCGGGGGGGGGACGGGGAAATGACACATTCCTCTGGAGTGGAGGAAGAGATGAGCAAGCCTAAGCAGGGCTGAGAAATCAAAGGGTGGCAGCGTTTGAAGGCTGCTCTCTCTGAAGGGCGGGGAGAAATACAACCACGAGCAGCTGAACCACCTCCCTTGTTGCTGGGCAGAGCTGGATCCTGCCTTCGGACAACTAAGCCCTCTGCTATGGCCACCAGCGCCGCTCGTGTTGATCCTTCAGGTTTTTTTCTAGACCTGGCTCATAAGCTTTGCATCAGTCGCCTGAATTTTTGTGGCGTTTGTAATTAAGAGGGCTTTTCTAGCGACTAGCTCACCAGTCAGGTCTCCGGCGTGCCTTAATTTAGTAACATCTCTAAAGGTAAGTAGATTATTGCAGAGTCTCTGTTTTAAATAAGGCTCCTGTGCCTTTGTGCTGAGATCTTCTGCGGTATCAGTGGAAATCGTGTATTTCTTGTCAGGCAGCGCAGGAAAACGGCTTTTACCGTAGGTGGTTTGATATGAAATCTTACCCCCTGATGGAGCTAAGTATTCTTCCAGAGATGTGTTTTGCTTAATGCTGTAGTTCTATTTCTTCTCTCCTGAGGTACAAACTGTCTAATACCTGCGTTTCTTTCGTTGCAGCACCCTATGAAGGTGGAGTATGGAAAGTTAGAGTCGACCTTCCTGATAAATACCCTTTCAAATCCCCGTCTATAGGTAAACAATTACCGCTTTCGGTCCAAATCCTGTTACTGATTTATGCAGGAGGGATGTCATTGCTTGCAGCGTTGTTGCAGGTGAAGTTGCGCCAGCCCTCGTAAGATCTGCAGAATGCTTTTACCCTGGATTTCCAGATACCACGGGCCAAGCAGAGAGGAAGTTTGATCTTTTTGTGAAGGGCCAGGAGCTGGTTTGGTCCACGCGTTCGTGTGTTGATGAGCTGAGTCTCTCTAGTGTGTTATCTGTTTGGGGGTGAGGTGCGGGATACCCCAGGGAGTGCTGGTGCCTGTCTGCATAAAACGACTTATTTAGCCTGGAGAGCAAAGAGCGCAGCGCACGTACGTGGTGTCGGGGCGAACCCAGCTTTGGGCACCTCTTGGCCAAAAGGGGGTGGAAGTGAAGGCAGGAGCTGAAGCCTTTGTCCTCGTGGACTAAGTGATGCGTAAGGGGAAGAACGTAGAAGCAGGGACCTCTCACCGGAAAAATCACAGCTGGCTAGACTGGTCAGGCTTGTCCAACCTTTGAGAGCAAATGGGAAAATGTTCTTTAGAGTGGATCCGTCCTATCTTTGTCCTTGGGTAACAGCCATCGAACTCGGTTGCCTTCTGGTACCGAACTTCATTCCAATCGCTGAAGCTATAAATAAAATAGCCAATAACGCTTAAAAACCTGCAGCGGCTGCACCAAGTTCCAACGCCTCGATTCTGGCTTGCGGAATAAGTGTTGGTGACGCAGGGATGTGGCGCTGCTCCGTCAGAAGGGAGTACCTGTGGCTCGAGCCACCCGAGAACTGTAAAAAATGGAGAAAACTGCCCTTGGAGAACTGGTGTGGAAACGTGACTGTATGGGTTGGACGCGATGGGTCCCTTCCAATACCAACATCTTGCTTTGGAGCTGATAAGCGTTGGCTGCCTTCTTAAAATAGACTCTTACGCTACATGTGCCTCCTATTTAAGATCTCTCTCTGGTGTGAGAAATAATCTGTCTAGTTCCAAATGTGAACCGAGCCTTTTGGGAAAGAGCAACGCAGTAAGCTGTCTTTTACCTTTTTTATTTTTTTATTTTTTTTCCTGTTGAAACCTTAGCTGAACCAGAGCGATGCGCACGCGGCTGACTAACAGCACAGCGCTGCCGCAGCTCTGCGAACTCGCTTCTCCTTCCTCTTGAGTCAGCTCTGAAACTCGCCGTAAACCTCTTCGGCCGGCGACTGTTTACGAGATGCGTGGTGTGTTATTTGGTGCCCGTCGGTTTTTGCCCCTCCCTGCTTCTCAAGTACCGCAAACCTGGGGCAGATCAGGGCACGACAGTCCTAAATGTGGGCTGGCTCCAGAGAGCTCTCACAAGAAGCTTATAAACCCTGGTTTCCTCGTTGTTAATTGCTTTGGTGCGAGCCTACTCGAGGTTATTTTTCTCCCTCCTGATGTTCTTCTGGCCTGGATCACAAATCGAGGGTGCTGCCTTAAAGCAAAACCAGACTTTCTTCCCGGTAGCCAGTGAAGCCAACGCGCTCGACGTTGGCCGGGTTCTCGTGTGTTCGCGGCGCTGTTGATTTAGGCTCGTGGGAAGCGGTCGGTTTGCCCTTTTGGTGGTTTTTATTTTCCGCTCGGATGGCTTTGGCCCCTTTCTAACGCCACTTTCGCCGTCTCCCTTTTTAGTCCAGCAGCTTTCCTTCCGTCAGCTTGCTTCCAGCCGCCGCGTTGCAGCTGTCTTATCCCGGACTCGTCAGACCTTCGAGCGCGCTTCCCTCGCCGAGCGGCTGAAAACCGCCTCTTCTCTCGCGGAGCTCCCCAAAAATGTGACTCGTGCTCCAGGGCCTGCCTTGCCGGCTGCTGGGAGCGCAGGTTTCCCCCCCGGGCGAGGCAGCGTGCAGCTGAGGTTTCAGGTTGAATAAGCAGTCGATGTTAGATGAGAGCTGGCTTAGCGACGGCTCTGCTGCAGGGAGGAAAGAGCTGGGGAGGGGAAGCGTCAAGGAGAGCTCTAGGACCAGGGGAAGCTCCCGACGGGCTGCAGGAAGAGGTTTGTTTTCCTTTGTCTGCTTCCCATTTCTGCTGCCCCAGCCTGGCTTATCTGGACGCTCAGGGCTGAGCGACGTCTCGGCCCTTTCCTTTGGGCCAGGCCGGTCTCCGGGCTGCAGCTGTGGGAGGCAGACTCTGTTTTGGCGTTACAGAGAGCTCCAGAGCAAACCTCTGAGCTGGGGAACGTTCCCAAGCTTGGCACCAGGGCGAGCTGAGATCCCGATCTCTCCCATTTCTGCCTTTCCAGTGAGCACGGGTGTCCTAACCCAGCAGTCCTCAGCCAGCTTGAGCTCTGGCTAATAGAGCGCGTAGGAATTACCGTAGAATCATAGAACCACAGAACAGTTCAGGCTGGAAAAGACCCTTGGGATCATCGAGTCCAGCCATTAACCCTACACTACAAGTTCACCCCTAAACCATCTCCCCCAACACCACATCTCAGCGACACTTAAACACATCCAGGGATGGCGACTCAACCCCCTCCCTGGGCAGGCTGTGCCAGGGTCTGACCACTCTTTCCGTGAAGAATTTCTTCCTCATGTCCAGCCTAAACTTGCCCTGTTGCAGCTTGAACCCATTCCCCCTGGTTCTGTCCCTAATGACCTGTGAGAAGAGACCAGCACCAACCTCTCTACAACGTCCTTCCAAGTAACTGTAGAGCATGATGAGGTCCCCCCTCAACCTCCTCTTCCTCAAACTGAACAGTCCCAGCTCCCTCAATCGCTCCTCGTAAGGTCTATTCTCCAGGCCCTTCACCAGCTTTGTTGCCCTTTTCTGCACTCGCTCCAACACCTCGATATCCCTCTTACACTGAGGTGCCCCAAACTGCACACAACACTCAAGGTGTGGCCTCACCAGTGCTGAGCACAGGGGGACAATCCCCTCCCTGCTCCTGCTGGTCACACAATTTCTAACACAAACCAGGATGCCGTTGGCCTTCTTGGCCACCTGAGCACGCTGCTGGCAAATTAGTAGGGAAGAAATTTGCCACGGCAATCTCTTATCTCTAAAGAGGTGGAAGGGAAGGATTTCAGAGGTGCTGGAGCCCGGTGATGGACAGGAGGTCACCCAGAGCACACGTGGAGCTTGTTTGCAGCCCTTCTGATCTCAGCACCGCGGAGCTCACACGCAGAGTTCAGATTGTCTGTGCGAGCTGCTGGCTTGTATAAAGCAGAGAATCCAGCAGTTTCTCTTCCTTTAATAAATGACACTTTTATGCTGAAGCTTAAAGCAGAAATGCTGTCCTTGCAGCTTTCCTTGTTCCTCTAGTACTGTAGGCTGAAATTTCCTCCCCATCTTAGAAAATCTTAACGCAGTCTTGAACGTACCATGGGCTTGTTTTCTTTTTCTGCAACAAATAACACGGCGGCGTGAAGCGTATCCGTGTGTTCTAGAAAGCCCCTTCTGAAAAATGACTGCTAATGGTTGCTTTCTGATCTCTTCAAACCACTTGTATCCCAGCATGGCCCTGAGTACAAGGTACGTGAAAGCTTGGTGTTCTTCTTCCAAAGTGCCACTGACAAAGCTGGATAGAAAGGTTTTGTTAAGTGGGTTCCCGATTTGTTGTTGAAAAGGGGCCTTTTTTTCTTAAACCCTAAATGAGTGGTGGTCCTCGTCGCCTTCGAGGGTCTCGAGACTCGGTGTTGTGGCTTTTCTCCTGCCGAACCTTCACTCCCGCGTCCCATCCGCAGCTCCCTCCCCGAACACGCGTGGCATTTGTTTCCTGCCCTCCTCGGGTCGGTAATTGTTGCTGTAGCCTATTAAATGATGCTCGCCCAGGGATGGGGCTCTCTCTCTGCAAAAAGAGCAGTTCCTGGGAGAGCTCCTGGTGTTTCGTCGTGTCCTGCGCTGCCTGTTCCTTGCCCGGGCTTCGCTGGGTGATGGGATAGATCCCGTGTTGGTGCAGGATGGTTTTTCCTAACGAGAGCTGTGCAACACCCGGTCGAAAGGGAAATACACAGCCTAGAAGAACGCAGATCTAACCGGAGCTGGATGTAGGGCTGTCCTCTTGGCTCTGGGCTCCAAGTGCTGCCGTCGCGATGAGCTGACTCCGCTCCTGATCCTGAAATCTTTTAAGGTTGAAACGAACCTCCTGAGCTCGAGCGGTTCGTTAGAGCCAAACCAACTCCTGCGAAGTGCCCGGTTGCTTTCTGAAGCCGGGGAACGCTGCTGCTCTTAAGGCTTGTATCAATTAATGGAAATATCCCTGCGTGCTCCTGAGGACCCGAAGCATTCCCCTGCTAGAAGTTTGGCTCTGTTTTTACTTTCTCCTGGACGATACATTTTGAGCTGTTTAGGGTTTGATAACCTTGCTGGCACCGCTTCGCTCCTTTTCCCTTCCCTCTGGGTTTTAATATCTTCAGGGGAACTCTATGCCTGGTCTGTTCCTGCCTTTTGGGTTTTTTTTCGTTCTCCAAGGGGAGCTGTGAAGTATTTGAAGTGCTGTTTGGAGCTCCCGAGTCATGAGAACACTCTGTGTAAATTTTGTATGTTTTGAATCGGTCCGTACGCCTGCCAGGAGCCGGAGATTGATGCTCTTTGACACCATAAACACGGGAGGGAGCGCAGCGTGTGAGCGTCCTGCCCGGCTCCGATGATGGGAGCGCTAGAAACGTGAACCTAAGCTCTTACCTGGAAGCACCGTGGCATTTATTTTAATGCTAAAACCTGCAGAAATTATTAGACTGGCCCGGAGTCCCTCTGGTTTCTTAATAATCAAATGTCACGGCGGCAAAGTTTGCGCACGATACGCTCGGAGCCTCAATTTTTTGAATAACTTCTGTATATTTATCCGCAGCTCTCATTTTCCTTCCGTCCCTGGCCCGGTTATCTGCAGGTATCTCGCATTTATGTTTCACCTTTCTCCGTTTTGCAACACGAAAGCACTCGGTACGTACACAAAACCTATGGAAGTGTATAATGAGACGGTGTGGCAGCCAGCACAGGAACAAAGCCGCGTTTAGCTCCAGCCAGGACTTCACAGATCTCTCCTGGCCTCTGCTTAATTTTTCTTTTTAACTGCAGCTGCTATTTTTGCTTTCAGCTCCTCTCTGGATTGCCTTACAGTTCTGCCGCTTAGAATTTCCTGAGTCGCTTATCGCCCTGTGACCATTCTGAGCTTGCTCTTCCCTGGGCGTGTCGATCCTTACGCTGACCCGTAAGCGACGTGAAAACGCTCCTTTCTTTCAAATACGCTTTCGCTTTGTCTAAAGGGAAAGCCGAGACACGTGAAGGTAGTTTGTCTCCTCCTCTCTCCTCTACGGGTCTGACACACGACCGCAGATTTCCCCGGCTGCGAGCGGGGAACGGGAGCGGACTGACAAAACCGGGGTAGGTGTTTTCAACCTGACGTGGCACAGAACCGCTGCCTTCCGTGCCAGCTTCCGTGCCTGGGCATCAGGTGATGGGGCACCTCAGCGATGAGGTGCACGGATTGTTTTGCGCCGATTCGGCGTGTTTTTTTCCCCCAGAGATTGCTGCTCTTCGCAGCAGTCCGTAAGCTCGTGGATGGAGCTCGTGGATGGAGCCAGGCTCTTCTCGGTGACAACCACTGATAGGACAAGGGGCAATGGGCTGAAACTGGAACATAAGAGGTTCCGCTTAAACTCGAGAAGAAACTTCTTCTCAGTGAGGGTGACGGAGCCCTGGCCCAGGCTGCCCAGGGAGGTTGTGGAGTCTCCTTCTCTGGAGACATTCCAGACCCGCCTGGACACGTTCCTGTGTAGCATTATCGAGGCGTTCCTGCTCTGGCAGGGGGATTGGACTGGATGATCTTTCGAGGTCCCTTCCCATCCCTGACATTCTGTGATTCTGTGATTCTGTGGCTATAGGGCTCTTCTGCTTCCACGGACCGCTTGGCGACGCACTCTTCTCGAGCAGGGGGTCCAGGCTTTGTATCTCTGCCACTGGTTTCCATCAGCTGCAGCCGTGTTCTCCTGTCCCGATCTTTCCCTCGTGGAATTATTTATGGCGTTGTTTTGAAAAGCTACTAGAATTTGAGTACAGTAGTGTAAACTGTTCAGCTGCTGACGTTACGCAGCCCCTCGTGCCTCCGCGGCGCGGCGTTGGGTTAGACTCGGTCGTTAGTGCTCTGAACGGGCTCCTAAGCTCCACATTTCATCCCTAAAAACATCCTTGCCTTTGCCAGCGAGAGCTTATTGACCTGAGCGCGCCTCGGGTGCTCCGAGGTGATCCTGTGCCCTTCAAGTGGGGAACAGCCACGCACTGAACCAGTCATCCCAGTCTGCAGCGGGGAATAGGTACAAATTTGAGGGCTGGGGCAGAGGACTTGCTCCTGTGCCCTCTCTCCGTCTCCCGTCGTGTTTTCTCAGCCTGTGGCGCGTGGCAGGCTCGTGATCAGTTACACGAGAAGGCAGTCCCCGAAATGAGTGCAATGGGGTTTTAAAAATGAAAAAAAGTGACTCAAAATACATTATTTAAGTGCGTTTCAAGCCAATGACTGTGCTCCAGACGCATTCGCCTGCAACGCTTCCATCCTCTTATCTCTCATCCTCTTCCATCCCTGGACTCCATTTTCCACGTGGTCTTTAATGGTGTTTTCTTCGGGGTGAGATCTTTGATTTTCTGTAGGCTTTAGGGTGTTTGGGGAGGGGGAAGTAATAAACATTAGGTTTAGACTGGTCTTATCTGGCCGTTTGGCAACACTGCGCGAGTGCTTGGGAGATCTTTTTCCGTCAGGTGGTTGTCCAGCAGTGGAAAAAAGCAGAGGGCAAACGCTGCTCTCCAGCTCTCTGTGCTGTCCAGAAGCTTTTTTTGGGTGCTGAGCTCTGTGCCCACAGGTCTGCCCCGAGCCCTGGGTGGTCACCCAAGCCACGTCGATGTTTAAAACTCGCCGCATCCTGCTTCAGAGAGACGGGAACCACCTTCCCACCTGAACGCTTCCCTGACCTGGCCTGAATCTCTCGTTAAAAATAAAGCTTGGAGGCTTGTCAGTCTGGCTGCGCTGAAGAGGCGAGAGCCGTTGCGTACGCCTGCCCCGTCGGCTGTCGGTTTGGCACCACGGCGCTGCGCCGACACGGATCCGCTGCCGTTGGTCCATCAGGTTGGGCTTATTTTATGAGCAACGAGAGCTGACGTGTGGGCAGTTTGGGTTGATGAGGAAGGGAATATAAACCGGCTCTGCTCCGCTGCGTTCCCCAGAGCCGTCGGAAAGTTGCGTCGCGTTTTTGGCGTGACTCCCGGCTGGGTAAGGGGCGGCGAAGCCGGGAGGCTGCGTTAGCTGGCGCGCTGCTCTTCCTCCTTCCCCTGTGCTTCGGCAGCACTCGCAGCGCTTCGAAGAGCAGGGAGGGGAAAAAAGAAAGTCTTCTGGGGACCTCTCACCCAACCTACCAGCTAGGCTGGCTGTACTTTGAGCTCAGATAAGCACCTTTGGAAGCACCGCTTGTTGGGTTGCAGCCGGTTCCTGGCTTGGAGGAGAAGCCCCAAGGGGTTCTCATCCTTCTTACCTTCAAGTTTTGAGTCTCCATGGGTAGATGAGCAGCCTGGGCTAGCGGAAGGCATCGCTGCCCGTGGCAGAGGGTTGGAACTACATGATCTTTAAGGTCCCTTCCAACCTTAAGCCGTTCTTTGATTCTGTGGGGGCTGTACCAAGGTAGGAGACCCCTTTCTACATCTCAGCCCAGCCCTACAGACGTAGTGGTAGGGGAGCAGTCGGTGTGGAGCGACCTCTTGCAGGAGCTTTCTGCCTAATGGCTCCACAGCGAGAGGGGCCTTGGAGGTCCTCAGCATCCCCGGAACTATCGGGGTGTTGGAGCTCTGCTTCTTGGAGGAGAATTTGCCGGCAAAGCAGCTCACGCCAGCGCGTCGGCTCCGGCAGCGCCTTTTCCTGGGAGCTTTAGTCTGGAGCTGTTCAAGAGAGATGTTGACATCAACGTGAGCCTGAAATTCCCCCCTGGTTCTCCGCCGAGGTTCTTCTCACCTGGAGAGCGTGTTCGGCGATCACTCAGCACCCCATCCCCGCGGCGACTCGTCCGCACCCTTGGGTGTTCAGACCCATCCGCACGGTTGGTGCGCGAGAACTTCGTTTCCTACTGGAAGCTGCTGGAGCTTTGTGAGCGTTTCTGTGTTTGCGGCGCCAAGGAAGAGCGACGGCCTTTCGGTCAGCCGATGGTCGATTTAAAAACGCGCTTCTCTTCCGAGATTTTTGTCAACCCAAGGAGCGATCGCTCCGGGGCTGTTGCCGAAACACCGGCGGTTTTGAAGGTCTGCATGTTGGTCTTGGTATCTTCCAGTGTCAGAACAGATGCGTCCCTTTCTGTTCTGTAACTCTTTTGTGGTTGTAGGGAGTTGGTTTTTGCTGTTTTTATATCCTGTTGTCACCCAAAGGCTTTGTGTCCATCCGGATTTTACGCCGTCCTGCTTTACCTTCAAAGGCAATCCTGGATCTTGACGTCTCTGCGTGGGGAGGGTGGACCGCAGCTGCTCTGCTGCTCAGATCCCGCCAAAGTGCTGGCTTTTCCAGGGTTCAGCGTGAATATCGTTTTAAAAAGTTAAATTAAGAAGTTAAACGGAGTGTTCACAGCCAGTCCAGCACGAGAATCACAACTGCTCAGGGTGTGACCTTGGCTTCATGCTCCAGGCTGTGGTGAGAACCCAAAATCAAGGGAGTTTGGGTTGTGCTGCCTTCAAGACTGGGGCAGTAAACCTGCCCCACTGTTTACTCTGGCTTGGGAGGAGTTTTTTTGTGGGGTTTGAGGGGGTTTTTTTCACTCCTGGCTTCCTCTTTAAATAGGAATTTCATTTTTACGTGGATGTTTGTGCTTGCTTTGTCTTTTCTATTCGTGACAATGAACACAGAGCAAGCCAGTGTTGTTGGAGCCGCGTTAGCTCTTGAGCACTGCAGGAGACTTTCCATTTTGAAAAGAAAAGGGAGGCGGTAACAGTTTGAGCTTATTTCTGGGTCAGGAAAAGGAAAGGTATGAACAGAGCTGCTCTTGGCCTGGGCGGTTTGTGTCTGCAGGAGAATCTTGACGGTTTTCAAGACGTAGCAAGAACCTGGGAAGCGAGGAGTGCGGGGAGAGGATGTCCGTGTCCTTTCTGGAAGAACGACTGGTTTATTTGCAAAGCTTGGGGCCAAGGACAGTGTGAAAGGAGGGATTGTTCCTTGCCTGGGCGAATGCAAAGATGACAAGAGAAGAATTACACATCTCTAGCTGCTTGAGCAGAAAACCTCACCTCGGCTCCCTGGCTGTTCAGTGCAGCTTAAATGCTGAAATGCGTGAAGGAAGAATTGACCAAAACCTTACGGGTGGGTTTGCAGCAGAGCCTTGTCCAACCAGCTGCTGGTGGCTGTGGTAGAAGGTGCTGGGAAATAGGTGAGATGGTCAGAAAACCAAAATGAAAGGTGGCCGAGGGATGCCTGCGTCTCACTGGGTTGAAAGAGAGACGGTCTGTGTCCCAGATACCAGAACAAAGAGTGTTTAATTCAGCAGGTCTGCACGTTACCCTCTTATTCTTGTTACCTGGTGTCTTCTCGCATCCCCCCTTCTCCTTCTGCTTTATCAGAAACTTCTTATTTCCCCAAGCCTAAGAGAGAGACAGGATTTAGAATCAGGATCGGTGCTCGCTGCGGCTCTCCAGCGCCGACATAATGGATCCGTGACCTGATTTAAACCCGTGAGAGCTGCCATAACATAAATATTTGATGGAACTACGGCTTCCCCTTTTTTTTTTTTTTAAGCCTGCTTCAGTTTTTCCAGCTAAATCATGGCAGAGGCATTCCTGAAACACACTTGTTGGCGTGGAGTTGTCGATGCGGTTCTCGGCTCTTCTTTTAGAGATCGGTCTGGCTCCGGGCGTCGCGTCGTATTTATGCAAAACCTGAGCGGTCCGAGTAAACCTGGAATTATAGTTGTGTCATAATACATGGGAAGAAAGGGAGTGAAATCCGTGTGTCAGCTCGTAGCTGACCCGTGTCGGGGCAGGGATGGTCCGTCAGCGCTGCTGCAGCATCTCACCTGCAGTGGCTGCATGAAGGTGAGGAGTTTGCTGAACGACGACACGTTTCTGCGCTTTTTTGGGGCTGCTCTGGAGAGAGAACTTCTGTGCAGTTCAAATCCTGGAAGGAGCTTTTTAAACGGCTTGAGTCGATAGCCCAGACTTACATTTCCTACCTGTTTTTATAAACGTGGGCCTGTGTCGGAGGAAAAAGTTGCTCTTCGCTGAAGCAGATTTTTTACTTGTTGCAGGCTGTGGGGTGCCGGCACGACAGAGCAAAGGGGGTTTTATTCTAAGTTCTGAAAAAATAAATCGCTGTTAAGATCTGGAAGCAGCTTAACCTGGTACAGAAGCAAGGGTGGCAGACCCCAAAGGAGTCAGCCAAGCTAGAGGAATATTCAATCCGTCTGGCAGCGAAATAATTTGAAAATCCAGCTTTGGCTCCCTGCGCCGTGTCCCGCAGCCGGTTGTTTGGGTTTCTCCTGTTGGAAGGAGAGGGGAGAGTTTGGAAGCTGGATTCTGCCTGAAACGCTTCGCTTGGCTTTGGGTGGGGGACGTGCTTTACTTCTGCACAGACTCTGGCACCAAGTACGGTGTGTTATAATTCTTTAAATATCTTTGCACTATGAACTCGCTCTTTGGGAGGAGAGGGGAGTGGTTTTGAGGGGCAGGCAGCTGGGAAACGTGCCTCACCTCCAGCTATCAGGTGCAGGCTTTAAAGCGTGAGGTTATCTTCTACACTGATGTCGTGAGTCCCAAACCACGGGGCTTTTTTAAAATAAACAATTTAATTTGGACCGATTTGGACCAATTTAATTTCGTCATTAAAAACAACTGAAGTTGGACCGAAGAAAGCGTCACCAAACCTCCAAGCTTGAAATGCGGACGGAGCCGAGATGAGCTTTCTCATTCTAGACCTGTTTGCTTTTCCAGGAGGCCAGAGGTCCCAACTGCTGGATTAATTAGGGGGCTGGTTGGCTCACTCGGTTGAGCGTGGTGCTGATAACACCAAGGTCACGGGTTCGATCCCCGTTGGGTCCCCATGTGTTGCCTGATCTAGTTGAGATCCCATGACGGGGAGGTTGGATTAGATGATCTCTAAGGTCCTTTCCAGCCTATGACAATTCTATGACAGCAATTGCTGTGCTGATGCCAAACGTGACGCGTTACCTCTCTGCACCCCTCTCTGCCCCTGCGTGGCTTACAGGCGTAGACTGGTGGTGTGTGATTTCCAAATTCACAGAAAAATCTCTGCCGGGAGACGTTGAAAAGAAAACGAATCTCAAAGCCGGCGTCGAGCTGAGGTTTGGTGTTTAGTGGAAAGATCCTTGCAGCTTTCCGAAGCGCTTCCTCCGACGCGGGCGCTCGGTTGTGCCGATGGGCAGTTCTTTTCGAGATGATACCCAAACCTTTGCGGTGAGGCTGCGCTGTGAGCGGAGGGTTTTGCTGAATTTCGAGGGAATGGACGAGGACCCCAGGGTCAGAGTGTTGCCTGCTGATTTGAAAGGTCACAGAGCTACGGATAGCCGAGGCTGGGTTTTCTTTGAAACCGGTCAGATGAGTCCTTGCTCAGTAAATTCCGGACTTCTCTTGTAAAGAAAAGAAATATATGTATAAATATAAACGTACGTGGCTGTTTTCTGCTATTTACCTGTGTGTCTCTTTGCAGGATTCATGAATAAAATTTTCCATCCCAACATTGATGAAGCGTAAGTAAATCCGTGCGTTGTGGGGTGTTTTCAAGGGGTTTGTCCAGTCGTAACCGCGTTGGGGCTTCGCAACATTACGCCGATGAGCCAAATAACCCTTTCACGGATCGAAGGGGCCAGAGTGGGGGATTTGACAGAAGCAGGTGTCGTCGCAAGTTAAGTTTCAGGAGCGGGTCAGGCTGTGGGCGAGACTGGAGAGCAGCACGCCGCAAACTCTTTGTTTTGCGACAGGCTTCGCGTACAGAAAATTCGAGGTTGCCAGTCCCCCTTCCCGTTGGCTTTCTAGAAAGAAGGACCAGCGCGGGCTAAGCCGTAGCTCCCTCTTTAGCTGAAGTTCACATCTGTAGCAAAATTCTGCCAAACATCTTGTGTTTTACCACATTTTTTTTTCCGTTAAGGGGAGCCACCCAAGCTGCAGTCTCTCCAGGAGAGCCCCTTACGGACCAACTAATTCAGTGAAAGCACCAATTTACTCTCTTTCGTGCAGAACGTGAAGATTCGTGTAGTTAAAGGCTGCCCCTCCGTTAACTACAAGAGAGGGGTAAATCGTAGCTCATCTGAAGTCGTGGGGCAGGGCAGGGAAGAGGATAGATTGTGTGAATTCTGTTTTTGAGTGCGACTGTGTTTTAATTCCAGCCTTCCCATATGTTTCAGGTCGGGAACTGTATGTCTAGATGTAATCAATCAGACTTGGACGGCTCTCTATGGTGAGTTTGGCACTTCCCTGAAGGCTGAGCCCGCGAGCGTCGCTGCCTGGTGTGTTCGCAGAACGCAGCTTGATGGAGACCCACGAGCTTTGGAGGGTTTTGTGGGTTTTTTTAACCAAAGTTTTAGACTCCTCACTAAGCCAAGGTCACGTGAAAAAGATGATTCTCCTGTGAAAGTACTTTTGTAACCTGTTTTTATGCCCGAGAGGCGAAAAAAAATCCCTAAATCTCACAAAGGATCGCTCAGTCGATCGCTCAGGCGTTGTCTGGCAGCTGCACAGCAGCACCCCGCCGCGATTCAGCGCTGGGAGAGAGAGGAGTGGCTGCATCTGAAGTGAAACCTCCTTCCAGCTACCACATCCACGTTTTTTTGTACGTAATTTCTTTGCACACAAGGCTACGACCCCACTTCTACAGAAGATGGCACCAGCAACCCTTCCCGGTTGTCGTGGCAGTATCACTTCGCCGCAGGCTGAGAACATTTTGGGTTTCCCATTAGGTCACTTCTGGTTGTGACTCTCCTGTTTTAGAGAGAGAAGAAGATCAACTGGTAGCTGAAGACCCATTAAAACAGCATTTAGGGAGAGCTGAAATGGTTAAAAGTGATACAGCTGAATGTGTAGTCTGCGTTGGCTGCATTAAAAAAAAATGTGAACTTCTTCGGATGATCCAGTTAAGCTTTGAGAAAGGGTATTGAGGGGAACGCGCGCGTCAAATCCTTCACCTTCTTCTGCGAAAAACTGATTTTTCACCTATGGAAGTTGAACCTTTGAAGCAGTTGCTAGAGAGACGGGCTATTTCGCTTGCCGAGCGCGGTTTGTGAGGAAAATGCCAGGCTTGGTGAATCCTGGGTGGGAAATCGCTATAGCAACTTGTTGGACTTTATTCCTCATCGGAACGCCTCGAGCCCTCGTCGTAGGAAGTGCGCGGCGCGCGCTTCGCCCGCTTTCGTTGCGAGAGATCGGCTCAGCCGTGACCCGGCTGGTGCTGCTACTGCCAGGAGAGGATGCTCTCGTGTCCTGGGAGGATTTTTCTCGTTGATGTAACGGTAGAGAAGCCAGCTTGGTGTTCAGCGTGCTCGTGGTGCAGGAATTTCAGCGAGCACGGAGGGATATTCTGTTTTTTTCTGAAGGTGAAATGAAAAAGAGGGGGAAATAATATTTCCGGGTGCTTCGGCACAGCTGCGTTGTTTGGAGCGTCGCCCCCTTAAACCAGAGCTGTCCTACGCTGGCAAAGAGCGCAGATCACGTAATTCAAGGAGTAACTAAGGTGGAAAAGACCTGGAAGAGCTGCCAATAACTTCAGCAGAACCTCGTGGTCAGAGTCCCTCTCCTGCCCTGATGAAGTACCAAGTGCTTAGCGCTGTGGTGGGGGTCCCTGCATGTGTTCAGCTAGTTCCTGCTTTTAGGGATTTGAAAAAAAGGGGGAAATTAATGAGTTCTCGTAAAGAAAGAAAACAAAATCCCTGCAGTGCGTCCTCGGAGCTGTGGTGACCTTCCAGGGCTCTCCTGGCTCAGCCCACGTGAGACTTGAGTCGTCTCGTGACCACGAAGAGATGCTTGATCTAAGCCTGCTCGGCGCAGAGGCTTCTCTCAAGAGTAAGGTGGGCTCACAAATCAGAGTCAGCTTCTTGCTGACGGTGTCTGGACCCAACCCCTGGGAAGTTTTTAACTGGTTTACGAAGAACAAACCACTACCGCAGCGGGAAATATTCTTACAGAGTGTTCTCACTGCTCTTTGTGGTCCCTTCTTGGATTAGGATCCTTCTTCCAGGTGCTTCATCGTTGAGGCAGCTGGGGGGCTTGATCAGGATGCCACGCGTGCTCTGAAGCGCTTCGGCACCGTCCTCGGCCACTATTGGAAGGGACAACAGCTTCTACGAAGCAGAAAGAGATTTTGGGGTAGAACCATCTAATATCTTCGTGGTGTCCCTGACCGGCTGATCGCTCGCCGTTGCAGTCGGTGTTTTTCCAGTCGGGTGATGCAACTGGAATGACCCCTTAAAGCCACGACCTCTCCTCCTGCTCAGCGGGGTTTGCGCTGAACTCGGGCAGCTGAGGTCGTCTGTACGTCCCGGACGTGGTGATGGAGGAGGAAAGACCTGACAAAAGGTCGAGTCTCCTGTGATCCTTTTGAGTAAGATCAATCCTGATGAATTCTTAGGAAGTTTAAAGCCATCTGAGATCCCGGCCTGCCGTCAGATCTGGTGGAATTCAGCAGCTCTGCGAGGCTCAGTGATCCCGTGGCTCAGGAATAATCACGCTCCTGTAAGGTCGAGGTGGCTGGACACCCCGCGCGGTGGGTCCTCAGCAGCGTTGGGCTTCCCCTCCTGCAGCTCCACGCGAGAGGGGACTGGTGATGCTCATCCACAGGCAAGATTTCTCTGCCACCAGGCAAAAGACAGCGGAGAAAAAAAGGAAATCCTGATAAATAGAATATGCACTAACAGAACCCAACGGAAAGCACGGCGAACGCTGCTCTGCCTGGATCAGCAGCTCTCTGGTGGCTAGAGCAAACCTGGCTCGCAGCCCTGGGTTAAATCTCTGCTCTGCGGGGGTGCCCGTGGTCCTCCCGAAACCCCCGAGGAGAAACGGTGTCGCGGGCCTCGTTCCTGAACGCCCCCACGGCTCAAGGGTGGTACTTGTTGCCTTCAGGGCGTGGGAAGAAGGTTCCAAGTTTCTCATCGGCACCAGCCGTACGTTTCCTCCCGCGGATCGTTCAGCGACAGATGCCAGTTGGCACCAAGGTGTTAATGCGAGCTCTTTGCGTTCTGCAAATTGTTTCGAGTCGGAGGAAGGGACGTGGTGGTTGCTCTTTCTATGAACGCGGTTTTCTAAAGCGCTTTCCAAGATGCTTCGTGCTGGAGGTGCATCCACTTAATCATGGAGCATAAGACATTCGACACATAAAGAGGCAGAAATAGGAGAAGAATCCAGCTCGGGGTGAAGCACACCACTGTTTGCTTTTCTTTATTTTTTTCCCCTTTTTTCCCCCCTTTTTCTCCGAACCTCAAAGGGAAACGAGACAATCGTGTCCTTCCACTTCTTTATTTAACCCACGTTGTTGGGATTTTGAGTGGTTTGTGCGATTCGCTGAGGAGCTGCAGCGTCCCTCCCTCCCTCTTACCAGCCCTCTGTGTGCTTTCCCCGATGCAATTTCCTTTATTTCAACTCACGCCCAGATTTTATTTTTTTTTTTTTTTGCCCTTGCGCTGCCGTTCCCCTGCCAGCGCTTGCGGGATGATTAATCGGGCTCACTCTGGGTTCTGTGGACGCGGAACCGATCGTGTCTTTTCTCTTGCAGATCTCACCAATATATTTGAATCGTTCCTGCCCCAGCTGCTGGCCTATCCTAACCCTATAGATCCTCTAAATGGTGACGCTGCAGCCATGTACCTCCACCGACCAGAAGAATACAAACAGAAAATTAAAGGTAAGGACGTAAATAACGTAACGTGGAACGAGGGGGATTCCACTCCGGGGAAGCCTTTGCCGCAGGTTTCCGCGTCGGTGCCCGTTCCTTCCCGTCGCGGGGTCTCTGATCGTTTTAAATGAAGTTATTCTGAAGTAAGGGGTGGCTGAGCTGCTGCTGCGGTGCGTGGGGCAAGGATTTGGAAACGGCTCGCAGACCCTAAGCGGGGAAGGATCCGACGCGATTTTGAGAGAGCGGAGAGACGGCGCGGAATCCAGATCGCGCAGCCGAAGAAAGGACGAGGAAAAGTGCTCGGTGAAAGGGGAGCATCGAGTTGCAGGGATCAAAAGGGGCTTGTTCGCCTTCCTGTGGAAAGTGATCCGAGAGCAGCGATCAAGGAGTTGGTGATGCTGTTGCACAAAGCGCTTTTGTGCTGTGAGCAGGAATTTGTGGTAAACGCAAAGTCGTCCTTCCTTCTGCTTCCTAGTTTAAGCCGAGACTCGCTGCTGCTGCTGCGCCTGGTTCAGGGACTGCTGATCCATCAGCAAAGTCTGGCAGGGCGTAGCAAGGGCAGACGGGCTTGAAGATGTGTTTTAAGAGGAGAAAGGACAAGAATTGGAGGAGTTTAACCAAACATGAGATGTGACACGTCCAAGGTGCCTTCAAGGAGGGACGGAACGGTCTGTCCCGTGATCAGTGTGAGCACGAGGTGGTCACAGGCACGGAACTGGGCTGGGCTAAACATTAAGCCATGAAGATGAGCCAGCGTGTGCCCGGGTGACCAAGAAGGCCAGTGGCATCCTGGCCTGGGTCAGCCCTGGTGTGGCCAGCGGGACCAGGGCAGGGATTGTCCCCCTGGGCTCAGCACTGCTGAGGCTGCACCTTGAATCCTGTGTTTGGTTTTGGGTTCTTCATGACAAAAAAAGACCTTGAGAGGCCAGACCGTGTCCAGAAAAGGACAACGGAGCTGGGGAAGGGGCTGGAGACCACGTGTGATGGGAGCAGCTGAGGGAGCTGGGGCTGTTCAGCTGGAGAAGAGGAGGCTGAGGGGAGACCTTCTCGCTCTCTGCAGCTCCCTGGCAGGAGGGGGTAGCCAGGGGGTGTCAGGCTCTTCTCACAAGTTACAACTAGTAGGACAAGAGAAAAGAGCTTGAAGTTATGCCAGGGAGGTTTAGGTCAGACATTGGGAAAAAATTCTCCGCTGAAGGGGTTCTCAAAGACTGGAAGGGGCTGCCCGGGGAGGTGGTTGAATCGCCATCCTTGGACGTATTTGAATAGATGTGGTGCCCAAGAACGTGGTTTAGAAATGGGCCGGGTAGAGGTAGAGAATCATTGGACTTGATGATCTTGAAAGTCTTTTCCAACCACAACAGTTCTATGATTTAGCAGAGGGTAGGTGGGCGCTGGCAGAGCCGATGGGGGTGCTGCAAGAGTCGGAAGGACAAGTTAGACAAAGCTCAGAAGCAGAATCTGCACGTCCTTGGGGCTCTCAAATAAAGACTTTCAAACGCTTTGGATAAGCTTGGGCGGCAGAAGGACTTGCTGGCTGGTAAGCGAGACGCAAATTGAGTGAGTCTTGCAAATGGAAGAACTAAAAGGAAAAAGAAAAAGAGAATTGAGCCCTAACTTCACGCTCAGCCTTCCCTAGAATCAGCTGCCTGCAGGCAGGAGCAGGGCACCGTTTCCTGACGGGATGAGCCTGGGGAAAAGCCATCGGCTTTATCTCTCCCTTGGTCCAGTGAACACACTCAACCTTTAGTCCGGCGGTACCAGATTTGGTCTTCGATGAAGTTTTTAAGAGACCGTGACCACCTGGTTCTTCGTTTGTTTGTTTGTTTTCTTTTTTTTTTGGTTCCTTAATAACCATAAAACGCGTTTGGCCGTGGGAGCCCTGCCAGGCAGGTTTGCAGAGCCTGTTCAGCAAGATGAATCTCCGCGAGCAGCGCGATCTCATCGCCTTCCCACGGCATCACGAGAGCTCGCTCGTGTCGGGGGAGCTCGGGTATCCCAGAAAAACGCGGGATTCGGCGACGGGATCCTTCCGTTGGCTCCACCGTGTCACGCCGGAGCGGTTCAACCTCGAGCCGCTTTGTTCTGATGCGAAATGACTCTTCATCAGCTGCAATTTTTGTTTTCAGGGCGGAACCGCAGGCGAGGCCAAGCTGTGATTTAAATAACAATTCAACCCACTTTTTGCTTGACTCCTCTGACGGGATCGTAAGATCTGCCCTGCACATCTGGCCTGCTCACTGGCCTGAAGTCCGTTGCGTTGTTTTGGGGTTGTTTTGGGTTTTTTTATGAACGAGCTTTCAGACTTGTTGGATAAAACCTACAGGCCAACGCAAGGGACGCTTTGGGTGTCCTCTGCGCCTTAATGAAACAACAAGAAGAAACTCCCTCGTTTCCATCCTACTGGCCAGGTCCAGGCCATACAGATTATCTAGAAGGAGGTTTAAGTGCTTGCAACGTCTCATGTTCCATATACCCAAGAGTCCTGCCTCTTCAGTCTCTTCCCAGGCTTGCGTGACAAGTAGAAGATAAGAGCTAAACACTGGCGTTCCTCATATTGGAGCATTTTTTTAAAAATAGCCTCGAACGTGGTAAAATTGGTGCAGTGGATCGTAGCAGCTTCTCTGCTCTGGGCAGCTCGGTAGTGCCGGTACATAATTTATTGCCGCTTCTCTTCATTTTTTAGTTATGAGCGCAGAGAGCCGGTCGTTTTGCCATGGAGGGAGTGAATCATAGAATCATAGAATGTTAGGGATTGGAAGGGACCTCGAAAGATCATCCAGTCCAATCCCCCTGCCAGAGCAGGAACGCCTCGATAATGCTACACAGGAACGTGTCCAGGCGGGTCTGGAATGTCTCCAGAGAAGGAGACTCCACACCCTCCCTGGGCAGCCTGGGCCAGGGCTCCGGCACCCTCACTGAGAAGAAGTTTCTTCTCGAGTTTAAGCGGAACCTCTTCTGTTCCAGTTTCAGCCCATTACCCCTTGTCCTGTCATTGGGTGTCACCGAGAAGAGCCTGGCTCCATCCTCGTGACACTCACCCTTTAGATATTTGTAAACATTCATGAGGTCACCCCTCAGGCTCCTCTTCTCCAAACTAAAGAGCCCCAGCTCCCTCAGCCTTTCCTCACCAGGGAGATGCTCCACTCCCTCCATCATCCCAGTTGCCCTGTGCTGGACTCTCTCCAGCAGTTCCCTGTCTCTCTGGAGCTGAGGGGCCCAGAACTGGACACAATATTCCAGATGGGGTCTCACCAGGGCAGAGCAGAGGGGCAGGAGAACCTCTCTCGACCTACTAACCACCCCCCTTCTAACACACCCCAGGATGCCCTTGGCCTTCCTGGCCACGAGGGCACACTGCTGGCTCATGGCCATCCTGCTGCCCACCAGCACCCCCAGGTCCCTTTCCCCTGCACTGCTCTCTAATAAGTCATTCCCCAACTTATACTGGAACCTGGGGTTGTTCCTACCCAGATGCAAGACCCTACACTTACCCTTGTTATATTTCATTAAATTTTTCCCCGCCCAACCCTCCAGCCTGTCCAGGTCTCGCTGGATGACAGCACAGCCTTCTGGCGTGTCAGCCACTCCTCCCAGCTTGGTGTCATCAGCAAACTTGCTGATAGGACTCTCTAGTCCCTCATCCAAGTCATCGATGAATATATTGAATAATACTGGTCCCAGTACCGACCCTTGAGGCACTCCACTGGATACAGGCCTCCAACCAGACTCCGCCCCATTGACCACAACTCTTTGGCTTCTTCCCCTCAGCCAGTTCACAGTCCACCTCACTACCCGAGAGTCTAGACCACACTTCCTCAGTTTAGCAGCAAGGATGCTGTGGGAGACTGTGTCAAATGCTTTACTGAAGTCAAGGTAGACCACATCCACCGCTCTGCCATCATCCATCCACCTTGTTATATCCTCGTAAAGTGAAGAGATGGGCGTAGGCTTAGCGTTGCGGCCGGAGGTTTGTGGTTGCTGTGATGCTTGGGGTGAGACCCAGACGAGTAAGGAGTTTTCGTGAAACTTGTGAATGTTGGTGAATATTATCAATCCACGGCTGGAGACGGTGATTGTTGGCATTGGAGCCTTCAAGTAAACAAAGCAGTTGAGTTGAGCTGTTGGGAATCGGTGTTTAACTCCCACGTGCGCTGCTTTTTCCTTCTCTTTGGTAGATCTAACACGAAAACTTCTTTTGGGAGGGTGGCGGCGGTGAGGAACAGCAGCTGCAGGGTGCCGAGGGGTAGGCTGAGCCTTTGCTGGGAGCAGAGGACATCTCTGGGAGCAGTTCTCCCATCCCAGCTCTTGAAGTTCCAGTAAAGCCCTTTGAAATCCCAGTACGGGGGCACGTACCAGCCACGGGGTGTAACCGCAGCTCGTTTGTGCTGCTCCAGGGGTTGAAAACTGAAGATCCAAGTTCAACGAAACATTCAGCACAGAAGTTCCCTGGAAGTTTGACCTTTCCTGGATGAAACCTTCAGGAAAAATCCAACCCCGAGCTCGGTAGCTTTTTTTTCCTGGGTGGAAGATCGAGGAGTTGGCAGTGTTAGGTTTGGTGAGATCGGGCTGTGGTCGTAAAGATCTTTTCCAATCTAGGCGGTTCTGTGATGGCATTTTGAGTTTGAAATGCTGCAAGTTGTGTTTTTTAGCTTAAGCTCCAGCAGGTCGTTTCCAACGGTAAGAAAAAGAGGCTTCAACACCTACATCTCCAGTGACCCCAGTTAAGGGGTTGCCGTTGTCACCCGAGGATGTCCAAAGTCTTGGGTTCCCTTCGCTGGCTGGCACGAGGAATGACGACTCATCCCTCTCCCGAAGGAGAGGAGTCGGAAAGCTGTGGGAAGGGAGTAGCCATGACAAGGATGCGTCAAGTTGGCATCCCGTCTCCTGCCAAACCACCTTCCTAAGTTGAGGAATGACTTATTAGAGAGCAGTGTAGGGGAAAGGGACCTGGGGGTGCTGGTGGGCAGCAGGATGGCCATGAGCCAGCAGTGTGCCCTCGTGGGCAAGAAGGCCAAGGGCATCCTGGGGTGTGTTAGAAGGGGGGTGGTTAGTAGGTCAAGAGAGGTTCTCCTGCCCCTCTGCTCTGCCCTGGTGAGACCCCATCTGGAACCTTGTGTCCAGTTCTGGGCCCCTCAGCTCCAGAGAGACAGGGAACTGCTGGAGAGAGTCCAGCACAGGGCAACTGGGATGATGGAGGGAGTGGAGCATCTCCCTGGTGAGGAAAGGCTGAGGGAGCTGGGGCTCTTTAGTTTGGAGAAGAGGTGGCTGAGGAGAGACCTCGTTCATGTTTACAAATATCTAAAGGGGGAGTGTCAGGAGGATGGAGCCAGGCTCTTCTCGGTGACACCCAATGACAGGACAAGGGGTAATGGGCTGAAACTGGAACAGAAGAGGTTCCGCTTAAACTCGAGAAGAAACTTCTTCTCAGTGAGGGTGCCGGAGCCCTGGCCCAGGCTGCCCAGGGAGGTTGTGGAGTCTCCTTCTCTGGAGACATTCCAGACCCGCCTGGACACGTTCCTGTGTAGCATTATCGAGGCGTTCCTGCTCTGGCAGGGGGATTGGACTGGATGATCTTCCGAGGTCCCTTCCAATCCCTGACATTCTGTGATTCTGTGTGATTCTGTGATTGCCACGTGAATTCTCCGAAGATGCTGCTTTTTTGGGTCCTGCCTTTGGTTGGCCCCTCTCCCCTTTAAACCCTTAGGTCTGGCACACCAGTTCTTGCTGTGTCCATCTCTTTTTGGTCCCTGCCCCAGACTCCACAGCTCCCATTCTCCGGTACATGATCAGGCAGGTCCCGGGCACCGCGGTGACACAGGCAAGCACTTCCCAAGAGGGTTTTTGGTGGCCGGGACCCGAGGATAAAGAGCACAGACGTGCTTTTCTGTTGCCTGAGGGCAATCCGAGCGCTCCCTGCTCGCCGGTGTTTACCTACCTGCCTTCAACACTCCATCAGTTCTTAACAAGTTCTTGTAAAACAGATCTGAACCGCTGCTTCTGCAGTCCGAGGGAGCGCGTTAATAATGTACGACCACCAGGCAGACTGAAGCTGCGGCGTCAGACGGAGAAGCTGAAGCGCCTTCCAGCCAGCTCTCACGGGGTGGAGGAGCTCTGCCAAGGCCACCGGCGGCTCGGTCCTGTGAGCTCCTTCGTGAAGAGTTTGTTTTGGGTTCCTCCATCCTTACTGTCCTCTTGAACCCAGGTTTTGGGCTCAGCAGCCCTCCATCATCTCAGAAAATGCGGAGAAACCCCAGGATGATGATGCAGGTTGCAGAACGTCGTCCCCTCCGGGAGGCTGAAGGCTGGAAGCGCGGAGGGACGGCTGTAAGAACGACCAGGATATGCAAAGCCCGGTCTTTAAAACCTGCGGTGCAGTGCTTGGTTCTCCGGCATCAGATGTGTCCTCCTGGGGCTGATGGGGTGCGGAATAAAAACGTGCGCTGGGCGAGGAGACGTGCTCCTTGTCACCCTCCTTCCCCGGGAGGAATCAAAGGACAAACAGCTGGGGGGACTGGAGAGCAGATTTCCTATTTCTGTGCAGGAGCTCATCCTTGAGCCCAAAGAGGTGATGGTGTTCCCTCTTCTTCAGGTTGGTTGGTTGGGTTTTTTTAAATACCAATGTTTGGAGGGGGCTTCCTTGTATTTTAGCAGCTGGAAAGGTGGGTTTGCAATTGCAATTCCCCACTGGCAGCCCGAGCAGAAGCACCCCTCTCCTCCCCGAAGCGCGTGGAGGATGCGCCGCCGGGACGTCGCTTCTCGGTGCGAGCTGGGAAAGAGGAGGAGGAAGAGGAAGACTTGAACCCGAGGCTGAACTCTTCTTCGTTAGCCGGGTTTTGCGCCGCTCGGATCTCGGCGGGGACGCTGCAGCCGTGGAGGACGGGAGGGAGCTGTCGGGCCGGGTCTGCCCGATCCGATCCGCTTCGCGTCGCCTTTTCCCTCTGTCCCCCTGCCACGGAGGTGACCCGGGGAGCCACAGCGGGTGTTTTACCCGCCTGCAGGACTCCCAGGAGCCCCGTTCTGCTGCTCGCTCCTGGCTGAGCTCCCACGTGTTGCTGCCGGGGGGCTTGGACCCCGCTGAGAGACACGGTTGCCACCAGCAACCTCCTCCCCGAGGGTCCTTCTCAGCTGGAAAACACAGCCCCACGTTTCTTTTAGGTCTAGAGGAGGGAGCTTTTGCTTTTTATTTAAATAAAAAAGAAGGTGCAGCTATTGCTGCGGTCGTTTTCTGCTCTTTTCCCCGTCCATCCTCCTTAGCGAGCGCGATACGACCCCGCCTGAATATACTGAATATCCTGAATATACTGAATATACTGAATATACTGAATATACTCCACTTACGTGTCTTTTTTTTTTTCCTTTTCTGTCCCCTCCAGAATACATCCAGAAATATGCAACAGAAGAAGCACTAAAAGAGCAGGAAGAAGGCACCGGGGACAGCTCGTCCGAGAGCTCCATGTCCGACTTCTCGGAAGATGAGGCTCAGGATATGGAGTTGTAGTAGAAGAGGCGACCCTGCTTTTCAGAGAGACTCGTAATTTCCTAACCATGAGAAGCAGACTATAATATTCATATTTAAACAAAGCAATTTTTTTTATTACTAAACAAGGTTTTTATGAATAATAGCATTGATATATATATATATATATATCACCCTTTAGGTCTCGATTTTTTTTTTTTTTTTTTTGGTTTTTTTTTTTTTGGGTCTTTCTTGGTCATTTCTCGAACCCGAGGTGCGTAGCCTATTCCCACATTCCATTTTTTTTTTTTTTTTTTCTTTTTTTGTCGGTAGCAATACGCAGCCCGAATGCATGCGTTCAGATTCCATTTGGCCGAGTGAAACTTGTGTGCTACTGAACTGTCAGCTCAAACAGCTGCCCCGGTAGGTAGGGAGTTAGCGAAGAAAAAAAAACAAAAAAAAAACAAAAAAAAAAAGAAAAAAAAAAAGAAAAAAAAAAACAAACCACGTTTGCTTTTCTTATCGATGTTTCCAAAGACGCCACCGTGGAACAGCGTGGGGTTTCGGTTGGTTGTTTGGGGGGGGGTGTGTTTTTTTTTTGGTTTTTTTTTTTTTTTTTTCCTTTTTTTCTCAAAATCCGGGGGACGAATAGACTGAAGCGGCGTCGATCAGACAGTGGAATTTAAAAAAAAAAAAAAAAAAAGGTGCTCCTCCAGGTCCGACCTTGCTGACGCGGAGTCACGTTCGAGACAAAGAACACGCCGAAAGGAGAAAAAAAAAAAAAAAAAAAAAAAAAGGAAAAAAAAGGAAAAAAAAAATAAAATAACACAATACAAATGCATGGAGCTGTTCAGAGCATCGAAGCTTAAGACTTTGGACTTGGATTTTAAGTCCGTTTTTATGCGTGGACTCCTCCGCCTGCTCTCCTGAACCGGAGGCGCCGACGGCCGCCGCGCTCTCTGCTTCGGGGACGCCCTTCGCCCGGTCGGGCTGGATTAGAGCCGATCCCTTGCCCGGGAGAGGGGGGAAAAAAACCAAAAAAAAAAAAAAAAGACAAAAAAAAAAAAAAAGACACAACCCAAGCACCACGAACCCCAAAGGACGCTCTGGAACTGCCTTGATTTAGAGCACGTGCGAAGTCAAAACTCTGTCCTGGGTTGGGAACTGCTGCCCTTTAACGGCTTCAAGTTGGTTCTTTATTTTATTATGATTTTTTTTTTCCCCCTCTCGCTTGAAGTATGGTTCAACACCTCGCAGCCGCCCGCTGGCTCCTCCAAGGGGGTCGTCTCACCGGGTGGGTTTCGAGACCTTCACCTCCACGCTTGGGTCCCCGAATCCGTCGTCGTCGGCGCTTGGTTTAATTTCCCTTTTTTTTGGGGTTTTTTTTTCATTTTGGTTCTTCTCTCCTTTCTCCCCCCACCCCTTCCTCACCAGCTTGGTAGCCACCTGCTTGCGTGTGTACAACAGGATTAAAATTTTCTTAAAAGTTAACGAAGAATATGCTCTAGGGGGAAAAAAAAAAAAAAAAAAGATGAATAAAAAAGAAAAAAAAAGCCTAAAAGCACCCGCTGAGGAAGCAAATGAATCTGCTCTCTTTTGGTTTGGGTTTTATTTGTGGTGTTTTGTTTTTTTTTTTTTCCCCTACGATTTATTATTCCAGGACGCTTCGGAATTATTCGATTTTTCCCGGTGTCTTTCCGGCAAGCCGAGATCTTTCCGCCTTGGACGCCGCGGGATGGGATTAACGGGGACGCCGCGATGCTCGAAGGTGGAGAATCGGGGAGGTTCAAACCGCCGCGGATTATTCCGGTTGATTTTTTTAGAGCTGAACGTTACCTGGAGGGGTTTGGATGTTCGTGGAAGGGGGGGAAAAAAGGAAAAAATAATCAAGGCTGAGCATCTCCGGCGCGGCGTTGGGCACGTCGGACTCGTTTTTCGGCATCCGTTGGGGTCGTTTCGGTTGAGTTGGGTGGGTTTTTGGGTTTGGGTTTTCCTTTTTTTCCCCTTCGGAAACGCCGCCGCCGCGCGCCGGCTCGTCGTTGGAAGGTCGCGATCCTGAATCCTGAAGCACAATCGATCGATTTATTTTCTGGTGGGGGAGGGAGGAATTCCAAAAAAAAAATCCCCAAACACCTCGTAAAGTATCGTTTTGCTTTAGCATGGTTTTTCTCCTTAATAAAGACGTACGAAAAAATTCCCTTTACGTTAATTACGGGCATGAAACAGGAGGGGTTTTTTAATTAATTTTTTTTTTTTTAATTTTCCTCTTTCCCCTTCCTGGTTTTAAAACCCTTGGGGCTGTGGCTGGTGAGTGCGCTGAGCTTCCCTGTCTCCTTGTCGGGAGGGTGATATTAACTATTTAACGTGCAATGATGTACTTAACTCTTACCTAGCGCTGATTTTTTCTCCTTATTTCGGGGAGGGAGGGGCGGCGTTTCCGCTGGCACCGCTCAACCCCCCCTTTCCCCGCTGCTCCTCGCAGTTTGCTCGTGCTGTAAATTTTTCACTGTAGGTGCTCCTTAGGAGTAGAGTGCTGGGTGGTGATAATATCGGTTTAAAATATTAAAAATAAAATAAAATCACACACACACACAAAAAAATCCCCGCCCAAAGACACAAAAAAATATAAAAACACCCCCACCCAAAAAAAAAAAAAAAATCACAATAAAAATTTGTATTTTTTCAATACTGCATAAAAATAGTCTCCTAATTACCTCATCCCCCTCCTCGTTCCTTTGCAGGTTTCCCCGACGCGGATTTAAGCGCAACCGAACCGCTCCCCCCCTGCCTCCCCACCCTTTCCTTTTGGGTTCTGCTGCGCAGGGAGTTCCCCTCCAAAAAAAAAAAAATCATAAAATATCGGCAAAGCCGCCCTTGGCCAGGGCTGGGATGCGGCTCGAGGGGTCGGGAGCCCCGAAAACGCGGCTCCCCGGCACCCCGGGCTTGCGCCGTGCCTGGCAGAGGAGGAAAAACCCCAAAATGCCGCTCATAAAAACCAAAATAATTTAAAAAAATGTCAGTTCTGGTGTTTTTAGGGGCTGAGGTCCCGGCTGCCTCGCTCCCCGCTGCTGCTCCCCCTCCTCCAGCAGCTTTTCTCTTGGTTTTTTCCCCCAAATCTTCCCTCCTGCCATGAGAAACTTCCCCCTCAACCCGATCTGGAAATAAAACTCTCTGCCTGCGTAGCCCAGATGAAAAGATGGAGCCACGCCGAAGCGAGATGATTTGGGGTTGGTTGGTTTCTAAATCATCTCGAGGGCTTTGCTGACCCTTCTCCAGCTGGTGTCCCCTCCGGCTCCGCGCCGGGGATTTCTCGCCGTGGCCGAAACTCGCCGCGACCCCTGGGCACGGGTTTGGAGCCCGCCCTCTTGGCGTTTCGTCCTGCGGCCGCTCCCTTTTGCCGTCGAGGGTTTTTTGGGCGCGGAAAGCTCGAGTCGCCCGCCTGGGGACCCTCGGTGACGAGTTTTTGCTGACCCCCCGGGTGGGTTTGGCGCAGAAGGGCTGGAGCGGAGCTTTGCTGGCCCCAACGGCTTCTCCTGCCTCCACCACCTTGAACCCCAACCCAGCTCTCTCCTTTTCCCATCTCCTTTTCCCATCTCTCTTCCCATCTCTCTTCTTTTCCCATCTCTCTTCCCATCTCCTTTTCCCATCTCCCTCCTTTTCCCATCTCTCTCCTTTTCCCATCTCTCTTCCCATCTCTCTCCGTTTCCCATCTCCTTTTCCCATCTCTCTTCCCATCTCCTTTTCCCATCTCTCTCTTTTTCCCATCTCTCTCCTTTTCCCATTTCTCTTCCCATTCTCTTTTTCTCATCTCTCCTTTTCCCATCTCTCTCCTTTTCCCATCTCTCTTCCCATCTCTCTTCTTTTCCCATCTCTCTCCTTTTCCCATGTCCTTTTCCCATCTCTCTTCTTTTCCCATCTCTCTCCTTTTCCCATCTCTCTTCCCATCTCTCTTCCCATCTCTCTTCCCATCTCCTTTTCCCGTCTCTCTTCTTTTCCCATCTCTCTCCTTTTCCCATCTCTCTTCTTTTCCCATCTCTCTTTTTCTCATCTCTCCTTTTCCCATCTCTCTTCCCATCTCCTTTTCCCATCTCTCTCCTTTTCCCATCTCTCTTCCCATCTCTCTTCCCATCTCCTTTTCCCATCTCTCTTCCCATCTCCTTTTCCCATCTCTCTCTTTTTCCCGTCTCTCCTTTTCCCATCTCATTTCCCATCCGTTAACACGCGCTGGAGAGACGCGTGTCCCTTTCCCATCCCCGCTGAAGGGACCCTCCTCACACACTTTATGGGAAAGGCCAGGAAGTGTTGGACAATTTTTTCTTCATTATTATTTTTTCTCCTCCCACCCGAGTTTCGCTGGCACTTTAGCAAGGGGTGTTGGCAGCCTGAGAAATGGCCACGATTTTACTGCCCGTGTTTGGGACCCATCGTCTGATACTTGAAGACATCGGGGGCGTTTTGCCCTTTCTTTGAGTCGGCTCTTTATTTTTTTGGTTTAATTTTTTTTTTTACTTTTCCCTCCTCTATTTCTCCCGTCGTCGATGTAGTGGGCACAGCCGCCACCCTGACAAAATGCCTCTTCTCTAAGAGTGTAACCTCTCCGGTAGTTGTGTATAATTACAGAACTGTAAACTTTTTCTTTTTTTTTTTTTTAAATAAAATATGTACATACCTTGAAGCTTGGCTGGTGTTTGATTGGCCTTGCAGGGAAGACCCCGGACCTGGTGGCGTTGACTCCGCGTCCCACCACGACTTCACCCGGGGCCCGTCTACACCACATTGAAGCTTTTCCTCGACGTCTTCGCTGGTGATGGAAGCGGAGGTCGTTGAGCGCCCAACGTGCCGACGGGAGCGTTTGGGGCAGCCGGCTCTTCGCCAGCCGTTTGCTGGCGCCCGGGTGACGTCCTTTTGTGTCTGGTCACCCCGACCAGGCCACCAAAGCTGGTTTTTAGTGTCTTGGGTTGGAAATGAGGGTTCGGTGCAGCCACGGAGCATCCGTCGCTCCGCCTGCGCCGCCTCCTAGGGTGGGTTTCTTCAGGAGGTCTCTTCACGCGGCGGGACGGCTCGTTACGGGTAACGCCGCCTGTGTTGGGGGTCCCGGGGCGGTGATGGTGACAGAGGGGGGCTATTTTTTGTGTGATCTCACCCCGCTGTTCCGTGGGGTTTGGGATAAATGCCGAGGGATGTAAGCGGGGGTGGGAGCAGCTCAAGGACCCCCCCGAGTTGGCATTTCAGGGCTGCGAGGGACGACAACCCGGCGTCCTCGTCCTGGCTTAACCGGCTGCAGCAAGATTTGTGGCTGGTGAAGACCTTCCTCTCCATCCTCCTCCTCCTCCCACCACCCTTCCCTTGCTCCAGCCCTTCCGTCACCCCGAGGACCCAACTTTTGGGGACAAGGTGGCGGGTCCGTGTCGTGCCAGTGCCACCTGCTGCCAGCACCCAGCCTGGCAGCCCTCAGCACCCTTCGGGGAGGGGGGGTGTGGGGTGAGGGGACACCCCCGCTGTCCTAGTGCCACCTCCTGGAGTCACCAGCCCTCGGGACTCTGCCCCTTGCCCGAGGAGGGAGCAGGCAAAGGGGGAACAACTTTATAACCCCCGCCCTGCTGCGTGTCCCACTTTTATAGGGGGGTTTAGGGCCACCTGGGGGTGGCACAGTCCCCTCTGCCCAGCAGGTGGCCCCAGTGCCACACCAGTAACCTCCCACTCTGCCCAGTACAGAGCTGGGCACGGCGCTGGGTGCTCTCCCTGTCCCCCGGCTGTGGCCCCATCGCTGATTTATCCCCAATGTCCCCCGGGTGCCAAGTGCCACCCGCTGCTCAGCCAGCTGTCCCCTCTCAGGGGTTGGGGCTCCTCTTGGCCTGGCCCCAGGTCCCACGGGGCTCCGGGAGGTGGGTGCTGCTTGGGGGGGGGGGGGTAGGATCGGTGCTGGGGTGGCTTTGGGGACAGGGACCCATGGCTGTTGGTGAGTGCCACTCAGTGCTCCGGGGGCACCCAGAGGTCTTGCCCTACCCCACCTGGGTGGGCATCAAAGGGCATCAAAGGGCAAAGACCTGAGCCTGAGGTGGCCCCAGGCTCTGGGTGCCACCTCACAGGGCGCCTTCCCCACAGGGCTTTGGGGACCTTCTTCACAGGGCCTTGGGTGTCATCCCCAAGGGGCTTTGGGTGCCATTGCCATGGTGCCTTGGGTGCCATCCCCATGGGACTCTGGTTGCTACCACCATTGGCCCCTGGGTGCCGTCTCCTTGAGGCTCTGAATGCCATTCCCACAGGGCTCTGGGTGCCATCCCCGTGGGGCTTTGGGTGCCATGCCCATAGGGCTTTGGGTGCCATTGCCACGGTGCTTTTGGTGCCATCCCCACAGGGCTCTGGGTGCCATCCACATATGGCTTTGGGTGCCATCCCCACAGGGCTTTGGGTGCCATTGCCACGGTGCTTTTGGTGCCATCCCCACAGGGCTCTGGGTGACGTACCCATGGAGCTCTGGTTGCCATGACCAAGGGGCTTTGGGTGCTGTCCCCAATGGGCTCTGATTCCCATCCCCGTGGAGGTGTGGGTGCCATTCCCACAGGGCTGGCACCCACTGAGCTCTGGGTACCATCCCCACAGGGGTTTGGGTGCCATCCCCAAGGGACTCTGGGTGCCAACCCCACTGAGCTCTGGTTGCCATCACCACAGGGTCTTGGGCGTCATCCCTGTGGGGCTCTGGGTGCCATCCCCATGGCCACGCAGCCCCTGGGACAGAGCAGGGCAAGAGCTGGCAGGTGCTCTGGGACTCCTCGCGGGGTAAAGGGGCTATTCCCTCCCCTCCTGGCTTTGTCCCCACGCCGGGTGCCGGCACCTTCCACCACGAGAACCACTCCCCATCCCTCTTGAGGATCCAAGGGACCATGAGCACAAGCCTGATGGAGGGGTCCTGCGCACCCATCTCACATCCGACCCCAAGGGACGCCAACGCTGCGGCATCAACCCCGCGAGGACGACGTGCACCTCCAAGCCTCAAGCTGACACCGAGACGGTGACCCCCAGGGCCGCGGGGGACACCTGAGCCTGCTCTGCTGGCTCCGGTTACGGCCCCAAATTGTTCCTCCCGGCTGGAAGAAATGCCGTCAGCGCCGGCGGATCGGTGGCCATTACTAATGCATGATGCTCCAGCGGGAGACGGCTGTGCCCGACCCCCCGCAGCAGGGCTGGGCCCCCTCCCGAACCTCCTGAGCCAGGAGGAATGGAGACGGGTTTGGGGAAGGGTCTCACTCCCGCCATCCAGGCTTTACCTGGGCAGAACCCCACTGGTCCTGCAGAGAATGTTCACAGCTCAACGCACGTTCATTGAAAAAGCATCTCTGCTCCTCCCCCAACAGGTGGTTCTGACCCATTTGCAGCAGGAGCTTCTTCCTCCTTGCTTTGCTCCTTCCCGAATTTTAGTTCTTTTTCCCAGGCTCTCCTTCACCCTCAGTTTTCCTTCTCTCAGCTGATGTCTAACCAACCGGCTTCACCCCTCGCCTGCTCCAAACCAGGATGCCCCACAAAACCAGGGTGGTCCAACCCAGAGAGGTGGGATGCTCATCCCATGCCAGGGTGACACCCACCAGGAGGAACGACAGCGACCACCACCCCATCCTTGAGCTTCAATCCCATTTTTAAGCCTGGATCTCACAGGGAGGAGGGAGTTGCCAGCTCCGGCCTCGCCGGGGCTGTAAAACCTGCCAGGGAGGGCTCCTGGGCTAATGTACTTCGGTTGTGTTCCCTCATCCCTCCACATCAATATTGCATTATCGTTTCCATCCCCATCTGAGCCCAGCGAGGAGCCACGGAAAGAACACGCGGCCCCAACCGAGGCCCCGCACCGAGCGCTGGCGGGTCTCAGCGCCGGCGGGGCGGCTTTGCCCGACCCCCCTCCACCTTTCCAGAGGCTCTTCCAGGTCCATCGGCATTAAATATTCGGTTGAGGAACAAAAGACGGCGATGTAAATTTTTAAACAGGGCCATTTGCTCCTCTCGGTTTACACGGGCTTGAGGCCTCGACGAAATTTTGGCCGTACCTTCGTGGAGCCAAAATATTGATGGTGCTGGGGAGAAGGTTGAGCCCGGCGCCGAGGGGTCCAGTGCCACGCTTGGGTTGGCACCATGCAGGCTGTCAAGGCGCCTTCCTGGCTCAGGGATCATCCTGGGGTCTCAGGGACCATCACTGGGCATGGGGTCCATCCCAGGTGCCTCCTTGCTTGGACACTGCCCTGGGGTCTTGGAGATGGCAACTGCTTTGCAACCATCCCAGGTCTCAGGGACCATCCCTGGGAGTGAGGACCACCCTCTTTGTCAACCATCGTGGGGTTTTGGGGGATCATCCTGGTTTCTGGGGACTATCTGGGGTGCTTCACCTCTTTGAGATCATCCCAGAGCCTCAGGAGCCATCCTGGACTCTCAAGGACCACCCTGGGCTCCTGGGACCAGCCAGGGTGCCTTCCTTCTTGGGTGCCAGGCCAAGATCCCAAGGAGGACCAGCCCTGGGTGTGTGGACCATCCAAGGTGCCTCCCTGCTTGCGCACTACCCCATGGTCTCAGGGACCAGCCTGGGTTCTTGGGAACCATCCATGCACCTGGTGAAGATTCAAGGTGTCTCCCTTTTTGAGGACAACTTCATGGTCTCAGGGACCATCCCGGGCTCTTGGGGCTCATCCCGGGGCTCTTGGGGCATGGGGACCATCCATGGTGTCTCTTTGCTTGAGGACCATCCTGGGATCTTTGGGACCATCCCAGGGGCTGTGGACCATTCAGGATGCTGCTTTGCTTGGCAGCCATCATGGGGGCTTGGGGACCATCCTCAGCTCTTAGGTACCATCCCGGGTCTTCAGAGCCATCTGGGATCCTCCCTGCTTGAGGATCACACCAGGCTCTTGGGGATCATCCAGAATGTGACCCCATCTCAGGGTTGGGGAACCATTCCAGGGTCTCTTCTTTCTCCAGCAGCACCCCCCTGTGCCAGAGAGACCAGCACCACCAACGTATCCCCATCCCCATCTCAGCCCCATCCTGGATGGTCCCCCCGAGATCTGACACCTTCACCCCCACCCCAGCCCTCTCCTCCTACCCTCATCCCTCTCTCCCTGCTCCCCCCCATCCCTCTTGGGGTGCTACTTCCTACCCACCCCACTCTCACAGCCCCAAAATGCCTCTTCCCAGGGAGTTTGACCCCCCCCTTCCAAAAAAATCCAGGAGGCACCGACCAGCTTCTCCCACCCTCCATCCCGGCGGCCTGCGGCAACTCGATCCTGGTCCCAGCGGGCAGCCTGGCCCCAAACTGGTCAGGCTGGTTTGCCTCACTGGAGCCCAGTGCGGGGCGGGGAGGGGAAGCTGCAGTGACATCCCGCCGTCTGTATCTGTATATTTTTATAATTTGCATCCCTGATGTTGCACGAGGGTGCGTTGCTGCCGTTTGTGCGTGGTTGTGCCCGGGGGTTGGAGTTTAATGGGGAGGGGGATATAATTTTAGGGTAGGTGGGATATTACTTTTTTTGGAGGGGGGGGTTGTGAACTGCTGCGGGCTCCAGGGCTGAGGCAAAGCCTGAAGGGGACCCCCTCCATCACCCCGGGGGGAGCCAAACCTCCCTTCGTGGCCATAACACCAGCCGAGCCCCCCCCCCTTCCAGCACCCCCACGCCCCCCCCCTCCAGCCCCACCGCCCAGTCCCGGCCCCTCGGGGCGGGCGGCGGCAGCTGCGAGCGCGGCGGTGCCTCTCGGGTTGCGGTCCGAGGAGCCGGGGGGGGGGAAATCGAGGCCGGGAGGGGGGGTCAGGATCGTTTTCCCTCTCTCTCCCGCCGCCCCGGGGAAAAGGGGGGGGTTAGGGGGTGCGGGAAACCGGATCGGGGGCGGCGGCTCAGGTGCGGGGTCGCGCCGCCGCCGGTGTCCGGTGTCCGACAGCCGGTGAGCGGCCCCGACGGCGGCCCCGGTTATAAAAATCCAACCCCCCCCTTTCAAAAAAAAGGGAAGGAGGAACGGTCGGTTGGAAGGTTCGAAGCCTTTCTCCTCTCTCTTTGCCCCTCGCCGGCTGCCGGGACGGAGACGCCCGCCCCGAGGCCGCGGGGATGGGCGGGCGCCGCCTCCCAGCCCGGGGAGGGAAGGGATGGAGGGCGGGGGTGGAGGGACACGACGTGGGTGTTCTTCTCTGCCCGTTTTACGAGTCCCTCGCCATGGGGGGGGGGGATGCAGAGAAGTTGGGGGGCACCGTCAGCCCCCCGAGGTGGGTGAAGGGGTTTACCGGGGGGGTCGGTTGTGCTACCGGGCAGGGGTTGGGGACGGTGGGGGGGTGGGGGTGATGGTGGCCCAAGGTGAGCCCGGCCCCCCCCCGCCCCCTCCTCCCCGCCCCGGGTCCGGCTCCACCTTCCGGGGCACCTGGGCCAATTGGGAGCCGCAGGGGGGGTCCCCCCGGCCGGGCTAAGGCCGCCGCTGCCGCCGCTCCCCGGCACTTGGGCGAGAGCCGGAGCGACGGGCGGCGGCGGGGACCCCCCGCCCGGGGCGGGGGGTGAGGAGAAGGGGGGTCCCGCATCGGTCGTCTTGTGTCCCCCCCCCGCCCCCAGCCCCGGGGGGGGAATCCATCCCCCCCCCGTCGGGTCCCGTTTTAGCCACCCGGCGCGGAGGCAGCGGCCGGAGCAGAGGTAAGTGCGGCCGCCTCGGCCCCGGGGGTTGGGAAGGGGGAGTTGGGGGATGTTGGGGCTCCCCCCCGGAGCTCAGGGACCCCCCCCGTCTTGGGTACCTTCTTCCCTCCGGTTCCCCCGCGCAGGATCCGTGCCCGGGGCGGCGGGTTCTTCCTTCTCGCCGCTTTTCCTCGACGTGGGGGTCTCCTCCACTCTCTCAGGCTAAGACACCCCCCCCTTATTTCACCCTCCCCTCCCAGCGCCCCTCATCCTTCCCGGGGTGTCCCCAAACCTCTGCCGTCGGGAGGTGGCCGATGTCGCAATGTCGCCGGCGCGTAGCGGGTGACAACGAGTTGGGGCTCCAGCGCCATCGCCCGTAGCCGCAGCCGCCCCTCAGCCTGGGGGGGATTATTTTGGGGTTCAGGGGTGCCCCCCCCGTGTCCCCCAGGTGCACTGTGTCGCCGCTTTGCAGCCCCGATGGCAGCTCCGCTGTCACCAAGGGGTGCCCGTAACGAAATTCTGGCGAGGGGGGACGCCCCGACACGGGGGTGGGGGCTGCTTTGGCGGGGGCGTCCATGCCCCCCAGCCCCCCGGGAAAGTGCCCCTCCTGTCCGCCCCTGGAGCGTCCCCAGCCCTGCTTGGGGACACTGGAACCTCTGTCGGGGAGTGGGACAGGGCGGGGTCCTGCCCCGGGCTGGGGGGTGCTGTGGGGGTCGCCCGGGCGCTGGAGCAACTGGTGGGGCGTGCTGGGCGTGCTGAGCCCCCAAAACCGGGGCTCCCGGCTGCACGCGGCAGCTCTGTCGCTGTCACTGACCCCGTCCTCGTCTCTGTCTCCATCCCTGTCCCTATCCCAAGCTCTGTCCTTGTCATCTCTGTCCCTGACTGCATCCCCATCTCCATCCTCATGTCCCACTTTGTCCCCCACCCCGTTCCCGTCTCTGTCCTCATCTCCAGCCTCACTCCCACCTCCAGCTCCATCCCTGTTCCCATCTCCATCTCCATTCTTGTCCCCATCCCGGTCCCTGTCTCTGTCGCTGTTCTTGTCTCCATCCCCATCCCTGTCTCCATTTCCAACCCTGTCTCTATTCCTGTCTGCGTCCCCACCTCCAGCCCCATTTCCATCCCCATCTCCATCTTTCTCTCCGTCTCCATCCCTGTCTCTGTTCTCATCTCTGCCTCCATCCCCACCCTCGTCCCCATCTTCTTCCCCTCCTTGTCCCCATCCCCATCCCAGTCCCATCCCTCTCCCCGTCCCCGTCCCCTGCCTGCGGAGTGGGAACCTGCAGCCACGCGAATATCGGGGTGTCGAGCCTGGGCGGGCGCCCACTCCCACCTCGGGGAAGACATCAGCAGTGCCCGTGTCCCTCTGTCACCGCGGTCCCCATCCCTGGGCATGGCCACGGCGGCAGCTGAGCACCATCTTGGTGCTGTCGGTGCCATGAACATCTCCAAGTGACACCAATGCCCTTTTGGGGCTGGAGATGGGGTTTTTTGCCCCACTGGACCCCCCAAAACGGGGCTCGGCGACCAGAACCCCTCAATGTCCCTGTGCCGAAGGTCTCGGGCCTTGTGGCACAACGCGCCAGAGCCCTTGGAGGGGGCTGCCCGGGGAGGGGGATGGTGGGTCTCCCTGGGGGGGGCAGCATCCGCAATGCGGCAGCTCCCAACGTCACGGTGCGGGGTGCGGCAGCGGCTCCGCAGAGGGGCAGGCTCAGCCCCGCGCCCCGACAGGGCCTGGGCTGCTGCAGCGGCCTCGGGGCGGAGGCAACGGGTGGGGGACCCCGTCCTTCCAAAGCTGCCACCCCACAGCTTGAGGGGACGGGGATGCGGCACCCGCGGGCTTTGGGGCGCAGGGAAGGGCCACATCCTGCCTGGCGCGGTGCCGGGGCCACGCGGGCCGGCCGACGGCGGGGATTAGGCGAAGCCGTCGCTGTCAAAGTCACGCCAAGGATGGCGCCGGGTGCCAGCCGGGGCTCCCCCCTCCCCTTTTTCCTTCTCCCGGTGTCCCCCTTCAAGCCGCTGTGGGTGCCGGGGTAGTGTCCCTCCGAGGAGAGGACGGGGGGCTGAGCGCCGCAGAGCTTTGGGAGTTGGGGGGGGCTCCTCCAGGCTTTCGGGGTCCTTCGCTGAGAGAGTTTTGCTGATGGAGGCCGAAAGGTGGGTGCAGGTTGGAGGGGGGACACACACACACGTGCGACCCCACCGGCTTTAACCTCTCCAGGAGCGAGTCTCCCCGAATCGTGGCGATGGCCGAGTGCCGCCGCTCGTCTTCGACCCCAAACCGGAGGCCGGACAGGGCACAAGGGATCGGTGGTTGGTGGGGTGTGGAGGAAGGGGGGGTCACCTGCCAGATCCAGGGCACCCCCAGCTCACGCTGGGGACACTCAGCTTGTCGAGGGCCTCGGCTTCTCCGACACAAAGGAGACTTTATGCCTTCCTCCTCCTCCTCCTTCTCCGCCGCCTCCATGGCCGCTGGGGCCGGTGTCGCAGCCAGCTGGGGGTTTGCAGCCACCCGGGGTGGGGGATTTGCAACCATCCAAGGGGGTTGCAACCTTTTTTTTTGGGGGGTGGGGGTGGTTTGCAGCCATCTGGATGCTTTGCAACCACACAGAGGACATTGCAACTTTTTGGGGGTCTTCTGCAACCCTGTTCGGTGGGTCTGCATCCTTTGGGGAGGGTCTGCAACCTTTCAGGGTGTCTACGACCTTTATTTTTTGGGGGAGGGAAGGGTTTGCAGTGTTTTTTTTGGGGGAGTTTGCAGCCATCTGGGGGAGATGTGATGATGTTTGGAGGGTTTGCAACCATTTGGAGGGTCTGCAGCCATCAAAAGGGTTCGCAGGCTTTTAGGGGATTTGCAAGGTGGTTTTTAAATTTTTTTTTTTGGGGGGTGCAGCCATCTGGATGGTTTCCAATATGCAGGGGAGGCTGCAACCTTTTGAGGGGGGGGTTGCAATATTTTAAGAGGTTTGCAGCCATCTGGAGGGCTGGCAACTTTTTTTTGGTGTGTTTGTGGGGGCGAGTCTGCAACCATCCGGGGGTTTGCAACCACTTGCGGGTTTGCAATATTTTGGGGAGGGGGCTGTTTGCATTTCAGGGGCTCGCAGCCATCCTGCGGGAGGGCAGGGATGGGTTGCAGCCATCCTGCAGCATCGTCCCCCTGCAGACCCGGGGCCGAGACACCAACACAACCCTGCAAAGGTGGCGGCTTGGAAATGGCTTCCAGCGCCGCGTCCCGGCATCGCTTCGACCCCTTCTCGGCTGCGACACAGCCCCGAAAATCCCCGGCGCTCGACTGGCCGAGCTGGGGACCAGAGTGTCCCCATCCTCCCCGGCAAGGTGGTGTCGGGACGAGCAACTCCCTGAGCTTGGTGGTTTCTGAAGCATTTTTTACTGGTCAATAATAATTTATTCCTTTTTTTTTTTTTTTTTCCCCTCCATCATGGTTTCAAGGAGCTGGGCTGGGGGCATTCGGCTCTTGCTTACAGAGAATTCTAGCGGAAATTAAGGATAAAAAAAAAAAAAGGAGGTGCGAGCTCGCTACTCCTGTTCTGTGTATGGCACTGGTAGAATTCACTGTGCAACCCCGCGGTCAGTGAATTACCATAGGGCCATAAACAGAGCAGAGAAAGACCCGCGAGCCCTGCGGGGCCGTCGCCGATGTCGCCTGGCCCGTTTTGGCACTAGCACATTTTTGCTTTTATCTGTAGGTTTTGAGCAATTATGTGTAGTGCCAATATGGGAGAAGGTGGAGAGAGCAGCGCCGGGGTGGGTTGGTGGAGGGGGGGGACACAGGGATGAGCATCGGTGCTGGGGAGGTGGCTTCAGCAGGGCGACGCGGGGACAGGGGGACGCTGCTGGGGGTGGGAAGGTGGGAACCACTGCGAAGTTGGTGGGGTGGTGGGGGGTGTCCACCAGGCCCCATCCCTGGCTGCTGTTGGGGGATTGTCTGTCCCAACGTGGTGGCCCAACCCATGGGGGCATCTCGGCCAGGCTGTGTCCCCGTGGTGGCCAGCACGAGTGGGATGGCACTTCCCCTTCTTGTCCCCTCCTGGACTGTGCTGGTGGCATCTCCGCAGCATCGAGCCAAGCATATGCATGGAAGGAATCTACTGGGATATGGGGTTCTCTGGCTGAATGGGTGAAATTATATATTATTTTTTTTTGCAGCCTTCCAAGCAGCTGGCGCTACAGCCACGTGTCCCCCTCCTCGTCCCCTCCCCACGCCGGGACCTGGTTGCTGAGACCCTGACGGCGGCGGCGCCCGGCCCTGGGGCTGCCTTTGGCAATGGTAGAACTCACACTGGTGCGGTAGCAGGATCCGGTGGTTCTAGACTTGCCAACTACAGCCCCGGGGAAACGCTGCAGACACAGGCTCCTGGCACCCACGGGTGCAGCCAGGGACCCTGAGCATCCCCCACCCACCCACGCACCCACCCAGGGCTCTGCTGCTGCGCCAGGAGGATGCCTATGGGGTCCTGCTCTGTCCAGTGTGGATTTGGGGAGGGGAGAAGGATGTGGTGGGTGTCTGTGAACACACGGTACAGGAAGGGGGGATGATGGTGATGGTGAGCTCCCTGCCAGGTCAAGGATGGGGTCTGGGGTGTCTCCGTGGAGGAGGGGGACAGGCACCTGCTGGATACCGGTCATTGGAGCACTGCGTCCTTGTGTCCCCGCTTGACTCCGGGCATTAAGGGTTGATCCGGCCCCGCAATGCGGGCAGGGCAGCTGGGGCGGGGAGGGGACAGGAATAGGTGGATGGTTCCTGCCCCCAGCCTTGAATTTAGCCCCTGGCCCTGGGTTCGGCCCTGACCCAGCCCCCAGTTTCCGGGAAAAGGGGGGAGCCTGCGCCACTGGTGAAAGCAGCTTGTTGTGGCAGCTGCCACGTGTCCCATGCCTGTCCCTGGGTGCAGAAGGGATGGTGACAGCTTTTCGGGGGAGACAGGTCTGGGCTGATGTGTTGGGGTGAGTAGGGGGGGGCTGTGCACACCCCCTCCACACCCCCCCATCACTCCCGGGGCGGCTGGTCGGGATATGTAGGGCAGCGCTGGGTGATTACGGAGCTTTCGGCGTAAGCCCGCGGAGATTGGATCACGCTGGATTAGGCTGCACGCTCAAATCATCCTCCTGCGCCGGGGGGTGGGGAGGTGCAGATGAGGGGTCCCCATCGCCCTCCTGGGGCGTGTGAGGGGGTTTTTGGGGTGCCACAGGTTGTCTGTCTGTTCGTTCATGCATCTGTGTGGTCATTCAGCCACCCGTCATCCCACTGTGGCGTCACTGAACCATCCACCTACCCATCTGTTGATCCATCTACTCATATGGCTGTCCGTCCGTCCGTCCATCCATCCATCCGTCCATCTGTCCATCCGTCCATCTGTCCATCCATCCATCCATTCATCCATCCGGCTGTCCAGGCAGCCAGCTACTGCTTGATCTATCAATCCATCCACCCATGCATCCATCCATTCTTCCATCCATCCATCCATCCATCCATCCATGCATCTGTCCTCCCATCCAGCCAACCAGCCACTAATCCATCTACTAGTCCACCTGTCCGTCCATCCATCCATCCATTCATCCATCCATCCATCCATCCATCCATCCCTCCATCCCTCTGTCCATCCGTCCTTCCATCCATCCATCCGTCCATCCAACCAGCCATTCCTCCATCCATCCATCCATCCATCCATCCATCCATCCATCCATCCATCCATCCATTCCTCCCTCCATCCGTCCATCCGTCCATCCAACCAGCCATTCCTCCATCCATCCATCCATCCATCCATCCATCCGTCCATCCGTCCATCCGTCCATCCATCCGTCCGTCCATCCATCCATCCGTCCATCCGTCCGTCCGTCCGTCCGTCTGTCCATCCAACCAGCCATTCCTCCATCTCCCAGGCTCAGTCCATCCCTCCCTCCCTCCCCCCAACACTGGGCATAACACCCCCCCAGCTCATCAGAGGGGCCCTGCCCCAAGGAGGGGGGGAAGGGGCGGAGCACCCTCCAAGCCCCACCCCTCCCAGTAGACCACACCCACACAAGAAGCCCCACCCCTTCCCAAAAGCTCCACCCCCTGCAGTCACCCGAAGGGGAGCTGGTGCCCCCCCCCCAGGGACCCCCTCACCCCAGCCCTTTGCAGGAGCTGGGCTCACCCAGCACTTTTGGGCTCAAATCCTGCAATTTGGGACCGAATCCTGCAATTTAGGCCCTGCCCTGGGCTGGGATGAGGGGGTGAGGGGCAGCAAACCCAGATCCCTCCCCACCAGAGACACCCCCCCAATGCCTGGGGAACCCCCCATAGCGCCCAGACTGGGGAGGGGCGCAGGACTGGGCCCCCCTAGTCTCTCCCAACTGGGAAATACAGAGGGAAGATCGCTGGGAGGGGGAGGCTGGGGCGAGGACGAGACACCCCAGCGGGAGGCCCCGACCTGCTTATTAAAGACTGATTAACAAAGATTAAAGCCTCGCGGCAGCGTCTGCCAGCCCGAGCTGCCTCCCCCGCGGATGCGCCGCCGGAACTGGGGCCCCTCTGGGGGGGGTGTCCTGGGGTCCCCAGGGGTACCCGGACATCCTCACCCTCCCGGGTCACCCTCCTGGCAGTTGCAGCATCGTTGACGTTGAACATCGAGCTCGGCCGGGGATCTGCTCCCAGCGTGGCCGGGGATACCCACGAGCATCCCCGGATGCTGCGGGAAGGCAGCCACCTTCCTCCTTTCCTTCCTTCTTCTCTTCTTTCCTTCCTTCCATCCTTCCTTCCTCTGTTTTTTTCTTGCCCCAGTCAACGAGGAGCCCGAAGGATTCACCTCGACCGTTCAAATAAAGCTGCTGAAACCCATCGCTGCGCTTCCCTGCCCCTCCTTGGGTTTGTGCCCCAAATATTAGCACCGCGCCCCCCCCCCCCCCCCAAATAACACCACGGCCCGGGACAACCTGGGTGCTGGGACAACCTGGGTGCTGCCGTGAGACTGAAAACGGGGGAATTCAACCCAAAGGCCAGCTCAGCCCCGGGCGGGAGCGCAGCCGGGGGGATGCTCGTGCACCTCTTGTGGTTTCCACCCGGACCCAGGTTGCTGCTAAAAAATGGAAGATAAATTGCACAAAGGAAGAATTAAGCCCCAAAATCACCCCCCGGATGCGATAAGCTCCTCCTCTCCAAGCCCACCGGCACGGCTCGGGGGGCTGGGATCAAAGCCCAAAACCCCCACTGGGTGGGGAGGGACGGCAGGATACCCCAAACCACCCCAAACCTCCCCAAAACAGGAGAAGTGGAGCCAGGGGTAGACACATTTGTAACAATTTATTGAATGAGGCAATAATAGACACTGGGAAAACAAGGGGGGGGGTCCATGCTCTGCTACTTGCCTGGTTTTTGTCTTTTTTTTTTTCTTTTTTTTTTGGGGCGGGTGGGGGTGTGGAAGGGCAAGGGGGGAACCTCTCAGACTAAAAGAACGTCATTTCATCGCCAAAGAAACACTGACTCGAAAGCCACCGACATCTTCACAACGACAATAAAAAAATAATAATTAAAAAAAAATAAAATAATAATAAAATAACAAATTGGAGAACCAGGACTGTTTCTATGGAAAAGATCTCCCTCCCCTCGTTTAAAAGTACAGAAGAAACGTATACAAAGAACATCCGATATTTTTTTTTCCCCCCCCCCCCCATATAAAACAAGTAAATACAAGAATCTGAAAACTTCCTCGAAGGCGGAGCTGAGACGTGGAGAACTTCGTTAATGGCCACTTGGAAATAATTAATAATAAGATTTAAAAAAAAAAAAAAAGAGAGAGAAAGAAAACCAAACCAAACCAATTAAATACCATGCACAACGGCGCGCGCGGCAGGGCTGCGGCTGACGGGGGGTTTGGCCCACGGGGAAGTGAAAATTTGCCCCCCAAAACCACCTCCGAGGGCTTTTTTATTGTTTTTTTTTTGAACCCTCCTGAGGTTTTTGGGTGCTGGGGATGAGGAGACGCCCGTAGGGGCGGCTGGGAGGGGGTGGGCATCGATCCCCCGAAAGGGAAAGGTGTGCGCTGGCGTCCCCTCCCCGCAGCCTTGGGGCAAAGCGTTTTTGGGGGGGCCCCCCAGGGCCGGGCAGGGGGGGGGGGGACGCGGGGTCCCGGGGCTGAGCTCGAGGCGGTTCTTTGGCAGCAGAAGTGCTGGAACGCGGTGGGCGAGCGGGGACGGGGCGACGCAGCCGGAGCCTCTCGAGAGGCGTTTCCGTTCCGGTCTAGAGCCACGAAAATAATAATAATAATAATAACAATAACAATAATAACAATAATAATAAAGAAAAAAAAACCCCAAACCACCCAGGTGGGAAACGGCAGGTTCCGTTTCGAGAGCAGAGAAGTAAGAACAGGTCTCCAGTGTGCAGCGAGGGCGGCGCCGCCGGGATCCTCCGCTGGGGAAGCGCTCGCCCTCGTCCGAGGCGGAAACTCGCGGCGGTGGTGGCGGCGAGAGCCGTGTCCCTTCGAGAGCTGCCACCACCCCCCTGCAGTCACACACGCATTTCCATTTCTTTTTTTTTTTTTTTCCCAGGAGAGGAACCTTTTCCAAACTATTTTTTAACGTGTTGTTTTGGTTTTTTTTCTCTTTTCTGCTGTTGGGGTTTTTTTTTGTGTGTCGTTGGCATTTTTTTTTTTTTAAATATAAAAGTCCGCGTTAAAATCTTTGAAACCTAATTTGCCGAGGCCGAGGGTCGCGCCCAGTCGCAGGGGCTGGAGCCGTTTGGGGCGGAGGCGTCCGCGCTCTCCTGCCGTGCCTCGGTTTCCCCCGCTCTCACCCTGCGAGGGGGGAAACGGGGGCTAGAGGGGTTGCTTTGCTCGCTTTTAAATCTCCTCGGAATGAAAGTCCCGTCACAATTTGGCTTCTCACTCCTACGAGAGCAGAGTGGCGCTAGAAAAACGCACTTGACACACATCCTCTGCTAGTAATTCATTTTTTTTTCTTTTTTTTTTTTTTTTTGTCCTTTAAAAAAAAAAAAAAAAGTTAACAAAACCTTTGCTTCCGAAGCTGGGAGAGACTCGATGCCACCTGATTGCATCTCTGGAGAGGCGTAAAAAAAAATTTATTCGCGTTTAAGAGACGAGGAAAATCGCCACGATCTCGCTCCGGGCGGCGTCACTGTTCCAAGGTGACCACTTCCACCGCCTGCCCGTCCATGGTGACGGTGTTGTCCGCTATCCTCGTGGTGACGGGTGCCATCGCCACCTGAACGGGGCCGTTGCCTTGAGCCAGGCTGGTCACCACGGTCTGGTACATGCTGACAGGGATCTGGACGAGACCTGAGGAGACACACAAAAAAAATAAAAATATATAATGGGTCGGGAAGGATGGGGCGGAGCGAGACCAGCACGTGGGCGGCCACACGTCGCGGTGCCGGGGCTGCGTTGCTGATGCTCCGGAGATGATCCTTTGGAGGATTCCCACCCCGAGTCCTGCCTCCAGCTCTGGGGTCCTCAGCACAGGAGGGACGTGGAGCTGGTGGGGTGGCTCCAGAGGAGGCCACTGAGATGCTCAGGGGCTGGAGCAGCTCCCCGGGAGGACGGGTTGAGAGAGTTGGGGCTGCTCAGCCTGGAGAATCGCAGAATCCCAGAATTGCTGAGGCTGGAGAAGACCTCTGAGATCATCAAGTCCAGTCTATGACCCAACACCAAAGGATCCTAAAGGGGAGACCTCAGAGCACCTCCCAGCGCTTAAAGGGGGACACAGGAGAGCTGGGGACAGGATTTTGAGCAGGACCTGCTGTGACAGGACAGGAGGGGTTTTAAACTAAAAGAGGGGAGATTCAGACTAGACGGAAGGAAGGAATTTCTTACGAGGGTGGTGAGACCCTGGCACCCAGAGAGGTGGCTGAAGCCCCATCCCTGGAGACATTTGAGGTCACATTGAACGGGGCTCTGAGCAACCTGGTTGAGCTAAAGATGTGCCCTTCAAAGGTCCCTTCCAACCCAAACCGTTCCGATTCTACGCAAGGAAAGCCGGCCACCCAGCAGCATCCATCCCAGTGTCATTATTTGTGGCTTGGTGGCCTCTCCGTGCCACCGTGCGACGGGAGCAGGGGCAGGATGGGGAGGGTTTGGTGGCAGCACGGCGAGCTCAGCCAGAACGCGCTTCTGAAACACCTTTTTTCCACTCGCTTTGCCCAGAATTAGGAACCCCGGGGCTGAGGAAGGGATAAATTTGGCTTCTTCACATGCAGATGGGTAAAGGGACCGGTGAGCCCTGGCCAAGACACGCCGGTTCCAGGCACTCACACGTGTATATATGACATAAAACAGAAAGAAAGAAACGCAAACCAAGTTTCTTGGCCCTTGCCCAGGCACGGATGGGTTTGGCAAAAGAGGAAACATGTTTTTTTCTCCAAGGGTTGCTCAGTCAAGGGGTCAGACGCCCCCTCCCTAAGGTGAAGGTGGAAGCAGCAAAGCTTCAGGCACCTTTCTGGCCACGGGGGAAAGCATTGCTGTGCCCGACACGGCGAGTCCCGGTGAGCTAGGGAACACCAACCAAGAAAACAACGAGGCCCCTGAGGGTATTGTGACGTGAATGACGAAAATAGGTGGAAAAAAATAGCGAGGAGCGCTGGTACTGCTCGATAGAGTCGGGCAGAGGGAATAGCAAATCCCATGGCCTGGCAAGGCAAGCGTCACCTTCCTACCCCAACTTTATCTGCCGCTACTCACCACTGCCTTTGGTTTGGCAAAACGCGATTTAAACACGCGAGCCTGCAAACGCTGCCTTGTACATGACGTGTCTGAGACTATCTGCACCTCTGTTGGGGGAGGAAAAAACCAACCCACCCATCTTTTAGAGGTCAACAGCAGCAGCACGGGACAGCCAGCCCCCGAAAGAGCATTCGGACGGTTTAAGATCGCAGGTTCCTGAGCCGGGCTTTCCCGAAAAAGCAGTCCAATCTCTTGTGATTCAGGTTTCTGCGGCGGAGAGCAGACCTCCGTCCCGCCAAGGGCACCCGTTTAATAAGCCGGGGCGGCAGAGCGCGGCTCGCTGTCCTCAGATAACTTACTGTACAGACAGGAAAGCTTACGAGTTAATCGTGCTGACCAGGTGGGTGACCCCGGCGGAGCGCGGCGCTGCTTCAACGTCCCTCCTCTCGGGATCTCAAAGCACCCCCTGGGTCGGGAAGCTTTGTGATGCCCCGGCCGAAGAGCTGCCCCACGCCGGCAGGGTTATGCCCACAGTTATCCAGGTCACGGTCCCGACTGAGGAATTGCCCTCCCGGCGCGGTGGTTTGATGCCGACGGCTACGAACGGCGCAGAGGCAGGAGAAGGTACAAAGCTGCCAGGGTGCCGTCTAATAGACGCTGAGTTTTAGGGAATAAAACACTGAAATGCGAGCTTGCGCTCAGCCCTCTTGGAGAAAATCTCCTACCAGACCTCTGAAGGAAAAGCGGGACATCCCGGTTTAAGCGGGTGCTGGCACAGACTTGGAGATCTGGCCTGGGATGCACCTAAAATCCCCACTCCAGACCAACGGCCCAACTAAGCCCTTCGGGTTGCTCGAGCCGCTAACCCAAAGGAGACTGCTGGAGCTCTCAAATGAGTCTGCCACCCATGGCCAACCCAAAAACCAGAGTCACCCTCACGGACCAACATTCAGAGCCCCTTCCCCTCCACGTTGTTCAGACACGTAGGGCAGGGCAGCTGCCAAAGGCGGGTGCCACCCAAACACGGCGAGACGCGAAGACCCGAGCGGGGTCGTCTTGGGAAAGGATGAGTTCACGTCGCCCAAGGTTTGGCCAACGTTGGGTACGTCTTGGAGCGCACGGAAGAGCCGGGAAGTCTCCGTGAGACCCGGCGACACGCAGATCCCTTTCTGCATGGGATTAAAACTAAATCGCCTCAGCATCTGACGTAGCGGCCTTCCTGCCAGGGGCGGTAACAAACCAAAGGAGGAGAGGGCTGGAAAGTCTGCTGTGCGTTAAAGCAGAGATGATCGCCCTTGGGAGAGAGACGATTAAACTACTGAGATACTGTAATCAGGTCTAGGATTGGCCCTGCGCTGCATCTGCTCAGACCCGCGCCCTGATTAGCCCTAATCTAGCTGGCATATGTTAATCTAAAGCATGGATTTCAGACCCTTTCAATTGTATTAAAAACAGGAAATCCATTAGACAAAAAAACACCCCCACAAATAAAAAAAAAACCCCAAACTTCTTGAGTCTTTGAAAAATACGGAACCGCAAAGAAAACGGAGCCGGGACGGGACGCCCTGCGAGGAACGGGGAAGAGGGATCCCATGGGATCCCACGTGCGGCTCAGACCAACTCCTGCCCGGGGAGGGACGGCAGCGGAGGAGAGGAATCACGCTCAGACCGCAGCCGCGCCTTTGCTTCCCCTTCATGAAGGATCCAAAAAGCCCCTCAGGAAGGAGGGGTGGGCAAGACACAAAGCCCAGGCACCTCCTGGTCACCAACCTTACCTCCCCACTCACACCTCCCTGCCTCGGCAGGGATGAGGAGCCAACTCCAGCCGGCCGGGCGCGAGGACAACAGCCACCCAGGGAGCTGGGGCAGAGCCAGCGCCGAGGTCCTGCCTCCCACTTGCCTGCAGCAAGGGATTTTTTTTTTTTGGTGGAGGATCAGCTGGTTCTGCTAGGAAGGATGTTACAGCACGGCCAGCATTGCCCGGCAGCCACGGAGGGGAATGGGTCAGGACACGAGGGTGGCCAAAGCAGAAGGAGAGCCACGGCAGGTCTCTGGGGCTGAGCTGGCCACCACAAATCAAAGCGTTAGTGTCGATGGACTCCGAGACGCCTGCGGCTGTACTCAAACACTGGGTCAGAAGGTATTAGTGGCTGCATTTTAGCTGGGAGGGCTTTGATGGGAGATAATGAAATTCCTGCTGCTCCAGCAGAGAAGAGGTTACAGCTCACAGAAGAAGATGGGTAAGGGGTAGGTTCTACCTGGGACCAGAGAGCCACAGGTTACAGAGGCCAAAAGTCACGCGATGGCCGGTAGAGAACCTCACCTGGCACGGAGGGCACAGCAGCAGCAGCATAAGAACAACCTTTTTGATTCCAAGTTGCTGGTGACTGCGTTAAACCACCACAACGGGCTTTGGGGGAGAAGGGCAGGTGGGTGGGATGATTCGGTGCCCTGGACATCCAGGACAGTTGATGCTCAGGGCACCAGCACCAGTTTCTGCCTCACTTTAACACCTCTTCACCCTTGAGACCAGAGCAAGGGCAGCACGAGGAAGAGATATCACCAGTTTCCAGCTGTTGGGCACACTCCCAGTCCTTCAGGGTCTGGAATATTGTCCTACTGAGTGACACAAGACATGCTGGGTTTTTTCCCGGTACCTTGGGTTGAGTCCATTCCCCAAGGTGCATCCTTATCTCCTGGTAGTTTAAAGTGGCTCAGGCCATCTGCTAAGGTGCTCAAAGCTTAACCAGTCAAGCAGATCCACTCTCCAATCCCCCAGTTACACAAACTGGATTTTTCCTGACCATGGACGAGGTGAAGTCTACATGACCCTGGCTGCTGACACAGCCCATCACTGTGTTGTTTGACCACACAGGTGCCAAGGACTCGTTTGTCGAATCACTTGTGGCTCCACAGCCAAATGCCAAGGGACTGAATAAAGATTTTTAGTGGATATCTCATTCCAGGTATAGAATCATAGAATGCGTTGGGTTGGAAGGGACTCCCAAAGGTCATGTAGTCCAACCTCCCTGCAGTGAGCAGGGGAGCAATCATACCAGATGTGGATGGAAGATGGGCTGAAATGGCAACGCAGATCCTACCATCACGAAGGTCCCATTGGTGAGGAAACAGCTCAAGGCAACCTTGGTCAAAGCTCAGTCTGAAGCTGGACAGCAAGAATCGAGTTGCGAAGGGATGAACCAAGCAGAAGGGATGAAGAGTCTTGCTGCCAGATGTCCTGGGAACGTTTGGTATGCTCTCATCACGGCTGCGGCGCTAGTTTTCAGCTGGACAGTCAGGTTCTGCAAGCCCCGAAACGCACCTTGGAGTAGAAAAGTCTCCATTGACACCAAGACAGGAGTTGTCTCAACAACCCGCGTGGACACAAAACGTAACACTTCTGAAAGCTTAATCCTCACAATAAATGCCCGAAGACACACAGAATGGCCAGGGGAAACTCAACAGCCTGTGGTCTTGAGGGACTTCTCAGCTGCCAGTTGCTCACTGAGTGGGAGATGTCCTCCTCCCCACTGAGATGGGCTCCTCGGATGAGTGTCTTGGCACGGTCCTCTACACCATGGAAAGGCTGCACGGCAGGACCTCGCACGTAAGGTTTTCTGCGTAGAGCTCAAAAAAGAAACTCAAGAGCAAAGTCCCAGAGGGTCAGGAGCTGGGGACCAGCCCCATTCTTGACTAAACAACAGCAACCACTGTCACCACATTGAACATCAACTCAAGAAAGGGAACAGACTCCTCTTCTCTGAAAAAGTGGGAAATCCCTTTCTTTGCTAACATCGGCTACAGCGGAGAGCTGACGTCCTGCCCAAGCAAACTCCTGTGGGAACAGCCTCTGGAAAGGGCGGGCTGCGAGCAAGCACGAGGCAGATGGAGAAGCATCACCGTTTGGCTCCTGCATCAGGGGGTCATGAAACCTCAAGCGACGCTCAGCCCCTCCAAGAGGGGGAAGGGGAGATGGTGCAAACCTTTTCAGTGTACCCTCAGGTGCCTTGAAAGGTGAAGGAAGAATCTGAGCGGGGTGCTGTCAACAGAGGTGAGCTGGTGGTTGTAGAAGCTGTGAAGCCACGAGAAACACTGCTCTTGAGTGCTGAGCGTGAAGGGGTAAGGGGCACGGGTTTGGAGTCATGAAACTTGCAGGGAAGCACCACACTTGGGTTGGTTTGTTTTTTAATGGGCCAAAATAGAAAACGCACAACGACTTCTGAGATCCCCTTGGAGCCCTTGACAGAGCACAGGACGTCATCTGGTTTTTAGCTAGGCAACACAGTGCTATAAAAACCCAGGACCTCGGCCGAGAGCTGCGCGTCCCCATCCCAAAGGAGTCCAAAGCCCTCTTCAGATCATCCAAATCCATGAGCCACAGTCCATGCACAGTGCTGCTCCGGGGATCCACCAGCATGAGGAGCACACTCAGAGAAAGCACACGGATGTCCCAGTTGACACACCTTGCTCTTCGGACACCAAAGGGGTTGAGGGCTGAGAAGCGGCCCGTCTGATCCGTCACTTTGAACCTCTCCAAGCACTGCAGAACCAAGACACCCCAGCGAGCAGCCTGACAAGCCCCTCAGCCCCCTGCTAGGGCTCGGAAGGCCTTACACCGCTCACGCCAACAATGGAGAAGGCTAAAAGCGACATTTTTGATTGGAGTTCCTCGCTTGTTGACCTCCAACTCATTCAGAAGGTTTTGCTTGCTTCAGCCTTCTCAGCGCTGAGGGGAATCTAGTAGAAACTCCGCTTGGCACGATCCTGCCATAGCATTTCGCAGCAGATATTCCTCCAAGTTCTTCTTCCCCTCCTCCGGAGGCACGGGGCTGAGCAATCCAAGCGAAGACTCCTGCGCTCAGGAATGCACCGTGGGACCGGGCACACAGCTCAGCAGATACCATCTCATCGCTGCGTTTCGTGCAGAGACGAAGGCAACTTCCGAAGACCAGGGGAAAGGATTCTCGGAGACAATTCACAAAAGGACCAGGTTGCGGATTTTACTGCACAAGAAGACAAGCAGGACCTATGGGACCTCCAAACGACAAAACGTTTGTCCTCAGACCACCACTAAACACGAGGTAAATGAAGCTCTGGAGCAAAGTCTCCATCACTGGAGGTCTTTTTGAAGCCAGTTAAGACCGACATCGGTTCAAGCAAGGGACTTGATCACTTGAATTCCTTTCAGCCTGGTATGTGAACAAGATTTTGCAGGCTCCATTCGACGTTCAGAAGCTTTGGTCAACTGAAGGTAGAGTCACCACTGAGCAAATCTGAGACAGCACTAGGACATACTAGACAAATCAGTCGGCACTAGAGGTATTTCTTCACAGTGAACTTGGTTCATAGTCAACCACGGGACATACCCCGTTCTCCCAGCCACGTACAATTTCTTTTAGCAACACGTCAAACCAGCCAGGGCTCCGTTACGCTTCACTGCTACTGGTTTGGAAAGGGACAGTTGTACAAACAGGTTATTGAGCTGCTCTGTCCAGCTGTTCACAGTCACACCCGTGTTCTGGCAAGGCGGGACGTATCGCTGCCTACACTAAAGCTAGCAGAACCACCAGCACTTCAACAACTGCAGAGCAACCGTGTCCTTCAACCAAATCCCACAGCAAAGACCATCCCTGTCCACAACGAGACAGAGAACGGCAGTGCTGGAGATCACCCGGTGTGTTACTGCTGACACAAAGGAGCACGGTTCAACGCGCACGTTAAAAGCTCCAACAGATTCTTATTGAAGCCGTGTTGCTTTGCATGGGAACCTGGCCTGCCAAGATTTCCAGAAATTATCATCTCGGCCACCTCCCTTTTGGGGGATGGATTTGAGAGGCTCTCAAGAGGGAGGAAGGACAGGCAACGGGCACGAGCATGTATTTCAGAAAAAACCAAACCAGATCTAGCAAGCTCAGCTCACACCAGCTAAAATGAGTGCTCTCAAAGTCACGTTACCCTGAAAAATCCTCTTGACTGTAGAGAAGAAACATCCGCAAACCAAACGGGTCCCTCAAGATATGAGGTGTTGACATGACGCCACGGATGGGATTTCACCCAAAGTCAGCTGCAGAAATCAAGCATTTCAGGAATCCTGCCACACTCCGTGGTGACAAAGGAAGCAGAAGACATCTCTTAACACTGGCACCTACTTTGAGATAAGACGAACCGTCTCCTGAAAGCACGTCCCTCTCTCTCCCCCCCAACTACTGCCAGAGCATCAACAACTAACTCCAATTAGATCTCTCTTAGGACAAGACGACAATTGGCAGGATTTTCACCCTCAGAAATGGCTTCCTGACAAATCACAAAAGGCCCGTGCGGGGATACACTGTTCTGCAACACGACGCGATTCAATCTCTGAGAACTTTCTAGGCACGCCGCAAGTCACAGCTCTTCCCTCCGTGCCATTCCTTTCAAAACACAAAAAAATTGTTGCTCCAAACGATCATCTGAAAAAAGCTGCAGTCCTTACTCCGCTGGCTGACCGCACGGATACCTCAAGATCATCCATCACCTGCCTTTTCAAGAGCCGCTCCGGTGAAAACCACAACAAAGAGAAATGTAATGAGGCACCCGAGGCTTTGGTAGAAAAGCTGAGTCACAGCAGCTCGCAGACGGAGCACCAAACCGCGCGTTGCAGTCTAGTAGGTTACATCATAGCCTTGACTTCTCCGTAGGACAGAAGAGAGGACAAGACAAGGTGCAACATCTCCATCAACAACTGCACAGGGTGTAGGAAGGAGCCCTGGAGCTACTGTTTCCTTGCCTGCAGCCACCTTCATGATCGCATCTCGGTCTCTCCGACTGTCCCTGGGTGTCACCCACCTGCTTAATACTGTCAGCGACTCATTCTTTCCTTAGCCTCGACTCCTCTCATTCTGCCTCAATGAGCTTTCCTCCTCTGCTCTTTCAGAGCAACAGGAGCTGCTGTCTCAGCAACCCATAAAGGCTGGTCCCTGTGAGCCCTTCAGCCCTCCGACGTGCACCACCATGCTCACACGGCTCATTCTTCCCCCCACTCACTCAGCTTCAGCGTCACACTGCCAGACGCTCGGCGTTTTGCATCAAGGTGGTGTTTTAAAACCACAGTCTGCATGTTTGGGTTTTATTTATCCCCAAGTCTCGGTCGGCGACCAACCTTCCTTCCCCAGCTGCAAGAAGACACCTCACTGCACCAGCACCTTCGCTATGTTTCTGGTTTCTTCCTCTCTATAAAGAGGGAAGGATCACAGCTTAGCCAAGATCTGAGATACCTTGGGCTTCACCTCCCTTATTTTTTAGTATTTTACCTTTGCCTCTGGGGCAGAGGAAGGCAAGCCACCCTCTCAAAGGGACCACTCAGTTATTTGAGGCTCCTTTCAAAAGACGACAGCAGGGCAGGTCGGCTTGCACCTCCCACCGCGTTCGTCCCAGAGAACACCCAAGCCCAGCCTTCACCCCAAAAGGATGACCTAGAGGACACCGCTCTCCCTTGTCAAATGACTGACAAGATCCCTGAAGAGGATTCCAAAGCTTCTCTGGGAAAATGAGTTTTGGGAGTTTGTTTCAGCTTGTTTTTTGAGTTCTTTTTAAGTCGCGCTACTTCGAGACAAACACACTGGGGCTGGAATCGCTGATTTACAGGAGTCTCTGTTGCTGGAGGGGACACTCCAACTGAGTGACACATAAAAAGGGGCTCAGCTAAGCTCAAGCTCCAGCATTTCCATGGAAAGAAGATCCCACGGAGCCAACCTGATACCCAGACTCTTCCCTGGCACAGCAAAGACCCATGGTCCGCACGTGGTGGTGACAAACATCTCCTTGAGGGATGACGCTTTCACAGCTGCCGTGCACCTCTGTCTTTGGAGCCCTTTCCTGACATACCAGAGCTCTTCCACCTTGCAATCCTCTGCAGCGAGGAGAGCAACGGAAGGAAAAACTTGCAATCGTTTTTTTAACGTTGGGAACGATTAACCCGGAATCCGTGGTGTTCTGCTTCGTCCTCATTTTGATGCAGGCGAAAACCCCCGTGAGAAGGGCGCTTGGGCAAGAAGGCGAAGCAGCAGCCCCGCGTCCTGACGGTGGATTAGCTTCATGCCTTCAGCCCTTGCGTCTCACCTAAGGTTACCTGTCCCTCCCTCTCCCCTTCACGGCGTGTCGAGGGTGAATTTAGAGGCCCTGGACATCGGCCGAGGCAGAATAAAGTTGCGTTTTTGCTCAAGCTCAGTTCTTACCTAGACCTCACACACTGGGTCCTCGGGGTAAGTCACTCTAGAACCGAGCCCGTTTGGCGTGGAAGAGAGGCGACAAACACGCGAGGGGTGTATGTGTCTACCTGTGAAAAGACAGCTTTTTCACCGGGCTCCGCAGATGAAAGCTTAGCGAATAACCCTTCTAAGCTTCCTTGATCAGCTGGCTTTGCTGCGGGAGCGAAGGGCACACCCGGTAAGATTAGCAGTCCATCATGGTCAATCATGTACAGAGGAAACGCAGTTAAAAATAGAGAAAGTACGGCAACCCCTCACCAGGAGTCGCTTTTCTCGCGATCCATTCTCTGTTAGTAAAGAAGATGGAGCAGACGGGTGTTATCAGTGCCAAGCTTCTCCAAGTAGAGACAGGAAACACCCAAGAATAAATCAGTTTTCTCCTCTTATGAGAAATCAGACATCAGGCGGGCAATATAGCGCCTCCATGTTCCCGGACAACCACCTCGTAGCGTTCACTATTATATTTTGCCACAAATATTTTACTGACTTGCCCACTCCGCTATTAACATCCACAGGGGCTCTTCCAGAGGAAGAATTGCCTGTTGAGACCGATTCTTACTCCACCTTTAAAAACAGCCTGTAGGGGCTATAGGGAATTATTAAAGGCTACTGTAAGGGCGAAGGCAGGGCGCCATCTAAAATTGATTAAACGTTATGTTACCTGAACGACAAAAGTCAATTTTAGAATCAAGTCATCTGAGTCGCTGTTTTCTTCCTTTTTAAAAGCATATCTCCCGTATTCTAACGAAGCAGATAATAATTTGGCAGACTTTCTGCAGGAATAACACTTCAGGGCGTCCTGGCAAATCATAAAGAGCGTGCGAGGGGAATTGAGCTGCGCACCAAAAGGCAGCGGAGCCCACGGCCCGAAAGCTGGTGGACTTCTGGTGACAGAAGCATCGACGGCCACACACAGACACAGGCTCTCGTCTCTACCCCCTCCACTGCGAGCCCAAAGTGTATCTGTGCCGTTTTCTCTCCTTCGCATTGCTGCTTTAGCTCCGTCACCTTGAAAAAGCCAAATTTTTACAAAGCAAAAAATCACGGCGCCTGCCTTCTCCCCCGCCAGCCCCAACCCCACCCATCACCAGTGCTGCTGCTGGAGTGTTATTAAAATACCAGCTCTGAGAGCAGCTCTGTCCTGCTCCTTGCTAATTCTTTACTTAAGTAACAATTACGAGCCAGCGCGGCTTGCATAAGGCTGACAGGATCGGGCTGTGAGATGTTAGCACGCCCCAGAGGCACGCGCGTCTCTGCCCCGCAGCCCCAGCGGGATCCAGGCACAGAGCAGCCCCCAAAACAACCGTTAGAGGATGCCTGGATGCAAATATACACATATATATATATGTATATATACATGTCCAACCTCTGATATCTTCCCCTTGGAAAATGTGAAAGGAGGAAGGGAAAAAAAAAAACCAAAAATGGATAGATATAGTCCCTTTAACCCCAAGAAACACCCCGTAGCCAGGAACCTAAAGGAACAAGTGGTGATCAAACGACGACAGGCAAATCCCATTATTCCAAACTGCCACCACGAAAAGCCACTCACCTGACGAACTCCCTGCTAGGCTCCACTTGCAGCCTGAACAGTCTGCTGTTAGGATGCCCGACGATAAAATGCAAGTGTAAAAGGCTGAACAAAGGCCAAATGCTGCAGGTTGGGGAGGGGGGTATGAAGTGGGGCAGTTCATGTATTCATAGGAAACACGTTCTTCCGCTCATTAGGGGAATTAAAAAAAAATTCAGTGTCCACATACGAGTGGAAAATTCAGTGTCCACGTACAAGCGGCAGCCCTATAGTAGGCAGAGAAACTAAAATATTTCTACCTCTGTACGGAATCTTATGTGCCTAAGTGGGAGGTAGAGTGAGTGGGAGGCAAGTATAAGATACTTCCAGATATTCGCAGCGTATTTGACAAATATTTAGGTGAACAGCTTAACCAGATCAGAGAGGCCCGACAAGAAACGGCTGCACAGAAGTGAGAGAAGTAAAATCCACCTCGGAGAAGCCACCTCCACTAAAGCTCTCCCTGCTCCCCGAGCAGAGGGGTGAGAAATGAAGGAGAAGCAGAAAGTGGGTTTTTTTCCTATGCGTCCCAAGGGCACGACGCGAGAAAGCTCAGGAAATCCAGGCTCTCGGGCTCCCCGGTCTCTGCGAGGAGCTCGGACGGGTTTTTAAGGCTACGACGGAGTCGGAGCTCAGCGAGTTTCACAGGTCCCGGGCGCTGCGCGACAGATCACATGCGAACACGGGCATTAGCATACGCTAGCGAGCACTCAGCACACGGACGCAGAAAGCACCTATTGTTCCGGCCGTAAGGTAATACGTAACCAGATAGGCCCCGGCTTCATCTGAAAAACCACTTTCCCAGCGTTTCACCGACTCGGGGCAGCAGGAGCCTCTGCTCCGACAGAGCGCACATTCATGGCCAACCAACGAGCCCAAAGCTCCCGGCCCCCGCGCCTCTTCGCTCTTAACCCAAAGCGGGTGACAGGAACTCACGGCCGAGCAAGGCGCACGACTTTTGGAGGTGGGCAACGCCTTGGGAAGGCGTTGGAGGCTTTGCCTTGCAGGCACGGAAAGCTGCAACTCTCCGCCGGAGCCTCACCTTGTGCTAGTTCCCGCGCTAGCGACAAGGAGGTGAGCACCCTTCTTTTTGCCTCGGGCTAGACACACCTTTTAAAGGTTCTTTTTTTCCCTCCTCTTCTTCAAATCTAGCTATAAAAGCATCCCTGTGACAACCCAGCACGCCTCCTTCGTGTTTTGGTGCCTGCAGCCTGTCGTCCTTCCAGGACGAGGGACCCGGTTTGGCACAGATCCCCCTCTCTCTTCCCCCTTGTGTAGGGCCTGGCCCATCCTCAGCAAGGCAAGCAATAAATCACGGCGAATACACGGCTCAGACGTAGAACGTATCATGTAAAAAGCAAGTTTTTACAGTCCACATTCCTCCCTTTTCCATCCACCACCATCTCCCACCGCCCAGGCTGCGCAGCAGGTGGGATGGGTTCCTACCTCTCTCTCCCGAGAGAGTATTTATTCTTGGTATGCTATTGCCTCTGGCAGATTCCTCCCTTTCAAACCCTGCACATCTGTTGATTAAAAGAAAAAAAAAAGAAAAAACCCAAAGCTCGGACTCTGGCCGGGTGACTGAAGGCACAGAACCTCTGTGTACCCGCTCGGGCTGGGTGGCAGGAGGCCTCTCGGCACGTCAAGAGAAGGCGATGGTGGGAGCAGGGGGAGAAATGACGGGTCGTTTCACAGCGAGCAGGGGTCTTCCAGGGGTTTTGTCCCCGTGGGTCTCACCCCGGGCACGCAGGGGCCCGCAAAGGGGAGACTCGTGGCACACGGACCCGCGCGGACAAGAAGGGCGAGAAGAAATCAAGCAGCCGCTTGCGTCACAGCCTGGCCCGGGGCAGGATGGAACAGGTTGGAAAACGCTTCCCGAGAGCGACAGGAGCTGTGGTGGTCGGCGAATCCCTTCTGCTCTGCATCTCTTGGGGCCGACTCCGACCAGAGTCCCGCTCGCTGGCTGCACAGACCGAGAAAGCACATCTCTGACAGCAGCAAACAAGGACAAAACAACACCCAAAACCTGGCCGAGTCCAAGCGGCGGGACTTCAAATCCCTTTAACGCTCGACTTCTCTTTGGAAGCACGACTCGGATCCTTTTGGGCAAAGAAAACGCACCAGGAACCTCTGAGAAGATTCGTCCGAGGGCACCGTAACGCATCTGCGGGTCGGAGCGACAGGAGACGACCGTGGGCCACGAGTGTGAAAATCGAACGCGAGCACCCCCGGCTGCTGATCCCTGCGACTTCAAAGGAGTTGAACGCACTCCATTTATGCCAGCAATAAACTCGGCTTCCATTAGCCACGCGTTCACCATTTAAACCCAGTGGTCCTGTCGTGCACGCACCAATTAGAGTCCCCTAATGCTTGGGAGTATAAAGCACTTTTTTTCCCGTCGTTTTTGACGGGAAGGGGTGGAAGGGAAGAGATGAGCCGGCTCAGGGGAATAGCAGAGAGCCTTTCACCGCGAGGGCTCGCGCTCAAATCTGTCCTAGGCCGGCGGTGACAGATGGCCACTCCTGAGGGCTGCTCTGTAGCTTACGTGAAACGAGGGAATTGTCTCAGGCCGCTGGTGGACAACTTCTGGAAAGCCACAAACACGCCGCTGGTGGTTTCTGGTGGAGGGATTACACGGGTACGAAGCGACCGCTGCCTACCTGACCAAAGGCACCCCCTTCCTGCAGGGAACGGAGGCAAAATGCTGGCAGCTTACGGACGGACAAGCCGGGATGTGGGTGCGAGACCACCCAGAGATGCTTTAGCTGCCATCGGCTGCTTCGGCTCGTCAGCACCAGTCCCCGTTCAGCAAACTTCCCTTGGGACACGCTTGGGGTTCATGGTTAAAATCACGGGGCAGGGAAACGAAGACGGGGAAGTTCAGGCATGTGTGGCAACAAGGATGTCAACCCATAGGGAGGGAAAGTTTTCTACGACCTGTAAAGCTGGGTGTGGGGAATAACAAATTCCCAGGATTAATTTAACATGATTTAACATGATTAATTTAAGATCAATTCCAAGCTACTGCTCCCTCAGTCTTTCCCTTCTCAGAGCCTGTGTCTTCTCCAGGGCACGTTTTTAACTTTCTGTTGGCAGATGGGGAAAAAAGTCCATCAGTGACCGAGTAGAAGTGGGGTCCCCCCGAGCTATCAGAAAGCACTACTCGCGAGGAATTCGTACACATGGGGATAAATTAAGCCAAAAGATCTGGGGGCTGGCAGGAACAAGTCAAACTCAGGCTTAAGAAATGCCACCTCTGGTTTTGGACCCGTTGGGTCCCCATGTGTGGCCTGATGTAGTTGAGAGGCGTCCCTGCCCATGACGGGGAGGCTGGATTAAAATGATCTTTAAGGTCCCTTCCAGCCTGGGCCATTCTAGGATTCTACAAAACCACTTTGAGGAGAAATCGCTTCTTTTTTTTTTGGTCTTCTCAGAACCTGTTGCGCAGCTTCGTATCGTTCGCTCCTGACCTGGCGGCGAGCGCGCTTCGCGGCGGCGGCCGGCGCGGCTTCCAGCACGCCGACCTGCTGCCGGGACTCGTGCAGCCAAAGGGAGAGCAGCCTCCCAGGGCAAGCAGAAGCCACCGTCCTGCTCTCGTGTGCTGGCCCGCCAGGGTCTGCAGCGCGGGGGAAAAATAGGGCGATTCCCCTGCAATCTTCCTGCCCAGCTGTTTACGAGCTGCGGATTACCGCTGTCACATGAGCTGCTTTACAGCAAAGCCAAGCTGTCTTCATGAGCTGAGAAGGTCACTGGGAGACAGGGGCCTGCGGGGACAAACACGCCGCCCTCTACTTCGACTGAGATTTCCTTCCCCGAAGGACATCAAGCAGCAAGAGGAGCGTTCCTGACTGGTCAGAGGGCAACGAGAAGTGGTTGTATCTTCAAGCCTTCTGCCCAGCCATCGCTGGGACTCGCCCGGTGAAAGGGGAGAGGTGGGATACCCCAAAGGTTAGCCTCACGCCATGCATTCACTAGGCTGCCGTCAAGGTGCTGGAAGAGCCCTTACAGTGACAAATTCACCTTTTCTTCCTTGTGCGGCCACAGGTGAGGGCATCCCGCCAGCCTTTCGGACCAGGCCATGCAAGTGTCACCAGCCAAAGGATGCTGCATCTCCCCAGGCTCTTCTGCAACCCGCTGATGCCTCAAAGCACATGCAAATCAATTGTACAGCAAGAAATGTTGTCCTCCTCAAACCCCAAATCTAACGGCTGAACATCAGGGCCAACGAAGAAGAACAAGTTTCACTTGGAAAGCCAGAAGTTCGAAGGTCCAGTGCGGCCACTCGGGAAAACGAATTAAAACCTGCTGCCTTTATCATTCTGCCACAGGCAGTCCTGGTGGACAATGAGAATGTTTCTGCAAGTGAGACCGCTCACAGGCTCAGTGGCTGCAGGACAGGGCTCTTTACTATGCCCCAGAGGCACAAGACAGATGGGGTTGTGCTTTTAGGCTTTAAAACCAGTCCCTGCTACAGAGATCCAATGTACAGCCGCAGAACGATCCTCTAGATGCACTCAGGAAGAAAAAAACCAACAGAGGAAACTCAAGAGGTCAGCCCCTGCTAAGGAAGCAGCTGAGGCTGTTTCCAAAGAGGGGTAGAGCAATTTTTAAGGCGAAGAAAAGAAACAGCCCCTCGAGCAGTTTGGAGACGTCTGCTCGGCGTCGCGCGCCCGCGAAGCGGGAGTGCACGGTCTGAAGGCACGCGAGGGAGGCTGCGCTGAGAACAGAAAGTGCAAGTAGCTCTGCAGGGGAGAAACTTTGCTCTAAGACACGAGACGGTGAGCTTCATAACTGGAGAGGTGCACAAATCCCGCCTCGACGCGCTGAAGGGGCGCCCTTGGGGAAGCCCCAGCTTGCAGCTTAGCTTACAGGGTATTTCTCCTTCTAGCAGGGTGCCCGGCGGGGAGGGGAGAGCTCACAAAACCCATCTCATTTCATGAGATGCCTCACACAGGAACAACAGCTTGCTGGGATTTCAGCCAGCTTCCCATTTGGATCAGATTGCACCCTGTGCCCGCTGACAGCCATTAAGAGCCTGGAGCTCACAAACTGCCCTCGGGTCAGGCGAGCCTCCGCCCATTCGAACCCCAGCACCATCTTCCACGGCTTCCCAGCGTACAAACGGGGAGAGGGCGGCCTGACCCGGCCCAGCTCACAGCCACAAAAGGGTACCTGCCAGGGAAGGCAAGAACTGTGCCCTGCTGTCATGAAACAGCAGATTGCAGCCCAGTTCTGCCGTGACGTGGGGGCGCGGGGGGATTAGAAAGCCCCTCTCCATCTGCCCTGATTCAGTGCAATCACAGGCTGCTCTTTCAATTCCACGAGCCTTTGAAGGGTGGAAGGGGTAGAAGTGGCACGGCACAGGTAGAAAAACCAGCGATGGCATCCCCAGCTCCGTCCACGGCCACAGCACTCGCCCATCGCTACGCAGATGGGGACAAGATGATGCTATTTCTCTTAGCAGGAGGCCAACCGCCTTGCAAGCTAAAATCTGCAGCAGAAGATGCTATGGCTGCTCCAGAGCAGGCAGCACTGCCCATCCTCACCTCCAGGCAGCGAGGGGTCAGTTGAGATCAGCTGCAGAAGAAACAATACCGTAACAACTCAAGATGCAAGTCTTGCTCGGCCGTGGGAAGCAGCTCCCCATGCCAGCATGCAAGGAGGGTGAGCTGGGACCTCTCGTCTGGAGGTGCAGAAGGAGCAGAGATCATGGCAGCAGGATGAAGTTGTCCTTGGTTGTCTCCTTTGTCAAGTCAGGAGGTCTTCTAGAAATGGGCTACAACACCTGGTATCTCAACAGAGCTCAAAAAGCCGAAGCGGGGGCTGCCACATGCTCAGCACAGAGTTGTTATTACATGCAGAATCCATCACAGGAGAAGATCATCCTGGGAACTGAGAAAGGAGCAGCAAAGCAGAGGCTGGTTTTGATCCTGGCTCAAGTTCAACACGTACAGGTTTGAATGCTCAGATCCACAGCTCAGCCCTGCCGGCATAAGTGTGTCTGGCAGAAACGGCCAAAAGCTGCCTCCCTCAGCCTGATGGTGCCCGTGGTCCTTTCAAGAGTGCCACCACCCTACCTGGGAAGGTGGCAGAAGCCCCACGGAGAAGCTCTCGCAGGTACAGCTCAGCCAACCGAGCCTCCGATCCGGGTTACGCCAGGCATGGTGGAGAAGGGCTGAAAAAAATGACTTGCAGTAGGTCAGGAGGGCGATGCAGAACTAAGCAGCTTCACAGAGCCCGTTTTCTCACTCCCCCTGTGCCCTTTCCTTTAGGCCAAGCTATAAACAAAACAAGCACCACGCTGAAGATGGGTAGCTTGTCCGGAGAGCAACTCCACACCCAACTTGGGGCCAAAGCACTGATGCCCAGACAGCAGCGCTACCAAGATCTCCTTGCAGAGATCACAGACACCTCCAAGCCCTGCCCATCCCGATTCCTGGCCTGCAAACAGCAGCAAACTCTCTCCAGTTCTGTGTTTCCAGGCATCTTTAGGGAAATATGTGAAGGATGCTGACTGCTGTTCCTTCGTTGCCAGTATTAGGGGATCTTATTAACATGTAGAAATATCTGAGGGGTGGGGGTCAAGGGGAAGGGGCCAATCTCTTCTCAGTGGTGCCCAGCAATAGAACAAGGAATAATGGGTTTAGGATAGAACATGGGAAGTTCCAGCTCAACACGAGGAGAAACTTCTTGGCTGTGCGGGTGCCGGAGCCCTGGCCCAGGCTGCCCAGGGAGGGTGTGGAGTCTCCTGCTCTGGAGACTTTCCAACCCGCCTGGACGCGTTCCTGTGGGGCTGCCCTGGGTGACCCTGCTCTGGCAGAGGGGTTGGACTGGGTGATCTCTAGAAGTCCCTTCCAACCCCCAACGTTCTATGATTCTATCATTCTATTCAACCTCATCTCTTCTAGTCAGAAGCTTGCCAAAGGACCGTGATACTCAGCTTTTTCAGGCACCCCAAAACACTCCTGAAACCAAACCAACTGCTTTAGGTTCAAAAACCTCCTCAAACCTCTAAGCCTCACAGTCAGGGTGCATATATATCAAGGAGATAAATAAAGAAAAACATACCATAGAAAAAAAACCCCTACCTCTCAAACAAAATCCTACACTCCGTTCTATCATGCATTACTTCAAATAAGGACTCTACTCCATAAAGACGAGGAGGCTCTTTCCTTCTCCTGCTCAGTGCTGATCTCGGTTGAGCAAGAGAGTTGTGCAGAACTGCCCGTTCTCATCACGCAGCAGACACCTTCTCCAGCAGCAAAGGTGATCTCCAGCCACCCAGGGAGCCAAAAGCCACCCGTGCAGATACCTGGATTCAGGGACGTTAGCACAAGGGGACCAGGCAAAGCTCAGGACCTCAGTGGCCGAGTTGTTGGGAACTTCGCCACCACAAAATGAAACAACCGCCTGGAATTTAATGTGAACATTAGCAACAGTGAAGTCAAATGAAAAGAGATGGAGAAAAGCAAGATTGAGCGAGTACGAATATACGTCACATCTATCGCTTCACCTCCCAAAAGGCTCGGCCTCTTTCCGTAAGCAGCCTGCACTGCGCAGCTCCTTCTGAAGCCACCAGGATTGCCGAGATGAAGACGCAGAAGCCTCGGCAAATATAAAACCACACCAAATAAAAGGGTTTCAAATTCAACCTAGAAATGCAAGCAATTTCTAGTCGAGCAGCACATTCATTCAGAGCGTTCCCAGATGGACTTTTCCGTGATGAAGGGTCACCAGGGGAAGGAAGCTCAACCTTAGGAAACTTGGGAAATCAACAACCCTACGTAACGGGGAAGGAGGGTCACTGCTTCGGGAGGAGAGAAACACCCAACACACTTGTGTTTCCATCCTTCCCCACCTGAAGCAACCACGTCCCTTTGCCTTCTCAGCCCTGAAGATCTCGGATCAAACGCTCCTTAAAATACACCTGCCTCAGTGAACCTGAGACTTTATGGAGGGGGGAAAAAAAAAAGAAAAAGCAAGTTTTCTTGCCCAAGACGGCTGCATTTTGGCACTGGAGTGGATGCATGTGTAAAACAATTGGGATCCCTCAAGAATGAAGCTCCCCAACACCCCAACACAACAATTCAAAAAGCCAGATCGAGGAAGGCAGTGTCAGGAGACCTGGATTTTCCAAGAGAAATTCAGGAGCAGCAGAAAGGCTTTCTCTTACAATTGGGAACTGCTTTGGGTAGTAAGACCAGAACTGGTTCAAAGTACTGCAGCAGACGCCGGGCAGCTTCTCTTTTTAAATTTATGTATAAAGAAGAAATCCTGCCCAGCCTGGAGTTGATACCAGTCCTGCTTCCTCTTCCAGACCAGAACAAAAGGGAACATATTGCAACTATGCTGAGAGAGGAGGACTGCTGTCTATTTCTTTAAATGTAATGTTAATGCCTTGTAATCAGCTTTAATTTTTAAACAGACCCAGCCCTCCTGTCCATTTCCCCTAATTCAGGACACGTGGAAGGTAAATGGCCTGTGCTTAAACCGGGACAGCATCAGCTGTGACAGCTGGAGAGCCTGTAAGTCTCAACTGCCTGATAACAGGAATGGATGTCAAAACTCACCAGGGGAGGGGAAACGGGGAGGGCAAGGGAGGTGCTGGAGATGCCGTAAGGTCATCGAGAAGCCGGGAGATAAGGCCAGACGGGGCACGGCTCATTTTACCGGATGGAAACTCGCTGAAACCAACAGGACTCGAAGAAGGGATGAAACGGCGAAGGACTTGGCAGTGACTCCCTGCCCCTAGCGAAGCCGGCTTCCCTTTCGGTCCCAAAGACATCTCACAGAGCTGAAAAGCAGCCTGTAGACCTCACGTGAGACTTGGGACACAAGAATAGGGGGCACAAAAGTACCCGGGAGGCTCTCCTTGTGCCCCTCCAACACCACTGCCTTTGCAGAGAGGAAAGAGACCCGCGGCACATCACGAGTGCTCATCACGTAAAAACGTTTTCCCCCAAAGTAATAAATAAAATGACAGAGGCCACGAGTCTCCCTACCCCAAAAGCCAAACTGGGCCCAGAAACAACCATTCTGAGTCTCCAACAACCATCCTGAGTATCCCAAGTGCCATGGCACCCACCTCCAGCCTCCTGCTCTACTCAAACTAACTCTCCGTGCCGGTTCGCGCGGAGCCAGCTCCGTCTAACGCAGCCGCACGTCGGCGCAGGTAGCACCTGATTAGTAGGACCGAAGGGAAAATCTGGCCATCGACGCAGTACGAGAGGGACTTGTCTGAGCCACTATTTTTAGCCCCGGTTGGTGGGCAGACAAATCCTAATCGTCAGCGGCAGCCGCCTCGTCATCAGTCCCAAGATGTCAAACCAAAGCCGCGCAGCGCCCGTGACAGCCTGAGCCGGCTGCGCCGCCAGCGCTGCCCAAGATTAGTGCCCAAGAGCAATGTAGGACAGCAAGGAAAAACCGTGAGACCCATCAGGATGGGTTTAAAGTGGCAGGGCCTAGGTGAGCCATGCCAAAGTGAGAAGAAATCATCCGTGCTGTTAAGGTTCGGCGCAAACGGAGCAGCGGGTCGGGGTCTGGGAAACGCTTTGGCCCTCGTAGCGCTGGGAAAGACGTCGCAGCACCACGCTAACCCGCGGGCATCAAACCTGTGGCTGGTGTCCCACGATCCCAACGCTGCGTATTCTTCATCGCCCACATCGGGGCTTCCCGGACAGCCGGATGCCGACGTGGAAAAGGTGGAGGCGCAGACACGGCTGAGCTGCAGTCAAGTGCCTCCTCTCGACCGGGCACACGCAGGGAACCGCGTGTACTTGACACAGAATAAGCTCATTTGAACCGAGGCTTACGCCAACATATTTTGCCCAGAGTGCGTCACAGCCCCGTTGCTGAGAATAATTCATTTATTCGCAGCGATTTGTCCTCTAGGAAACTCTCCCTGTTCCTGGACCTGCTCACCACACGCACCCAGGAACTCACATTCATCCACTTCAGCTCTCCTTGCTGGCTGCCACCGGCCTCTCTTCTCTCCTGTCACCTGAAACACAGCTGCAAAAATGATTCTCTCCTCACTCCTCCTTCAGATTGGCATTAAATCATACCTGTTTCGGGACACTGCTTCAAAAAAAATATCTGTTCACACTGGGAAGACCCTACAAAACGCTCGACTTTTTCCTTCCTGTCCTCCTGGATGCAAGCATGCTGATCTGCACTTTGCCAAGTTGCTAGCGACTCAATTGGCTCCGTCTTCCCTAAAAATGAGATCCAACAGGAAAAAAAAAATACTTCTTTTAAAGACTGACATTGCAGCAGAACAGCCTCCAAGCCTCCCCCCTCATTTTTTTCCCCTCCTCATGTGGAAAAAGCCACCAGTTCCCAGCAGATCAGTGTCACCTCCCTGTCCTGAGGCACCTGAGAGCAAGAACAGGCAGTTCCCTTGGGCTGGGGTTTGCCCAGCATATCTCCCTCCGCTCTCACGCTCTCTGGGAGATGTGCATAGCCCAGAGAACAGGATCTCGACTTCTGCCTTCCCCTCCTGGATCTGCTTTCGACTGTGAACCGCCTCCACAGAGCCAGACGGGACTGGCCCGGAGGTCTCCGCGCTGCCGAGAGGAGGGTTCCCCATCTCCCATCTGCGCAGCTGAGGGTGGAGACAAGCTTCTACCTGACACCTCATTGATTTCGGCAGCCTCACCCGGAGCTGAAGCCTTTTCAACATTTAAACCACTTCTGACAGAGATATCACTGACCGAGCAGCAAGTTCTTCCGAGCAGCAAGCTCCCCATCACCCTAAACGCCGCTATAGGCTCGTTTATCCTACGCTAACTTGTAGGATGCGCTCGCACGCTGACGCCTCGTTTCCTCTGTTTGCGAAAGCAGAGAGCTTGCTAATCCCCCTTTGCCCACGTCAGAGCCCTAATGCTCTCCCCGGGCTTCCATCACAACTCCGTAATCCCAGCTCACCCCCGGTCGCATCCACAGCTCCCTTGGGTGGCGTGGGGAATCGGGTTGGGAGTTTTTGGATGAGGAGGGGGATGGAGAAGGGCAAGACCCACCACAGGCTCCTCTTGGTGGCCACCTGTATGCAGCTCCAGGGGTGCAGGGAGGAGATACATCAGTAAAAGGTGTTTCAGGGCCAGCAAAAAGAGCAGCAGTTGCCACACATGAGCACCAAGGTACACGAGCAAGGATCCATCGGGTCTCTGCCTGCTTGGGTCTGTTAAACCAATTCCTTGGTCACAGCTTGATTTCGCGTCTTCTGTCACTTCTCCTCTTACAAACACCAGCCCTTTCCACCGTGCCTCTTTCCGGGCATTATTTTTGAACCCCAGGCTGAAGCTTCGAGCACGTCACTCCTCTCTCGCCTTCAAAAACGCCGAAACGCTGCGCAGAATTGCAGGAACTCCGGGCACACGATGACACCGGGGCCACCAAACCGACTTTCCCGGGGCAGGGAGTCTGCTCTGTCCTTCACGGGCAGCGCTGCACGCCGCTCCAGCCCTCCACAGGCACTGCTCAGGCAGAAGCTTCATCAATATTTCAAGACGAAGCCAGGAAGCCTGTAGCCCAGGCAGCTTTCAAGCCCCCGAGATCAGATCAATGTCAAACAAAAGGCTGCAGTATGAAGATGCTCCAGCCAGCCAGGCCCAGGCTGCAGGCTGGCACCGTCATCTCTCCTTCCCAACGCCGATCGAGTTTCTCTCCTCCGGCCCCGGTGCGCTGGGACGGTTCCAGCCGCAGCCCATCACGCGGAGCTGCCCGTAGGACAGACCAAAAGCGGTTCCAGAGTGCAGGGTTTTCTCTTACAGGAGCTTTTTTGCAGAAACCAGTGCTGCCACAATTGCCTTTGAGTATGACTTTGCTTTAACGCCAGCCACTTAAAAACCAAACATCTGAGGCTGGAAGTACGGGGTCATCGGTTCCAGCATCCCCGACTCGGAGCAGATGCTTCAGGGTAGCAAGAAAACCGTAATGCACTTAGCTAGTTTGACACTGCATGGGAGCAGGAGATCTTATTTCCCTTAGCTATAAATGTCACCGATCGCGAGATTATCCGCAGCCCTTTCGCGGTTTCAGCCGCGCTCCTGCTCCCCGCAAGACCAAATTCAGCCAGCTGAGGCATCCGTGAACATAAAGTTGCCTCTTTTTAGCCGTCCTGCTTCTCTTGTATCGCTTAATTACTATTCAGATGGGAAAAACACCGCATCAAGATAGAAACAGAAAATGTTCAAAAGAGAGTAATTATATCTGATGGCTAAAATCAGGAGGAAAACACCTTACTGCTGTTTTGTTAAACTACTGTCTCTTTTCCACTAACAATAAAATGGGGATAAATTTACCCCTCTTCCAGGGAAAGTGGAGTTAGGGACCTGCAGAGGGTACAAGCATTCCTAGAGAGAAGCATTTATTGGAAATATTTGCAAATTAAGCCTTCGCAAGCAATAGCAAGCAGGAGGAATCTGCCGTTAATACCATCACGGCTCTGGCAGCTTTTCCCCTCTTCTTGCAACCGATTGCTCCGAAACGTTCCCCATTTCACCTCCTCCTGACAGAAGGACACACGCAGCGGTTCGTCCCCGCTGCATCAAACAACGGAGCGCGGGTGTCCGGGAGGATTCTCACGCCCTGGGCTTCAGGCTGCCGAGAAGGCAGATAAATCCTCGGCTGAAAATCCATCTGCTCTCCATCCCCAGACAGAGACCGCAGGAATGGATATACCAACATCTCCTCCATCCCTAAGGGAGATATATTAGCTGGTTACGTAAGAGAACTAACAGCATGGCGCTTCCCGGGACCGCCGCGCCGACAGAGTCCTTCCCCTTAATACCACCGGAGATTAGAGCAAATCGAAGACGAGTGGAAACAAGGCGAGGGGCTGCGGGCGAGGTTTTTTTGCCACGGAGGAAAATGCTGCAGTCTCTCCCCTTAATGCACTCGAAATCCCATCTGATTTCCAACTCTGCTGCTGGAAAAAAAAAAAGGAAAGGGGGAAAAAAAAAAGAAGCCCAGCCCGCACTGAAGTGCTGTTAATGCTGGGTGAGTGAGGTAGAGTGACTCAGGAAGGGTGTGGAGGAGGAGACTTTGTTCAGAAGAAGCATCCAGAGGAATCGGGACCACGAAAGCACCCTGGAAGCAGACCAAAAGGAGTCAGGGGTGCAGATCTGCTACAGGGCGTGAACGTGCTTTTACAAATCTGATTAGTTGCTGGTTTTGAGCATCCAGGGTCAGATCCTTCTTCCTCCGCTAAACGCACAGCGCTTATCCCCCTCATGCCAGGCTGCCGGCAAAGCAGAACACAGCCCAACCCTACTCTTCCCCCTGGGGATCAGATGCATTCCGGGGGCCGGGGACAGGGTTTTCACTTCGGTTCTGCTCCCTCTTCAGGCTGGCTGACTCCACAACAAGAGCCATCAAGTCCAACGCACTGAGTAGAAATTACTCTCCGCTCCGTTTTTCACCGCCAACTGACGTTTTGAAACAAGCGCGCTCCCTATGAGGTGAGGATATCAATGATGGAAGGTCTCTTCTAGACAGATTTCTGCTTTACACGCGAAGTGACAAGGTAAGAAGTCCTTGTTTTGCCACCCGAGCACATGCACTCCATTCCCCCTTTGACAACTGAAGTCCAAGCAGCCCCGTCCTCGAAGTGATGTTTCTTCATGACTTTGCATCCTTTTTGAGCTTATTTTGACACACTTCCTTCCACTTAATTGAAAGAACCAGTGAGTTTCATCTCTGAACTTGGAAAGCAAGGGAAGGGCATCAGGTAGAAGTAAAGCTCAACTGGAAGGAATGGATGAGCACCAGACGCGTTCCTACGTTCCGGTATCGTCTCTTCAACCAGTTTCTATGAACTTACTACAAGCTCAGTTTGAATAATTGTGAAAGTCACCAAACTCGACAGGAGAGACATCCAGGTAACAGGTGAGAAATGCGACGCAGAATCCCTAGAACCAAGCGACTGAACCCGTTGGCAAGACGGAAAACAAAGTAGGAAGCCGAGAACCCGAGGCTGACTCCCGAGGGATGACTGGAAGATGCCGCCCGAGCAGAAAAGCGATGGTGGCTCTAAAGCAGCCACCAAACAGACAAAAAAAGAGTCTTGAGAAAAGAAGGAGATGAGTGGGGAATAGAACATCTGTCCTACTCTCTGCCACTCTGCAGTGAAGTGTTCTGGAGATGAGTTTCTTACGGCACTGACTAGTTGTGTCAGTTGGCCGAGCCTCGTCCTCCCTGTGCAGGGCACTGGACAGACAGAGTGAGGAGGAGTTTTCTCCTCAAAAGCTAAATATAAAGAGTAAACTGGAAGGAGAAGAGCAGAGCCACCAGCACTAGGACAGCAGACAAGAGGTTAGTGCTACCTGCAGCCAGGCAGAACTACTTTACTAGCAAAAACTTGATATTTCAAGTAAAAGAGAGGAAACCCCCTAGCTAACGGAATAAAAAAACCCCAAACAAACACAGAATAAAGTAAAAACTTTCCGGCAGCCTTACCATTGGCATCTTGGACTCCAGTAAGCGCTCCTACTGCTGCTGCGGTTTCACCAGACAGGACAATTTGTCCCCCGCCTTGAAGAGTGGCTTCGGCAAGCGTGGCTACTGCGTGGGCAGCTGCTTCACTGCGGGCACAGGAAAGGAGAAGGAAGAATTAGAAGATTGAATAAACCACTCCAGAAGCATCCATTTTACTCAGGCATCGCGCGTCAAGAGGACAAATCCAGATCCCTACTGGGCCCAGATGAAGTTATGCAGAGCAGAAATCTCCAGGGGAGGAGGAAGGCACGGGAAGAAGCTGCTTCCCCTGGCTTTTTTTTCAGCTTGCAGGTCTCTCAGAGCATCCCTGCCCTCTCACTTTCACGTCCTTTCACCTGGGACTTCACTAATAGCTTTCGGACAATCCAAGTTAAGTTTCTGGTACAAAACTTGGCACTGTCACATTTTGGGTCTCTACAGATTTTAGAGCTTTACCTCTCCGTGCTGATTCCGCCAGTTCACCTTGCGCTGAAACACACCCAGAGGTACCAGGATCACATCAACAGCTCTGTATTTAGCTCGGATGGAGTACTTCTCCCCAGCCAAGTGACTTAATAATTCTTTTTAGTGAGTGATGGGTAGCTTAGCACAATATTCTTACATTTCTTTATAGGAGTGAGGTCAGACCAAAGGTCCTTCTGGTGCAGCAAGCCTGCCAGCATCAGATATTTAGGAAGGAGGGTGTGTGAACCTTCCCTTCCTACACCCTCTCAGCTCCTGATGGTCGCCAGCGCACTGATTTCCTACATCAAGACCATCAGGTTTGGTTTGTCTAATCCCCTTCAAAACCCATTTTTATTTTTCCCTTCCACAGCATCCTGTAGTGACAAGTTCCACATTTAATTAGATGCTGTTTGAAGAAAAACTGTATTTTTTTTACCTCGAAAACTATAGCCTCAGTCTGGCCGGGCAGCCTTTTCGTCTGAGATTGTGAGAAACAGAAAACAACTGCTCCTTTTCTATTTTCCTCATGATTTCATAGAATTCCAGTAACCTCTTTCCCAAGCTGAAGAGCCACAGTTCACTCGCTGCACAAGGACTCCTCCTGGCTTCTGGTCACTCTCGTCCTTTCCACTTTTTCTAAATCTAAGACATCAGTTGAAGAGGCTCTTCGAGATGTAGACGAGCTATGACTTAGTCCAGGGGCCTAATTCTGACTTGCTCTCTACGCCTTTCCCTACAATTCCTAACATTTAGCTTACTCTTTGGACAATACCAGCTCAGCAGTGACAGAACAATCCTGGAGGACAGTCCCTGAATGCTTTCTGAACGGTAACTGGTAGCATACAGTTCCTCACTGGGGATATACAGGAGGTTATTTCTTTGTATGTAAACTTGGCATTTATCGACATCGTATTTTCTTTGTCACCTGGTTGCACAGTCAGAGGGCTGTGAGCATCCTTCAGCAGCCGCCCAGGTTTCTCCAGACCTGGTGGATGACTTTTAGCCACGTGTGGTGACCTACTGCTGTCACAAAATTAGGCCGAAGCCACTTCCTCCTTGCAGCTGAATTTCCTGACATTTCTTACCTTAAGGAACTAAAAAAGTAGGGACTTACTTTAGCTTCATAGAATCATAGAACAACTGAGGTTGGAAAAGACCCTTGGGATCAGCGAGTCCAACCATTAACCCTACACTCCAAGTTCACCCCTAAACCATCTCCCCCAACACCACATCTCAGCGACACTTAAACACACCCAGGGATGGCGACTCAACCCCCTCCCCGGGCAGGCTGTGCCAGGGTCTGACCACTCTTTCCGTGAAGAATTTCTTCCTCATGTCCAGCCTAAACTTGCCCTGTTGCAACTTGACCCCATTCCCCCTGGTTCTGTCCCTAATGACCTGTGAGAAGAGACCAGCACCAACCTCTCTACAGTGTCCTTTCAAGTAATTGTAGAGCATGATGAGGTCCCCCCTCAGCCTCCTCTTCCTCCAACTGAACAGTCCCAGCTCCCTCAGTCGCTCCTCGTAAGGTCTATTCTCCAGGCCCTTCACCAGCTTTGTTGCCCTTTTCTGCACTCGCTCCAACACCTCGAGATCCCTCTTACACTGAGGTGCCCAAAACTGAACACAACACTCAAGGTGTGGCCTCACCAGTGCTGAGCACAGGGGGACAATCCCCTCCCTACTCCTGCTGGTCACACAATTTCTGACACAAGCCAGGATGCCATTGGCCTTCTCGGCCACCCGGGCACACGCTGGTTCACATTCAGCTGCTGTCGATCAGAACACCCAGGTCCTTTTCCGCCAGACAGCCTGCCAGCCACCCTTCCCCAGGTCTGTAGCCCTGCATGGGGTTGCCGCGACCAAAATGCAGGACCCTACACTGGGCTCTGTTGAAATGCCTGCAGTTGGCCTGGGCCCATCGATCCAGTCCATCCAGGTCCCTCTGTAGAGCCTTTCTACCCTCCAGCAGATCGACACTCCCTTCCAGCTTGGTGTCATCTGTAGACTTGCTGAGGGTGCACTCAATCCCCTCATCAAGATCATTGATGAAGATGTTAAACAGGAGTGGCCCCAGCACCGAGCCCTGAGGGACACCGCTCGTGACTTGCCGCCAACTGGATTTAACTCCATTGACCACAACTCTTTGGGCCCGGCCATCCAGCCAGTGTCTCACCCAGCAGAGTATGTGCCCATCCAAGCCATGGGCAGCCACCTTGGCTATAAGGATGTTGTGGGGGGCAGTGTCAAAGGCCTTACTGAAGTCCAGGTGTGCTATATCAACAGCCTTTCCCTCATCCACTAAGCAGGTCACCCTGTTATAGAACGAGACTAGTTTTGTCAAGCAGGACATTCCCCTAGGATGCTCTTCCTTAACTGCCCTGCTCATTCTCTGGTGGACCAGTTGACCCAAATATTTCCCACGTACCTCCTGCTCATCCTTTCTCTTTCCTAATTTCCTGCTTAGATGCTGTCTGCTTGCCAACTCCATTCACTTGGGGCGTATTTTCATTTCTAAATAGCCCCTCTCTCAGAGCAGCTCTTGAACACTGTTAGCGAACAAGAACATGTTCTTTTGCTGCTTTCTTCTTTTGCTCTGTGCTGGGCAAAATCATGGAACAGATTCTCCTGGTAGCTGTACTAAGGCCCATAAAAGATAGTCAAGTGGTTGGTGACAGCCAGCGTGGCTTCACCAGGGGCAAGTCGTGCCTGACTGATTTAGTGGCCTTCTACAATAAAGCTACAGTGCTGGTTGACACTGGAAAAGCAACGGATGTCATTTTCCGGGACTCGTGCAAGGCATTTGACACTGTCCCACATGACATCCTTGTCTCTAAAATGGAGAGACACGCATTTGACAGATGGACCACTCGGTGGATAAAGAACGGGCTGGATGGTCGCACTCAAAGAGTTGTGGTCAATGGCTCCATGTCCACATGGAGACCAGGGACAAGCAGGTTCCTCAGGGGTCTGTCCTGGGTCCAGGGCTGTTCAACATCTTTGTCAGTGACATGAACGACGGCATTGAGGGCACCCTCAGCAAGTTTGCCGACGACACCGAGCTGTGTGGTGCCGTGGACTCACTTGAGGGGAGAGATGCCATCCAGAGGGACCTTGACAGGCTGGAGAAATGGGCCAGTGCAAACTGCAGGAGCTTCAGCAAGTCTTAAGTGCAAGGTCTTGCACCTGGGTAGGGCCAGTCCCAGGCACAAACACAAACTGGGCACAGAGTGGGTTGAGAGTAGCCCTAAAGAGAAGGATTTGGGGGTGTTGATAGACGACAAGCTCAACATGAGCCGGCCGGGACCTCCTGCAGCCCAGAAGGCCAACCCTGTCCTGGGATGTATCAGGAGAAGCGTAGCCAGCAGGGCAAGAGAGGGGATTCTCCCCCTTTACTCTGCTCTTGTGAGACCCCACCTCGAATGCTGCATCCAGTTCTGGGGTCCCCACCATAAGAGGGACATAGAACTGTTGGAGCGTGTTCAGAAGAGGCCACAAAGATGATCCAGGGGCTGGAGCAGCTCTGCTACGAGGACAGGCTGAGGGAGCTGGGGTTGTTCAGTCTTAAAAAGAGAAGACTCCGGGGGGACCTAAGAGCTGCCTTCCAATACCTGAAGGGATCCTACAGGAAGTCTGGGGAGGGACTTTTTACGAGAGTGTCCACTGACAGGACCAGGGGAAATGGGTTTAAGTTGAAGGAGAACAGATTTAGATTAGATCTTAGGAAGAAACTCTTCAGTGTGAGGGGGGCAAGACTTTGGAATAAATTGCCCAGAGATGTTGTGGCTGCCCCCTCCCTGGAGGTGTTCAAGGCCAGGTTGGACAGAGCCTTGAGTAGCCTGATCTAGTTGAGAGGCGTCCCTGCCCGTGACAGGGAGGTTGGATCAGATGATCTCTAAGGTCCCTTCCAGCCTGGGCCATTCTAGGATTCTATGATTACTTCCTTTGGCTCATCTCTCTGCTGAGCCTGCAGCTAGGCAGAGGCAGTTACAGTGAAGAAAGGCCAACTACAACACACCAAGCCGGGGTGGGCATCCAGCTACTGGTGTAACCCTGTTCCCCAGACTTCACACAGTTGAATCCACTTTCAAGGGTAATCGAGCCTTTTAATAATATGTTACTGCGGCATCCCTGAAAATAATAACGATCTGCGGCATAAAAAGCTTTTCCCAGTTCAAGTGTGCTCCACAAACATTAATTGGTTCAAACCGATGAATTAATTACCTGCCTCCATTTTATCCTCTTTTACTAGAGAGCCTAATACCTGCCATCAAACCCGACAGGTTGCTCCATCCATCACGTCACGCTGTTTGGCAGATTGTAGAATCACAGAACGGCATGAGCTGGAAGTGGACCTCAAAGATCATCTCCTTCCAACCCCCCCCAACATGGGCAGGGATGCCTCCCACCAGCCCAGGTTGCTCCAAGCCTCACCCAGCCTGGTCTTGAACACCAGCACAGGGCAACTGGGATGATGGAGGGAGTGGAGCATCTCCCTGGTGAGGAAAGGCTGAGGGAGCTGGGGCTCTTTAGTTTGGAGAAGAGGAGACTGAGGGGTGACCTCATTCATGTTTACAAATATATCAAGGGGGAGTGTCAGGAGGATGGAGCCAGGCTCTTCTCGGTGACAACCAATGACAGGACAAGGGGTAATGGGCTGAAACTGGAACAGAAGAGGTTCCGCTTAAACTCGAGAAGAAACTTCTTCTCAGTGAGGGTGCCGGAGCCCTGGCCCAGGCTGCCCAGGGAGGGTGTGGAGTCTCCTTCTCTGGAGACATTCCAGACCCGCCTGGACACGTTCCTGTGTAGCATTATCGAGGCGTTCCTGCTCTGGCAGGGGGATTGGACTGGATGATCTTTTGAGGTCCCTTCCAATCCCTGACATTCTGTGATTCTGTGACGTCCAGGGATGAAACACCCACAAAGGAAAAAGTAAACCTCTTCCACAAAGGAAAAAGTAAATCTCTGCCACGTGGAAGGGTGTTGGAGGACAGTCACCTCGAAAGGTCTCTAGCCCTACCGTGGTCAGGAGACAAAGAGGGTGACAAGCTGGGAAATAAAACACGAGGCCCCTGATTGTCACTGCAAAGCTGCCACAGCCTTCGCATTTCTCCTGATCTACAAGCGGCCTGAACAGACTTGCCACAGGTAAAAACTGAGCACAGGTAACAACCTGAGGCCCAGCAGAGACTTGTTGAAGGTTCTTCCATTCGTATTGTCTAGGAAGCCTTCTTTACTTCTAACAACACTTCTTTTTATGAGGTATTCTGAATTTCTTAAGATACGCAGGGAAAGGAACAGCTCATTGCGACCTTAAAAGCTACAACTAGTAGTGAAAGGAAGAAATTAAAATCAAAAGCCCGCTGATGCTCTAGTTCAGAAAAAATGCCTGAAAAAAGCACATAGAAAAGTCCGTTGCCTGGAAGTGTGCAGGACAGAAATCCTGCAGGTCAGATTCCAAGAGACAAGGCTTTTTCCTGCAACTCCACGCTTAGTTACTTGAACTGTTCTTCTTACAGCGTCCTAAAAAGTTCACTTGTCTTGAAAAGGCAATTTTTTACAGTGCAACTACAATGAAAACATTAGGAAGAAAAGCCTCCTTAACCAAGCAGAAAAGAACATATCTGAGAGACCTGAATCTGGACCACAAAGAGAAGAAAGAGTTCTAGGTGTGCTCACGTGTCATTTGCAACAGCAATTTGGAAGCAAGATGCTGAATGCCCCAAAGACCAAGGGCACTGCTTTACTAATGTGTGTAAATAACAAGGTGGTGGAGCTTTACTCCGACCATCAGCGGTGTGGACTTGTGCTTCGTCCTAACCTGTGGCTGCTCAGTCAACAGCCTCTAGAGCGGAATCCTGATTGGGGTGAGGGAAATATTTTGTCTACACCTCAGCAGTGTGAAACCTGCTAGGTCGCTGGGGTGTTGCCACGTTTCCTTCGCTCCTCCCGCTCTCTCAAGGCGTAGCTGCGGCGTGCCGCAGTCATTTCCAGTTTTTAAGACCAGCAGACAAAGCTTAAACAGCTCAGCAGAGCTCAGCAAAGACACTTTTTCTGCTGCATGGACCTGCAGAGAACTACACGGCGGATCTCAGTAACCCGAGTACAACCAAAAATCTGCAAGAGCTCGTTCCAAGATGAAGAGGCAGCATGGCTACTGCAGCTCGCTCACCTTCTACTTCAGAAACACATTTGGGGAAAAAAACCCCAAAACACCGGCCTCTGGAGGAGATTCTGATTTCTGAAGAAAGACCATACGGCCCCGCAACAGGGAAATTCAGCCTCAGCCTCTTAGTAAGAAACCCTTAATAATATTGAAGGCGACACAGCATATTTAAAAGGTGTCACCAGCACATCACGACCTGCTTGCTTAGCAAGCTCCACTCCGTAACTGGACCCTGCAATACAAATAGGATCGCTTGAAGGGTACAGTTACTACCCATCTTTTTCAAGAAATTTCCACATCAGTGTTCTTCTCTGCTTACAGAGGAAACCAAGAGCTCTCCTGCAGACACCTGGACACAGGCTGGCAGGAATTTGCTATGGAAAAGCCTCTGCGGTGACCGTGCATGGTGCTCCTCGTACCATCGGAGTGAAAACCTAGAAGTGAATGTCACGCACGCCGGCTTCAAGCCTTCATCTCTCACCCGTACCTGTTGAGTGCCATGGTAACAGTTGCTCCTTGTTGCATCTCCTGAGATGCTGCCACTGCTGCTTCTGCTAATGATGCCACTGCCTGCGTGGCCTCTGATGCCTGCGTCGTCTGGATAGTCATCTCACCCCCCCTGTAGCGTTGCCCAGTTCTGCTCCACCTATGGAGATAAAAAAAAAAAAAAAAAAAAAGGCTCTAGGGTAGGATATCATTCCATGAATGCACGGCTGCTTCCTAAAATGAAAGAGCCAGATAGTTTCGAGAGGTGTTTGCAGAATCCTGCACATGCTCTGACTCTGAAAGATAGAGGGGAAAAAACAGGGAGGAAGCCTGGGATCCACCCAAGAACATTGCTGGACCCTACAACCGCCTATCAGCCATTAGTGAGTCTCTCTGGTCAGCCCATGATTTTAATTGCTCTTCTCCATATGTTCAACCTTCAAACTTGACTTTCCTCATGCACATGGAGAGTGCACCCCGTGGAACACCCGCAAAGCCCCTCAACCTCCCACGAATCCCTCTTGCCCAGCCACGACCGCAACGAAATGGGACGGTGTCAATCGTTGCTGTCCTCGGGTCACTGCCTGGGCAGTTATTTTAAGTAGCTGGAAGCCCAGCACAGATCACTTTTCCCCAGAAACGGGCTGCTCTTGCCTCACTGTTTCGATTTGTCTGCGCCCATCCGCTGTCATTTTGAGGAAGAGTCCGTGTTCCTGTTCAGGATTTGTTTGTGCAGCACTTGTGAACTCAAATGGGTTTGAGACAACTGGAATCTCTGTGCTGTACCAATATACTTTAATAAAAGAAGATGGCAAGAGGAAAGTACTCGGTTCATGTACTTCAGGTCCTTCCAACTCCCTTTAAGTAATACATAAAGGTCTGAAGTAAAGTTCACTCAGTCTCAGTTGCTCACTATCCACCTAGCCCACATTTCTCCAGTCAGAACTTCACAGCTCGTGAGATAATGAGTGTAGGGTCACAAAAATCGCCAGGATGTGAACTAGAATTACGCACTGGACCAAAAAAAAAAATAAAATTAAAGAAGTGGAGAATGAAGCTGACAAATCCCACTGGCTGCTTTGCAAGACGAAGATCTTTTCCCAACCCTCCCGTCACTGTTCTCAGCCCCAGAGATCACAGAATCACCGAATCTCACTGGTTGGAAGAGACCTTTAAGATCATTGAGTCTAATCACGTTCCAGGCCACTCTTCATCTTGCTGAGACTCACGCATAAGAATGCTGCAGAAAGCGATGAAAAATAACCCCGCAATTTGTTAAGAAGGGGAAAGCTAAGAAGTCATAGAAGCATAGAATGATTTGAGTTGGAAGGGACGGAATCACACAGAATTATTGAGGCTGGCAAAGCCCTCTGAGATCATCAAGTCCAGCCTACGACCCAACCCCACCACATGGGTCAGACCACGGCACTAAGTGCCACATCCAGCCTCTCCTTAAACCCCTCTAGGGACGGAGACTCCACCACGACCTCAAAGCTCATTTAGTTCCAACCTTCCCCGGCACGGCAAGGGACATCTAGACCAGGTTGCTCAAGGCTTCATCCAACCTAACCTTGAACACCTCCAGGGATGGAGCATCCACAACCTCTCTGCGCAACCTGTGCCAGTCCACAGAGAAGCAGAGCTGGCACAAGGCTCCTCACTAAAGAAGGGGTAAATTTTGCTGCCTTTGGGCAAGAATAGGGTTAGTCCCATCACAGGACGGAGAGGAAGGGAGAACCTGTCGCGCTCTCACTCACGTCTTCTACCACATACTCCTCAGGATCTGCCAGTTTGGTTTTCCAGACCTTGGGCACGGGCAAAGCGGGCGCTCGTCGTAGCTCTTTAGCAATCCCCAGCTGTCTGACGTTCAAGGCAACGGCTTCTTTCTCCTCTGCCCAGAGCTGACCCTGGGCGGAAGGATCCAAAGCAGGGAGGAAGCAGTGAGACAGCGCATTGCAAAAACGAGCGAGGAGGTTGATTTTACGGAAGGCCACGGCTTTTAGGAAAGATGCAAAACCGAGTTTGAGATCCCAGAGAGGAAGAAGTCGCAAATGAGAGAGAGAACTTGAGAGAGGGAGGCGGATCGAGTTTGCGGTACTCGTTAGCCACGCCAAAACCGAAACAAAGCAAAGCCGAGCTGGGAAAGACACCCTTGCCACCACCACGCAGAAAGAGGACAGACACTTTTTCAAATACACGGCAGCACACATTTGAGCGGTGAGGCAGGTCTCCACTCTGACGTACACGGCCCCGCAAAGATGCCCCAGTTGTTTCAGAACAGGGACGGAGTAAGGTCTAGAAAAAAAAATATGGGGGGGACTGCCCAGGCCCTCCTCCAGGCCAACACGAAGGTTGTGCCGCTGAGGTACCCGCTCGGCATCCTAGAAACACGTCAATTTACCCAAATCTACCTCAGATCTTCACCCAGGGAGAGCAGGACAAAAACGTCCCTCGAGAGGCTGCGCAGAAGAAATAGCATCCCAAGACAAGTTTACTTTCAGATCTTTTCATGCTTAGATGTTCCAGAATTAGATGCCCGTGTTCCCCCCCGACTTCTATTTGTGCCTTCGAAAAATTTTCTTTCGCATCTCAAGCGATACAACCGGTTCTGGAAAACGCTCAAAAAGCAGCTGCAAAATACTTTTAAGGTCACGGCCCCGGAGCCAAGCTGTTTTCTGAGATGGAACCAGGGTCTGTGGCGAGGAGCAAAGCTGTTCTGTGCTGCCACCTGTCGCTCTGAAAGCCTCGAGTCACCCAAAACCCCACCCCAGCCACTAGACCTCCCTGCTCCCGTGCAGAAATTCTGTCCAGCCAGAAATTCTAGCACAGGGAAGGGCAGACAGCGACCTGCAGCCTGGTTTAAAGGCGGGTTTGGAGGTTAAAAAATATATATATATAAAAAAATCTTCATAATCTTAAAGGAATGTTTGTAAACACACACAAATTTCCACTTGGTTTAAAAAAAAAAGGCAGAAAAATAAATGTATGCCAACCGGAGCGTTTGGATTTAGGAATCGAAACGGCCTGATCGAGCCCTGGACAGAAACAGCTTTGCCAAATTGCAAAGTGGGGGCAGAAGCTTTCACAGCAAACGGAACAGAAATCCCACAGTATCTCCTGCTGTCTCTACGCTCCTCTGCATTTAGACAGCTCTCTGGGATTTACTTGCAAACCTCCCCAATAGATGCAGCAAAGGAACGGCCCCATTTTGCCCAGAGGTCAGTGGCCAAAGACTCACAGGACTTGCCCACATCCTTTGCTGACCCCAGGTATCATTCCCAACCCTCAACTGGCACCCAGGAGCCACAGCACACGTGAAACAATTACTCAGTGCGAATACACAAACGTGTACTTCAGTCATTAAGCATCGTTATGTGTTTATCTGCTATGGATCTCACTAAAGAAATAATCTATTGGAAAAAATCTATTGAAAAAATACCTCAACAATTACAAAATTGAGAAGTGAGGCTTCTCCCACACCTGCCTTTGCACAGCCCCGAGTCAAAATGACAATGTTCACCTTCTACATCAAGTTTTGTCAAGCGTCACGCTCACGTGTACGTTAACACCGCAGGGTGGGGAAGCAAGGCCTGACGTTTTCTGTGACCGCTTAATTCTACAAAACATTCAGACAGGATGATTCTGCTCTGTGTGACAGGAACGCGGCCCAAGCCCTTACCTCTCCATCAGTCACTGCAGAATAATTGACTTGTGCGACGGTAACTGTGGTAGGCAGCTCTGAGGCGTCGGCCAGCGTGGCAACCGTAGCACCAGTGCCAACCTGTGGAAGTCAACAAAATGCAGCTGAGAGCGTCTGTCACGGCAGGAAAACGTCCACGGGGTTCAGGCCAAGGGGCACGCAAATGCTCTCAGATTCAAAAAGCCTGGATCGGAAGCCCCTGCGCATCAGCTCTCATTTACAATGCTCCTTCCTCACCGTTCACTGGGTCTCTCGTCTTCAGGCGCTCGGCAAACATTAGAGCTCGTCCTCAAACACCCCATTGCCTTTGGAAATTACCTTTTCCCCGTTCAACAGCTGGGAAAAGACAAAGGCGGGGAGATGCGCAGCTTTGTTTCTAAGGAGAATTGAACCTATAAGAGCTAGAAAGCCAATGGGATCTCAGGTGCCCAGCGCCTGAACCGACACCAGTCAAAGGGAAAACGTACGTTTGCAGTTGAGCAAACAGAACCAGCTTGGCCAGTCTGCCCGGCCTTGGTGGGAGGAATGGAAAGCTGTAACAATTCCTGACAAAAAAACCCAAAACAAACCCCCACACCATGTTTTTATCTTCATGGTCATGAGACGAGACCAGCCAGCAGAAAACTAAGTTCGAGACTTCGCTAAAAACGTGATGCTCAAGAGGGAAAAACTGCTGGGCTGGTCAGGTACAAGAGGGCAGTGGTGGTTTGGAGGCACAGGCACAGGGGAAACTGAGGTGTAAGACACAGAACAGAGGCACAAAAAAACTTAATGCCGTGGATTTCATGCTATTAAAGACAGGCAGTGCCAGCGCCTCTCCTCCCATTGCCACCACATGATGAACTGTATCTGTAAATAAGTTTGTTAAATGCAGGTGAGGTCCCCAAATCGCTCGACCAAACAGCTGGAGAAACGCTTGTACTGCAGAAATGCCCTAACAGGAGAACGAGGAATGGGAAGGGGGAAGAGAGAGGGGATGAGACTGCTCCTTTGGGTGGGAGCACCGGTTAACGAGCCTGCAGGCTAAGATATATAGACAAAGGCAAAATTCTCGAAGGACAAGCCAAGCTACCACAAGGAGTTTGCTCCAAACCACTTCCCCAACACGGGCAACTCGACCCTGAGCCAGCCGTGCCGAATGCGAAAGCCAGAGGGTTTCGCTCACCTGGATGAGGGACACGGTGCCGTCAGGGTTACTGAAGGTTTGTACCACGGTCTGTGACGGCACGAGGTGCGCTATACTGTGCGTGGTGGTCGTCTGCTGCTGCGTCTGCTGATCCTCGAACGCGTAGAGCAGGTCCTCGCGCCCGTGCTGCTTGTAGCAGTTCTTCACGATAGTCCGCAGCGCTTGGGTCCACGACACCTGCCAAGAGCCGGTTTGAAAAAGTTTTCTGAACCACTGCGGGTGCTGCTACTGCGGCAACTTGTATCTTTGTCTTTACTGGGGTTTATTGGGTGTTTCTTGTCAAATTCTCAAAAAACCAGAAGGCCTCAGTACCTAATCCCTCTCTCCTCAGCCCCTCCTTTCCCCAAGACTCAGAAATCTCCCTGGAGAGTTACTGCAGTGCTGGGTATTGACAGAACGAGCACATCTGGCCAAGGGAAGCTTCTCAGGGAATCACAGAATCACTCAGGATGGAAAAGACCCCTGGGATCATCGAGTCCAGCCACTGACTCCACTCTGCAAAGCTCACCCCTAAACCATCTCCCCCAACCCCACATCTCAACGGCCTGTAAACACCTCCAGGGGTGGGGACTCAACCCCCTCCCTGGGCAGCCTGTGCCAATCCCTGACTACTCTTGCTGGGAAAAAGTCTTTCCTACTGCCCAGTGTAACCCTGCCCTGTTGCAGTCTGAAGCCATTCCCTCTGTTCTATCACCAATTACCCGTGAGAAGAGACCAGCCCCAACCTCTCCACAACATCCTGTCAGGCAGTTGCAGAGAGTGAGGAGGTCTCTCCTCAGCCTCCTCTTCCTCAAACTCAACAGCCCCAGCTCCTTCAGTCGCTCTTTACAAGATTTATCCTCCAGGTCCTTCCCCAGCTCCGTCGCCCTCCTCTGCACTCGCTCCAGCCCCTCGAGATCTCCCTTGGATTGAGGTGCCCAAAACTGGACACAACACTCCAGGTGTGGCCTCCCCAGTGCCGAGCACAGGGGACAATCCCCTCCCTGCTCCTGCTGGTCACACTGTTACACTGCTGAAATCTGTTTCGCCAGCATTCAAACAATTCTGACAATTCAAACAAGTAGAAAACCATTGCTACTTAGGAAAGCACCGACTGCCACAGCACCCTTTCCAGCCTTCCCACCCAACCAGACCTCCACCAGCCTGCACAAGTCCTGCCCCTTGCATAACCCAGGAGCTTTTTGATGATCCTTGGGCCAGGTTGGTAGAAACATCATCTGCATGCAGGATCCATGACCTTTTGCAATTCTGTGATTCATTGAAAAGGTCTTGGGTATCAGTTAGGGCAGTTCTCCCCTTTTTTCCTGGCTCCACTTTTAAGTACAAAGGTTTCTTGCTGCTCAGGATGGGAGAGTATCCCTTCAAAGGCTTCAAGAGGCTGTGGTACCAACTCTACGATAAATAACCTGTGTACTTGGAGATTAGACTTGTCTTAGGCTGGGTAGGCTGCTTCACAAGGCCACGGAGGCGAGGGGGTTCTGCAGCTAGCAGGAAAACATGTGGTTCAGATACCTGCCCATCACACAACCCCAGCAGGCACAGAGCAGACTGAAGGTCTCATCCCACTGCTCTCCCAGACAATGCCTGACACGAAGTCAAGGAAGGGCTGATACCACATTTTCCTTACGCGAGGGGAAGCTATTCCTACAAAGAGTGGTTGCAAGACCCTGTACTCAGCTGGAAGGCAGGCAGCCATGGAACACACACCCGCTGCTTCTGTTCGTCTGTGCGGACGTCGCTGCGAACGTTGGCCCACGGAATGTCCTCAGGCCACCAGATGGGCTTGCAGCTTTCCTTGCCCCAGCCTGGTTTGCCACGACCCGTGGAATACTTCAGCATCTCTGGGATGAAAGCTCGCAGCTGTGCCTGCAAAAAACCACAGTAAGAAGGTTGAGAGTTTTTCAGGAACACGTATCTCTGGTAGTTCTGGGGTGCACAGTACAAAGCTATTACATTTAACTTCTGCAGTTGTTGGAACCATCAGCTGGAAGGTGCCTGAATGCCTAAGGAAGATGGAGAAATACTTCACCACCTTGTCCCAACACTCAGCTGGGAACAGCTTAGTAGCACGTGGAAGAGCAGAAACAAAATTCAGTCTGCCGGGTACACCAAGAAGGCACAAGCACACATCGTGTTCACACGCTTCATGGTTCAAACAGTGCTATGGGGAGAGCTAATCAAACTGAAAAGGTGGGAAAAATTAATCAGAATAATGTAGAAAAACCCACACTCAGTGTCCCCACGGCACCAGGAATTTGGACGCGAGCTGATGTGCGTTTTACGTAGATGCTGCAAAGAGGATGGAGCTTCAGTGACCCACTCAAATGCAAAAAAACCTCACAGTCTCACACTTCTCCACCCTTGCAGAACATAACATGCACTGGACTCATTATTTGAATCTAGTTTTGACTTTTGCCAGAGTGGGGACACCTTTCAGCCTGATTTTACTTCTCCTTAGCACCCACAAAAACCAGTCAGCTAGCGACCACCTTTACCACCAGGAGATAATATCTTAAAACCAGACTTGCAAAGCAAACAAAGCAGCTACATCACCAAGAGCAAGTAATAGCCTTAGTGTTATTGGAGAGAACACAAAACTGGAGCCTCAGGAAAAGGCTGGTGCAGGAAGAGAAGGAGCACTCAGAGAATCCTGGAGTGTCTCAGGCTGGAAGGGACCTCAGAGATCATCTGCTCCACCCCTGCCATGGGCAGGGACGCCCTGAACCAGCCCAGGTTGCTCCAGGTTCATCCAACCTGGCCTTGAGCATCTCCAGGGAGGGGGCAGCCACAGCCTCTCTGGGCAACCTAGTCCAGAGTCTGGCCACCCTCGGGCTGAACAATTTCTTCCCAAGATCCAGCCTAAACCCCTTCTCCTCCAATTTAAACCCATTTCCCCTTGTCCCGTCGCTGGACACTCTTGTACAAAGTCCCTCCCCAGCCTCCCTGCAGGTTCCTCTTGGTCACAAGGTCCCCCCGGAGTCTTCTCTTCCCCAGCTGAACACCCCCAGCTCCCTCAGCCTGTCCTCTCAGCAGAGCTGCTCCAGCCCCTGGCTCAGCTTTGTGGCCTCCTCTGGACTCGTCCCAACAGCTCCATCATGACTACGTGTGTCAGAGAAAACCATGTTAACTTCAAGCTAAACAGCTGCGTTTAAGTACACATCCTTGCACCCCTTCGTAACTTTAACAGCAAGTTATGTGAGCTTGTGACAGTGTCCCTGGGAGGCTCAGGCCACCTCACAACCCCCGAGAAGCACGTTCAGGGCTCTGGGACGAGCACACAGGGGCCAACATCGGGTGCTGTTGAAACCACGACGCGATCTGAGCTGGCAGAGACACGGGTCAGCTCATGGAGGACTTCTCATCCTTCCCTGATCTGCCATAAGCAACCCTTCCTCCCGGCCATGATCCTCTTCAAATGACACCCCGTTTCCAGCGTGGATATTGCATCCATTGGCTCCACGCTGCAAATCAACTCATTTACAAGCTGCCTTTTCCACGTTAGCACAGGGAGTATGTGCTGAACCCCCCCCCGTAATGCCGGTCTGACGGAGCAATGGAGGAATACTTCAGAGGAAGAGGAGAATGCAGGTTGTCTCTCTGTCACCGTGAAAAGCCGAAAGCCCCTAAGGACGCCGCTAAACGCGGCAGGATCTGCAGCAGCTCTTACAGACACAGAACTGCTCTTTAAAGCCAAAGCCCAGCTCGAAGAGGTATCGTGGGCCACAGCTTATACAGTTGAATAGGAAAGTGTGTTTTGGTAAAGAGAAAACAATTTCTTGGCAGGCATAACTTATTACATTGCATACTTTGCAGCAGTGGCCAGGGACTCTGAAGACTACAAATCCAGTGTACTTGTGGGTCCATCCGTAGTGTATCCCCCTGCATTTCAGCTCCTCCACTCCACAGAAGTCCTGAGCCATCCCAGGGCAGCCGTACCAAACCCCTGAATCACAACCTGGGGGCACAAACCCCTGCTTTGCTGCCCTTTTCCCCAAACCAAGCCTGCCCACCATGCACCTTCCACTGCAAGGCCAACAGCCGCCCCGACATCCTCCAGGATCTCCTGTTGAGGGCCCAATTTATTCAAATAAACCTGCTAAGGGCGTCGAGCTGCCTGGTGCCAAAACAGTTAAAAGCTGCTTCCCAGAACTGCTATCTGCAAGCCAGGGTCCTTGTTACCAGATGGATTAATTACTGGTCCTAGGGAGTTCAGCGGCTCAAGCTACTCGAGGCACTTGTTAAGGAGGGCTTGGCTTTAATCCGCCAGGGAGACAATCAGCAGCGGCGTTACAACCTGCTCCAGCGCGAGGACTTCTCTAATTAGTGCCATAACGAGACCTCACCCGGGCTCTGACACAGGCTACGACACCGAGACAAAGAGCCGGCATCTCTCGGGGCGCAGCTGGGAGGAACCAGCGCAGCCGCTTCGTCGGCAAGAGCCACGTGGTTCTGCTGGCTCCATCCACAAACCAACCCCAAAATCAAACCTCCGCTAGGAAAAAATTAAAAAATAATAAAAAAAAAAAGACAGCAGCATGCTCTGGTTTGCCCAGCTGTCAGCTCTGGGCAGGGCTCATACAATCTCCAGTATGGAGGGTTTGGGAGAAGCTATAAGAAATGTTTCTTTGATGCCCTTTGCTACACACAGTGAGTGTCTTCTAAGTTTTAACATTAAGCTCAAGTGTTAACGGTAGCGAGTTAATCCCAGTTCTAGCCCTTCCAATGGCTCAAAGCACACACAACTGCACTCTGGTGCTGGGAACAACAAGTTGTCCTGTGTGCAAAGCACCCAGCAACGCTTCAGCCTAACGTTTACGCCCTGCTAAGGAAAGAGGGAGCAAAACGCATGCTGGGGATTTTCTACCTCTCCCCCACAGCTCGGCCTCAGGATCTCCAAAAAGCAGCACCCGGGAAAAACAAAGTCAAGCCCACGCAGGACATCGGCTGCACCTCACCGTGGAAGAGGGCAAAGCAGGAATTGCAGCAAAGCACTCGGGTATTTTGCTCACTGGCTCTTCTTTTGGCAACAGTCAACTTTAGACTAAATGTTCTTTATGTTTAAAAGTTCAAATCAACGTTTAAACATTCAGCTTAAAAAGCCAGGCATCTGCCAAGGCGGGAATCAAGCTGTCATCATGGATTTCCTCCTGTGAAAACCCACGTGGCCCTGACCGAGCTCTGTGGGGTCCCACTGCTCTTTCTGGCAGGCAGGAGGAGAAAGGGCTCGCCCCTCAGAAATTTGCCACGGGCAAGAGGAGGTGCGGGGTCAGCCTGGGTGCTCTCAGCAGATGCAGTGGTTGACATCTGGCCACAGGAATCCAACCCAAAATTAACAGTGGAAAAAGCAGGAGGTGCAGCGGGTCCCCTCGTGGAAGTGTCTGGATTTACTCTTTACGCAAATCATAGAACCACAGAACAGTTGAGGTTGGAAAAGACCCTTGGGATCATCGAGTCCAACCATTAACCCTACACTACAAGCTCACCCCTAAACCATCTCACCCAACACCACATCTCAGCGACACTTCAACACACCCAGGGATGGCGACTCAACCCCCTCCCTGGGCAGTCTGTGCCAGGGTCTGACCACTCTTTCCGTGAAGAATTTCTTCCTCATGTCCAGCCTAAACTTGCCCTGTTGCAGCTTGAACCCATTCCCCCTGGTTCTGTCCCTAATGACCTGTGAGAAGAGACCAGCACCAACCTCTCTACAACGTCCTTCCAAGTAATTGTAGACCATGATGAGGTCCCCCCTCAGCCTCCTCTTCCTCACACTGAACAGTCCCAGCTCCCTCCGTCGCTCCTCGTAAGGTCTGTTCTCCAGGCCCTTCACCAGCTTTGTTGCCCTTTTCTGCACTCGCTCCAACACCTCGAGATCCCTCTGTGTGCCCAAAGCTGAACACAACACTCAAGGTGTGGCCTCACCAGTGCTGAGCACAGGGGGACAATCCCCTCCCTACTCCTGCTGGTCACACAATTTCTGACACAAGCCAGGATGCTGTTGGAAATCTCTCTTCTCTTCCACTCTGAAACAGTGCTCAGGTCCTAAGGATGAGTGACTAGCTGTGAGGTTCCAGAGGGGCACACCCAAGGACCAGGCTGAGGACCACCATCACCTCCGAGCAGAGCTTGGAGCTGGAGCCCGGCTTGCTCTTGAGTGGATCCCAGGCTTCCTCCCTTTTTTTTTCCCCCGTCTTTCAGAGTCAGAGCATGTGCAGGATTCTGCAAACACCTCTCTAAACTATCTGGCTCTTTCATTTTAGGAGCTCAGGGGCACGAGGGACCAGATTCCCAGCTCTAGGGTCCCTCCACTGCAAAACCCAAGGATACTCTCGCTGCCACACACCAACGATGTGCTGGGAGAGCAGAAACGCAGGCTGTGCCCTCGCCACACCTGACGGGGAGCAGAAGGGAGCAGCAGCAGCCCAGGGGAGGGGCTCTAGCACTGCAGGGTCACCCCTGACCCCCCAGTGAGTAACTGAGAGCCACAAATCTGGTTTAGTTACCACCTTTTTGGTGCTCGGCCTCTCCTGCACACAAACCATCACGTACAGACAGATATCCGCTGTTTAGGCTAAAGCTTTTTGCAGGGCAGCACGCAAGCAGACGTCAGGATGATTTCTGAGAGGCGCAGATAAACTTTGCTGGCTCGTGCAAGCCGACTGCAAATCACAGGGGCGTATTAAGTTTAGAAAATGTCAGCCTGAAGGACAAATCACCCGTTGAGAAAAGCACGGGCAAATTCTAGTGACCTCGGCGAGAGCCGACCGAAACATCGACCTCAGCATTACCCAATCTTACTCCTTAATCATATCAGCGAGCAACTGAGATTGAGTTTAGGGGCAAACTCAGCTCTGACGTGTGGTGCCAACGCAGCCAAAGTCCAGCAAGCGATGAGATTTCCCTGGCTGCAAGGTAAAAACCCCGCTGCAATACCTTTTTTTTTTTCCTGCACAGCCAAGGTGGGCGATGCTCTCCATTTCCAGGTTTATAGAAGCAGCTCTGCTCAGGCTAGTAAAGGCTTTATTTCCCCCAAGACCATCAGGGAAGCAGAGCAATTAAAAGGAGAGTTATTTTCACGCCGCCACCACCTGCCTGCTGCCACCTGCAGCTGCCGAAAGCAGAGGCCTCGCCTCTCCACTCCCCGCGACACGCCTCTTAATTGCGCTGCCCAATTTACATTTATAAATATTTCGGTTTCCCACGGGGCTTTGCGCAACTTAGTTGAAAAAGCTCATTTCTTGTCAGCAAGTACGAAGAGTTACCTTGGCAGCTCGGCAGATCAAGGGTCCTACAAAAAAAAACCGACGGCAGCTCCAGCAGTGCAACAGGTTGCAGTGTCAGAGTTATCATCCGCTCTCTCAAATCAATGTGTCTCAAATTGTAATTGTGGCAAAAACAAAAGAACAACAAGCTTGGTGCCCTCATCATATTCAGCATATCTGTGTTGTGTTTCTATTTAAATTTTGCCCCCAAATCTGGCAAGAACTATACAGCAGCCGGACGCTTTCAGCAACAAAATCACCTCCTAAGCACCACACGTCCGGTCTCAGTCCTCAAAACGTTTTCGAATACGACCTGCTGGGCTGTGAAAACCCACCCAGGAGCCTGCAGTCCAGTCCATTAAATCATAGAATTCTTTGGTTTGGAAAAAACCTTTAAGATCATTGAGTCCAACCGTTAACCCAGTGCTGCCAGGCCCATGTCCCTGAGCACCACATCCACCCGGTTTTTAAATCCCTCCAGGGGTGGGGACTCCACCCCTGCCCTGGGCAGCCTGTGCCAGGGCTTCACAACCCTTTCCCTGAAGGAATTTTTTCCTGATATCCAACCTAAACCTCCCCTGGAGCAACTTGAGGCCATCTCCTCTCGTCCTGTCACTTGTTCCTTGGGAGAAGAGACTGAAACCCAGCCCTTTGTCCTTAAGTGGTTTGCAGCCACTCAAGGATCTCAATTTTTTTTCTTAAAGACATTTACAAAACATCATCCCGGTACGATACGTGGGGAAACTGAGGCAGCGAGCACGCCACAGCGGATGGCACTGTTTCTTATTTAACAGAAGCCCAGGAACATACAAGTGTCGTGTGTGGAGGGGGGAAAAACCCCAACCACCCTGCCAGCAGCTGTATCACACGCGGAAACACAAAAATCTTTATGTCAGGTTTCCTGAAGGCCAAGGTCATGTCACGTTTGGGGAAAAAAAAAAAAAAGCCAGCCTTATGCTTAGTTTAACGTGCAAAATATGAGTATTTTATCCATAGAATTCTACGAATATTAGTATTTTATCCCTCACGCAGAAGCAGACAATACATACGCAACCTTGGACGTTAAAATATTTAACTCCATCACAAAAAAATAACCAACCCACACCATAAATCCAGGTTTCTCTGAAGGGAAGCTTGCTGCTTTTATTGCTGCTCGGATGGCACGTGCGGCGTTAACAGCCAAACGGTTGGCAGAACCTTTTACTGGCCCTTTTGCCCGCACCCACACCCTGCACACGGCAAACCAGGAGTTTTTCTCAGGCGCGTTGCTGGATTGGCGACTCAGAGCTACGTATCTCCAGTCGTTTGGTCTTCTCTCATTTTACTTTAAAAGTTTTGATTTTTTTAACTTTCACGTTTCCACGACACAAAACAAAAGCCGCCTGCGAACAGCTCTTGCAGACACCACCTTTCCCTCAGCGGCTTAAAAATCCAGCAACTAAATTTTGCCTTCTGTTGTCACCGATTCGGAACACGGTCTGCTACCAGCCAAGGCTCAGCAGATTTCTTTGTAAAATTTCAAGTGTGAGCTTGCCTGATTCCCCCTAAGTAATAAAAATGGTGTTTTGACCAGAACGGGATCTTTCTGCAGGGCACAGAGGAAATCTGCGCATCTTTGTTGTGCTACACCACCTCTTTGTGTGCTGCCCAAAAGCCTTCGACCTCTCCACCACGCTGCTCCCTCAGAAGAAACCGGCTATCAGCGGACCTGGGGGTGCTGGTGGGCAGCAGGATGGCCATGAGCCAGCAGTGTGCCCTCGTGGGCAGGAAGGCCAAGGGCATCCTGGGGTGTGTTAGAAGGGGAGTAGCAAGTAGGTCAGAGAGGTCCTCCTGCCCCTCTGCTCTGCCCTGGTGAGGCCACATCTGGAATATTGTGTCCAGTTCTGGGCCCCTCAGCTCCAGAGAGACAGGGAACTGCTGGAGAGAGTCCAGCACAGGGCAACTGGGATGATGGAGGGAGTGGAGCATCTCCCTGGTGAGGAAAGGCTGAGGGAGCTGGGGCTCTTTAGTTTGGAGAAGAGGAGGCTGAGGGGTGACCTCATTCATGGTTACAAATATCTAAAGGGGGAGTGTCAGGAGGATGGAGCCAGGCTCTTCTCGGTGACAACCACTGATAGGACAAGGGGTAATGGGCTGAAACTGGAACATAAGAGGTTCCGCTTAAACTCGAGAAGAAACTTCTTCTCTGTGAGGGTGCCGGAGCCCTGGCCCAGGCTGCCCAGGGAGGGTGTGGAGTCTCCTTCTCTGGAGACATTCCAGACCCGCCTGGACACGTTCCTGTGTAGCATTATCGAGGCGTTCCTGCTCTGGCAGGGGGATTGGACTGGATGATCTTTCGAGGTCCCTTCCAATCCCTGACATTCTGTGATTCTGTGATTATGTGATTCTGTTTGAAATTTGTTCCGGTGCACCAGGCTGAGCACATCCAGAGCTTCCTGCCAAACACGCCTGCCTGCATTCAGGTCCTGCACCCCAGGGGAAGAAGATTTCCCTATGGACAGTCCCTCCCTCACCAAGGAGCTTTCCCGGGGAGACAAAAGTCCTCTCTGCTTTCTCCTACCTATAAGGAGGTCAGTAAAGGGCAGGACCTGGAAAGAAAAGGAGTCTCCCCACGCCTAGGGCAGGTCTCCATCAGAATTATCTCGCTCAGGGTCTCATCTGAGGGCAAGCTCCCCTGTGCTTGAATCCGCAGCAGAAAACAGAGCGAACAAACTAGAGCACACACGAAAGGTCCAAGGAGCGTAAGCCAAACAGTAGTCCACAAGTCTCCTTCCTGACCTCAGTGCCTAAAAATCACTGCAAAATGCAGAACAAATATCTTCCCTGGTCATGGTTTATGGGAGGTGACAAAAAACAGCTCAAAAAGGGATGCTCCCAGCAGCCTGAGCTCCAGCCCTTACCAGCATTTCTAGTGTTGCACGTAGAAAATAAGCACCAAAAACAAAGCTTCACATCTAACTACCATCCGAGCCGTCAGAGTCCCATGAGAAAGAGGCGATCAAATGCATCCCCTGGAGAGGCAGGCAGAAGCTCTGCCACAAAATAATAGGATGTGACTGCAAGATGTCAAATCTCTTTCTGGTTCTGCCACGTCTGGCAGCTTACCTGGGTCATCTTGTCCACGGAGACGGGAATGCCGTCGATGGTGAGGGGTGGCAACTCTGAGTTAACCTCCTGAGGGGCAGGAGCATGCTCTGCTAGCGCAGACTCCAGGTCTTCCAGAATCATGCTCTTGTACTTGCGTACCTGTGGGGAATTGTTAAGCTCAGGTAAACAAGGTAAGGAGCAGCAGGAGAGGCGAGGGCGAGGACGCAGGGCCAGCCACCGTCCCCGAGGTGCTGCAGAAGCGGAGCGGCAAACAACGCCACAGCTGGCAAGAAAAGAATACCCCGAAGACTTGGCTGTATCGAAGAGCTAATGATGAAACATCAAGTAACAGTGGTGAGTGGAAGTATTTACGGGATTAAAAGTTCTGATGCAAGACTTTGCCAGGATCTGCACCGTTTGCTGTCTGGTCTGCAACAAGGTGCAAGCACCGACAGCTGAGTTCAAACACGTCATCACTCCCCGCTCCCTCTGATTTTTTAATGCAGAAGACTCAACCCTGCTGAGCTGCGTTATGCAACCATTCGGTCAGAGAAGACAGGACCTCGGTGCTACCCTCACATCCGTACCACCTGATCTCCTGTTTCCAGGGTTCCAAACGTGACCTTCAGATCACCACCAGGCTCGCAAGGCTGCCTTGAGCAGCGCGAAACCCACCGAGGTGGTGAGCGGCTTCTGGCAGGGCTTTTCCTAGAGACACCTACCACGTTCTCCAAGGGTGCAGCACCGAATACTTTAAAGACAGGGTTGGGTTTGGAGGGCGAGATGCACAGGACGATGGCCTGCTGCCCCACTCTGGTGGTGTACTCATCCAGCGTGGCTCGGAGCTTCCTGAAACAGAGGCACACGACAGGGAATAGGTTACCAGCCCCGTAGAAACACAACTCTTGGCATCGTCACCTCCCTTTCTTCCTGCTCCCCATTCACAAACCAGGTGAGAAATGGAGCCCAGCTGCTCGGATTAGCCACACAGACCGCTTCTTCCTCCGCTCCCGCAGGCCTGCTGCGCTCCCTGCTGTCAGCCAGCAGCTCAGGTATCAGTTATTCTCCCTTCTCTCCTTTTTTTTTTTCCATTGGTGATGTAAAAGGAAATCACCAGAGCAGCAAAGCTCTGCAAGAATGTGCAGACCCGCTCTGTCACCGAGTAGATCAGCAATATCAAACTTGCAAGGTAAAGATCTTTAATGATTCAACAAAAGAGGTCATCAAACATAGGTTATTTTACATCCAGTCTCATAACAGTGCATCGTAATCCTCTCCTACCAAAGCTCTACTCAAACCAGAACTGTAAGAATTCAACCTACAACTACAGGACAGGCAAGAACCAGAAATATTCCAAGAGCTCAGCAAAGGAAAGCCAGGTGTGACACCTGCCACATCGGCAAGTCCCCGTGGAACGATCTCTCTGTAGGAAGAAGGGGTCCCGTCACGTACTTTCCACCTCTTACTTCTAAGCAATGTAAGAGAATGTGTCAGAAATGTTGGCAGAAACTCCTAAAAGCAGGAGAGACGTAGTGGTTATCACCAGATAACCTGAGCACCGCCGAAAGGTGACAGTTTTGTATCTGCCCTGGTCATTTCTGAACCTGCTGTTACAGCAGCCGACACGTTGCCAAAAAACACCACCAGTGAAAACCAAGCACAAACACATCAGACTGATCAGAGGGCAAAAAATGAAAGCATTGTGTCAGTAGCTTGCAAGTAGTAAAATGAAGTAGTTGCACAAAAGGTGGAGAAATAATTCCTTTAAACAGGAGTTTCTTAACAAAATACATGGTTTGCATTTCGAGAGAGAAAAGAATTTGCTCTTCAGAAATGTTGGAATAAATGTGGCTGGGTCAGCACGTTGCGGGAAGGAGGGAAAATCAGAGTTTTTTTTTAAAAAAAAAAGAGAGTCCATTCCCAGGGAATATTATTTAACACTAACCCTGCTCCACTTTGTTCCAGTTTGATCATGTGCACAGGGTGTTGTGGACTTAGCAGAGGAGTAAGCAGAATAAGGAAACCAGCTTTATTCCTCACCAGTTTTACAAGAGTTAGGCTAGGGGAGAGGGAAAAACGGCAAAACTCTGTCCATCGCTCCTTCAGTGTGCACGCAGCAAGAAATGGAGTGACAGATACTCCAGCAACTCTGCCATAACCCAGTTAAATCCAAAGTAGTTTAAAAAGTAAAAAATTGCCTTGTTCCAAAACCTAGCAAATAGTACCGGCCAATATTTACAAATGTTTCCTGGAGATGGAATCACAGGTGATTTCTGCAGGCTCGCAGAACGCCTGCCCAGTCGCTTTGGCATCGGCGCTCTGAGGTGGCCATCAGGTGGGCAGACAGCCTCAGAGCACCTCGAGCGCGGCTCCTGAAGGGCTACGGACCTTTCACATCCACAGGGCAAGCTGCTAAAGCCAAAGAAAGTGCTTCAGCTCTAGCAGGCATCTCCCCTCGATTATTCTCCTCCCCACACCGTGCACTACAGGGCTGGGTCAGCCTTCAGCGTGGAGCTCACCCAGCAGACTCCGCTGGCAAAGGGAATTCAAGCAGGCACACACGCTAGACTTAGTCACAGGATTGTTTCGTAATGCAGAAAAGGCTTTTTTCGTGAGGGTAGCTGAGTCCTTTGTGCCACTGCAGAGCTGGGATATGGCTGTAGCTCCGTATTCTCAGGTCAGTTGCTGTGAAAGCCACTTGCAAGGCAAAGTTACCATCATAGATTTAACTTGTGCCCAGTGGTCACATCAGTTCTGGTGATCACATCAAACTAAAAGATGACTTGAGCTGCAATTTAACCCGCTTCTGCAAACTAAAACACAGCTCTCGAGCTCCAGAGGAGATGCCCCCAAAACATGCCCAAGCTGGGCAACTTCCATGTGGCAAATGGTCTCACCACACACGGCACCGGGGACAGACCGAGGATGCAAAACAAGGTGTCAGGGCGCACGTGGGAGTCCTTACCGTAGCAAGCGCGTCTGCTGCCTCTTGCGGATTGACGGGTTGGATTCAAAAACGTGTGGTCGCTTTCGTTTTTTACCCGTTGCCACGGCAGCAGCTGCTGCCATCCCCACGGGGCCTGCAAATCAAACCACAAAGGGTGAATCACCACACGCAGCTCAGGAACCGGCCAGGGAGGACCTCGCTGTTGCCCGTCCCTGCTCCCAGGGATGGGTCCCAAGGGCTCAGCTCGAGGACTCCCGTGCTGGCCTGGGGTGACCCGAATTCCCCAGGATCAGGATCCCTCCTCTCCAGCACGGGAGGGGTGTATCAAAAAGCTCCACTCCCCAGACTGGCAAATCCCAACACAGTCCCACATGAAAGTCACGCACTTCAGGTTTTTCTTGACAATCACATAATCACGTATTTTATCTTCCCAACGTGCTGAAAAACTCTCAAGTACACGTAGAGCTTTGAAAAAGTGACTGCAGTCGAGGAGATCCCGGTGGGAGGGGAGAAGAGAGCAGCTACACCACCGTGAATCCTGCCTGGACACAACTCAGACACCACAACTCAAAGAGTTGCAATCAACGGCTCAGTGTCCAAGTGGAGCCCAGTGACGAGTGGCATCCCGCAAGGATCGGTACTGGGACCAACATCTCTGTTGGCGACGCGGACACTGGGATGGAGTGCACCCTCAGCGAGTTTGCCGATGACACCAAACTCCGTGGAGTGGTTGAGACACTGGAGGGCAGGGATGGCATCCAGAGGGGCCTGGACAGGCTGGAGAGGTGGGTCCAGGCCAACCTCACGACGTTCAACAAGCCCAAGTGTAAGGTCCTGCCCCTGGGTCAAGGTAATCCCAAGCACAGACACAGGCTGGGCAGGGAGCAGCCCTGAAGAGAAGGACTTGGGTGTGTTAGTTGAGGAGATGCTCAACACAAGCCGTTGGTGTGCACTCGCGGCTCAAACAGCGACTCAAAGGAGTGTGACCAGCAGGGTGAGGGAGGGGATTCTCCTCCTCTGCTCTGCTCTGGTGAGGCCCCACCTGGAATGTTGTGTCCAGCTCTGGAGCCCACAGCACAAAAAGGACATGGATCTGCTGGAGCAGGTCCAGGAGGGCCACGAAGATGATCAGAGGGCAGGAGAACCTCTGCTATGAGGACAGGCTGAGGGAGCTGGGGTTACTCAGCTTGGAGAAGAGAAGGCTCTGGGGTGACCTCATAGGGGCCTTTCAATCCATAAAAGGGGCTACAGGAAAGCTGGAGAAGGGCTTTTTATGGGGCCTTTTTTACGGGGGCCTGAAACTGCAAGAGGGGAGATTTAGATGACATATAAGGAAAAAATTCTTCACCATAAAAGTGGTGAAGCGCTGGCACAGGTTGCCCAAGGAAGCTGTAGATGCCCCATCCCTGGAAGTGTTCAAGGCCAGGTTGGACGAGGCTTGGAGCAACCTGGTCTAGTGGGAGAGAGCTGTCCCTGCCCACAGCAGCGGGGGTGGAATTAGATGATCTTCAAGGTCCCTTCCAACCTTAACCGTTCTATGATTCTATGAAATACAGTAACAGGCATCCAAAGCTTTCCTTGAGGCTCAGTTCTAATGGGAAAGAGACTGAAAATCCAGAGTTCCCAGCAGCATCGTACAACAGCCCTCTGAAAAACAGCGGGGACCACGGCAGGGCAGCGCTACAGCTTTCAGGATCAAAGTCTAGAGACAGAGTCTGCATAAAGTGAAGTTTCATCAAGTTAATTAGAAGTAAACCAAGGAACATGTCGTGGATTGTGCTTCTGTCAGTGATCTCCAGAACTGTGTGCAGGGTCAGAGTCAAAAAGCTGCATACTGCCTGCTCCAATGACCCTGCACTCGCGAAAAAAATGAAATAAAATGGAAAAACACTTGTTCTGGAGAAGTGAAGAAGGGCCAAGCTGGGCTGTCAGGCAAGCTTTGGGCTGGATGTGGCAGCTCCCACTGCAAATTGCAGCTGCCTGCCCCAGGAAAGTGGGACAGCTCCTGGCTCGGGGTATCTAACCTGGGCAGGGGCTGGAAGGGGACCAGGCAGCCCCTGCTCCGGGAAGGCTCGCAGGCAGGCGAGGGCCACCAGGTACACCTGCAGTCATCAGCTGGGACTGCAAAGCTAGAAGGGAAAGGTGAAAGAAAAAAACCCTGTAGGAGCCGAGGTTGGAAAATTCGTCAGGAAAGGGCGTGGGGTGTTCAGTAGTGGTGGAACCTCACAGGTTCGGTCAAGCACGTCAAGAGTTTTATTCCTCAGATAAAGTCTGATAAGGAGTCAGAATGTGAGTGCTTGTTTATCACTGCGCATTTCTGCTAGTGAGGTATCACAGAATCACAGAATGTCAGGGATGGGAAGGGACCTCGAAAGATCATCAAGCCCAATCCCCCTGCCAGAGCAGGAACGCCTCGATAATGCTACACAGGAACGTGTCCAGGCGGGTCTGGAATGTCTCCAGAGAAGGAGACTCCACACCCTCCCTGGGCAGCCTGGGCCAGGGCTCCGGCACCCTCACTGAGAAGAAGTTTCTTCTCGAGTTGAAGCGGAACCTCTTCTGTTCCAGTTTCAGCCCATTACCCCTTGTCCTGTCATTGGTTGTCACCGAGAAGAGCCTGGCTCCATCCTCCTGACACTCCCCCTTTAGATATTTGTAAACATGAATGAGGTCACCCCTCAGCCTCCTCTTCTCCAAACTAAAGAGCCCCAGCTCCCTCAGCCTTTCCTCACCAGGGAGATGCTCCACTCCCTCCATCATCCCAGTTGCCCTGTGCTGGACTCTCTCCAGCAGTTCCCTGTCTCTCTGGAGCTGAGGGGCCCAGAACTGGACACAAGATTCCAGATGGGGTCTCACCAGGGCAGAGCAGAGGGGCAGGAGAACCTCTCTCGACCTACTAACCACCCCCCTTCCAACACACCTCAGGATGCCATTGGCCTTCCTGCCCACCAGGTCACACTGCTGGCTCATGGCCATCCTGCTGCCCACCGAGACTCCAATACAAGGAGTAGATCCAATACGAGGCCAGATACAAGTAGATCCAATACAAGGCCAGATCTGGAAGACATTTGGCAGGGGCTGCTCTGGAAGGAGTTGGTGATTCCGAAATACTTTCCCAGTCTAAATATGCCAGGACCCTTTGTGGCATCTTCTTGGGAGAGATCTAGCACGTGAGCTCCCTTGGCTGAGCGGGGTCGTGTAGGTTTTGCTGTTGCTGGGTTATTTTTTGCTGTTGTTTAAATGGGCCTGAAATCAGTTTGCTCTTTGGCATATTTGGTATTTTAGTTTCGTTTTTTGAGGCAGCATTTACGAGGGACCCTTTTTTTTATTGTACGGACCAGTCTCTTATTCCCAGCACCCCCATATCACACACAGATAAAGCAATGCAAGGCTCGAGCAGTCGGCCGACCTTGTAAAGACACGCTTGTTAAAGCCAGGGCAACAAGGTGTTCAGACCATCCTGTGGGGTGACGAGATCGCCCACCACCCCCAAAAGCATGGTTTGCCCACCTCTGCACCAGGTGAAGGACACCGAGCATCCCGCTGACGTTACCTGCCGCAGCCAGGTGGGCGGTGACCTCGTCGGCAGCCGTGGAGTTGAGGATGTCGGAGTCATCGTAGGAGGTGTCCTCCGGCGAAGACGGCGAGTCTTCGTCGGCGCTCAGCATGCTGTGCTCCGTGTAGGTGGCCACATGGACCTGCTGCACCTGCTGGGCCACTGCGTGGGCCTCGATGGTGGCCATGTGCTCTGTTTGGGTCACCCCGTGTTCTTCCATCAAGAGCTACTGTTGGAGGAGACAAAAACCACATGAAGTTACTGACGTTGACCCTAAGGGAGGGCAGGCAAAGGTTTCTGAGCCAGTTAGGTGAGCAGGCCACGACCAAGAGGGAATAAGAGGTTACCTCTCGCCGTGGCAGCGGTCTTCTACAAGAGGGAGATAACAACTGCGCCAAGAGACAGAAGACGAACTTGAAGTTTGATTTGAAACAATCCATACTCTCCAACTACAAGCCACAGCACCCAGAGGCAGTCATCTCTGCTGGAAGGAAGCTCTGCAAGGATCTCATAACCCCGCGATCATTTGCCCTGCATAACCTACCTATTAAGAGGCCTGATCAAATTTGGAACTCGTTTTTGCCGCTTCAAGATCTAGAAGATGCCCAAGGGCGACACACAACCTCTCTCCTCCACCCTCAACAGCTTGGGACACCAGCAAGGATGCCAGTATGGAAGTTTACTGGCAGCAAGTGGAATTTCACAGACCACTTCTGTTGTCCGGTTTTGTTTAGAGCTCGGAAGCAAGCAAAATCATTACAACCCAAGCACAAACATTACATAAAGTGTATTTATTTGATGCACCTAGTGGTAAACCAATGAGCAAAGTAGCAGCTTACGCAGTCAGCAGGGCACTGCACCACAGGCCATAAACGTAAATCTGCAGAAGGAACAAGCCAGGAGGTACGCAGGTACCACAGAACCATAGAGCAGCTTTGCTTGGAAGAGACCTTCAAGATCATCAAGTCCAACCTCTGTCCCAGCCCTCTGAACACCACTAAACCATGTTCTTCAAGGCAACATCCACCCGCCTCTTAAACCCCTCCAGGGATGGCAACTCAGCCCCTCCCTGGGCAGGCTGTGCCAGTGCCTGACAACCCTCTCAGTACAGAAATTCTCCCTCATATCCAACCTGAACCTCCCCTGGTGCAACTTGAGGCCATTTCCCCTCGTCTATCACTCACCTGGAGGGAGAACAGACCAACCCCACCTCGCTGCACCCTCCTGTCAGGGAGCTGCAGAGAGTGAGAAGGTCTCCATCTCCTCTCCTCCAGGCTAAACAGCCCCAGCTCCCTCAGCCGTTCCTCGTATGACACACGTGCTCCAAATCCTTCCCCAGCTTGGCAGCCACCTCTGTACCCTCTCCAGCACCTCAGTGTCCCTCTTGTAGGGATGGGCCCAAAACAACACAGGACTCAAGGTGTGGCCTCACCAAAACTGATTACAGGGGCATGATCACCTCCCTGCCCCTGCTGGCAACACCATTCCTGAGCCAGGCCAGGATGCCGTTGGCCCTCTTGTCCCCCTGGGCACCCTGCTGGCTCCTGTTCAGCCACTGCCCACCAACACCCCAGGCCCCTCTGCCTGGCAGCTCTCCAGCCACTCCTCCCCCAGCCTGTGGCGCTGCCGGGGGTTGTTGTGGCTGAAGGGCAGGACCCTGCACTTGGCCTTATTGAAACTCACGTTAATTGGCCTTGGCCCAGCGATCCAGCCTGTCCAGGTCCCTCTGCAGAACCTCCCCAGCCTCAAGCAGATCCACACTTCCACCCAGCTTGGTGCCATCTGCAAACTCGCCAAGGTGCACTCGATCCCCTCGTCCAACTCACTGATGAAAACGTTAAATGGGACCGGGCCCAGCACGGAGCGCTGGGGGACACCACTGGTGACCGGCTGCCAGCTGGACTTAACCCCACTGACCGACTCCTTGGACTCGGCCAAACTCGAACCAGTTTTTCACCCAGCGGAGCGTGTGCCCGTCCGAGCCAAGAGCAGTCGGTTTCTCTAGGAGAACGCTGTGGGCAACAGCGTCGAATGCCTCGCTAAAGCCAAGGCAGACAACATCCACAGCCTTTCCTTCATCCAACCTGCAGGTCACCCTGTCACAGAAGGAGATCAGGTTTGTTAAACAGGACCTGCCCTTCACAAACCCACGCTGACCGGGGCTGAGCAACCGTTTGTCCTGCATGTGCTGCATCATGGAACTCGGGATGATCTGCTCCAGACATCCTCAACGCGTGTCCACCATACGTTTGTGGAAAAGGAACAGCACATCCTTCAGATATTTCCAAACTGCGTTAGAAGAATTAGGATATCAAGCCTCAAAAAGAGGTTCCCCAAAACGCTTGGAGCAAACGGCAGAAGGAAAGAGACGACCAACCGTAAGGAACAATAAAATACACCCGGCAAATTCTGACCCTGTAAGAGCGGCCACTGAATTTAAAGCTTGATTGACACCCTCTTCAGCGTGGTCTCAGATACGTGCCTGGGTAAGTGCTCTGCCAGCTCACACACATGGTGCCAGCACACACCGCTCTGTCCTTCAAAAGCTTTCAATCCCTTCTATCATCAATATCGTGCCATCAATAACGTGACACTTTGCAAACGATCAATACGACAAAAGCCTCAGCCCAGCAAAATAATCACCAGGCTTCCACCAACCATAAAAAAACCCCAAACATCCTGATAACCAAACCATGGAACATCACAGCAGGACTGATGAGACACTGGGACCCAGGCCAGGAGAAAGCAACTTGTCAAGAAGAGCTGTGAAGCTGTTAAAGGGTTTGGAGAGCAAGTGTGATGGGGGCGGCTGAGGGAGTTGGGGCTGTTCAGCTGGAGAAGAGGAGGCTGAGGGGAGACCTTCTCCCAAGGAACAAGCGATGGGATGAGAGGAAATGGCCTCAAGTTGCACCAGGGGAGGTTTAGATTGAATTTTAGGAAAAACTTATTCACAGAAAGGGTTGTGAAGCCCCGGCACAGGCTGCCCAGGGCAGGGGTGCAGTCCCCACCCCCGGAGGGATTTAAAAGTCATGGAATTGTGCTCAGGGACATGGGTCAGGGTTGGGACTGGCAGCGCTGGGGTAATGGTTGGACTCGATGATCTTAAAGCCCTTTTCCAAGCTACAGAAGGTTATTCTAACGACACTAACCAACAGTCACACACAAAGAAAAAGCAACTAACTGAGACACGTCATGAGAGACTATTCCAAAGGTGGGATGTTCAATGGAAGAAATGGGGGAGAACAGAGAGCACCCCAGCTGCAGCTAACACACGGGCAAATAGGAGCAGAGTAGGGGGGACGCAGAAGGAATTAAAGAAGAGGATCAGGGTCTTGCTCTGAATTCAGGAGAGAGTACGAAGGGACAAGGCACGACCAAAGCTGTGGAGGAAGAAGTATTTTTTGCAGCAGCACTTTAAGCATCAGAAGTGTGGAAGCTGTTGCCCTAGTCCAGACAACAAATGGAAGAACAGGTAGGGTGGGGAATGGCTGGTATTTAGATGGATTTATTTCTGCCTCGAATCTACTGACCAAAGCGCTGAAATACGACAGAATTTCTTTTTTCTTCCATCACCAGATGGGTTCTAAAGGCTTGTTTCCACACGCCTCGTAACGTCTTCTGCAACTCAGTGAACCGAACGCTACGGACATTTTTAAGACAGCTTTTCCAAAGGCAGTTCCAACTGGAAGGTACCAAAAATAGGGATGCAATTATTTCACGGAGTTCTGTCCTCAAAATAGGACCAGTTTTCCACGTTGTACTTCAGCGCATCTGTTTTTACAGGAGACAAAAAAAGGCGCATCTCAAACGCAGGGGAAATATTCCCTGGACATCACTAAGCGACAGCTTCTCGTTCAAACGCCGGAGGCTCATACGTTGTTCGATGGGGGGTGAGATGAAGTTTCTGGTGCAGCAGCAGAATCAAGATGTCGAAAGGAACCTTGGAATGAGCCAACCAAGTGCGTACGAAGTCAAACCAGCCATTGCCATGAGGACAACACTGTGTGCGTTACGATCAAACCAAGCTGGTCTTGCCCTGCTTCAGCCACACAGAGGGTGGTCGCAATCCATCGCCTCATCCGGACTTGCCAAGCTAGACGAGATATTTGCAAACCTCGTGTTATCCCTAAGTGGGAAAGTCAGGCAGCCACCGTCTTGCTCAACAAATCAAGTTTCCCGACCACCACGCCCAAGGGATCAGGATGAGCGAGCTCCACGTATTCATCTGCCACAGGAATTCGCTCCTTCCACAGCCGCCGCCGCAGCCTTGGTCTTCCCAAGAAGCCAAATCTGGCTTCTCAGTGACATGGCTTCTCATTTAGTAATACGAAGAAATCCAGGTGGATCTTTCCGAAGCCTTAGTGAACTTTCTAAAAAAACCCAAAATGAATCTCCAAAGCGTTTTGCCTTGCTCAGCTCTGTCCAGTTAACCGACAATTCACACCTTAGGATGCTCCTCAGGATGTACCACCAGTCCACCAACCACAGTAACCTGCCTTCTACCATAGGCACCGTGGCTTCGCAGTTAATACCCAGAAAAGGGCCCAGGCTGAAGAATCCTTTTATTCAACCTGGCTGTACACAGCTGGTTTCTCTCCAGTGCTTTAAACACCTCTGGTAAAAAGAATCACATAAACCAAATGGATTCTACTAAGAGGCGACGATTTCCAAACGTAACTCCAAGGTCGTTGCAGAGAATCAAAGCCAACACCATTAATTTTTACATCTTCATGGAGGACGGAAGCAGAAGGGAACTGTGTGTCACTCCTGGAACATTTAGAAGCGTAAAGAGAAAGAATTCTACCTGGATTTTCATCCACCAAGTGCCAACAGAGCTCTAATGCACAGCTGTGTTCTAAACGTCAGGGCGATACTGGTTCGGGTTTCCGAGTTTGGAAGAGTCAGGCTGGTCAAAACCAAGGACTTGTACTCCCTCCTGAGATGGGAGGAAGGACGTGGGCACGTATTTAAATATGCAGCTGGCTGGCAAGTGGTGGAATAGAAGCAGAGTCTAGTGGCTAAACCAAACCCAACAAGTATCAGGACACAGATCCAGGGCTGGAAGCTGCCCAGATACCAAGAAGAGCGTGGCACTGGAATCACCTTCCATACTGGGAAGGCTGGGGAGGAGGCGCATCTACATTTACGCTCCCACCAACATTACTGGCCCAAGAAAGTGAGTTTTTTGCCCACGAAACACTAAGAGATACCCTGAAAGGTTCTAAATGGTACGGACGGGAAGCTAAAGTCAACTTGGACCACAGACAAATGCTTTCAGACTCGTGTTTTCTGTCCGTCCCACGCGAGAGGAACTCCCGCCCGTGGGGCAGCACAAGCGCTGTCGTGAGGCTGCCACGAACCTCCCGAGGTTACAGTCAAAGCCAAATCACCTTCAAACTCACAATCCTCCCTAAAAGCCCACCGGAGTTAGACGTTGCTGTTGTCCAACTCTGTTTACAAGTCGGACTGTAATATTAGAACCACCCAAAAATAGCAGCGATTCAAATATCGGAAGGGACGAAGATGCTGAGGCACATTGAAGCAAACCGAAAATTTCTGGCTGAAAAAAAAACCACCTTTGCTGTAATCTGCTTCCAAAGAACTTATTTTGCCATCATTATAGAAAAACGCTCTAGAAAAAAAAATAAATTAAAAAAAAAAAATAGCCAGGCTTTCCCAAGCTGCCATGCTTTTTTTACGAAAAGGTATTCTGCTGCTTTCTGCAACGGAGCAATACAATTTTAAATACTTCCCGTTAAACCACAAAATGTATTTACCCACAGAAAAATACGATCAGAATATAATTTACCAAGCGTAGTAACCCTTTAGCTCATGAGAAGACAAGACCGCAAGACAACGGATGCTTCAGATATCGTTCCCTTCAGAAGGAAACCCATTTGGATCAAGCCTGCACTCGATGCCAATAAAATGATGCTTTTTTTAAACAAACAAAATTGGTGGCAGACTGAAGCGACGCATTTCTGAGTCAGCAAGTAGACAGCTGGGTAGGCAACATCAGTGTTGGTGTAAGCTGGGAAAATAGGCAATAAACTACCACAGCTCTTTGGCAAACGGTACAACCTGCCCAACTGTGCACCCACAGAATCACAGAATGTTGGAGGTTGGAAGGGACCTCAAAGATCATCCAGTCCAACCCCCTGCCAGAGCAGGATCACCTACAGCAGAGCGCACAGGAACGCATCCAGGAGGGGTTTGAATGTCTCCAGAGCAGGAGACTCCACACCCTCCCTGGGCAGCCTGGGCCAGGGCTCCGGTACCTGCACAGCCAAGAAGTTTCTCCTCATATTTTTATGGAACCTCCTGTGTTCCAGCTTCCACCCATTGCCCCTTGTCCTGTCAGTGGGCGCTGCTGAAAAGAGCCTGGCTCCATCCTCCTGACACTCCCCCTTGACATATTGATAACCATGACTGAGGTCACCCCTCAGCCTCCTCTTCTCCAAGCTAAAGAGCCCCAGCTCCCTCAGCCTTTCCTCACCAGGGAGATGCTCCACTCCCTCCATCATCCCAGTTGCCCTGTGCTGGACTCTCTCCAGCAGTTCCCTGTCTCTCTGGAGCTGAGGGGCCCAGAACTGGACACAAGATTCCAGATGTGGCCTCACCAGGGCAGAGCAGAGGGGCAGGAGGACCTCTCTTGACCTACTGGCTACTCCCCTTCTAATACACCCCAGGATGCCATTGGCCTTCTTGGCCACGAGGGCACCCTGCTGGCTCATGGGCCACCGACAGCCCAAGCTCTCGCAATTGATCTCCAGGTTGTAACTTGGGTTAATTCTAGTTTAACCTGACAGCCGGCATCATTCAACGCAGGTTTGCTGCTCTTCCAACTTCTGTGCTATTGTCACACCTGCACATCCTCCTTCCAGCAAATTCCCCGGTGTTTCCAGAAGCCTACGCTGAGGGGCACTGAGTCACCTTATTTTGGAGACGTTCCTCACGTATTGAAATTATTCCCAAAGGATTCCTGGTCCGAGTCGGTGAGCAAACGTCACGACTGGGAGTTTCTGCCGGTGATTCCCAACCTGCTGACGCTGTTGTTGCCCCAGCGGCAAAGCGTCTCTCGCACATATCCGAAGGATCCACGCTTGGATTTGCACAGGGATGCAGGCACAGGGCATGAAAGGGAAGTTGTTCTTGACTAATTTTAGAGAGAAGCCTTCATCGTGCCAGAAAAAGGAAGTTTTTCCTTCAGAAACCAGAACAGCTTCAGGCGTAAGGAAACCCTGATGATACGATGCTGCCTGCACAGACATTTCCTCGCAGTTGTAGCTCAGTCCAGAAGCCCTGGATGGCAGCCAGAAGTATTTTTAAAGTCATTTAAAGTGCTTTAAAGAATACGACGATAAAGTCCCTCTCTCATCACGCAGCGCAGTTGCTTTACGACTGTGTCAGAGGTTCCTTTGATGTCCTGTCAGCTACGATCAAGGGCTGTTGACACCATCGCTGGAAGAATACCAGATGCAGGAGGAGCAACGCGAGCTAAAACAGCAGAAGCCCTACCATTCAAACCAGCAGAAAACAACAGAACCTACTCGTAAAGTCTGTAAATTCTAAGTTAAATTTAAAATTGCAGGCACTAAAATGAAGGTCTCGTCTGCTCGGCGTCACCTGTGGCGTGAATGCAGAGAGGTTTAACTCGACCCACACAAACCACGTGGGTTATCCCGCCGCAGAAACTGTCTTCCACCACCAGCACCAAGTCTAACGCTGCTTCCCGAGTGCTTTAAACCCAGCCAGAAATAAAATACCCACACCAGAAACAACGATGAGGTACACCAGCACGGCTGGAAAAAACTCTCTTACACAGACAGGCCCTGGACTTATTTTTGTCCTTTAGGCTGTTGAAGTGGTTTTACTTCAGGTGCTGCAGAAGGACAAGATGCTGAGACAGTCTTAACCTCGAGATGAGCGTTTATCTGCTGGAATTTCCAGCCATGGGGCCATTTTTACAAACCCAGCCAACACAATCCATCTGAAACCCTGCTCAGATTCGCAATAAATAATAATAAAAAAAATTAAATCACTGGGTCTCGCTTCCTTGGCGGTTTAAACAGTTTCATTAGGATGCAAAATATGAATTACCTGAATGAAGACCAAAGGAGGAGGGTTGAGACGCAGAATTTTTTGAGAGTCCTGCTCTGCGCTCTCGCGCACGGCTCGCGCCAGCCATGTGAGCTCCCATCCGACGAGAGCGGCCGCCATGCGAAAGGGAGCTTGGGGAACGCAGGGGAAGAGGTTTTAAATGAAAAGAGGGTAGATTTAGATCAGACATGAGGAAGAAATTCTTTATGATGAGACTGGTGAGACCCTGGCACAGGCTGCCCAGAGAAGCTGTGGATGTCTCATCCCTGGAAGTGTCCAAGGCCGGGTTGGACGGGACTTGGAGCAACCTGGGCTGGGGGAGGGGTCCCCACCCAGGGCAGGCGGTTGGAATGAGATGATCTTGAAGGTCCCTTCCAACCCAAATCATCTCGTGATTCTACGGTTCTACCATTCTGAAAGAAGGTGGGAAGAGCTAGCAGCCTCATCAGCACCCAAACCACCAGATACAAAGTTCTCACGTTTGAGTTTTGCAACCAGACCTTCCTTCTGCTCGGGTGTTTCAGTGCTCTCTCAATGAGCAAACCTCTCTTCCGTAGGCCAACGCCACACTGCCCAAGAAGTCCCTGTGAAAAAGGGCGGACTGTCTTTCTTGAACGAACTTGCTGCTTCATCAAACGAAGAGTTCTGCATTTTCTTTGCAGATAATCCCGGGTGTCCGAATTCAGGCTTTGTGTGTTCGCACCCAGAGCGAGTCCCACCCCAGGGAAGAGTTCACCCATATTCCGTAACAGCATCCACAGAAAAACGAGTATTTTTTAACTAAACCGCAAGAATTCGCAGATCTCCAAAGGCGGAGAGGCCAACTGCCACGCAAGCTGCTCGGCGCGCCGCAGCAACACCTCTCCTACCCAGAGGTTTCGGGAGGGATGAAATCCCACCCAGCCAGCCGCGCGGGAGCTAACCTCACCTGATGGATGCCCTGAGCTCAAGCAGCAGCACCTCTTCCTTCTACAGTGACATAAGCAAGGATTTAGGAATTACTCAGGAGGAGAGACAGAGGACTAGCAGGCACACGGACTTCTTCAGACTCCACTTTATAAGGGGTCAATGTCAGGAATCAAGCTAACAGACACGTTAAACTTTCCAGCTCGGCGTCCCATCCCTCTGCTTGTTTCAGACTGATTGTGTCACCGACCCTCTTGCCAGCGACGAGACTCAGGAGAAAGGCTCCCGTTACATGACCCACCTTGGGTCCTCTAAAAAATTGGCCTTGAATTGCTCAAAAGACCCTAAATTTAAATGGTGTAAGAGCAAGCCAGATGCCACGGGTAGCCACAGTAACAGAAAAAAAGGGTCAAAAAGTTTACAACAGCTCGTGACTCTGGAAAAAAAAGCCAGCCTGCACCGAGTTTCTCCTCATCCTCTTCCTTTCACCCAAACATCAGGGAGGTCAATACCTAAAAACCTGCAAAAGTTGAAACACAAGTCTCACCTGGTGTCCGCAGAGGGACGGCTCTCCACGGCGCAGACAGGTTGTTTAGAAACAGAGACATGGGATGGTCTCATGTTTTTTAAATTTATTTTTTTTTAATCACTTGGTTTTTTTAAATTAAGTAATCTAGAGGACTTATTCAGGAGGGCAAATTCTCTCAAGAATAATCCCTCTGGCTCATTTCCTAATTTGTTCCAAAGGAATGGAAACATCCCTGGTTCTTCTTTCCCCAGCCCATATTCTGTTTGATCCCTGCACCGTAGCCAGCACCAGCTCCTTATCGACAATCCCTCCCCGCACAGGAACTCAGGACACAGTAACTTCGTCTGGCACTACACTGCAATCTCCAGACCAGTGTAAAAAGGGAAAAAAAAACCCAGAGAAAAATTAAACTGGTTCACCATTCAAGCTGGTCACCCTCCTTATGGTTTTAACGTCAATGAAATCCTGCTCCACGCTCAGCGAGCCGAGTGTTTTCCAGAAAACCTGCAACACCTCCTCCCTTTCTTCCACGCTTTGTAAAGTTGACAAGCATCTGGAGTTTAATACGCCCTTAATGGATTCAAGCCTTCGCCGTTAAAAAAAAGTCGTTTGCTTTGCATTAAACAACCGGCATCACACTGGCACTTTTGTTCTCGGAGGCGATTGCAGGGAGTTAAATCAACGGGGGCTCCTGTGATCCGGGCGTGTTAATTCTCACGCAGCAGCTCCGGGGGCCGCGAGGCGGCTGCTGCAGCATCAGTCGCGCTCGCTGAGCTGCTTCTTGCAGCTCTCAGCCACGTAAGACCAGTATTTCTGCCAGGAAACGCATCTCCAAACCGGGTTTTAGCCGTTTGCTGCTCAGCTTGCATTTCTCCTCCTCGGGGCTTGGAGGGGAGCCGCGGCGCTCGCTCTTCTTCCACGAGGCGGAGACGATGCTCCGCGTTACTCTCCCGTTCATCTCCGTTTCTTGGCTGTTGGGGCGCAGAGCTTCACGGTGCGGAGCGGGAAGATGCTGGCGAGCAAAGCTCGCGCCCCGCTGAGCTGCCTCCCACGCTCCTAAGAGCCCCCAGTGGTGGGTAAGGTAGCCCACACGGCCACGATTTATTTTAAGCACTACCAACTGTTTGCAGCCGCGCCAGCTCGTCCACCTGCCTGCCACAGCCACCGGTGTCATCTCGCGAGAGGGAGGGATTTAAAGTACCTTTGATGATCCGGGCCAATGTGACACGAAGGAGGTTTTTTCTTTTAACTGGGTTTCGTACTTCACGTGTTCAGTCGGATTAAAAAGCACTTCCAACGCACTTAGTCCGTATGAATGTTTTATTTAAGAAGCTGTTTCAAACTTCCGGCTATACATCTAGATAAACTCCACGTTCCCTGCACAGACAGCCTGGAATAATTCCTAAGCAAAAACTGATCCAGCAAGAAATACATCATTTGCCATTTACTAATAAAATCAAATCCCCTTTGAGTGCAATTATACCTTTGAAACTGTCCGGTACTGCCTTCTGCTATTCTGGCACAAAGCCCTCTTAGGCATTTTTTTACATCCATCCTGATACAGCTGGTTTCTAACCAGCAGACTCCGATGGTTACACTGACCATGAAGAAGGAACCTCGCTCGGAAGCAACGGCAACACAAGCCAAGCGCTCGCCCGCCATGATTCTCACAGGAACCCACGACTGGAAATCAGTGGCATTCGCTAAACCTCGTTAGTCTTGAGAGATTTGTGCCTACCCTTCGATGACACCAGTCAAAAACAGTTTGGATAGCTCACGAGATGGTCTGAAGGAGAGGATCTGCCAACCTCCAGCAGAGGGGAGGACTGGAGGACAAGCTCTAGGGGCAGAGAGTGGTCCAGCCTCGGCTCGCTGCTGTCCTGGCTGCGTTTCTCCTCTATCCGGGCCAACGCTGGCTGGTACTTGGAAGCCACATCTCACGCAAACACGTCCGCCTCCTCGCCACGATTGACTTGGAGAGCTCGCTCGCAGCAATTCTTGCCTACGCTGGTTAAGAAACCCCTTCCAGGTGAAAACTGAGATGGCAGGAGGTCCCCACGTCGCCTTCTGCGAGCGAAGCTGGCGACCAAACGAACGTGGGAAACCTCCACCTCCCATCGCTCGGCTCTGCCACATCCCAACAAGGTCCAGACCTTCTGGTCTTTCCTCCATGGGGAGGAAAGAAAAGAGATGTCCATGTCCTCCTTAGCAGGTGGTTTCAGACTCCTGAGAGCAGAGATTTAGCTCTTCCCGTGGTGCCCACTGGTCACGTTGCACCGGCGTCTCTCACCGGTTAAATATTACTCGTTAATTGGCTTTCACGGGTAAATTTGATATCGTTCTTGTACAAAATTGTGCCTAGAGGGAATTACCGCTGCGAGTTTGATACGGAAACAAACTAAGGACAAGATTGATTATCTTAATTATTACCGCAACTCATTTAAAACGCACATTCAAATCCCCAAATCCTATTTTTCCATGGCTGTGGAAAAAGCTTTCCCTTGCTCAGGGAAAGAATTTGCTGCCCTACATCTCAATCCAATACCAAAAAGAAAAAAAAGGACTTTTCTTGTCTTTTTTTCCTGGGGAAGCGTCTGTCACTCTGGAAGCTGTGCAAGGCTTTCGATGGGACTGACTTCCCGGGACTTGAGACATTGTCTCCTGTCAGCAGCAACAACTGATACCCCGCACAAGGGCAAGATCAGATGTGCTGGTTTACACCTCTCCCATCAAGACTGAAGCGAAGGTTTTATTTCACGCCGGCTCCCAGCAGCTCGTGGACGGTTGCCGCGCATCGGTAGAGACCAGCTCTCATTCCACACCGTCCTCCTGTGGCATAATATAAGGATCCTCTTAATTAGGAGGGCAAAAAAAAAATCCCTGTGCTACCAGTCCCAGTATGAAAAGATTTAAGATCGATTCTAGAAAGCAAAACCCAACCGCTTTCTATTAACGGGCTCTTTTTATCAGCATCTCACACAAAAGAGCAAACACGGCGCGCCGCAGGAGAGACATCGCACGCAGGAAGTCGGGAAAAGAAGCAAATGGGATTTTAGCTGCATTTATTAGGCATCAAAGCTCCTCTTCGCTGCTCAAGTTTCTGCTGAAACCCACTACTTGAGGACGCCATGGGGACATTCATTCTGCGACGCACGATGTGATTTGCGACAGGTCCTTCCTGCAGCCCGACTTCACGTATCCAGCACCGAATGCTGGTGGGAAGCGATGGGCTGAACGTAAGGACGAGGTGGTTCCTACCTGAAGGCTCTTCTGAGGTTTCGGCGCTGGTGAGCGCGGGGAGAACCTCGCCGCAGCTCCACCCAGCTCCTCGAGGAGAGCCGGAGCAGACGCCGGGTCTCCCTCCCACCTGGGCCAGCAGGAAGCAGTAGCAGCACATCAGAGAGAGAACGGGAAGCTCTCCAGAAAGGAGAGCGGAAAGAAAAAGCAAGCTCTACCTTCAAATTTCCCCAGCAGCTGAACTGGGCTGGACTGGCTGCCAAAGCTGTTTCTCTTCAGCGACTGGCCTCAACCGAAGCGAGGGTAGTTCACAGGGAACGCACAGCATGCACATGCAGAAGGAGTCTGCTTCTTTTTCAAGTTTTAAGCAATTCACAAGTAAAAAAAAAAATAAAGTACCACAGTGGAATCTGTCCTCCCCCTGCAGACACCAGCAGAAAGGTTAGCACACGTTCAGCGTCCGGAGACCCACGGGAGGGGCACACCACCACAGCCCAGCAGGCGAGCGCAATCCAAAAGTGGAAGTCAAACCACACCGTAAAATCGTAAACCGGGGGGTAGAGTTCCCACGGAGCGTTCCCATGCTTTCCCCCGGGCTCTGCAGGCTTCACGTTAAGCATCTGGGGTGTGAGGTGACTCTCCCTTACCAGTGTCCACCAGCAACACCTGGGGCAGAACCTTCTTCCCTACAATTTTTTGCAAGATGCGTAGTCTGACACGAGTCTAAGAAACTACAGTATGACAAACGGCGTTCCCAACGACGGTACTTCATCAACGCAGGCGTTCTTCCCTTTTATTTCAAGAACCAACACCACAATCCCGATTCCAAACGATTTTACTTCCTTGGCATAGCCCAGAAGTCGTTCGAACAACGCGAGGCGAGTTAGTCACCTCCAGCCGATACGGCTCGTTTAATTAACGCGCAAAACGGCGCTTTTAAGAATTACGAACCCAATAAGCGCAACCGTCGGGAGAGCTGCTATTTGCCGATCGTCGGCAGCGTTCCTGGCACGGCACAAAGGCGCAGCCCTCGCCCCAACAGGATTACTGCCGAAAAGACAGAGCGCAGCCCCTAGCTTGGCTGCATTAAGGTGCAAATGTTCCCAGTTTTAATCCTCTTTTATCCGGAGAGAGAGGGGATTAGCGGTTCTGCGGGACTACCACAGAAAAAAAACAGAGGGGAAACGTGTTTTGCTGAGGGAATCGAGCAAGAGGGTGGCGATGTGACAAACCACGGCCTCGTCTAGACCGAGGCTCGGAGGTGGGAAGCACCACGTCAAGTGGAACGGCCAGCGTGGACGAGGTCTTCACCCTCGGTTGGAGGGATCACCTTAAGGACTTGGTCCTTGTATTAATTCAACGGGATTAACATAGAGTGAAGGCAGACAATCCAGCCCTCACCACACCGAATTATCCAGCTTCCGCTGTAAAATGGCAAAAGCCTGGCTCCCTGGTGAGGAAAGGCTGAGGGAGTTGGGTCTCTTAAGGTTGGAGGAGGCTGAGGGGTGACCTCATTCATGGTTATAAACATGTCAAGGGGGAGTGTCAGGAGGATGGAGCCAGGCTCTTTTCAGTGATGTCCACTGACAGGACAAGGGGCAATGGGTGGAAGCTGGAACACAGGAGGTTCCATAAAAATATGAGAAAAAACTTTTTCACTGTGAGGGTGCCGGAGCCCTGGCCCAGGCTGCCCAGGGAGGTTGTGGAGTCTCCTTCTCTGGAGACATTCAAAACCCGCCTGGACGCGTTCCTGTGCGCTCTGCTGTAGGTGACCCTGCTCTGGCAGGGGGCTGGACTGGATGATCTTTGAGGTCCCTTCCAACCTCTGACATTCTGTGATTCTGTGACACCTAATTCAGGGTTCTCTCAATGACACAGGGAGAAGCTTAACACGGTCTGGCTGGTCCTAAACCCAGGATGAGTTAGACCAGCAGAACCGTAGCTGGCATTGGGAGGGGCGGGAGGTGCCCTTCGCTGGATGCGGAAGGGCACAGGTTTTCAAATTGTCTGCGCACAAGGTCCCAGGCAATGGCCTAAGCAGTGATGAGCTGTCTCAGACCACAGAAAAAAAAAATAAAATCTGTCTCCTTTTGCAGTTTTTTACTTTTACCCTTTCAATTCATCAGCCCTTTGATCCTGCAGTGTGTACTGAAGCCTTCTACGTTACGAACAAACAAAAAGGTTATGATCCGAGGCCGTTCTGTCCTTTAAAAAAATAATAAAACCCTGCAGGGAAAATACACACTACGACAGCATCTGTTTCAAGGTCTTATTCTACCCGAGTCTGTTGCGGTCGGGGTTTTTTTTCCCCCTACAGCTGTTTAAAAGGAAGAGCTGCGCCCTCACAAGTCCGCAGACAGCCTCCAATGGCAACTATCGCATCTGGAAGAATTTGGCGATTCTCCTCCAGGCGCAGGAAAACGAGCGTCTCCAGCGACCCCGCGGTGTCCTTCAGGGCATCCGAGGTGACAGAGTACGGCGAGGCCAGGCGCGGTGCCGGTGAGAAACGGGATAACTTCTCCCCTTCCCGCCGGGAACGGGGGAAAAGGAAAGGACACGTTCCCTCCCAGCTGTTTGCCACAGTTTGAGAACACGTCTGCTCACTCGCCCCGCTAAAGGCTGCAGATGAGGAGGAAAAACTCAAGAAAAACCACTGGAAACTCATGAGCAAAGACCTCGAGAAAGGAAAGTGCCAGGTATGTCAGAAAATCCGGGGCGCATTCCACTTGCGGCTGCGAATTGTGCAGGATTCAGATTCGTGTTTTCTGGGGAAAAAGCGCATCTACAGCCCAAATAGATCAAAGAGATTTGTCCGTGCATTATTCAAGTCTTTAAGTACCTGCACGTGGGATTTAAATGCTGGTTCAAACATTTTTCTCCCCTGGTATTGACAAGGAGCCTGCTGAGGAGGCCACCGTGCTCTCCGAGCATCCTGCTCCGACCCACCTTAAGGCAGGGCTCAAAGTGGGGCTTTTCCTGCTCTGAATCCTGCAAATCCTGCGGGAATTTCAAGTTTTATTTAAGAGCTCCCGCAACGCACAATCGTGCATTTGATCCGCCGAAAGGCGACCGCGGATTTTTTATTTGCTGCTCCGTTTTTGTACTTTGGGTGTCTTTCGCATTTCTTCGCCACCCCCTCCATCTACATATGCTTCTCGTTATCAGGGTTTAAGTATTCCAGCTATCACAGGAACATCCGCCGCTTCCTCCTCAAGCAAGAGACCCAACTCACCGATGTACCCGCCAATCGCCATGAATATTCATAGGGAAAAGAAAAAAATAAGCCTGGAGAAAGGCAACTCGCAACCCGAAGCGACTCTCCGAAGAGCTTCAAACCAGGCAGCTCTTTCTCGGGAGGAAAAGGAGCAGCACTATGTGAAGTCCCTTCTCTTTCAAAAGGAAAACCAGGAGTTTAACGGATTTTCTTTGTGCCCAAGCAAACGGCTGCAGAAGGAGGAGACTCCAATGGCTGAGGCCGATAATAAACTTCTGGGGAGGAGAATTAACTTGCACACCAGTTCTCCGCAGAGGATGGCGCAAGGTAAATAAAGCGCGGAGACTCTGGGGGTGTGGTCTCGCAAGTATTTTTGACCCAGACTATGGGGAAGTTTTCCAAGCCTCGAAGTCATCCCCATTTCATTACTTTAATTAGCCGGTTATGTAACAAACAGTGGGAGGGATTCGGTTTCTTTTGGACTGCACTTCTTGGTCACAAGCGAGAAGCACGCTCTAGAAATGAAAATATATTCATATTTCTCTGCTTGAAGTCGGATGGATTTTCGAACGCTACGGGAAAAGCCGAGTTACCCTCCAAGTCGCTACCAGTCTGCAGCATCCGAGCGGTCCGTTTGTTATTTACAGGCAATACGGAGAGCACAGGGAGAAAATGGATAAAATAATTCACACATCTGCCTCGCGGATAGCCTCACAGAGTCAGATCATTACTGATACCCAAAAAAAAAACGCAAGCAAAGAAGCAGAGGCTCAGGGACAGGACCGAGAGCGGAACGTGCCTCGCCGCGCTCCACGCTAAGGAGACGCCGGCTTTCGCCCTCCAGCCCCAAACCAGGCTTCGTCCCCCACTGCAAGCAGTGTGCTCGCTAAGAAAGGGGGAAAAACAGGAAGAAAAGGAGATGCTGGGATTCCCAATCCTATGGAGCCAATGCTCAGGTGGAACGTTCCTTCCGACGTGAGCATCCTAAGAGAATTTGTACAGCTACAGCCTTCCTGCAGGAGGGGAAAAAAAAACCCAAACCCAAACCACACTATGGTATTTCATTGATATCGGAACGTCAGTGCGCATCGGGATGCCCATCACTCTCCTACGTGCTCCACTAAATATAGCCTCCACCTCCCCCTTTTTAATCCGTCGGTAGAAGGGACTTCTGAAGAGTTTGGTAGGCGATCAGGCGCGATGAACGCAGACCAGCCTCAGACACGAGTCCTGCTCGTAAAGTTAAGCGCGTGGGGCGATCGCCAAAGCAAAGCGAGCCCGCAGCCTCGACCGCTGGGCCATCCTCTCCCCGCTGTCCCCTCCCCAACACTCCTGGAGAGAACACGAAGTCCGCTCCTCGTTACAAATCACGCTGTTCCCAACAGGATAAGGGGTTCTGAGGTTTCCTAGAGTTGCACGGGGACGAATGGCTCCAGCCACCTCTCCCCATGGGACGGTCTAACTGGCAACAGGTTCAGCCCCACTAGTTTTTGGAGGAAAGCAAAGGCAGCAGGGCCAGAATTAGCAAAAGGCAATTAGCAACGGCACAGCCTTCACTCTGGAAAGCGGCGAGAGTTTCTAGTGGAAGCTTAAGTTCCATGCGGAAGAAAATTGAAGACGTCAGTAACGTTCAGCACTTTGCGAAAAAAAAAGCAAAATCAAAACCAAAAACAGCGGGATTGGACTTGATGGTCTTTCGAGGTCCCTTCCAATCCCTGACATTCTGTGATTCTGTGAAACAAAGGGGGTTCGCTCAGATGTATTTGCCTGGTTTAGGTTCAGAGGCAAAACAAGCCGATGAAGAGATTCACGAGGGCTGCGAGACAAACCCGCTCGCTAAAGCAAGTGACGAACCGATCGGAGCAACGTATCCGCGTTTAACAGCAGGAATGTGAGAAACTATTAAACTGATCCTCTAACAAACAAGTGCACTCAGAACCGTAAGAGGAGGGATTACCTTTAAACACAGACAAACACGGCCCCGGCGCCGAGAAGCCGTGCGAGAGGCGACGTGCCGCCTGCCTCCTCCACACGGAGGGTCTTCGGCGGGTCAAGAGACTTTCAGCGGGACGAGCCCTCCTGAAAACCCAGAAGAGCACGACAGCCAGCAGGAATCCGGCGTGAAAACTGAACTGGAACAAGTGGCAACTTTTATCCTCGGTTTGGATACCCAACTGGACGCAGCCAGGCCTAATTTTGGGCAAGCGTGCTTAGCAAATGGCAAAGTATCACAGAGCTAACGAAGCTCATTAGAGGGGAGCGGCTGAGTCACAGGTACCTGCCTCAAGTGCCACCTCAGCACCACTTTCCATCTTCCCACTACAGTCGCTGCTACACAGTAAAAGCAGGATCCTCGCCACACAGCGCAAGTTACTGGAAAAGATCAAGTAGTGCACATATTTAAATTATTTTATTAAACAAATAACTCAAGCACTGGGTGATCAGCAATACAAAATAGCTTAACTACGTGGGGTTTGTTTGTTTCTTTTTTCCCCCCCCCGCGAATCAACTTCAGAAGCGGCGCAGGAAAGATAAAAGTTCAAAGCTACATTTTACAGAGCTTCTTGCACCGAAAAAATCACCAACACAAGCCGACTTCTCCCGACAGCACACCATGTTCTTGTGTATAAAAGCCCGTATTAAATTTTTCCGGTAAGAGATACGGGGGCACAGCGGAGTCACTGCACTCTGCTCCGCTCCTAGAGGATACTTTTCCAGATCAGAGGCGGGAAAGGCAAACAAAACAGTAACTCCCAAAGCCCAAGAAGCAGCACAGAAATCTCCCTCTGTTGGTAAATGAAGAGCAGGTGGAAGCAGTAACGGAAATATTCCCAGAGCACGTACGTGCACACGGCAGCAGAAGTTTGACACGATGTAGCCTAGAAGCCAGATTTAAAACAAAGACAGCCCCAGTGCTCCAGCAGTCATTTGTGCTCCTTAATTTTCACTTACGAGGCTGAAATCTTCCAGGCTTCAGCTTGCCAGAAGTGAAACTGTCTGGGTTAAGCCTAAGAAAAGATGATTCAGGCTCTCGAGCGACTGAAAAAAATTATGAAATCCCAACACCTGAAGTCGTCCTCACGCCAAAACACCTGCGTCCCGAAAGCCGGCGTCCGCGCAGCCCGCTCTTACCCCGGGACGCCGAGACAACTCGACAAAGCGCAACGTCGCAGAGCAAAAAACCCCTTCACGGAAAACCTCACCGCAAAGCGGCCTTCGCTCACCGGAGTTTAATCCTCTATCAATAAGTTTACGCCACGCGTTTTCCTTCGGAGAGAAGGGCGACCTCCCACCAGCGCGGCTCACCCTCAAGGCTCTCGCCGCCGTTTTCGCCAGGATGGTTTTATTTACCCCGAGGGTCTGGGTATTTGCTGTTCTGGCACGTCGGGACAGCGCGATCCACGGCGTGAAGTCGGGAAAACCTCCGCGCCCGTCACACCGAGCGCGGCCGCGGCACAGCGGGTACGACGCGAAGCGCCGCGAGTTACCGGGGCCCGCAGAAAGGCAGCGCTTCCAGCGCTCCGCGCCAAAAATCACCCTGCCTGCACACACGCCAACGCCGGCTCTACCCAGGCCGCCAAGGAACGACGCTTTACGAGAGCCGCGCTTCGCTCCGCCCAGGCAAAGTGACCTCGCAGCGGGCCACGCGCTTCGCAAAGCGCAGATGCTACGGCAGCACGTGGAACGGGAAGAGGTGCGGAAAACACGCGCCGGACGAGGCAGAGGGTTGCCCGGCTTGCTGTGTTTATGGCCCGTGCCTCGTTCGTCGTAAAACCTGTCCAAGAGCAACGTGAGGCTTCTGAAAAAAAAAACAACCAACCAACTGCGATACAATAAAAAAGCCAACTTGTAACACTCGGTGAAATAGTAAAGGCATGTAGAAAGTTACACGAGTATATGGGATTGTTTAATCAAATGCTACAGTCTAACACTTACCCACCACTAGGATTAAGGCTGTGGAAAAAAGAGTGAATATAACCCTGACCTTCCCAAAGTTACCACAAATACTACTCCTCTTTCACCTTGAGTGAAAAAAAAACCAACAAAACAAAACTTGCCGCTCTCGGTTTTACCATTGGCGGGAAAATTTAAATTTAAAAGATGAACAATTTCTCTCTTGCCTATTTCCCCCGACGTTAGGGCATTAAAAGTTCAACAGAATGGGTTTTAGAAACAGGCAACCGTGGTGCAGTTGAACCAGAAGACGAGGCAACGCTGCTACCAAAGGCAGGATGAACGCGAGCTGCCATGATGTCACGAACGAAACTTCGAAGAACGACTGCACGCAGCCACCGCGCTCGCTGCCAACGCTCTCACCGTGCCCAGGACGCTGGCAAAGGGCGCAAAACCCTGCCCGGGCAGCAGCAAGGCCAACGCGGTGGAGGCAAAAAAAACCAAAACAGCAACGTCCTTCGTAAGATAAAAACCCTCAATCCTGGAAATAACAAACACGGTTCCAGCGGAGGAGGAAGGAAGAGGGGAAAAAAAAAAAAGAAAATAAGAAACATAAAACAGAGATGCAAATCTTGAAGAGGTGCAGAGAAAACACCTCCCCACACCGTGAAAACTATCTGCAAGAAGACTCAGTAACCCCACGCGTACGAAGACTTTCGAGCCGAGCCCTGTAATTATTATTTACACTGACGAGGTCCCGAACATCACAGCCATGAAGCGAGTCCCTCCCGAGCCAGATGTTGTATAACCCAGGAACAAAGAGTCACGACTTGCACCCCCTGTTTGGTATATTGGGGGGGGGGGGGAAAGGTGTGTGGAAAAAATAAATAAATTTTTTTTTTTCGTGATTAACAGCGTTAAAACCCGCTGCCCTCCCAGCAGCTCCCCAAGCCCTGTACAAAAGGGCAGAGCGGGCCCAGGACGCTGCGGCCGTTTGCAGCCAGGGAAATAAATAAATACAGCAAGAAGAGGGGGAAAGGAAAGGAGAAATAAAAAAAAAATTAAAAAGAGGTGGGGGGGGGTCAAAAAAAACAACAAAAAAAAGGAAAATAAGAAGAAACTCCCCGTAAACGGCTGCAGCCGCGGAACCGAGCGCCCTGCCCGGAGCGGGCCCGGCTCCCCCCGGGGCCGGCGCAACCTGCTCCCGCCCGGCACCACCCGCCGCGGCCGGACGCGTGGGCCCGGGGCCGCCCGCAGCCGCCTTCGCCTCTTTCCTCCCTCCCTCCCGCCGCCGCCGCCGCCCCCCCGCGCCCTCCCCGGCTCTCGCTTTCCCCCCGACACCCCCCCCCCCTCCCCGGGGCTCCCCATCGCTCCGGCCCGCCACGGGGCCTCGCTCCCCGGCGGCGGCGGCGGGGCCTAAGCGCGGCCTAAGGCGGCCCCGCTGAGGGGGAGGCGCGGCCGCCGGAGCCGGGGGTGCCTGGAGCGGCCGGCGGGGGCCCCCGCGTTGCTGCGGCTGCGCCGGGGCTGGAGGAGCTGGGAGATTGCGCGGTAGGACACTCACCTCAGAGCGGCTGCGCTGCGGCGGGCCTGCGCCGTGGAGCCTCTGCCGGGCGGCGGCCGGGGAGGGAGGCGAGCGGGGACGGCGGGGCGGCTCGCCCTGAGCCGCCGCAATGGCGAGCGGGAGAGGCGGGGACCGGCGGCGGCGGCGGCGGCGGCGGCGGGAGGAGGCCGGGGGGGAGAGGGAGAGAGGAGGAGGGGGGGGGGGAGGAGGAGGAGGAGGAGAAGGAGGAGGAGGAGGAGGACGTATGGCGTCATAGCCCGGCGCCGCCGCCATGATGGGGAGGGCGGGAGGCGGCGGTGCCGCCGCCATGTGCGGGAGGTCGGGGCGAGGAGAAGGAGGAGGAAGAGGAGAAGAGAAGGAGGAGGGGAGGGGCCGCTGCCATGGTGGGGAGGTCGCCGCCTCTCTGCCCCCTGGGGGGGGGTGTCTCTCTGTGGGGGTGTTGGAGTGGGGGGGGTGTGAGGGCGGCGGCGCCATCTTGGGGAGGTCGCGCCCGCTCTCGCCTCAGGCGGGAGGTGCGAAGGGGCCGCTCCCGACCCGGCGCCTCAGCAGAGCGGCCTGAGGTGTCCCCCCGCCAAAAAAAAATCATTGATTTTTTTTCATTTTTTACGTGGTAAAAACCCGGTTTTAAAAAAAACCCACCCCAACGGCTTTCCCCGGTGTGCCATGTACCACTCTGGGTGGGTTTGAGGTGGGAGAAAATATTGCGGAGATAATCTGGGCTTAAAAAAGACAAAAAAAGAGATCCGAACTAACAGCCCGGCGGGCCGTGCGAGAGGCCATCTGCTCGGAGCTGGAAATCTTTGCGTGGCTCGAAGCAGCAGCTGCGGCTCCCGCGCCGCCCCGAAACGCGGCCTGGGCTGGCGCTGAGGGCACGTGTGTCCCTCCCGCCCGAAAACCCGGCTCTGTGGGACCGTCAGCGGTTCTGCCTTGAGTATGGACACCCAAAAACCCGGCTCTGTGGGGCCGTCAGCGGTTCCACCCCCAGCGTTCCGCAAAGCTGCTGCTTTCTGCACAAACATGGTCCACAAATCACAGAATCACAGAATGTCAGGGATGGGAAGGGACCTCGAGAGATCATCCAGTCCAATCCCCCTGCCAGAGCAGGAACGCCTCGATAATGCTACACAGGAACGTGTCCAGGCGGGTCTGGAATGTCTCCAGAGCAGGAGACTCCACAACCTCCCTGGGCAGCCTGGGCCAGGGCTCCGGCACCCTCACTGAGAAGAAGTTTCTTCTCGAGTTTAAGCGGAACCTCTTATGTTCCAGTTTCAGCCCATTACCCCTTGTCCTGTCATTGGTTGTCACCGAGAAGAGCCTGGCTCCATCCTCGTGACACTCACCCTTGATATATTTGTAAACATGAATGAGGTCACCCCTCAGGCTCCTCTTCTCCAAACTAAAGAGCCCCAGCTCCCTCAGCCTTTCCTCACCAGGGAGATGCTCCCCTCCCTCCATCATCCCAGTTGCCCTGTGCTGGACTCTCTCCAGCAGTTCCCTGTCCCTCTGGAGCTGAGGGGCCCAGAACTGGACACAATATTCCAGATGTGGCCTCACCAGGGCAGAGTAGAGGGGCAGGAGGACCTCTCTTGACCTACTAACCACCCCCGTTCTAGTACAGCTCCACACCAAAGCTGCTGCTTTCTGCACAAACATGTTCCACAAAGCTGCTTCTTCCCGCCGGTGCCCGGTGGGTAACGCTGAGCTGAGCTTTAGCCGCGCCGATCCCCCTTCCCGGTACGTGGAGCGAATTATTTCTCGTATTGGGGCTCAGAGGCATCTGTCAGGATTGTTCGGGGGGAAAGCGTTCGCCTCTGAGGGCTGTCGCTGTCCCCGAGCAGCCTGGGGTTTTGGTAGGAGCCTGAAATATAAAGGAGGAAGATTTGAAACCGGGAAGGAAAAGGAGACGAAAGAAATGAGAAAAATGGGTATAATTCTGTGTTTTGTAGGGGGGTGTTTTAAGATTGGGCGTGTTGTCCGATGTGCTGAAGCTGTGAGATTTAAGATGTTTTCCCCACATCTAAGGAATGATGTGGAAAATACAGTGAGGAGCGGTACTAGGAGAAGAGTTGACAGAAGCTGGGTAAGACCAGCCTGGAAAGCGAAATATTTTTCCTTAATGTTCCTTCATTAAGGATGCCTATGTGTTTGTAATGCACTCTGTGCTAACGATCTGGTGGATCAAAAATCCTGATGGATTGGATCAAAAATCGGAGATCTGGTGGATCAAAAATCCTGATGGATTGGATCAAAAATCGAAGATCTGGTGGATCAAAAATCCTGATGGATTGGATCAAAAATCGAAGATCTGGTGGATCAAAACTCCAGTAGACTTTTATATTATTTATAATCATACTTTAATTTTTGTTGGCATAAAATGCATGCAATTTGTTTTGTTTCAGGACATCAGCCTAGCAGAAACCTCTTCCGTGGGTATGTCATAAAGCGATAAAATTTTTGCCGTTGCGCTAACACCCACTATTGAGATTTTACAGGTTCCTTGGAAGCGTGCAGCAGCAGTCCCTGTGAAAGGGGATGCGTCCTACATGCCTGCCCTCTCAGAGCACCCAGGCAAATAGAAGCAAAAATTTCATCCAGTAAGTGAAACGAAACACAGCCACTGATTTTTTTCTATTTGCAAATAAAACGAAGCAATACTAGAAGACTTTTTAGGAAGTGAGGACCGTACTACACCCATCTGAAGATGCAAGAATGTGGAAAACAAACGTTAGCTGGAGCCTCTGCAGAGCCACTCGAGGCCGTTGGCCCGTGCGTCAGGGCAGCCCAGGATCGACTGTCTGCCCCACAGAGTCCCGCTCCAGTTGTCGCTTCCGCAGAGCCCCCACTTTTTTTTTTTGCGGGGGGGTCTTTCCTACCACGTGCGTGCTCCCACAGTGCGTTGTGAGGAGAATTAACACCCGTGCTTTTCACACGAGTGTTGTCTTGGACCGTAGACTCGATCGTCGTGAGTTTTCACAGAATCACAGAATATTAGAGGTTGGAAGGGACCTCAAAGATCATCCAGTCCAACCCCCTGCCAGAGCAGGGTCACCTACAGCAGAGCACACAGGAACGTGTCCAGGCGGGTTTTGAATGTCTCCAGAGCAGGAGACTCCACAACCTCCCTGGGCAGCCTGGGCCAGGGCTCCGGCACCCTCAGAGTGAGTTTTGGACGCTCTGGATTCCTGCCATAGGTATGAAATGTAGATCTGGGCCAAAGGATGGCTGACACGGCTCGCTGAGAGGAATGTCACTTGTTCTGCAGAGCCGTGAAGGTGCTTTGGCTGGGAATTGCTGCCCCGTGAAGACAGGGGAGTGCCGTGCCGAGGCGGGCAGGTGTGGGGAGGCAGCTGATGCGCACAGCAGCAGCAGTGGAGCTCCTGTGTGCTAACCAGCAGGTTTGGAGCAGGGCCACAAGCGGAGAGACCTGCGACCGTGCCACCCGACAGGCCTGGCGTAACCCACAGCCACCCGGAGTCCCCGCGGGAGGAAGGTCGCTTCCTGGTACATCGCAGGCGGGTAGGTTTAGGTGAGGCACCAAGGAAATTTCATAATGGTAGGGTGCAATAATACTGGAAGGGCTTTGCAACGCTCTCCCAAAGCGGTTTTAAGAACAGGTGTCCTGGGTTTAGCTAAAAACCCAGTCCTGTTCAGTGATTTTTACTTTCCAGTTTAGTGTCTTCTAAAAGGCTGCACGTTCTGAAGTCAGCAGCGTGTTTCTGCAGACAGTGTGTGCTGCTGGCAGCGATAACCCCTGATGTTTACAGTCACTGCCCGGGGCTGGGATGCAGAAAGGCTCTGGCTGATGCTTATTCCTGCAGTGCCCAAGGCCACTGCTGGCTCGTGTGTGCCACGCTGGGGGGGCACAAGGAAGTAAAAGGTGGCACCTCCCAGGGGTAATAGACAGGACAGGTGACCAGCGAGGGTATTCCATCCCATATACGTCATATCTAGTATAAACTGAGTGATCACGGGAGTTTTGGCCCTTTTGTTTGTCCCTTTTTCTTCGTTTCGCCTTTTCTGCACTGGCTGGTGTCCAGAGAGGACTCCATCTGACCTCCTGATTTTGATCCGGATCCTGAGTTCCCGAATCCAGCTCCCTGTATCCAGCTCCCCGCCGCCGCTGAGCCTGGGGTTTCCCCAGTGCCTCCTGCTCTGCAGCACCAGTGGGGACCGATATCGGATGAGGGAGTTGGGTTTGATATCGGGCTACTGTCTATAGTTGTATATAGTTCTCTACTTTTATCTTTTTACCATTATTTCTATTATTTTCATTAAAGCTGTTCTAGTTTTTTCTTCCCTCACCCATAAGTCTCTCTGCCTCATTCCCTTTTCTCTTCCTGTTTGGGGAGGGGGGGGGAAGAGGGGGTTAGAGAGCGTCTGTCCGCGTTAGTGGCCGGCCCAGCCCTAACCTGCGACAACAGGTTAGACAAAATACCGCTCAGGAATGCTGCAGGTAGAGCTGCTCCTGCCTCAGGGAGAGGGATGGGTGACAGGACTTCTCGGGGTCCCATCCAGGTGCGCATTTTCCAGGCCGCGTGTTGCTAATCGGTTTGGAATGGGCAGATTAAACCACGGACTTGTGAGTCGATGGCTGTTGAGCGGGCTGGGGCTGGGGCTGGCACACGTGCTTATTTCCTCCCCTCCTTCCCACAAAAGTGCTCTTAGTTAGGTGAGGAGTGCACACAAGAGCAAAGCCTCCTGACAGGGAATAGCACAGACATTCTTTTGGGGTGGCCTCTTCTTCAGAGAGACAATGTTTCCTGGTATGAACAAACTTACCTCTTTCTCTTTGAGCATCCTCACGTGCCTCCTCAGTTTCTCATGGAGACCCTGGCCACGCTGTGTCATAGACACATAATCCTACGTGAAGGGGGTTGGGAAAAGAGTTAACTGCGAGTACGAATGTACGTTTGGCCAGCAAAAGGGTAGGGAGCCTAGCTTGCACAGCCGTGGGAACGCCAGGGGCTGGTTAGGACACGCCGTATCCAGCATTCAGGGAAAGACGGGGGAGGAACAGAGGTTTCAAGAGCTCTGGTAACAGGGCAGGAAAGGTTTACCTGTCCGCATCCTGGCTCTGGGAAGGGAAAATGCAGAAGGGGTAACGTGAGGACAATGTTATCAAGTTGCCAGCTGGATGTGTCAGCTCAGGCGGTGGGAGGCCGTGGGAGAGGGGCCAGAAGCCTGCGTACAGGCTGGCTTAGCAGATCCCCTTGTCTTTGATTTGTGACTTCTGGGACAGAACAAGAAAACAGATGAATAATGAGGAAGGATTGCCTGGGTTAAAGATGCACAGAAAAGCATAAGGGCAATGGGAGCTGGCACTGCTGTGTAACGCGGGTGGGTTGTTACCAGCAGCGTAAATGGCTTTTGAGCTTTGGTCAACAGCCTCAGACAGGTCTGGCCTGAGAGTGCCACCAGCCTTGGGGGACAGATCTGGTGTGTTTTCAGGGTCAGACAGGTCTGGCCTGAAAGTGCCACCAGTCTTGTGGGACAGATCTGGTGTGTTTTCAGGGTCCACGCACAAAGAGCCCTGGGTGAAGAGGCCTAGCTCCAGAGAAGACTTTCCTTCCGTGGGAGTGCGGCTGCGTTACAACCGGAAGGTTCACAATCGTGAAAAAGTACTGCTGACTGTTAGGGACCGCAAACAGAGATTGTGTTTTCGTAAGGGGGTGAGACAGGTGCCCTTGCTGGTGTATTTAGTGCATCCCATAGACCAGGTCAACCCAACACATCGCTCCCGTCAGCTAAACCAATGCAGGCAGGAGGGAAATTTCTCAAAAAGTGCTTCGGAGACACAAGCATAGCTTAAGGGCTTCTCAAAAGCACCAACTCCGGCTTGTTTTCTCACAACAGACATTACAACAAAGAAGAACTTGTTACCTTCCTGGGTCTCTGGCGTGCCAGAGGTGAAGGAGCTGGACGTGGTTGTGCAGCGGAAGACACGTTCCTGGCAGCAGTTCTCTTCAGGGGAGAAAACGTGGATGGGTCTTTTTTGTTTTCTTGCACACAGAGTTTTTATTCTCATTTTAAGCCCTCAGAAGAGAAGAGGAACTGATTCACCCACTATGAGGTAAACAGAACCCCCCGATGATTTAGCAGAGCTAACGGAGCAGCTTTTAAACCTTCACGGCGCAGACCGAAGGGGAGAAGAATACAGACGCTACAGACCCAGCTGCTGGGCCTTTTTCTTCTCTCCCTCTTTTTCAGACTGAAAAAATCGCATCCATTGCTTTCCCTTAATGCGAGTCTTTCCAACAGCGATTGTTTGGTAACGTGCAATAAACCAGATTTACACGGCTCATAAAGAGCCAGGCTGGTTTTCATTACTCCAGGGAGGATGTTGATAGTGCAATGAGTTTGTTACAAGTAGCCTTGATTGGGCTCTGGCTGCCACTGTTTCGCCGAAGCCGGATTAGACCAAAGCTGCATCTGAGTTTTGAGAGGATTTCTACGATGAAAAGCTCTGTTATGGTTTCATGTAGCCACCAAAATCTGCACAGGTGGAACCCCCCGAGCCTGTGGGGCCTCTACAAATACAGATTTCTGGTCTTTAATCAGAATACCCTCTCTCTTTAGTTTAGATCCTTACACTTTGTTTTCCAACTTTGTGGACACTCCTGAGATACTTTCAGCTTATTCTCACTCCGTCTGCTCAAATACAGTTTGGTTGGGTTCTGCATACACTGATCTTGCCAGTTTTTTTGCGCAGGGTAGGGACAACCATCTGAAGTTGTCCAGTGTTACAACGTACAGTGGGACACAGCAAAGAGGCTGAATACGTGGTTGGTTTTGCCAGGTATTGGAGAGAGAAGGAATTTTCTCATAGAATTCTATTTCTTCGGGCTTTTTATTATTTAACATATTTGTTTTCCTTCCCAGATTGCTGGTACCTCTGTGAAAAAGACAGATCCAGACCTTTTTTCTCTGTTTGAGATTCGGTGTCACGAGAGCCAGCGCAAGACCAGAGTTTCCAGTGCAGCCTCTCTGGGTGATGATTCCATAACTCGAAGTGCAGAACTTACCCGTTTTTACAGTTCTTTGGCGTCACCACCCAGAGCCAGCTCTCAATTAGAACAGAAAACAATCAGGCAGTCAACAGTCAATTTCAAGATTTTTTTTCTGAGACAGTACTAAATTATTTTAGGGCTCCTCTGCATATTTTTGAAGTTTGGTTTTGGATACTCACCTGGACCAGCAGTGCTCCGAGGGAGCCTCAAGCCTCAGAAGGTTTACCCTTAGGAGCAGGGGGGGTCACAGCAGAAAGGAGAGCGGTGCCACGGGCTCTGGAGACCTCTGTTCCCTCATCAGCAGGCAGAAAGCTTGCGTGGTGTGAGGGTCTAGAAGATACCCAAGGCTGTGGCTGAGGTTCTTTTTCTGGTGTGTGATCGTACAACAAAACAGGGTCTGACTGTGCAGCAGCGCAAGCGATACACGACGTGTCTTGGGGACAGCAGCTTCACTTGAGGTTCCTCTTCTGCAGCAACCGAGAAAACAAAAGCAGGCTGGATGCTGGGCTTGCCTCGTAGCAGCTGGCCTCCTCACTGCTTCTCACAACTAGTAATTAATTGTTTCTATCCAGAGTATTTAGAAGCAAGACATCCGTGCTGGATGAGTGCCATTCTCTCATGTCTGCGAAACAGTAACGACGACTGAGCCAGAGTGGTACATAAGAGCCCACTTAGGCTATTATGTAATAGCTTTTCAGTGCCTGCTGCAACATTCCTTGCAACTAGGCACCAGGCTAGAGTAGATTTTACAGCAAAAAAAAACCAACAAACCAGTTAATGGGGAGACAGAGATGAGACCATAAAAAAGGAAGTCGTGAGCTGGGAACTTGTTGGCGGGAAGGCTTTCCTCTCCTCATCACCGTGTTTTGCCTGAAGGTTATTTTTTTCAAACGTGCTTGTGAACATTTATTTTCTTTAACCAGTTCTTAGGACAGGGATAGCTGGACTCGAGTGTTAATTTCTGTGCTGGAGCTTGTCCTGCTGCTGGAACATCCAGTTCAGGGAACAGCCCTTGGCTGTGGCACAGAGCTGGCAGGCGCAGCTGTGGCCAGCGCCGCTCGGGTGAGTTTGGGAGCCCAGCCCCGGTTTGACACCTCCTCACACCACCTGCCGTCTCCGTACCGCTCTCCAGAACGCCGTACGCCGTACAGCTCCCCAGAACGCCGTGCTGCCACAGCGCCTTTTGTACACACTCGTTGGGAGACACTTCTCCAGGCCCAGCTTGCTTTGCTCAGGGAAATCAATTCCCCAAGCAGTCACTGAAGACCGACTACACCGAGTTGGATATTTACGATTTGCTTTTCTTCATTACAGCAATTTTGTCTGAACTGCGTCGCAGGCGGGGTGATTTTCCCCCGGCTGGGCTCACGTCTGAACACAATTAGGCTTGGCTATTATTAGGGAGAGGGAGCAGGGCTGCGTTTACAACTGTGCCGGAGTGATAAGCTCAAGACGACTGCGCTTCCTCTCCAAGGAGCTGTCTAGCTCTGCTCCGCTCCTCCACGTCCGAGGCACCGCCGTGCTCAAGTCGGGAGGTATTTTTGTTCTCTGAACAGGGATGCCCGAAAGGGATGGGCTGGGTGCTTTCCTTTTAATGAAAGATTAGACAGAATATCCCTTGTCATCCAAGAGACTGGTGTCACAGGAGTTTTCAAGTTTTTCAAGTTTTTCGAGTTTTCTGATAGTCCTTTAGCCCAAATTCCCCAGGACCCCCAAGCTGCGGCCGTATTGTTTTCTCCGGACTCATCACTGTGTGAAGAACTTTGGTATCCACACTAAATGTGAATTTGCTTTTGCAGTAAATTCTTACAGAGTGGGGTAGATCTCGCTAGGTGTTCCTGTACCTTAGCAAGCCTCTACATACATTCAGCCAGAGGAATCACATCCTGAACTGCTCTTACCATATGAATTTAGGCAACTTGTCCAGGCATTGATGCAGGCATTTAGATTTAGGTGAGGTTAATCCCATGAGTCTCAGTTTTACGACTCTCGTGTAGCAACATGTGAGAAGTCGGAGGTGTTAATTGTCGCCTTGTGCTGATGAAGCAGTTCTGAAGCACAGAGGAAAGCAAAAAAAAGTAACAGGTTTAAAAAAAATAATGTAACCTAGGGATGAAAGGCTGAAAGTAGTGCACTTTCTTACCCTGAAGAGCTGAAAGGAAGGAATTTAAAGAGAGTGGTGGCGTAACAATCCTCACTTTGTGGAAGATCCTTGTAATAAATGGTGATGAATTCTGGGTTATGACTGCTAGGAAGCTCAGGACTAGCAGAGCTCTGCCACGTGTTGGTGTGGGAACAGTCTCAGAGCTACCCGAGAGCTGAACGACCCTGGGACATTTCAAACGATAGCGAGAAGCTCGCCAGAGACACCCCCAGGAGGTCACCAGTCTGAAATCTCGCAAACTACTAAAGCTGCTTTGATCTCCTCTTCCGAGTAAGCTCGCAACGCCAGGTTGCGGAGAGCTTTTAAGACCTGCCAAAGCATTGCGACAGACCCACACTGGGCTTCTAGGCAAGAAAAGCAAAAGTATCAACTGCCAGTGTAAGAGCTCAAAATGTTTCCTATCCTGGTATCTGCTTTCTGGTGATGGCAACAGAAATTGTGCAAGCCACGTGCATAAAAGAAAATGGAAAAAAATGGAAAAAATGGAAAAAATGGGAAAAAAAATCGATAAAAGCATATACGTTTCTAAGAAAACAGAGCTACTCCTTGGAGAGTTCCCAAAGGGCAAGTTATAATTATCGGGTCCTCCAAAATATTGTATCTATTTTCAGAAGGTGCCAGGCTTCCTGGATAGAGCCAAAACAACAGGTGACAGAAGAAGGACTCTTGCTTTCAAGGGCGTCATTTCAGGCCGTATCGTTTGAGAGGAGTCGGCAGCTCAACGGTTATTAATGGAAGAGGAGCCTTATGCTTAGAAAGCTGTGAAGATGCCTCTCTCATTAGGTCTGGGAGCTTCAGCTTTAAATAATAAATAAAGCATTACTTACCTTGAAGAACTGAAGCACAGGGTGAGATTACAAAATCGAGATGGCTCGGGGAGGCACTACTCTCGATAGTATTAGAGGAAGCGGCGATTTCAAAAGCGTTGGCATTTTCTTCCATTCATTTCCTCAAGCATCCCGTTGTTGCCAGCAAGCAGATTGCATGTCAGAAGCTTTACACCACCCCTAACTCTCCTTGTAAAGCTCTCTTATGAAGTAACTGATGTTGCAAGATAATTCACTTTCCGTGGAACGGTCAGACTGAGAAAACTAGGAACATGACGTCGCTCATCTACATCACTTCTGATCCAGCCTTCACTTCTGCTGTCTTAGGGGCTGGATAAGATCTGTCTACAACCCAATCAAACTCTACGGACATGAAATAGATATCCTGAACGTTTCCCTCCCCTTCTCTGATGAAAAAAATCCATCTTATGCATGCAAAACATTCCCCATTGCTCATCCACAACCATCTCTAGTGAAGGGTAAATTAAATTAAGGACGGGGAACTCCCAGCATCATCAAAAGCAGATGTCACAGAACAGAAATTCTCTCCGTATGTAAACGTATTCCAGTTTCAAGAAGGTCATTTGGCCTCCGTAACATTTTGAACTGCCATGAAAAGCTACCCCAGACAACGTTTTGTGTGAACAAGAAGGGAGCCAGATCTTTCCTGCTATGCCACGAGCAATCCAAGTAGTTGGGACTGCGGATTCAACACGCCAAGCGCTGCATCGTGCGCTGTGGCAGGACATCCTTCAGATCAGATGAGTATTTGGGGGCTGATTTATTCTACGGGTTTTTTTCAGACCAAGAGAAGACACTTAAAGTCTTTTTCAACTGAGAAAACACAAGGCAAACCCAGCTGCAGCAATTATTGTAACTAATTTCTTAACTGGTACGACTTGAACTCGGCAGACATGGGTTTGAAGCTTCTGATTTGACATCTCAGTGTGCGTGGAGAACCCTTGTCCCAGGCTGGTGATCTTCGTGCTGCACAGAGCAGGCTCTTCCTATCAAATGACGTGGAAAAAGGACGCCCAAGAGATACAAGACTGCTTGAATCACCCTGAGAGAGAAGGTAATTTTCAGCTTGCGCTAAACCAGCTTGAAGTATTTTTGCTTTCTTCATATAATCCGCGTACCCTACTCTACCCGCTAACATTAAGAAAGAGTTTCCTTTTAGACTGTAGGAGCACTTGGCCCATTGCTTGCAATTCCAGCTGTAAAAAATATTCTGACGTCCAGCAATAATTGCAGGTGAACATTTAAAGCATTTGGGTCAAGACTTTCCACCAGAGAGCGAACTGCTCCCTTCATGGCGTATGATCACGGCCGTTCCAAGGAAGCAGTTGTAACCCTGTGTTGCATTAAATATTTCCCTCATTCTTCTTAAACATCTATCTCTGTGTCAGTTAGAGCTAGAAGGCAATTGGCAGAAATGGTGACACTAAGCCAGTGTTTTGCATCCAAAAGACTTCACACTTAGTTTACTTTAGCTTAATCCTGAGAATATCGGACCTTAACAGTAAATAAATAAAAAAATCTCTGGTTGTTTCTCCTGAAGTCACATGGCAATAACCTTGAAGGAACACTTTAGACTTAAAGGAGTCCTTTATCAACATTATGTGCAGCTCAATCAACAACAACAACAAGAATTCAAGGAAAAGTGTATTTTCTCCCCAGGATTCTCTTATGGCTACCCTACGGTCGGAGGCTGTCGGGGAGGGAAGGTCCTACAAGCTTCCGCTAAGGGGCCGTCAGAAGCATCTGCGAGAAGCAGGACTCCCGACTTCACTGAGTACCTCCAGAAAACTCCCAGTAACTGGATAATTGCGCCGTGGATAACACACTGGGATTTAACAAAACCATCCCAGTTCCTGAGAGAGGAGACATCAATACCTGCAGGTGTCGCGGTGCCTAGGCAGCACGTCTCAGAGAGAGACCGTTTCTCCAAGTTCCGATCTTTTGTTCCTTCTGGTCTTCTGGAGGACAATTAGTAGTGAAAGAGAGGAAAAAAAAATTACTTGTGCTTTTTTTAAAAAATAAACAGAAAGCTTGAAAGAGAGGCTTATTTAAAAAGACAGTAATTTTGGACTCTCTGTTCCCGGACGACATCTGAAACGGCAGTGGGGAACCAAGACTGAGAAACCAGCACGTGAAACAGGAGTTAACCTACTGAAAAGATTATTTTATTTACTTCTGCTGACACTACTTAATGCCAACATCTAATACGCCCTTTGGATTAAAGTTTTTCTTTAAAAATTCACTGTAGTAACCTCTTCATTATGGATGTGCCACTTAAGAGCAAAAAAGTCCCCAGCTACCCTTTCCTGAAGTTGGGAACGAACAGCCAGGGCTTTTCTTAAAATGAGAAATGAGACAAAAGGACGCGTGCCACGTCTTGAGCCTTTCTCAAGCCTGTTACTACAGATAGTAACCTGTCTCGCTTCACTCTTCAGTGGGCGGCTGGTGTGTTCAGATGTAGAAATTACACTAAGAGGCCTTGTTCTTCCAGTTGGCGGAATTAAAGACAAAGTCCTGGCAGCACACCGAGCTGGACTGAAGAGAATTATCATTCCGCAAAGAAATGAAAAAGATCTTGAAGAAATTGCAGTGAACGTACGGGAAGATTTGACTTTTGTTACGGCGAGCTGTCTAGATGAAGTTCTTAATGCAGCTTTTGGTGGAGGATTTGCAGTTAAGCCCGGAGTTGAGTGTTTCAACAGTAAACTTTAAGGAGACAAGCTGAGATTACTTCTGTACCAAATTTAACAGAAATCACTATCAGCTGTATATGCGTCAGGTATAAATATGAGCTAAATTGATTGTTTAAATGTGGGTGTAAATGCAATCAAAACTATTACCTCAGCAGCTAACAACTGAAAACCACCTTTTTATGAGCATTTGCTGCTTTTTACTGTCATCAGCAAAGAATCTTGGACATCCACAGATGTCCTAGATCCTAGAGATCCACAGTGCTTTTCTCAGCGTGAAAATAACGTGCTTGGAAATACCGGGCAACACAGACACGCTGATTGAAGGAAAGAAGAAAGAAGGGGAGCTGCTCACATACGGCTTGAAATACTCTTAATACCAAATGCGGAGAATAATACCTTTTTTTAAACTTTATCTATAAATATGTGTACAGCCATCGCTCACATCACATCATAACCCTGTGACTCTGCCCTCCCCGCCGCCGTGCCGCACCCACAAACACGCACATCAACATCCAGAGTATTTTTAGCAGCGGGGCTTTGGTGTACGGCTTCCTCCGGGAAACATGAGCCTCGCGTACCCGGAGCAGCGCGCCGCACGCCGCGGCTCGGCGACAGCACGACGAAGGAAGCGCTCGGTACCGGAAAAACGTGACTCCCCGCGAGAGACGGCGCGCTTAATGCCGCAAAGTTCCCTTGGGCTGCGTCCGTAAGGGCAGCTCGCAGCTTCCCCTTGGAAGATCTTTGCAGGTTTGAGCAGAACCGGCTTTATTCGTAGTAAGCTTGGCTTATAAATTCTGCACCCCAACAGGGAGAAAAGCTTGTCACGCAATCAAACTCTTGCAGGTTGTGATAAAACAGAAATGTCGGCAAGTGTCGTCCTGCCACAGCGGAGACTCCCTGTAAAGTCACGTCTGCTGGAGCCAAAGCCTCTCCCTTAGAAGTCAGCAGCACAGCCTGCAGCGCCCTTAAGCAACGCATTCAAATAGAGAATCGAGCCATTTGAAGTCCAAACTTTTCTTTAGAGGTGTCTGTTGGTCTTTATTAACCACCAGGGAGCCTGAGCTGCATGCAAAATTGAGATGGATCGAGGCGTGAGAGAGGTAAAAGGGGAAAAAGGAAAAAAGAAAAAAAAAAGAAGTGTTTCATTTTTCAGTTTGGGATGGTTGGAAGGGTTTTCTCATCTGTTGTCAAAGAAATGAATGGCAACTTTTCAAACGTACTACAAAGCCGAGTCTTTGTCCTTTGCACTTCGCTGGGCACCATCTGGCGTGCTCAACTGCAGCACGCAGAAATCAGATTTATTCTCTTTTTAAAGAGAAAACACATCGAGTGATATTTCTCTATTTGCTCCAGCAGGTTTTTGCATACTAAAGCTTCACTTAGGAGTCTTGAAATCATTGTCGCTCCGGTCGATCACAGACATAAAAACGGCTTCGCTCACTCGTAACCGTCGTATCGGATCAGACGACTCTCCTCTGCGGCGTGCTGCTCGGCGAACAGCTGCTGCGGAGGAAACTGCGCACGACGCGGCCAGAGAAGAAGCTGCCCACAAGGAAGTTACTTCCCGAAACACCTGCTCTGCGTGCAGTTGCTGTTAAATCGGGTTCTTCATCTTGGCGAAAGATTGTGTTGCTCTCCAACTTCTCCTGCAAACTGACCCCGGGACCCCGGCTGGCGGCGATGGCGGGGGGCTGCCCCACGACGTTAAGCAGTGCTTGGAAATATCTGTCCCTTAAAGCTCTGTGTGGTAAATACACCATATAAAAATGATTTTTTTTTCCTTAAATCTATTGTTTTAAACGTTAACTCAAGATGCTAGATAGAGAGGTCACAAAAAAATCTCTTGCTTTAGAATGCTGGTGCTTGGAGGAAATAATTGCAAATATATGCTGTGACCAGAGACTTCCTGGTGGGTGATGGGGAAGAAAGAATGTGAGTAAATGCTGAGGAAGACACGCCGAGGCACACCATAGAACAACTGGGTACTGCAAACCACATCTCTCGTTCAGCAGAACGTGCCAACTGCCGACTAATTAGCAAGGAAACAGGATACCCACCGTGATTTTCTTGACATGTAGATGAAACAAGTTCAGTGGAGTCGTGCAGTAGCCTAGCTAATGCCTGTGACTGGCCTACAAGCAATGCCAAAACATGATTTTAAGTGGTCAAGACCTCTTCACAGAGGGAACATTTTAAGCTGGAGAAACAGCAAAAGGCTTTACAGACCTCTGTCAGTTTGGGGTGATCACTTCACCATTGACTGTCCAGTTATAGAATCCTAGAATGGCCTAGGTTAGAAGGGATGATAGAGATCATAGAATCCCAGAATGTTGGGGTTGGAAGAGACCTCTGGAGATCCCCCAGTGCCACCCCCTGCCAGAGCAGGGTCACCCAGGGCAGCCACACAGGAACGCGTCCAGGCGGGTTGGAAAGTCTCCAGAGCAGGAGACTCCACACCCTCTCTGGGCAGCCTGGGCCAGGGCTCCGGCACCCGCACAGCCAAGAAGTTTCTCCTCATGCTGAGCTGGAACTTCCCATGTTCTAACTTAAACCCATTATTCCTTGTTCTGTTGCTGGGCACCACTAGGAAGAGATTGTCCCCTTCCCCTTGACCCCCACCCCTCAGATATCTCTACACGTCCATAAGGTCCCCTCTCAGCCGTCTCCTCTCAAGGCTGAACAGTCCCAGCTCTCTCAGTCTCTCTTCACAGCAGAGATGTTCAGTCCCTTGATCAACCTCGAAGCTCTCCCTCGGACTCTCTGCAGTAGGTCCCTGCCTCATCTAATCCAAACCCTGCCATGGGCAGGGATGCCCTTAACTAGACCAGGTTACTCAAAGCATCATCCAACCCAGTCACAACTTCTCTGGACAATTTATCCCGAAGTCTGGCCACCCTCGCACTGAAGAATTTCTTCCCAAGATCCAGCCTAAACCCCTTCTCCTCCAATTTAAACCCATTTCCCCTTGTCCTGTCGCTGGACACTCTTGCACAAAGTCCCTCCCCAGCCTCCCTGCAGGTTCCTCTTGGTCACAAGGTCCCCCCAGAGTCTTCTCTTCTCCAGCTGAACACCCCCAGCTCCCTCAGCCTGTCCTTGCAGCAGAGCTGCTGCAGCCCCTGGGTCACCCATAACATAAAGCTACCTGGAAGTCAGAAGGGTCCTGCACCTCCTCTTGCAGTTCAGTCAGAACTGGCCTTGAGAACCAGCTGCCAGCTCAGCACCGCAGACTTCCAGCCCTGAGAAACCGACTGAAACTGCGACGTGATACTTCTGTGCACCTCACGGTGCCGCTCCGTGTAGAGAGCGGTCTTGCGTGCTTACAGTCCCTCAGGTATCCTAGAGAATTGGGACATCCCCCCTTAGAGTAGCTCTAGCCCACTGCAGATTCTCTTTTCCCAACTCTTTCTCCAAGATTCCAGCCGTTTTGTATTCCCTCCCCTCTCCCCACAGGCTGCATCACTTCAGGACACATCCTCACCCTCGCCCCAGTCATTCCACTGCATCTCTCCAGTTGGATCAAGAATCTGGGGGACATTTCTGAACTGAAGTTTCCACCAGTGCTGGTTAAACCAGCTGGAGGTACACCAGCACTAGTGGGGAGCACGTCCCATCCGTAAAAGAACAGCAGTGGGATGAGTAAAGCGAACCCCAGTACAAACCCTTCAGAGGGCTGAGGCGCAATGTTTTATTCCACGCAGAGCCGGAGGGCAAAGGGCTGCAGCTGAAAGGACAATGGCACAGTGTCGCTCACCACTCGTCACCGATGCTTGGGCTGTAATAAGGGTGTCTTTGTACGGACGCAACAGTGATTACGGCAAAACGTTTGAGCTAACCGCTGCAGAGGTCATTACGAGTCTAATCCACAAAAAGAGTCTCTTCTTCACTGGGGAGCCTGGTTTTCGCTGAGCCCTTTGCTTTCCAGCCACCCGGTTACTTTCCTTTCTTCCCCTTCTTTTTGAGGGAGCCAGGCCAGGGAAAGCCCCGCAACTCCAAGCAGGCAGGGACGTTGTGACAGATGTAGTAAGCGTTGAGCATGGCATCTGGGCTCAGGATATCCACTGCCTTCACCACCTTCTTTGCTTTAGTTTTGCAGCTTTTGCCTTTGCCTTTCTTGGGTTTGCTACTTTTAGGCTGCAGAGAGAAAACGACCACAAAACCACTCAGATAGTTCCGTGTCTTTATCGTCTCGCTTCTGGGTAGAGGATCTCGTGACATCCTGGAACAGCTGTTTCATTGCATCTCAGTCCTGGCTCACAGTACAGGCTCGGAGGCTCTCACCACCCACTCCTGTACTTTGTGGTGATTTTATATACGGACTCATGAACATTAATACACTTTCAGCAAACCCGCATCTGCTCTATATAGGCTGTAAGAATCTTTGAAGCCATCAGACAGAGCTAATGTTGTTCCCCTGTGCTTCCCTCTGGCTACAGAGGGCTGGTGCACAATGGAAATCATACATTCTTCCCAACTGATTTTTTAATTAACGCATTATGGTACAATCCTGAAGTAAACTAAACCTGTGCTGTGTATTCATCCCCTACTTGTGACTCAGGATGAGAAACCAGGAAAGCAGGTCTCCCTTCTACAGCTGTGGCCTTTTCAAGGCCCTCTGATCACAGAACCACAGAATCACAGAACGTTAGGGATTGGAAGGGACCTCGAAAGATCATCCAGTCCAATCCCCCTGCCAGAGCAGGAACGCCTCGATAATGCTACACAGGAACGTGTCCAGGCGGGTCTGGAATGTCTCCAGAGAAGGAGACTCCACAACCTCCCTGGGCAGCCTGGGCCAGGGCTCCGGCACCCTCACTGAGAAGAAGTTTCTTCTCAAGTGTAAGCGGAACCTCTTCTGTTCCAGTTTCAGCCCATTACCCCTTGTCCTGTCATTGGTTGTCACCGAGAAGAGCCTGGCTCCATCCTCGTGACACTCCCCCTTTAGATATTTGTAACCATGAATGAGGTCACCCCTCAGCCTCCTCTTCTCCAAGCTAAAGAGCCCCAGCTCCCTCAGCCTTTCCTCACCAGGGAGATGCTCCACTCCCTCCATCATCCCAGTTGCCCTGTGCTGGACTCTCTCCAGCACTTCCCTGTCCCTCTGGAGCTGAGGGGCCCAGAACTGGACACAAGATTCCAGATGGGGTCTCACCAGGGCAGAGCAGAGGGGCAGGAGGACCTCTCTCCACCTACTGGCCACCCCCCTTCTAACACACCCCAGGATGCCATTGGCCTTCCTGGCCACAAGGGCACACTGCTGGCTCATGGCCATCCTGCTGCCGACCAGCACCCCCAGGTCCCTTTCCCCTACACTGCTCTCTAATAAGTCATTCCCCAACTTATACTGGAACCTGGGGTTGTTCCTACCCAGATGCAAGACTCTACACTTACCCTTGTTATATTTCATTAAATTTTTCCCCGCCCAACCCTCCAGCCTGTCCAGGTCTCGCTGGATGGCAGCACAGCCTTCTGGTGTGTCTACCACTCCTCCCAGCTTGGTGTCATCAGCAAACTTGCTGATAGGACTCTCTAGTCCCTCATCCAAGTCATCGATGAATATATTGAATAATACTGGTCCCAGTACCGACCCTTGAGGCACTCCACTGGATATAGGTCTCCAACCAGACTCCGCCCCATTGACCACAGCTCTTTGGCTTCTTCCCCTCAGCCAGTTCACAGTCCACCTCACTACCCGAGAGTCTAGACCACACTTCTGCAGTTTAGCAGCAAGGATGCTGTGGGAGACTGTGTCAAATGCTTTACTGAAGTCAAGGTAGACCACATCCACCGCTCGGCCATCATCCATCCACCTTGTTATATCCTCGTAAAATGGTGATATGGGTGCCTTTCTACCATCAGCGGTGACACAAATCTGAACAGCAGCTCTGCTGTTCTGTAGGAAGGAGGTGTTGCCAAGACTCACCCAAGCCCTAGAACAGGCCAAAAAAATAGTCCTGTTGACTCGATTAGTGCTGGTTCCTGAACATCCAGCCTCTCGCCTCTGAGAGGGATCTGCCAAAATCTGATTCACTCCCTGGACTGTTTTCTCACCTGTCCTGACCACTCCTCACAACAAGCCCGGAGCGTGTCTGTGTGGAAGCCGCTGCCTCCAGGTATTGAGCAACGGAAACTCAGTCAGGGGCCCAGAGGGGTCTCTTGCTGCTGCATGAGCAGGAAAACAGCGAGCGCAACACGGAGCGAGAAGGTGAGCAGTGTCCCGAGGACTGAGCGACAGCTGAACGCGAGCATTTACACTTTGTGAGTGGCCGAAAGTGTTTGATCTCTGGTCCGATGCCAAGACCACTTTCAGTACACACCGAGTCGCTTTACGCATCAACCCGTCTACTTCTGTTATTTGCCTGGGTTTGGACACTGTAATTAAACAGATCCATTCTGTACGTAATTCTTCCTTAGGAAGATACAGCCAGAAAGGCCACATCAAACTGTCAGTTGGGCATAAACTTGGGGAAAGCAGTAAACGTGGCATATTTTTCATGGTATCAATTCTAGAGTCCCTGTACAGCTCAGTCCTGCTAAGTGAAAAAAAAAAGATGCAACCATTTGTGCTCTGCAGTATGGGAGCACAGGCAGGGGTACAATCTTCACAATCAGCCAGGACCACAATGTGAAGGAATATGCACAGGTAAAGGAAAAGGAAAAAAGTCAAGATTTCTGCCTAAACCACACAGAACCACTAGAAGGAAAAAGGACAGACAGAAAATAGAGCTGCGAGCTGCAGCTGATGACAGATTCTTTCCTAAACCTTCAGTCCTGCAGACTGCAAACTGCTTGAACCCAAGACATACATTAGAGAAGGTGACAAGCTTTTCTTGCAGATCTTAATTGGATTGAATTTGTTGAGTAGTTCTTGTGCTGGAATGCGCACACTTCAGAGGAGATGCTTATGTCAGATTTTTCAGCCAGTCACCTGGATCATGCTCCCTGTTTACATGCTCCCAGCAGGCTCTCCGGCGGATTTTGTGAGCACAATGAGGTTCCTGGTCAGAATTTGGCCTGTAGCTGATCTTTCAAACTAAAAAAAGGTGCTCACAGGTAAGGGCAACCTTGTCTAAACCTGCAGTGACAACCAGGATATGCCTTTGCTCTAGAGCAGCCTCACTGCTCCTGCTGCCCCTCTGCAGCAGCTACCTCTGATTTCCAGGCTTTATTTATTCTCCGTTGTTCTCAGCAATTCCATTTCCCTTCTCTCATGAAACGGGGCATCGGTAAGCTGCCGTCTGCGGTCAGCTCGCACGTTGGAGCACAGCCTGGGGCGGGCGTTCCTGGGGCGTGGGAAGCTAACAAGCTTGGCAGATGCCGTCAGAAGCACCACCTTGTGCGTGTCTGTGCGCAGAGCCAGAGCCAGAGCCAACGCCTGGCACACCAGCTGGCAACCCCGGCATTTCGTACGGATTTATCAGGCAACCAGCGGGCACGTGATACAGAGCAGAGAGTGGTTCTTTTTCAGGATTCACATAGATCAGGCTTCCTACCCTGATCTCTTTGTGAGTTTATGAACTACAGCCTGGCATGACATCTCAACACTCTTCAAAATCACTGGGAAACCCACGTCTGTGCAGCATTTTCACTCACCCACAAGCAATAACATTCGAGGATTTATAGGACGTGTGTAAAACTTTACAGCCTGTAGCCAAGAACCAAGAAAAGCTAAAAATCAGAATCAGATGCATACTTGCACATGAAGTGAATTTCAGCAGGTCAATTTGTGCCCTTCAGCCTTGGGAAGGATCCTTCAGGATATTAAGTCCATTTTCTTACAAAGCATTATTAATACTCTTCAGGAGAATCAAACCTGTATTACCATGGCCAAGTCTTTTTAGTGAGCAATGGGAGTCCACACCAAGCCCTGAAGATGGATCCTGCAACACACAATCACACAGTGGGTTACACGGAATCACCAAATCGTTTAGGTTGGAAAAGTCCTTTAAGATCATTGTTAACCCAGTGCTGCCAGCCCCACCAGTGATCCGTGTCCCTGAGCACCACATCCACCCGGCTTTTGCATCCCTCCAGGGGTGGGGACTCCACTCCTCCCCTGGGCAGCCTGTGCCAGGGCTTCACAGCCCTTTCCCTGAAGAATTTTTTCCTTATGTCCAACCTAAACCTGCCCTGGTGCAACTTGAGGCCATTTCTTCTTATCCTGTCACTTTTTCCTTGGGACAAGAGACCGACTCCACCTCACTGCCCCCTCCTTCCACGTAGTTGCAGAGAGCAGGAAGGTCTCCCCTCAGCCTCCTCTTCTCCAGCTGAACAGCCCCAGCTCCCTCAGCTGCTCCCATCACACTTGCTCTCCAGCCCCTTCCCCAGCTCCATTGCCCTTCTCTGGACACGCTCCAGCCCCTCAAGGTCCTTCTTGTCAGGAGGGGCCCAAAACTCTACAAAAGAATTGAGGTGCCAAGTCCAGGGGGACAATCCCTGCCCTGGCCCTGCTGGCCACACCAGGGCTGACCCAGGCCAGGATGCCGTTGGCCTTCTCAGCCTCCTGGGCACACACTGGCTCAGCTTCAGTTGTTGTTGATCAAATGCCGTGCAAAGTACTTGTATCATAGCACTGTAAAGGCGAAAAAAATCAAAAAACAGTTTAAATGAATCCCTTACAGAAAACAGCTCGTACCTGAAAGCCCGCTCAGCGCAGTGGGCTTCAAGTCTCTTCAGCGCAGCCCACCGGTGGCCGGCTCTGCCTGCGGCGGGTCCCCAGCCCTGGCGGCTGCCGCTCGCTGTCGCCGTCCCAGCCCCGATCGCTGCCCCAGCGCCACCGCCCAACGCCCCCCCTCCCGCGTCGCGTTGCCGTGGCAACCGCGCCCCGCCCGCGCAGGCGCAGTGGCGGGCGGGAACGGGTCGGAGGAAAGGGGCGGGGCCTGCCTCTGACGTGCCGCCCCTCGCCCAATCCGGCGCCGGGATGCGGGGCGGCGCGCGGCCGCGGGAAAAACGGGCGGGAAAGAGTTTCGCGGGGGTGAGAGGAGGCGGCGGCGGGAGGGGACAGAAACCCCCGCGGGAGGGGACAAGAAACCACCACCGCGACTTGGAGCTGGGGCGGGAGGGGACAGAAACCCCCGCGGGAGGGGACAAGAAACCGCCACCGCGACTTGGAGCTGGGGCGGGAGGGGACAGAAACCCCCGCGGGACTTAGGGCTGGGGCGGGAGGGGACAGAAACCCCCGCGGGACTTGGAGCTGGGGCGGGAGGGGACAGAAACCCCCTCGGGACTTGGAGCTGGGGCGGGAGGGGACAGAAACCCCCGCGGGACTTGGGGCTGGGGCGGGAGGGGACAGAAAGCCCCGCCGGGACTTGGAGCGGGGGCGGGAGGGGACAGAAAGCCCCGCCGGGACTTGGAGCTGGGGCGGGAGGGGATAGAAACCCCCGCGGGACTTGGAGCTGGGGCGGGAGGGGACAAGAAACCCGCCGGGACTTGGAGATGGGGCGGGAGGGGACAGAAACCCCCGCGGGACTTGGAGCTGGGGCGGGAGGGGACAAGAAATCCCTGGCGCGACTTGGAGCTGGGGCGGGAGGGGACAGAAACCCCCGCCGGGACTTGGAGCTGGGGCGGGAGGGGACAGAAACCCCCCGCCGGGACTTGGAGCTGGGGCGGGAGGGCGGGAGGGGATGCCCTTTGGGAGTTATGGGCAGGATTGGCCTTTGGGTGCCCGTTAAATCGATATTCTTGCCTTCATGCTCCCTCCTACCAGCAGAGAGGGGGTGGGTTTCTCTGTTTAACCAGCTGGACCTTTAGCACAGAAATATTTTTTTTGCAAGTCTCCGTTTCTACCTCCTTTGAGAGCCGCGGTTTTGCACAGCAGGTGCTGAAAACCACGAGTGGTGAGAATTCGGATGTTTTTGATAAATCCCTGGTTGAAGTAAATCTGAGGTCTCAGGCTCAGGGATTCGGTGGAGCTGGAGGTGTTGGAAGGAGGAGCAGGCGGCTGGGGGGTTCATTTTTTGGACACAACGGGTTTTTTCGCAGCCAGAAGACTAATGCTGGGGGTTTTCTTCAAACTTTGAAAAAGTCGCCTGCTCTGGAGACTTCCAAACCCTGCCTGGACGCGTCCCTGTGTGGCTGCCCTGGGTGACCCTGCTCTGGCAGGGGGTGGCACTGGGTGATCTCCAGAGGTCCCTTCCAGCCCCCAACATTCTGGGATTCTATGATTCTATGTGTCCCTTCTGTGTCTCCTCAGCACCAGCCTTTCCCTGGCAAAGTGCTGATGGTTAAAGCACGAGTGACAAATATCAGTCAAGCTGAATCATCCCATCAAAATAAATAGTTCGTACTATTGCAAACCCCGTCACATTACGGAGTCTACCTAGATCGTGGATTTATTTTCATCTCGAACATTAGTCTCTCTAAATCTCTCCGATACACAACCCCATAGAATGCAATTTATAGAATCACATTTATAGACCAAGAGAGAGTAGGGAAAGGTCTGCGGATTCTCTGTGTCAAGTTCTTTTAAATGAGTCTCGGGATGGATAATGAAAGAAGTAATGAAAATATTTGATTTTTCCTGTGTTCAGGGAAAAGGGGTTTGGTTAATTTCTATTAGCAAACCACATGGCATAGGAGAAGTAATCGTAATTATGCTCATTACCTCCTTTGAGCAAAAACAACTGCAAGAGACAGCATTAACTACTGAGGCCAAAAAGAAGTAACAGTAGTGACAAGAACATTTGAAATATCAGATCAAGGAGACAAAAATTGGCCCGGCTGTTGTGTTCTGTAAAGATGCTTGGCCTGGCTACAGAACAAGCCACTGTTTACACACGCGAGGCTTTTGATAAATAATTAAGGGAAGTTCCTGCAAACTGAGAGTATAATAAACCTGGCCTCATACAGTCACCGCTGCGGTTCCAACGAAGAGCGCTGCAGCTCTGGCAGCTGTCAGGCCAGGACATCTCGGTGTTGTTTTTATGGAAATATTCACGTAAGAGAAAGGAGGGGTGGTAGATTAGGGCCATTTTCACACACGGACAAGAAAATGTACGTGCACAGGGAGGGAACCATGTCCAAACAATTATGGAATCATAGAATGACCCAAGCTGGAAGGGACCTTAGAGATCATTTAATCCAACCTCCCTGTCACGGGCAGGGTCGCCTCTCAACTAGATCAGGCAACACATGGGGACCCAACGGGGATCGAACCTGTGGCCTTGGTGTTATCAGCACCACATTGAATGGCTACTGAGAAGTGTGCACACGGCAAACATGCTGCCTTACATTCCTCACCCCAAGAGAGTGATAATGTAATTTTTCTTCTTTTTTTTTTTTTTAACATGTTTTTCCATAAACTGTGGGATTAGTGAGACCCAGCGTCATTCGAGTTTACGTCCTTTCCCTGCAGCTCAGACCTCTCCCCTTTGTTTCTCCCCAAGCCTTCCCCCTGTCCTGCAGACACGAGTTCCTCTTTCCCCAGCCCCAGCCAAGCACGCGCTGATCCACCGGCCATCGTGCAAGCACTCACCAACCCGCTCCATCCTGCTGCACTGAATCCTGGAATCACAGAAGGGATTGGAAACGACTTTAAAGCTCATCTCATCCCAACCCCTGGGCAGGGACCCCTCCCACAGCCCAGGTCGCTCCGAGTCCCGTCCAACCCGGCCTTGGGCACTGCCAGGGATGGAGCTTCCACAACCTCTCTGGGCAACCTCTGCCGGGGTCTCACCACCCTCACCATGAAGAATTTCGTCCTGGTATCTGATCTAAATCTCTCCTCTTCCAGTTTGAAACCATTAGATGTGGTCCTCTTCCTACACCCCCTGATCCAGAGCCCCTTCCCAGCTCTCCTGTGCCCCCTTCAAGCCCTGGGAGGTGCTCTGAGGTCTCCCCTTTGGGAGCCTTCTCCTCTCCAGGCTGAACAGCCCCAGCTCTCTCAGCCTGTCCCCACAGGGAGCTGCTCCAGCCCCTGAGCATCTTCGTGACCTCCCCTGGACCCAACAGTTCCGTGTCCTCCTTGTCCTGGAGCCCCAGAGCTGGACCCAGACCTGCCGGGGGGTCTCACCAGAGCGGAGCAGAGGGGCACAATCCCCCCTCGCCCTGCTGGCCACGCTGCTCTGGGTGCAGCCCAGGCTGTGGTTGGGTTTCTGGGCTCTGAGCACACCTTGCTGGCTCATATTCAGGTTTCCACCCCCCAACACCCCAAGCCCTTCTCGGCAGGGCTGCTCTCCATCCCCTCGTGCCCAGCCTGTGTCTGTGCCTGGGATTGCCCCGACCCAGGGGCAGGACCTTGCCCTTGGCCTCGCTGAAGCCCCCGAGGACGGCACGGCCCCACCTCTCCAGCCTGTCCAGGTCCCTCTGGGTGACATCCCTTCTCTCCAGCACCACACAGCTCGGTGTCATCGGCAGATGTGCTGAGCGAGCCCTTGATCATAGAATCATAGAATCATAGAATGTCAGGGATTGGAAGGGACCTCGAAAGATCATCCAGTCCAATCCCCCTGCCAGAGCAGGAACGCCTCGATAATGCTACACAGGAACGTGTCCAGGCGGGTCTGGAATGTCTCCAGAGCAGGAGACTCCACACCCTCCCTGGGCAGCCTGGGCCAGGGCTCCGGCACCCTCACTGAGAAGAAGTTTCTTCTCGAGTTTAAGCGGAACCTCTTCTGTTCCAGTTTCAGCCCATTACCCCTTGTCCTGTCATTGGTTGTCACCGAGAAGAGCCTGGCTCCATCCTCGTGACACTCCCCCTTTAGATATTTGTAAACATGAATGAGGTCACCCCTCAGTCTCCTCTTCTCCAAACTAAAGAGCCCCAGCTCCCTCAGCCTTTCCTCACCAGGGAGAGGCTCCACTCCCTCCATCATCCCAGTTGCCCTGTGCTGGACTCTCTCCAGCAGTTCCCTGTCTCTCTGGAGCTGAGGGGCCCAGAACTGGACACAATATTCCAGATGTGGCCTCACCAGGGCAGAGCAGAGGGGCAGGAGGACCTCTCTCCACCTACTGGCTACTCCCCTTCTAATACACCCCAGGATGCCCTTGGCCTTCTTGCCCACGAGGGCACACTGCTGGCTCATGGCCATCCTGCTGCCGACCAGCACCCCCAGGTCCCTTTCCCCTACACTGCTCTCTAATAAGTCATTCCCCAGCTTATACTGGAACCTGGGGTTGTTCCTACCCAGATGCAAGACTCTACATTTACTCCCACTGTCCGTGTCACTGACAAAGATGTTCAATAGCACCGGTCCCAGTATTGATCCCTGAGGGCACCACCTGTCACTGGTCTCTATTTGGCTGGAGAATGGATCAAGGCTGAGCTCTCCCTGCCTCTGTTCTACCTCGCTGCCAACTTGCACAACTCTGAAGGGAACTTTCTGTCTTCGAGGCCTCTTAACCTTCACTCAAATTTGCCTGGTATTAGCTGACCAGTTCAAAAGTTGCTTGTAGAGGACTGAGAAACTCCGTGCCTCACACCACTAGAAAACCAGGCTGAAAATAGAAGCGTCTCCACTGAGGTACTGGAGAAAATGACTTACCCACAGCAAAACTTTCAGCAGCCACTTCTAGGCTGGGTAAAAAATATAAAAAAAATAGAAGAAAGAAAGCCCTGCATATACCAGTTACACCAGAACCCGAGAACGGTTGAGCATTCCCGGAATCAACAGTCCTGCTCGGGGTGAGATAACAGATGTTCCAACAGCTGCACAGAAACCATCCGAAACTTTGCTCTGAAAGTTTCTTGCTGTCCATCAAAAGGATTATTCCACAGTGGCTGTCTCCTAGTTCTTCTGAGATTTTAATTTTAAGGCAAAAAGAAGCTTTAAACTGGTACCTGCTTGTGGTTGGCAAAGTGCTCTCCAGCAGAAACCCTCGCTAAACTCAAATACATGTACAGTCTTTGCCATAAAATGTGATGAGACACAAATAGACCTTCTGAGGAGCGATTGAGGGAGCTGGGACTGTTCAGTGTGAGGAAGAGGAGGCTGAGGGGGCACCTCATCACGCTCTACAGTTACTGTAAAGGACATTGTAGAGAGGTTGGTGCTGGTCTCTTCTCACAGGTCATTAGGGACAGAACCAGGGGGAATGGGTTCAAGTTGCAACAGGGCAAGTTTAGGCTGGACATGAGGAAGAAATTCTTCACGGAAAGAGTGGTCAGACCCTGGCACAGACTGCCCAGGGAGGGGGTTGAGTCGCCATCCCTGGGTGTGTTGAAGTGTCGCTGAGATGTGGTGTTGGGTGAGATGGTTTAGGGGTGAACTTGTAGTGTAGGGTTAATGGTTGGACTCGATGATCCCAAGGGTCTTTTCCAACCTCAACTGTTCTATGGTTCTATGATATCGAAGTCAAAAGGTGTACCTTGCCCTGGTTACTCTTTTTACACAGAGGTTCAGCTTTTGGCTGTTTCTAGGAAGCGTCACTTGGTGGTGGTGGAAATAAGAAGTGTTCAAAGAGAACAGTTTATACCGTCCGATACCACACCGACGCCCAGGTGGGAATTTGTATTTCTAGTCTCTACCTCAGCACAAAGAGAAGGCACTGAAAAACCCTGGAAACCTCGTACAAAGCAAAATTTAAATATTTAAATGTATATTGTGTACATACTGGTTGGTTTTGTCTGACATAAACATTGTGGGAAAGAGACGCTTCGGGGCGGGGAGAAAAATTTCGAGCCGAATTCCGCGGGCTCTTCTAAATTTCTGATTCTTTAATAATTTGTTCATTCCCTTTTCCTGTTGAAGAAACACTTGCCCTCAAGACCTTGGTGTATTAAAACCGAAAGGATCGGGAGACATTTAAAGTACTTCCTCTACATCCACGCTTGGCTGTTGGGGGATTAGATTGTTTTCCAAAGGCCTTTAAAATAGAGAATACTGGGGGAATCGTAAAGCGAGGGGTGGAATATTGTCAACCACTCCAGTGTGGGGTCACCGTGTGAGGGAAGGAGAAAAAAAAAAAGGAAATTGTGAACTTTCCTGGGCTCTGAAGCCTGGTACCTGCTGAAAATAGGAGGATTTCTACTGCATTTCTACTATTTACATATTTAACAGAGCCTTTGGGTGTCTGCCATCTTTAGCTGGGGTTTGTTTGTTTGTTTGCATGGATTTAATCTTCATTTAGGGAACGCAGGGAAAGGGGAGGTGCCAGATTTTGGAAAGGGGGCTGAAACAGAGCTGCTGAAATGAGCTACGGAGCTCCCCAAGTTCTGGGATCCCTAAAGACCTTGTTTCCATCACAAACGACTCATTTTCACGCCTTACTGCTCGGAGAGGCTTTATTTGGTTTTAAAGAACTTTTTGCTTTTGAACGAGCACAAACACTGAAGACATCTGCACGCCTGCTTCTCCTTTTCAGGGTTCTGTGGACCCACCAGAACAGAACACCCAACCAGGAGCACTTTCCTCAGCAGAGAGAGGGGTGAGAGCTGAGCTCATGGGTCAGTTTGAGGGGGACGTTTTTGTCCTTTAGAAACAAACCAAACCAAAAAAAAAAAAAAAAGCAGAAAAGGAAGAATTACGATTACGGCACGGGAAGTAAAAATGCACGTGCTTTAAAAGTTGCTCGGATTTATTTCGAAAAGCAGATTTAAGAAGGCGAGCAGGCTCAGTAACACCAGCTCTATGAAAAACTCCCTTTACAAACCCCGTTAAGGAAACTTGCTCAGCTTAATTCCACAGCAACAGGCACAAATCCCATCAGAACCATCACCTGTGCTTTCCTCACTTTAAATACAGGGATAACGGTGCGGTCCGAGCGCTCGCCTGCACCCCGCTAACACACGCCGCTGTCACAAAAGCCAAGCTCCTGGTTTCACGGCCGGGCGAGGGTGGTGACGTCCTGTGCTAAACTGATAAAATTTCAGAGAGAAAGATTATAGTGTGCAGGGTAGAGCCGTTGGCCGAGGAGAAGGGTGTCCCCAAAGGTTGGGATTCATTCAGCACGTCAGCCCGCGAGGTTTTCCAGCCTGCCTCCCGCGGCTTTACCCACACGGAGCATTTGCAGGGAGCTTACGGAGGGTTTAGAGCTCGACGTGCCCTTCGTTCAGAAAATTACTGACCGCGGTGTCCGCTCTTTTCCTCGCACGATGGTGATAAAGCGCGAACCAAAGGGCTTTTTCTCCCGGCTTTAAGACTTGGCGCAAACATTCTCCCAAATAACGAGAAATCTGTGTGAAAATGAGGTTGTTTAATGCAGCGTTCACTGTCTCCTCTAGGGTTAGAAGAGCTAGAGGAAGCTCTCTGCGGTAATTATCCTCCGAAAACGGCCAAGTGTAGAGAGAAATGTGGCAACCAAGCTCCTCTACAGCGCTAAACACCGCACGGCTCATCGATGGTTTCACTCAAACCCCAACGGGAAGGCGGAAGAAAGGGGGGTGGTGGAAAGGTGAGAGGATCCCCGTCCCTTCCGGATGGTGCAAAAATTGGGAGCTGTGGAAGCAAGCCTCTACATGGAGTTGTCCAACCCCAGCAGCAGCAACGCCGACCCAGGGACAAGAATTAAATGTCAACTCCTTCGGCCAAGTCAACCTGTCACCTCTGATGGAGACGGTCACGCACGGTGCCACGTATTTTGGGTTTTCAGCTTCGTGAGGGAAGCGGGGCGGTTTGCTCACGGCAGCAGAGAGTTGGGAGCACGTTTTCTGACAGCCATAACTGAAGAAATGAAAACTACTCGGGCGCAGCGCGAGGGATGGGGTGAAAATGTTTCACAGCCGAGACGCTCTCACGGCAAACTTACACGCGTGAACCAAGCTACGAGACGGACCCGGAGCTCTCGTGCCCTGGTGTCACTCTGCAGTACGGACCGGGTAAGGGCACTCTCGCCACTGCCACCAGCGTGACACCGAGCCCTGGTCCGTGGCTTCTGTGCGAGTCCGTTGATGGTCTCCAAGAAAGGGATGACCTCCAAAAGATGGCAGTTTTATCCTTGGGGGTGTCCAGGTAGGTACAAAAAGGCTTGGTCTCTTTGGAAAGACTAATTTATTTTTTCCCCTTAAGAACACCCAGGTCCAAAAAAAAACCAACCCAACCCTCCCTTTCCTCAACCTGTAGCACCTTGAGTCCTCCCTGAGGTGGGGCTGGGGTGGGCAGGTGGAGGTGCTGCTCTCACTGGTGGTGCAGCAGCTCCTCCCAGCGAATGGGCTGAGAAAACACCTCCCGCTCCAGCCAGAGCTCGTAGGAGTGGTGGAAGTCCTCGGGGAGCTCCAGCCGCTGGCCCAGCACGCTCTGCAGGCAGTTGTCCACCGGCGCAAACTCCGAGTCCTGAGGTTTGTCGTATCTCCGGCTGTTGAAGGCTTCGATGTTGGCTCTCAGGGTGCATTCTTCAGCCTGGAAATCCCACGGCCTCGCGTCGATATCTGCGTCGAAGAAGAAACGAGACCGAAAACACGGTGGGAAAAATAACTCTGATGAGGTTTGGGTGAGAGAAACAATAAAGACTTTATAGCAAAGCCTTACCAGACTATTATCCCGTCAGCTATTCCTAATTATCATCCTAATCCATTCCTTTTACGTATGCATTTTAATTTAAGGTATTTAAATGAAATACCTGCTTGTGAATTGAGCAGAGTCAGAAAACTCCCTGTAGAAATGCCATTGTTTCTGCACCTCGGTGTGCTTTAAGGACTCTCTAGAATCACCAAGCTCCTGCTTTTTTTCAGAAGGACCCCACTGCTTTTACTGAAAAACCCCATGGATGTCTGAGGCGAAGGTCCAAATTAAATGTGTACACCCAAAGCTTCTGATGAACTGCTGAAAACAACGTGGCTTAAAAAAATTGGGGCAAATTTAAATAGGAATAATGCTGAAAATCTAATAACTAGCTGCAATAGCCATGACCATTGCATTTTAAACATATATTATGTAAGCACGTGACACACTAAAAAAAAATAAATATTTTGAAAGATGGTTTTTACAAGCTCTAAATCGATAAAAACTGCCTTTCTCCCCTGTAAAAAAGTTTGGATGTTGGGCTTTTACTTCTTCTTGCCCTGTTTTCTTTGGAAACAGGGCTGCTACCCGATGCTTGCACTTAATCCTCATTAAAGAGACGATACACGCAGAGCAAAAATTTAGGATTGTGTTATTAAGGCAAACAAAATATTTTCATGCTTTGTCTTCTCGTCCTACGCTTGAGTCAGTTGTTGCAGCAACTGGGTGTAATTATGAGGGAATGGAAGCATGTGGTCTGATCCCATGGATTACTACATGAGGAACACCAGAAACTTCATGATATCCCTCAAAAAATACAGATTTAAGCTACGCAAGAGCTGTTTAAACAGACCAGAACATCCAGGCTGTGCTTCAGCCTAAGGATTCGGAGTCCCGGCACTGCCGGGATGTAACCGCTGTTGTTCCTCAGGCGTGAGCTGCAGAGCCATCGGTCGGGTTTTCTCTCTGTGGCCATCCTAAGTTTGGTGGGATACCAGGACAATCCAGTGGCTTGATGGCACCGGTGATTCGGGGACACAAAAGTTCAGGCCTGGGCTTGGTGAAAACTCATCTTGGAGACCCGAGTTGAGCACATCCCATCCCGACCGGCTCATTCCCACCTTTCCTGGGCAATCAGCTTGTTTCCCTCCTGAGGGTGCCTTAAAACTTCTGAAAAATTCCCCAATCCTGACCCAAACCGCGTGAAACCCCCTGCGAGCCGATTCCAGCCGGGCACGCCGAGGGGACCCTTCGCTCACCGTTGCCGTAAGCCCAGTCGTCGTTCATGCGGTGCCGCACCTTCTGGTAGATGGCGGACATGGTCTTCATGTTGCTCTTCCGCCACTGGCGCCCCAGGTATTTGGTCTGGATCTTCAGCAGCTTGAGGACGTACAGCTGCATCATGGCCTGCTTCACCTTCAGAGCTCGTTTCAGTATCGGGGCCGACTTAAAGACCACCAGCATCTGTCAGGCAAGCAACAGTCGTGGGAGATAGACGAGAAGCTCAACGTGAGCGGGCAGGGCGCTCCTGCAGCCCAGAAGGGCAACCGCGTCCTGGGATGGATCAGGAGAAGCGTGGCCAGCAGGGCAAGAGAGGGGATTCTCCCCCTTTACTCTGCTCTTGTGAGACCCCACCTCAAATACTGCGTCCAGTTCTGGTGTCCCCACCATAAGAGGGACATAGAACTGTTGGAGTGTGTTCAGAGGAGGCCACAAAGCTGACCCAGGGGCTGGAGCAGCTCTGCTGTGAGGACAGGCTGAGGGAGCTGGGATGTTCAATCTTGAAAAGAGAAGACTCTGGGGGGACCTAAGAGCTGCCTTCCAATACCTGAAGGGATCCTACAGGGAGGCTGGGGAGGGACTTTTTACAAGAGCGTCCACTGATAGGACAAGGGGAAATGGGTTTAAGTTGAAGGAGAATAGATTTAGATTAGATCTTAGGAAGAAATTCTTCAGTCCGAGGGTGGCAAGACTCTGGAATAAATTGCCCAGAGATGTTGCGGCTGCCCCCTCCCTGGAGGTGTTCAAGGCCAGGTTGGACAGAGCCTTGAGTAGCCTGATCTAGTTGAGAGGCGTCCCTGCCCGTGACAGGGAGGTTGGATCGGATGATCTCTAAGGTCCCTTCCAGCCTGGGCCATTCTGTGAGATTCAGTTGTAGGGGTCCTGCTCTCAGATCACCCCAACCCCGGCAGTGCCACGGGCTGGAGGAGGAGCAGCTGGAAAATGCCCGGTGGGAAAGGATCTGTGGGGGTTGGTCATCAGTGGACAAAGCTGAACCAGCATGTGCCCGGGTGGCCAAGAAGGCCAACGGCATCCTGGCCTGGGTCAGCCCTGGTGTGGCCAGCAGGGCCAGGGCAGGGATTGTCCCCCTGGACTCAGCACCTCAAACCTTCTGCACAGTTTTGGGCCCCTCCTGACAAGAAGGACCTTGAGGGGCTGGAGCGTGTCCAGAGAAGGGCAACGGAGCTGGGGAAGGGGCTGGAGAACAAGTGTGATGGGAGCAGCTGAGGGAGCTGGGGCTGTTCAGCTGGAGAAGGGGAGGTTGAGGGGAGACCTTCTCGCTCTCTGCAACTGCGTGAAAGGAGGGGGCAGTGAGGTGGGGTCAGTCTCTTGTCCCAAGGAAAAAGTGACAGGATAAGAAGAAATGGCCTCAAGTTGCACCAGGGCAGGTTTAGGTTGGACATTAGGAAAAAATTCGTCAGGGAAAGGGCTGTGAAGCCCCGGCACAGGCTGCCCAGGGCAGGGGTGGAGTCCCCACCCCTGGAGGGGTTTAAAAGCCGGTGGATGTAGCACTCAGGGAGACGGATCAGTGGTGGGGCTGCAGCGCTGGGGTGACAATTGGACCGTGTGATCTTAAAGTTCTTTTCCAACCAAAACTGTGATTCTATGAGACCAATGCAATGTGTTCAAGAAACGTGCACGAACACTGTCTGAGCACCAACACCGGGGCCACGTGCAGGACACACCCAGCGCGGGTAGAACGGGAGTGTTCTCCGTAACCAAAACTTGCTGCAGAGGGCTTGAGGTTCATAGAAATACGTATTATTTACAGAAGAAAAAAGAGTATTTCTGCATTTAAGGCTCGATCTGTGAAAGACAAACGGGCAACTCGTGAAGCGGCAGAAGCCCCAGCACTGCCAGAAGAAATTCTCCGCCGGGACGGAGCCCGCGGGGATGAACTGGGGACGCGCTCGAGGCGCAACCCCGGCAGGGCTTGGAGAGACGGGGCGTCACCTTACCATCGTCCTCGAGTGCTTCCACTTGGTCAGCTTGTTGAGGATCCTCAGCAAGTTGATGCAGGAGAATAAATTTCTCCAGCAGAACTGGTTGTTGTCTCCGGTTTCCTGCAAAGCAGAAGGAGGAAAAGCGTAACCCTGGTGGCAGCGCTCAGCAGAGATACCCTGGGGCAGGAAGTCTTTGGTTTTACTATCTGCACAAGTCGTGTTTCTGGCGGAGAGTGAGCAGCAGAGCCACCTCCTCACTTGGGTTACAAAGTCGGCAGGTGCTGAGGAAAATCGTATTTAAAAGATCTAGATCTGGTGCTCAGGGACATGGTTTAGAAGTGGACGTGGTGGAATTAGATAATGGTTGGACTTGATGATTTGAAATGTCTTTTCCAACCATAATGATTCTATAATTAATAATTCTATACTCCGATGTAATCAGTGTTTTAATTTGCACTGAGGTTTAGACTAAGATCTGAGATAAATCACATTATTCCATCACTTGTAACATGTATTGGAGAAGATTTGTATTTGCTGCTCACAGTCAGAGAGCAAACCACTCGGAGAGCAAGAAGCGGTGATCACCGCTGCTTAGAGAACAGCTTTTGTTAACTGTATAACTTAATTCACGAATTATCACATGCTTAGAGGACGTACTACAGACAAATTAAAGGAAATCGCGTGACAACACAGGATGACGAACAGCAGCGCTTGTAGCAGGAGGACAGGACCTTTCTGGAGCAAGGATGCCCTCCGGCAGATACATTATTTTAAATATTAGCTAAATGTAAGCACCCCTAGCTCCAACTTGTGCAAATATTGCCTGTGGCACATCCGAGGAGGAATTCTACCACCCCAGTAACTTGCTTTGTTTTTGAATGGTGCCGAGCAGAGCAGAAGAGTCCCACAAAGAACCTGTTTGGGGGTGAGAGCAGGAACAAGAGCTGCTTGGCTCACAAACCACTCAGAGCGAGCTGCAGCCTTAGGGACTCGCGGCAAAAACCTCTGCCTGGTGCACGAGCCACGTTCTGGGCATCCTCGGGAGAAGAGTTTGGGGACAACCCCAGGGAGCCCCTGCTGTCAGCGTCTAAGACAGCTTCAGAACGAGATTCAGCCACAAAAAACCCACCAGCGTGATGCCTTTCCTCTTAAAAACCAACACTAAACCTAAAAGCAAGAACGAAACCTCTCGTTTCGGCCACTAAAGCGTTATTGCGTGGATAATTTTGAGAGGCCAACAAAAAAAAAGCACTTCTGACTTCTTGAATTAAAAGTGGGGAGGGGAGTTACCCCACAGGCAGAGGGTCCCCCATCTAGGGGGAACACACCCATCAGAGCTGCCGTGAGAAACCGAGCACACGCGATCGATACGGTTTAGGGGTGAACTTGTGGTGTAGGGTTAATGGTTGGACTCGATGATCCCAAGGGTCTGTTCCAACCTCAACTGTTCTATGATTCTATGATTCTATTCTACGATCCCACTGAGAGTGGAGTCATCTATTGTGTCTGCCCAGAAACATGTCACGGCTGGGGATGCTAAAATCAGCGCACTGCCGTGTCTAAAAAAAAAAAAGCCAAAACAACACGTAAAATGTTGGCTGAAGAAACATAAATCCATGCCCAAGCATACGCCTCAAGTACCAGAGCATGTTTAATTTCTAGGAAATCCTCGTATTCATGGGTACCTCCCCCTCAAAGGCGAACACACGTGGTAGAATTCACATCGGTTTCTGAGCGTTTTCTAATTAAATTGCTCTCCCGTGAGGCCGACACCCACGTTGGCCAGTGGAAAGGGCTGATTGTCCCTGTATGCAACAGCTCCCAAACTGGGGACCAGACCCCACTGGGAAAGGGGAACTAAAACTCTTGTCCTACAGCCGCAGGGTTTAGCGTGAGGATCAGGCTGAGCTCTCGGAGTGCTCAGCTATGTCACTAGATGTCCCCATCGGGCCACGCTATGGTCGGTGGGAGCCCGGCAGGGCTGGCCAGTAGCTCGGAGACCAGCACGATCTCCGGGATAAGGAGAAAAGAGATGTCCGGCACCCCAAGATGACACCCACAAGGAGACAAGACAGTTGGACTCGATGATCTTAAAGATCTTTTTCCAACCTAAATGACGCTACGATTCTATAAGAAGCGCTGGCACGCCGGGACGTGGGACAGTGTGGGAGGACGTGGCGGGACAATCCCACACCCACACACGTGCCCTCCGCGGTAGGTTTTTATAGACATTTTTTATATAATTTTTTAATATAAATTTGATTTGGTGTAATCAGCTCGCTGCAGGAATTTGCATCGCAAATCAGAAATGCCGCCCCAATAAAAGCTGTTTGGCTGACCAGAACCTTGGAAAGATTTGTGAGCAACTTTGGCTCACAGAAACCAGTGAAAATTTCTCCCTTTATGTCAATTATTTTAACCGTTACACAGCTAAGGAAACAATACAAGGTCAAGATTTCAGCAGCCAGGCAACAGGAGATCTTCCCTGGTCGGGAAGGTTTTGATCAGGCTCCTTCTTAACGATTCCTGCATCATTTAGGGTCTCCTTTCCCTCAGATCAACCTCTTAATCCCAAAACTCGTCCCTGCTCTGTGCCCCGTCCGAGTCCAACCCGCTCTGCGTTCGAATTATTGCAGTTATGAACCTGCCAGCATCAATATCTCATTTTTTTTTCCCTATCTTCACACACCCCATCGCGTTGGCCCATCTCCATAATACTCAGGCTCCTCTCCGTAGGGTTCATTCCTGGCGTCTCGGGAAACGTGAGCACTCAGTGCAATTCAACCTCCGGGCAAGTCGTTTTTAAAAGCAGACCCTCTAGTGTGGAGAAGGCAAGAGGGGAAAATTCTAAACCCGACTGTTTTTATGGGGTGCGCGAAGGCAGCGGCGCCTCCTCCCCGCAGCTGGGAGCCAGGCAGAATAGCGACGGGAGGAATTTTCAAGTCGGGAAGGGGGGAAAAAGATAATAATAATCAAAAAAAAAGTCTGATTTTGGAAAGGTTGGGGGTACAAAAATAGAAGACAGGGAGGAAGAAAATGAAAATCCTTCCTCTCGCATGCAAAAATATTGGCTACAAGGACCCTTCGTGTGCTCCTTACCAGGCTTTCGGCGGTGAGCTCGGGCAAATCGTTGACCGTAGAGTGCGGATAATCCAGCACGGAGATGCTGTGGGAAGAAGGGACTCGTTAAGAACTGGATAAATAGGAAAGCAGATTTTAAAGATGATCCATGCCCCCATGCCCGGCCACCTGTAACGCCTTCCTCCACCGTGCCCGGGGTTTCAACTGCAACAGCGGGTGGCCACCCCATCCCCAGCGAGCCACGTTGGGCACGGGAACCGGCCCGCTGCCGGTGCCTCCGGCGCTCCGGAAGGGCTCCCAGCCTCAACCCCTGCCCCACGCCTCAGCTTAATGGAGCACGTCGGATCCTCTTGGCTCCATCGCGCAGGCTGAGTGCACGGATAAAGGACTCGGAGGATTTGGATGCGTTAAGGCGTGAGGGATTGGATATGCGTATGCATGTTTTAAAAAAAGGAAATCGGCAGAACGTAACAGATCTTGGGATGAAATGGAGACACTTGATTGCCAGCAAGAAAATTCACAAGGAGGGTATCAGGTCTTTTGAAGCCCTCCAGGCCTATTGCTTTTGTAAAGAACAACAACAAAATAAAAATAGATATTCATATATATAATGTGTGTATGCATACACACACATACTGATGCTATCCATGCCCCAAGACATGCACCAGTCTAAAAAGAAGCGTGTGCTATCACGCAGCTGCAGTTCTTGTGCTCCCTCCTGTTTGCTATTTTTTGGTCTTAAATCCAGCTGAGCCGAGCGACAACCCGACCTGCGGCGATCACTGAGTGAGAGGCAACCCCGGGTGAGACCCGAGGTTGGGAGATCCCCTCAAACAGGCTTCGTTTGAAGCATTTGGCCCGGGAAGGGCTTGTCTGACTGCAAGAACAGATGTTCCTCGCTGGCTCCGACCCACCACAACCCTAAAACTGGAAGCGCCGTGCAGGTACAATCAGGAGGGCTCCGAGGGAGCCAGCTCAGGACCACGGCTCGTGTGCCGCAAGTCTGGCATCCCGTCTGGTGTTTCCCGTTGCAACGTCACGGGACTCGGGTCTATACATCCAAGCGTGACCAAATCCTATAATCTTTTCTGCAGAGCAGCGCCCAACGTCGGGCACCGCTCTCCGACAAACTGGGACTCTGGGCTGGGCAGCACAGCCAAACCTCCCCGGATCGGAGCATCCCCCTCATTTCGCAGGAGCGTATCCTGCCTGCGAAACCGCCCCCAGAGAGCAGAGGAGAGAGCTAAGTGCTCCTGGGCTGCTTTTCCTCCTCACTTACATGCTTTTAGAGCACCGGAACAAAAGTGGAAACGCTCGTCAGCAAGAAAATCAATGTATCTCTAAGGTCCCTTCCAGCCCAGGACATTCTATGATTCTAGGATTCTATTGCTTTCTATTTTCCCATGCGTGCCTTCTCACACATACCCAACCACACCGGGCGGGAGAGAGACCAGCCCACACCATGGCTCAAAAAGCAATAAAAAGCGTCTTCTCATCATTCTAACAGCAACACCCCTTGTGGTGCTCCCCTCCAAACGGGGAAATCCCACCCAGCCCTACTGAGCTGTGGAAGAGTCGCGCTCTTTCAGGTCTTAGTGCTGACTTGTGGCAGCCCAGCCAGTCCCTACACAGCCTCGAAAAGCCGGTGTCTGTCTCAGGTCAGAGGCAAAAGGCAGTGACAACTACGCAAAACCTGAAGGAGTCAGGAAAGCTGGATTATAGTTATAAAAAGTAGAAGAGACCTAGAAGACTCTACCCCATCCTGCCTTTGTGAAGATGTGGCCCACAGATCATAGAATCACAGAATGTTGGGGGTTGGAGGGGACCTCTAGAGATCACCCAGTGCCACCCCCTGCCAGAGCAGGGTCACCCAGGGCAGCCACACAGGAACGCGTCCAGATGGATTTTGAAAGTCTCCAGAGCAGGAGACTCCACACCCTCTCTGGGCAGCCTGGGCCAGGGCTCCGGCACCCGCACAGCCAACAAGTTTCTCCTCGTGTTGAGGTGGAACTTCCCATGTTCTAACTTAAACCCATTATTCCTTGTTCTGTTGCTGGGCACCACTGAGAAGAGATTGTCCCCTTCCCCTTGACCCCCACCCCTCAGATATTTCTACACGTCCATAAGGTCCCCTCTCAGCCGTCTCCTCTCAAGGCTGAACAGCCCCAGCTCTCTCAGTCTCTCTTCCCAGCAGAGATGTTCAGTCCCTTGATCCCCCTCGTAGCTCTCCCTTGGACTCTCTCCAGTAGGTCCCTGTCTCTCTGGAACTGGGGAGCCCCAAACTGGACCCAGGATTCCAGGGGTGGTCTCCCCAGGGCAGAGCAGAGGGGCAGGAGAACCTCCCCAGCCCTGCTGGACACACTTTTCTTGGTGCCCCCCAGGCTACCACTGGCCTCTTGGCCACAAGGGCCCGTTGCTGTCCCAGGGACAACTCCCTGCCCACTGGGACTCTAAGGGCTTTCTCCACGGGGCTGCTTCCCAGCAGGACAACCCCTGATCTGTGCTGGTGCCTGATGCCTGGCACTGGACTGCTTTCCAGGAGTCCACATAAAGACGAAAACAAGTTGACTGTCAGGAAGGGGATGGGTCTGTGTGTGTTTTAGTGGCCCGGTGAGAGATTGGAAACCCCATATCCAGTCTTCCTCGTTACAAAGCCTCCCTGCTCCATCACCTCTCTCTTCCCCAGCAGCGGCTGTACCTGTTCTTGGCAGTGATATAAGACATGATGTTTTGGTTGAAGAACTTCAGGATCAGCGGGATGCAGTTGGCAAACACCAAGTGCTGGGACACGTACTCGAACTGAGGAAGAGAAGCGAAACGGGTCAACGTTAGCTGGAGAAACTGGGAGCATCGCCTGGGAAATGGAAACCCATTTCCAGCCGAAAGCAAAGGAGTCTCGATGGTTTGGTCCGGAAACCTCGCGGACCATCCTCCCTGTGCGGAATTCTGCCGTGTAAGGCTTGCATGTACAGCAACTCCCAGCAGCTGGGAAAATCTACTTGCTATAGAGCAAACATGTAAACTCTACAGCAGTAGTTTGGGAATAAGCTACACCTGCTGACTGCAGAGCAGCTTTTCAAGACAAAAATCTGTGACAAAACAACATATGGGGAGGAGGGAAGGAGGAGACGTAGCTACTACGCCGAAAAAATACGGCAATTCCTGTTGCTGTCACGTGCTAAGCTCATTCCTTTTTCAAATTTCCACTGAAAAAAGTCCCCTTACCTTCATACATGCTTTTAATTTCTCTCCCCCTCTATAAATTAAATAGTCCAGGTACATGCTGCTGCGCAGTACAACAAATCTCTGCTGTCCTCTAAGATGCAAACAGCAGCTGGAAGGTTATATAGGATCGGACCGAAGACACACTGAGACACTGAACTGCAATAATTTGACGGCTTTTCTGCGTGAGAAACACCAAATCTCAGCAGAACTGAGACAAAAAAACAACAAATAAAAACATCATCTGCGGGTCTGTGCCACGGAGCACAGGGTGAGCCCCAAGGGAGCGTGGACCAGCCGTGCTCTCCACCACCTTTCTGGAAGCACCATCTCAGCCCCTGCCAGTGGGTGGGGGTTTTTTTTTGGGGTGCTCCCCAAGACCTGCTTTGGCACTGGAAGAAATGCTGGTGGCTCATGCAAAATCGGACACAGAAGGAGAATCAGAGCTGGGAAACCCCACGGGTTTCTCCAGACTTAACACACGGGGCAGGAGGAAAAAATAGGAGGAGCTGTTTTGGGGGTGAAGTGAGAAAAATTAGGGAAAGGACCTGGTGGGACTCAGAACAAATACAGGATTGTAGGGGTTTGCTTCATTTTATCCAATACATGGATTTATATTTATCCTCGGATAAGTATCAGCAGCCTTCAAAACACACAGATGGATTTGTACCATGCTGAAACCTTTAAAAAAAAAAAGAAAAAAAAAGACAAAACACTAATTGTTTGACTTGCAGAACGGGTCAAGAACTGGCAGCTCAGTTTTAACCAAGGAAAACCCTCACACAAGTCCAGTTTGCTCAGTGCCGTGCAGGTGAAACGAAAAATCGGATTGCATCTAGGACCCAGACCTCTGCTGAAACTGGAGCCCCAAGAACTCGATCCTGCTGAGGTCTGGATTAGTTGACCTCGTGAGGTCCTACCCAGCACTATTTCTGGTCACTGCGGAGGAGGCTGAGCTAAAGAGGGTCTTGCCTAACCCCCATCCCCTTCCCCCTTCTGCCAAGGGAGGCTTATGCTCGTGATATCTCCTGGATTTTAACCTCATCAGCTACAGAGTCTGAAAAATCTTTGCACGCCAGTGGAAACGATCCCGTCAAACCACAGCCGGGCATCAGGTCATCCCTGCCCGAGAAACCCTCTACAAACCCTGGCCTGGGGCTACGGCTCCTCGCTACGGAAAAACCATCTGCAGCCCTTCATGGAAACCCTTCCCAGAGAGATCTTTTAGGAGAGGGTCTATCAGGACGCCCCGGTTTCAAGACCAGCTTGGCAAGGGCTGGCCCCTTCGTCTACGCCCACCTGGTAGATGTGGTTCAGCCTGAAGTGCTTGAGGAGCAGCAGGAGCGAAGCCGAGATGCTCTTCACAATGATCTCCTTGTGTCTGTTCACATCAATCCCCAGTTTCATGCTCTGGAGGACGGTGATGCTGGGGTGGAGGAGAAGAAGGCAACAGCGTAGTGCGTGGAGGAGCAAGGAGGATCATGGAGTTCTTATTTATCAGGACAGACTCTACAGAAACAGAGACCTTCGCTTCCCTCTGGGACTCCCATTTCCATCCCTTCCCGTCTGATGACACCGAGGTGCATTAAAAAAAGGGGAAAAAGGCTGATTGTGCTGATCGCCTGTCAGCAATCCTGGGGGAGCGGTGTGAAGGACACCTCCCGTGTGCTCCCACGTCTTTGTGATTTGTGTCAATCAGTGTGATTTTACGATTTGTGGCACTTAGCTAGCACAGCACAGCAGCTGCCAACCACGCTCCTGAAAAACATTTGCAGCCTTGGCTTTCACTCCTCTGCCCTGGTGGCTCCAGCAGCTTGGACCTATCCACAGAGACGTCCCCAAATCTGGACCCCCCCCAAATCTATCGGCAAACCCTAACTCAGTGCAAGACGTTGCGGCAAAGCTGGGATGGCTGGTGGCCACCTCCTCAAGGACTTATTTAAATTGAGCCAGGGGAGGTTCAGGTTGGATATTAGGAAGAATTTCTTTACTGAGAGGGTTGTCAGGCACTGGCACAGCCTGCCCAGGGAGGGGTTGAGTCGCCATCCCTGGAGGGGTTTAAGAGACGGGTGGATGTTGCCTTGGGGGACATAGTTTAGTAGGTTGAAAGGGCTGGGACAAAGGCTGGACTCGATGATATTCAAGGTGTCTTCCAGCTGAAACTATTCTATGATTCTATGACTTACGGCATCTCTTCAGGCAACACATCTGCCAGGATGTTGATGGAGTCAGTCTTGGCTTTAGAGGTGGGTGCTGCAGCAAGGAGGATCTTCAGCAAAGCGATCTGCAGGGGAGAACAGGCGTGGAGGGATGGTTCCAGGAAGGAGCATTCCTGCCTTCTCCTTCATTTGCTGAAACTGGACAACTTCAAGCCAACTCTGTCGGGTTTCCCCAGCCCAAGCTCCGCTCACCGTGATGGACTGGTTCAACCTATCCTCTTATAGCCTGGACACACAGAAGCTCTGGTTTGGCTGTAACACCCCGAGCAAGGGACACCTGGATCTTAATGCATTTAAATTGGTGTTTGTCTCTCCCTGTGGACAGAGGGCATGTTAGAATCGTAGAATGATTTGGGTTGGAAGTGACCTTCAAGATCATCTCGTTCCAACTCCCTGCCATGGGCAGGGACACCTCCCACCACACCAGGTTGCTCAAAGCCCCATCCAACCTGTCAACCTGGCTCAATTTCAGGACGCGCGCTGTATTCCTTTGGGAATCTCTTGGGGCCGTACGAAGGGTGCAAGGGATGTCCCTGCAAGGAATGTCAAAACCTCCAGCCTCTCCATGGTTTGAAGAGGTGTTGAGAGCACAGCCACGTCAGCAGAGACCTGAAGGCATCACCACCTTGCTTGCTGAACCACGTAAAGCACGATGACGCTTTAGTTTGGTTCTTGGCCATCGCACTTGGTCAGCACGATATTGTAACAGAAAGTTAATCAGCAAGGACGGAGGCTGAAGGAACAAGCAAAGACCATGGGTTGCTCCTTGAGGTCAGAAGTGATGGTGCTTGCATCAGCATGCAACAACTAGCTGGTAAATACCACAGCTAGTGCAGCTCAAGAGATGAGACAGGCCATGCCCAATGAGCTCCCCTCCATGTCTGGAGGGCAGGAGCAAGTTTTGAGCTCCCAGCAACACGGAGGACTTTGTTCCCCTCCACACACGTCCTGTTTTCCAACCACAGGCCTGTCTCCAACCATCTGACCGTGCACCTGCGTATCTACATCCCTTGATCCTCTGAATCCTTCCTCTTGGACTGTACTTCCTACCCAACTCTGCTCTGGATTCCCACCAAAATCTCACCCTTCCACACCCCAGCAGCCCCATGCTGAGCTCTGCAGTTCACAGGTTGGCACCATTCCTCCCTCGAGAGCTCCTCTTTCCTTTCAAGACACACAGGCTTACCATGTACTGGGGGAGGTTGTACAACATTGCTCGATACAAGATCTCACAAGGGGTTTCTTGGACTTCCTCTTCCCCCTAGCACGGAGACGCATTAGAAACAGGAGACAAGTAAGTATTTCCAGTCCACACACTTGAGATATGTCAGTCATCTCCGTAAAATCATGAGGATATTGAGGACTACGTGATGGACACAGCTACGTGCCAACTGCAGAACTTTCTCCACTGCTACATTTGATCGAGATAGAGGCTTCTAGAAAAAAGAGCACCCAAGGTGTGTCCTAAGGATCACGGCAAATGTGACGTCTCGGAAACCTCCCACACGCGTATCAAGTGATGGGGGGCAGCAACTTCTTACCAAGGACATGGGGCACTTCTCCAGCTCCTCCTCGTTCTTGATCTGGACGTCCGAGATGGAAACGTACTTGTGCTGGCAAAAATGCACAGACAAGAGACAGAGCAATGTCGCAACTGAAGGGTGAAAGACAGTCAGCGATGGCAACAACTGCTGATTTCAGCAATATCTGAGTTAGGGGCACAGGCCACGGCAGATACATGGGGGACTCCTCCTTGTGTGGGACATCCCTCTGTCCCTGAAGGCCCTCACACATCATATCTTTGATTACTTCCACCTATTCCTTCTAGAATCTCTCTGCAAGTAAATGGGGAGGGACGATCGCCTCCAAAAGGCAATTCAGACCTTAGAGAGGGTCGCTCAGCCTCTGGAGGTGTCTCACTCCGCGTGGAGCACTGCGAGAGCCAAGGCTGGCCGTGCTTCCCCTGGGAACACCACGGGTCTGGGCATGTGTGTCCAAACCTGTCTGTCACCTTCAAAGCACGTGGCAAACGCTCACCAGGATGCGGCAACACTACACCTAGGCTAAAGGGAAAGTCCAAGCGCTGGACAATCGATCTGGAACTGCAGGGAGGACTCATTTTTCCATTTTTGGCCCAAATTCCTGCAAGAAGCTCCAGAAGAGTTTCCCGTGACAACTAACAAGAAGGGACCCTCTTACTCCCTCCAAGAGCTCCTTCAGCCAGAGGTTGACATGAGGACCCCACACCGCGTGTGGCAGAGATCCAGGCCCTCTCGAGCAGTTCAGACCTTGGCTGGAGCCACCAGATCGACTTCCCAAGGCAGAGCGAGCAAGAGCTCAGACGGAAGGTGCTGCTGCACGCCAGCTGAGGAGGAGCAGAGGACTAAACTCACTCGAAACGTTCCCTGTGGGCTGAGGAACCTGGAACTCATTGCAAGTGCTCTAGCACAAGGCTTATGCAATGCCCCAATGACCTTAGGGGTCTTGCCCAACGACTTCCACATCCCCATGAGATCCCCACGAGTCCGATCCCACCTCAGAACATCTGCTGAGTGCCAGGGAGCAAAAATAGCAAGGGATGGGTTCAGACAAGCTGAATCCTTCCCCAGCAAGGCTTTCTGGGCCGTCTCACCTGCTTCAGAGTCTTCACGCTCTCATGGATCGGTCGCGGTAGCCCTATCAGGGTTTCGGTGTCTCTGGGGAGGAGAGAAGGTAAGTGCAAAGCTGGGGAGGAGATCTGGGAACACTTCTGTGCCATCTGAAGTGAAAGAGGGAGCCCGTAGCCCACTGGAGCCCCTGCAGGGTGGGTCGGGGATTGGGAGAGGTGTTGGCGTGAGCTGCCTGCCCTCCCACCTCCTCCCCAGCAAAGCCTGCACGACAGAAAGGCGACACTGGGGTGAAATCAGGTCTCTGCATGGAGCCAGCTTGAGCCTTACACCCCACCTAAAAAACGAGTGTACCCTGCACCTGCAGCTTAATTTATTTGCACGCTGGGAAATCTGCTGCAGACACCGACTGCCTCCCACATCCAACCCCTCTCTGGCTTGGGCCAGGGGTCACTTATTCTGGGCTAGGTCTGATTTTTAATAGAAAGAGGTCCTCGGAGACCAGCATCTCCAAGAACATGTTTTTACAGCACCGAGTACATTGCTGCAGCCACAGTGAAATCCAGGGCTGCGCCACATCATCCCGAACACGGCTGAGTTGAGAAAACCTGAGCCCTGCAGACACCTCCCACCAGTTAAACTGCCCTGATGGGAGCTACGGGCCAAACTGGGTGGAACCGGCGTGTGTAACACTCACTGTCCCAGCGTGAATCCGATGAATTTGTTCCTGCTCGCTTCCAGGAAATGCTCAATGTCTTTCTGTCTGATGGAGGAGCAGAGAAACACAACCAAGGAGGCAGTTGGGAAACCACACATCAGACCACCACCCACGGTTCTCAGAAAGGACCGCGGCGTGGGACCGGCAAGAACCTTTGGGCTTCCTAAGATTGATTTTTAGAGGTCTTAATAGCAGCAGGGTAGAGCCAGCGTTTGGCTCATTGGTTGGGAACGATGTGGACCAAAGCCTCTTGTATTTGCTGTGGAGCTCCATGAATAAATGGAGAGGAGCTCTGCACGACCAGCACCTTCTGATCCACCTTCTGCAGATCTTCAAGTAGCATCTGCTTGCTCTCAGCTAACAAATGTTGTCACCACGGTCTGGCGGAGCACGTGCTGCTCTGAGAGAGCAAGCTGACATCTCCTCCACCTCGGGCATCTTTCGTGAGAACCGGTCAGGGTCTCAGTGCTTACGAGTAGGACATGGACCGTGAGCCAAGGCTCTCACAGGCAGAAAGAAACCCAGCGGGATTTCCAGGCACCGGCCAAGGAAAGCAACGATTGTTTGATTTCCAAGCTGAGAGCATTGAGTTACGTGGAGCTCCACGGCACCGCGCGTGCCCGGACCCACGTGGGAAACTAATTCTTGCCATGTCCCTGCGAGGAGAGCTCTGCAAAGACATGCTTAACCCTGTCACTGCTGCCACGTCGAAAAGAGGTATTTGCTCCTGCGTTTTAAAGATAAGGGATTAAATCCAGGCTTCGGATCAACAGCGAAAGGACTCGCATGGGTTAGAGGGCAAGGGACAGAGAATTCCACCCACTTTTCCCAACCCTTCTCCTATATGATCTGTGTAGAACTGGTTTTTAGGAAGGGAAGGCACCAACTCCCTTACCCTCAGATGATTTTCTCCAATTTCTTAGAGCAAGGCCATTCAAGAAGGCTTCATCTGGCAACACCAGAGTCCTACTCAAAAAATCTAGAAGCAATATCATTAACCAATTCCAAAGATGATTAATCTGGGACCTCCCCCACTACTGAGATCCGTTGGTGCCAGTGGGGAAAGCTGCCCCTGCTCCCCCAGGGCTCCAGCACAAGCCTCCTTCCCAGTCCAGCCCGGGATGCCCAACTGGGATGGACGCTTACTGGCCAAGAGTGGCTGCACTTGGTTTATAAAGCCTAGGGAAGAGCTTAGCTAAACCCAGTCCAGAAAGGACCATCTGAGACCAAAAAATTACCAGAGTTGCTTCAAGTTCTACCTGCCAGAGGCCAACAAACTTGGCACAGCCTCACGTTCAGCCTGCAACGCGCTCCGGGACAGGTGGGACTGGGGAGGATGGCAGTGACATCAGCCGGTTTTACCTGACTTTGGGGGCCCAGGGGAGCCCTTTGGGGAATGAAACCCTTTCGATAGGCGGGCGCTGCGCAGGCATCGTGGGCATGATGGCATCCCGCTCCATCAGGTCCAGTTCCCCCTCGATCCCGCTGTCCACATCGTCGTTCTCCTCTTCGTCGACTCCTGCTTCATCGTTCTTGAAGGGGTCTCTCTCGTTGTAGATATCCAGACTGTCTTGCTTCACCAGGGGCTGCAGCAGAAGGGGAAATTTGAGTCACTCCCTGGATTTTATTTCCCTCCCCACTGCCAGCACCAGACCTCGCCATCCTGGAAGGAACAAGCTCCCAGACGTTCCTCGGATGAGGATTTCCCTCCTAGATGTTGTCAACCAGAGCCTGGATGAGGAGCGGCCCCCTCTGTGTAACTCTGCCCTTGCTGCTCTAGGAGGTGTGACCCCGTTTTCCATCTCAACTTTTGGAGTTACCATCCAACACCCTTCCCCTAACGGAAGAGGCGTTTTCATCCTACCATGGCAGCTCCATGAGTGGAGCTAAAAAAAGAGCTTGCTGTGAGCAGTTTGCTCCTGGGTGCTTATCAGCCCCTTGCCATGGGGTCACGACGTCCTCTCGCTTCCTCCAGATCAAGTGCATCGTGGGGCTGGTTTGTCACGACTGAAATGGGTGGATGGAAAACTGGACGTGACCCAGCAATGTGTGCTCACAGCCCAGAAAACAGTCGTGTCCTGGGCTGCACCCGGAGCAGCGTGGCCAGCAGGGCGAGGGAGGGGATTCTGCCCCTCTGCTCCGCTCTTGGGAGACTCTCCGGCAGATCTGGGTCCAGCTCTGGGGTCCCCAACACAAGAGGGACAAGGATCTGTCGGAGTGGGTCCAAAGGAGGCCACAGAGATGCTCAGGGGGCTGGACAGGCTGAGGATTTAGGGTTGTTCAGCCCAGAGAAGAGAAGGCTCCTAAAGAGGAGACCTTACAGCACCTCCCAGTCCTTCAAGGGGGCTACAGGAAAGATTGGGAGGGACGTTTTAGCAGGACTTTTTGTAAGAGGACAAGGGGTGATGGTTTTAAGAAGGGTTTAAATGGTTTTAAAAGAGGGGAGCTTCAGACTAGAAGAATAGTTTTTACTGTGAGGGTGGTGAAACACTGGCAGGGGTTGCCTGGAGAGGTGGTAGAAGCCTCGTCACTGGAAACATTCAAGGTCAGGTTGGACTCATCTAGTTGAAGATGTCCCTGCTTGCTGCAGGGGAGGATGCTCTAGATGGTCTTTAAGGTCGCTTCCATCCCAAACCATTCTGCGATTCGATAAAACTGAAGGACGTAGGAGCGCTTGGGGAAATAACACTCCCGAGCACAGGCTGGCTCCTCCACCAGACGGTGTGGTCCCTGCTGGAGAAGCATCCCGGGCTGTGTGCCAGGAGGATGAGCCCGCTCTTACCCTCCGGCTGCGGTGACCACGCTTCTGCTGCTGCTGCTGCTGCTGCTGCTGCTGCTGCTCCATGAGCTCGATGGAGTAGGTGGGGGGCGAAGCGGCGCGCATGCTGCGCATCACCTGGATGCTGTCCTCGGGCAAGGGCGGCAGCCCCAGCTCCTCCCTCTTCCTCACCTTCATCGCCTGCAGGGCTTCGAATCCACCCAGCGTGAACTAGGGACCGACACCAGAGGAGAGAGGTGAGTGCAGAGTGGACATCCCACCCAGACAGCACGGCTCTTCTGGGCTTCCAGGGGAGCAGCAGCTTGAGGATGAAGCAGTGACATCGTTCTCCAGACTTCTCCCCCACCTCACGTCTTCTGCATAGCTCAGCCCACCCACATCCCCCACAAAAAAACCTGTTTGTCCTGTGTCAGCCTCTCAAATCCAGGCTGCATCAGCATTAGTCTCAAAATGGCCAGTTTCTGGCGAAAGGAACGGTTTGCACCCACCAGAAGCACCTTCCAGAGCAGGAGCAGGACCTTCTTCATGGGGAAGTGTGGAGCGTGGCCGCTGCAGAACTTGGTCACCATCGTGAAGAGCAGAAGAGCAAATGGTTCTTCAGTGTGCACGGGGAAACCTGGTGGAGAGAGGGACCAGGAGCAGGTTCAGGACAGATTCCACAACAGAGGAACATCGGAAGTTCCACCTCACCATGAGGAGAAACTTTTGGCTGTGCGGGTGCCAGAGCCCTGGCCCAGGCTGCCCAGGGAGGGTGTGGAGTCTCCTGCTCTGGAGACTTTCCAACCTGCCTGGACGCGTTCCTGTGGGGCTGCCCTGGGTGACCCTGCTCTGGCAGGGGGTGGCACTGGGTGATCTCTAGAGGTCCCTTCCAACCCCAAATGTTCTATGATTCTATGATTCTATGGTCCCTGGAGGTCTCCCTGTGTGTCCACCACAACGAAGGAACCTTGTTAGAGCACAATGAACTTTGAGGCTCACTCAGCTCCATCCTGAAGGTCTCCCGGCAGGTTTTCCACTCGGGGGGATCCGTCTCCTGCTCCACGCGGATGTTCTCCACCATCAGGTACATGACACTGAGCAGCACCCTGCCAGGACAGCACGATGGGCAGGTGACGCCGCCAGCAAGAGCCCACTTCTCCCTGCAGGTTGTCCCACCGCCCCCACCCGACGTGCCAGTGAGGGGCTGGAGGAGGTACCTGAGCTCCGTGCTGTCGGCCAGCGAGATGGCCGGCTTCCTCAGCGCGCTGCTGCAGGCCTGGCTGTTGCTGTGGGGAAGGGGACGAGCTCAGCCACCGGGCACGGGCGGCTGCGGCACCTCCCCGGTCCTCGGGGAGGAGGAGGAGGGAGGAGAAAGAAGAGGATGAGGAGGATGGGGAGAATGAAGATGATGAGGAGGATGGGGAGAATGAAGATGAGGAGGAGGATGGGGAGAAAGAAGATGAGGAGGAGGATGGGGAGAATGAAGATGAGGAGGAGGATGGGGAGAATGAAGATGAAGAGGAGGATGGGGAGAATGAAGATGAAGAGGAGGAGGGGGAGAAAGAAGATGAAGAGGAGGATGGGGAGAATGAAGATGAGGAGGAGGATGGGGAGAATGAAGATGAGGAGCAGGATGGGGAGAATGAAGATGAAGAGGAGGAGGGGGAGGAAGAAGATGAAGAGGAGGATGGGGAGAATGAAGATGAGGAGGAGGATGGGGAGAATGAAGATGAGGAGGAGGATGGGGAGAATGAAGATGAAGAGGAGGAGGGGGAGGAAGAAGATGAAGAGGAGGATGGGGAGAATGAAGATGAGGAGGAGGATGGGGAGAATGAAGATGAGGAGGAGGATGGGGAGAATGAAGATGAAGAGGAGGATGGGGAGAATGAAGATGAGGAGCAGGATGGGAAGAATGAAGATGAAGAGGAGGATGGGGAGAATGAAGATGAAGGGGAGGATGGGGAGAATGAAGATGAAGAGGAGGATGGGGAGGAAGAAGATGAACAGAAGAATAGGAAGGAAGAAGACAAAGAGGAGGAGGGAGAAGAAAGAAGAGGATGAGGAGGATAGGGAGAAAGAAGATGAAGAGGAGGATGGGGAGAAAGAAGATGAGGATGGGGAGAATGAAGATGAGGAGGAGGATGGGGAGAATGAAGATGAGGAGCAGGATGGAGAGAATGAAGATGAGGAGCACGATGGGGAGAATGAAGATGAAGAGGAGGATAGGGAGGAAGAAGATGAAGAGGAGGATGGGGAGGAAGAAGATGAACAGAAGAATAGGAAGGAAGAAGACAAAGAGGAGGAGGGAGGAGAAAGAAGAGGATGAGGAGGATAGGGAGAAAGAATATGAAGAGGAGGATGGGGAGAAAGAAGATGAGGAGGAGGATGGGGAGAATGAAGATGAACAGAAGAGTAGGAAGGAAGAAGACAAAGAGGAGGATGGAGGGAAAGAAGATGAAAAGGACGGAGGGGAAAAAATGAAGAGGACGGAGGGGGAGAAAGAAGATGAGGAGGAGGATGGGGAGAAACAATATGAAGAGAAGGATAGGGAGGAAGAAGATGAAGAGAAGTATAGGGAGGAAGAAGATGAAGAGGAGAATGGAAGGAAAGAAGATGAAAAGGAGGAGGGTGGGGAGGGTGAGGGCAGGGCGGGTCCGCTCACTCAATCTCCATGTTGAGGAGCTCCAGGAAGGCGGTGAAGGTTCCCAGGCGGTACAGGAGGAAGCTGTTGTGCCGGGACCAGTGCAGGACGTCGCCTTCGTTATCACAGTCTCCAAAGACGCCTGGAGAGGCCCGAAGGGAGGCGCTGGTTAGGGCGGAGCTGCCTTCGAACCTTTGGAGCACACGGGACCACCCCGGGAAGGGCCCTCACTGCACCAACCCGGCACAACCCCAAGAGAAGGTTTCTCCCACGCCGCAGCCAGGCAGCAGACACACAGCCACACCCGGACACGGCCATTGTGGTCCTTACCCTGGGCCAGGTAGAGGATGGCCCGTGCTACTTTGAGCCGCTTGTCCCGGTTGACCACCTCGAGCCCATCCAGCAGCCGCATCACGTAGGCTTTCTGCTGAGCCCCGTCCAGCTCCAGCCACCTCCTGCCCTGCACTGGAAAGGGGGCGCAACAACCAGGCGGGTGCCTCCCCAGGGTGGGGGGTCCCCGCTCTTGCAGCACCCCGGGGTGCTGAGCTCAGAGCCGGTACCTTGAGCGTGAAAATCTTCCTCGAAGCATCTCCTGTTGGTGCTGAGCTCGGGCTCCTCGGTGTAGCTGTACAGCTCTGATGGAGAAAGGGGTCAGCAGCGACCCTGGGGGGTTTCACCATCCTCCTCCTCACTGCCAAAGTCCCCACGGGGCTCAGAAATGTCCCAAAGAAACACAGGGCAGAGAATTGAACCTATCCCTGAGCCCTCCCACAGCTCCAAGGGGCATCCTGGAGCCACCCAGCCCGTCATTTCCATCCCCATCTTCCCATGGGCTCAGCGACGGCGCTCGACCTTCATTTGCACTTTTGTAGGGTTTTATTTTGAGGGAGGGGAACAACAACAATTTTCTGTCCCAGTCGAGCCAGTTTGCGAAGGGAGGGACCACAGGGCAAGACCCGCACTGGTGTCACCCCCAGCGGCTCGGATATTTTGGGGCTGGACTTGGAGGGACACGACGTCACACCTGTCTAATCGTGACCCGTTTCTATGCAATTCCTGTAGGTCCCGTGGTGCTGAGCAGCGCTGAAACGGCGCCGTAAGGGAGGAGGGAGGATCCCTCGCAGAGAAAATGTTTTTTTGGCCAGGCCAGCTCGTGCAGCTGAGGCACACGCAGCTAAAAATAGCCCCGCTGCCGGCCGGGATACGCTCAGGACCCGGAGGGTTACGGGGCAGAGGAAGATACGGGGACGAGAACTCGCCCCGTCATGACACCAGAGATAAAGGGTGACGCCTCCCAGCCCGGGCTGTGCCAGCGGACGTGCCACCCGCCCTCCCTCCCACCCCTGTCATCGCGTCCCGGGTAATCCCTGTGCCCCCACGCGTCCCTCCGGCTCGTTCCCGGGGAGCGAGTGGCTCTCTATTAATAAACCCCCCTCTCGCTCTATTATCGCAAGGATGATACCACTCGATATCCATCCCACTCGCCCGACTCCCCCAGGGGATTTTTATTTTTATTTTTCCCCCCCTCCCCGGCGGGTGCCGATTAACGGCACCGCAGCACCCGAACACGCCGCTTCACCTGCTAACTCGGCGGCGTGGCCGTCGGCATCCCCGTATTCGAACTCCAGGTTGGGGCAATCCACCGAGCCCTGCGGAGAACGGGTCGGGGTTGGTGGAAGAGGGGGATCTGGGGGGGTCTGGCTCATCCCCGCGGATATTTCGGGAGGCTGGGCCGGCTGCCAGCGCTCTCAGCCTTTGCATTAAAGCTCTGCCGGAGCGGCAGCTCGTGCGCGGATGATCTTGACACGGGTCTCCAAGGCTCGAGCGGGATGTCCCCGCGAGGCTGCTTAAAATACAGTGCAAATTTAGAAGGCGAGGGTAAAAATAGCATTTTCTCGAGTCGCGGGGGAAAGCAGAGGCAGGACTCAAAGTGCCGGTGAATATTTGATGCGTTTCAGAGCCCCACAATAGGCTCTAAAAAAAAATAATAAATGTCTGGGGCTGGTTCAAAGCAAAGGATGCTCAACCCTCTGTCCTTAGCATCCCAGACCCGGCAGATTTCGGGGCTGGACTTTGCCCTTTTGAAGCCCTTGGGGGTTTGTAGATCTCACACCCCCCCCTCCCGCCTCCTCCCCTGCGGTTGAGGAACTGGAGCATGAAACTTCGCCGGAGGATTACGACGGGGCAGGGAGCGGGCGGCCGCAGCCAGACGACCCAAGGCTGGCACGGAGAAGGGAACACATGAATGGATAATCAACTAAATTAACATAATTTCTCATTCCGACTCCCAGCATCCCTTCTAGGCGGCCCCGACACGCATCGTCGCGACCGCGGAGAGACGCGCGGCTCCGGGCTGAGCCCGACTCGCTCGGAAACGTTGGGTTCTCACCCAATTTTTGCAGCCGAGCCGGCGGGGAGGTTTCGGGGAGCTAAAGCCGAGGAGGAATTTGGCGAAGCGCGTGTGGTGCTAATCCCCTCGGCGAGGCCGAGCCCGGAGCCAGCAGGGGAAAAAGCAACCCCCTAAAATTCATGCCCAGGGCTTGGGGGGGGGGGTGGCACCGTCCCTTGGGGAAGGAGGGACTTTCGGGGTGAGCGGTCCCCAGGGAACCCAGTTCCTTGGCGGGGAAGTGAGGTCTTTTTGCACATGGGTGGCTTTTTGGTGGCCGGGGACATTGGTCCTGGGCTGCATCCTGATGCCCGGAGCCCGGTCCTGCTTCCCCCGAAGCCGGAGGGGCACAGCCCAAGGAGGGGGTTCGTGGTTCCCACCTTCCCCGGGGCAGAGAACCCCCCCGGGGCAGAGAACACCCCGGAAGGGGTGTTCTCTGCCCCGGGGGGGCTCTCTGCCCCGAAGGGGGTGGTCTGTCCCCGAAACACCCTGATAGAGCGGGGAGGAGGAGGGATGACCCTGCCGCCCCCCCCTTACCTCGGACTCTTTCCGCTGGTTCCTGAAGAGCTCCCGGCTCCGGGCTTGGGGCTGAGGCGGCGCCGGCCGAGCCCTGCCCGGGGGTCCCGGCGGGGTTCCCGGGGGGGATTCCCGGGGGGTTTCCCGGCTCCGGCTCCGCTGCCGCCGCCGCCGCCTCCATCCGCTGCGGCGCCGCCGAACACGTGGGGGCCGGGCCCCGAGCCCCGCCCAGGACACGCCCCCTCCGGGCGCTCATTGGTCCGTCTCTCGGAGGGGGCGGGGTTATAATGGGGACACGCCCCCTACCCCTCCGCCGCGGCGGGGGGGGCAGGAGGGATTGGGGGGGGGGATGGAGAGCGGGGATGGGGGGGATATGGGGGGGTAGGGGATGGGAATGGGGGGGAGAGAGGGTACTGAGGGGTTTGTGGGGTGTCCCTATGGGTGCTGGGGGGGAATATGGGGTGTCCCTGTGGGTGCTGGAGGGGATATGGGGTGTCCCCGTGGGTGCTGGGGGGAATATGGGGTGTCCCTGTGGGTGCTGGGGGGTTATGGGGTGTCCCTGTGGGTGCTGGAGGGGATATGGGGTGTCCCTGTGGGTGCTGAGGGGGATATGGGGTGTCCCTGTTGGTGCTGGAGGGGATATGGGGTGTCCCTGTGGGTGCTGAGGGGGTTATGGGGTGTCCCTGTGTGTGCTGGGGGGGGTTATGGGGTGTCCCTATGGGTGCTGGGGGGAATATGGGGTGTCCCTGTGGGTGCTGGAGGGGATATGGGGTGTCCCCGTGGGTGCTGGGGGGAATATGGGGTGTCCCTGTGGGTGCTGGAGGGGATATGGGGTGTCCCTGTGGGTGCTGAGGGGGATATGGGGTGTCCCTGTTGGTGCTGGAGGGGATATGGGGTGTCCCTGTGGGTGCTGAGGGGGTTATGGGGTGTCCCTGTGTGTGCTGGGGGGGGTTATGGGGTGTCCCTATGGGTGCTGGAGCAGTTATGGGGTGTCCCTGTGGGTGCTGGTGGGGATATGGGGTGTCCCTGTGGGTGCTGGAGGGGATATGGGGTGTCCCTGTGTGTGCTCAGAGGGATATGGGGTGTCTCTGTGGGTGATGGGGGGGGTTATGGGGTGTCCCTGTGGGTGCTGGGGGGGTTATGGGGTGTCCCTATGGGTGCTGGGGGGGTTATGGGGTGTCCCTGTGGGTGCTGGGGGGTGATATGGGGTGTCCCTGTGGGTGCTGGGGGTGATATGGGGTGTCTCTGTGGGTGCTGGAGGGGATATGGGGTGTCCCTGTGTGTGCTGGGAGGGATATGGGGTGTCCCTATGGATGCTGGGGCGGTTATGAGGTGTCCCTGTGGGTGCTGGGGGGGATATGGGGTGTCGCTATGGGTGCTGGGGTGGTTATAGGGTGTCTCTGTGAGTGCTGGGGGGGTTATGGGGTGTCCCTGTGGGTGCTGGGGGGGGTTATGGGGTGTCCCTGTGGGTGCTGGGGGGTGATATGGGGTGTCCCTGTGGGTGCTGGGGGTGATATGGGGTGTCTCTGTGGGTGCTGGAGGGGATATGGGGTGTCCCTGTGGATGCTGGGAGGGTTATGGGGTGTCCATATGGGTGCTGGAGCGGTTATGGGGTGTCCCTGTGGGTGCTGGTGTGGATATGCGGTGTCCCTGTGGGTGCTGGAGGGGATATGGGGTGTCCCCGTGGGTGCTGGAGGGGATATGGGGTGTCCCTGTGTGTGCTGGGGGGAATATGGGGTGTCTCTGTGGGCGCTGGGGGGGATATGGGGTGTCTCTGTGGGTGCTGGGGGGGATATGCGGTGTCCCCGTGGGTGCTGAGGGGAGTTATGGGGTGTCCCTATGGGTGCTGGGGGGGGTTTGGGGTATCTCCGTGGGTGCTGGGGGGGTTATGGGGTGTCCCTAAAGATGATGGGTGGGGTTGCTGGGGGGGTCTAATGGGGTTCGGGGAGAAGGGGGGGTGGCCGCGGAGGTGCTGGGTCCTGCCGGTCTGTGCAGGGGGCGCGGGTGCAGCTGCCCCAGCGCAGGCAGGGGCCAAGGAATCCCCCCCCAGCATCCCCCCCCCCGAGCCAGGCTGCCCAAGCTCCCCCCACCTCACTCCCCCAACTTGGGTCCAACGGAGCTTCTGGGGACCTGGAAGCCAGGGCTGGGAGAGATGGGGACTCGCCCTCCCCACCCCTCTCCTCCCTCCCTCCCTCCCTCCCCACCCACTCTGGGGGGGGACACACACAAAGGTCCTTTTTAGGGGGGACTGGACACCCCATCTTCAGGCTGGTGTCTCCCTTGGGACGTGCCAGCTCAGGAGCAGAAGGGGACGTTCCCGGCACCGCCGATCCCGATTTCCCCAAGGACAAAAGCCCAAACAACCCCCCCCCCCCCCAGAGCCCAAACAACCCCCCCCGGAGCCCAAACAACCCCCCAGAGCCCAAATCACCCCCGATGACCCAAGGCCACGCGGCCGCCGCCGCAGCTTTCCCAACCAGGTCACATTGGGGGACACGGGGACAACCCCTCCCACTCCCCACCCCGGGTCCGCCGCCCCCTGGTTGGACCCCCCCCCTCCCAGTCCTGTCCCCCCCCCTTCCAGTCCCGTCCCCCCCCCTCCCAGTCCTGTCCCCCCACTCCCCGTCCCAAATTCCCCGTCAAACCCGAAAGACGCTGCGGAGAAGCGGAGTTTTCCACCGTTTTTATTTGCGTTTTGAGATTACAGAGTCTTTATTGCTGATCTAATACAATCACTCAGACATTAATATTTAAAACATCCTTTCGGAAAGGTTACGCTCGCAAAGTTTTCGCTTTTCCTCGCTGCAGGCTGATGGCAGGGGTTTTGTCTTTATTATTTTCTAAAGTTCAGAACAGAATTAATTCCCTCAGACGATTTTGCTGGTGTTACCTAAAAATCTCCTTTTTTTTTTTTTTTTCCCTAATTGTTAAAAATGTGTTACATTAAAAAAAAAAAAAAACCCAAACCAAAAAAAAACACCCCCAAAACGAACAACCCATTACACGTTTAATTTAGAGATGATCACAGAATAGGATTCCAGATCGATTAGGAAGAAGCCGAGCAAGCGAAGAAGCCGACAGACGAAGCAGAACGACGTGGAGAAGAGCTTTAAAAATCGAGGTGGGAAAAAAAGCCGGTTGGGATCTTATTATTAATTCTTTTTTTTTTTTTTTTTAAAATTTTTTTTTGTTTCCCTCCTATCTACCTGGAAGATAAAACGGGATTAAAAATCGGCACGAAGGAATGCACGGATGAGGACAGCACCACCGTTCTGCTGCGCGAGCGACGGACGCGGGGCCGGGGGGGGCCAACGGGTGGGCAGGGACGTTCCCCGGCGGCGGTTGGGGACACCCGATTTTTATTATTTTGATTTTTTTTCACCCAAAAGCTGCTTTGCTCAAAGTGACCCCTCCCGCACCCACCAGCACGATTTCACGCTGCGCCTCTGCAGAGAACGACCGAAACTCTTGACGCGGACCGAGGTCACCCAGCGTCGGGGAAGGACCCGAACGTGACGTCTCTGGTAGCTCTGCCCAAAAAAACTCAGGATCTGGATAAAATTCACGAGGGAGTAGAGATTATTCCAAGTTTGTGGTTAGTGTCGAGTCTATGATGAAGTTCTTCTCTAAGCCCGAAGGCCTCCTCAAAGTCTTCTCAAGGGTTGAAGTTCTCAAAGTCTCCTCAAGGGTTGAAGTTCTCAAAGTCTTCTCAAGGGCTGAAGTTCTCCTCAAAGTCTTCTCAAGGGTTGAAGTTCTCCTCAAAGTCTTCTCAAGGGTTGAAACTCTCTTCAAAGTCTTCTCAGGGGTTGAAGTTCTCCTCAAAGTCTTCTCAGGGGTTGAAGTTCTCCTCAAAGTCTTCTCAGGGGTTGAAGTTCTCCTCAAAGTCTTCTCAAGGGTTGAAGTTCTCCTCAAAGTTTTCTCAAGGGCTGAAGTTCTCAAAGTCTCCTCAAGGGTTGAAGTTCTCAAAGTCTTCTCAAGGGTTGAAGTTCTCCTCAAAGTCTTCTCAAGGGCTGAAGTTCTCCTCAAAGTCTTCTCAAGGGTTGAAGTTCTCCTCAAAGTCTTCTCAAGGGTTGAAGTTCTCAAAGTCTCCTCAAGGGTTGAAGTTCTCAAAGTCTCCTCAAGGGTTGAAGTTCTCAAAGTCTTCTCAAGGGTTGAAGTTCTCAAAGTCTCCTCAAGGGTTGAAGTTCTCAAAGTCTTCTCAAGGGCTGAAGTTCTCAAAGTCTCCTCAAGGGTTGAAGTTCTCAAAGTCTTCTCAAGGGTTGAAGTTCTCCTCAAAGTCTCCTCAAGGGTTGAAGTTCTCCTCAAAGTCTTCTCAAGGGTTGAAGTTCTCCTCAAAGTCTTCTCAAGGGTTGAAGTTCTCCTCAAAGTCTTCTCAAGGGTTGAAGCTCTCCTCAAAGTCTTCTCAAGGGTTGAAGCTCTCTTCAAAGTCTTCTCAAGGGTTGAAGTTCTCCTCAAAGTCTTCTCAAGGGTTGAAGTTCTCCTCAAAGTCTTCTCAAGGGTTGAAGCTCTCCTCAAAGTCTTCTCAAGGGTTGAAGCTCTCCTCAAAGTCTTCTCAAGGGTTGAAGTTCTCAAAGTCTTCTCAAGGGTTGAAGTTCTCCTCAAAGTCTTCTCAAGGGCTGAAGTTCTCCTCAAAGTCTTCTCAGGGGTTTAAACTCTCCTCAAAGTCTTCTCAAGGGTTGAAGTTCTCAAAGTCTTCTCAAGGGTTGAAGTTCTCCTCAAAGTCTTCTCAGGGGTTGAAGTTCTCCTCAAAGTCTTCTCAAGGGTTGAAGTTCTCCTCAAAGTCTTCTCAAGGGTTGAAGTTCTCCTCAAAGTCTTCTCGAAGCCCAAAGTTCTCCTCAAAGCCAAAGCCCGACGTCTCCGTAAAAGCCTCCTCAAGGCCCAAAGGTTTCTCAAGGTCATCCCAAGGTCGTACTCTCAGGTTTTGAGAAGTTTCAAAGAGAAACTTGGACTAAGTTTGCTCCGAAGACGAGCGGCTTGCGGTCAAGGTGACTTCGGACCTCACCCTCAAGAGCTGCGAGGACTTGGCCGCCGAGACCGCGACTCCACAGTTTTTACTTCTTTGTGCGTGAACGAGCTGCCACAAAAAGTTTTTTCTCCCACGACGGCAAAGCCCGCGAGGACAAAACAAGAATCTGCAGCCGATGAGGGACTTGGGTACCAAAGCAGCAACCACAGGATAAAGGCTCTTTGTGCTCATGGGGTTGGGAAATTCTATTTTAGGACCGTGCTCTCCGCACAAACCCAAAAAGTGGCTCGGATGAGACACGGAGACTTGGGAAGCCACCTCGGGAAGCGTGCCGCGGCGCTCGGAGGGGACATCCCGGGCTAAAACGAGCAGCGACGACAAATGTGTTCTCCATCGGCTCCGACGCGTCAAGATTTGAGGCGGCTGAAGGGTTTTAGCGACGCCCAACTCCTCCCCGGGGCGGGGATGGCTCCGAGGGCATTCCCAGATTGCGTGGTACGAGTATCACCGGAAAATAAAACCTTTTTTTTTCTGACGAGGACTGAAATTCAGCCGGGAGGACGTCGCTCGGATGGCGTCCCTCCCAGCCAGGGTGGCCGACGAGCTCCGCTTGGGTTTGGAAGAGCTCCCCGGCGCGTGAGCAGCATTTGCCGGCGAACTCCGCCGGGGAAAGCGACTTTGGTCGAACCGCAGGAGGTTGGCACTCGTGACGTGAGCAGCAGGAAAACGCCGCGGGAGCCGCGGCCAGGGGAGCGGCGGCGGGTCCTGCCCCAACCGCCGCGGCGTCTCGCTTCCGAGCGGGCGCCGTTCTCGCCCTTCCCGGCTCCGGCCGCTAACGAGGGGACCCTTCGTTAGCAGCTCTGAGCGGCGCTAAGGCGAAGTTCGCCGACTCGCCGGCGGAGCGGTCCCTCGGGCAGGTCGGCAGGATCACGAAGACCCCTGGGAGGGGTTGGCATCGCCTGGAGCGGGCGAGGTTTTTTTTTTTTAAGCCGCGTGGTCAAACGACGTGAAAAACACGAATCCACCCGGGGATCCCGCCCCGCCGGAAGCGAAGCGCTGGGAAAACCCCAAGATCGACGTGCGACCTCGAAGCGGGCGACCCCCGCGGGCTTTTCCTCCTTTATGTCCCACCCGGCCCCGAAAACAAACAAAAAAAAAAACCAAACAAACCCAAAAAAAGAACAGCCCGAAGAGAAAAAAAAAAAAAGAAACGAACGGAAAAGAAATCCATCGTGTCCCAGTCCCGCGGCAGCACGAACACCAGTGGCAGAGGCCGCACGTATTCTAATTTAATAAATAAATAACCTAAACACACTGTCTACTACGTGAGCAAGCCCGGCTCTAGCTTAGGAAGCTTGCGCTGTTTTCATCCTGTACAGCAGTTGAGAAAGGACTTGGGTTCTCTCGTTCCTCGCGACTCTCCGGGACGCGGCGGCAGGAACTTAATATCTGGTGGGGGGGAAGAAGAGAAAATGAGGTTTTGGGGAGCTCCCCCGGCGCCCACGTGGAGAAGAAACGACTTAGAAAAGGAGGCTCCTCATGTCCTCCCCTGCAAAGACCACGGTGCGTCCGCCCGCCCCAAGGGGAAAATTCAGCGGCGCCCCAAGGATTCGGGGACCGAGATCTCCTCCGACCTCCTGCCCTGCATCCCTGCGCGTCAAAACAGGGGATTTTGGAAAAGGCTCTTTGCCTTCTGAGGTTTAAATCCCCGCGGGACACCAAGGGGACGTGCACCGGGGACATCTGAGGTGGCACAGCTCTCCCTCGGCGCCACAGCCCCCTCCTTACCCCGGTCTCATCGAGTCACAGAATTGTAGAATTACAGAATCATGGAATAATAGAACCATAAAGTCATGGAACCGTAGAGTCGTATCAGCTGGAAGAGACCGAGGAGTCCAAGCCCAGCCTTTGTCCCAGCCCTGCCCACCCACCGAACGAGTCCCCCCAGCGCGATTTCTCCACGCGTGGGGCAAACCACACCCCCCTCAGACCCCAAAAGCGGCCAAAGAGAACTGGAATTCCCCCAGCACCAGTTTTTCTTTTTCTTTTTCTTTTTCTTTTTCTTTTTCTTTTTCTTTTTCTTTTTCTTTTTCTTTTTCTTTTTCTTTTTCTTTTTCTTTTTCTTTTTCTTTTTCTTTTTCTTTTTCTTTTTCTTTTTTTCTTTTTCCTTTTTCTTTCTCTTTCTCTTTCTCTTTCTCTTTCTCTTTCTCTTTCTCTTTCTTTCTTTTTCTTTTTCTTTTCCTTTTCCTTTTCCTTTTTCTTTTTCTCTTTCTTTTTCTTTTCCTTTTTATCTTTCTTTTTCTTTTCCTTTTTCTCTTTCTTTTTCTTTTCCTTTTCCTCTTCCTTTTCCTTTTCCTTTTCCTTTCCCTTTCCCTTTCCCTTTTTCCCCTTTCCTTTCCTTTCCTTTCCTTTCCTTTCCTTTCCTTTCCTTTCCTTTCCTTTCCTTTCCTTTCCTTTCCTTTCCTTTCCTTTCCTTTCCTTTCCTTTCCTTTCCTTTCCTTTCCTTTCCTTTCCTTTCCTTTCCTTTCCTTTCCTTTCCTTTTTCCTTTCCTTTTTCCTTTCCTTTTTCCTTTCCTTTTTCCTTTCTTTTTTCCCTTCCTCCCCTTCCCTCTTCCCTTCCCTTCTCTTCATTTTATTTACTTATTTTTTATCTGGGGAGGAAAATGCTGGGGGAAAACGAGCCGGGGAGGAGCACGAGGGGCAAACCCCATCTCACCCTCCTTCTGACTTTAAAAACGATCCCGCTGCCCGTGCTGGCGGCGCTGCCATGCGCCACGTCCGGGTGACACCAAGGGCTCATGTCCCACCAAAAACCACCCCGTGTCCCGGCTCCGGCCGCCCTGTCCCCCTCCCGCTTCCCCCGCGGCACCTTCTCGGGGGACGAACCCCCGTCCCCTCTCGCCCCCGCCCCGTCCGCGGAGGAAAAGCGGGCGGCACCTGTAGTAGTTTGGTTTGAAAGGTCCGTTCTTGTTCAGCCCCAGGTATTTCGCTTGCTCATCCGTGAGCTCTGTCAGGTGGGCGTCGAACGTCGGGAGGTGCAGGCTCGCCACGTACTCGTCTGAAACCACCGAAACAGAACGGTCAGGGTTGGAAGGGACCTTCAAGATCATCCGGTTCCAACCCCCCTGTGCCACGAGCAGGGACATCCCCCACTGGATCAGGCTGCCCAGAGCCCCATCCAGCCTGGCCTGAAAAACTCCCAGGGATGGGGCTGCCACCCCCTCTCTGGGCAACCTGGGCCAGGGTCTCCCCACCCTCACGGGGAAGAACTTCTTCCTCATGTCCAGCCTAAACCCACGCTCTTCCAGCTTCAACCCATCATCCTTCATCCCGTCACTGCAGGCCCTTGGAAAAAGTCCCTCCCCAGCATTCTTGTAGCCCCTCCAGGTACTGGAAGGTGCTCAAAGGTCTCCCTGGAGCCTTCTCTTGTCCAGGTTGAACAAGCCCAACTCTCTCAGCCTGTCCTTGAGGTGCTCCAGCCCCTCTGACCATCTTGGTCGCCCTCCTCTGGACTCGCTCCAACAGCTCCGTGTCCTTCTTGTCCTGAGGAGCCCAGAGCTGGACCCAGACCTGCCGGGGGGTCTCACCAGAGCGGAGCAGAGGGGCACAATCCCCCCTCGCCCTGCTGGCCACGCTGCTCTGGGTGCAGCCCAGGCTGTGGTTGGGTTTCTGGGCTCTGAGCACACCTTGCTGGCTCATATTCAGGTTTCCACCCCCCAACACCCCAAGCCCTTCTCGGCAGGGCTGCTCTCCATCCCCTCGTGCCCAGCCTGTGTCTGTGCCTGGGATTGCCCCGACCCAGGGGCAGGACCTTGCCCTTGGCCTCGCTGAAGCCCCCGAGGACGGCACGGCCCCACCTCTCCAGCCTGTCCAGGTCCCTCTGGGTGACATCCCTTCCCTCCAGCACCACACAGCTCGGTGTCACGGGCAAACTTGCTGAGGGAGCCCTCGATCCCACTGTCCGTGTCACTGACAAAGATGTTCAGTAGCACCGGTCCCAGTACAGAGCACCTGTCACTGGTCTCCACTGGGACACCGAGCCATCAACTGCAACTTTTTGACCGCGATCTTCCATCCGCCGACTGCTCCATCTATCAAATCCACAACTTTCCAACTTGGAGACTAAGTTGGATTTCGTGTGGGACAGCATCAAAGACCTCGCACAAAATGATTTCAAAACCTCGTTCAGCAGCGGGAAGGGGAGGTGACGAGTCCCCTCCACCCGGGCACCGGGTCCCAAAAGCAGCGGCCAGGAACGGCATCGCTCCTCGTGCCTCCACTGCCGAGCTGCAGGACTCCTGCTCGCCCCGAATGGGGAAAACCAAGGCTCTCGTCTGTTTTGAGGGGAAAACTTTCTCTGAAATACTCCCACATCGCTCCCTTGGGCAAGTGCGGATGCTCTACAGCCTCCAGAGCTGCTGGACGTTTCTGGTGGGTCACACCCAACGCTAGGGACAAGCTGCACCTGCTCTCAAAAATATAATTAATAGAAAAAAAGCCCAGTTTTGCAGCAAGAATGTGGCTGGTGGAGCTCATCCTCTCAGCAGGGGGCTCTGCTGGCGGAGCTGTTGGTCAGGGACCACGTATCTTCGCAGCCAACGGCAGCAGCTCTGCCCAAAAACTCCCCGCTTGGACTTGCTGCGGTCGGCCAAGAGCATCAGCCTGTTTTCCCCAGGTTTGACAGCGAAACGACGTGTCCGAGTTAGGGAAAGAGCCCAAACCCAGTGGGAAGAACTTGCTGGAAGCCCCTGAGCTCCGCAGGGAGAGCGCGGTGCTGCGCCGCCCTCCTCCGCTCAGCCCAGCAAAACCTCCCAGCCTCACAACCGAGAGGGAGAAGGCGACACCAAACAGATCTCTACCCATTTTCTTAGGCAGCAGGTAGACGTCTTGCTTGTAGCGGCCTTCGGGAGCGTTGTACAGCTCTATCAGAGCCAGAGCCTGGGTGGAGAAGACACGGAGGTAAGCAAGCGGTGCCCGCGACGCAGCGAGACGCCGCTCTCGGCTCGGCCCGAGCCCTACTCGCCTGCGTGGTGGCAGTGATGGACAGGACGAAGGTGGGGACGGTGGAGCAGCTCAGGTTCAGCAGGCGGCCCTGGGAAGCAAGAGAAGGGGCTGTTAACTCAGTGGGGCACCAAAACCCGTCGCCAAGCCTGGAGAAGGTGACAGAACCACCCGCGAAACGCGTCCCTCCCGGCACGAAACGTCATTTATCACACGTGCTCAAACTCCCCACTCTCGGTCACTCTTGCAACCGAACTACTTAGAAGTGAAAAGTTCATAAAATATCCCAGGGGAGGTACCCTGGAGCAGGAAAAAGAAAAACCACAGGGTCAGCTGAGCTGCTGAAGTGATTTCTGAGCCCCACGGCTCACCCAACCCTCGTTTCCTTCCCCCATGAGCAGAGAAGAGGTGGCGGCTCCGCGGCTCACCTCCGCCAGGAGGACGATCCTCTTCCCGTCCGGCCAGATGACGTGGTCCACCTGGGACCTCACCCTCTCCCAGGTCAGCTCGGGCGTGCGCAGGCTGGCCTGAAACACAGCGTCCAGGGAGTTAAAGAACCGGCAAAAGATCTGAAAGCGGCAGCTGCGGAACGGGGACGGAAAGAGGAAACGACTCGCTGGGCTTCAAGATTCTTTGGGGTCCGGTCGCGGTTCCAGACCAACGAAACCTTTAATGAATCATAACCTGGAGCTATTTTTTACGGTGACATCACAGCTCTGGCAACGACTGTTGCTCAAACCCTTCTGGCTGAAGAGGATCCACGGACACCAACCCTGCAGGACTGCAGTCGCTTCTTCCCAACCCAGAAAAAGCCTTTAAACCCGTGGGTTTGGCCAAGCAATTTCCCATTGGCTTTTGGAGAAGATTCTCCCGGTTTCCTACTCATCTCTAAGCACAGATGAGGAGACTTTGGTCACACAGGGCTGCCCGAGGGTCCCGAACACCCCGACACCCCGCTGTGGCGCGCGTCCCGGCGCTCACCACGTCGATCTCGGTGTTGGAGTGCCCCATGTTGCAGACGATGCAGCTGTTCTTCATGCGATCCAGATGTTCCCTGGTCACCACGTTCTTGTTGCCTGTCGGGCAACAAAAAAGACGGAGAATAAAAATAAAAGACGGAGCCGATGAGGGGAGCCCCGTCCTCCTGCCTCGGGCACCCCCCTACCTGTGCAGGTGATGACGATGTCAACTTGTCTGATGACTTCGTTGAGTTTCACGAGCCGGAATCCGTCCATGCTAAGAGGAGAAGAGGGGAAAAATAAGTTGGAGAAGCAGCAAAAATACGCCAAAACCAGAAAAAAAAACCCCAACACCAAGTCATTCTCAGTTGTTTTAACTCTCTGATGCCGGGCTGGGACACAGCAGCACAGCACATGGAAGGGGGTCTTGGAGCTCAAGTCATGAAGAGGGTTTTTGGAGTCAACCAGGAGGATTTGGGACCGTTGTGGGGAGAAACGAAAAGGAGATTTGGGGGGTTTTCACATTTTCTCTCAAAGCCCCCATAGCTGCACGTCTCGGTTTTCAATTGAGATGGCTTCTTTTTTTTTGTTTTTTCCCAAGCTGCTGCTCCTGCAGAGCACAGCCAGAAGATGCACAAATGCCCTCCTGCTGCAGAATCGTCTCGGATCTGGATTTAGATCACCTCGAAACCAACTCAAACCCCATCACCAACCCGAAAATCCAGATTTAGGCACCTACGCAGCCGTCAGAGGTGCTGAGCGCTCAGCAAGTCTCTCCTGGCTTCACCGAACCAGGGCAGGGTTTGGGTTTTTTTTTTAGGATTTGCCAACAGTCCTGCCAAGAACTTTATTTCTGTGACCCTCACAAGCTGCAAAATCGCAGTTGCTTAAGACAAAAAAAAAAAAAGTATTTTTTTTCTGCTTTATGCCCCATTTACTGTTTGTAAGAGTCAGGGCAGGGTCTGCTGCCAACGACCGAATTCCCAGTTAAGGACGCGGGTGCTCGCAGAAACCAAATATCCCTCGAGTGAGGTGGCACAAGCCTTGAGTTTGTTCTCAGAGGCCAAGGTTCAGTCCCAACCTTCTTTCAAGCCACAAAGTTATTCACTGAAGTCTTTCAAGCCCTAAGGTTAAAGTCTTTCAAGACTTATTGTTGTCAAGACCTTATTGTTCAAGTCTTTCAAGACCTATTGTTGTCAAGACCCATTGTTGAAGTCCTTCAAGCCCTAAGGTTAAACTCTTTCAAGCCCTATAGCTGAGGTCTTTCAAGCCCTAAGTTCTAAGTCTTTCAAGATCTATCATTGTCAAGACTTACCTTGAAGTCTTTCAAGACCTACCCTCGAAGTCTTTCAAGCCCTATCATTGAAGTCTTTCAAGTCCTAAGGTTTAAGTCCTTCAAGATCTATCATTGTCAAGACCCACCTTGAAGTCTTTCAAGCCCTATCGCTGAGGTCTTTCAAGACCTATTGTTCAAGTCTTTCAAGACTTATTGTTCAAGTCTTTCAAGACCTATTGTTCAAGTCTTTCAAGACCTATTGTTCAAGTCTTTCAAGCCCTGAAGTCTTTCAAGAACTACCTTTGAAGTCTTTCAAGCCCTGTTGTTGAGATCTTTCAAGATCTATTGTTGAAGCCTTTCAAGCCCTAAGGTTAAAGCTGTTCAAGCCCTATCGTTGAGGTCTTTCAAGCCTTACGATTTTAAGTCTTTCAAGCCCTAAAGTTTAAGCCTTTCAAGCCCTAAGGTTAAAGCTGTTCAAGCCTTATTGTTGAGGTCTTTCAAGCTCTACTGTTTAAGTCTTTCAAGCCCTAAGGTTTAAGTCTTTCAAGCCCTAAGGTTTAAGTCTTTCAAGACCTACCTTGAAGTCTTCCAAGCCCTACCGTTGGGGTCTTTCAAGCCTTAAGGTTAAAGTCTTTCAAGCCTTAAGGTTAAAGTCTTTCAAGCCCTATCATTACACTCTTGACCCCTGTGGCTGAGATTACACAAGTCTGCAGGCTGGATGTGGGTAAACTGGGGGATGGTTTTGTGCAGGAACCCTTTCCCAACTGTAGCAGAGAGCTGTGAGTCTCTCCGAGGGTGCCCGGAAGCCACCGACCCCTCGCCAGCCCCTCAATCTCAGGAGGTTCCACAGTTTTCTTGGGGAAAAAAAAATAAAATAATAAAACCCTAACGAAGCGGGTGCTTACCAAGCCTGGAGGGCGCAGATGGGGTCGATCTCGGTCACGTAGACGATGGAGCCCATGGCCTTGAGGGCAGCGCAACAGCCCTTCCCGACCTGGGGAGAGAGAAGAGCGTGGCGGGGAGGGTGAGAGGCAGGAGTCCTCCTGCATCCGCCCAATTTCTGGGCAGGGGGAATTCCTGGATTTGGGGTGATCCAGGTCCTGAGCCAGGCTCAGGCTGGGGAAGAGAGGCGCTAAAAAAAAAACGCAAAAGCACTTTTGGTTTTGGTCGCGGGGAGTTCTTTTTCCCCAAAAAAACATCCCGGTGTCGCGAAAGCTCCAGGATAACGAGGGATTACGCTGATCTCAGGGAAAGTTTAAGAGTCTCTTGTAACCTTTGCTCTATTTAGGAAGCTTAATGGTTTAATCTCCGAGGGTTAATGAGCTTTAACCTTTACGCAGCACACGCGGGAGCTGTTAAACCACCAAGGGTTCCCCAAAATAAGTGAGAATTATATAATATGTCATATAAATATAAAAGATAACATCCATAGATGATAGATTAATAGATGGTAGATTGACAGATGACAGATTAGTAGAGGATGTTTTACTAGATGATATTTGATATCTGGATATTGGGATATTCGAGGCATTCTCAACATGTGACACTCGGGTCTTTTAAGATTCGGGTTTGGTGTCTGTTTAATCCTAAAGGAATATAGTGGAAATTAGGAAAATCTTCCCTTTTGGCAAACCCGTCAGCTTCGGGGGCGCTCTGCAAACCCCTTACCTCCCCGTAGCCGCAAACCACCACTTGCTTTCCACCGAACATCATGTCTGTGGTCCTTTTAAGGCTACGGGAAAAGAAAAAAGAACAAGAAAAAAATCACAATTAAAGGCCAGCAGTGAGGTGCATCCCGCACCCCTGCGGACACGGGGCCATCCTGGGTGGGGAGAGGACTCAAAAGCTGATTTTTCCCTTCGGTGAGGGTGGGTGCTACCAGTGAAATGCAACAAAGAGGAAGGATTTGGGGGTTGGATCCCTTTGTTTTTTGCATATTTTTATCTTTGGGCGTTGGATCCCTTTGTCTCCGTACTCCAGATATATTGAAAAACTCTTCCAAATAAATTTTCTTCTTCATTTTTTTTTTCCTCGAGTCAAAACACCCCCAAGGAATAGCTCCAGGAGAAGCAAGGGAGCTGTCATTGGTTGCCAGAATCCCGGTGCTTTCCACAAATGAAGCTCTCCCTTCCACTTCGTCTCCTTCTGGTTTCTCCCCAAGAGTGTCCTACATTCCAGGCTATTTTTAGCTCACCAGCAAATAGGTTAGCAGTGCAGGGAAGGTGAAATTCCCTCACATTTCTGAGAGAATTCAGACAAAAACCCGCAGCTGATTTAATTGCACCTCTGCTCAGCTTTGCCTCGACCCAGTTTTCGATGCCTGGGCCAGGCTCAACCCAGCTCCGCCCCCACCAGGTCCGTTGTGCATCGTGCCCAAAGATGACAAGATAAAGAAGATTTTCAAGATTTTCCACATTTCTTAGCATCCAGCACGGAGCTAGGAGTCGTGCGCTCAGCTCAGAATTTTGGGGCAGCTCTTCGCCGGGCGGTTGGCGGAGGCTGCGCCTCGAACCCCGCGACCGTGGAGCAAAGACGTGGCCCTGAAAAAGGAGGATGGGCTGCTTAATTAGAGGAATCACAGAATAGTTTGGGTTGGAAGGGACCTTCAAGTTCATCTTGCTCCAGCCCCCAGCCATGGGCAGGGACATCTTTAACCAGATCAGGTTGCTCCAAGCCCCGTCCAACCTGACCATGAACATCTCCAGGGATGGAGCCTCCACCATCTCTCCGGGCAACCTGTGCCAGGGTCTCACCACCCTCGTTTTTCCCATAATTTTGCTTCTAGGAAAAATATTCCCATAGTTGTGCTTCTAGCAAAGGCCAGTGAGTGACGTGTCGCATCTTGGAGTACGCCGCTCCACACGGACTGTGCGTAATTTGGAGAGCAGCTGATGGTTTGGATCGAACGTGACGACGTGGATTGAACTTTTCTAGTTTTGATGGGCAGGAAGAGCAAGAAGACACAGGTCCATCTTTGCAGTGTTGGGTTCTGGCTCACAGAATCATAGAATCATAGAATCATAGAATGTTGGGGGTTGGAAGGGACCTCTGGAGATCATCCAGTCCAACCCAGAGCAGGGTGACCCAGGGCAGCCACACAGGAACGCGTCCAGGCGGGGTTTGAAAGTCTCCAGAGAAGGTACATCTCGGCAGGGAAAAGCCAGATGCCACCACAGCCGGACTTGACAAGGAGCCCAAGATTTAGTCTTTTAGAGCAACATGCGATGAGAATGTGGGGAAGAGACTGCACATGCAGTGGATCATCTTGAGAAACCTCTCTGGTGGTTCTCCATCTCACACGGCACCTGCACACGTTCTACAGATCTTCATGCCCCTGTGTTTGGACACGCAGGTTTTACACAGATGAGTCTTCTTTGCTTCTGAGGGTCACTGCTACCAGGAAGATGAATGACACACTTTGCTACAGATCCCACAAGAACTTGGGAGACATCCCTGCCATGGCAAGAGGGTTGGAACTAGATGATCTTTGAGGTTCCTTCCAATCCAAATCGTTCTATGATTCTACAAACTTGGGAGAAAGATGTCAGAGCAGAGCCCACCATCAACAGGGAAGCCTACATCAGGTCTTGGAGGACTTCTGGTGCTACCAGAGGGAAAGGCAGCCCCGCTGAGTGCCAGCAGCGCTGCCAGATGGACCTCGATTGAACAGAAGGAGACATTTCTACGTTGGCAGCAACCGAGAACTGCAGATCTTGAGACCTGTTTGAACTTTAAGCCAGACCAAGTTATCAACATGAACAAAGTCATGAAGAAAGTCACGAGCAAAGCAGGCTGTCCTCTCCATGGAGGGCTCTTCCTCCACATGGCCGCTACCTGGCACAGACCAGGAGATCTTTTCTCCGGTCGTCGTCTCATCAGCACCAACGTCAGTCCGGAAAGTCAAATCTGTCCCTGTTTCTGTGCTCGCTCGTCAACTGGGACCAGTACCAGACGCGACACGTCACCATCTGAACTGCAGGAACAAAACTTGTCCTGATCTCGCTTGGCTTTGACAAAACTTGGCAGCGGGGATGGTGGGGACACGGACACCCAGTTCCATCAAAATAAAGATTTATAAAAAAAAAAAAACCAAGAGAAAAAAAATGGAAAAGATCACTGAGATTTGCACCCTCCGCAGTTCACAGCTTCAAGAGTTCTGCAGCGCATCTCCAGAGCAGCAGCCTCAGGAGACACATCGTGTTCCCGGCGCCCACGGATCCATCAGCGACTGGTTCCTGCTCCCTCCCGAGACGTACGGCACCACCGGGACACCACGGAGCCGGTCCCAGTCCCACAGTCTGACCGGTGGGGTTCTGGGGAGGGAGCCCAGAGGGATGCAAGAACCCTCTTCTGCTCACTTGGACGGAGAAAGCCTCGGTCTATCACAACCTCTTCTGTTTTCTTTCGGTTTGCCGTATATTGACAGGAAAGGATAAGAAAAAGGAAAGCAGAAAAGCAAAACCCGCTGTGACGAGGCAGCTGGTGGGCTCACACGCGCGCGACAGGGACAGATGGGATTTATCCTGATGCCACAAGGGCAAGGGCGGGGAGAAGGAGAGTTGTAGCCGCACGTGAGGACTTCTGAAGAAGATAATGCCTTCCACAAACACAGGAGGCAGGACTTAAAGGGCTGTGCCCTGTTCATACGTGAAGCTGCGTTAAAAACATTCAATCCACACTTCTGGAGATACTGAAGTCTTTGCTGCAAGACCATTCCCCTAAAACCACAAGAGCCAACGTTTGCTCTCTGCTGCGCGCGTGCCTGGAGAGCTTTACACACAATTGCACAAATAAGTCCGAGGTCCTGTGTCAGCAATGGTGTGACCGGTGGGAGCAGGGAGGGGATTGTCCCCTGTGCTCAGCACTGGTGAGGCCACACCTGGAGTGTTGTGTCCAGTTTTGGGCACCTCAGTCCAAGGGAGATCTCGAGGGGTTGGAGTGAGTGCAGGGGAGGGCGACGGAGCTGGGGAAGGGCCTAGAGCACAAATCTGATGAAGAACGATTGAAGGAGCTGGGGCTGTTGAGTTTGAAGAAGAGGAGGCTGAGGGGAGACCTCCTCACTCTCTGCAACTGCCTGACAGGACCTTGTGGAGAGGTTGGGGCTGGTCTCATCTCACGGGTAATTAGTGACAGAACACGAGGGAATGGCTTCAGACTGCGACAGGGCAGGGTTAGACTGGATGTGAGGAAAAAATTTTCACAGAAAGAGCAGTCAGAGCTTGGCACAGGCTGCCCAGGGAGGGGATTGAGTCCCCATCTCTGGAGGTGTTTAAAGGCCGTTGAGATGTGGGGTTGGGGGAGATGGTTTAGGGGTGAGCTGTGTAGAGCAGGGTTAGGGGTTGGACTCGATGATCCCAGGGGTCTTTTCCAACCTGAAGGACTCTGTGATTCTGACCAACAGGGACACATTTGCTGCCTCACAATGTCTCGTGGATTCCCAACTCTGACACAAGTAGGATGGACCAGAGGTGATAAAGGCTCTTTATTCTCCTCCGACACACCTAAAATGACCTAAGGTGGCAGGCTGGACACACCCATGGACACGTGACCCGAGCGAGGGACGCAGCCCCGTTGGGCGACCGTGTACGTACCCGTCCAGGATGGACTCTCTGCAGCAGTACAGGTTGTCAAACTTCTGCTTTGTGACGGAGTCGTTGACATTCATGGCCGGGACGCAGAGCTTCCCCGCCTTGGACAACTGGTAGAGCCTGTTACGAACAGGGCAAGAAACAGACGGTCAACAAGTGAAATGTTTCCTACAGTCCCACCGCTGTGTGCTCTCGAGGCCTTTGTTTCTCTGGAGTGAGCAGGAGACATCCAGAGGGTCAAAGACAGGAGTTCCTCGTTTCAGGAGGAGAAATAGCACGTCTTCCCCAGGTGTTCATTTCCCTCCCCAACCACCAGGTTGGCAAAGAAGCCCAACAGCAGACCAGAAGGTTCTCCAGGCTCCATGTGCCTCAAAACTGTTGACTTTTATGTCCTCAGAAGGACAAAACCCCCCAAATCCTGCTTCAGATGAGAGTTGGTGTAATTCCTGAAGCTCTTACAGCTCAAGACACACAGGGACGGCCACAGAAGGGTGACGTCCACAGCAACGCGATCAACACCTGCGGCGCAACATCCGCTTGAACAGCAGCAGGAGCTGAGACGTTGTACAAGAAGCCACCAGGGTGGTGAAGACACCGACCCAACCTCCTACTCCTGAGAGCAAACTCAACCTCTGGCAGCAGCAAAACCACGAAAAATGAATCGAAACGCTACCCGGTGGCTACGAAGAGAATCGGAAAAATCATCTCCCTGCTCCAGACCTTGGGAAGGAGGACGCGTTCCCAGGCTCTACAGACCCCTCCAGGCTTCTCTTCTTTGTCATCTGGAGACCCTCGGAACGGTTTCTCACACCGCTTTGGTCTCACGTGTCTCTTCCTCCCGCATCGGGGGTGATTCCCGAGGCTGTAAACTATTACCAGGTCCTTTTCCTGACACCCCCCTGGCTGCAAAACCAAACTGCTCGCTTCCTTCTTTCAAATATTTTGTCTCCCTGTGTCGAGGGCTGCCTGGCACCTTCATCTGAGCTCCAAGAGCTGCAGCCAAGCCTTCCCCGCTGCAAAAATATGGAGAAAAGCGGAGTCTGCTGCTCTTTCCCTCGGCCCCCTGTCCCCTGTCACCTCCGACACCTCTCCGACCCCTGGGAGCCCCTTCTCCCGTCACAATTCTGCTCTGGCTGCCGACGGGGGGATGTCCACCCACGGGGCTCCGGCAATGCTGTTCTCCCTTTCTGCGCTCCCAGGGACTCGCTTCCTCGTCCCAAACCTCCCTTCCTCCCACAGATTTAGTTTAGGACCACGCTTCTGACTTAAATTACAGAATCATGAAGGCTGGAAAAGACCTCTAAGACCATCAAGTCCAACCGTCAACTCAACCCCACCATGACCACTAAACCACGACCCCAAGTGCCACGTCTGCACGGTTTCTGAACACCTCCAAGGCTGGGGACTTTCTTCAAAGCCCACCCTTCCTTGTGCACCCCTTCCTTTTCCCATTGGAAAAGGTGGAAAACCACGACCTCGCGCACTTTTTCCACCTGCGCAAAGGTCAGCAGGTGCTTCTGCTCCTCGTCTCGAGGTTCAGAGCAGTAGTTCCAAGTTGTTTTCACTGCATGAGAGATTTTTTAAAACAGCTCTTATGGAAAAGCCAAGCCCAAGCTGAAGGAGAACCACAGATCGTGTATTTCAGGAGGTTCCACGTTCAGCTGAGTCTGTGGCTTCTCACAGCTTGGGGATGTTTTGTTACCAGCGCCCCGAGGCAGAAAATGCGTATTTTTTTGTCCAAATATCGAATCACAGAACGGTTTGGGTTGGAAAGGACCTTAAAGGCCATCTCGTTCCAACCCCCTGCCCTGGGAAGAGACACCTCCCATCAGCCCAGGTTGCCCAAAGTCCCATCCAGCCTGGCCTTGGGCACTGCCAGGGAGGGAGAGGCACATCTCTCAACTTTAGAGAGTTTTAAGGCTCAGCGTGACAGGGTGCTGGGTCATCTCATTTAAATTGCATTTCTTTACCTTAAAGGGTTGGACTAAATGTTCATTGAGGTCCCTTCCAACCCCGTGTTCTATGATTCTGTGATCTCCACACTCGCAGCCCAGCCTGGCCCGTTACCTGTGGACACCAGTCACGCTCTCCTCTACTATCCCCTTGATCTTCTTAAACATGTTGGGATATTTCTTGTAGATCCAGTGAGTGAGATCTCCCCCATCATCCAAGATCTGTAACAAACCAAAAAAAACCTCAACCACAAAGTCACCGCCCTGAGGATCCTGCAAGACCTGTTGACCCCGCAAAGGTACAAGGGGTAAATCACACGCTCGAGTCGTTCCTAACCAAGCCCACGTTCCGGCATCTCAAACACCTCGTGACAGCTTTGGTGGGACAACTCCGCTTGACTGCTCAGAGCAGGGATGTTGCCTCATCGACATCGTGCTGGAAAGGCAACAGGTCAGACCAACGCGGAGACCTTGACGGTTGTAACGAGACGAGGGGAACCATGGCAAGTTGGTGTGGGAGATCCTCCCTTCCTGTGTCCCAGAAGCACGGATGGAAAAGCCTTTGAACCACACAGAGGCACCAGCTTTTCTGGTATGACTGCGAGTGGGGGAAGATGGAGGATGGAGAAGGAGGAGGATGGAGGAGGAGGAGGATGGAGAAGGAGGACAATGGAGGAGGAGGAGGGTGGAGGAGGAGGAGGATGGAGGAGGAGGAGGATGGAGAAGGAGGACGATGGAGGAGGAGGTGGATGGAGGAGGAGGAGGATGGAGAAGGAGGACGATGGAGGAGGAGGTGGATGGAGGAGGAGGAGGATGGAGAACAAGGATGATGGAGGAGGAGGAGGATGGAGAAGGAGGACGATGGAGGAGGAGGAGGATGGAGAAGGAGGACGATGGAGGAGGAGGAGGATGGAGAAGGAGGACGATGGAGGAGAGGTGGAGGAGAAGGATGGAGAAGGAGGATGGAGAAGGAGGATGGAGGAGAAGGATGAAGGAATATGGTGAAGGAGGAAGGAGAAGGAGGACGCCGCAGGAGGAGGGAGAAGGAGGATGGAGGAGGAAGAAGGAGAAAGGTGGAGAAGGAGGAGGTTGGAAGAAGAAGAGGGTGGAGGACAGAGGAGGAGAAGGACGGAGGAGGAAGAGGTTGGAGAAGGAGGATCATGGAGGAAGAGGATGGAGTAGGGGGAAGGAGAGGGAGGAGGCTGCAGCAGGAGGAGGGAGAAGGCTGGAGGAGGAGGATGGTGCAAAGCCAGTACTGCCCATCACACTGTAACCTAAACCCCCATCTGTTACAAATCCTGAGCCTCTTCGGGACAACAGCTTTGGGTCTCTGCCCGTTCCACCTGGCTGTGAACCTCAGAGTTCAAAACTCTTCTTCACCAGACGACGCGTCTCCCGAGCTGCCCCCTCCCAGTGACACACGCCGGGGCGGCGAGGGGAGGCTGAACGGTTGAATGAAAGCAGCAAAAGATGAGCAAGTAAAGGCGCCCTGCGAAAGAGCGCCGTGGGAAGGACAGACGTGAAAACGATTCGCTCACAGAAATCTAGAAATCACAGTGAAAACGGATGTCCAAGAGCTTGTGTGTTCTCTGCTGGTGTTACAACCATCCGGCACACGGTACCGGCTTCGGACATCAAAGTCCTCCACGAGCATCCTGATACGCCTTCCTGCATCCTGATACGCCTCCGGGGGGGGCTGATGCTATTCAGGGCTCTTTGTGATGTGCGATAAATGTCACCCGGATAATCAAAGACTTCAAGCCAAGGTTTATTTTTAACCTCTGCGAGCACAGAGTCTCTGATAACTACAGAAAATCTCCGTGCCGGTGACAGCTCGAGGTGTTCGTCAGGAGCCCTGCTGCGTCCTACCCGCTCTCCTCGTCAGGAACATGGTCCCGACTCCGACCGCTCTGGGTCATCCTCTGCTACGTCTCAACAAACGGCCGAGCCCGAGGAGGGTGCTGAGCAAAACGTGCTCCCAAGAGGGACCTGCCAGGGAACCGTGAGGAGGTGTCCAGGAAAAAGGCACAAGGAAAAACCCAAACGCCCGCATTTCCCCGAGTCCTCCTGCCACCCAGGCAGCCTCCCGTGGCCCAGGCAAGGTGGGAGGTGTGACAGTCCTGATCAGACTCAGGCCGACTGCTTCATCCTCCTCCTCTTCCTCTTTGCATGTTCCCTACACCAATGCCAGAGACTTCTGACTGCATCATCATCACAATCACCTTCACCACCATCATCACCTTCCTCTTTGCATACTCCCTACACCGATGTCAAAGTCTTCAGACTTCATCCTCCTCCTCCTCGTCCTCTTCACATGTTGCCTACAGCAAGGTCAAAGACTTTTGACTGTGTCATCATCATCATCATCATCACCTTCTCTGCATATTCCCTACATCAGTGTCAAAGACTTTTGGCTGCATCATCATCCTCATCCTCCTCTTTGCAAACTCCCTACAGCAACATCAAAGACTTCTGACTGTATCACCCTCCTTCTCCTCCCCATCCTCTTCACATGTTCCCTACAACGTCAAAGACTTTTGACTTCATCATCATCATCATCATCACCCTCTTTGCATGCCTCCTATCACCATCATCCTTTTTGCATATTCCCTACACCAACATCAAAGACTTCTGATTGCATCATCATCACCCTCCTCCTCGTCCTCTTCGCACATTCCCTACAACGTCAAAGACTTTTGACTGCATCACCGTCATCATCATCATCTTCTTCTTTGCACAGTCCCTACACCAACATCAAAGGCTTCTGACCACATCATCAACAACATCACCACCATCACCAGCCTCTCTGCAGGTCCCCTACACCAACATCCCAGACTTCTCACCGTCAAGCCAGCCCTTGTTGACCTACTGCTGGGCCATGGAGGTCTCCAAAAATGCGACCGTCAAGCCTGGACAGAAGCGTCTCTGCTTGTTGGCTGGTGGTGGAGCTTGGCACTGCCGCTGGTGTCTGCAGCCACACAGGAAAAATGAACACTCCCACCACGCTCCTGTGGCTGAAGTCCCCCCTGAGGGCACGAAGACAACGTCCCTGAGCTTTGCCACGACACCACGTGGCGGCTTCACGGAGCCACCGTGCTGGACATCCGTGGGCGAGGGAACACTAGGTACATTTACAAGGATTTTCCACTGCAGGTGAATGCTCTGGGTGGCAGCTGCTCCTCCATGGATGTCGGGAGAGCAGCTGGTGTCCCGCTGGTTCTCAACACGCGTCTCCCACGCAGACACGACTCTTGAGTCTCCAGGGAAGCCCCAGAGCCACCTGTCGCTCAGCAGAGGCGGGGAAGGGTTAAGTGGGCTGAGACACTCTCCTGGGCCAGGAATTCAGCTCCCAGGACAGCCTTCATTTCATTAATCCCCGTTTAATAGGGCACGTAATCCTCTTTCTAAGAGAGAATCCTGGGGGTTGGCAGTTTCCTCTTTCTGAGGAGATCAGGAGACAGAAAAAAAACAACAAAAAACCCCAAACCAAAGCAACGGAAGAGTTGATTTCGACGGAAAGTCACCTTTGCGGGGCAGCCTCAAATGACCAACGGCAAAGCCTGCGGCACACGCCCCATATTCCTGCAGGTTTCTGCCTTCCAACTCCTCCCAGGCTGATTTTTCTGCTCCCTCCAGCAGAAAAACTTTTGGTTTTTCCATGAAAGAAACTAGTGTTTCAGGGGGCCATCCTACAATCTCCTTAAACCCACTCAGGATGTCGCCACCACCAAGTGTCTCACCCCTTCCAACTCCGTTGGGACAACAGCCGGCGCCACGGGGTTTATCTTGCCAAAATTGAGCTGATTAAAATTAGCAAGGATCACGGCCAGAAAGAGCTCGCTACGGAAAATGATGGGTGAAAACACAAGGAGGCGGGAGGAAAACACGGTCAGCGGTCGCATCCAAATCCCCCGGCGGCAACGTGGTCCTACGTCCATTTATGCTGCAAAGGAAGCCAAACCTTCAGTGCTTTGGATTTGGTATTTTTCAGAAAAAAACCCACCAAAACCCAACAAACCAACAACTCTGAGCCGTTCCTGTGCGGACAGAGCGCTCCTCTCAAGGTGGGCGATTCCCACCAGGAAGCCCAAGGTCTCTTTTTTCTGGAGACTCGGTATTTGCGGCTGCTCCCACGGAGCAGCACCACGCGGAAGGCCAAACATTGAATATTCAGATTTTTGGGGTGCGAGACTTCCCTCTTTATTTGCCTGGGATGTGCGAGGGCAGCTCCTCCAGACAGAGGAGCGGTGGGGGCCAGCGAGGAGATGCCCAACAGGACTCCAGGGGTGGATTCCAAGCCCAGATATTAATCCAGGTTGGCTCACGGCAAGCTGCTGAACGACACCGACCCATTTTCCCTTCTCACAGAATCACAGAATTGTTGAGGCTGGAAAAGACCTCTGAGATCATCAAGTCCAGCCTCTGAAGTAGGAAGAGAGATCACGCTTCTCTTTCTCGAGATGAAGAAGAAATGGAGATGCACCTCCACGCTACTTCCACCTGGGATGAATCACAGAATCACGGAATGTCAGGGATTGGAAGGGACCTCAAAAGATCATCCAGTCCAATCCCCCTGCCAGAGCAGGCACACCTAGATAATGCTACACAGGAACGTGTCCGGGCGGGTCTTGAATGTCCCCAGAGAAGAATGAGTACAAGTTGGATGGATCTACAAGTACAAGTTGGATGGATCTACAAGTACAAGTTGGATATTCACGCCCTGGGTTGCTCAGAACTTTATAAGAGCCCAAATTAAATTGATTTTTCTGTGCTGGGCAGAGGCAGGCGCGTCACTAAATCACTTTTCACGCCACGGCTCGCAGCCATCTTCAACGCACGGCCACTCGACAGTCATCGACGACGCTGAAAGGGATCATTGGTGTTTTGTTGACGGGAGAAGACGACAAGACAAGAGACAATTCTCACCAGGGTGAGGGTGGTGAGACCCTGGCACAGGTTGCCCAGAGAAGCTGTGGAAGCCTCATCCCTGGAAGTGTTCCAGGCCAGGTTGGACGGGGCTTGGAGCAAACTGGGCTGGTGGGAGGGGTCCCTGCCCATGGAATGAGATGGTCTCTAAGGTCTTTTCCAACCCAAACCGTTCTGTGATTCTATGAAGAGAGGTCAGATCCAGATTTACACAAAGGCCACGGGCTGCCAGAAGCAGCAGCTCAGGCTCAGCCCTACAACCCGGGGACTCATCATCTTGATCCAGATTATCGGGGGGAAATTCTCAGTCTCGACAGACGTACGATGCGCATCCTGCAAAGCTGAACACCCGCAACAGGCGGTTGGTCCATCTCGCTTTCAGCCTTGAGACTGGAAGAACCATAGAGGCACATTTCACCCTGGTCCTTCGTCCAAATTTGCCAGCTCCTCTCTTCTGAAATACTCATCTGAAGATCCTTCCCAGGCCTGTTCTTCACTCAGGGTCCACAGATCTCCAAAATCCAGCACACGAATCTCGGGGAACTCCTAGACCCGAGGCATTGGATGCTCCCCAGCAATTACTTCTGTGCTCCAGAAGCAGGTCTGAAAATACCTTGATGGCCGGAGACACATCGCAGAAGCAAAAGCTCTGAAGAGAAGCTGGGAAAGCATAACCTGCACATCCTGGTAGGCTGACTTCTTCAATTAGTGACATTTTTAACAGGAAATTATTCCTCAAAACCAAGAAGAAAGGCGCTACCGTGTCTAGACTCAAGACTCGTAGCTCGGGGGTGGATTTTTTTGACATTCACGACTCTCTTTAAAGGTGACAGCGAGGGAGGGAGCAGGAGTAGACTGGAAGGGACAAAAAAAAACACCTCAAACAAGTCGATATGAGCAAACAAAAACAGTTCAGGCACACGCCTGTCTTCCCCCTGTGATTACTTTTCATCTAATTTAGATCATAAGCTCCAGGGCTTGGGACCTGTCGGGAAGCACGATGAAAACAGCACATCTGACAGTTGCAAATTATTCCGTTCACCTCGCTCCGGGTTCTCTGTTCTCCCTAAAAACAAGGGCAGAATAAACCAGCAAACTACGGGGCTGGGCTACCTGAGATTTTGTGTTCTTCTTGGTGCGGAAATCACCTAAAAATCTAATTTTTGCTCAGGAACAGAGGCCTTGCCTAGATAAATCGCATCAACCGGAGGCGTGAATTTAACGGAATACGATAAAATGGGTTCAACTTTTCAGAATGTATGAAAAAATAAGTAATTTTTTACCGGCGTGATTAAATGAGCAAGTTCTTCTGGAAGCCAACTCAGCACCCAATGAACTTTGCGCTAACGCAGCTCATTTAGAAAATCGTTAAAACGAAACCTTGCCCCGTAGGGGAAAGTCCACACACAGAAGTCATTTAAGCCACCTTCTCCCTGAATTCAGAGATAAGTTAATTTCCTGCATTGCATCATTAATTGCAAAGCACTTTGGAGGCAGAAGGTTGCGTTGGTGACCAAGTCTCAACTCCTTCTCCTCCTCCTCCTCCTCCTCCTCCTCCTAAGGAGGAGGAGGAGGAGGAGGAGGAGGAGGAGGAGGAGGAGAGCACCCCACGCCTCAAAACGCGCCGGATGGTTCCCAGTGCTCCCCGTCTCACCATGTTGGGCTGCCACCCTTCGACGTTGACGCAGCGGTCGATGCACCACCAGAAGTCGTCTTCGGATTCTCCCTTCCAGGCGAAGACGGGGAACCCTGGCACAGAGAGGGAGACGGGTGCTAACACAGCCTCAGCGAAGCCTTCGGGGGTCGGCTCTCCCCGCGGCCGCGCGCTCCCGACACCACCGAGGTCTTGCTTGTACTCCTGATTTCTCATAAAATCACGGAATCATTCAGTTTGGAAAAAAACCCTGGGATCATCGAGTCCAACCACTGACCCTGCTCTACACAGCTCACCCCTAAACCATCTCCCCCAGCCCCACATCTCAACAGCCCTTAAACACCTCCAGGGGTGGGGACTCAAAACCCCTCCCTGGGCAGCCTGTGCCAAGCTCTGACTGCTCTTTCTGTGGAAAAACCTTTCCTAATGTCCAGTCTAACCCTCCCCTGTTGCAGTTTGAAGCCGTTCCCTCGTGTTCTATCGCTCATTACCAGTGAGAAGAGACCAGCCCCAACCTCTCCACAAGGTCCTGTCAGGCAGTTGCAGAGAGTGAGGAGGTCTCCCCTCAGCCTCCTCTTCTTCACACTCAACAGCCCCAGCTCCTTCAGTTGCTCTTCATAAGATTTGCTCTTTGTTGCCCTCTTCTGCATTCACTCCAGCCCCTCGAGATCTGTCTTGGACTGAGGTGCCCAAAACTGGACACGACACTCCAGGTGAGGCCTCCCCAGTGCCGAGCACAGGGGGACAGTCCCCTCCCTGCTCCTGCTGGTCACACCGTTTCTAACACAATCCAGGATGCTGTTGGCCTTCTTGGCCACCTGGGCACACGCTGGCTCATAGAATCCTGGAGTGTCTCAGGCTGGAAGGGACCTCAGAGATCATCTGCTCCACCCCTGCCATGGGCAGGGACGCCCTGAACCAGCCCAGGTTGCTCCAGGTTCATCCAACCTGGCCTTGAGCATCTCCAGGGAGGGGGCAGCCACAGCCTCTCTGGGCAACCTAGTCCAGAGTCTGGCCACCCTCGCACTCAACAATTTCTTCCCAAGATCCAGCCTAAACCCCTTCTCCTCCAATTTAAACCCATTTCCCCTTGTCCTGTCGCTGGACACTCTTGTACAAAGTCCCTCCCCAGCCTTCCTGTAGGTCCCTTCAGGTGTTGGAAGGTCATCTCCAGCTGCTTGCTGATGAGAACCCCCCGGTCCCTTTCTGCCCGACAGCTCTCCAGCCACCCTGCCCCAAGCCTGGAGCGCTGCCGGGGGTTGTGGTGGCCCAAGGGCAGGACCTGCCCCTTGAATCATAGAATCATAGAATCACAGAATGTCAGGGATTGGAAGGGACCTCGAAAGATCATCCAGTCCAATCCCCCTGCCAGAGCAGGAACGCCTCGATAATGCTACACAGGAACGTGTCCAGGCGGGTCTGGAATGTCTCCAGAGAAGGAGACTCCACACCCTCCCTGGGCAGCCTGGGCCAGGGCTCCGGCACCCTCACTGAGAAGAAGTTTCTTCTCCAGTTTAAGCGGAACCTCTTCTGTTCCAGTTTCAGCCCATTACCCCTTGTCCTGTCAGTGGTTGTCACCGAGAAGAGCCTGGCTCCATCCTCGTGACACTCACCCTTTAGATATTTGTAAACATTAATGAGGTCACCCCTCAGTCTCCTCTTCTCCAAGCTAAAGAGCCCCAGCTCCCTCAGCCTTTCCTCACCAGGGAGATGCTCCACTCCCTCCATCATCCCAGTTGCCCTGTGCTGGACTCTCTCCAGCAGTTCCCTGTCCCTCTGGAGCTGAGGGGCCCAGAACTGGACACAATGTTCCAGATGTGGCCTCACCAGGGCAGAGCAGAGGGGCAGGAGAACCTCTCTCGACCTACTGGCTACTCCCCTTCTAACACACCCCAGGATGCCCTTGGCCTTCCTGCCCCCGAGGGCACACTGCTGGCTCATGGCCATCCTGTTGTCCACCAAGACTCCCAGGTCCCTTTCCCCTGCGCTGCTCTCTAATAAGTCCTTGGCCTTGCTGGAGCTCACGCCGCTAACGTTGACCCATGGATCTGATCTGCCCAAGTCTCTCTGTAGACCCTCCCCACTCTCGTGCAGATCCCACCTCACTCGGTGTTGCCTGTGAGCTTTCTGATGATCCGCTCTGTGTCCTCATCAACAAAGACGTTAAACAGAAACGGCCCCAACCCCGAGCCCTGAGGGACACTGCTGGTGAGCGGCCGCCGGCTGCATTCAGCTCCACCGACCACCCCCCTTTGGGCCCGGCCGTCCCACCAGCGCTTTCCCCAGCAGATCCGGTGCTCAGCCACGCCGGGAGCAGCCACTTTTCCCACGAGAATTCCACGGGGAACAGCGTCAAAGGCTTTTTGAAACTCTACCTTCCAGGAGAAGCTCCTAATTCCACCCTCTCCCCCAGGCAAACGCTCTAGAGGGGCTCCCAACGATGAGATTGATTCGCAAAGCCAAGCCTTTGCTGTGAGCTGGATGCCCGACCTTCCTCGATTTCCACAAATTTACTCAGAAGTGTTCTGGCTCCCGAGCAATTCTTCTTCAGCTTCAGCGAGCAAGAGCAGTAACAGCAAACCAGAGGGTTTGGCTCCTTCTGGTGTCCCCAGCCCTGGTGGTAAAACCCTTGGCCTTAAGGTTTAACTAAAGTAATTCCCAGGTGAGCAGCAACACGGGCAGCTTCTGCTTGGCGAATTACGTCCCCTCGCCCCGCCAAATTCTCTTTCACCCATTTTAGGACTCAAATCTACAGAACTGAAATCAAATTTAGCTTAATTTCTCCTAGCGAAAGCAGCTCCAGAGCCCTTTCGGCTGTCAGTTGCGCAGCGAAAAACCACAGCAAGATTTTCAGACCAACGGAAGGGGCTGATTTCGTGCTGCTCGCTTCCTACAGCTTTATTCTGAATCGTAAAGAAAAAAGGGGAAAAAAAAAAAAAAAGTCCCTAAACGAGGTGGTAAACGAGCTAAACACGACGGGGCAGTAAGAAACCTTTTTACAAGCAGGGATAAGGCGGAGGGTGAGGTTTCGTACCGCTCTCGGCAAGGGCAGCAGCCACTTCGTTAAGAGTGGAGTAGATGTTGCAGGCAGCCCACCGGCACTGCGCCCCCAGTGCGCCCAGGGTCTCCATCAGCACCTGGATTTAAACGAACAAACCAAAAAAAAAACAAACCCCCAAAACCCACAGTCAGAGTCAGGACTTCTGTTTGCTCTTTATGGGAAAGTCTTGGGGAAGGGGTTGAACCACCTGAATTTGGTTTTAAGCAGCATCGAGGTGATTTTTCTAATCTTTTTTTTTTTCAATTTTCAATGGATGAAGTCGACAGGAGCGTCAGCGGATACTGAATACGCAGCACATACAGGCGTGCGGGTGCACGTAAATATAAATATATGAGCAGATTTCGGTCGACAAAGTCAGGAGGAAGCACTCCTGCCCCGTGTTTGGAGGAGAAACCACAACTCTTGAGCTGTGCAAGTGCTCTGATTGCCAACCATCTTCCAGCTAATAATTTGATTTTCTTAGTTATATCTGTTCAAGCAACACCTTATAGATACAGGCACCACGATCTAGAAACATCCACAGACTCGACCGTTCTCTTTTTAGGTGGCCCCAGGAGCCGCGTCTCTACGTGAACAGCTCGGGGGGTCTCTTTTTTTTTAAATTATTTTAAGAGGGAAAATCCCCGTGCGGGGGTTACGGGGGGGCTCTTACAGCTGTCTGCGCCGTGATGTGCGTGCAGCCCACGATCTTGGCCCCGGCCAGCGGCTTCTCGCCCTGAGCCCTCTTCCTCAAAGCCATCAGCGCGGGCATTTCTGAAAGGCAGAATGAATAAATGAATTAAAACAAAAAAAAAATTAAAATAGAAGTCTAGCAACGCGCTGAGCAGAGCCAGCATCACTCCCTGCCCGGCTCTCTGGTCGAGCTGCCCAGCTGTGGTAGCTCCCCAACGAGCCAAAGCCTTGAGAGCACACCCCAAACGAGCCAGGGAACAGGTGAAGAGCAGCCGGTAACCCTCTGAGGTTCTTTTACCCTATTATTTAGGATGTAGCATCAATGTATTTTCATGTTTCTACCTCCCAGGAGGAAAACCTGCTTCAGCCTGAGGAGCGCGTGGGGCTCAACGCTCCGGTCGGCTTCCCCGACGTCCCTCCGACTCCCCACACGCCTTCCTCTGGATTTTTGGAGTCAACCCCAAGTTGTCTCATTTCTTGGAGGGATTTCACCTTTTCCACTGATTTTAACGTGAACTACAGAGTGGTCTCAGGAGTTGGACGGTCGGAGCTACGCGGCACAACTCCTTTCCACCCCCTGAAATCCCCTGGAAGTTTTCCCAACAGTGTCGAGAAACCACCGACAATGAACCTCAAGGAGAGGATTTTTTTTTTTGAGGGAGAAAGGGAGAACCCCACGAGGCCCCCCCCAGGACAAGGTGGAGCTTGAGGACGGCGCCCCCTTTACCTTGCTCGGCGATTTCAATCTCCCGGCGCCCGAACTCGGCCTGCTTTATGTTTTTCACGCAGAAATCGCTGCTGCCTTTGGAGTTCTTCTGCTGCTTGTCCCGCGGGGAGGTCTCATCGTCGGAGCTGTCTGTGTAGGAGGCAGCTGGAGGAAGAAAAGGAGGTCGGAAACGGAATGAAAGATTCCCTAAAGCCCAACCACCAGCAGAAAGGCGTGGACGATCCGCTCAGCGTCTCCACGGACGCGTTTCTCCACGGGCACGTGCCAGCTCCTTCAGCCCTCGGCTGGGATCTCCCCTTCTCCTTACAACGACTGTTTCCCCACCATCGGCTTCTACGTGCAACGACTCCTTCGCTCTCATCTACCTCTGCTTCAACGCCTCGCCAGGGGCAATGAGCTCGAGCGCCACCCGTGCTCCCCACGGGCTCATCTCCTCGTGCTGTGGCCTCCTCCCAGCTCTCCTCCCAACTGTCAAGCCTTTACAACTCTTAAGATAGCCAACAAATGAACATTTGAGGGTTTCCAAAACATTAAGGGCTGTTATTTAAGACAGGATAGATACAAGACCCTACTTCATTTCAACCAAGGGCAAGGTGAGTGTTGCAGAATGGCCAAGCGAGCAAGGTCATGGCTCAACGGAGGAATTGTACAAGCAGTCTGCAGTGTAAAAAGAATGGGAAAGTACCGAAGAACTGCAAGGACATCATGACCTTGAGAGTGGAACAAACAACTTTTGCAGAACTTGGAACAGTGAGAATGAGGGAGGCCCTGGACCAGAATGACTGTAAGAGGAAGGCTTATGCAAATTACGGGATTAAGAATGTAACCAATCGTAAGAGTAATAGTGATCAAACTGACCAATGCTTATGCAAATTATAGGATTAAGAATGTAACCAATCATAAGAGTAATAGTGACCAAACTAACCAGTCATGTATGCTTAAGTTGACGTAATCAATTTGTAAAGAGTATAAGAATGGAACGCTGGAAATAAAGATCGGAGCTTGCTTTACCAATCATATTGATTGTTCGCAAGTCTCTCCGCGCCGTCAGGCGAGGGCTGCTGGAGGGCTGTTGTTGAGTCATGGTGGGCTTCCTGCTCCTTGGACTTGCTCAGGTTCAAGGTCCCTCAAAAAGGGCAACAGCCACAAGCTGCAGCTTGGGAGGCTCACGTGCGATGGTGGGAAGAAACTTCTTCATCAGGAGGATAACGCAACACTGGCACCGGTTGCCTGGACAGGTGGTGGCTCTCCAGGGTCATAGAATCATAGAATCCCAGGATGGTTTGGGCTGGAAGGGACCTTAAAGCTCATCTCATCCCAACCCCTGGGCAGGGACCCCTCCCACAGCCCAGGTCGCTCCAAGCCCCGTCCAACCCGGCCTTGGGCGCTGCCAGGGATGGAGCTTCCACAACCTCTCTGGGCAACCTCTGCCGGGGTCTCACCACCCTCACCATGAAGAATTTCGTCCTGATATCTGATCTAAATCTCTCCTCTTCCAGTTTGAAACCATTAGACGTGGTCCTCTCCCTACACCCTCTGATCCAGAGCCCCTCCCCAGCTCTCCTGTGCCCCCTTCAAGCCCTGGGAGGTGCTCTGAGGTCTTCCCTTTGGGAGCCTTCTCCTCTCCAGGCTGAACAGCCCCAGCTCTCTCAGCCTGTCCCCACAGGGAGCTGCTCCAGCCCCTGAGCATCTTCGTGACCTCCCCTGGACCCAACAGTTCTGTGTCCTCCTTGTCCTGGAGCCCCAGAGCTGGACCCAGACCTGCCGGGGGGTCTCACCAGAGAGGAGCAGAGGGGCACAATCCCCCCTCGCCCTGCTGGCCACGCTGCTCTGGGTGCAGCCCAGGCTGTGGTTGGGTTTCTGGGCTCTGAGCACACCTTGCTGGCTCATATTCAGGTTTCCACCCCCCAACACCCCAAGCCCTTCTCGGCAGGGCTGCTCTCCATCCCCTCGTGCCCAGCCTGTGTCTGTGCCTGGGATTGCCCCGACCCAGGGGCAGGACCTTGCCCTTGGCCTCGCTGAAGCCCCTGAGGACGGCACGGCCCCACCTCTCCAGCCTGTCCAGGTCCCTGTGGGTGACATCCCTTCTCTCCAGCACCACACAGCTCGGTGTCATCGGCAAACTTGCTGAGGGAGCCCTCGATCCCACTGTCCCTGTCACTGACAAAGATGTTCAGTAGCACCGGTCCCAGTACCGAGCCCTGAGGGCACCACCTGTCACTGGTCTCCACTGGGACGTGGAGCCTCCTTGAAGGACTTCCATCAATGTCCTCCAAACATTTGGCCACTCTACCGCACACACATGGAGATTCACCAAGGAGCCCTTCAAGGGGTTAGAAATCCATCTGCCCACTTATTTTGACTATTAAGATCACACACAGAGTCCATTTTTGATTCGAGCTGTGATGAATTAACCACCACTTCTGCCTCCGGTTTATCCAGACCAGCTGAGGAGACGATTCCTGCCCTGTTTTCCTCCAGAATATGCCCCTCTGTGGGAGACCTGACCTCTTCCATCTTCCAGGACTGGCATGAACACTCCAAGGAACATGTAACGCTTGGAGACAAAGCAGAAAGCATCACTCTTTTTTTTTTTTTTTCCCAGAGACAAAGTACCTAGAACACAGGGCCCTTGGTCCAGTTGAGCTCCTCACCACCACCTCTTCCTCCTCCTCCTTTCCATCAGGAGCCACATCTTGGGTTTCGACTCAAAAACGTGGTCATCCCTCACTCCTCACGGAAGCACCCTCAAATTTTACTCTAAGCCTTCCCTCTCCAGATTGTGTGGCTCTTCTAAAATGATTGGGAGACCTGGCATCGCGTTATTTCGGAGTGAGCTCTGCAGGGTAGGGTTAATGGTTGGACTCGATGATCCCAAGGGTCTTCTCCAACCTTAATGATTCTAGGATTCTACGATTCTAGGATTCCATGATTCTATTTTATTGCTAGAGCAGAAGAGGACCACCTCTGCAGGACAGCGCTTCCCATGACGGCCTCGGTGGAGTCGGCCAATATTGGGCATCGCCAGCAAATGTCGTGCGAGGGCATCGCGTACGATGAGGAGCTCTCTTCGCCAGCTCAGTGATGAGCAATCTTTCTCCCAAGACATCAGAAAAGAACCAGTTGAATCTTCACCCAGGACGCGTTGCACGGTCAAACTCAACAGTGAGGTGGTGGCAGCCCCATCCCTGGGAGTTTTTCAGGCCAGGCTGGATGGGGCTCTGGGCAGCCTGATCCAGTGGGGGATGTCCCTGCCCATGGCACAGGGGGGTTGGAACTGGATGATCTTGAAGGTCCCTTCCAACCCTGACAATTCTGTGATTCTACGATTCTATGGCTGGTTTTGGGTGAGTTTCCAAGAGCGAATGACCTTTTGAGGTCCCTTCCAGCCCCTAACGTTCTGTGATTCTGTGACCTACGCTGAACACCCAAGGGGTTGCTCTACCCACTGGTCAGCACAGACCCCCGACGTTCCACCCCAGCTCTGTGCCGAAGGAACGAGGCAGCAGGAAGGGCGAGCGTTTCTTACGTGGTGTTGTAGGAAGAACGGCGCGGTTGAACCCATGGTCTTACCACCACCCACCAGTGCTCTCCAAGAGCTGTGGCTTCCCAGAGGCATCCCGACATTGAGCGAAGACGGACGCCAAGAGCCCTTCCAGAGAACCAGCGTAAAGGCAGACCCCGCCCCGTCCCACTACTTCAACAGCTCCGTTCTCATTTTCACGCCAGAAAACCCAAACCAAGGAGCTCAACCCTTCCCCGGCCGTGGCTTCGTCCGTCCCGCGGCACCCGGCAAGCCGCTTACTCTCTCTCCTGGCTCGCTCGGAGCGCTTGAACGATCCCGAGGAAAAAAAGCTTAGCACTGCCGCTGTTGGGGTGCCAGGCTCCCCCGAGACCCGCTCAGGTCCTTAATCCTCTTACGGAGGAGAATTAGGCATTGCTGAAATTTTCTCCGCGGCAAAAGGCTCCTCCGTCCTCGGCGGGGTGCGAGGGGCAAGTCCAACCCTGCAGCCACCCTCCTCGATTCGTGCCCACGATGCCACGGCAGCTCCTGAAGGAGCAGGAGCCCGGCTTAGCAACAAAAGGGCGCCTTATGTAATACCGAGCTCTCGTATATCGAGGACTCCAGAAGGAAGGATTAATTAATTCAAGGAGGATTACCTCCCTGAAGACAGCTGATCTGGGCAAGGGTTTCTTTAAAACCGTGGATCCGGGAGCTGAAGGTGATTTTTTTTTCCACAAAAAAACCCAAACCACCTCGCCTAGATGGCAGCCAGGTTTTCATACACGGGTTGTTCTTTACTGTTCCGCGTGTGTAATACAGAGTAGGGCATTTAGCACGATGGTAATTGTGAATATTGTTCGTGTAGCACAACAGCACACTATTATTTAACAGTAAAATTGCCGCTGCTTTCCTGTAAAATGAAAAACGAGTACAGAAAGGAAAGGTTTCCTCACGCCTGTAATCTGCAAACGTCCAATTAACTGATGGGTCACGGACTCACGGAGGCATTTAGGTTGGAAAAGATCTTTGAGATCATCGAATCCAATCGTAAACCCAGCACTGCCAGGTCTACCACTGAGCCACGTCCCTGAGCATCCTCATAAATAGCCCCCAAACCACCCAAAAGGTAATTAAGGAAATCTGGGGCAGATGTTCCGCGTGACGTTTTAATATAAATTGTATTATTTGCAAGAGAACGACGTGAAGGCAGCGGCAGGTCTCCGGTGCTTGTTACCCAATGGAAAAATGCCGGGGTGGGGGAAAAGGAGACACCTGCATCCCCTGTCTCAACCCAGCAAAGACCAAGTCAGAGCCTAAACTCAGCCCAGTTGAGCTTTGCTCGTGGTTTAGATGAGGATCCACTCGCACAGAATCATCACGGAATCACAGAAAGGTTTGGGTTGGGCATCCACAGGATCACAGAATCATTAAGGTCGGAAAAGAGCTCCAAGATCATCAAGTCCAACTGTGAATTCAACACCCCCATGACCTCCAAACCATGTCCCCAGGTGCCAGGTCTACATGTTTTTTGAACACCTCCAGGGATGGGGACTCCACCCCTGTCCTGGGCAGCCTGTGCCAGGGCTTCACCGCTCTTTCAGTAAAGAAATTTTTCCTGATGTCCAACCTCAAGGCAAAATAAGGGCAATTAGAAAGACAAACCTTGTTCCCTTTCAGTACAACCCCTCGAAAGTTATGAAACAGCCCCAGGACGAAGCCAATCGCCTTTAATTAAAGATATTACCACTCTAATCTCATTCCAGCGCCCACGGAAGGTCTACGCGGCGCGAAAGGCACGAAGCTGGTGCCCAAAAGCGTCGGGGCTGATGCGAACCAGCTGATCGCCCAAAATCTTTCGTTCCAGCCTGTAACAACGATGGGAATTTTACAGGATGGGAGTTTTGGAGGAAGGGCAAGGACAAGTTACTGAAATTTCAGCGATTTGCCCAGCACAACACCAATACATGCCGAAGCCGAGGTGCCAGGGCAGTGCTTTTCCCCCAAAGGGCGTAGAAAACGATTCATTTTCCCCCGTGAGGGAAGTGGCTCGTCTTCAATGAAGCGGGAAAAAGCGGCGTCTTGTGGCAAACGTGGAGAAGAGGCTTTTACCGCTGATTTGAAGAGTAAGATTAGCACCAGTCCTTGGTATTTTCCTCCTCTGTACTTAGCAGCAACCAAGGGATAAAGCTCAACGCGCTCATCGGTGTCTCTGCTGGTTTTTCATCGAATCGTAGAATGTGTTGGGCTGCAAAGGACCTTTAAAGGTCATCTAGTCCAATCCCTCTGCAGGGAGCAGCGACATCTTTAACCAGATCAGGTTGCTCAGAGCCCCGTCCAGCCTGACCTTGGATGTCTCCAGGGATGGGGCTTCCACCACCTCTCTGGGCAACCCCTGCCAGGGTCTCACCACCATCATTTTTTCCCATTATTGCTTCTAGCACAGCACAGCGAGTGACGCGTTGCATCTTGGAGTACTTTGCTCCACACGCAACTGCAGGGATTGTACGTATTTTGGAGACCGACTGATGATTCTGATAGAAAAGTGGTGGAGTCCCCACCCCTGGAGGGATGCAAAAGCCGGGTGGATGTGGTGCTCAGGGACATGAGTCAGTGGTGGGGCTGGGGTAACAGTTGGACTCAATGATCTTAAAGCTCTTCTCCAACCAAAACGATTCTGTTGATTCTTCCACTCCATCACCATCTTGCTGCTCCTCAAGCTTCTTCTTTTCCAACCTTCTCCCATCCCAGGAGGGCTTAACGGGTTGTTAAACTGTGCTGCTGCTCAGCCCTAAAAGGAGAACGAGAATGACGAAAACGAATGACAAAGATCCAGGCCGAGAGGTGCTGATGGCCTTTATCCACCATCCTGCGACCCTCCTGGGAACAGAAGCCTCGTGTCTTGACCATCAGCCCAGCGGCTTTCCTCAGGAAGGAGACGTAACGCCTTCACAAGGTAATTAACTGCAGTTGCTGATGCTTTACCAAGTGCAAGAGCCAGAAGAGAATTGCCCAAGGACGCTCCAGCTTCCTTCAGCTGCGAACTGGGAGCAACCACGATGACACGAGCGGGGCTACCCAGCCTAACGGTCTTCCTGCCCATGAGGTATCGGGTGGAGCTCCGAAACCTGTACAAATGTTCACAGCCCCTGTACTAGAGAAGTCAAACTATTAACGCCAGCTTAGAACACGTCACCCAAGAAGAGGACGTGACAAACCCAATCCAGGTGGCTTGCAAGGCACAAATGGAGCTGATGTCTCTCTGGAGAGGACATGGCACATGCGTTCCTCCTAAAAGCCCTATGCATGGGAACGCAGCCACTGCAGGGGGGATGGGGCAGCCAGGTTGTCCCCACACTTGAGGGGCTCCTCCAAGCCTCTCGAGGTTCCTCCTCCAGGAGCTCCTGCCTCCAAGCATGCAAGGGAGCAGGAAAGAAGAAGCAACCCAAGAGTCGGGAAAGGAGACAAGGAACAGTCCCTCGATCCACAGGAACCAGGGTGAAGCCATCGGATTGTGCGCGGCTTTCGCTGCTCCTGTGCCCAGGATGAGGTCGCAACCTCCAGCATCTGCTGGAGATGAGCACTTGGCTCTGCCAGGAGCAAGGAGGACCAGACAGCCATGACTTTCCCACCAGTTCCATTCGCTTCTCTTAACTTGGGTTGCTGAAAAACGTGAAAAGCTTGCAGGTCCTCATCTCGTGTGTTTTTCATGTAGCACGAAGGGAGTCGTCTCCGTTACGGGCGCTGCACTCCGGCCACAAACCACTCACAGGAATCTGCTCCGTCATCGATCCGACCGTGGTCCTGAGATATGGAACGGGAGATGGGCAGGACCAAAAATACTGCTTCAGCCTAGTGGGCTGCCCCAGCCCACCTCCGATATCCTTAGAAGCAGGGAAATGAGTAGAGGAACGCAAGGAGGCTTTCCATCCCTGCGTCAGGAAGACTTCTGGCCCACCATCGAGGCTCAAGTACAAGTTTCATGCAGAACCAGGAGCCAGATCCTGAGTTTGTGGAGTCTTTCTACAGTTAACAGAGCTAAAATGTCATCGTTCAAACCTCTCAAGCTTCTGCTGGCTCCTCGACCTCCCATGACTAACACCGCTTTGGTGGTGGCATCTACTTCATCGCTTGTGCTGGCAGAGAGGATCACTCCAAGCTTTGCTGCTGGCTCCACTCACCTTCTCCAGGAAAAAAAAGTCACGAAACCATGTTCAGCACAGGCAGGAGGTGTTACGCCGTTTGCTCCCAAGAGGTTACGGCACGACAGGGCAGGCACGCAGTGACCTTCAGATCTGATTTGTGACCACGGGTTTTTCAGCCCCACGTCCAGCAACCAAAACCCAGGTCATCCACCCCAAACCAGAGTTGTTGTACACAAGGTATCTCGCTCAGAGGGTCAGGGTAGGATGTACCTTTGAGCTCTTGCTGTCTCTGATGCTCCAAATTACCAGGTGTCTACCCAGAGCCTCCTCAAACATGTTGTGACTTGTGAGTGTCCAAAAAACGCACCCATGCCACGGATAGGGACTAAGTAGAGGCTTGTGGTGGAGCCTCACCGTGAATGTTCCTTATTCCAGACCTTGGCCACCAACCTGAATACTCATTTGGGAGCTCTGGATCGTACTGCACCATGAGTGTTGGCACACATCACCCGAAAGGCCTGAGCATCTGTCTTCGCAGTCACAGGGAACAGAGGAACAACACCTCCTCCAGCTTCACAGCATCACAGAATCACAGAATCATAGAATCACAGAACACATCGGGTTGGAAGGGACCTTTAAAGGTCATCTAGTCAAACCCCCCGCACATAAGCCAGGATCTAACGAGATCAGGTTGCTCAGAGCCCCGTCCGACCTGACCTTACATCCCCATTCTTTGTAGCCTTGCGCTGGAAGTTGATTTCTTGTTGTAGAACCATAGAATCATGAAGGTTGGAAAAGACCTCTGAGATCATCAAGTCCAACCGTCAACCCAACACCCCCATGACCACTAAACCCTGTCCCCAAGTGCCATGTCTACACGTTTTTTGAGCCCCTCCAGGGATGGGGACTCCACCCCTGCCCTGGGCAGCCTGTGCCAATGCCTCACCACACCTTCAGTAAAGAAATTTTTCCTAATATCTAATCTAAAGCTCCCCTGGTGCAGCTTGAGGCCATCTCCTCTTGTCCCACCATCAGTAACTTGGGAGAGGAAACCAACACCCACCTCACTACAACCTCCTTGTCTTCAAGGTGGACAGCTCCACACAAGGATGAGAAAAAAAATGAAGGAACAAACCTCCCTCCACGCCCTTCCTCCGGCACCGCCGACCACACGGCAGATCTGGGAGATCCTGGGTGGAACTGGGAGGGGAGCTGGTGGGGGCACGCACCTGAGCTGTAGCTGTCTGTCGAGGACTGCGAGATGGAGCGGGAGAGCGAGCGGCGGCCGATCTTCGTCGGGCGCTTGTTGAATTCCTGCTTTTGGTCAGCAAACTGGATCTGTCGAAAGAAATCGAGAGGTGAGCCAGGTGTGAAAAAACCACGAAGTCTGATAAAGGAGATCGACTCCAAGAACCCAAACCTTGAGCAGACACCGACACCACCTCGGTTATGGGCTGAGTCGCGATTCCTGTTATTTAACTGGAGACACTGAGCTGCCAACTTCATTCCAGACCCAGCATCAACCCACTCATCTTTTGGAGACCTTGCAGCTCCTCTGTTAACCTCGCAAAGCGGAAAGCTTCTGCCCCCACTTCACACCAACTTATCTTTCCAAAACAACGAGGGTTATTCGTCGCAAGAGGAGCCCTGTTGGGGCCACTCAACACCTGCAGAGCTGCGGTGGACACCGAGCTATCTCACAGCCAGGACTAGATGGTCCCCATTTGCCACAGGAGATACAAAAGGCAAAAATAAAAGCACGTCAGGTCACGCGTAGCACTGCCAGCTGCTCTCTGTCGTAAGAAATACTTGAGGTTAGAGACATCAGTCAGAGCTGTTGTAAGTGTTGGGAGCACGGACGCCTGCAGAACACAAGTGTTGAAGGGTATTGTGTTGAAGAGAATCATAGAATCACAGAATCATAGAACAGTTAAGTTGGAAAAGACCCTTGGGATCATCGAGTCCAACTATTAACCCTACACTACAAGTTCACCCCTAAACCATCTCACCCAACACCACATCTCAGCGACACTTCAACACACCCAGGGATGGCGACTCAACCCCCTCCCTGGGCAGGCTGTGCCAGGGTCTGACCACTCTTTCCGTGAAGAATTTCTTCCTCATGTCCAGCCTAAACTTGCCCTGTTGCAACTTGAACCCATTCCCCCTGGTTCTGTCCCTAATGACCTGTGAGAAGAGACCAGCACCAACCTCTCTACAACGTCCTTCCAAGTAACTGTAGAGCATGATGAGGTCCCCCCTCAGCCTCCTCTTCCTCACACTGAACAGTCCCAGCTCCCTCAATCGCTCCTCGTAAGGTCTATTCTCCAGGCCCTTCACCAGCTTTGTTGCCCTTTTCCGCACTCGCAACGTCCCCAGCAAATCAAGAAATGAAAGACAAGGCACGTCAACGAAGCGACGTGCAGGTTGGCAAAACGAGATTATCCGACATGGAAAGAGGGAACCAACTACAATTTCACAGAATCAGAGAATTACAGAACGGTTTGGGTGGGAAGGGACCTTTAAAGGCCAATTCCCCAATTCCCCTGCAGGGAGCAGGGACATCTTTAACCAGATCAGGTTGCTCAGAGCCCCGTCCAGCCTGACCTTGGATGTCTCCAGGGATGGAGCCTCCACCACCTCTCTGGGCAACCTGTGCCTGGGTCTCACCAACCTGGTCGAGTGCTCCACCAGCAACGCGTTCACCAGCAAGGCCTACATGAACTCCACCGTGATGGCTCTGACACCAATATTTTCATAAAATCATGAAGGTTGGAAAAGACCTCTAAGATCATCAAGTCCAACAGCCAACCCAACACCCCCGGGACCACTAAACCACATCCCCAAGTGCCACGTCTGCACAGTTTTCGAACACCTCCAACGATGAAGACTCCACCCCTGCCCTGGGCAGCCTGTGCCAGTCCTTCACCACTTCCAGCAAAGACATTTCTCCTAATATCTTTTTTAATGGAGCTCATCTCATCGTGATACTCGCTGTGGGTGACGAATAGTGACCTGCTCGACTCGAGACGAAGAGGCAAGCCCGTTTCCATTTCTATCATGGCCAAGGGATGGAGAATTTGGACTCCCCGGGAGCATCCACAAGGTCCCCAGACCTCCAGCAGGCTTGAGAGCTGCCCAGCACAACCAGGCTCAGCCCTGCCCGCGCTGGGGCTGCGAGCGCTGCCAAGCCAAGAGATAAATATTTATTTTAAGTCGGCAAAGCTGATCTGCTCCAAGGCATGCAGAGGACAGAAGGGAGAAGTGGAGAAGTGTCACTTTTATCTAGGTAAGGGGAAAGTGACATTTAATGTCGGCATTTATAGAAGAACCCTTCTCCGAGCTTCGTTTTATCCCTGCCCTTGGTTGAGACGAACAGCAAGAAGGCCAAATAATCAGTTTCCTCACCATAAGCTCCCCGAATCCAGGTTTTCAAACACCTCCTGGGCTGTATTTAAGCATTTGGGAGAGCAGGCTTGTGGGTTTAGGAGGTATTTTACCCCTCGGTGCTCATGACTTTGTCGGCCAACCACCGACCTTCCCACCACGTCCACAGTTCGCGTTAAGTCTCAGGGAAACCGGGAGCTCAGCTCCCCAATTCAAATTTGGGCTCCAAGGCACAAACTTACCCAATCCGGTACAACGGGGTTGAATATTTACACCCCCAGAAGACCACGAGCCGCTCCTCCAGCCTGTTAACAGACCCCTGGGGGTATTTTCTTTAAAGAAGTCACTTAACTAGAAAGAATTGGAACCCTGGGAACTCAAATTCAAGCTCAAGCGACGGCGCTTGAGGTGAGCGGGTGATGCTGCAGAGCCGGGAGCAGCTTTTTGGGCCAGTAAGTGAAGGAAAACGATCCCGGGGCGCTAATTCGGAGTCCCCCCCGTGGCAGCTGGGCTGCCGAGTAGGAGAGAAAGGAGCTGGGAGAGGATTTGCAGCAGCACCTGGGAGCGTTGGGGTGTTGGTTGGGTTTTTTTCCCGCTAATCTTAAACCAAACAACAGAAGGACACTGGATCAGGAAACACACAGGGGAGGGGAAAAAAACCCACAACACAAAACTACCTCAAACTCATATTACAGTCAAGAGTCACATTGCAGATTAACACCCCTGATCCCGGCGGGACGGGGTCTTTGCACACACAAGCCAGTTTTTATATCCCTTTTCTAAGGAGCTGTTGGCCTGAAATAACTGGTGTTTTTTTTTTCTCATTTAAAACAAATCCCTCGACAGCTGAGCAGCTCCATCAAAGCGTCGGGTTATCTGCGCGAAACGACGCTCTTGGCAAAGCGAGATAGGCTGGGAGCCTAACAAAAGGGGAATAATTCCTGTCAGAATTAACATTTTCCTTTCTCACCCCATCTCCTCAAGGACGTTCAACCCAGAATCGCAGAATCTCTTTGGTTGGAAGAGATCAGTGAGTCCAACCATGAACCCAGCCCTGCCGGGTCACCGCTAGACCACGTCCCCGAGCGCCAGGTCAACACGGTGGTGAAATCCCTCCAGGGATGGCGAATCCACCACTGCCCTGCACGCCGAAAAGCAAAACAAGTCACGACCCAAATCAGGCAGAACTTGAACCAGACTTCACCATAAATCCTGCCCTCAAGCCCTCTGAGGGTCTACGTCCTTCACATGTTGCCACCAGCTGGATTCAGCTTTACCTGAGCAAGGAGAGGAGAAGGCCCAGGTCAAGGCTCAGCTTTGACACTTCACCAATGTCTTTTGGGTTTGTCCTTCAAGCAGCAGAGAAAGCAGGCAAGAAGGGCTGCTGGAATTTGATGCAAGACACCTCTTGCATCTCGCATTGCGCGGACACGTGAAGGGTAGCGAGCGTCGGCAGGAACACACCCCGGAGCCAGTTTTCACAACCCACCTTTGTTTTTTGAGCTGAAATCTCAGCAATGCACACTCGGTCCAGCCAGAAGAAGAGAAGCAGACCTTGCTTACCCAGACCAACGCTCTGGTCTAAATCCCTACCGATGGCACGAGGTGACCGGCAGCACGACGCGCCCACGTTCCAGCCCGGCTGGAAAGACAGGGATACTCCAGATGGGGATGGGAACGGTGAGGTGACTGCAGGTTGAACTCATTTACAGAATCACAGAATCACAGAATGTCAGGGATGGGAAGGGACCTTGGAAGATCATCCAGTGCAATCCCCCTGCCAGAGCAGGAACGCCTCGATAATGCTACACAGGAACGTGTCCAGGCGGGTCTGGAATGTCTCCAGAGAAGGAGACTCCACACCCTCCCTGGGCAGCCTGGGCCAGGGCTCCGGCACCCTCACTGAGAAGAAGTTTCTTCTTGAGTTTAAGCGGAACCTCTTCTGTTCCACTTTCAGCCCATTACCCCTTGTCCTGTCATTGGTTGTCACCGAGAAGAGCCTGGTTCCATCCTCGTGACACTCCCCCTTTAGATATTTGTAACCATGAATGAGGTCACCCCTCAGCCTCCTCTTCTCCAAACTAAAGAGCCCCAGCTCCCTCAGCCTTTCCTCACCAGGGAGATGCTCCACTCCCTCCATCATCCCAGTTGCCCTGTGCTGGACTCTCTCCAGCAGTTCCCTGTCCCTCTGGAGCTGAGGGGCCCAGAACTGGACACAAGATTCCAGATGTGGCCTCACCAGGGCAGAGCAGAGGGGCAGGAGGACCTCTCTCCACCTACTGGCTACTCCCCTTCTCACACATCCCAGGATGCCCTTGGCCTTCTTGCCCACGAGGGCACACTGCTGGCTCATGGCCATCCTGCTGCCCAACAGCACCCCCAGGTCCCTTTCCCCTGTGCTGCTCTCTAACAGGTCGTTCCCCAGCCTGTACTGGAACCTGGGGTTGTTCCTGCCCAGAAGTAGGATCCTACACTTTCCCTTGTTGTATTTCCCTCGTTGTATTTGGCTCGTGACGACTCTGAATCACAGGTTGAGAAGGGACCTCAAGGATCATCTGGTCCAACTTCTCTTAGCAAAAGCACCATCTGGACAAGACGTCCCAGCACCCTGCCCAACTCAACTTTAACAGGACGCTGTCCCACCCAGTCGCAAAAAAGTCTGTGCAGAGGCCAAAGCTCAGCGCAGAGGCTGTGAAGCCTTTGAGAGCTGCCCCTGCTCAGGTTTAGGAGTCCAACCCGCTCTGCACCTCCAGGAGCTCCGCTGCTTTCAACTTCCAGCGGGGAAAAAACCCGATTCAAGCTGGAACACAGAGGTACAAGGGGTTAATGGCGTCTCAGTGCAGGTGCAGGCTCATTACATTTCAAACGAGCTAAATCTCCCTTGGACCTGGCGTTTCCACCACAAAGAGCTGTTCTACGAGATTCTCCTGGGCGATCTTCCCGCTTGCAACCCCACCGGGTCCAGCGAACAACCCAGAGAGACGCGCTTGGCTCAACGTTTCATCCTTCCAAAGCTCGGGAGAAAAAAATGAAGAGAGGAGACCTCAGAGACCAGGATGTTCTTTAAGCAGGGGGACTCAGTCACTGCAGAAGTAAGTGGCTGGCAGGGGGGCGACCGCAAGGAAAGGAGGAAAAAGAAGCAAGAAGCAAAGGGGCTTTGAAATGCAGAAAGGGAATGCTGGTCCCAAAGGCTGCCCTCACCTGGGCTTTCATCCCCGAGTCTCCGTTCACGTTGTACTTCTTCTTGTTGGGCATGACGGCATCGCCGGCGGCCCCTCGGCGCCGTGTCCCGCCGGGCAGGGGCTGCCCCCCCATTTATAGCTCCCGGCCCCGCCGATGCCGATCCTGCCCGCTCTGGTTTCAGCTGCGGGGTGGAGGGAGAGGGAGGGAGGGAGCGAAGGGTGAACCGCTCGGATTTTCAGACTCCCTTCTATTTTTTTTTCTTTCTTTCTTTCTTACCTTCCTTTTTTTTTTTTTTTTTTATTTCTTCTTGGCAGGGAAGGACCCCAAGACTTAATGAGGCGTCCCGCCAAACAAGCCCTACTTCTGTTTTACGCTGAATTACGGCGTTCGCCTGACCTCCAGGACTGTTCGCGGCGGTTTTTACCGTGGCCTGGCCTGTGCGTGCACAACAATAGCTTATTTATATAACCAGAACATTTCCCCGCTCGCTATAATTAACTTGCTAATTAGGCTCTTTTTAACTTGGGTTCTTCCCCCCCCCCCACGCACACACTTTCTTTTTCCCCAATGTCAGATGATTACGTTTACAGAGCCTCATTAGAAGAAAATTAACTAATGAGCAACTAAAACAACGGAGGCATTTATTAGATGGCAAAGTGGTTTTTAATGACGCTGGTCCCCGTTCGTGCCCGGTGGCAGAGAGTCCGTCCTTGGGAGGGACACCTCCCACCAGACCTGGTTGCTCCAAGTCCCGTTCGACCTGGTCTTGGACACTTCAACATCTTCATCACGATAGGACGAGGGGTAACGGGTGGAAGCTGGAAGGGTGTAGGTTCAGACTAGATGGAAGGAAGAAGTTCTTCACCGTGAGGGTGGTGAAGCACTGGCACAGGTTGCGCAGAGAGGTTGTGGATGCTCCATCACTGGAGGTGTTCAAGGTCAGGCTGGATCATAGAATCACAGAATGTCAGGGATGGGAAGGGACCTCGAAAGATCATCCAGTGCAATCCCCCTGCCAGAGCAGGAACGCCTCGATAATGCTACACAGGAACGTGTCCAGGCGGGTCTGGAATGTCTCCAGAGAAGGAGACTCCACACCCTCCCTGGGCAGCCTGGGCCAGGGCTCCGGCACCCTCACTGAGAAGAAGTTTCTTCTCGAGTTTAAGCGGAACCTCTTCTGTTCCAGTTTCAGCCCATTACCCCTTGTCCTGTCATTGGTTGTCACCGAGAAGAGCCTGGCTCCATCCTCGTGACACTCCCCCTTTAGATATTTGTAAACATTGATGAGGTCACCCCTCAGTCTCCTCTTCTCCAAACTAAAGAGCCCCAGCTCCCTCAGCCTTTCCTCACCAGGGAGATGCTCCACTCCCTCCATCATCCCAGTTGCCCTGTGCTGGACTCTCTCCAGCAGTTCCCTGTCTCTCTGGAGCTGAGGGGCCCAGAACTGGACACAATATTCCAGATGGGGTCTCACCAGGGCAGAGCAGAGGGGAAGGAGAACCTCTCTTGACCTACTAACCACCCCCCTTCTAACACACCCCAGGATGCCATTGGCCTTCCTTGAGCAGCCTGATCTAGTGGGGGATGTCCCTGCCATGGCAGGGGGTTGGAATTGGATGATTTTGAGGTCCCTTCCAACCCGAATCCTTCTACGATTCTATGATCATCACAGAACAGTTTGGGTTGGAAAAGACCTCAAAGGTCATCCAGTTTCAACTCCCCTGCCATGGGTCCCCACTAGACCAAGTTGCTCACACCTGGCCTTGAACACCTCAACACCATCATCATCATCTCAGAATCATCACAAAATGGTTTGGGTTGGAAGGGAACTTTCAAGCTCATCTCATTCCAACCCCCTGCCCTGAGCAGGGACCCCTCCCACAGCCCAGGTTGCTCCAAGCCCCGTCCAACCTGGCCTTGGGGGCTGCCAGGGAGGGGCTGCCACAGCTGCTCTGGGCACCCTCTGCCGGGGTCTCACCACGCTCACAGTGAAGAATTTCTTTCCATCCCATCTCTTCCCACCTTGCAGGTCCCTACCGCAGCAGGAAAGAGGATGAGCACCACCCCAGGAGCAGGGTTTGGGCAGCGGGAGGCTCTGCCACCAAACCCAATGCAGGACCTTTCTTTTTTTTCTTTTCTAATTTAGTGGATGGAGCTGTTGTCTGAAGAGGTTTGTCCCTGACCATGTACCCGAAACAAGAACCATAGAGCACCTCAAAACTTGTTTCCAAAGAGAGAGCTGGGAAATGACGGGGCAACCTCAACACAGGTTCCAACCAAACGCCAACAAAAAGCTCCCCCCAGCTCCGTGTGTGACTGCATAGACCAACTCTGGAAATAATTTACAACGCATCTAACGCTGCTGCTCAACAGTCGTCCAGGGATGGTTCAGCACACGGGGCACAAGGCTGGTGGGGAAACGCTGCCTCCTCCACAGCGTTTCTGCAGACAAGCACGTGCCACGAGGGCTTCTGGCATCCCCAGAGCCCGTTTCAAGGAATCCACTGGAAGAGTAAAAATTCCTGGGCTCTACGAAAGCGACGTCTGCTTCGGGAAGGGGGAAAAAAACCAAACCAGAATTCCTGACTTCTAATGAATCCAAAGAGTAACTGGAAAATGGAAACATGAAATATGAGAGTGGGATCAGCACCGTTCGCCTCAACTGATGCTACGGCCAAAGTTGTGGTTTCGAGGTTGAGTTTTTATTTTTTAACATAATTAATGACCCTCGTTGTGCACGCTCCTAAGGGAGATGCTGCTTCAGGTCAGTGTGAGGCCACTAAAAGCCTTCAAGGCGGGTACGGAGCTCACCTTGACGGTACCACCAAAGCACAAACCATTGTTCAAGTAGGTTGTCACATCAAGATACTTAAATAGTAACTCGGGGAAAAAATAAAAAAACTTTTCTTTCAATGGAGACTGAGCCTGAGAGATGAAAGTTAAGGACCTCTGTTCTATAAAAATGCTAAAAATTAAGTTCTTTCCTGCCCGTCCAGTCTGCAGCTCAGGTATCTTCTGCAAGTCGTGTGCCAGCTCGGAGTGGTTTGACCCTGGCTGGTTGTAACCCAGCTCAACCTTCACACAAAACCGGGGAGAACTACGTTAAATCCTAGCAAAACTCAAGTTATCCCTATCATTTAATCAACCATGCACGGTTAAAATCCGCTTTTCCACCACGGTTGGAGCCCGACCTTCCTTATTTTTGGAAAGAAACAAAGGGAGGAAACACCAGTTTAAGACGAGGTCGTGCAAGCTCCCCGGCAGCGCTAACGGGTCGTGAATCCCCCCGCCACAAACGTGGGGAGTAACGAGCAAGTCACGGAGCTCACTGAGATCCACCCGATCACGTGGGGAATGGCACGACAGGTCCGTGGACTGACTGCCTGGGAAGCCTTCTCCCGACCGGAAAAAATCACCCATCTACGACGTCGAGTGATAAAATGAATTTATTCTTTTTTTCAAAGAGAAATACTTTTGCAGCTGGGTCTAGAATGGAGGGGACTGATGCGACTTACTGTCGTGTTTCTCAGGAAGGCTGGGGAGAGACTTTGTGCCAGAGTGTCCAGCGACAGGACAAGGGGAAATGGGTTTAAATTGGAGGAGAAGGGGTTTAGGCTGGATCTTGGGAAGAAATTGTTCAGTGCGAGGGTGGCCAGACTCTGGACTCCAATGCCAATCTGTAACAGCTTTGCTGTAACACCAGATGTGCAGAGGGAACTTGCAGAGTGATCCCTTTTTATCCAAAGTCCAGGTGCAAGGTTGGGAAAGGAGCTGCCTCTCGCTTTGTCAGAAGAATGTCACAAGGCTGAGAGTTGGGCTTGTTCAGCCTGGAGAAGAGAAGGCTCCGGGGGGTCCTTACAGCAGCCTGAGGGCGCCTCAAGGGGCTACAGGAAGGCTGGGGAGGGACTCTCTCCAAGGGCCTGCAGTGACAGGACGAGGGGTAATGTGTGGAAGCTGGAAGAGCGTGGGTTTAGACTAGATAAAAAGAAGAAGTTCTTGACCCTGAGGGTGGTGAAGCACTGGCACAGGTTGCCCAGAGAGGTTGTGGATGCTTCATCCCTGGAGGTGTTCAAGGTCAGGTTGGATGGAGCCTTGAGCAGCCTGATCTAGTGGGAGATGTCCCTGCCCATGGCAGGAGGTTGGAACAAGATGATCTTTGAGGTCCCTTCCAACCCAAACCATTCTATGATTCCATGACATCTTCTATGAGTCTATGACTGCGAGACCAGAGGCCTGGCTTGGGTGAGAAATCTGCGATTGAGGACCAAAACAAGACAGGGAGACGCCCTTGTATCCTTCCTTTAGCCCTGGCCAGGTTGTGGACGACGATATTTAGGGAGATTGATGATATTTAGGGCCATTAATGATGGATCTTTCTTAATACCTACCGCTAACCCTACGCAGTAACGATGAAGTGCAGCAAAATAAGTCGACCCTTCTGTTGGTGCCTGGGACCCCCCACCCCAGACCAATCAACAAAACAGACGTCTGTGACACCTTCCCCTCCCAGCTCTTGAGGTGGTCTGAGACCCTCAGCTTCAACATCCCACCTCCCAAGCCCGGACCCCACCGCCTCGAGGAAGGGACCATCCAAACTTGTTTGTTCCCCGGTTTCACATGCCTTCAATTAATACGTAATCCTGACAACGCTGCTCACTGAGCCAAAAACTTTCTCCGGAGCTCAAAGCGTTTAAGATTCCAGTTCTCCAGCCAAAAGGTCACACGGAGACCGACTCCGGGATTAACGCACGGGTTTAACCCTTCGGCATCTTGCTTCTGGGAAAAAAAATACAACCTGGCTTGAGACCGTGCAGGTTAAGGCTGACGGTACCAACAGGACTTGGGACAGAGAGAGGGTGGGAATGAAGAGCCACCCAAACGCGTCGGAAGTTCAAGCTGTCTGCTCCTCAAGACCTCACATCGGTGGTGGAGCCGCCGTACTCGGCAAACTCTCAGCCTCGAGTATTTCTCACTTGCATTCTAGGCTGAGGTTGAGCACATCCCCAGCCACCCCAATTTCTTATATTTTACTGGGATGGACACCAGTTTCGGTCCTCAGACCTCTAAGACAATTGCTAATGAGCACCAAGTCACAGTCATTGCTCTCAAGCCATTACTCTCACTCCAATAGTCGAAACTTTCTCTTCTTTCACCTCTTTTAAAAAATATAATCCCCCCAAGGCTCACAGCAGTGGAGCTGCAGGCAGGAAACCTGGAGATAAACCAAAAGGAAGCTCTTCCAACATTTCAGTGCTCGTCAACACCCAGCAGCGAGCACCAGCACCTTCACCCCACGCGTGGCTTGAATGAGAACTGGAACTGGTGGGAGCAGGAAGGAGAAGTCTTTAAAAAAAGAAAACAACAAACGCCTGAAGCAGGGAGCTCCAGTGGGGACAATGGGAAGGACAAGGAAGAGAGAAACCTTCTCCTACAGCTGCAGAACAGACCCCCAGGTCCACCCTTGGCTCTGTTGGTCAGTCCCACAACAAGGCAAAAGACTCACGGTTATTTCCATGTCGCTTCCACTGGCAGCGAAGGGGGAGCTCACACAGAATCCCAGAATGTTGGGGGTTGGAGGGGACCTCTGGAGATCACCCAGCCCAACCCCCTGCCAGAGCAGGGTCACCCAGGGCAGGTCCCACAGGAACGCGTCCAGGCGGGTTGGAAAGTCTCCGGAGGAGGAGACTCCACACCCTCTCTGGGCAGCCTGGGACAGGGCTCCGGCACCTGCACAGCCAAGAAGTTTCTCCTCGTGTTGAGGTGGAACTTCCCATGTTCTATCTTAAACCCATTATTCCTTGTTCTGTTGCTGGGCACAAGTGGGAAGAGATTTTCAAGTCCCTTCATCATCCTCGTAGCTCTCCGTTGGACTCGAAGAGTCCAACGGAGAGCTACGAGGATGATGAAGGGAGGAGGTCCCAAGGAGACTCCCTCACAGGGAAGAAGTTTCTCCTCACGTTGAGGTAGAACTTCCTATGTCCAAGTTTGTGCCCGTTACCTCTTGTCCTCTCGCTGGGCACCACTGAAAAGAGACCGGTCCCATCCTCCTGACACCCACCCTTTTTATAAGCACTAATAAGATTCCTCCTCAGTCTTCTCCAGACTCAAAAGCCCCAAGTCCCTCAGCCTTTCCTCATAAGAGAGATGTTCTAGTCCCATCGCCATCTTTGTAGCCCTTTGCTGTCCCCTCTCCGGCAATTCTCTGTCCTTCTTGAACCGGGGAGCCCAGGACTGAACCATTACCATTAGCATTGGAAAAGACCTTCAAAATCAAGTCCAACCGTCATCCAATTCCACCAGGAGGATGACCTCCCTCGGCCTGCCAGCCACTCTTCTTGATGCCATTGGCCTTCTTGGCCATGAGGACACATCCTGTTGTCCACCTGTTGTCCACCAGGACTCCCAGGCCTTTCTCCTCAGAGCTGCTTTCCAGCAGGTCAGACCCCAACCCATCCTGATCCGTAGGGTTGCTCCTCCTGGGGTGCAGCACCCCACCCTCCCCGAGTTTCACAAGGTTCCTCTCTGCCCACCCAGGTCAGGCTGGAGGGCAGCGCAGCCTCTCAGCCCAACTCATGCTTCTTAATTAAAAACCAACGCGGGATCTCAGGAGGCAGAGGTGGGAAACTGAGTCACCGGGAGCCACCGCATCATCGCCAGCAGCGAGAGCGTCGCCGCTGTCTTGAGTGGTTAAGGCGCAGTCCTCCCTGCGTTTACAGTCATTTCTGAGAGCAAAGAAAAGATCTACGTGCGGCACTTCATCCCATTTTCCTTCCCAACGGCAATAGACCTTCTCAATGGAGAACAGACCTTACGAGGAGCGATTGAGGGAGCTGGGACTGTTCAGTTTGAGGAGGAGGAGGCTGAGGGGGGACCTCATCATGCTCTACAGTTACTTGGAAGGACGTTATAGAGAGGTTGGTGCTGGTCTCTTCTCACAGGTCATTAGGGACAGAACCAGGGGGAATGGGTTCAAGTTGCAACAGGGCAAGTTTAGGCTGGACATGAGGAAGAAATTCTTCACGGAAAGAGTGGTCAGACCCTGGCACAGACTGCCCAGGGAGGGGGTTGAGTCGCCATCCCTGGATGTGTTGAAGTGTCGCTGAGATGTGGTGTTGGGTGAGATGGTTTAGGGGTGAACTTGTAGTGTAGGGTTAATGGTTGGACTCGATGATCCCAAGGGTCTTTTCCAGCCTGAACTGTTCTATGGTTCTATGAAAACAATATTAACTGCAAGATTGCACTATTATTCAAAATTCCATTTTCCGGCCATTTTTCCTTTACATCTAAGACATCAAGCAGCCACCAATGGTTACAATATCCTATCGATTTCGTTCGTGTTAGAGGTTCCGCCCCAAACTTACTCCAATGTTTAAATATAGGGGGCTGGTTGGCTCACTCGGTTAGAGCGTGGTGCTGAAACACCAAAGGTCGCGAGTTCGATCCCCGTTGGGTCCCCATGTGTGGCCTGATCTAGTTGAGAGGCGTCCCTGCCCGTGACAGGGAGGTTGGATTAAATGATCTCTAAGGTCCCTTCCAGCCTGGGCCATTCTATGATTCTATGAATATAGAGCCTAAAGGAGAGCTCGTAACGATTTCTTTTTTCGGTTGACAAAGGATGAGATCTCAAGGCTCGCAAAAGGAGTCTCAGAGCAAGACAGAAAATCACCAGGCAAAGAGGAAAGGGCAAACAGAAAATCACAGATCGCAAAGCGGTGTCGCCGCTGGGCCAGCAGCCCCCGTGGTCCCGCAGCTCCCTCGCGCCTAAAAACATCACCCAGTGACACGACCCGAAACCTCCACACGCGGGACGCCGAGTCGAAACGGCGTTTCTGCCCGAAATTCAGGATTTCCCCTTCTTACGATCCCGTCCTTGTGGGGCTGAGAAATTCACGGCACGCAGAGGTTCTCCCCTGCCTGTTGCAGGCAAAAAGGCGATCGGTGCCAGTACTAAATCCGAGCTGGAGATTGTTTGAAAATTGAGGCTTTTTTTTGTTTTTTAGCCAGGCAAGGAATGGCAGTGATCCCTACTTTGCCTTGCAGCGGGTCCAACGACCTCAAGAGAGATCTCGAGGGGCTGGAGCGAGTGCAGAGGAGGGCGACAGAGCTGGGGAAGGGGCTGGAGAGTAAATCTGATGAAGAGCGACTGAAGGAGCTGGGGCTGTTGGGTTTGAAGAAGAGGAGGCTGAGGGGAGACCTCCTCGCTCTCTGCAACTGCCTGACAGGACCTTGTGCAGAGGTTGGGGCTGGTCTCATCTCACGGGTAATTAGTGATAGAACAAGAGGGAACGGCTTCAAACTGCAACAGGGGAGGGTTAGACTGGGCAGTAGGAAAAGAATTTTCACAGAAAGAGCAGTCAGAGCTTGGCACAGGCTGCCCAGGGAGGGGGTTGAGTCCCCACCCCTGGAGGTGTTTAAAGGCCGTTGAGATGTGGGGTTGGGGGAGATGGTTTAGGGGTGAGTTTTGCAGAGCAGGGTCAGTGGTTGGACTCGATGATCCCAGGGGGCTTTTCCAACCTGAAGGATTCTGTGATTCTATGACTCTACAATCCTACGATTCTCCAATTCCATGATTCTATGATTCCATGATTCTGCAATTCACAGAATCACAGAATCACAGAATGTCAGGGATGGGAAGGGACCTCGAGAGATCATCCAGTGCAATCCCCCTGCCAGAGCAGGAACGCCTCGATAATGCTACACAGGAACGTGTCCAGGCGGGTCTGGAATGTCTCCAGAGAAGGAGACTCCACACCCTCCCTGGGCAGCCTGGGCCAGGGCTCCGGCACCCTCACTGAGAAGAAGTTTCTTCTCGAGTTTAAGCGGAACCTCTTCTGTTCCAGTTTCAGCCCATTGCCCCTTGTCCTGTCATTGGTTGTCACCGAGAAGAGCCTGGCTCCATCCTCCTGACACTCCCCCCTTGACATATTTATAAACATGAATGAGGTCACCCCTCAGGCTCCTCTTCTCCAAGCTGCAGAGCCCCAGCTCCCTCAGCCTTTCCTCATCAGGGAGATGCTCCACTCCCTCCATCATCCCAGTTGCCCTGTGCTGGACTCTCTCCAGCAGTTCCCTGTCTTTCTTGAACTGAGGGGCCCAGAACTGGACACAATATTCCAGATGGGGTCTCACCAGGGCAGAGCAGAGGGGCAGGAGAACCTCTCTCGACCTACTAGACACCCCCCTTCTAACACACCCCAGGATGCCCTTGGCCTTTCAGCCCTGCAGAACCCCGAATCTCCACCGCAGCTCTGGAGGACCCAAACCCGACCCGCGGCCGCTCTCCTCCAGCCACCGCAGAGCACAGGAGAACTTGTATTCAACCCACTCTTCCAAGGAGCAGGGCAAAAGAGACTTTTATTGTTCACTGCTAACGCATTTTTTTTCAATATTTGGTTATTCAGTAAATGATAAAAATTGTGCTGGAGTAAAAAGGACCCTGGTAGTAAACGCAGGACCTTGGTGGTAAAAGTAGGACCTTGGCCAAGACATAAAAGACTGCATGAAATAATAACCTTAAGGATAATGAGTATTCTAAAGCTCAGGCTAATTATTTCATGAAATGTGGCCGTTCACTCCCACGCTGTCCTGAGAAAACACAGAAAATGCAAATCAGTCTGGTTAAAATCCTGATTAAAAACTTTGCTGGAGGACATAACCCGGAGCCCTTTGTCAATGGAGTTTGGTGTCATGGTGGCTTCATCCCATCTATGAAATCGTACTGCCACAGGGAATTGCTATGCCCATAAGGAAAAAGAAAACATTAAAAAATCTATTTAAATCCGTTTTTTGTCATCTGGCTCTGATCCCAGCGGCACCAAGTTCATAAAGGAGAAAATTACAAAGAGGGCAGATCTGTAGGGAGAGGTTCATTGCTTGTTTTAAAGCAGAACCCTGCATTTTTACAATTATTATCCCCCCAAAAAATAATAATCTACATCTGAAACAATAACCAAAGTTGCGCGTTACGCGAAGTTCATCGTGGCAAACCCTGAAATGCAAAATTCGTTCCCTCCCTGTTGATGTAGATAAGAGAAAACTGGGGCGAACTCTGGAGGATTCGCAGTCTAGAAGAAAGGAAAGAGTGAGAAGCGGAACGATGAACGGCAATTTTACCGAAATAAAATGCCTAAAGCTTAAGGAAGTGACAGCGGGGGGACATAAAGCTGGATATTAAAGGGGAATAATCAAGTCTGAATCAAAATCACCGTGCACGGACTCCGTTTGGAGATAAAGATCAAAGCGTCGAGAATACCTTTACGGGAGCAGGAGAAAAGCGACTTTTTTATTCGAGTGATCCAAGTGTTTTTAGAAGAACCACCAAGAGGGACGACTTCAAAACCAGAAATGGAAGACAGGATTCTTTCCACCAGAGAAGCAAAGCAGAGAGAAGCCTGGTTTAACATTTGCAGAGAAAAGCCTGGTTTAATATTTGCTGGTAGCGAGTCCGACCTCCTGAACCACCCAGATGAAGCTGAGCAGCAGACAACGCCCCGGAGGGCGTCTTGTGTTTTAGAGGTTTTGTTCCAACAACAGAATTTAAACGGACGACAGAAATTAAAGCAGCCAGAAAGACGGACCCTGAGGAAATGCAAAACCTCGCGGTTTCTCCCACGCCTCCCCAGCCGCTGCCCCCAAATTGCCACAAGAACGAGTCCTTGGCAGAACACATCTGGGTGATGGAGGGGCCCAGGAGGACCATTCCCTCCGACACTTGGCCGTTTCCAGGCCGACAGCTCACACCGATGCTGGCAGGGGAGGGTCCCTGACTGTCCCCGTTACAATCGGACTTTTAACGCCCATCGTATCCCGACATGGAGCTGCCGGACCTGACGCTCCCTCCAGTCGGCTCGCGAGGGGCTGGGCGGCGAAATAACTCACCGTCCGCTCAGGCAGGTGCTGAGCAGAGGGGCCACCGCCGCTGTCCCGCTGCTCCGGGGGCAGAACCCGCCTCGCTCACATCCCTCTGGCAGCGGGATGCTGAGGGATGCACTGGGATGCTGAGGGATGCAGTGGGATGCTGAGGGATGCTGAGGGATGCAGTGGGACGCTGAGGGATGCAGTGGGATGCTGAAGGATGCACTGGGATGCTGAGGGATGCAGTGGGATGCTGAGGGATGCAGTGGGATGCTCAGGGATGCTGAAGGGATGCTGAGGGATGCACTGGGATGCTGAGGGATGCTGAAGAGATGCTGAGGGATGCAGCGGGATGCTGAGGGATGCTGAAGGATGTTGAAGGGATGCTGAAGGGATGCTGAGGGATGCACTGGGATGCTGAGGGATGCTGAAGGGATGCTGAGGGATGCTGAGGGATGCTGAGGGATGCACTGGGATGCTGAGGGATGCTGAAGGGATGCTGAGGGATGCTGAGGGATGCTGAAGGGATGCTGAAGAGATGCTGAAGGGATGCAGTGGGATGCTGAGGGATGCTGAAGGGATGCAGCAGGACGCTGAGGGATGCTGAGGGATGTTGAAGGGATGCTGAGGGATATTGAAGGGATGCTGAAGAGATGCTGAGGGATGCAGCGGGATGCTGAGGGATGCTGAAGGGATGCTGAAGCGATGCTGAGGGATGCACTGGGATGCTGAGGGATGCACTGGGATGCTGAAGGGATGCTGAAGAGATGCTGAAGGGATGCTGAGGGATGCTGAAGGGATGCACCGTGGTGCACTGGGATGCCCAGAGATGCATTGGGATGTTGAGAGATGCAGCAGGATGCCGAAAGGATGCTGAAGGAAGCTGAAGGGATGCTGAAGGGATGCAGAGGGATGCTGAAGGGCTGCTGCAGGCATGCTGCGGGATGCTGAGGGATTCAGCAGGATGCTGAGACATGCTGAAGGGATGCACTGGGATGCCAAGAGATGCATTGGGATGCTGAGGGATGCAGCAGGATGCTGACGGATGCTGAAAGGATGCACTGGGATGCCAAGAGACGCTGCAGGATGCTGAAGGGATGGTGGGATGCACTGGGATGCAGAGGGATGCTCAAGGGATGCTGAAGGATGCTGAAGGGGTGCACAGGGATGCTGAAGGATGCATTGGGGTGCACAGGGATGCACCAGCCCAGCAGACCGAGCCCCCCCCACTCCTGAGCTGCTGACTGGGGGCTCTGGTGGAGGGATCTCCTCCCAGCTGAGACCTTCATTACAAACCAGCCCTATGAGCCAAGCGTTCAAGGGCGAGATGGGCAGCTCAGCTCCCTATTTCTGAGGAACGCAGCGGGTGACATTCTCAGACCCAGCTCGTTTTTGCAGCTGTGATTCCACACCAACCCCAGCTCTGCTCGATGGCTGAGGTGCAAGGGATGTCGCCGCAGCGTCGCCTACCTGTGCTCCCACCCCCGTGTCACCAAAACGCCGATACCCTGACGGACACAAGCGCAAGGTCAAAGAGGCACACCTCTACCTACAGCTCTGAGGTCCTACCCAGACCCGTATTGGGTCTCCTGCAAGGAAGACTAGATGTGGCACCATCGTTAGTTTTTTGTGACTTCAAGCAGACCGGCACACGGGGAGCTCCAACGCTGAGCACCTTTCAGCTTCGAGCTCGACAAGAGTTAGAAACGAACTTGCTAATCCCGCGGCTGCGCGCAGAAGGAGATAAATGTCGAATGGTTTGCATTAGCCCGATCTCGGGATGGAGCGGGCTGGCGGGGCTGCAGCTCCCTCTGCTGAGCCCGCTCAGCCCTTGCTCTTGCAGAAGGCAAAGAGGACAGAAATGAAGGTTTTTTGTAGCCAGGGCGATAGCAAAGGGATCTCCTGTTCCTGCAAAGGCAGGTTTCCGCGGTTGGCAGCTCCACAACGGTCCAGTCCAGGATACAAACCAAATTCGGGTGATTTGCAGGCTTGAGTTAAGGTTTTAACTTCCCTGGTTCGCTCAAAATAATGAAGCATTTGACCCTCAGCAATTAAGGAGCCAACTGGGACCACGTCCTGAGCCCGCTTTGGTATTTCATCAGTACAATCCCACCCGCAAAGCGAACGGAGCAAAGCGAAGGTGGGGCTGGCCGCACTGGACACACTCCTCGTTTTACATTTTCTCCAGGCAAAGCATTAGATCTGGCTCAACCGTTGACACAAACCTCCCTTTCTCCTCCTGTTCTGGCAGCCCGGCGAGAAACTTGGCTCGTGAGCCACCAGCTCGTGAGCCACCAGCTTGCACACCGTGGGCAGACGCGTCCCGCCGGGCTGCCAGCGCACCGAGAAGTTCCCGAGTTCCATCCCTCGCTCTGCTCTCTCATCAGGCGAACGATCGAAATGCCGGAAATTTTGGATTTTTTTTGTGTTTCTGCCCGAGCCAGGGTGGCAGGAAGCCACAGGTGAAAACAAGCCAGAGGGGCGTAACCCCAATCTTCTGGGCAAACATCAGGCACAACGCAAGTCGAGCAGATACATTTTGTCTGCCTCGCCATGGATTAGAAGTTTGGGGTTTTTTTTAGCGGGGGGTGTCAATATTTTCTCACTGTTGGCAAGCTCGTCCTTCCAGATTGAAAGAAGCTTCTGTTCAGCCGCCGCCTTCAAGCCTTCGGGACATTATATTCCCATCTCCAAGCAACATTAAAGCTCGGCTCGAGCCAGAAAAGAACGTCTTTATCTGGGCACTCCCTCGAGCAGCCGTTCAGGAGGTTGGTGAGGTCCCAGCCGGCGACGTGGCCGTGCACAAGGGTCCCTCGCCGGGCAGAGATCTTGGACATCCCCCCCAGACACCAGGCACACAGGGTTTACTCAGCAGCTACGTCAGTTTTCAACTAAAAGAGGGTGGATTCCACTAGACAAAAGGATGAAGTCGTTGAAGACGAGGATGGTGAGTTGCCCAGAGATGCTCCCCAACGCTCAACATCAGGTTGGACAAAGCTCTGAGCAACCTGATCTGGTTGAAGGTTTCCCTGCTCAAGGCAGGGGGAAGGACTAGATGATCTTCAAACGTCCCTTCCACCCAAAACCTTCTGTGATTCCATAACGGGGGCTCGTATTGCTGTAAAATTAAGCCCAAAACCATCTCACACAGTGCTGGAGGCACAGGGGAGCCAGCCTCAGTTTCGCTGTTAAATGCAGGGAGGTCGGGTCATTTGAAAAACAGATCTAACCATCTGTGGACCAAACCTGGCTTAAAAAGGATGGGTAGCACAAAAACTTGCCAAAAATACCGCAGCGGCACAGGAGGCTGCAAAAAAAAATTGCGCAGCCTGGCTGTTGTAGACCCAGGGGACAAACAGTCCTGCTCGTTCGAGTCATGATTTTGCAAACTAACGCAAGAACCAACGGGGACTCGTGGTTTGAGGGTTCCTGGGAGAAAGACACAGCAGGAGCTGAGTCTTGTTGGTTGTCCTCACCTCTGGCGTAAGCCCTGACATCTCCTGACTCACTGACTTGCTCGAACACGTCTTTTAGCCTTCAAAATACTTAAGAAGCGCTCTCAATTAACCCCTCTGGTGGACAGCGAGGTGGACCAAGTACCCGCTGAACTGGCCCAGATGGTTGTAACTGGTGGTTTCTCACCAGCAGCGTCCAGACTGGGGCCAGGATGATTGCACGTCTTCTGGGTGATGGAGCATAGAATCATAGAATGTTTGGGGTTGGAAGGGACCTCTGGAGATCATCCAGTGCCACCCCCTGCCAGAGCAGGGTCACCCAGGGCAGCCACACAGGAACGTGTCCAGGCGGGTTGGAAAGTCTCCAGAGCAGGAGACTCCACACCCTCTCTGGGCAGCCTGGGCCAGGGCTCTGGCACCCACACAGCCAAGAAGTTTCTCCTCATGGTGAGGTGGAACTTCCCATGTTCTATCTTAAACCCATTATTCCTTGTTCTGTTGCTGGGCACCACTGAGAAGAGATTTTCAAGTCCCTTCATCATCCTCGTAGCTCTCCGTTGGACTCTTAGAGTCCAACGGAGAGCTACGAGGATGATGAAGGGAGGAGGTCCCAAGGAGACTCCACACCCTCTCTGGGCAGCCTGGGCCAGGGCTCCGGCACCCCCACAGCCAAGAAGTTTCTCCTCCTGTTGAGGAGGAACTTCCCATGTTCTAACTTAAACCCATTATTTTTTGTTCTGTTGCTGGGCACCACTGGGAAGAGATTGTCCCCTTCCCCTTGACCCCCACCCCTCAGATATTTCTACACGTTCATAAGGTCCCCTCTCAGCCGTCTCCTCTCAAGGCTGAACAGCCCCAGGTCTCTCAGTCTCTCTTCACAGCAGAGATGTTCAGTCCCTTGATCACCCTCGGAGCTCTCCCTTGGACTCTCTCCAGTAGGTCCCTGTCTCTCTGGAACTGGGGAGCCCCAAACTGGACCCAGGATTCCAGGTGTGGTCTCCCCAGGGCAGAGCAGAGGGGCAGGAGAACCTCCCCAGCCCTGCTGGACACACTTTTCTTGGTGCCCCTCAGGCTCCACTGCCCCTCTTGGCCACAAGGGCCCGTTGCTGTCCCAGGGACAACTTGCTGCCCACTGGGACTCCAAGGGCTTTCTCCACGGGGCTGCTTTCCAGCAGCTTTCCTCTAATCTGTGCTGGTGCCTGGTGTTATTCCTCCCCAGAGCAGAGTGGGGACAAGTGTGAGGAGAAGCTCATCCACCTGGAGAAACCGGCCTCCTTCTGGCATCCACCCGCTCTGGCGTGGCGTCCTCCATGGGCTGCAGAGGGACATCTACAGCCCGTCACCTCCATGGGCTGCAGGAGGACATCTACAGCCTGTCACCTCCAGGGGCTGCAGGGGGACATCTACACCCCGTCACCTCCATGGGCTGCAGGAGGACATCTACAGCCTGTCACCTCCAGGGGCTGCAGGGGGACATCTACACCCCGTCACCTCCATGGGCTGCAGGGGGACATCTACACCCCGTCACCTCCATGGGCTGCAGGGGGACATCTACACCCCGTCACCTCCATGGGCTGCAGGAGGACATCTACACCCCGTCACTTCCATGGGCTTCAGGGGGACATCTACAGCCTGTCACCTCCATGGGCTGCAGGGGGACATCTACACCCCGTCACCTCCGTGGGCTGCAGGGGGACATCTACAGCGCGTCACCTCCATGGGCTGCAGGGGGACATCTACAGCCCGTCACCTCCATGGGCTGCAGAGGGACATCCACACCCCGTCACCTCCATGGGTTGGAGGGGGACATCTACACCCCGTCACCTCCATGGGCTGCAGAGGGACATCCACACCCCGTCACCTCCATGGGCTGGAGGGGGACATCTACGCCCCGTCACCTCCGTGGGCTGCAGGGGGACATCTACACCCCGTCACCTCCATAGGCTGCAGGGGGACATCTACAGCCTGTCACCTCCATGGGCTGCAGGGGGACAGCCTGCCTCACCAGGGTGTTCACGCAAACCCAACACACCAGTACCTCCTGGAAGCCAACCGGGCTGGAAAGAAGTTCTGCCCTGGCCCTGGGTGTCCTGTGGACACCACACGGAGCACAAGTGACAATGTGCCATCAAAGGTGGCCACCAGCGTGTTGCCTGAAGGTGAGGGAGGTGGTCCTGCACCTCTGCCCATCACTGGTGTGCTGGCTCCAGTGCTGGGCTTCCCAGAACAAGAGGGACCAGAAGATGCTGTAGTGAGCCCAGCGCAGGACCGCGGTGATGGTTGAGTGGAGCATCAAGAGGACTTGATCGATGTCCTGATGGGAGGGAGCGAACAAGAGGGAGCCAGGGTCTTCTCAGTGGTGGCCACAGAATGGACAAGAGGCAACAGGCACTAACTGAAATTGAGGAAATTCCATTTAACCACAAAAAAACCCCACCTTCTTTAGTGGGAGGGTGACCCTGCTGTGGTGAGGTTGTGGGGGCTCCATCCCTGGAGATACCCAACACGCGACTGGACGTGGTCCTGGCCAACCCACTCTAGGAGATCCTGCTTGAGCACGTGGGCTGGACTTGATGATCCCCCAAGATCCCTTCCAAGCCCAACCGCTCCGCGAGGTTTGATCCAACTCCGCTTACTCATCAAGGGCTCAGATGCATCGACCACCCAGCTGTCGCCTTTTTCACTGGAAATGCAAAGCAAAGCAAAGCTTTGGACAATATCCTGGATGGGGAATTTAGATAACACGTTGGTCTGCAAAGACCAAGCGTTGGGTCCCCGTTGCTTCTCACGCTGGGCCCTACAAGCTCAGAAAACCTAGAAAATGATGCTTTAGCTCAGACTGAGGGAGGATTTGTCTCCTCCTCTAATGTGATCCCTTCACCTCAGAGGGGAAGGCGTGCTGAGAACGCACCGAAATAAAACCCGCCTGATGCCAAACCCAACGTTTCGGTGCCCGTGGGTGGTGGTTTCTAACATCCATGGCTCAAATCAATGTTTATTTTAAAAAAAAAAGAAATAGATGCCAGCACGGAGGCGCTCAGAAAGGTGCACTGTGCTGAGTACCCAGCCCCAGGGGAAGGGCTAAAATTCAGAAAAAGCTTTTAAAATCCTCCTTTAGGGAGGAGATGAAACACTCCCTGGGCCACAGGAACCACGGACGCTCTTCTTACTAACACGTTCCATAGCAGAGAAAAGAAACAATTAAAACCTTTCAGTTCCTGAAAGCTAACTGGGACTAACACCCTGCCCTGAGAACAAGAATTACTGCTTGAATATGCAGAAACACATATTTTTCTGCCCAATTTTCTGGGTACAACCGAGCGACTCGTTTGAGACTGGCCCTGGAAACCCTGGAAGGACGAAGTAACTCAGATCCTGGCGAAGGGATGAGCTGCAAAAGCCCCGTGCAGACACGAGGGGGAGTGAGAGCCTGCGGAAAAAAATAAATAAATCCCCAAGTTTAAGCCTTGACCTACGATGAGAAATGGTCGAAAATGGAGCGGCTGGGAGAGCGTCCCGGGTTTACAGTCAGGGGGTTGTAGAAACTTCTTCTGACCCGCAAAAGCCATGGGCTGCTCGGGAAATTAATGCAGATTGGCAAAAGATTAATTAATAACCTTTGCCTGTGTGGAACGAGGAGGAGCCCTGGAGCGTCCAGGGACACCCGCACGTCCCCGTCACCGGCCCCGGGCAGGGCTCACCCGGGACGTGCCGACAGGCAGGGCACGTCCCTTCCCTCGCTCTTTCCGCCACGTATCTGCTACCAGGCAGAGTTAAACCCCGACAACTTCTTGTCCCGAAGTTGTTCTCAAACTCCAGTTCCCACAAATCTCCTCCCCACTGCGCCTCGACCCAACCAGCGCACGCGGGGCCGCCTCGGCTCTGCCGTCCCTGGTTTTCGGGGAGATGTTTTCTCAAGCGAGTTATAAATTCTGCTGGTTTAAAACTCCCCGCCGAGCCAACACCGGAATGAGAGTTCCAGGAGTTCCGTAATTCCTGCAGAACTATTTGGGTTCCTCAAATATCAGTTCACCCCGGATTTTACCGCAGCCCAGACCGTTAAGACCACGGACCGGGCATCCTGCAGCAGCGAGCTCTCCAAAGGCTCCCACAGCAGGTTTTTGAACGTTTTTTTTCAGGTGCAGTGAACCAGAGAACGCTTCCAGCTCAGGGTGACAACAACTGAGGGAAAAATCCGTGTTATTTTTAATGCAGGCCAGTGTACAAGACGTTGCGTGATACGGGTGGCGTAAACCAGCGCTGCCGGGCTGTATCTCCACACTGCTCCACTCCCTTCTTCTGGTGTTTCTGAAGCACAAAGACAAATAATCCTTTTCCCCACAGGGTAAAAAAAGAATCAAACCCCGACCTGGCAGGCTACTTCCTTTAGGTTTTTCTGTGACAGCGGCAAAACGTGCTCGTGCCAGCTCTTCGCCCTGTTCAGCTACTACAAATACTTCCTGGGAAACCGTTTTATTGGGAATTTTTCTGCTCTGTCAGTCACGTTTCACCCCTCGCCTTCCGGGCTGCTCGAGTGCCCGTGACGCCGCTGGCCATCCGAACCAGCAACTCAGCCTTCATGAAAGTGTTTGTAGAAATTGAATCATGGAATCACAGAATTGTTGAGGTTGGAAAAGACCTCCGAGATCATCAAGTCAAGCCTGTGACCCATCACCATGACACGGGCCAGACCAGGGCACCAAGTGCCACATCCAGCCTCTCCTTAAACCCCTCCAGGGATGGTGACTCCACCACGTCCATGAAGGCTTCAGCAGCCAGAACCATCCTGGCAGGCAGGAATAGCTGCTCTTTTAGTTACAACGCTCTAAGTATCACAGAATCCTAGAACATTTGGGGTTGGAAGGGACGTCCAGAGATCGCCCAGCCCAACCCCCTGCCAGAGCAGGGTCACCCAGGGCAGGTCCCACAGGAACGCGTCCAGGCGGGTTGGAAAGTCTCCAGAGCAGGAGACTCCACACCCTCTCTGGGCAGCCTGGGACAGGGCTCCGGCACCCGCACAGCCAAGAAGTTTCTCCTCGTGTTGAGGTGGAACTTCCCATGTTCTAACTTAAACCCATTATTCCTTGTCCTATCGCTGGGAACCACTGAGAAGAGATTTTCAAGTCCCTTCATCATCCTCGTAGCTCTCCGTTGGACTCTTAGAGTCCAACGGAGAGCTACGAGGATGATGAAGGGAGGAGGTCCCAAGGAGACTCCACACCCTCTCTGCGCAGTTTTTACTGAAAACAGACAATGACAGCTTGGGTGTGGGCTACAGGAATCATAGAATGATTTGGGTTGGAAGGGACCTCAAAGATCATCCAGTTCCAGCCCCCCTGCCATGGCAGGGACATCCCCCACTAGATCAGGCTGCTCAAGGCTCCATCCAACCTGGCCTTGAATGCTTCCAGGGACGGAGCATTCACAACCTCTCTGGGCAACCTGTGCCAGTGTCTCACCACCCTCAGGGTAAAGAACTTCCTTCTATCTAGTCTAAACCCACGTTCTTCCAGCTTCCACCCATTACCCCTCGTCCTGTCACTGCAGGCCCTTGGAAAAAGTCCCTCCCCAGCCTTCTAGAGACACAAATTGTCCAACAGCATTCACATCCAAACCTATTTCAAAGCCCTCTCTGCTTTGTTGCTTCTCCTCTGGTCATTGCCCGCTCATCCTCCAGCTGTAAACTTCTCCAAGTGAGTTCGTCATCGTCACCAGCCCACGAGCGGGTCTGAGTTTCTGCAGCCCTGTGGAATCACAGGGGTTTGAACTTCCAGCTCAAGCAGGAGAGAAGTGAAGAAAGCACCAAAGGTCCATGCAACCAGGGGGATGAGTTTCCTCATCAAGCCAAATGTGGTTTCATAGAATCACAGAACGGTTTGGGTTGGGAGGGACCTTAAAGACCATCGTGTCCAACTCCCATCTTTAACCAGATCAGGTTGCTCAGAGCCCCGTCCAGCCTGACCTTGGATGTCTCCAGGGATGGAGCCTCCACCACCTCTCTGGGCAACCTGTGCTCATGTCTCACCACCCTCTTTGGAAAAAAATTTCAAAGCATTCTCAAACAGGGAGATCATCAGCTCCTCGGCACCAGGAGCCAACGACTGTGTTGAAGGTGCTGAGGCTAAAGAACAAACGGCAAATTAATTCACGCTCTCCTTTTTTTTTTTCCTATTTCTTTTTAAACGGGGAGTATCCGGCAGCACGGCCAATCGCGCTTCAGTACAGATCCACTTCTGAACCGGGCTGATCGCAGACCCTGCCTCTAGATTTTACCGTCAGAGGAAATTTCTTCGAGAACAATTGCTTTCCCCACGAGGCTCCAAACACTCCGGGGACGCGCAGGCTCCTGCGTCGGAAACCGCGACCCGGTTCGGGCAGTCCATGGGTGTCAAGCAGAAGGTGAGGAAGCACCTGTCGTTCCTGAACTACGGCATCACCCCTGTAGTGTCAAAATCACCAAAATATCCCCAAATACCATCTCTATGATACCATAAGTAAACCAGAGTGGATATTCCAGCTTAAAATGATGTATTTTCTAATCAACTGGATTAAAACGCGCTCCCTGACGAATAAAATACCTGCACTGGTGCATCTTCAAGGAGAAGGAGGCATCTTCTGGCCGGGATAAAATCGCAAGCAAACAGCTTCCCCCCTCTTACAAGCCTGATGGCACAGAGGTCTCAGAGCCAAACAAAAAGCAAGGGGTAAGGTCTCCAACAGAGGGAAAGCTGCGACGAACCAAAAACAGATTCCACCATTAAGAACGGCAAGGGAGCAACCGACCGAGTCGCAGTTTGAAGCGGGAAGGGCAGAACGTGGAGAGGAAGGTTCTCCCATGGGTTTTGAGGCAGAACCAGCCTTGAAATGTCTCCTGGAACGGGCAAAGAGAAGCTCAAAGCAAGATGAGACTCAACACGTGCACGTGGAGAGGTCACCCCGTGTCTGCACTTCCCATCGAGACGGACGGAGCAAGGAGAAGCCGGGTTGGATCTACGGCCACGACGGCGTTTGTGTGCTCTCGCGGGAAAAGCACCGAGTCGTGGCTCTACTGGAAGACTCCCGGTATTATCCACGGCACAAAAACTCGACAGGAGATTTCCAGACTAGAGAAGACAAAACCTGGGATGTGTTTTCAGGTTGGCAGCGGCTCAAGGAACTGACCTTCCAGGAGGCAGGAGGGGTCGTCAAGAGGCCACGAGCGAAGAGGTCACAGATCTCCACGGTCCCACGTAAGGGCACGGAGCCGGTGGTTTTACAGGACATTCCTTTGCTGTGCTTTTGTTTTAAAAACCACATAAAATTCAGAGAATCACAGGATGGTTTGGGTTGGATGGGACCTCAAAGATGATCTAGTCCAACCCTCCCTGCCACGGGCAGGGACACCTTTGACTAGACCAGGCTGGTCTTTCCCAGCTGTATCCAACAATACAAGGATTTCCCCAGGGTAAGAAGGGTTTTTGGCACTGAAAAACTGTGCATAAGACGGCCTCCCACGGAGAATTAACAACACATTTTACAGTTATTTTTTTCTTCCAGGGAGGCAAGTAAAAAAATCCTAATTTTCATGAGAAAGCTTGGTTTGAACATTCTCCTCCCCAGCACCTTCGTGGCGATGCCCCATCGCTCGCTGAGGACGCGGCGAGGGGGGAACCGCACCGAGGACGGGGACGAGCAGGTCTGCGCCTGCGGGGATGCCAACGGCACAAACCCCACAGGTGGCAAGAAAGAAGGAAAGAAGGAAGGAAAAAAGGAGAGAAAGAAGGAAATAAAGAAGGAAAGAAGGCAGGAAATAAAGAAGGAAGAAAAGAAGGAAGGAAAGAAGGAAGGAAATAAAGAAGGAAGAAAAGAAAGAAGGAAAGAAAGAGGGAAAGAAGGAAGGATAGAAAGTAGGAAAGAATGAAGGAAGGAAAGAAGGAAAGAAGGAAGGAAAGAAGGAAAGAAAGAAGGAAAGAAGGAAGGAAATGAAGGAAGGAAAGAAATAAAGAAAGAAGAAGAAAAGGAAGGAAGGAAGGAAGGAAGGAAGGAAGGAAGGATGGAAGGAAGGAAGGAAGGAAGGAAGGAAGGAAGGAAGGAAGGAAGGAAGGAAGGAAGGAAGGAAGGAAGGAAAGGAAAGGAAAGAGAGAGAAGGGAAGAGAAGAGAAGAGAAGAGAAGAGAAGAGAAGAGAAGAGAAGAGAAGAGAAGAGAAGAGAAGAGAAGAGAAGAGAAGAGAAGAGAAGAGAAGAGAAGAGAAGAGAAGAGAAGAGAAGAGAAGAGAAGAGAAGAGAAGAGAAGAGAAGAGAAGAGAAGAGAAGAGAAGAGAAGAGAAAAGAAAAGAAAGAAAAGAAAAGAAAAGAAAAGAAAAGAAAAGAAAAGAAAAGAAAAGAAAAGAAAAGAAAAGAAAAGAAAAGAAAAGAAAAGAAAAGAAAAGAAAAGAAAAGAAAAGAAAAGAAAAGAAAAGAAAAGAAAAGAAAAGAAAAGAAAAGGAATTTTTCATTTGCTCTCGGCCAGGAGAAGGAGAGGGCACTTGTGCCGGTGTGGTCCCTGCCAGCAGCTTCATCCCAGCGCCCGGCTGACAAAGGGCTCGCTGTGGCTCACGCACGGGTAGGAGGGAGATTAACGAGGAGGTCCACAGAGAAAAGCTGTGCCCACGTTTCGGGAGGCAATGACATCACCGGGAACGGGGACACCAAACAGCCCGGCTCCCTGTGCGTGCCTGGCACCGGGAAAGCCCCAGCGGGGGGAGCCGCCACCCGCATCGCTCCCCAGCACGTCCCGTCGGCCTCGGAACAGTCACAAGATTCATTTGGATCGTGAAAGCCAGAAGGACGATCGCAGCCTGGGCTGCATCACAAGCAGCGTGGCCAGCGGGTCGCGGGAGGGGATTCTGCCCCTCTGATCCACGCTGGTGAGACCCCGCCGGGAGTTCTGTGCCTGGCGCTGGGGTGTCCGACACAAGAAGGACACAGAGCTGCTGGGGTGGGTCCAGGGGAGGTCACGAAGATGCTCAGGGGCTGGAGCAGCTCCCTGTGGGGACAGGCTGAGAGAGCTGGGGCTGTTCAGCCTGGAGAGGAGAAGGCTCCCAAAGGGGAGACCTCAGAGCACCTCCCAGGGCTTGAAGGGGGCACAGGAGAGCTGGGGAGGGGCTCTGGATCAGGGGGTGTAGGGAGAGGACCACGTCTAATGGTTTCAAACTGGAAGAGATTTAGACTAGGTATCAGGATGAAATTCTTCACGGTGAGGGTGGTGAGACCCCGGCAGAGGTTGCCCAGAGAGGTTGTGGAAGCTCCATCCCTGGCAGCGCCCAAGGCCGGGTTGGACGGGGCTCGGGGCGACCTGGGCTGTGGGAGGGGTCCCTGCCCAGGGGTTGGGATGAGATGAGCTTGAAGGTCCCTTCCAACCCAAACCGTTCCGTGATTCCATGTTCCACCTGCACTGGATCCACAGGTCAAGACGTTGATTTCTCCAAGATGCCGACAACACCCCGACAACTCCAACCTCCCAGTGCTTGGCTCCCAGTTTTATTCACTTCTTCACTTCACCGCCTCGCCAAGGGCACGCGGTTGGGGACCATCTCCCACTTTATCCATTCAGGGAAATATTTTGGGGGTCCAAGCTCCGACGCTCACGAGTCCGCCGACCCGCAGGGTCCCACCGCGCCGTCCCCGCCGGTCACCCCAGTGTCCCCTCTCTGCACGAAAAGAGCAGCTCCTTTCCCCACGGACGTGTCCAACAGTCGCGAGACGTTGGAAAACATCCCAGAAGGAAAATAAATTTAAAACGTGGGGAAAAAACGGGGAAGGATTCACCCAGAGTGGGTTGGAGGGGCTGAGCCAGTCCCTGCTCCCGGGCGGGGAAGCAGAGGCTGAAGGGGTTCACTGCTAACACGGGTGTGCTCACCTGCCTTCACTAACTATCGGACTTTTTTATTATCAGAAATACAGAAATAAAATATAAATGTAGAAATATTCAGGTATATAGATACTCAGGTATATAAATATTCAGATATATAGATACTCAGGTATATACATATATATTTATATAAATATGTAAATATTATTATAAATAAATATATAATCATTATTATATAAATATTCATATAAAAATATTTTTATATATTATATATAAATAAATAATAATTATATTTTTATATATATATTTATTTATATATATTTATAGAGAAATAGAGAAACATATTTATATATTTATAGAGAAATAGAGAAACATATTTATATATTTATAGAGAAATAGAGAAACATATTTATATAGAAATAGAGAAATAGAGAAATACATTTATATAGAAATAGAGAAATATAGAAACCAAAATGTAGAAAAATAAAATACTCAGATATAAAAATACATAGATATATAGATATATATGTAGATATATAAAATATATAAGTATATAAATATATAGATACATGATTATATAAGTATATACAGATATAAGTATATGGATATATCAATATATCCATATATCCATATATCAATATACCAATATATCAATATATCCATATATCCATATACCCATATATCCATATACCACTATATCACTATATCAATATATCAATAATTCTGTATGGTGCTCTCCCACGGGTTTTTGGCACCCGGGCCGTCACACCAAGGCGACACCGGCGGCCAAATTAAACAAAAAAAAATGTAAAAAAAAATTAAAAAATAAACCCCTGAAGGATAAATTTCTGCTAAAATTAAACCCGGAGAAGTGGGTCAGGAGAGGAGAGTGAGAGGAACGGCAGCGCCGCGGGTTGGCGGGCGCTCGCGTCGGCGCGAGGGGGACCGTGAAAGCAGCCCCCGCGCCGCCAGAACCCGCTGGGGGACAACCACTGCTGGGGAAAAATAAGGAAAAAGATTACTTCGCACGCTGTCACAATATTACGCCCTTGGCAGCGACCATTACGTACATAAAAAATACGTTTTTATACATTTATACATAGAATATAGACTATATTAGGTTAATAATAGATTAATGATACAGTAATAATTATAAGATATATATAATTGTATTAAAATAAATGTATATACAATATAAATTAGAATTATATAAAATATATAGTTAGATATAAACTATAATTTTAAATATATTTAAATATAAACTATATAATGTATCGTTATATTATTAATAAATAGGAAAATTTTAATATACATGATAAATCATATAATATATAATCTATCACACATTATATCATCCACAATACAGTCTATATTCTATATATAATATACACAATACATATGATATAATACGGAATATTATATCACACATATTGTACTATATATTGTATGTTACCTGTTCTGTATTTTTCTATTATCGCAGAAACATAGAATGGGCTAGGCTGGAAGGCACCTCATAATTTTATATTTATATATTATGAATATAAATGTTCAGGATGGTTGTTGCACTATGTATAACACATATATACGCTATATATAATATATTGTATATATGCTTATTTAACACCAGCCGTTGGGTGCACACACAGTGCGTGCACATATTATAAAAAATAAATTAAAATGCATGTATGTACATTAAAAAACGACCCCTTTAACACGAGTTCCCTGCAAGCTCTCTCGCTCCCACCTGCTCCTCGGAGCGGATTTAGGCGAAACCCAAGCGGCTCCTTCCGGCTCTCCCAGGCGCGACGCTCCTCGTTCACGACTCTGCCCTGGGTTTAGCTGAAAACCCAGTCCTGTTCGGTGATTTTTATTTTTCCAGCGTGTCTCTGCAGACAGCGTGTGCTGCCGGCAGCGATAACCCCTGATGTTTGCAGTCACTGCCCGGGGCTGGGATGCAGAAAGGCTCTGGCTGATGCTTATTCCTATAGTGACCAAGGTCACTGCTGGCTCGTGTGTGCCACGCTGGGGGGGCACAAGGAAGTAAAAGGTGGCACCTCCGGGGGGTAACAGACAGGACAGGTGACCAGCGAGAGTATTCCATCCCATATACGTCATATTTAGTATAAATTGAGTGATCACGGGAGTTTTCGTCCCTTTTTCACAGAATGTCAGGGGTTGGAAGGGACCTCGAAAGATCATCCAGTCCAATCCCCCTGCCAGAGCAGGAACGCCTCGATAATGCTACACAGGAACGTGTCCAGGCGGGTCTGGAATGTCTCCAGAGAAGGAGACTCCACACCCTCCCTGGGCAGCCTGGGCCAGGGCTCCGGCACCCTCACTGAGAAGAAGTTTCTTCTCGAGTTTAAGCGGAACCTCTTGTGTTCCAGTTTCAGCCCATTACCCCTTGTCCTGTCATTGGGTGTCACCGAGAAGAGCCTGGCTCCATCCTCCTGACACCCCCGCTTTAGATATTTGTAACCATGAATGAGGTCACCCCTCAGCCTCCTCTTCTCATCAGATCTGGCATTTTGTCACGGCCGCGAGCAAAAATCAAGTTCGGAAGCTTTAGCCCGAGCTCGCTTTCCATCCTTAAACCCAGCGTTGAGCTGGTTTCAACCCCGAAAGCCTCCGACGGGGGACGGCCAAGCCAAAACGCCCGCGACTCTGGCGCTGAGAGCGGTCAGGAAGACCAGAAAGCCAAGGACTCGCAATATTTTGGGGACGGTGCCAAGTAGAAAGGTTGATTAATGGTGGAGAGAAGGTCCTGAGATGGTCACGGAGGGATGACGGCTCCTCCGTGCCCGCCCAGCCGCGCCGTTGGAGCTTCTCAAGTTCTCCACAGCCTGAATTTCAGGCTGGCGTCGCTCGGACAAGAACGAGAGATGGGGACTTGGGGGAGATGGGGAGGTTTTCTTCAGGCTCGGACGCGCGGCGAGGAAAGGAAGGTTAAGAAATAAAAAAAATAAAATTAAAAATTGAAACTCCTGGGCTCTCTTTAAGTATCGCCGCCTTATCTTACAATTACTTGGAAGGACGTTGTAGAGAGGTTGGTGCTGGTCTCTTCTCACAGGTCATCAGGGACAGAACCAGGGGGAATGGGTTCAAGTCGCAACAGGGCAAGTTTAGGCTGGACATGAGGAAGAAATTCTTCACGGAAAGAGTGGTCAGACCCTGGCACAGCCTGCCCAGGGAGGGGGTTGAGTCGCCATCCCTGGGTGTGTTGAAGTGTCGCTGAGATGTGGTGTTGGGTGAGATGGTTTAGGGGTGAACTTGTAGTGTAGGGTTAATGGTTGGACTCGATGATCCCAAGGGTCTTTTCCAGCCTGAACTGTTCTACGGTTAAAACGATCTGGCGGCCGCGGCGCCAACGAGGAGGAGGCGAGCGTTACGTTCAGCAATGGGGAGCTCCACGTTTGGGGGGAATAAAAAAAAGGCACTCGGGGGAAATCTCTCAAAATGTGAGTGCTGGGAAAAAAAATAAAACCCAAAAAAAGCTCAAGGTGGTAGCTTTGGCAGGAAGGAGGAGCCGCGACGGCAGGGAACGCCGTGCCCCGGCCGCTCAGCCGTCAGCCAGCCGGGGAAAATGAAGTTAATGAGCGGGGCTTTAACCAGCGGACCTTGGCGTAATCGGGGAGAGGAGCCCCTTCGACGCCTCGTGACCGTCCCGGCCCTCCCGGCTTTCCGTTTTCCCATGGGAAGAAAGCCACGGCGTCTCGGCTGGAAAAGAAAAAGCCTCCAAAAAGCAGAGATTAAGGATTCCTGAGCGCAAAAAGTGGCTTCTCTCTCAGCGTCCCGCGCGTCCTGCCCCCGGGGCAGAAAGGAACCGGCTGCAGGAGACCCAAGAGAAGGATCAGCCACGGCTTGAGTAAGGAGAAGAACCAATATTGCTGTTTCGCCCGTAAGTTCACCCAGAAACACGCCTCGTGTACTGAGGAACAGTATAATTCAAACTAGAACAAGCCCTAGAAATTCTACCCAAAAATCTACCCTGGGGTTCATCCCCACGTCTTCCCTTTGCTGCCGTGGGCGCCTTCTCCAGGCGAGATGCTCCTTGAGTTTTCCTCCAGACCCTGCCCCGACTTAGGAGTCTTTTCTAACCCTTATTAACGGGTCGTTAAAGGTGCCCTCGTCACACGGAGATTACGGCGCTCGGCCAAGGGACCCCAGCTCCACAGGTCTCTGCTTTCCCACGGGCAAACTTCTCACAGAATCCTGGAGTGTCTCAGGCTGGAAGGGACCTCAGAGATCATCTGATCCACCCCTGCCATGGGCAGGGACGCCCTGAACCAGCCCAGGTTGCTCCAGGTTCATCCAACCTGGCCTTGAGCATCTCCAGGGAGGGGGCAGCCACAGCCTCTCTGGGCAACCTAGTCCAGAGTCTGGCCACCCTCGCACTCAACAATTTCTTCCCAAGATCCAGCCTAAACCCCTTCTCCTCCAATTTAAACCCATTTCCCCTTGTCCTGTCGCTGGACACTCTTGCACAAAGTCCCTCCCCAGCCTCCTGCAGGTTCCTCTTGGTCACAAGGTCCCCCCGGAGTCTTCTCTTCTCTTCTCCAGCTGAACACCCCCAGCTCCCTCAGCCTGTCCTCGCAGCAGAGCTGCTCCAGCCCCTGGCTCAGCTTTGTGGCCTCCTCTGGACTCGTCCCAACAGCTCCGTGTCCCTCTCACAGTGGGGACACCAGAACTGGACGCAGTAATTTGAGGTGGGGTCTCACCAGAGCAGAGCAAAGTGGGAGAATCCCCTCTCCTGCCCTGCTGGCCACCCTCCTCTGGATGCAGCCCAGGACAGGGTTGGCCTCTGGGCTGCAGGAGGTCCCTGCCGGCTCACGTTGAGCTTCTCGTCCATCAACACCCCCAAGTCCTTCTCTTCAGGGCTGCTCTCACCCCACTCCGTACCCAGTTTGCTTTATATATTGTAACATGGACTGAATTTGACCAATTTCAACCTGTTCAGACTCAACGAATCCCCGCTTCACCGCTGGGGACACATTCAACAGGGGTTAAACCGCATGGGCCAGTCAGCCCGGCCCCCGCTTGGTGGACTCCAGCCAACAGACCCACAACTCCCTTCCCTCTCATTTAAAATTCCACCTGATAAACCACTACATTTTTACCCTTTCCGTTTTCGTTCGGTCTGAATGGTCTCCCTGTGAGCGTACCTCGCCGGCGAGTTCCTCCCGAGCCTTCCCGATAACCTCAACAAAATCGTCCTCTCGGCACGAGGGGAACTTCTGCGGCATCGCAAGAGCCCGCGAGGCGCCGGGGACGCAGCACGGCTCGACTGCTGCCACCAAAACCACAGATATTTGCAGAAACTCTGTTATCAGGACCGCAAGCAAAGTCAAGTTGTTCTCCGTTCATCCCCAGTCTTTATTCCTGAAGGCTTTAGCTCCAACTTTCTGGCTCAGAAGTCAAGTTTTCAGTCTTCAATCCCAACTTTAAGGTTTATGATTCAAGTTTTCAGGCTTCAATACCAACTTTAAGACTTATGATTCAAGTTTTCAGGCTTTAATTCAAGTTTTCAGTCTTCAATCCCAACTTCAAGGTTTATGATTCAAGTCTTCAGGCTTAGAATTTGAGTTTTCAGGCTTTAATCCCAATTTTAGGGCTTAGAATTCAAGATTTCAGCTTTAGAAATCAAGTTTTCAAACTTGGAATTCAAGTTTTCAGTCTTTAATCTCAATGTTAAGGCTTACAATTCAACTTCAAGTCTTACGATTCAAGTTTTCAGGTTTTAATTCAAATTTTCAGGCTTTAATCCCAACTTTAAGTCTTATGATTCAAGCTTTCAGGCTTAGAATTTGAGTTTTCAGGCTTTAATCCCAACTTCAGGACTTAGAATTCAAGTTTTCAGGCTTTAATTCAAGTTTTCAGGCTTTAATCCCAACTTTAAGCCTTATGATTCAAGTTTTCAGGCTTCAATTCAAGTTTTCAGTCTTCAATTCCAACTTCAAGGTTTATGTTTCAAGTTTTCAGGCTTAGAATTTGAGTTTTCAGGCTTTAATCCCAATTTTAAGTCTTAGAAGTCAAGTTTTCAGACTTCCTCTGCAGCAAGTGCTGCCCCCTGCATCAAAATCTGATGGATCTGGGTTAGCACACCGTCCTAGGTGTCAACGCAAAGAACTCGGAAACTTATCCCCAATTTTTAAGCCATTTTCTGTTGATTTCAGTATTTTAAACAGGTTTCTTTCAGGATCGGCCCCTTCCCGTTCCTTGTGACTCCCAGAAATCCCAGGCTACTCACGACACTTGCAGAAAATACAAAATATTTCAGGTGATCTTAATGGAAGCAAAGTTATCGTCCAAGCCGGACGCTCACCCTCTGCACGGGGGACATCTTTTTGCCACCGAGGAGCAAATTCTCCGTGGCGGGAGGCCGCCGTGTGCGTCATTAGTCGCATTTTTACCTTCTGGCAGAGCGATTCTAACGCCATCATCTTGTCACCGAGCTTTCAGGCTGGAGGTTACCCAAGAGCAGAGCTCGCTACGGGGCTGGACTATAAACTTATTTTATTAAACACAGAATTAAACGCTGGGTAGAGAATAGGAGGGCTCTGAGAGGGAAAGGAGCTCGGCTGCCCAGCTCACCTCATCGTACTTTCTCCGGTTCACCGGGTCTCGCCGCAATCAGGTTTGACAACCTATTAAAAATTATTAATTAGCGGACGTTAATTGCCTGGCATCCGGCGCGACCCGGCCCAGCGGGACAAGGGCCCTCGGCCAACGCTTCTGTTCCAAGTAAGAAAGGCTCGGACAAGCTCTGCCTCGTCGCCAAACACGAATTTTTCGTTAACGACCTCCCGGTTCCAAGGGCTTCTCGAGGGCAGGAACGGGTTATTTGGCTTCCGTCTCTCCGTTACGTGAGGTTGTCACGCACCCCAATCGGCCGAACGCACGGTTGCGTTGACAGCGTCGAAAATGACTTTAAGAGCAAGCGAATTATTCTAATAATGGGATTTATGCCCTTTTTTCGTTAAGATCGCTGCGCCGCTTGGGAGAACAAAACCAGCAGCACGTTGCAACCAAATTTACAGTGATTTTCTGTTCCATTTCGTTCCCTTTTCTCGTTTTCTGCCACAAACGTAGCGGAGATTCGCCTCCGGCGCGACCTCCCGCCGCCTGGCGTGGTAGCGCACGCGCGTACACCAGACATTTTACCAAAATCAAACTGAAAATGAAGCTGTTATTTACATTTTGAATTATTGAGGAGCCAAAGATGGGACCTCACCAGCGTTCTCATGGACCTCTGAGTACCACGGGGTCGACGGGAACCTCCGATGAAGAAATCCAGATGAAGAAATCCAGCGCGACGAGCGCAGGTGAATCACCGTGGCGTTCTTCGCGTGGATTAAGAAGAACGTTGGAATCCATGTGAGATACTTAAAATCAGACTAATGAGGGATTACTAACAGCTCCGACAGCTTAAAAGGCGAACGCTCCGCGACGTCGCGCGTGGGCTCCGCGCCTCCTCCCACGCGTGGGGACGCGGAGGCGACGGGCGCTGGGACGACGCGGAATTCTCACTGCGCACGGGTTGGGAGCTCTGAAGGGAGCATCAAGGCCAACAGAGAAATCCTTCTTCATTGGTATTGGTTCAGGGATGAACTGATTTTGTCAGGCACATAAAGATATATGGAAATCCATCCACGTATACGCATATATAAGATACGTATATACAAATGTGTTGGTGCAGATTGGGTTTCTTGGGCTGGGTCGGGTTTGATTTTCACAGAGCCGGGTCCTGCGGTGCTGCCTGTCCTCCTCCTCCTCCTCCTCTTCCTCCTCCCAGCCAGGAACAAACCCCATCCTGGGGACTTTTGGGGAACCGTCACCTCTGCAGCAGGATCGAGAAGTTTCAGATGAAGAACGTGGGATCGTAGCATCTTGTAGGTTGGAAAAGAGCTTGAAGATCAAGTCCAACCATCAACCCAACACCCCCATGGCCACTAAACCACGGCTCCATGTGCCATGTCTGCAGTTTTTGAAAACCTCCAGGGATGGGGATTCCACCACTGCCCCGGGCAGCCTGTGCCAAGGTTTGACAACCCTTTCCGTGAATAAATTGTTCATAATATCCAACCTACACCTCCTCTCGTGCAACTTGAGGCCATTTCCTCTTGTCCCATCATTAGTAACTTGGGAGAAGAGACCAACGCCCACCTCCCTACAACCTCCTGCAGAGAGCGAGAAGGTCTCCCCTCAGCCTCCTCTTCTCCAGCTGAACAGCCCCAGGGCATCACACTTGTTCTTCAGACCCTTCTCCAGCTCTGTTGGAGAATCACAGAATTGTTGAGGATTGCTGAGGCTGGAAAAGCCCTTGAGATCAATCATCAAGTCCAGCCTGTGATCCAACACCCCTACATGGGCCAGATCATGGCACCAAGTGCCACATCTAGCCTCTCCTTAAACCCCTCCAGGGACGGTGACTCTCCCTTGCCCTGGGCAGAGCATCCCAAATAATGAGATATTCCAATAATTAGATAATAAGGATCAGTTCTTTATTATGAGGGTGGTGAGCCCCTGGCAGAGGTTGCCTGGAGCAGCTGTGGCAGCTTCCACCTCCCTGGCAGTGCCCAAGGCCGGGTTGGACGGGGCTGGAGAGTTGGGTGGGGAAAAATGTAATGAAATATAACAAGGGTAAGTGTAGAGTCTTGCATCTGGGTAGGAACAACCCCAGGTTCCAGTATAAGTTGGGGAATGACTTATTAGAGAGCAGTGTAGGGGAAAGGGACCTGGGGGTGCTGGTGGGCAGCAGGATGGCCATGAGCCAGCAGTGTGCCCTTGTGGCCAGGAAGGCCAATGGCATCCTGGGGTGTATTAGAAGGGGGGTAGTTAGTAGGTCGAGAGAGGTTCTCCTTCCCCTCTACTCTGCCCTGGTGAGACCCCATCTGGAATATTGTGTCCAGTTCTGGGCCCCTCAGTTCAAGAAAGACAGGGAACTGCTGGAGAGAGTCCAGCACAGGGCAACTGGGATGATGGAGGGAGTGGAGCATCTCCCTGGTGAGGAAAGGCTGAGGGAGCTGGGGCTCTTTAGCTTGGAGAAGAGGAGACTGAGGGGTGACCTCAGTCATGTTTACAAATATATCAAGGGTGAGTGTCACGAGGATGGAGCCAGGCTCTTCTCGGTGACAACCAATGACAGGACAAGGGGTGATGGGCTGAAACTGGAACATAAGAGGTTCCGCTTAAACTGGAGAAGAAACTTCTTCTCAGTGAGGGTGCCGGAGCCCTGGCCCAGGCTGCCCAGGGAGGGTGTGGAGTCTCCTTCTCTGGAGACATTCCAGACCCGCCTGGACACGTTCCTGTGTAGCATTATCGAGGCGTTCCTGCTCTGGCAGGGGGATTGGACTGGATGATCTTTCGAGGTCCCTTCCAATCCCTGACATTCTGTGATTCTGTGACCTGGGCTGTGGGAGGGGTCCCTGCCCAGGGCAGGGGGTTGGAACGAGATGATCTTTAAGCTCCTTCCAACCCAAACCTTACCATGACTCTAGGACCTCCGTAAAGACGATGGGCACTGACAAGGAGGAGGAATCACCATCGTCCCTCCCGCACGGGACGGGCCCTCCAGCCTCGCCTGGTGCCCGTGCGGCAGCGTCTGGGCGAGGGGAGGTTTTGCTGGACGAGCCGCGGGAGCGCCCGGAGCGCGGCGCAGGCTGCACATGCCGGCGGAGCCGCACGTGTTCGCGTTTCGCTGCTCACAGGCACGTTTAGCGACGTGCAACACCGGCGGCTTCCAGTTCCGCACCGGAGGCGGCTTCCAAAAACCAGCAGGCGCTAAGCAGTGGTTTCTGACGAACAGATGATTCACAAACATCTTCCTGAGCACGCTGCGTGGGCAGCTTATTCACCAGAAAAAGGCAATCCGTCACTGCATCGGTGTTTTCCCGTCCTGCAGCACCAACGAGCCATCGCCCTTAGGATCACAGAAGGGTTTGGGGTGGAAGGGACCTCAGAGCTCATCTCGTTCCACCCCCTGCCCTGGGCAGGGACCCCTCCCACCAGAGCAGGTCGCTCCAAGCCCCGTCCAACCCAGCCTTGGGCAACTCCAGGGATGAGGAATTCCCAGTTTTCAGGCCAGCACACGAACCCACAGCTCAGCCTCTAAGTGAAAACCCTTCCAGGGCTGCTCCCCCGCAGATCCCAGGTGGCCACATCACGATCCCCTCAAGAGCCACCTTCCAGTTCAAAGTGGGTTTTCAATTTTTGCTCCACTTGCATAACCCCCACAATTCTATCGAGGCAGGTAGAAAAGCGATTCCTTTCCGTACCTCGGGGGGGCCTAGGAGAAAGATGGGGATGGATCTTTTAGCAGGGTCTGTTGTGACAGGACAAGGGGTGAAGGCTTTGATCTAAGAGGGTGGATTCAGATTACATGTAAGAACGAAATTTTTAAGAGGAGGGTTGTGAGACATGAGCACAGGTTGCCCAGAGAGGTGGTGGAGGCTCCATCACTGGAGACATTCAAGGTCAGGCTTGATGGGGCTCTGAGCAACCTGATCTGGTTAAAGATGTCCCTGCATTGGACTAGATGACCTTGACACATCCCTTCCATCCCAAACCATTCCATAATTCAAATTAAAACCAACAACGTTAGGTTAACGCCTACAAAAAACCAAGTGTGTGATCAATACAGGGACATTAGGGACAACGTTACGGCATCACAACACGACGACGTGCACTGACGATACGGAATCTGCAGATACCCACCGCCCCTCGCCAACGGGGGACAGATAAATTACACGCTTGGGGATAAAAAAAAAGCAGTAGATTCCTTCTGGGTTTTCTAGCTGATTCTCCCAGGTCTCCCTGCAGCTCTTCCCACACCTGCAGCAGAGCAACAGGCAGAGAGGAACAAGCCGTGCCCAGACCCGAAACGCTCGGAACGCGTTTAAATCGGAAACCGTTTCCAGCTCAGCGCGCCCACTGAAAGCACAGAAGGATTTAAAGGCATAAGTAACGAGCAAAGCCTATTGTTATTTAGCAGTTAGAACTCCCCTTGGGTTCTAAAACACATGTAGTTACTAAAAAAAATAATAAATTACTACAAAAATCAAGCACACACATCGGTTCTTCCCCAGAAAAATGAGCGATAAAAGCTGAGCGCATCCTTTCGGGATCGTTGTTGTAAAACCCGCCTAATTCATGCACAATCCCCTTGGGTTTATGGAAAAGAAGACAAACCCCACAATTTTTGGCAGGCTTAGGGACGTGCGCTCGTCTGACCACAGCCAGAGGCGTGGGTGCCACCAATTTGAGCCACTTAACCAGTAAAAGTCAGCGGCCCCCCCAGTCCACCCATTTCTGAGTGCTCCTAATCCGGTTTAACCCAAATGAGCAATTCCTGCGGCTGAACCAGCTCGTTCCGCTGGCGGGGTTAGAAAAAAAATATATACTACCAGCATCCCTGCATGAGGTGTAGAATTCTGCATAATTTTAAAGCTTTCTGAATCACAGGACGGGCGATGCAGCTCGCTCCTTCTCAGCTCCATGCGTCCTTGTGGAAGGGGATGATCCGCTTCAGGAAAAATGAATCATAAAGGTTGGAAAGGACCTTTAAGATCATCAAGTCCAACCTACAGCCCTAAATCCCCAAATGCGCCACCTCGCCTTCTGGTGGCCCCTTCTCGCGGGGTGTCGAGGAGCTCCAGGCGCTTGGACGCCAGCAGAACCAAGAGTTGTCTCAAAATTTAAAAAGAAAGAGCTCCTTCACAGAGCTGTGAACTGGTTTGGGTTGGAATCCCAGAATGTTGGGGGTTGGAAGGGACCTCTGGAGATCACCCAGTGCCACCCCCTGCCAGAGCAGGGTCACCCAGGGCAGCCACACAGGAACGCGTCCAGGCGGGTTGGAAAGTCTCCAGAGCAGGAGACTCCACACCCTCTCTGAAGAGACCTTAAAGATCAAGATCATCTTCTCCCCAGGGACAGCCTCCCACCAAAGCAGGTTGCTCCAAGCCCCGCCTGACCTGGCCTTGAACACTTCAACATCACCATCATAGGCTCATCATGGAATGGTTTGGGTCGGAAGTGACCTTAAAGTTCATCTTGTTCCAACCCTCTGCCCTCCCACCAGACCAGGTCGCTCCAAGCCACGTCCAACCCGGCCTTGGGCACTTCCAGGGATGGAGCTTCCACAATTTCTCCGGGCAACCTCTGCCGGGGTCTCACCACCCTCACAGTGAAGGATTTCCTCCTTACATCTCATCTAAACCTCCCTCCTTTCAGTTTGAAGCCGCTGCCCCTCGTGCTATCCCTACACCCCCTGCCCAAGAGCCCCTGCCCCGCTCTCCCACAGCCCCCTTTAAGCACTTCAGGATCACACCTAAAAGAAATCTCTTAAATACGCACCAGGGGACAAAACGTGAGGCTGCAGAAAACGTGCGATTTGGCAGATTAATGAAGAGTCGCGGCCAAGCGACCCGTCTGCACCTTCCTCTGGCAGAACCGAGCCCGAGGAGGAGGGCACGAAGCCTCCAACCCACGCCCCGAACGCATCAAGCTTCCCAAGCGTTCGTGCCCTGCACGCCCAGCGACGTTCTCCCCAGCACCGATTGCTCAGAATCACAGAATCATAGAACAGTTCAGGCTGGAAAAGACCCTTGGGATCATCGAGTCCAACCATTAACCCTACACTACAAGCTCACCCCTAAACCATCTCACCCAACACCACGTCTCAGCGACACTTCAACACACCCAGGGATGGCGACTCAACCCCCTCCCTGGGCAGTCTGTGCCAGGGTCTGACCACTCTTTCCGTGAAGAATTTCTTCCTCATGTCCAGCCTAAACTTGCCCTGTTGCGACTTGAACCCATTCCCCCTGGTTCTGTCCCTAATGACCTGTGAGAAGAGACCAGCACCAACCTCTCTACAATGTCCTTCCAAGTAACTGCAGAGCGTGATGAGGTCCCCCCTTAGCCTCCTCTTCCTCACACTGAACAGTCCCAGCTCCCTCAGTCGCTCCTCGCAAGGTCTCTCAGAAGCATCTCTCGGTTACGTTGGTTACGAGCACATTCAGAGTCGGTCATGCCGGAGCACCCCGTTACAGCTGCTCAGGGATTTAAAAAAATTGAAATAAAAACTCAACACACCCGTTACAGCTTTCCCGATCCTCAGAGGCTGAGCGAGACAATCCTTGTTTTCTGTGTCAGTAACATCAAAACCAAACCTCGGTGGTGCCGAGGATCATCTCCTCGATTCTCCCCAGTCACCCTCACCCCCTGCCCTTCCCAAACCCAGTACGAACACACAACTGGTCTGGTCGCCCTCGGTTGCTTTGGGGATTTTTAACCCCCTCTTCCAAATTTAGGTTCAAAACTAATTCCCTCTAGATTGTGGGGGTTTTTTTCCCTCCAGCTTTCAAAGTTTTAAAAAGATCACGTCATGGAAGAAAACAACACGATCTTTTTCATGGGATGGTTTGGGTTGGAATTCAAGGTCACCCAGTTCCAACCCCGCTGCCACGGGCAGCGACACCTCCCACCAGATCCCTTATTTTGGGGGGCAGAGGGTGGGGTTTTAGTCTCCTCTTTCAAGCGGAACTTTTCCAATCACAATGGATTTTCCCATGAGCTGGGTGGGGTTCTGCCTCGTCTTCTTCCACATGACACGGTACAGTTTGCACAATAAAAAATCTGTTCAAGATCCACGCGCCGTCCATAAATCCGTCGGGAGGACGTGTCCTGGCTTCTGCCCGCGTCGCTCCATCTCCACATTTTGGCTTCCCCGTCCACAAAGAGGCACAGACAGAATAATTTCCCAGAAACCATGAAGCTAAAGGCTTTGGGAGTTCGTGGGGGCTCATCAGAGACCTCGAGCCCTTCACGATCGATCTCACCACAGCCGAACCCCGGGCGGGCTCGGAAATGGGATTCGACGAGTCCGGCAGAAGCAAAACCGAACGGATCGCCTTAAAAAAGAGGCAAATTTCCAAGCGACGCCCGTTCTGACAATGGAACGTCCACGCATTTCAGCGGAACCCGCTGAGATAATGGCAGGAAAAGTCTGAAGAATCGACTGTGGGTGGGCTGGGGAACAAAAGGGAAAGCCGAGGGAGCAGCCCAGGCTGATGCAGAACGTGGGAAGGGAAGGAGCGGGGGCTGCCTCGGCTGCCTCCGCACACAGAGGTTGAGTGGAGCCGTTTGGAGTCTCAGCAAGTTGCTGGCTGTAATTTTCGTGACAGAAGAGAGAGCAGCTGGCATTTATTAGCTCGACTAATGCTTGAGATAAAGGGACCTGCAAACCAACTCAAGGTCTCAAGTTTTTTAAATAAAAAAAAAAAGGCTGCTGAAGGATTTGGAAGGCACGCGACGAGGCAGGGCTGTCGCACGGATTGTGCCACCACGTCACCGACTGGGGCAATTTGGCTCCTCCAAATGTTCCCCCACCTCTCGCAGGGAATCACAGAATCGTTCGTGTCGGAGAAGAGCTTGAAGATCATCGAGTCCAACCGCTATCCCAGCGCTGCAGCCCCACCCCTGACCCGTGTCCCTGAGCACCACATCCACCGGCTTTTGCATCCCTCCAGGGGTGGGGACTCCACCCCTGCCCTGGGCAGCCTGTGCCGGGGCTTCACAACCCTTTCCCTGAAGAATTTTTTCCTTATGTCCAACCTAAACCTCCCCTGGAGCAAACTGAGGCTGTTTCTTCTCATCCTACAGCTTGTTCCCTGGGAGAAGAGACCATCCCCACCTCACTACCTCCTCCTGTCAGGGAGCCGCGAAGAGCGAGGTCTCCCCTCAGCCTCCTCTTCTCCAGGCTGAACCATGACAGTTGGGAAAAAGCTCTAAGATCACCAAGCCCAACTGTCAACACATGACCACCAAACCATGTCCCCAAGTGTCATGTCTGCATGGGTTTTGAACACCTCCAGGGATGGGGACTCCACCACCACCACTCCACCACCTCCTGCCCCTCTGCTCTGCCCTGGTGAGGCCACATCTGGAATATTGTGTCCAGTTCTGGGCCCCTCAGCTCCAGAGGGACAGGGAACTGCTGGAGAGAGTCCAGCACAGGGCAACTGGGATGATGGAGGGAGTGGAGCATCTCCCTGGTGAGGAAAGGCTGAGGGAGCTGGGGCTCTTTAGTTTGGAGGAGACTGAGGGGTGACCTCATTCATGGTTACAAATATCTAAAGGGGGAGTGTCACGAGGATGGAGCCAGGCTCTTCTCGGTGACACCCAATGACAGGACAAGGGGTAATGGGCTGAAACTGGAACAGAAGAGGTTCCGCTTAAACTCGAGAAGAAACTTCTTCTCAGTGAGGGTGCCGGAGCCCTGGCCCAGGCTGCCCAGGGAGGGTGTGGAGTCTCCTTCTCTGGAGACATTCCAGACCCGCCTGGACACGTTCCTGTGTAGCATTATCGAGGCGTTCCTGCTCTGGCAGGGGGATTGCACTGGATGATCTTTCGAGGTCCCTTCCAACCCCTGACATTCTGCGATTCTGTGAGCAGCCTGCACCAACACCTGAGAACCCTTTCAATACAGAAATGTTCCCTAATATCTGATCTAAACCTCCCTCGAGGCCGTTTCTTCTCATCCTTTCACTTGTTCCTTGGAACAAAAGACCAACACCCACCTCACTGCAAACAACCCCAGCTCCCTCAGCCGCTCCTCCCCACTCCTGGTCTCCAGCCCCTTCCCCAGCTCCGTTGCCCTTCTCTGGAAGCTCAGGAGCATCCGGGCACGCAGGGACTGTCGGCCCGCAGGGCGCGTTGCCTTCCCAGCCCCACGTTTTGCATCAAGAGGACGGTGTCACGAGGTGTTTGAGCTCAGACAAGACCCCATCAGGGATTTGGGTCAACGCACCTGAAGCACCAGGAGAAACAGCCGTGCCTCTGTCGGTTCCAAGCCCCTGAGAAACCACCAGCCCGACCCGAAAGTGCTTCTGCCTGTGCAACACTAGAAGATAATTTAAATGCAGGCATTGGAGACATCACATCCCTGCCTGGTAGAACACACCATCGACAGAACCCAACTTTCTGTGGGTCAGGGCTTGTCGAAGGGCTCCAAAGCAAGAAAAATCAAAAGAATTCACCGATACTGCAGCACATAATGAAAGCCAAGCGTGTGACTTGGAGCTCACGGAACTTCGCAAGGATACAGACACTGCTCTCAAGACTCGAGATTATTCTCAAGTTTCTTTCTTTTCTCAAGGCTTGTTCTTTTACAAATTACATATACATTAAAAACCAAGAACAAGTTGTTTACAGAAGCAAAGAAGCTGGCAGACGCAAAGGTCAACGACAAATGAGACAAATTAGGCCGCCTTCTGTTTAAAACCATCGAGAACCTGAAGCCAACAGGGAAAATAATATAAAAAAAACCCGTACGCTTCACTTGAAACTCGTTATGGCAGCAAGAATCATATGAAGAACATCCCAAGCAACGACCAGGCAAAGGCGGAGGAGAGGAGGGAGGAACGACACCCAACTTATCTCCCGTGCGTACTTGCAGGGGTGAAGCCACCTCTGAAGAATCCAACCCCAGCATGGGAACAGTCACCGTGGGTTTGCACCAAAAGAGTTGGGAATCCCTGGCACAGGCTGCCCAGGGCACGGGTGGGGTAACCACCCCTGGAGGGGTTCAAAAACCGTGTAGGCGTGGCACTTGGGGACACGGTTTAGTGGTCATGGTGGGGTTGGGGTGATGGTTGGGCTTGATGACCCTTGGAGTTCTCACCCCTGGAGGGATTTAAAAGCCAGGGGGATGTGGTGCTCAGGGACATGGTTTGGAAGTGGACCCAGTAGAGTTATGTAATGGTTGGACTTGATGATCATGAAGGTCTTTCCAACCATAATGATTCCATAAGCTGCTGGCCATGCCCAAGCACCTCGCACGTGCAGATCCATGTTTCACTTCTGTGGTTTTCATGGTTGAGACCTCATCGCTCTCTGCAAATGCCTGAAAGGACGTTGTGGAGAGGTTGGGGCTGGTCTCTTCTCACTGGTAATTAGTGATAGAACAAGAGGGAAAGAATTTTCCCATCAAGAGTGGTCAGAGCTTGGCACAGGCTGCTCAGGGAGGGGGTGGAGTCCCCACCCCTGGAGGTGTTTAAAGGCCGTTGAGATGTGGGGTTGGGGGAGATGGTTTAGGGGTGAGCTTTGCAGAGCAGGGTCAGTGGTTGGACTCGATGACCCCAGGGGGCTTTTCCAACCCGAATGATTCTACGAATTTAACAGCATTCTTCTTCACACACCAGAGAAAAGAGGGAGGGGAAGCACCCAAAGCTCTCCCTCTTGAATCCCTGGGCATCAAAGGCCGTTTCTTGGAAGAAACTAATGGATGCCCGAAGTGGAAATAGAGGACGACCATGCTGGAAAGTCAACCCAACCACAACCCAGACACGACAGCAACCACCACAAACGGACGATCGAGCGAGAAGATTCAACGGCTCCGTAGCACCACAAATCGTTAAACGAGATCCCCCAAGCTCACAAGGCGACAAAGCGAACGACTTTTGCTCGATCGCTCCAGGGCACGAGCGCTACATCACGTCTATCCTGCCCACGTGCGGTGGGAGGAGAACCCGGCGGCTCTCCCGCCGCACCACGGCAAAAACACGCGTCTGGCACCCGCAGAAATTTGGGAACGCCATCAAGCGCAGCCTCCGAGCAGCAGAGGTCTGCAAAACGTCAAGATTTAAATGAGTAATTAACACACTGTGCCCAGAATCTTAGTTCATCGCCATAGTTACGCGCTTGCCAATACCATCGGCTGGATTTCTCCAAACGTCTGTCAACTTTGTTTTCGCCCTCTTCCCAAAGAAACGAGTCTGGCTTTCAGCACCGTCGCCGTTTTACCAAGCAGTTCTGTAATTCGGGCGTCGCTGCGGGTGCACGGGAGACATCCCCTCCGATAAAAGGAGTCGATGGCACCAAAGCCCATCAAACCCTCCCTGGAGAATTCCAGGCGGGACTTCAGCCACCTCAGCACCGCGCTGGGGAGTGTCTTGGTGAAAAGAATCGAGACCTCAAATCTGACTCGATGTTATACAGAGACAGCGAGTGCAGCGCTCTCCTGGCACATAGAATCATAGAACCACAGAATGTTCGAGGTTGGAAGGGACCTCAAAGATCATCCAGTCCAACCCCCCTGCCAGAGCAGGATCACCTACAGCAGAGCGCACAGGAACGCGTCCAGGTGGGGTTTGAATGTCTCCAGAGAAGGAGATTCCACACCCTCCCTGGGCAGCCAACATGGTCGTGCTGGTGCTCGCCAAGGCTTGAGGTTTCACATCCCAATAAAACCCATCACCAGAGAGCAAAAACGACCAAAGTCCTGGCTCTTGCTGTGTGGGAAACACCGACTGCGCACCCACACCCGTGCTTATTGTGCTGCTCTTTTTTCTCCGCCCAACGAGCTTACCACAACCCCAAGGGGAGCTTACAGAGCTAGCACCGCCTCCACACTCCGAGCTCCTGCTCATCGTCCTTCTATTTGTCACAGAACCATTAAGGTTGGAAAAGATCACGTAGTCCAAGATCTTTCCTCAGAGACCATCTAGTCCAACCGTCACAGAATCACAGAATGTCAGGGATGGGAAGGGACCTCGAAAGATCATCCAGTCCAATCCCCCTGCCAGAGCAGGAACGCCTCGATAATGCTACACAGGAACGTGTCCAGGCGGGTCTGGAATGTCTCCAGAGAAGGAGACTCCACACCCTCCCTGGGCAGCCTGGGCCAGGGCTCCGGCACCCTCACTGAGAAGAAGTTTCTTCTCGAGTTTAAGGGGAACCGTCGACTCAGTGCTGCCATGACCACTAAAAGCCATCACGCTTCCAGTGAGAAATAACGTCTTCTGGCAGCGAGCTCATGCAGGGTAACACCTCGTCTTCCTCTGCAGCTCTTCCTCAAATAAAAGAGATGGTCTGGATCAGATCTCGCACAACCTCCTCCTCCTTTTAGTTAAAGAGAGCTCGAGGGTGATGGTCGGCTCTCAACGAGCCTCCATGGGACAACATGAGAACTGCTCTGGAAAATAGAGACAACCAAGAGGGTTTTTCCTTCCTTGAGCGCTTCCTCTTTACCCTCCAAGGTTTTCTACCCTCTTCACGTGTGGAAAAAAACCTGGCAGACATTTGGATAAGACCATGAGGAACGAGGCTGTCGGTGCTCAGGGCCGTGGGCAGCTCCCAGGAGGAACGGCAGACGCTGGGTGCTCGCCTGAGGACGCAGCCAAGACACTGCTTTTCTCTTTTAGAGGCAGGAAAAGGTCGTCTGGGAACAAAGCAAAGAACAGCCCTCCAACCAACTACCCCAGAAGTGTGTAAATTTTTAAGTGAGTGGAGTTTGTCAGCTTCAGCAGGTAACGGGGAGAGATAAAGCTACGGTTTCAGTTTTCTATTCCACACATCAGCTCCAAACGCAGACAAAACCCATCAGGTTTATGACACGTCGGTGGCTGCATGTTCCCACAGTCTCTGCAAAATGTAGTTTTCGAAGGCAAAGGTTTATAGAAACGCGTCTGCCGAGGGAAAAGAAGCCGGTTCATACGAATGTGACGCAGGACGTGCCACCAAACAGAAACGTGCCCCGCACTCACAGAATCACAGAATGTCTCAGGCTGGAAGGGACCTCAGAGACCATCTGCTCCACCCCTGCCATGGGCAGGGACGCCCTGAACCAGCCCAGGCTGCTCCAGGTTCATCCAACCTGGCCTTGAGCATCTCCAGGGAGGGGGCAGCCACAGCCTCTCTGGGCAACCTAGTCCAGAGTCTGGCCACCCTCGCACTCAACAATTCCTTCCCAAGATCCAGCCTAAGCCCCTTCTCCTCCAATTTAAACCCATTTCCCCTTGTCCTGTCGCTGGACACTCTGGCACAAAGTCCCTCCCCAGCCTCCCTGCAGGTTCCTCTTGGTCACAAGGTCCCCCCGGAGTCTTCTCTTCTCTTCTCCAGCTGAACACCCCCAGCTCCCTCAGCCTGTCCTCGCAGCAGAGCTGCTCCAGCCCCTGGCTCAGCTTTGTGGCCTCCTCTGGACTCGTCCCAACAGCTCCATGTCCCTCTTACAGTGGGGACACCAGAACTGGACGCAGCATTTGTGGTGGGGTCTCCTCAGGAGAAGCCCCGTAAATGGCAAAAAAACCCAACCCGATGGTTCCCACTGAGATATTTGGGCAACGCCGAAAAAAACACCTCTCCCCGCGCTACAGCTTAAGGCTGGAGACATTTCACCGCTCATTTTTCGGTGCCATGAGAGCCAAGGAGTTGACACAATAAGGATCTGAACTTTTTTAAAGAAGCGAGAGGGTGCATCTCAAGAAGGAATGCGGGTTTGGTTCAAAACCTCCATCAAAACAGTCTCTTCAAGGTCTTTTAACGATGGTGCTTCTTGCCTCCCAGGATGCAGACGTGGAACGACGGCCCCGGGGGTACGGCAAACCGCAACGCTTCCTCCTGAAAGGGTGTCCTCGAACTGTGAAGCATCTGCAGGCACATTCCGGGATTACCGAGTTGATGTGAAGGTTTCTCACAAGGGGTGCTGCAAAGGCAGAGCTCAAGCTCTTCTTCCCCTCGTTTCCCAATCCTCCATCTGGGCGCTGCAGAACGGAAATTACCGAGTCCCCCAGATTTTTCAGCGATTTTTTGACACTTATTCCAGAAACCCGACACCCCAACATCCTTTCAAGACTCACAAACCACTTCAACCACAGCGCTGAAATTTCTTAAAGCTGGTGATGTTCGTCGTTCTCCCGCACTTAACGAAGCCTACAGTTAACGACCGACAAGTTTCGGTGCTTTTCTGTATTTTCACCTTTCCAAAACGAGCCTTTCGCTGAAGCAAAGAGGTTCCCGGAAACACACGGAAGGGAAATGAATAGAAACACTATCAGATGCACTTAAAGAAAAGCAGCTGCCACAAGGGCAGGTAGAAACAATGAAAAACCAAACTCAAAGTCAACGCCGGCCTCTCTGTCTTCGTCGACAGCCTCTCCCCACGTTGGCTTCTTGCTTCTTTCCACCTGGCTGAAGTTTTTGGTTACTGCTTCGTGATTTCGAAAGCAGGCGCTTCGGAAAAAGTGGCGGAAGACCATAAAAAAGAGGAATTACTACGTATATAACTAGAGGCTTGTGCTTTAAAATGGAACAGGTCATCAGCAGACTGCTGTGCTGCATTCTTTCCAATTTTACCCGTCTGACTGCTCGCGTTGGCCCACAATGGGCAAGACCGAACCACGCTTTTGGGCCAGATCTTCCATTTACGATCCAGCCTTCTAAGCTCACAAAAAAAGCTTTTCTCACCATATTTGAAGGACGAATTTGGTTCAAACCCTTCAGGCCTTCCCGGAGTCGCTGTCGCTGAAGGGCGCGGGTATCGCGTGCGCCACGCCGACGCGCTCAGAAGACAGTTTGGGGTTCTTCCGTAGCGTACAGCGCCCCGCTTACGTAAAAGCTGTCGCGAAAATTAATTTTAATGAGTGCTTCAGCTCCAGGCTCCAATACCTGCGTCTGCAAAGGATGTGTCGACCGAGCGTGCGAAGCAGCAACCGCGTATGGAACACAAACCTTCCGCAAGAGACCCGTAACTCCTCCTTCTACGGCTACAAACGCCGTAAAAATGTTTTTCTGAAGTCGGCGTCTGCCGAAAAGAAGCTGCAGACGAAGCCGATGCACCTACAGAAGATCCGTTTCTCCACGTGTTTGCACAAGCACGAAAATCTGCTACAATGAGAGTGTGGAGGGTTTTTTTTTCTTCTGTTTTTCTCTTTGAATTCATCCAAGTAGAACATTCAAGGAAGGCAAAAGAGAGCATTTTGCAAAGTCAGCAGCAGGGACAGTGACACAAGAAAAGAGGAGGAATCTCCAGGCTCCAAGGAGCTGAAGCGCAGGGCGTGACTTTGCTCCACCTGGGTTTTTATAATCTAAAAACACGAGACGAGCGGAGCAGCGCGTCTCGTCGGGAACGGCGCTTTTCCGCCAAGCCCATCCAAGCCTGCGGGAAGCCAGCTCTCCATCGACTCTACCACAAACACAAACCTCATCGTCTGGTCGTTGCCAACGGTCGTTGGAGAGTGTCAACTGCTGCTTTAAGCGACTGCTCGCCATACCCACGAAGGCTCAGGCTGGAGGAAACGCTGGGTAACGGTTTGGGTTGGAAGGGACCTTAAGGACCATCTTATTCCAACCTCGCAGGGACCCCTCCCACAGCCCAGGTCGCCCCAAGCCCCGTCCAGCCCGGCCTTGGGCACTGCCAGGGAGGTGGAAGCTGCCACAGTTGCTCCGGGCAACCTCTGCCAGGTCTCACCCCCCTTATGGTGAAGAATTTCTTCCCGACGCCCCCATCTCAGCGCAGCCCCAGGAAAGGTGTGGGATCACGATCCGGAAAATTGCGCTAAAAGAAAGGAAAAAGCCCCAGAGACAGCACTCCTGCGGCCGACATTTCAACTCCGTGCTCTACAAACCCACCTCTTTCCCAAGAGTAACTCCTTCCTAAACCAGTTCCCTTAGGGGAAACTCACATTTTTGGTTTTTTCTACATGAGGAAATAAAAACTTACCAAAGGCCAGACAATCTCAGGCCTCTCTGGCCATCCCAAACACCATCACTCACTCCACCTCCTCAATAATTTTATTCTTAAATTGGCTCTAATAAAAGAAACAAAATTCTCCTTCCTTTCACAACACAGACGAAGGCATTTTCTTTGGGAAAACATAATGTGGTTTCTTTCCAGACACCTCTGCTTTGCATCATAATTGCATTCCCAGGCTTTCAACACCTCAATTTAGAATAAATAAGAAATAACTAAAGGAGGACGCACGGTTGTTGCGTGGCCTCACACCGAGCCACAGCCGGCTTCACGTCTCCGGTAGCATCCCGAAGACTCAGCACTGCCCCGGTTCCAAATAAAATATTCCCTTTACTCCTCCTCGTGTCTTTAATAAAATTTTAATTACCCTGAAGGCAGTTACGGCTGCACACGAAGACAGATGCCTCATAATTAATATAACAGAGCACTGGCACTGTTGTCTGGCCACGTTTGGTAAGTGTGAGGAGCTCCTGCTGGGCAAAACACTTTGACAGTTGTATCTTCAGGAAACGGCTGCAAGCGTCAAGAGGCAGGAGCATTTATCGCCCCCCGTGACGCAGGGCAGGCTCTTTTCCTCATTGGAAAGTTATTTACACCCAGCTTGAGCTCTCCTAAAACTCACGTGGGAAAAGCAGAGACGTTCCTGCCGTGGACGGCTGCTCCACGGGTCGGTTGAGCTTCAGGACTGAGGGATGCTCTTTAGCTTGGAGAAGAGGAGCCTGAGGGGTGACCTCATTAATGGTTACAAATATCTAAAGGGTGAGTGTCAGGAGGATGGAGCCAGGCTCTTCTCGGTGACAACCAATGACAGGACAAGGGGCAATGGGCTGAAACTGGAACACAAGAGGTTCCGCTTAAACTCGAGAAGAAACTTCTTCTCAGTGAGGGTGCCGGAGCCCTGGCCCAGGCTGCCCAGGGAGGTTGTGGAGTCTCCTTCTCTGGAGACATTCCAGACCCGCCTGGACACGTTCCTGTGTAGCATTATCAAGGCGTTCCTGCTCTGGCAGGGGGATTGGACTGGATGATCTTTCGAGGTCCCTTCCAACCCCTGACATTCTGTGATTCTGTGACACTCGCCACCGATATTTGCAAATGAAGAAGCAGCTTTAGGAACCCACGGGCAAAGGGAGAAGAAAAGCACGTGGAGAACTACTGGTGGAATTAAGGAAAGTTGATGAGGTGGGTTTTCAGCGTGGGACACCTTTAAAGCGTGCTCTTCTTCAGAGCACAGCTTGGGCCGGCGGAGACTTTGGGGTCCAAGCTGTGTACAGTGGGAATCACAGAACCACAGAATCATTTGGGTTGGAGAAGAGCCTGAAGATCATCGAGTCCACCCGTTACCCCAGCGCAGCAGCCCCACCCCGACCCGTGTCCCTGAGCGCCACATCCACCGGCTTTTAAACCCCTCCAGGGGTGGGGACTCCAGCCCTGCCCTGGGCAGCCTGTGCCAGGGCATCACAACCCTTTCCCTGAAGAAGTTCTTCATAATATCCAACCCAAATCTCTCCTGGTAAGTTCATTAAGAAACGATGAGCACTGGCATCACAAGCCCAAGCAGTGTCCGTGGCACACTAGCGGGCAGGCTTGACAAGGCTAAAGACTAAACAGGCCAGCAAAGATAAAATTTAAAAATAAAATAAAAATCAACTCTTCTATCCCGTCGTGCTCGCCAAGCAAGAACAAGAATGCAGTTCACGAGGGCACTTAATCGACTTTGCAATGATCGGTTTAATATTTGCTCTAACGTGGACAGAAATCGAGAGACTAAGTAAAAACCCAATCACACACGACCTACTAAAAAAAGAGATGAGCTTTTGTTTAAAAATGTCAACGTGGCAGCTAATTCAAAGCCCAAACTCCAAAGTGTTCAGGTAGCTGGAGGGAAAAAGTGACTTCCAACAGCCTGTTAAGGTTAGCCAGTGCTAACACCTTAACAAAACAGCACGAGCCATCTGGCACCAAGATCGAGGAAGTCTACAAAGGGGAAAAGCCCAGATCACCAGAAACTGCCTTTTGACAGCTCATAACTCATCTCTTCGACATAAAATAAAACAAATATCGGATTCGGACCAGAGTGGAACGCAGACAAGACGATATTAAGGGGGTAGAAAGCCTGACCAAGGGAGGAAGCCGTAGGCCAGGTCTATCAGGAGGCCACTGCCCTAAAAACAACCCAGATGCAAAAATTCTGTCTGGGAGAAGTAGGGACAGAACAGAAATACCGGCATGAAGCCAGTTATCAACGTAGTCTCTATCCAACTACTGCAGCACGCACCCAGGGATGGGCTTGAAGAGCTTCTGCGTCGCCAGAACCGCAACAGTCGGGCAGATCTTTGGATCCAGGTGAAGTCAGAGTGAAGCCAAGGAGCTGACACCGTTTGTTCATAAAACTGTCCGTGGTCTGGGCTGGCACGGAGTGACTCCCGGTCGCTATTTAAAGGAAGCCCGAAGCATATAGTTCAAACAATTTCTATGTAAAAACGCTGTTTGGCTCGAGCTCCTTTTCTTCCCAGGACTGTGTGGTTTAACCCCAAATGCGGCCCAGACGGAAGGACACCTCAGGGCTGGAAGATGCTCCATCATGTCTCACAACAGAACTGCTCATCCTCCAAAAAGCAGCTTCTTGCTCGAGTACCTCGTCCACCAGCCACGAATGGGGAAGCGTCACATTTGGGCATCGTCAGCTTTTCAAACTGCCAAAGCAACGACGCCCCCCGACGTGTCGACCTCTTCCCAAAGCGCTCCCGCACCTCGCTCCCTTCTGCCCCTCCACATCCGTGAGAAATGCACCCCAGCACCCGGATCTGATCCCAAACACCTCTTACTGCCCGGGGAGAAGCAGCTCATTTAAGCAATCCCCGAGCCACGGGCAGAAACGATCCAAATCTACGGGTTGGACGTCTCAATCCTGCTCTTCCAAGTCCCCAGGGACGCCAGGTCCTCAAAGCATACAAAGCTCTGCCGCTTTTGGTCTCTTCAACAAGTGATAGGACAAGAGGAAACATCTCAAGTTGGGGAGGTTTAGATTTGATATTAGGAAGAATTTCTTCACTGCAAGAGTGGCGAGGCATCGGAATCGGCTGCCCAGGGCAGGGGTGGAGTCACCATCCCTGGAGGGGTTCAAAAACCACGTAGATGTGGCACCTGAGGACATGGTTTAGAGGTCAGGGTGGGGCTGGGTTGACAGTTGGACTCCATGATCTTAGAGCTCTTTTCCAGCCTTCATGATTCTATGATATTGGGAAGAATTTCTTCACTGAAAGGGTTCTCAGGCACTGGAAGGTGTTGCCCAGGGCAGGGGTGGAGTCTCCACCCCTGGAAGCATTTAAGAGCTGGGTAGGCTTGGTGTAGTCGAGGACTTGGGTTCATGGTTGGACTCAACGATCTTAAAGGTCTTTTCCAACCTGGGTGGACTCTGTGATCTCCACTCTCAACGCGCAGGACTCCCCAGAAAAAAACTCCAATAAATTTAGGTCACCTACTCTGCCTTAAATCAGCTTTAGGTTATTTGAAGACCGAAATATTTGACGCGTTGGGTCTATCTGAAGCAGCCACCTGAGTACCCAAAGGCACAGACAATGCGATCGCTTAACACAAGCACAGGCCCTGTGGAAAAATGACGAAGCAAACCTCTGCAGCATTGAAAAAAAAAAAAAAAAGCTTAAATTTGCAACCTTTATTCCACCCGACATAGGTGGACACAAGCAGGTCTCTGCAAGTTACTCGCATTCTTTTGCGAGTGTAGAAGTCTGACACTCTGAATGCATTTTAGAGGGCAAAAATGAACAAATAGGCTGGGTGAGAGCCTCAAAACAAACAGGAGGTTCAAATTATTACAGGGACTGACCCAAGTTCCACTTGATGTGTTACAACGCTCTGACGAAAGGTGCCTCTCGAGTGGTTTTCTGCTCTTGTTCTCTCCCTCTCCTTTGTCTCTATCACATTTCTTTTCCTCTGTTCAGAAATTTCTCAGAAACAGGATGAAGACAGTGAAGTTTGACAGCTCAGGAACTATACGTCTATTAAAAAGCCATCTCAGAACTGAGTCATGGGTGAACCTTCAGATAAGAAGGGGCTGAAGGAATTGGCACAAAAAGGAACAGCGAGTACTTCAAAACGCACTTTTGCTCAGACTATTTTTCTGATTCTTTCTGACGCGGCTCGAAACCAGGAGAGGGGGTTCTCCCCCTTTGCTTGGCTCTGCTGAGACCCCACCTCGAATCCTGCGTCCAGTTCTGGTGTCCCCACTGTGAGAGGGACACGGAGCTGTTGGGACAAGTCCAGCGGAGGCCACAAAGCTGAGCCAGGGGCTGGAGCAGCTCTGCTGCGAGGACAGGCTGAGGGAGCTGGGGGTGTTCAGCTGGAGAAGACTCCGGGGGGACCTTGTGACCAAGAGGAACCTGCAGGGAGGCTGGGGAGGGACTTTGTGCCAGAGTGTCCAGCGACAGGACAAGGGGAAATGGGTTTAAACTGGAGGAGAAGGGGTTTAGGCTGGATCTTGGGAGGAAATTGTTGAGTGCGAGGGTGGCCAGACTCTGGACTAGGTTGCCCAGAGAGGCTGTGGCTGCCCCCTCCCTGGAGATGCTCAAGGCCAGGTTGGATGAACCTGGAGCAACCTGGGCTGGTTCAGGGCGTCCCTGCCCATGGCAGGGGTGGAGCAGATGATCTCTGAGGTCCCTTCCAGCCTGAGACACTCCAGGATTCTAATCCAGCAGCTCCAGGGCACCAAAAGGGAAGACCCCTCCTCCTCTTCTCCTGACCACGTTAACACTCAGCCCTGCAGCCATCACACCCTTCTGCGAACCCATCTGACTCACAGCCCCACCAGCATCCTCCCCACCGACCCTCCAACGTTATTTTTTTGGCGAGGCAACCTGGTAAAACCGAGGAGGACGGGCATGGGGCCACGCAGGCATACGAGACAGCTCCTCCGGGCAGCGGCTGGATGATTATCACAGAATCACAGAATGTCAGGGATGGGAAGGGACCTCGAGAGATCATCCAGTCCAATCCCCCTGCCAGAGCAGGAACGCCTCGATAATGCTACACAGGAACGTGTCCAGGCGGGTCTGGAATGTCTCCAGAGAAGGAGACTCCACACCCTCCCTGGGCAGCCTGGGCCAGGGCTCCGGCACCCTCACTGAGAAGAAGTTTCTTCTCGAGTTTAAGCGGAACCTCTTCTGTTCCAGTTTCAGCCCATTACCCCTTGTCCTGTCATTGGGTGTCACCGAGAAGAGCCTGGCTCCATCCTCCTGACACTCCCCCTTTAGATATTTGTAAACATTCAACAGCCTTGCCTCGCTCTGAGGTGAAGAAGGCCCTGGCTGACAGAGGAGAGGGGTGTCCACCCAGGTTTCCACCTCGCCTTTCCACCCCAGGTCACCGTTCCCCCAGGAGGCCCGGCAGAAGCCCCAGCAGCACCCTAAGTTAACACAAAGTCGAGCGATGTCAAATTTAACGTGTCGGGCTGTGAGTCACGGCGGGCGAGACGCGTCCAACTCTTCTGTGATGCCTCTGGCAAGGGAGAGGGACGGACAGCTGCAGGCACGCACCTGCCCGAATGTTCCACTAAGAAAGGCAAAGCTTATCGAAGGGAGAAACACAGACAATTCTCTCTTGCCACAACTGCAAAAAAAATATTAAATAAAACCAAAAAACCAACTTCTTCCCAGTTAAGGAAGTCCAGAGAAAGCCCAGAATTCATCTGACCTAAGAGACAAGGTCATCTGAGATAATCCACAACGATTTCCATCTGCTGGATGAAGGCAAAGGACAAATGCCAAGATATTTTGAAGGGTATTTGGTGTGAGAGAATCTAAAATCCCCTTTGGCGCGGGCCGGTGGCTGCCTGTGTAAGAGCCAGGCTGCCTCCCCAGCGAGACCGAAGCGTCCCTTTAATCAAGGCCACCGCCACCAACCCGCGGCTCCGTCGGCCCCGTGACAAAGAGCAGGAAACGAAGCACAAACAAAACGAGAGAAAAAGCAGCTCAGAATCCCTGAAGCATAAAAAAAAAAAAAAAGAGCATTTGTCTGCGCTCCGTTTGGGCCAGGGAGCTCAGCAGGTCCGCGCACACCTACTCAGGGGTTTTGCCACCAGCTTAACTTGAGGGGCAGTATCCAAAAAAAATTAAAAATGCAAAAAATCACTTGCAATCAGTCAGTGTGTTACCGTCTGTCCCTCATGCAAGGTTGTAAAACCCACTTTTGTCAGGCTTTTGGTGTAAGCACCCAGAGAAGGAGCGTTCCTCGCGTTTCACCAGGGCTGCGTTAGCAGCCAACTCCCCTCCCGGGTCAGGCGAGACGACGGAAAACGCAGCGGGGAAGTCGTCTCGCTGAGAACGTCGACCGCAAACGCTCTACGTGTCCAGGCAGCCCGATGACTCACCGTGGTCATTTTGCTGCATCTGCCGCAGAGGAACCAGGAAAACGTTTCAGCTTGTTTATACCAAAAAAAAAAAATAAGAAGCCAAGGCAAAACGAAGCACGGAAAGTTCTTGGCATTTCCAGCTGCCCAGCAGCACCTTTCCTGCGGTGACCAGATAACCACGCTCCTCACCCAAAAGCCTCGTGTGGACGGAGCCCTTCCTGGGAGTGTTACGGGGCACAAACCCCAAAATAATTCTTCAATCAGCCCAGCAAAGCCGTGTCCCACCCAGAGGGCGCTTCCGAGGCGCCGCACGGTCGCAAAGAAACCGACTGCATTTCTAAGCAGCAAATTTCAGAGCTGCAGAGCGAGAGATTCATGCCAGGAGTTTTTATGGATGTTTGAGTCATCGCCAATTTAAAAAGAAAAAAAAATAAAATGAGAAAGGTGACTCGTTTCGAACTAACTACACCCTCTGCCATTCAGGGAGGCTTTTAAAAGCTCTAAAAGATCTCCCGGAACAGCGCGAGCACGGCACAGCCGGGAGCAAACCCTCTCCACACCCAAATGCTCCTTCCTCTACTCTCAGGATCCGTTTCCTCCTCCCCGGGAACTCTCGGGATGTCCAGAAATGAGCTCCAAAGATGGTGTCGGACCAGACTTGGGTTTAGGGGGGCACGATGGAAGAGCGAGGGTGTGAGAACTGGCCGGTCGGCGTCCGGGCAAAGCAAGAAGGGGCAGGAAACAACCCGGAGGGTGGAACAGAGAGTTTTGGAAGGCAGAGCCAGGGCGACGCCGGGCGAGAAGCTCTCCCGGAGCATCCAGTGGATTTATCGCCGCAAACGGCCTTCATACGGCACCGCGCAAATCCCCCCAGCCGCAGAGCCGCTCCGGAGAGAGAACTGACACCGCCGGGCTTTGCAAAGGAGAGAAAGGTACACAGAGCTCAAGCAATTCGCCCAAGGTCACCTGAAAAACCACGAGACGGTGAAGTGGAGACTTTCTCTTCCCCGCTTGCCCGTTCCCCAAAGCCTCTCCCTACCCCAGCGGGTAGCGCAAGGCTTCCATCCCGAGTGACAAGAGTTCACATCCTCAATTTTTGTCTTTTTTTCCCCCTCTGCCGCTTGGCTGACACCCCTACGCTCGCACACCCGGCCTCGCACCGCAGCCACGTCCTCCTCGCGCAGCGTTTCGCAGGTCGCCTCGACGACACGAACAAAAGGCTTTCGGGGCCGCGCTCGAGGCTCAAGAGCAAGTCAGGAAAACAGTAACCGACGTGATTTTTTCTGGAAGCTCCTTCCATCAGGAACCGATGCTGCCGGTGATGAAGAACGAAGGATGCCGAGCAGCTCCCCCGAAGCAGAGCTCCCCTCACACACACACATCAACGTGGCGATCCCGGTTTGCTGCTTTTTTGCCTCGTTTTGCCCACCCGGGGGTCTCTCAGCCGGCACAAGTCCCGATCTGCAGGCAGGCACCTTTCCTCCAGCCTGCGTAGGCGCGGGCCAACCCCCGACGAGCCTCCCGGGCTCTCTTGCGTTTTCTGCCTTTGTCCGATCTCGTTTGTTCGGTAACCACAGAAACAGTTTTAAAAACGCGACGGGCAGACACTCAACCTTCAGAGCCCGAAGCTTCGGGCTTCGTTTCCATTTCCAAAGACCCCTTTTTGGCACCCGCTCGTCCGCTCCTCTCTTCGTCACCGCTGCCGGGTGAAGGACACGCTTTTACCTCTTCCTTTTACCTCTTCAGACGCTTCTCTTGTGCACATTCCACACGGGGCGGCTCCACAGGGGGAAAAGCGCTTCTCGATGTCCTGCCCGACAGCTCTGCAGCTCCCGAGCCGCCGCAGATCTTCGGCCGCACCACGGCTTCGGGTGCAACCTCGCGCTGGTTTAGAGCGGAGTTGTTTACCAGCTGTCACTTGGGTGTCGTCGAAGCAACACCGGGATGTCAGGAGGATGGAGCCAGGCTCTTCTCGGTGACACCCAATGACAGGACAAGGGGTAATGGGCTGAAACTGGAACATAAGAGGTTCCGCTTAAACTCGAGAAGAAACTTCTTCTCAGTGAGGGTGCCGGAGCCCTGGCCCAGGCTGCCCAGGGAGGTTGTGGAGTCTCCTTCTCTGGAGACATTCCAGACCCGCCTGGACACGTTCCTGTGTAGCATTATCGAGGCGTTCCTGCTCTGGCAGGGGGATTGGACTGGATGATCTTTCCAGGTCCCTTCCAACCCCTGACATTCGGTGATTCTGTGATGTGAAGATGGCAGCGCATTGTGCGAGAAACGTTGTTGATAAAAACCTGCTCTGCCATGGAATCATAGAGCAGTTTTGGCTGGAAGAGACCTTCAAGATTGAGTCCAACCTTTTTCCAGTGCTATCAACCCCACTAAACCCTGTCCTTCAAGACAACATCCACCTGTCTCTTAAACCCCTCCAGGGATGGAGACTCAACCCCTCCCTGGGCAGGCTGTGCCAGTGCCTGACAACCCTCTCAGGGAAGAAATTCTCCCCGATATCCAACCTGAACCTCCCCTGGTGCAACTTGAGGCCATTATCCGCAGCTTCCCTGCGACGGAGCTCTCTCGGTACCCATGATCACCTCACGCCGGGCTGTAACCACGCCAACAGGCTCACCTACAAACCATCACCCCTTCACAGCATCACAGGATGTTGGGGTTGGAAGGGAGCTCTAGAGATCACCCAGTGCAACCCCTGCCAGAGCAGGGTCACCCAGGGCAGGTCCCACAGGAACGCGTCCAGGCGGGTTGGAAAGTCTCCAGAGCAGGAGACTCCACACCCTCTCTGGGCAGCCTGGGCCAGGGCTCCAGCACCTCAAAGGGAAAAAGTTTCTCTTCATGTTGAGGTGGAACTTCCCATGTTCTATCTTAAACCCGTTATTCCTTGTTCTGTTGCTGGGCATCACTGAGAAGAGATTTTCAGGTCCCTTTATCATCCTCGTAGCTCTCCGTTGGACTCGTAGAGTCCAACGGAGAGCTACGAGGATGATGAAGGGAGGAGGTCCCAGGGAGACCCCACACCCTCTCTGGGCAGCCTGGGACAGGGCTCCAGCACCCACACAGGGAAGAAGCTTTTTTTCTAATATTTTTGTGGAACCTCCTGTGCTCCAGCCTCCACCCACTGCCCCTTGTCCTGTCCCTGGACATCCCTGAGCAGAGCCTGGCTCCGTCCTCCCGACACTCCCCCTTGACATATTTATAAATATTCATGAGGTCCCTCCTCAGGCTCCTCTTCTCCAAGCTGCAGAGCCCCAGCTCCCTCAGCCTCCGTCATTACTTCTCAGTCCAAAATCATTCTCATCACCAAAGACTCCCCGAGATCCATCCCGGCCGCCCTCATCCTCCTCCTCGCCACACGATTCCCTTCGCCTCGCTACGCAGAGAGCTTCTCCAAACTTCTGCACCTCCTGAGCAACGGGGATTTAACAGAAGAGCTTCAAGCAAGACTTTAAACCAGTTTAATTTCTTTATTTTCTCTCCACTCCTCCTGCTGTGTCAATCTGACCCGGACCCAGCTTCGACATCAGGGCTACAGCTCTGCGTGAAAAGTATTTACAGAATAAAAGGTGGCGTGTGAAGCGTTTCCCAGTGACGATGGCTCCGTCATCGTGTCCTTACGGTGTCTTTACGCCCGTGGGGAACGGAGTTTTCATGAGAAACACACGAGCCTGCACGTGATGGGCTCCCATCCTCGCGTTCCCAGTGGGGTCAGAGCCTGGGAAAACCCTGTTTCCAGCAGTTCCTCCAAAATTCCTCCAAAATTCCTCCAAAATTCCTCCAAAATTCCTCCAAAATTCCTCCAAAATCCCTCCAAAATCCCTCCAAAATCCCCCCAAAATTCCCCCAAAATCCCCCCAAAAGCCAGCAGAGAAAAGAGCTCCAAAACATTCTTATCCTACCCGACACCTAGAAAGCCAGAGAAGTACGAGCCAACACCGGCCGAGACAGCGAACGGTGGCAACCCAATAAAAAAATAAAAATAAATAAATACTTTCCTGCCCATCTCTTTTTTTCCCCACCTTGCTTCCTTTCCTCCGGATGCTGACGCAGTTAAGCCCTTTGAAAATCACCTGTTTCGGGCAGACCAGCACGTTCCGTAAAAGGAAGAACATATAAATTAACCGAGGAGACCCCAGCAAGGACTATTGGTCACTAAAGAAAAGGAAAAAAGGGGCGATTAAACAGGCGGGGGGTTTCTCACTTGACAAATAAACACAAGACCCACGTAAACAACGGGTTTAAAAGACAAGAAAAAAGAAGAAAAAACAACAGGAAAGCAGCTTTGGGTTTTGAAAGCGCAGCGTAGCGGTAGAACAGTTGGATCTCCTGAAAATTCATGGGACGGTGCGCTGAGGGCAGGCAGGAAAGCCCCCACGCTGCCCTGAGGAAGCTTATTTTAATTCTAATGGTTGCCACGGTGACTTTAATTCCACCCTCGCTCCAAGTCCAGGCCACTAATCAGGAATCTTGCATAACATTAGCACTGAATAACTCGATTTGGGCCAACTTAAAAGCCTGGATTATTGCAAAAAAAAAAAAAAAAAAAAGAGAGAGAAAACGAAGCAAAAAAATAAATACAAAAAAAAAAAAAAAGTGTGGGTTTTTATTTTTTAGAGGATAGCTCAGGCTGGCAGCAACTTTCTTGGGAGAAATTCTTCCTAATATCCAACCTAAACCTCCCCCGAGCACGAAAGGTTTGGCCTAAGAGTCCAGGAGCTGCAGGAAGAGGTTTGAGGATGCAGCTTCGACCACAGCAGGGCTGGGGAAACCACGTGGAAAAATCGCCCCATGATTTAAGCTCAGCCCTAACGAGCAACACTGACCTTGAGCCCAACAAGGAAACTCCCTGAGAGCTGCTCCCATCCTCCTGTGGGGCTTCAGGTCTAGAAAATGAGCCGAGGGGCACGGAGCGAGTTCAGGGGGAGAAACAACCCCCCCGGGGCTCCTCTCCCATCCTGAAGGGCTTCACACCGAATATCTCAGCGCTCATCGGTTCGGTGTGCCCGACACCTCGGGATGTGGCTCTTCTCGATCACAGAATCACGGAATGTCAGGGATTGGAAGGGACCTCGAAAGATCATCCAGTCCAATCCCCCTGCCAGAGCAGGAACGCCTCGATAATGCTACACAGGAACGTGTCCAGGCGGGTCTGGAATGTCTCCAGAGAAGGAGACTCCACACCCTCCCTGGGCAGCCTGGGCCAGGGCTCCGTCACCCTCACTGAGAAGAAGTTTCTTCTCGAGTTTAAGCGGAACCTCTTCTGTTCCAGTTTCAGCCCATTACCCCTTGTCCTGTCATTGGTTGTCACCGAGAAGAGCCTGGCTCCATCCTCGTGACACTCCCCCTTTAGATATTTGTAAACATGAATGAGGTCCCTCCTCAGCCTCCTCTTCTCCAAACTAAAGAGCCCCAGCTCCCTCAGCCTTTCCTCACCAGGGAGATGCTCCACTCCCTCCATCATCCCAGTTGCCCTGTGCTGGACTCTCTCCAGCAGTTCCCTGTCTCTCTGGAGCTGAGGGGCCCAGAACTGGACACAAGATTCCAGGTGTGGCCTCACCAGGGCAGAGCAGAGGGGCAGGAGAACCTCTCTCGACCTACTAACCCCCCCCCCTCTTCTAACACACCCCAGGACGAAGCCCGTGCGGATCCTCCCTCCGGGAATTCAGGACGCCTCGAGCTGGAGGCCTTCCGCGGGCACCCGCCTCGTGGTCCCCGAGCAGAGAGTACAGCCAGAGGTAATATTTCCCCCTGCTGAAATAAAAAAATATTCTCTTCTTCACTTTTTTTTTATAATCTCTCATGTAGCCTTTCCTCACTAGAATTTCTCCTGCACCTACCGTGCGGACGCTTCCCGAGGTACGACAGCACCAAGCTCCATTCCTTACCCCGGGAAAGCTTCCCCAACCTCAAATACCCAAAACTCAGGGGTTTGCCCCAAAGGCAAAACAAGCAGCGGCAAGGTCCGACCTCCAGCGATCTACCCCTTGGCTCTAAAGTCGTGGGCGATCCCACACCGGCTGTAAAAGCAGAAGCCCAAAGAGAATCTTTTCCCGCTGTTCGTGCCATCCTGTTGAAGCAGAGACGGAAAACTTGCACGTGGTCCTCCTCAAAAATGACCAGCACGAGCCTGGGAACCCTCTGGGATTTAGTTTGTGCCCTCGAGGCTCTCCTTCGGCCAAACTCCCTCCCAGAGAACAAGGGAGGCTTTCAGAGAGATTAACGGCTTCGCAGCACCCCGCAACGACCCCGTTTCCTACGACGTCTTCCAACTCACGCGGCCGGCGACGAGTCACGGGGATCCAAAACCGCACGAACGACCGAGCGAAACGCCTCCTCGGCCGGCAAACACGGCGCAGGCCAAGCCTGCCCACGCCCTCAGCAAACAAACCGCAGCGAAGAAATGAAAAAGCGCTTCTAGAACAGGCAGGTCCCGCCGATTCCATGGGGAGGCAGGAGTCTGCTCCAGCAGGTCGAGAGACTTCCCCTCTCTTCACGTGTCGACGCCTCCTTTGCTCTCCTCTGGGCGCCACCGAGACGCGTCACAAAGTCACGACGACAACAAAAAGTCAGGGACGGTCTGGTGTCGAGCGCTTCTTCCACTATTTATGTTGCTGCCTTGGTACTATCGTCTCTCCAAAGGTTTGGATTTATTTTTTTTTTCCCCCCCCCATCCACCAGCTAAAATTGCTCATCTTCAGCTCCGGCGCGCTCTTCGCGCTTCGTGACTTGATGGCCAGAAGTGGAAGGTTTCTGTTAGAGCTAAAAGGGATTTCGTCCGTGGCCAGAAATCTTCCATTTTTGGCCGCACACAAAACCCCTTTTAACTCTAACGGGTAAAGTTACGATGACTTTTAAGAAGCACAGAAGGAGAAAAACCCTTTGGAAGGACGCAAGATGAAATAAAGTCACCGCTTCACAGCGAGGATGTGCTGCTTGCTTGGCTTCCCCAGCGGCCCTGGGCACAGAAGAACGCGGGTTCTAGATATGGAAGAGGCCGACTGGGGAAAGGGAGGGAGCGTCAGCTGATGTTCCCGTCCTCGGAGCCGCGTCACGACGCAAACGTCTCAGCGCTGCAGGTCCTGCTCCCAACCGCTCCATCTCTGTCCAAGACCAGGACATCAGCTGCACTGTCTTGAACCCTGTGCTTGGTTTTGGGTTCTTCATGACAAGAAGGACCTTGATGGGCTGGAGTGTGTCCAGAGAAGGGCAACGGAGCTGGGGAAGGGGCTGGAGAACAAGTGTGATGGGAGCAGCTGAGGGAGCTGGGGCTGTTCAGCTGGAGAAGAGGAGGTTGAGGGGAGACCTTCTCGCTCTCTGCAACTGCGTGAAAGGAGGTTGCAGTGAGGTGGGGTCAGTCTCTTCTCCCAAGAAACAAGAGAAAGGATGAGAGGAAATGGCCTCAAGTGGCACCAGAGGAGGTTTAGGTTGGATATTAGGAAAAATTTCCTTACTGGAAGGGTTGTCAGGCATGGGCACAGGCTGCCCAGGGCAGGGGTGGAGTCCCCGTCCCTGGAGGGATTGCCAAGAAGGCCAAGGGCATCCTGGGGTGTGTTAGAAGGGGGGTGGTTAGTAGGTCGAGAGAGGTTCTCCTGCCCCTCTGCTCTGCCCTGGTGAGGCCACATCTGGAATCTTGTGTCCAGTTCTGGGCCCCTCAGTTCAAGAAAGACAGGGAACTGCTGGAGAGAGTCCAGCACAGGGCAACTGGGATGATGGAGGGAGTGGAGCATCTCCCTGGTGAGGAAAGGCTGAGGGAGCTGGGGCTCTTTAGCTTGGAGAAGAGGAGACTGAGGGGTGACCTCATTCATGGTTACAAATATCTAAAGGGGGAGTGTCACGAGGATGGAGCCAGGCTCTGCTCAGGGATGTCCAATGACAGGACAAGGGGTTATGGGCTGAAACTGGAACACAAGAGGTTCCGCTTAAACTCGAGAAGAAACTTCTTCTCAGTGAGGGTGCCGGAGCCCTGGCCCAGGTTGCCCAGGGAGGGTGTGGAGTCTCCTTCTCTGGAGACATTCCAGACCCGCCTGGACACGTTCCTGTGTAGCATTATCGAGGCGTTCCTGCTCTGGCAGGGGATTGCACTGGATGATCTTTCGAGGTCCCTTCCAACCCTTGACGTTCTGTGATTCTGTGAACAGTGGCGCAGCCCCAGCGCTCAGGGATCTGGTTCGGTCAAGCTCAGGGATCTGGTTCGGTCAAGAACTTGTCAGTGTTGAGTTAATGGACTCGATTGCACCAACCTCCTCCAGAGCACGGAGGCAGCGCGGAAGATGCAGATCCAAGCGAGATGTTTCTGCGCTGACAAACATCCAGTGGGAGGGTCGGTATCAAGGACGGCCCGAGGACATCGATTTGTAAAGAAGGGAACAAGAGGCTGTGAAAAAGTCTGAGAACACAGGTAGGTCCTTGGGGAGCAGAGATGAGAGCTGGGGTACCGTCAGAGAGCCACTGCACCGGGAAAGCAAGCTTCATCTTTCGAGGTCCCTTCCAATCCCTAACATTCTATGATTCTATGATTCGCAGCAGAGTGACGGGACAAGACGATTTCTGTCAGAAACTGGGCAAGGCGGCGGCAACTGGTGGCCAAGAGGAGAGCCTGGGCTGCCCTTCCCTGCACAGACGGCCTCTGCAAAGGCCACCAGAGACTCCTCCCTTCCGAAGGGCAGGGGAAACCCGCACACGCGTCTGGAACCTTTGTAACCTCAGCTGCCACAAGCGCCACATCACGTAAAGGAACCGAGAGGTTACACTCGACAGCCAAGGTCAGACACGCTCACCCTGTCCCGCTTGAAGGCAGGTAATTCTTCTCCTCCCGCCTCTTTGGAAACGCTGAAGAGCAAACGAGTTTCACCCTCAAGAGCCAAAAAATTAGTCTGTGCTTAGTCCCGGTTTAACTCACGGCAGCGCGACGCATCGCTTCTCGGCGTCTCGACCTGCCAAGGCGGCCTGGCAGCAGACCGATTCTCCAAATGCTCACAGCGAGGGACACTAAGCCCCAAGAATTTCTCACCTTCTCAGCACTTGCGACACGCGGCAAGAGCAAGCAGCCACCTCGGAGCGCCCCGGCGCACGAAATAAAGCGACAGCTCGCCAGCAATCCGCTCGGGGCTTCTCAGGCTGTCGCCCCGAGCTTGCCAAGCGGCTTATGGCCATCCAAAAATAAAAATAAAAAAATTACATACAAATAACACGTACGCGCAGTTATCTCTGCAACGTGACTCCTCGCCTTCTGGCCTTTACCCCGGTTCGTCACCTCCACGACCCGTCGCCCCCTCCGAGAGGGCTGAAGGGATCACGGGGAGCACGGAGACGTTTCCATCGCGGGACGCCAAGCGTCAGCCTCGGCGCGCTCGCTGAAAAAACACCACAAAAGCAGTAATACCTGAACCTGAGAGAGAGTCGAGTGCTTTTCGCGTTACTCGAAAATAAAAAGGGGTTTTGTTATTGTCACCTGAAATCTCGCGCCAACAGCACGGAGTTGGGACTCGACGCCAGCGAGCAGCAGAGAAATCACATTGGGTTCTGTTTTGGTTTGGCCTGGCCAGATTTCAGCGGTGGGGGGGGAGCTGCAGGGTGGCTTCTGTAAGAAGCTGCTAGAAGCTCCCCAAGTTTGATAGAGCCAATGCCAGCCGGCTCCAAAGAGGGACCCGCCGCTGGCCAAGGCTGAGCCTGTCAGTAAGGTGATAGGAGAGGAACGCCTCTGTGAAAAACATATTTAAGAACGGGAAAAAGAACTGCGCCATAACAGCTGGCACAGAGATGGAGGAGTGAGAGTCTGTGCAGACACCAAGGTCAGTGAAGAAGGAGTGGGGGGGGAGGATGAGCTCCAGGCGCCGGAGCAGAGAGAGTCCCCCGGGTCCGTGGTGAAGACCATGGTGAAGCGGGTTGTCCCCCTGCAGCCCATGGGCGAGGTGCAGATGTCCACCGTGAGGATCACCGCGTAGATGTCCACCGAGGACTCCACACCGTGTGGGTGGATGCCTGAAAGGGGACTGTAGCCCGTGGGAAGCCCACATCAGAGCAAGTCGCTGCCGGAGCCTGTAGCCCGTGGAAGAGAGGAATGCCCACGCTGGAGCAGGTTGGCCGGTGGGACTTTTGGGACGTTGTGGGTGGCTCACGCTGGAGCAGTTTCCCCCGAAGGACTGCACCTCAGACTCACGAGGGGTGGGCTGCCCCTCGTGAGGTGTCTCCCGTTGGGCAGTTTGGGATGAATTGCCCTTCGTGGGACGACTCATGCGGAGAAGAGAGCATGAAGCTTGTCTCCCGTGAGAGGGACCCCACAGTGACCCTGGGGAAGAGTGAAGAGTCCTCCCCCAGAATGAAGAAGCGGTGAAACCAACGTCGGATGAACTGACCGCAGCCCCATTCCCTGTCCCCCTGCGCCGCTCGGGGGGAGGAGGTGGAGAAACCGGGATTGATGTTAAGCCCGGGAAGAAGGGAGGGATGGGGGGAAGGTGTTCTGTTTAAGATCCGTTTGCTCTTTTCTTACTTCTCACTACTCCTCTCTGATTAGTTCTCTTAATAAATGTACCTAATTTCCCCAAAACTGAGTCTGTTTTGCCCGGGACGGTAAATGAGGGTGATCTCCCTGTCCTTATCTCAAACCCTGAGCCCTTGGAGATATTTTCTCCCCCTGTTCAGTAGTGAAGGGGGGAGTGAGTGAGCGGCTGTGTGGGTACCTGGCGGCCGGCCAGGGTCAACCCACGACAGGTTCGTATTACGGAGAAGCCACCTCAATTAATACCCGGTCGGTCGCTGCAAAACGCTGGGATTTACAGCTCTAATCAGCAGAAGGTTGGTGGTTTGTTTTAAAAAAAAAAAAAAAAAAAAAATCATTCCGGCTCAAACACATGAGTGCGTTCTGCAAACAACAACAAAAAATTATCTTAGCCGACACCGAGAAGGATCCAAGCAGATTTCCCCACCTCCGTAAACACTCGAGCCCCGGAGAAAACACCGCATCTGAGTCAGGGAGCTCTCGGGGAGCTGGGAACAGCGCCCGGCACGAGCTGCTCCCCTAAACCAGCCCTTGAGTCGTTCTGGTGGGAACAACCCCTTCCCTGGCTCCTCTCGCGGAACTTCAGAATTAAACGCCGGGCGCTTCACCCCTGCGAAGGAACGAGTCGAGCTCCCCGTCGGAGGAAGGTGCGCCGCGCACGCCGCTTCTATTTTTACACGCTCGCTTTTGGAATAAAGCAAAAAAATAAATTTGAATTCGAGCGGCTCAGCAGTTCTGGGGAGCGAACCAATTTTTCAACCGACTTTTCTGCCCGACGCTCATGAAAAATGCAACTGGCTGCTGATTTGAGGCTCTGTCAGGAGAAGGAAAAATAAAAAAAAACACACACACAAAAAACAAAAAAAAAATCACACAAAAACCACACCTGGAGTTTCAACATTGCCACCCCTGCAATTTAAATTAAGGTCAGCACATGCCGCAGCATTCAAAGTGTTTGCAGAGGGGAAAAAAAAAAAATAATATCCAGCAGGATATTAAGGCTGGAAACCTGACCAAAAAAAAAAAAATAAAGAACCCCAGAAGTGAGGTCGCTGAGGAGGCTGCAGAGCACGCGGAGGAGGCAGGAGGCTTCTAGAAGAAGAAGGGTTTGCGGTTCGGCTGCTCGACGCGGCCCCACGTAATTAAATTTGCAATTTTCTGTGCCGGAGCGGCCCTAAGACAAGCCCACGCAGGGGCAGGAGCTGGTTCTGGCGCAGGAGCTGCCCGGCGGCTGCAGGGGCTCACACGCGGCCGGAGAGAGGACGAGCCGCGACGCGCCCCGTCCCCTCGCCCCACGGCGGCGACGCCAAGCGAGACGCCCTCGGTTAAAAAACTTCTCGCGTCTGGCTGGAGAACCGTCAGCTCGTCGTCTTCTCAGGAGGCCGCCGGGAGCTCTGCTGCGGCGATTTAGGAACGGTATCGGGGCGAGGGGAAGGTTGGAATCCCCAAATTAAGACAAGCGGTTTTAACTTCACGCGTCGACGCCCCGGCTACAAACCTGGGGCGAAGCGGCGCGGCCTCGCGACAGTCGGAAAATGCCCGGCGGAGCATCGCGGCGAGTCGGGAGCGTCGCAGAGCGAGGCGGGTTCCGGGCTCTGCCCCCGTCGCGGCTGGTTTCGGGTGCGTCTGCAGAGGCAGCTTCTGCCTCGGAGCGAAAAAGCACCCGAGCGCGGCCGGCGGCGTCACTCGATCCTCAGAAAAAAGTCCCTGCGAACGTCATTCGCGTCAGGGAACCGCTCTGCTGGCCACAGAGCTCTTCCGGAACGTCACGCGACAGCCTCCGCTCTCTCCAGCCACCCTTTCTCCCCAGAGAGCTGCCCAAACTTCTACTACAACGAAAATAAAAATACTTCAACACGTATCTCTCTATGTATTTCTTGCTATAATTTTTTTTTTCCAGAAAATAAAAAAAGGTTCTCCCTGCCGCATCCTTAGGGAGAAGCTCACTCGGAACCAGGGCGCCGATTTACCCGCTTCCGCAAAACGGGAAAGTCCCAACTTGGGATCGGTCTCGGCATTCTTCACCCTAAAAACCGTATTTGGACACGGATGAAGATGAACAGCACCCGCAAAGAAATAAGTTTCCGAGTTTTGCCAGGGAGCCGGCAGCTCACCGACCGCTCCGGGAAGAGCTGAGCAATTCTGCGACGCAACAACAGGCCAAGCCAACACGCTTAGGCACAGGCTGCCCTTCTCAAAATATAACCAGAACAACAAGAAAAAAAAACAAGTTTAAAGGTGTCAGCGGGCACGAGCACGACAGCAATTCACTGCTTCAAGGCCTTAAGCTGGGAAACGGTCAGCTGAGAAGCGTTCTCCAGAAAAAAACAACCCAAAATTGTTCATTTTGAATCTTTGCCCTCTGAGCTCCCTGTGATTTCGCGTTCCTCAGGCTCGTTTTCTCCCTTAACTGACTTTTCCCCTTCCCAGAATTCGGATTAGGCCGGAAGCTCGGGGAAAGCTCCCTTCAATCCGGCGCACGCGCGCGGAATTTTGGTTTCCAGGAGCCACCCTGGCCCCTCCTGGCCGAGATTTCCCACGGTTGCGTGACAGAAGCAGCCAGCGGGGCGTACCCCATCGCTCCCGCCGACCCCAGGGGGACAGCTCATCCCTAACCTGCTCGAACAGGAGACGGGGGCGCTGCTGCCGCTCAAAATAAGGAGCAACTCCCCCCTTGTCTGTTTGCAGCTGATCCTCGGCTCCCCCCGTGCCCGTATTTCCAGGCTTCCTAACGAGAACGACCCCGAAAGCGCCCCGACCTCCTCAAACGTGGCAAGAAGGGAAGAAATGAACCTTATTATTGGCTTCTCCAGGCTGAAATTGAGGCATCCAGGCAGGATTTTTTCCCTACAAATGCCTTTATCCTCAAATCTGAGCCTGGAGGACTTGGTGCAAGAGGTATTTAAAGCCTATTTTACCCGTAATTCACCTCCTGGTCAGTTTGTTGCTCATTCAAAGCCCCGGAACCCACGGGTTTTGCTGGGTCACCCCGCAGGATTTTTAATTCAGGGGCTGGGCTTTTATTCCTCAGGCTGCCTCTCTGCCGTTCCTCGTTCTGACTTTGCGGCGCAGCTTTGAATCTGCAAAAATCGAAGCAGAAAATAAACACCAACGAAGAAAACCAAGAGGTCAGCTGTCGCACCCTACCGCTGCGGCGGCTCGACACAACTTTCGGAGCAATTCTTTCGATATTCAGTGGTTTTTTCAAATCTAACCAGAGATCTTTCTGGCCTGGCCCATTTCCTTCTTTTTAGTTTCACCCCCGTCTCCTCCCCGCCTGAGCGAAACCGTTTGAGGAATCTCCAGGGCGGAGCTCAAAGGAAAACCGAAAAGGTCAAGCGCGCGGCTCCGAAAGCCGTAACTGCTTCCCCTCGCTCGCCCTTCAAGGCGAGGCCAAAGCCGCGACTGCGCTTTTAATTGCTTTAAAATCCAAATACCACCTTTCCGTCCCGCCAGGAAAGGCACAGAGGCCGAGATCACGCCGCATTTCAATATTTGTTGCCCAAAAAAAGGCGACGGAGGGACGGTGCCGCTACGTTCACCGCGACAGCGTTGGGGTTCCCCGAACCCCAGCCCGGCGCCTCCCTTTCACGTCGCCGCAGTTCTGTTTTTCTGTCGTTTCCCCTCCTTCCCCTCTCGATCTTCTTTTATCTTTTCCGCTCCCCGGCCTCCGCCCCAAAGGTTGACGTTATCGATCCCCGCGCGCGGCGCCTTCTAAAATTAAACCAGGGAGACGGGCCCGCGAGGATCGCACGTAATAGAAGAATATAAGCTCCGACGACAAGATTTTTGCTAAAGAGCGCTCGAGGCGCGCTCCTTCCGAGCGGCGCTTGGGAACTCGGCCTCGGGGGGGAAGCGTTTATTACCTGGCAGAAGCGATCGCCGGGGGTTAGAAGGAAAGTGAGAAAAAGAGGAAGAAATCCTTAACGGAGCACGTACCCGCTAGGAAAAGAAAAAAAAGCAAAAAAGCCCCTCTGCCCCACAAGAAAAAGGAAAAAAAAGCCTCTGACCCACAAGAAAAAGGAAAAAAAAGCCCCTCTGCCTCACAAGAAAAGGAAAAAAAACCCCTCTGATCCACAAGAAAAAGGAAAAAAAGCCCCTCTGCCCCACAAGAAAAAGGAAAAACAACCCTGATCCACAAGAAAAAGGAAAAAAAGCCCCTCTGCCCCCACAAGAAAAAGGAAAAAAAGCCCCTCTGTCCCACGAAAAAAGGAAAAAAAAAGCCTCTGCCCCACAAGAAAAAGGAAAAAAAGCCCTCTGACCCACAAGAAAAAGGAAAAAAAGCCCCTCTGCCCCACAAAAAAAAAGGAAAAAAAAGCCTCTGCCCCACAAGAAAAAGGAAAAAAAGCCCCTCTGCCCCACAAAAAAAAAGAAAAAAAAAGCCTCTGCCCCCCAAAAATGGAAAAAAAAAAACCTCTGACCCACAAGAAAAAGGAAAAAAAGCCCCTCTGCCCCACAAAAAAAAGGAAAAAAAGCCCTCTGTCCCACAAGAAAAAGGAAAAAAAAGCCCCTCTGCCCCACAAAAAAAAGGAAAAAAAAGCCTCTGCCCCACAAGAAAAAGGAAAAAAACCCCTCTGATCCACAAGAAAAAGGAAAAAAAGCCCCTCTGCCCCACAAGAAAAGGAAAAAAACCCCTCTGATCCACAAGAAAAAGGAAAAAAAGCCCCTCTGCCCCACAAAAAAAAAGGAAAAAAAAGCCTCTGATCCACAAAAAAAAGGAAAAAAAACCCTCTGCCCCACAAAAAAAGGAAAAAAAGCCCCTCTGCCCCACAAAAAAAAGGAAAAAGAGCCCCACAAAAGGACGTGGTGAGGAATTCACGGTTTAGAGGGAACCGGTGATGGGCAATGAAACCTGCCGGGAAGTCAAGGTCAGACCCATCACTCAGCCGAGGCACACGAGAGCCGTTTCCAGGTTGAGCAGAAGGAAAGCTGGCGCGGCAGCCCGCCGGCCGGGTGCTGTGCCAGCCCAGCCAGCAGCAGGCACCTCTCCTGACCTCACCCCTCTCGCCCCGCGAACCCAACGAGTTTCGGGAAGGTTACGCTCCGGCGGGGCCGCTGGTTAAGAATCCTTAAGCCGAGAAGAGCGTCCGTTTAACCACGTGCTCTCCTCTGGGCTGACGAGGGGCACGGAGCCGTCCTTACGGGGCTGCCGTCGCCCGGCTCATCAGTCTGGGCGTTAATTACAGCCCCTCGCACGCTAACGACGACCGCTCCCAGAGACATCGGGATGCTTTAAGACCCAAAGGATTAATACGAAACATTAAGCGGCCGCCGACTCATGGAATCCACAATTCCCGTGACTCAGGGCCTTGACTCACGTCCACGGGTGGGTTGAAATCGGGATGCTCGAGCCCGTTGCCCGGCTCCCGGGTCACCGCGCCGCCCTTCCAGCTCGTGCCACCTCCTCCCGGCCCCCCACGCCGGAGGGGATCAACTCCAAACTGATCCAGCCCAAAACGGGAGGAATTTTACGAGTTTGAGCTCCCAGAGGTGGTGGGAGAGGGTCAGGACAGGCAGGAGAAGGTCCAGAGATCCACGGGTGGGCTACAGCGACCCGAGGCCAGTCTGGGCGCACGTACCGGCGGTGCTCTGTCGAGGTAAAACAGCGATTAGCACACCGAAAGGCAGGCAGGCCTGAGTAAAAATACTAAATTGAGCAGAAAAACGGGTGTAAAATGAGAGGGAAGAGCAGTCACAGCTATTTATGGGGAGCTCTGCTTGCGTCTGAGCTACGAAATCAACGTTTGGTCGCACAGTTCTTCAAGAACGCGCGTCAAGATGTTGAGGAAAGGGGAAAAAAACAGGAAAAAACCCAAATCAAACAAGCAAACAAACCACCAGAAACCCCGTCACTTTTAGTATCTAAACCAGTCAAGAAAAGACTACCCAGATTTTTTTCTTCCAGGCAAACGCTGGTAAGAACGACAGTTAAACACGTTTCCCTACAAATTTGGTACGATCTCACTTATCTCCTTTCAAGAAGCCTTCGTCTTTATTTCAAGCCCTAAAGCAAAGTTCTCCTGGACTGACTGGGGGAAAAAAAAAAAAAAAAGAAAAATAAATTATCTGCATCTTTCAGACTTATTTTTTGTGCCAAACCTTCTTCCGACAGATGCTTCGGCTCCACGTGCCCAATTTTTCAGTCACGGGACCGGGAACAATTTTAGGGCGACCGAAGCCGGTGTTTTATTTAAATAACGTGACTTCCCCAGAGACGGCGGAGAGGGCTCTGGATTTGTTGACCCGGTAAACGAAATCCCCGACAACCGCCCCGGGCCCCGGAACGCGCACGCGGGAGGAAAGCGACAGCGTGGGGAGGGGGGGAAAGGAAGAGAAGGAACAGTCTGTCCTCCCAAATACTCCTCCCCTGTAGCAACCGGGCAGATTGTCAGCTCCAAAGCGAAGGAGGAGAAGCCCTTTTTCTTTTTTTTTTTTTTTTGTTAAAACAACAACAACAATAAAAGAAAGAGGGATAAGGGAGGAGTTTAGAAGTATTAAGCCTGCCAAAGGAGAAATAGAGATATCCTGGAGGTGCGTAAAAACAGAGAGATGGGGTTTGGATATCAAATGGAGGGGAAAAAAAGAATAGTAAATCCTTGCCCAAGGAGCTGACATCTCATGTAAACTGCATTTCTTTACCTTAAAGGGCTGGGCAAGACAATCCTTGAGGTCTCTTCCAACCTGGCAATGCACGATTCCGCGAAGGGACGCAGGAGGAGATCACGGTTACGGACACAAATTCCCTCACCCCGGGCCATCGGAAGGGGGAGAGGACATAGCAGAGGGATGGTTGGACTAGACAGTCCTAGAGGTCTTCCCCAACCTTAACGATTCGGTGACAATGGGGGTCCAGAAGTCTTGACCCCCGAGCTTCATGCGCAAGGAGGTTCCCCTCAGGCCAGGGACTCTTCCTCCTCTACATCCCCCAAAACAACTTTTGCACCACGGCGGGGGAACCTCCTCCCTGAGATTTCCAACGGGAGGGGTGCCGGGCACCCACAGCCCGGGAGTCTCTGCGGGAAACGCTCGTTTCTCCGCGGCCAAGCCCGGGTGGGGCCACGCGTATCTGGCAGAGGATGCGCCTACCGGGGGGCACACACGTCCCCACCTTCACAGGGGGTCTCTGCGTGCAGGGATGCAGCCACCCACGGGACACGGGTAACGCACACGCGTCCCTACACGAACACGACAGAGAGTGTGTCACACACGTGTGCATTTTTACACGTGTCTGCACAGGTACCACCCTGTGTACTCACCCCCACGTGCACACGCAGCTGGGGGGTACGTGCACCCACACCCCTAGAGGTGCCAGCGCTCGGGGCGCGGGCAGGGCTGAGGGCTCCCCGCCACGTCCACGCCTGCCGACGGCATCGGCGTGTTCCCCACAGCCCGAGAACGGGGCAGCCCGTGGCGCGGGCACGTACCCAGCGATACGCGCCCACGCCGGGTGCGCCCCGCCGCCGGGACGGGCACGGATCCATATCTCCGAGCGAGCAGATAACGCCGGGGACGCGAACCCGACGCGAACCCACGCACGCACCCGGCGCCCGCGTGTCCCACGGGCAGCCCCACACCCCCGAAGGGGGAAGGAGCGGGGCGGGGGCACCCTGTACCCACATTCCGGTGGCACCTAAACTATCGGACTGACACGGACCCCCCCGGCTCTGGTCACGCGTGTCCACGGGCATCCCCACGGGTGATGGATGAGGGGGCACTCCGTGAGGCAGGGGCACCCCGGGAGAGGCTGGGACCCCAAGAAGACGGAGCAGCGTGTCCCCACACACACCCACGGTCATGGGAGACCCCTCCATGCCGACCCATGGCCACAGGAGAGCTCCCCACGGCCATGAGAGACCCCTCCACGGCACGGGGGACCCCTCACGGCCACGGGAGACCCCTCCGCGCCAACCCACGGCCACGGGGGACCCCCCCACGGCCACAGGAGACCCCTCCACACAGACCCACGGCTACAGAAGAGCCCCCCACGGACAGGGGAGACCCCTCCACGCCGACCCATGGCCACGGAAGAGGCCCCCACGACTACAGGAAACCTCTCCACACCGACCCACCGGCACAGGGGACCCCTCATGGCCACGGGAGACCCCTCCACGCTGACCCACGGCCACGGAAGAGGCCCCCACAGTCCCAGGAGACCCCTCCATGCCGACCCACGGTCACGGAAGAGGCCCCAGCGACCACGGGAGACCCCTCCACGCCCACCCACCGGCACGTGGGACCCCCTCACGCCCACAGGAGACCCCTCCATGCCGACCCACGGCCACAGAGTAGCCCCCCACGGACAGGGTAGACCCCCTACATCGACCCCATGGCCACGGGACAGCCCCCCACGGCCACGAGAGACCCCTCCATGGCACGGGGGACCTCCCACGGCCCCAGGAGACCCCTCCACGCCGACCCACGGCCACAGGAGAGCTCCCCACGGCGACAGGAGACCCCTCCACACCGAGGTACATCCACGGAAGAGGCCCGCACGACTACGGGAGACCCCTCCACACTGACCCACCAGCACAGGGGACGCCTCACAGCCACGGGAGACCCCTTCACACAGACCCACAGCCACGAAAGAGCCCCCCACGGCCACGGGAGGCCCCTCCACGCCGACCCACGGCTACAGAAGAGCCCCCCACGGACAAGGGAGATCCCCTACATTGACCCCCTGGCCCCGGGAGAGCCCGCCATGGCCCCGGGAGACCCCCTACGTCGACCCACGGCCACGGAAGAGGCCCCCACGAACACGGGAGACCCCTCCACACCGACCCACCGGCACAGGGGACCCCTCACGGCCACGGGAGACCCCTTCACGCCGACCCACGGCTACGGAGGAGCCCCCCCACGGACAGGGAAGACCCCCTACATCAACCCCACGGCCACGGGAGACCCCTCCACGCCGACCCACGGCCACGGAAGAGGCCCCCACAGTCCCAGGAGACCCCTCCATGCCGACCCACGGCCACGGAAGAGGCCCCAACGACCACTGGAAACCCCTCCCCGCTGACCCACCGGCACGTGGGACCCCCTCACGGCCACAGGAGACCCCTCCATGCCGACCCACGGCCACGGAGGAGCCCCCCACGGACAGGGGAGACCCCCTACATCAACCTCACGGCCACGGGAGACCCCTCCACGCCGACCCACGGCCATGGAAGAACCCCCCACGGCCCCGGGAGACCCCTCCAAGCCGACCCACGGCCACAAGAGCCCCCCGGGGCACACGGCCACGCCATCCACACGCACGGGGATCCCCAGGCCGGGCCGGCGGCCGCCGGGAGGGTGGCAGCGCCGCGTCCCCCCCCCCGGTTCCCCCCCCGCGCCGGTGCCCGCCCCGGGGTGTCGCGGCCGGGGGTGCGGGGCGGGCCCGGGGCGTCCCCAGCGCGGCGGGTGCCCCCGCGGCCGCCCGTTACCTTCTTGACGGTGCGCGGCGCCTCGGTGACGGTGCCGTCGGGGCTGACGAGCGCCTCGGCCGCGGCCCCGCCGCTGTCGCCGTCGCGGTGCCGGTGCTGGGGGTGGTGCGGGTCGCTCCGCTTCATGGCCGAAGCCTGCGGCACCTTGGCGGCGGCGGAGGACAGCCCCGGGCAGCCGCTCGCCGGAGGCCGCTCGCCGCAGGACGACGAGGAGGGCGCCGGGGCCGCCTCACGCTCGGCCGGCACCGGGCAAGCGGCCACGCCGTGCCCGGCAGGGCGAGCGGCCACCGGCTCGCACGCCGCCTTATCCATGGGGCCGCTCAGCTCCTTCAGCTCCACGGCGGGGGCCGCCACCTGCACCGACATCGCCGCCGCCTCCCTCAGGGACCGGCCGCCCCGCCCCCGCGCCCGCCCCCTCAGCGCCCCGCGGGGCACGCCGGGACGGGCAGTCCCGCCGCCGGGACTACAACTCCCAGGAGGCACCGCGGCGCGGCCCGGGGCGGGCGGGGCGGGGCCGGGGCGCCGCGGGGCATCACGGGAAATGTAGTCCCGGCCGCTCGGGCCCGCCGGCCGGAAACGCCAAGAGGGGCGGCGGGAGCGGGGTCCGGCCTCCCGCGCGGGAGGAGCCCGACGGTTCCTCACGCTGTGGTTCCCTTTTTCCACGATTTGGGGTCTTTTTTTTCCCATTTTCTTGGGCTTTTCCCCCATTTTTGTGTCTTTTTTTCCCATTTTCCTGAGCTTTTTCCCCATTTTTGTGTCTTTTTTTCCCATTTTCTTGGGCTTTTCCCCCATTTTTGAGTCTTTTTTCGCATTTTCATGGGGTTTTCCCCCATTTTTGTGTCTTTTTTTTTCCCATTTTCTTGGTCTTTTCCCCCATTTTTGTGTCTTTTTTTCCCATTTTCCTGAGCTTTTTCCCCATTTTTGTGTCTTTTTTTCCCATTTTCTTGGGCTTTTCCCCCATTTTTGAGTCTTTTTTCGCATTTTCATGGGGTTTTCCCCCATTTTTGTGTCTTTTTTTTCCCATTTTCTTGGGCTTTTCCCCCATTTTTGCGTCTTTTTTCCGCATTTTCTTGGGCTTTTCCCCCATTTTTGTGTCTTTTTTTCTCATTTTTGTGAGCTTTTCCCCCATTTTTGTGTCTTTTTTTCCCATTTTCCTGAGCTTTTTCCCCATTTTTGTGTCTTTTTTTCCCATTTTCTTGGGCTTTTCCCGATTTTTGCGTCTTTTTTCCGCATTTTCTTGGGCTTTTCCCCCATTTTTGTGTCTTTTTTTTCTCATTTTCTTGGGCTTTTCCCCCATTTTTGTGTCTTTTTTTCCGCATTTTCTTGGGCTTTTCCCCAAAATCGTGTCTTTTTTTCCCATTTTCTTGGGCTTTTCCCGATTTTTGCGTCTTTTTTCCGCATTTTCTTGGGCTTTTCCCCCATTTTTGCGTCTTTTTTCGCATTTTCATGGTTTTTTCCCCCATTTTTCTGTCTTTTTTTCTCATTTTTGTGAGCTTTTCCCCTGTTTTTGCGTCTTTTTTCCGGATTTTCTTGGGCTTTTCCCCCATTTTTGTGTCTTTTTTTCTCATTTTTGTGAGCTTTTCCCCCATTTTTGAGTCTTTTTTCGCATTTTCATGGGGTTTTCCCCCATTTTTCTGTCTTTTTCCCACATTTTCTTGGGCTTTTCCCACATTTTTGAGTCTCTTTTTTTCTCATTTTCGTGGCCTTTTCCCCCCTTTTTGCGTCTTTTTTCCCATTCACCTGGCCTTTCCCCCCATTTTTCTGTCTTTTTTTCCCATTTTCTTGGGCTTTTCCCCCATTTTTGCGTCTTTTTTTTCCCGTTTTCCTGAGCTTTTCCTCCATTTTTGTGTCTTTTTTCGCATTTTCCTGGGCTTTCCCCCCATTTTTGTGTCTTTTTTCCCCATTTTCTTGGGCTTTTTCCCCATTTTCGTGTCTTTTTTCACATTTTAGTGGGTTTTCCCTACATTTTCTTGTCTTTTTTTTTCGCATTTTCGTGTTTTTTCCCCTATTTTCGTGTCTTTTTTCCCATTTTCGTGGGCTTTTCCCCCATTTTTGCGTCTTTTTTCACATTTTCCTGGGATTTTCCTCCATTTTTGTGTCTTTTTTCCCATTTTAGTTGGCTTTTCCCACATTTTTGTGTCTTTTTTTTCCCATTTTCTTGGGCTTTTCCCGATTTTTGCATCTTTTTTCCGCATTTTCTTGGGCTTTTCCCCCATTTTTGAGTCTTTTTTCGCATTTTCATGGGGTTTTCCCCCATTTTTTCTGTCTTTTTCCCACATTTTCTTGGGCTTTTCCCACATTTTTGAGTCTCTTTTTTTCTCATTTTCGTGGCCTTTTCCCCCCTTTTTGCGTCTTTTTTCCCATTTTCCTGGCCTTTCCCCCCATTTTTGTGTCTTTTTTTCCCATTTTCCTGAGCTTTTCCCCCATTTTTGTGTCTTTTTTTTCCGCATTTCCTTGGGCTTTTCCCCAAAATCGTGTCTTTTTTCCCATTTTCTTGGGCTTTTCCCGATTTTTGCGTCTTTTTTCCGCATTTTCTTGGGCTTTTCCCCCATTTTTGTGTCTTTTTTTTCTCATTTTCTTGGGCTTTTCCCCCATTTTTGTGTCTTTTTTTCCGCATTTTCTTGGGCTTTTCCCCAAAATCGTGTCTTTTTTTCCCATTTTCTTGGGCTTTTCCTGATTTTTGCGTCTTTTTTCCGCATTTTCTTGGGCTTTTCCCCAAAATCGTGTCTTTTTTTCCCATTTTCTTGGGCTTTTCCTGATTTTTGCGTCTTTTTTCCGCATTTTCTTGGGCTTTTCCCCCATTTTTGTGTCTTTTTTTCCGCATTTTCTTGGGCTTTTCCCCCATTTTTGTGTCTTTTTTCCCATTTTCGTGGGCTTTTCCCCCATTTTTTGCGTCTTTTTTCGCATTTTCTTGGGCTTTTCCCCCATTTTTGTGTCTTTTTTCCCATTTTCGTGGGCTTTTCCCCCATTTTTGCGTCTTTTTTCGCATTTTCCTGGGATTTTCCTCCATTTTTGTGTCTTTTTTCCCATTTTAGTTGGCTTTTCCCACATTTTTGTGTCTTTTTTTTTCCCATTTTCTTGGGCTTTTCCCCCATTTTTGCGTCTTTTTCCCATTTTCCTGGGCTTTTCCCCCATTTTTGTGTCTTTTTTCGCATTTTCTTGGGCTTTTCCCCCATTTTTGAGTCTTTTTTTTATTGGTTTCGTGGCCTTTTCCCCCATTTTCGAGTCTTTTTTCGCATTTTAGTGGGTTTTCCCCCCATTTTTGAGTCTTTTTTTCCCATTTTCGTGGGCTTGTCCCCCATTGTTTTGTCTTTTTTTGCATTTTAGTGGGTTTTCCCCACATTTTCTTGGTTTTTTTTTCACATTTCTGTGTTTTTTCCCTACGTTTTTGTGTCTTTTCTCGCATTTTCTTGGGTTTTTCCCCCATTTTCTTGTCTTTTTTTCCCATTTTGGGGGCTTTTCCCCCATTTTTGTGTCTTTTTTTTCCCCATTTTCTTGGCCTTTTCCCCCATTTTGTGTATTTTTTCCGCATTTTCGTGGGCTTTTCCCTATTTTTGTGTCTTTTTCCGCATTTTCTTGGGCTTTTCCCCCATTTTTGTGTCTTTTTTTCCCATTTTCTTGGGCTTTTCCCCCATTTTTGAGTCTTTTTTCACGTTTTAGTGAGTATTTTTCACATTTCAGTGGGCTTTTTTTTCACATTTTACATGCTTTTTTTCACATTTTAGTGGGTATTTTTCACCTTTTAGTGGCTTTTTTCATATTTTACTGATTTTATCACACTTTACTGGGTTTTTTTCCCACATTTTAATGACTTTTTTCAGACTTTTCTAGTTTTTTAAATCACATTTTCCTATCTTAACATTTTAGTTGCAATTTATTCGTATTTTAGCGGATTTTTTTACATTTTAGAGGGGGGTTATTCACATTTAATGCGTTTTTCTCATTTTGGGGGCTTTTTTTTACACTTTAGCTGCTTTTTTACATTTTAGTGTGGGTTTTTTCACATTTTGTGGGTGTTCTCCACATTTTAATGTTTTTTTTTCACATTTTAGTGCAATTTTCCAACATTTTTGTGGGATTTTTCCACATTTTAGTGGGATTTTTTCACATTTTAGTGGGATTTTCCCACATTTTAGTTGGTATTTTTCACATTTTAGAGACTTTCTTCCACATTTTAGTGGGGGGGTTAGTCCCACTTTATTTTTTTTTTAACATTTTAGTGTTTATTCATGTTTTACTGGGCGTTTACTCACATTTTAGTGGGGGTTCATTTGCATTTTAGTGAGTTTTTCATATTATAGTGGGGTTTTTTTTTGCACTTTAGTTGCTTTTTTTCCTCAAAATTCAGGATTTTTTAAATTTGGTGGGGTTTAGCACATTTTGATGGGCTGTTTTTCACATTTTAGTTTCTGTTTTTCACATTTGAGTTTCTGTTTTTCACATTTGAGTTTCATTTTTTTCACACTTTAGTGGGGTTTCTTCATATTTTAGTTTCCTTTTTCCACATTTTAGTTTCCTTTTTTCACATTTCAATGTTTTTTTTTCCACATTTTAGTGAGGTTTTTCACATTTTTGTGGGTTTTTCCACATTTTACTGGTTTTTTCCCACATTTTTCTGTGTTTTTTTCACATCTTAGTGGGGTTTTTTTTCACATTTTGGCAGAATTTTCTGCGTTTTGGCCGGTGCCCACTGCCCCACCCGTCGTGTCTCGGGCCACGCCACCCTCCTGGCCCCGCTGCTCCACCACAACCTCCAGAAAACCCTGGAAAACCGCGGAAAACCCCGGAAAACCCCGGAAACAAGGAGGCAAAACATCCCAGCGAGGCGATTGCGACCTCTTAGAGCCCGAAAACTCTCCGTCCTGGCGGATTTTGTGACGAAACGCGGCCACGAGCTCCTCTTGGGGGAACTTCCGACGCGTCCTTCGGCTTTTTGTAAATAATTTTCATCATTTATTAGGAGAGACGCGGGGTCTCCACGCCCGGTTGGAGGCGAAAGGAGAGTTTCTCGACGCCGGAGCGGAGCCGCCTGGGAAACGGAGACGCGTGACGTGACCCCCAGCTCGAGCGGAGTTTCGGGCTCGGCCAGAAATGCCCCGAGTTAGAAAACAAACCGGGGAGACGGCAAAGACCGAGAGTTTTGGGATCGGCCGGAAATGCCGCGAGTTAAAACCGACAAAACCAACCGTGGAGACGGCGGTGACCGAGAGGGTTTCTGATTCCCAAGTCGAGCTCGGCCTTGGAGGCGACGAGGGACAGGGAGCGGAGAGGAAGAGCCTGCGCCAAAAGGAAAAGAAAAAACCAAAATCGGGAGGCAGAGGGGCAGCAGAACCCGAGGAGCCGCAGGATTTCCCGCTCGAGAACGGGGTCGGCGGCTGCTGACGCGGTAAAAGCTCTCTGGGGACAAGGTGGGTTTCGTTTAAAACGATTTCACGCGAGGGTGGCAGCTGGACTGGAAAACGCCTCGGACGCAGGCAAGGAGAGAAGGGGCTGTGAAGCATTTAACGGGCTCCAGAGGACGACGGGAGGAACACATGAGCGGGGGAGCTGGAGGTAGAAGCGAAGCAGCTTTTTTAACTTTGTGCCGCGGAGAAGCCCCGACCTCGTCGGATTAACGCCGCTTCCTCGCCGAGGCGGAATCGGAGCCTGCGTGCGGGTGTCGCGGCGCGTTTCTGCCTCTCCCGAGGCTCAGCAAGCTCGGTCTCGGGGTGGATTTCGGTTTCAGAACGGTTCTTTGAAAAGCCAACTGCTCGAAAGCTGCAGCGGGCGGGATGCGAAGCTGTAGCAGATGAATATCGCTCCCCTTCGGCAGACGCTGTTTCTTGCAGCCGCGCGAAGCTTGTGCTGACCTGGAGCCCCGCTCAGCAGACGCCCGGAGCAGAAATCCAGATGTTATCATCTCCTGGTGCCTCAGATCCCGCAGTCCGATTTAAAAAAAAAAATAATTAACGCCGCGTTGTTTTGCACATTCCTGAGCTGGAGGAAATCTTGCTGCTCGGGCGAAATCCCGACCCCGAGTTCGGTCCTTCGCGCTGTCCGCCCGCCCCCAGCCGTGCGTTGTGTTCGCCGCGCTCGCTCTGAATCATAGAATCATAGAATCGCAGAATCACAGAATGTCAGGGATTGGAAGGGACCTCGAAAGATCATCCAGTGCAATCCCCCTGCCAGAGCAGGAACGCCTCGATAATGCTACACAGGAACGTGTCCAGGCGGGTCTGGAATGTCTCCAGAGAAGGAGACTCCACACCCTCCCTGGGCAGCCTGGGCCAGGGCTCCGGCACCCTCACTGAGAAGAAGTTTCTTCTCGAGTTTAAGCGGAACCTCTTGTGTTCCAGTTTCAGCCCATTACCCCTTGTCCTGTCATTGGGTGTCACCGAGAAGAGCCTGGCTCCATCCTCGTGACACTCCCCCTTTAGATATTTGTAAACATGAATGAGGTCACCCCTCAGGCTCCTCTTCTCCAAGCTAAAGAGCCCCAGCTCCCTCAGCCTTTCCTCACCAGGGAGATGCTCCACTCCCTCCATCATCCCAGTTGCCCTGTGCTGGACTCTATCCAGCAGTTCCCTGTCCCTCTGGAGCTGAGGGGCCCAGAACTGGACACAATATTCCAGATGGGGTCTCACCAGGGCAGAGCAGAGGGGCAGGAGGACCTCTCTCCACCTACTGGCTACTCCCCTTCTCACACACCCCAGGATGCCATTGGCCTTCTTGCCCACGAGGGCACACTGCTGGCTCATGGCCATCCTGCTGCCCACCAGCACCCCCAGGTCCCTTTCCCCTACACTACTCTCTAATAAGTCATTCCCCAACTTATTGACTTTGAAATGGGGTTAGCCACAGGGATGAAAAAAAAAATATATACTGGTGCCGGCGTGCCCAGATGCCGTGGTGCTGATGGGACGTGGCTCACCGGGGCACAAATCACGGCCGAGCAAAGGTATCGCAGCCTGATGGAGATCCAGCGCGTCGGAGTGACGGTTTATCGGGGAGAAACGACGGGTATCGGGAGAGGAAGGGAGAGGACCAAGGTGTTTGAAGAATCGGGGCTCTGTGAGAGCGGTGCCTGCGGGAGAGGTTCGGGCTGGCTTCTTCCCCACGGGAGGGCCGGGAGGTGGGCAGCCAGGCTGGGCTCGCCCAAAATGCCAAGCACGCACGGAGAAGAAGGCGTGGGGAAGGCAGGAGTTTTTCCCCTTCAGATCCGCTTGAAATCGACGCGGGAGATCGCCCGATGACCACAAACAAGATTAAAAAAGAAAAAAAGGAGTAAAATAGCCGCGGTCTCTCGGAGCTGGACACACGGCTCTGCTGGGGTTGCCCTTCCCAGAAATCTCTCTTTCCCAGGTGGGGTGGGGAGGAGCACCCCGCGGGCGGCAGAACCAAGCCAGACCCGGTCCATCCCCCGGCGTCTGCGGTGCTGCCGGCACGGCTCGGCACGCAGGGTCCGGCTTTGAAGGGACGGCGCGGAGCAACCCCTAAACAGAGCGCATCATCGCCCAAAACGAGATCAGACGCTGATTTTTGTACTCGTCTCCGTCTTTTTCGCTTCCCTGGCGTGTGGTAAGCACAGAGGGGAGAGGGAGGAAAACCCAGGCATGCTCTGCCCTTTTGATCTTGCACCAACGAAGAAAAATTGGGTTTTTCTCCGCCACAACAGCGGAGCCAAGCTCGTGAATCTCCGCATCACCCTGAAACCCTCCACCCGACCCACACCGCGCCGTGGGGAACGGCCGGGAGGAAAGCGGGGCGGTGGCTGGGTCAGCAGAACCCCGACCGCTTCCACCGTCTGGATTTGCCCGTTCCTGGGCTGTTCGGTCCCAAAAGTGGTGCTGGAAAAAAAAACGAAAAATCAAGCTGGCAGCCAGGTACGGGCTGGGCTGCTCGCCCTCCATCCTCTTCGCCTCCCTCCTGCCAATTAAAAGCGTTAACGAGGATGATCCGGCCGCACCGCAGGGCAGCTTCGCCCAGCACCGCTATGAAGGCTGAGCCTTCCAGGCATGAAGGAAAAAGAGGGGAAAAAAAGATTTCTACAAAGTTTTTCCATCCTCTAAGACTCCAAAAAGCCGACAGAGAGACGCAGCAGGTGTCTTGCTGAGATACACGTAATCCCAACCGAGGAGCCTGTCGTAACTCTTCTAATGACCCCTCTGGTGCCGCAGATGGGAATTGAAAACGATTCGGCCTCTCCCTTCCTACTGGGCATTCGGACATGGGATACAGAATCACAGAATGTCAGGGATGGGAAGGGACCTCGAAAGATCATCCAGTGCAATCCCCCTGCCAGAGCAGGAACGCCTCGATAATGCTACACAGGAACGTGTCCAGGCGGGTCTGGAATGTCTCCAGAGAAGGAGACTCCACAACCTCCCTGGGCAGCCTGGGCCAGGGCTCCGGCACCCTCACTGAGAAGAAGTTTCTTCTCGAGTTTAAGCGGAACCTCTTGTGTTCCAGTTTCAGCCCATTACCCCTTGTCCTGTCATTGGGTGTCACCGAGAAGAGCCTGGCTCCATCCTCCTGACACTCCCCCTTTAGATATTTGTAAACATGACTGAGGTCACCCCTCAGCCTCCTCTTCTCCAAGCTAAAGAGCCCCAGCTCCCTCAGCCTTTCCTCACCAGGGAGATGCTCCACTCCCTCCATCATCCCAGTTGCCCTGTGCTGGACTCTCTCCAGCAGTTCCCTGTCTCTCTGGAGCTGAGGGGCCCAGAACTGGACACAATATTCCAGATGTGGCCTCACCAGGGCAGAGCAGAGGGGCAGGAGGACCTCTCTCCACCTACTGGCTACTCCCCTTCTAACACACCCCAGGATGCCCTTGGCCTTCTTGCCCACGAGGGCACACTGCTGGCTCATGGCCATCCTGCTGCCCACCAGCACCCCCAGGTCCCTTTCCCCTACACTGCTCTCTAATAAGTCATTCCCCAGCTTATACTGGAACCTGGGGTTGTTCCTACCCAGATGCAAGACTCTACATTTCCGAGCAATCCAATTTTACCACCGCTACCCCGTCATCCTGGCGGCGTCCCCGCGGCCGGCCCACGCGCCACCGTAGATTTCCTTGATTTAATTACAGCAAAGGCATAATTAAATCTGCAGATGGGCAGATAGCGGCGATGCTCGTCCCCGGGGGGTGAGTGGTTAAGCCTATCATCCAGATTCCTTGACACCTCCTTGCCTTGAGCTCGGGGAGATGTGTGACCCCTGCGCGGTTTTATCGCCTTCCAGAACGCGCTGAAACCAGAGCGGCGGGATGGGGGATTCCTCCTTTCACACTTGATTTTCACAAAATCTTTGCAATCTTCGCCTCTCTGCCGGAGGGATGCCTGGCAGACAGAGGGACACACGACTGGATATGTCATCGTGCCAGCTTCGTTTCCTTAGGAAATCAGTTTAAGATGGTAACTCCAAGATATTTGAATCTCAGCTGCGTTTAAATGGTGAGTTTTGGTGGTCGCTTCTCATTTTTTCCCCGCTAGAGCAAACACTTGGTTCCACCTTCGGCAAGGAAAACGCGCCGTTTCGCAGGATAAATGCTTTTCCTTAAAATAAAATTTAAAAAAAAAGGCGCTTCTTTGTCCCCGTGTACCAGATCGAGGGGGCTTTTTTTGGTGGCCAGGGGAAAACCCAGGCACATGATGCAGCAGGGTCTCCCGTCCTTTCCAAAATTAAATCTCGTAGCTCTTTGTTTCGACGCAAACGCCTCGGTTAGGAACAGCTGCTTCAACCCCTTTGGTGTTTTTTCTTTAAAAAAAAAAAAGCTGCATAAAAAGAAAACGTAGGACCCCGCAGCACCCCAAAACCGGGGCCACCCAGCTGCAGGTTTGGGGAATATTTAAACCCATAGTGCCATCTGCTGGCAAAGGGCCCCCCCGACCCCCCCCAAAAAAAAAAACTTTGCTGCTAAAGCTCTTTGAGCATCCCCCCAAACAGTCCCCACAGCACCCACCACAATGGGGGGGTGTTAAAATAGTTAAAACCGCTTTAAAACCGACTTTAAAACCGCTTTAAAACCGACTAATGTCGGTTTTAAAGCGGTTTTAAAGTCGGTTTTAAAGCAGCCGGAGCCCTTTGAGGAGAAAAGGCAAAAAAACCCCACGACGCTTCCCTGCGCTCAACGCCTCCGCGAAAATTGCTCGGGAGAGCCGGTGGCAACGGAAACTTGGCAAATTTAATACTGATACAGGAGGGTTTTCCTTTACATAGCAAAAAAAAAAAAAAATAAACCCGGGGAGGTCACCAGCATTTAACAAAGACACGTACAGGGAGGTAACGGACAGATGCAAAACACCAGCAGGGACTGGAGTCCTCCGACCTCAGGGCTCGGCTGGGTTTGCTCTAACTTGGGTGTTTTTTCGTAATAAAACCAGTAAAAAAAAAACTTTGCTCAAGAGGTTGCTGCACCCAGACAGCAAAGTCGACCCCAGCTCGCCCAGAATTTTTAAAAGTTTCACTTGTGGTTCGTTGGTTTTTGCTTTTTGCATCACGGCTCAGGGCGCGCATCTCCTGTGGCCAGGGAACACCGTCCCACCAAGTCTGGTTTGGGTCTGGTTCGGCTCTTGGAGGCACTTTGGGAGCCCTGAAGAAAGAGGGGAGCACCCAGAAAGAACAAAAAAATAAAATAAAAAAAAAATGGGTGCACCCCAGGGATGCTGCTGCTGCCCCGCGAGGAGGTGGGGCGGAGGGGGTCAGCTCATCCCGCTCTCGGCCGCGGCACCTGAGCGTCACGCCTGGGTGTGTTATACAAAGATTACAAAATAAAAAAAATAAAACCAAAAAAACCCAAAAAACTATTGGCACAAGTGTCTGTAAGCTCTACGTACCATCTAGCTGCAGGTGGGGGCAGAGGGGTGAGCGAGGGGAGTCAGCGAGTCCCGGCACCCCGTGACAAAACTCACCGAAATCTACCCCCCGACCCAGGGGGGGGCCACCCGCTCCCGCCCCCCCCCGTCCTTAAATCCCTGCGTGGGGGTTTGTTCCACTGACGCCGCGTTTCTCTTCTTCCAGCGATGGCCAGAGTGGGAGGGCACTCCCCAAAAAACCTTCTTGCCTGGTGAGGGATGCGGATCAAGTCTGTCTGGGCAGCGCGGGGAGAAACGTCGCTGTCCCGGGGAAGAAACGTCCCTGTCCCGGGGAAGAAACGTCCCTGTCCCGGGGAAGAAACGCCGTCATCCGAGGGACGAAACGAGCCACATCCAGGCTGGTGGGATGCTCAGGACTCGCCCCGGAGGGACGGGGTGGACTTCAGTGTCCCCTCACAGGGTGCCTGTGCTGGCTGAGGTTTCGGGTCTTGCCCCCCACATCTCCATCCCCTCGCAACGTCCCGTCAGGCTTAAAAGTCCGAATCGGCGTCCAGCAGCTCCGCGTCTACCAGGTTGGTCCGAGAGTGGATGGGGGCCAAGGCGGCCCGGCGGCCCTGAGTCCTGGGCCCGCCGGCGCGGGGAAGGGTGCCGGGGTCGGGGGGCCAGAGCAGACCCCCGTTGTGCTGCCGGTGCCCGCTGCTGGGGCCCGGAGGGCTCTCCTCCTCCGGGGACGTGCTCTCAGGGCAGAAGGGGTTGCTGATGAGGTGGAAGACGTTGGCTCTGCGGCGGCTGTCCCACAGCCCCCCAGGGAAGGCGGCTTCGGGCTGGCCAGGAGGGAGCCCTGGGAGGACGTCGGGGGTGAAGGCGACCAGGCAGGGCTGGGGGGGCAGCCGGGGCAGGCGAGGGACGGAGCTGGGGGCCGGGGGGGCTGCAGAGTTCCCCAGGCAGCGCTCGGGATCCGGGCGCAGGTCTTTCTTCTTCTTCCTCCGCTGCTTCTTGCGGCTGCCGCGCTTCTGCAGCTCGGGGGAGACGTCGGCCTCCACCACCCAGAGGTTGGCCCGCTCCTCCGGCGGCACTGCGGGACGCCACACGGGGCGGGTGAGAGCGGCCGCGTTCTGCCCCGGCCCCCCCAGCTCTGCCTCCTCGCACGTCCCCAACACACCCCTGGCCCCAGAGATGCCCCCCACGATCCCCAAGGACTTGCCAGGAGTCGCCACGGGTGTCACGGAGATGTCCTGGGGGAGGATGGCTCCTCTCCTGGCCACCATCTTGGTGACGTGTTGGGCCCACGCCGAGGACACGTCAGCCGACGGCTCGTTGATGTCGAACGCTAAACCGGCTGCAATGACCAAAGGATACGCCGGTTAAGAGCAGGGGGTGTTGGAGACCCTGGGGTGCTGCCAAGGAGACCCCCCTCTCCCGCAGGCACGTACCTACGGGGCCGTCGTGCGAGACGGTGTGCATGCTGAAGGACAGCTCCTGGCCGGGGTCACGCAGCAGCTCCTTACGCTTGGAGAAGGCCTTGGCGATCATCTTGCTCTTCTTGATCCTCTTGGGCTGGTCGTCGCTCTGCCCTGTCAGCCTGCGGACACAGCGAGTCAGAGCAGGGACACACAACTCCAGGCATCACAGCTGGGGGGCGCAGGGACCCTCCCCATCTCCTTCTTCCACTCTGGACAAGGAGGCCAAGGGCTGGAGATGGCATTGGATGGGTGGCCCAGGGGTGGAGGTGACCCACAAATGGGTCATGAGACGCCTGCAAAGTGGGAGGGGCTACCCTGTTCCCAAACCACGTCTGCTGCGAGCCCACAACTCATTGGCCAAAGGACCAAAGTCTGGGGACAACCTCCAACACCTCACAAGGTTGGATGGGGCAGGAAGGGTCCCACAGAGCTGGGGTGACATCCCGGGGGTCCCACCTGCACCAGGTGCGCTTCCAGATGAGCAGGGTGGCCTTGGTCCAGACCCAGGTGCTCATGGAGACGCCGGTGCCAAACATGGCAAAGAGGTTGATCTTTTCCACCAGGAGGCTCGGTCGGTTCTTGATCTCGCAGTCCGGGATGGGCTTGTTGGTCTGCGTGGCGATGGTCACGTTGGCCTCGCACCTGCGGGGACAGACGCCAGCCATAGGGAGGGGGTCACCCGATGACATCCCCACCGCTCTGCAGAGCGGAGACGCGGTGGAAAAGCCGGTGGGGGACGCGGGGGTCTTCACTCTGCAACGTCCTCCACTAAAGGCAAGGTGCTGGGATGCCACCAGCGTCCCGCTCGCCCTCCCACCCCCGTCGCACTCACAGGACATATTCCCGAAAGCTCCGCTCCCACTCCGCCTGGTTGAAGAAGTCGTAGAAATGGCAGCCAAAAGTGATGAAGACGAAGCCGAAGGCCAAGAAGCCAAAGATGCCTGGAAGAGAAGTTGGGTACCTCTGGTTGAGCCAGACTCCAGCAACACCGGTACAAAGATGCTGCACCAGGCCCGAGCCACCATTGCTACAGCTTTGTCCCCCACTGCAGCCACCCGCAGGAAGGTGGCTTCAGGAGACAAAACGTCCCCAATCCCACCCAAACTCGGTGCTGAAGGACACCGCTTACCCAACCGCAACATGGTCTCGTTGATCTTGCTGGCGGCCTTCTCGCTCAGCAGCCCGGGATGGTTGCTCTTGATGGAGAAGAGTGTCATGACCCCTGTGGTGGAGGGATGAGGTGGTCAGGGTCACGGGGGGGGACACCCACAGTGCCCCTGTCCCTGCACCAGGGAGAGCTCAGACTTACCCCGGATGAGGAAGTAGCCTCCCACAATGAGGACGAGCCCAATGGGCGCCAGGACGAAGCCAGCACGGTAGCGGTAGTTCTTGTACCCCACGAAGCAGATGCCGCTGACGGAGTCACCGTCCACCTGGCAGAAACGGGGACGCGGCTCAGTTGGCTGTGACCAACCCTCCCTGCACACGTCACGCCGGCAAGGAACTGCCAGGACCCGGGACGGTGCTCCCGTTACCTGCGCCACAGCCAGGATGGCCACGGTGAGGACGAAGGGGATGGACCAGGTGATGAGGTGGAAGTAGGAGGTCTTGCCCAGCAGCGGCTGGTAGGTGGTGCCCAGCGCCTTGAAGGACGTGTGCCAGGCGTAGGTCAGCATGACAAACCAGATGACACCCGACATCAGCGAGTAGTAAACGATGACGAAGATGATGACACAGGAGAGCGTCTCGTTGGAGCTACGGGGGGGAGGCGAGACAGGAGCGTTGCCAACCTCCGTGAGGGGACACGGGGAAGAAGGCCCCCTCTCCTGCCCTGAGAGCGGAGCATCCTCCACGCTCCCAAGAGGCCAGGAAAGCCCCAAGAGCGCTCCTTGCGCCCTGGGACGCCTCTTGGCACGTGGCCATGCCAGACTGGGGACGAAGGTGACACATACGTGGGCTCCCCCAGCCGCATGGTGCCGTCGGCCCGGCATACGATCTCTTTGCGGGCGCCATCCATGAACTGCGCCAACCAGCCGATGCTGCCCACGAAGAAGCAGGCATTGACGTAGAAGAGGAGGACGGCGGGGTAGCGGTTGGAGTTCCTCCAGTCGGCAACGAACGTGGCCTGGGCGAGGAGAAAGAGAGAGCTCGGTGCCCAGTCCCTTTCCGGGGACACTTCGCCGTGACCGCCCCATCCCCTCACCAGGGTGAAGAACGTGCAGAAGATGGTGACGGAGCTGAAGGCGGCGATGTAGACGTGCATCTCGCGGTGCTCCTTCTCGGTGAAGAGCGGGTTCTGGCACTGGATGCCACAACCTTCTACGTCCTCATACCAGCTCTTGGGGTTGTCTGTCCTCACCAGCGGCGTCTCACACTGCCCCGAGCTGTTGAACTTGATGTTCTGCACCTCGTTCTGCCGGAGGAGAAGAGCAGGGCCGTGAGGCGGAGGCACCCCAGCGGTGGGGCAGATATCGGCAGGGCGGTGCGGCGGGGCGTCGTGTACCGTACCGGGCATCCCTCGGGGAAGCGGTCGGGCGTGCACTTGAGGAAGTCGGGCCAGCCACGCTCCCGCTCCACGATGGTGCAGGGGGCGCGGGTGGCCTGGCAGAGGGTCTGGCTGGGCAGCTCCACCTGCCCGTCCTCGCACTTGGGCATGTAGACGGCGCAGAGCAGGGGCTGGATGACGTCCCAGCAGCGCGGGGCGTTGCGCAGGCCTGCGGCGGGAAGGGGGACAGACGGGCAGGAACCCGTCTCGTGCCGGCGTCCCCACCCCACGGGGACACACAGCGGGACGGGCCAGACACCAGCTGCCCCGTTGACTCGCTCCCGGATCCCTCTATAGTGCCTCCAGGTGAGCAGGCGCATCCCCAGGCCCCCGCTGTACCGCTCCCCTGCTGCACGGGAGGGCTCAGCCCCGCTCCCCCTCTATACAGCACCCAGCTCCCCTGCTACACAGCTATCTATCTGCAGCAAACCCCCTCAGTCCCCTGCTATACTGCTCCCCCTCTGCACTGCTCCTACATCTGTGCCTATTCCAGGCCCCCTCTACACCGCACTCTGTCCCCCACTATACTGCTCCCCTCTATACTGCACCCATGCCTGGTGCCCGAACAGAGCTCCACCTCCCTATACCACACCCAACTCCAACATACAGTTTTTGTATAACGTACCCATCTCTGCTATACAGCTCCCCCTCCATACTGCACTCACCACCAGTCCCCTGCTAAACAGTTTTCTATATTGTTACACAGTTTTTACCCTGCACCCACCCCTAGCCCCCTGCTATATTTTTCTAGGCTGTTCCCCACTACCCTGCTCCCCTCTATACTGTGCCCATGTCTGGTCCCCTGCTATACTGCTCCCCTGCCACACCGCCCTACACACAGCCCCCTGCTGCACAGTTTTCTACACCGTACCCATCCCCAATGCCTTGCTATACAGTTTTCTATACTGTACCCCTCTCCAGGCCCCTGCTACACAGTTTTCTATACCGTACCCACCCACTATACTGCTTCCCTCTACATGCACCCAAGCCTGGTCCTCTGCTATGCAGTTTTCTATACCGTACCCATCTCCAGTCCTCTGCTATACAGTTTTCTATATTGTTATAGTTTTCTATACTGTTATACAGGTTTTTTTATACAGTACCCACTCCCTGTCCCCCACTATACTGCTCCCCTTCTATACTGTACCCATCTCCAGTCCCCCGCTGTACACTTTTCTCTACTGTTGTAGTTTTCTATACTGTTACACAGTTTTCCATACAGTACCCACCGCCTGCCCCCCACTATACCTCTCGCCTCTACACTGTACACACCCCCAGTCCCCTGCTATACAGTTTTCTATACCACACTCATCCTCAGATTCCCACTATACCACTCCCCTCTATACTGCACCCAAGCCTGGTCCCCTGCTATACAGTTTTCTATACTCTACCCATCTCCAGCCCTCTGCTGTACACTTTTCAATGCTGTTATACAGTTTTCTACGTGGTATCCACCTCCTGTCCCCCACTATACTGCTCCCCTTCTATACTGTACCCATCTCCAGTCCCCCGCTGTACACTTTTCTACGCTGTTGTAGTTTTCTATACTGTTACACAGTTTTCTATACAGTACCCACCCCCTCTCCCCCACTATACCTCTCGCCTCTACACTGTACACACCCCCAGTCCCCTGCTACACAGTTTTCTATACTCTACCCATCTCCAGTCCCCCGCTGTACACTTTTCTATACTGTTGTAGTCTTCTATACTGTTACACAGTTTTCTATACAGTACCCACCCCCTGTCCCCCACTATACCTCTCACCTCTACACTGCACACACCCCCAGTCCCCTGCTACACGGTTTTCTATACCATACTCATCCTCAGACCCCCACCATACCACTCTCCTCTATACTGCACCCAAGCCTGCTCCCCTGCTATACAGTTTTCTATACTCTACCCATCTCCAGCCCTCTGCTGTACACTTTTCAATGCTGTTATACAGTTTTCTACGTGGTATCCACCTCCTGTCCCCCACTATACTGCTCCCCTTCTATACTGTACCCATCTCCAGTCCCCCACTGTACAATTTTCTATACTGTTGTAGTTTTCTATACTGTTACACAGTTTTCTATACAGTACCCACCCCCTCTCCCCCACTATACCGCTCCCCTCTACACTGCACACATCCCCAGCCCCCTTCCTAGAGTTTTCTACACCAGATCCCCCCTATACCACTCCCCCTTATACTGCCTGGTCCCCTGCTATAGTCCCACCCCCCTATTCACACCCATATCCCCCCCCCCCCCCGCTATACAGCTCCCATACCGCCCCCCCCCCCCGCTCCCCTCTATACGGCTCCCCCCCACACCCAAACCCCACCTGCACTGAACCCCCTCCCTATAGCGCTCCAACTGTCCCCCCACCCCAACCTGAGTGCCCGTCCCGGGCCTATTACCCCCCCACCGAGCCCCGCTACCGCCCCGGCCCGTCCGTACCGGACCAGAGCAAGAGTTTTCCGTGAGCCTCCTCCTGCGAGCCGGAGTCTTCGGCCAACACGGTGGAAGTGGCGGCGTAAGGCAGCGCCGAGCCCAGGCAGGAGCCGTAACGGAGCCGTTCGCAGGTCGCGGGGCGGCGGCAGCGCTGGGGGACGGCGGCCGAGGAAGAAGAAGAAGAAGAAGAAGAAGAGTTGAGGAACGGGGCGGCGGCGGGAGCGGCGGCGGGGCGAGCGGGGCCGCCCAGCGCCAGCGCCATCCCCAGCGCCAGCGCCCACCGCCACCCGCCGCCCGGAGCCGCCATCCCACACCGATCAGGCGGGCGGCCCGGCCCCGGCCCCCGCCATGCCCCGACGCCCTTTGTTGAGCTCGCCGGGAGCGGAGCGGGGCCGCTGCTCCTCCTCCTCCTCCTCCTCCTCCTCCTTCTCCTTCTCCTCCTCTTCCCTCAGCGCGGCCCGGCCCGCCACAGCCCCGCGCCCCCCGCCGGGGCGGGCTGAGGGGCGAGAAGGGGGGGGGGGGGGGGGGGGGGGGAGCGGTTTGCAGCGCTCTTCTCAAGCGAAAAGTGGCTTTTTGTGAGGAAAAAGTTACTTTTCTTTAAGTTTTTTTCCTTCCCCCCCGAGAGCGCGGGGAGGGTTTTTCCTGAGGAGGGCGGTTGAGGCGGGGGAGGGCGCGCGGGGAGTTGGGTTTTGAGGGGAAAAGTTGGGATTTGTGAGGGAAAATGTCCGATTTTGTGAGGGGAAAAGTTGGTTTGGGGGGGAAAATGTTGGGTTTCCTGAGGGAAAAAGTTGTTTTGGGGAGGAAAAGTTGGGGGGTTTTAGGGGGAATGTCGTTTGGGGGGGGGAAATGTTCGATTTTGTGAGGGGAAAAGTTGGTTTGGGGGGGGAAATGTTGGGTTTTCTGAGGGGAAAAGTTGTTCTGGGGAGGAAAAGTTGGGGGTTTTTAAGGGGAATGTAGTTTGGGGGGGGGGGGGAAATGTTTGATTTTGTGAGGGGAAATGTTGTTTTTTGGGGGGAAATGTTGGGTTTTGTGAGGGGAAAAGTTGTTTTTTGGGGGGAAATGTTGGGTTTTCTGAGCGGAAAAGTTGTTTTGGGGAGGGAAAGTTGGGGGTTTTAGGGGGAATTTAGTTTGTGGGGGGGAAATGTTCGATTTTGTGAGGGGAAAAGTTGGGTTTTCTGAGAGGAAAAGTTGCTTTAGGGAGGGAAAGTTGGGGGTTTGTAGGGGAAAATGTAGTTTGGGGGGGGGAATGTTCGATTTTGTGAGGGGAAAAAGTTGGTTTTGGGGGGGAAATGTTGGGTTTTCTGAGGGGAAAAGTTGGTTTGAGGGCGGACATTTTCGACTTTGTGAGGGGAAAGTTGTTTGGGGGGGGAAATGTTCGATTTTGTGAGGTGAAAAGTCTGTTTGGGGGGGGGAAATGTTGGGTTTTCTGAGGGGAAAAGTTGTTTTATGGAGGGAAAGTTGGGGGGTTTAGGGGGAATGTAGTTTGGGGGGGAATGTTCGATTTTGTGAGGGGAAAAGTTGGTTGGGGGGGGAAGTGTTGGGTTTTCTGAGGGGAAAAGTTGTTGTGGGGAGGAAAAGTTGAGGGGTTTTAAGGGGAATGTAGTTTGGGGGGGGGGAAATGTTTGATTTTGTGAGGGGAAAAGTTGTTTTTTGGGGGGAAATGTTGGGTTTTGTGAGGGGAAAAGTTGTTTTTTGGGGGGAAATGTTGGGTTTTCTGAGGGGAAAAGTTGTTCTGGGGAGGAAAAGTTGGAGGGTTTTAGGGGGAATGTAGTTTGGGGGGGAAATGTTCGATTTTGTAAGGTGAACAGTTTTTTTGGGGGGCAAATGTTGAATTTTCTGAGGCGAAAAGTTGTTTGGGGGGAAAAGTTCGATTTTGTGAGAGGAAAAGTTGTTTTGGGGAGCAAAAGTTGGGGTTTTTTAGGGGGAATGTAGTTTTGCGGGGAAAATGTTTGAGTTTGTGAGAGGAAAAGTTGGTTTTTTGGGGGGAAGTGTTGGGTTTTGTGAGGGAAAAAGTTGGGTTTTGTGAGAGGAAAAGTTGTTTTGGGGAGGAAAAGTTGGGGCGTTTTGGGGGAATGTAGTTTTGTGGGGGAAATGTGTGATTTTGTGAGGTGAAAAGTTGTTTTTTGGGGGGAAGAGTTGCGTTTTCTGAGGGGAAAAGTTGTTTTGAGGGGTATGTTGAGTTTTGTGAAGGGTAAGGGTTTGGGGGGGGGAATGTTGGGGTTTCTGAGGAGAAAAGTTGGTTTCAGGGGGGACATTTTCAACTTTGTGAGGGGAAAGTTGGGTTGGGGGGTAAATGTTGGGTTTTCTGAGAGGAAAAGTTGTTTTTTTGGGGTGAAATGTTGGCTTTTGTGAGGGGAAAAGTTGTTTTTTGGGGGGAAGTGTTGGGTTTTCCGAGAGGAAAATTTGTTTTGAGGGGAAATGTTGGGTTTTGTGAGGGGAAAAGTTGTTTTTTGGCATAAAATGTTGGCTTTTGTGAGAGAAAAGTTGTTTTGGGGGGAAATGGGTTTTCTGAAGGGAAGAAGTTGGGTTTTAAGGGGATGTTGGCTTTTGTGAAGAGTAAATTAAGTTTTGTGAGAGGAAAGTTGGTTTGAGGGGAGAAACGTTGGATTTTGTGAGGGGAAAAGTTGGGTTTGGGGGGGAAATTTTCTATTTTGGGAGAAGAAAAGTTGATTTTGGGGGGTAATTTCCTATTTTGTGAGGGGAGAAGTTGTTTTCGAGGGGGAAATGTTGGGTTTTCTGAGGGGAAGAAGTTGGTTTTGAAGGGGAGGTTGGGTTTTGCGAGGAGAAATGTTGGTTTTGAGGGAGAAATGTTCAGTTTTGTGAGGGGAAAAGTTGGTTTGGGGGGGAAAATGTTGGATTTTTTGAGGGCAAGGAGTTGATTTTGAAGGGGATGTTGGGTTTTGTGAAGGGAAAAGTTAGTTTTTGGGGGGAAAAGTTAGTTTCAGGGAGGGAAAAGTCACTTTGGGCAGGGGGAATATTGCTTTGGAAGGGGGAGGAGTCGCGTTTTTAGAGGAGAAAGTTTGGGGTTTTTTCTCAGAGAAAAATTGGTTTTGAGGAGAAGTCACTTTTTGAGGGAGCAAAGTCGGTTTTGGGGACGGTGGAAGTTGCTTCTGGGAGCAAAAAGTTACTTTTGAAGGGTAAAGTTGCTTTTTGAGGCAGAGAAGTCACTTGCATGAGGAGTTTTTTAGGGAGATGAGTCACTTTTATGAGAGGGAAGTTGGGTTTGCGGGGGGAAAAGTCACTTTTTGGAGGAGAAAAGTTGCTTTTGAGAAAAAGAAGCCGCTTTTGGGGGGGAGAAAAAGTCACTTTTTGGAGAACGAAAAGTTACCTTTGAGGAATACAGGTCCCTCTTGGGGGGGGAAAAAGTTCCTTTTGGGAGGAGAAAAGTCACTTTTAGGGTCAGGAATTACTTTTAGGGGAAGGTAAGTCACTTTGAGGAGGAGAAGAAGTTGCTTTTTAGAGAAAAAAAGTAACTTTTTTGAGGGGGAAGTTACTTGGAGGGGGGAGAAAAGTTGCCTTGGGGAGAAAAAAGTCCCTTTTGGGCGGCATAAAAGTTGTTTTTTGGGGAGAAAACTTTTTTGAGGGGGAAATTTTTTGGGGGAAAAGTTGTTTTTCGGGCAGAAAAGTAACTTTTGAGGGTGATAAAAGTTGCGCTTTTTTGGAGAAAAGTAACTTTTTTGAGGAGGAAGTTGCTTGGGGGGGGAAGAAAGGTCCCTTTTGGGGGGAGAAAAGTTGCTTTTTGGGGAGAAAAGTAACTTTTTTGAGGAGGGAGTTGCTTCTGGGAGGAGGAAAGTTGCTTTTTTGGGGAGAAAAGCAACTTTTTTGAGGAGGGAGTTGCCTTTGGAAGGAGAAAAGTTGCTTTTAGGGGTGAAAAGTAACTTTTTTATGGAGGGAGATGACTTTGAGGGGGAGAAAACTTGCTTTTGGAGAGAGAAAAGTCCCTTTTTTGCAGGGAGAAAAGTCACTTTCGACGGTGAAGTCGCGTTTTGGGGACAAAAATCGGCTCGAGGAGAGAAGCGACGCTTTTGGAGCGCAGCTGCTTTTTGGAGAGAACTTGGCTTTTTTTTCTTTTTTTTGTGACAAGTAGCTTTTTGAAGGAGAAGTTTTGGAGAGAGAAGGAACTTGAGGGGAGGAAGAAGTAACTTTTCAGGGGGAGGTGTGATTCCTCAGAGCAGCGATCGCTTTTGGGGGAGAAATAGCTCTTTTGGGGGACCAGCCACGCTTTGGTGGGGGGGTTGAGGTGGTTTTTGGGGGGAAGAGGAACTGCATTTTGGGGGAGAAGTGTTGCTTTTAGCGGGGGGAGCCACGCTGAGCCCCGGCCTGCCCGGGTGCCTCCCGGCCGCACACCAAGGCCCGGGCGCTGGGCCGCATCCCGGCTCCCTCCGCGGCGGGACCACCCAGCCCGAGGAGAAGTCAAAAAAAATAATTAAATTAAAAAACTACCACGGAAAAAAACCAAACGCAATGAGCTCCACCCACGCCTTGTGACGGAGCAGCAGGCAAGGCCGGGGCCCACGCTGGCGGGGAAGAGTGGCGGCGCTTCCCCGACGCAAATTCTGCAAAAAATCTTGGATAAGAAGTGGGGATTTTAGGTCCACCCCCCCGGGGGGGTTCTCTGCTGGCTGTGCTGCCCCTCGCCGTCTTTCCCCCCCCTGTTTGGGGGCTCCGTGGCCAAACCACCCCCCCACGATCCTGTTGAGGTGACGGGGACACTGCACGGGGCTGGCGTCGTGTCCCCCCGCCCCGCACACGGCACAGCAGAGATCGGGGCAGGGAGGCCCGGCCTCGTCTCTCTTTATTCTCCACAAAAGCGAAGGGAAATGTTGCAGCCCAGCACCAACGCCTTGAGGGTACCCGTGGGGGGGGTTCGAGCCCCCCAGGGCTGCGACAGGACCCCCACAGGTCAGCCCTGTTCCTTCTTCTTCCAGGGTGGATGCGTTCCCGCTGGCAGCCCACAAAGCGCTCGGCCCAGGGCACCGAGACGGAGCTGATGAGGTTTGTGGCATCCAGCGACGGGAGGAGGGAACGTCGCCAGCTCCGGGGCCAGGCAGCTCGGCGCGTGGACGGACAGACGGGACAAAACACCCGTCTCCAGCACGAGGAGATGGGAAGCGCGACCCGCGCGCCAGCTCTCTGCCCGGGACAGACGCACGGACAGACAGCAGCTCAGCAGGGCTGGTTCAGTCCCCCAAGCAGAGCGTGGCACGTTGTGGCAAACCCGGCACCCGAAGTCACAGAGCGCCCAGCGTCCCCACATGTCCCTCTCTGCTGATCCAGGCCTCGGCAGCCTGCTCCAGCTTCCCTCTTCTCTGGCAAAAACCCCTTCGGCTTTTCCCGCAGAGCTGGGCTTTGGGGAAGTCACCGCTGAGGTCCTGGATCCCGCGGGGACGGCCGCCGGCCGCGCCGGGGCTCAGTACCAGGGGTCTGCCCGGTGCTGCTGGTTGTAGAGCTGGAGCTTGACCTGGTCTCTGATCTGGTTGATGAGGATCTGAGCCAGCAGGATGCCCACCAGCTGGAGGAGAGGGAGAGAAGGAGGAAGATGAAGGCGAGAAGGAAGGTGACGTGGAAGACGACAACGAGGATGACAAGGACAATGAGAAGACAACACAAGGAAGGGCAAACCCTGCCCCGACTCCCCCAGGGCTGCAATTAAGACACATCGTTGAGGCAACTCCTCGATGACACGGAGAGCTGCAGGACGGACCCTTGTCCCCACCGAAGCCCCCGGGGGGGACACCCCTGGTACCTGGGGGATGGCCAGCCCCAGGGCGACGCCCCCCAGCAGGAAGAGATTGCTGTGGATCCAGTTGACCAGCTTGTCGATGCAGCCGTTGGTGTAGATGAAGGCGCTGGCCTCCAGGTAGCTCATGGCCTGCATCCCCCGCCCGCACATCGTGTTGATGACAGCCTGCCGGGGGTGGGGGGACACACACACAGAGGGGCTGGAGCAGGGGGGGGCCTTGCCTTTTTTTGGGGAAGGGGCCAACCAGGAGCTCTGCCCTCGCCTCGGTGACAGTTGGGATGTCCCCTTCCTCCGACCCTTGGTGTCCCCAGCCCCATCCCTCCACTGCTGGGTTCCCTAAATAGCCCAGACCCTAAAAGGGGGGGCGACAGGGTCTGTCCCCCTTGGACACGGGGAATTCACCCCCACCCCAAAGCTGGAGGTCAGCAGGGGGTCCTGTACGTTACCGGTGGTGGTGGTGGGATTCTCCTTCCTGGGGCTGGGGCCTCGGGCTCCAAGGGATAGGAGGAGGGGTGCAGGGCAGGGTCCCCCCCCGGCAGGGTCTCCCTCCAACCCGAGGATACCCAGGGCCCCCTGAGGACACCCACGACCCCACAAGGACACCCAGACCCCACCCTGAGGACACTCAGGGCCCCTCTGAGGACAAATCAGGGCCACCCTGCAGACAAATCAGGGATGCCCCCAGGACACCCAGGGGACCCCCGAGGTCACCCAGGAAGCCCCCAGGACACCCAGGGAACCACCAAGGGAACACCCTGAGGACAGTCAGGACACTCAGGGACCCACCAGGAGAACCCCCAAGGACACCCAGGGCCCCCTGAGGACACCCAGGACCCCCCAAGGACACCCAGGCCCCACCCCAAGGAGACCTGGGCCCCACCCTGAGGACACTCAGGGCCACCCTGCAGACAAATCAGGGATGCCCCCAGGACACTCCGGGGACCCCCGAGGTCACCCAGGGAGCCCCCAAGGACACCCAGGGAGCCACCAAGGGAACCCCCTGAGGACACTCAGGACCCCCAAGGACACCCAGGGAGCCACCGAGGGAACCCCCAAGGACACTCAGGGACCCCTGAGGATGCCATGCTCACCTGCCGGTCATCCTGCAGGCAGCAGGAGAAGGGGACAGAGCAGCGCTCCCGGCTGGGGTTGGTGGCGGTGCAGTTGAAGTACATGTTCTGGGACCAGTCCTTGTAGGAGACCCCCCCGCAGCAGCTGAACTGGGGGGGGAAGGGGGCGGGGTGCTCAGCGGGGGGGGGTTTCAGTAGGCCCCATGTAAACAGAGACACCCCCACCCCCCCTTTTCACCTCCCCAACAGGGCCTTCACCGCCAACACCAAATCCTTGAGGAGCCACCCAGCACCCTCGACCTGGGGGACCCCATGGATTTAAGGCGAGAGCCAAGGACCACCCCCCCCCAAGCCTGACCCACGAGTGGGGACGTGTCCTTGTCCCTCAGAGGGAGTTCGTTGCCCCCCTACTCCCCCAACCCACTCCCCCCGACACCTCCTTCTGCCCAAAGTCGATGAGATTCTGCAGGTCCAGGTCATCCCGGTAATGCACGATGGCGCCGTTGATGAACTCGCTGACCTTCCCGCGCGCCTGCGGGGCAGGAGGGGGGACACATCAGCAACGTTGTCACCCAACGGGTCGGGCTTGGGGTCACTCAGCCCCCCCTCACATCACCTCTCCCCCCTCCCCCTGCCCAGTACCTTGTCGGAGAAGACGAAGCCCAGCACGCCGGCCGCCAGCTGCAGGAGGAAGACGACGGTCAGGCAGACGGAGAACTGCGGGTGAGAGGAAGGCGACGGCGGCGTGTTGGGGAGGGGTCCCGCGGTTGGGGGGGGTTGCACCCCGGGTGGGACCCCCCGCCCCTCGCCGTTCCCCGGGCACTCACGGCCTGCAGCAGGCAGATGTTCTCGCGCAGGGAGCCCACGCAGCCGCAGAAGGTGATGAGGAAGGTGAGGACGCCCACCACCACGAGCAGAACCGCGGGGTCCACCGCCAGGCACGCCATCGCCGCCTCTGCCGCACACAGACGTCACCCCCAGACGCCCCCCCCCTCACTGCGGGGACCCCCAGCGCCGCGGAACCTCGCTGCCCCCCCCCACTCCGAGCCCCCCGACCTCACCTGCGTGCTTCAGCAGCCGGGCGTAGACCCCCACCGCCACCATCACCATCGAGATCATCTGCGGAGGATGGGGGGGGGATTTGTGAGCCCCCCCCTTCCAGGTACCACCACCCTCCCCTTTTGAGGGTCCTGGCTGCAGCCCCCACCACTGCAGCCCAGGCTGCAAACCGGACCCGCTGCCTCAGTTTCCCCACTAGACAGACCCGGTATGACGTCCCCCCCCCCCGCCATCGTGGGGGGTCACCCCTTGTCCCCTGCCTTCGGGCAGCTGGACACAGGGGGAAGTTGTGGGAAGCGAGAAACTTCCTCCGAAAAAATGTGATTTCGAATGCAAAAGCGGCCGTCTGGAAAAAAAACCCTGACCCTCCGGAAATAAAAAAAGGAATTAGGAAAACATTTGAAAAATCCCTGAAGCATGAAAAAGAAAGAAATCCTCAAAGCGTTAAAAAAAAAAAATCCTTCAGAACATGAAAAATCCCCCAAAATATTTTAAAAAAATCCCCCTAAATATTTAAAAAAAACCCCAAATTTAAAAAAAAAATCAAACCCAAAATATTTTTTTTAAGAAAAATGAAACCCGACACATTAAACATATCCCAAAACATTAAAAAATATCAAAAAAAAAGACCCCAAAACGTGGAAAATCGTGTGGCTTCCCCACACGAGCCATCCCTGAGGGGATGGGGACAAAGTGGGGACACAAGTGTGTCCCCCCCTCCCCATCACCACTCTGGGGGATCGTCACCAGCACAGGGCCAGGATTGGGGTGAAAAGCCACGGGTTTGGTGGCAATGGCACCAGCCCCCCCCCCCGCGGCGTGTGCCCCTTCGAGGGTCCCCCGTGCCTTTGGGGGTGGGGGCTGCCACCCCCGAAGGGCTGTGGCACCCCAAAAGGCGGGTGACACCATGAGCAACGGGGACCCCAAAACCCCGGGGTGTTGGGGGGAAGGAACCCAGCGATAAGGGGGCGTCGCGGGGTGGGGCGGGAGGGTCTCCGCGTCACGGTGGGGGTCCGGGGCTGGGGACGGTCCCAGAGTGCGGGGGTCCCCAAGGGCTGGGGGGGTGTCAGGGGGTCCCCGGGGATGGAGGGGTCTCGGTGCCCCTCCCCGGGGACGGGGGTCCCCCCCGCGGGCACTCACCCAGAAGAGCATGTTGAAGAAGAAGAGCACGTACTTCACCGCCGGGCTCACGAAGGAGAAGTCGTCCCCGTGGGGCCCGGCGACCCCCGCCCCCCGCCGCGCCATCCCCGAGCCCCCCACCCCGGCCGCCCCCACCGCGGCCGAGCCCCGCCGGTCCCCGCTTCGCGCCCCCGGGCCGAGGGCAGCCCAGCCGGGCAGCGGCCCGCCCCAAGTCCCCTCCCCGCCCGCTCATTGGCCGCTCCGGTCGCTTCGCTTTCCCATTGGTGGATCGGCCAGTCGCTCAGCCGCCGCAGTTTCCTTTCTCCGCCGCACCTGTTCGTGAGGCCCCGCCCACCCTTTAAGGGACAGAGACCCCGCCCTTAAAGGGACAGAGACCTCCCCGTCCTTAAAGGGACAGCGACCCCCTGCCCTTAAAGGGACAGAGACCCCCCTGCCCTTAAAGGGACAGCAACCCACTGCCCTTAAAGGGACAGAGACCCCCTGCCCTTAAAGGGACAGAGACCTCCCCGTCCTTAAAGGGACAGAGACCCCCGCTCTTAAAGGGACAGAGACCTCCCCGTCCTTAAAGGGACAGAGACCCTCTCACTCTTAAAGGGACAGAGAACTCCCCGTCCTTAAAAGGACAACGACCCCCGTCCTTAAAGGGACAGCGATCCCCGCCCTTAAAGGGACAGAGACCCCTGCCCTTTAAGGGAAAGAGACCCCCGCCCTTAAAGGGAGAGAGACCTTCCCGCTCTTAAAGGGACAGCGCCCCCTGCCCCTTAAGGGAAGGAGACCCCCTGCCCTTAAAGGGACAGCGCCACCTCTGCCCTCAAAGGGACAGGGACTGACTGCCCTTATAAGGGACAGAGATACCCGCCCTTAAAGGGCCAGCAACACTCACCCTTAAAGAGACAGAGACCCCGCTGCCCTTAAAGGCACAGCGTCCCCTGCCATCAAAGGGACAGAGATCCCTTGCCCTTAAAGGGACAGCAGCCCATGCCCTTAAAGGGACAGAGACCCCTTGCCCTTTAAGGGAAAGAGACCCCCCTGCCCTTAAAGGGACAGCGCCACCCCTGCCCTCAAAGGGACAGAGACTGACTGCCCTTAAAGGGACAGAGATACCCGCCCTTAAAGGGCCAGCAACACTCGCCCTTAAAGGGCCAGCACACCCCACAATTCTGTCACATGAGGAGCAAGATTGGGCTGTGATCGGTCCCCAGCCCACAGCTGGGGACTCTGACCCCAGATTGCAGAAGTCACCCCAAAACGGGCACGCAGGGGAGTGGGAGCCGCAAACCCAGCCATTCCCCTGAATCTGTGCGAAAAGCTGGAAGTTCCGTGGATTTCTTCGTGTTTCCTTTCATTTTTGGGAGACCCTCCCGGCAGATCCCCCTGCGCTCCCCCATCGCCTCCTCCTGGGGACGGGCGAGTTCCCGGAGCTGTCCCCTGACAGCTGGGCGAGAAGGGGAAGTGAGAGCCACCATATCCCGCTGCCACAGGGGTGTCACCCAGTGTCACCCCGTGACCCACCCCTTGCCCAAGGCACTGGCAGTAACTGGTTGGGGGACCCTAACAAGAACCCCCGGCAGATCCCACCAGCCTCCTTGGTGATGGTGACATTTGTCTCCTTGCCATCAGCGCCATCCTCCCCAGACACGGTGACGATGGCCACAAGGGACCTCACGATGCCACCGGGCGGGTCTCCAGGACCTGACCCCATGGACAGGTCCCCGTGGGTGTCTCCTCATGGACAAGTCCCCACAGATGTGTGTCCATGGATGTCTCTGCACGGACGTGTCCCCATGATTGAGGTGGCCCCCAGCGCGTCTTCCTCCATAGGGGGTGATGTCACCATCCCCCAGACCCAGGGCTCTCAGGCAGACCCCATTGTCTCTGCCCGTTCCCTGCCTGCGGTGGCCACGTCCCACCCCCCTCCCTGCCCGCAACCCCCTCACACCCCCCTGTCTGTGGTGTGGCCCTGCTGAGGGGACCCCAACCCATGGCTGGGGAGGGGATAGGGATGGGATGAGGATGAGGAAGGGGATGGGATGAGGATGAGGAAGGGGATGGGATAAGGATGGGGATAGGAGGGGGATAATGATGGGGATAGGGATGAAGATGGGGATGTGGATGATGAAGATGAGGATGGGGATGAGGATGGGGATGATGGGGATGGGGATGGGGATGAGGATGAAGATGGGCATGAGGATGAAGATGGGGATGGGGATGGGGATGATGATGGGGTGTAGTAGAAGGGGAGTAGCCAGTAGGTCAAGAGAGGTCCTCCTGCCCCTCTGCTCTGCCCTGGGGAGGCCACATCTGGAATATTGTGTCCAGCTCTGGGCCCCTCAGCTCCAGAGGGACAGGGAACTGCTGGAGAGAGTCCAGCACAGGGCAACTGGGATGATGGAGGGAGTGGAGCATCTCCCTGGTGAGGAAAGGCTGAGGGAGCTGGGGCTCTTTAGTCTGGAGAAGAGGAGCCTGAGGGGTGACCACATTCATGGTTACAAATATCTAAAGGGTGAGTGTCACGAGGATGGAGCCAGGCTCTTCTCGGTGACAACCAATGACAGGACAAGGGGTAATGGGCTGAAACTGGAACAGAAGAGGTTCCGCTTAAACTCGAGAAGAAACTTCTTCTCAGTGAGGGTGCCGGAGCCCTGGCCCAGGCTGCCCAGGGAGGTTGTGGAGTCTCCTTCTCTGGAGACATTCCAGACCCGCCTGGACACGTTCCTGTGTAGCATTATCGAGGCGTTCCTGCTCTGGCAGGGGGATTGGACTGGATGATCTTTCGAGGTCCCTTCCAACGCCTGACATTCTGTGATTCTGTGATTCTGTGATTCTGTGAGATGATGGGGATGAGGATGTGAATGGGGATGGGGAGGATGAGGATGAGGATGATGATGAAGATGAGGATGGGGATGGGGATGGGGAGGATGAGGATGAGGATGGGGATGGGGCAGGATGGGTCGAGGTCTCACCAAGCAGGGAGGCTGTTCTGGCCCAGTTAGAGCCGCGGTGATGGCACCTCCTGGGTTCTCCATCATGGGCAGCCTCAGAATGCGAAGAAGGAGGAAGAGGAGGAAGGGCAGGGTCCATGGGAGCCCCAAGGCACAGGAGATGCTGGGGGAGGGCCCTGAGCTGGGCGGGCGTTGAGGGGAGTGCCTGGGGCACACGCGTGTGCATCTATGTGTGTGTGTGTGTGTGTGCACACGCGTGTGCTGCTGCACCACAAAATCTCACCCCACCATGTAGGAGCCAGCCCCCGAACCATCCCCGCATGCGACCCCCCTGCCCTGGGGCTCCCCTGTGCCACCCCGACACGGGGTGCACCGGGAATGAGGGGGCACCACCCCCCGCTGTGGAGCAACGCGCTTTATTTGGGAGCTGAGGGTGCCTAAAATGGGTTTGCCCCCCTTCCCCCCCAGCTCTTGCCCCCCCTCTCCCCCTCGGCCACATGGGGACCCTGAGCCGCCCCCCACCCACCCCACAGGGCCTGAGCTGAGCCCCTGCCCCAAGGCACCCTGCATCCCACCCACCCCCCCAGCCCACCCCCAGGTCCCTGCTGCCCTACACCCGCAGAGTGTCACCCCCAAACCCCCCCACCCTGCAGCGGGGTTGGGGTGCTGAGCTCCTCCGCAGGGCTGCGGTGTCCTCAGGTGCTGAGACTCTTCAGGTCATCCAAGGCCACCGCTGCTCCTCCTCCTGCTTCTCCTCCTCCTCCTCCATCCGCAGCTCTGTTCTCCCAGCCTGGACCCCTCCAGGGTGACGGTGAACCAGAGCCGGAACCCCCCTGGGCAGGGGTGCTTATAGGGCAGAGTCTGGGGCAGCTGTAGGGTGGGATCCAGAGTGGTTATAGGGTAAGATTTGGGGTGTCTATAGGGCAGGGATCTGTGGGGGTTATGGGGAAGGGGCTGGGGTAGCTGAAGGGGACGGTCCAAGACAGTTATAGGGTGGGGTCTGGGTCATCTATAGGGCTGGGTTATGAGTCTAGGGCAGCTACAGGGCAGGGATTCATGGAGGTTATAGGGCAGGAGGTGGAGTAGCTATAGGGCGGGGTCCAGGGTAATTATAGGGAGAGATCTGGGGAGTCCACAGGGCTGGGATCCCGTGGTGGTTATGGGGCAGGGGCTGGGGCAGGTATAGGGTGGAGTCCGGGGTGTCTATAGGGCAGGGATCCACAGGGGTAACGGCTCTGGGGCCGCTATAGGGCAGGGATCCATGGTGGTTATAGGGCGGAGGCTGGGGCAGCTATAGGGTGGGGTGTGGGGCAGCTATAGGGCAGGGTCCGGAGTGTCTATAGGGCAGGGATCCCTGGGGCTTAAGGGAGGGGGGGGGGCAGCTACGGGGTGGGGTCCGGGACATCTCTGGGGCGGGGTCTGGGGGCTCCGCAGCGGCTGCCGGGCGGGGCCCGGGGGGGTGTGGGGCAGGCCCGTGGGGGGCAGACCCCGCTCCCAGCCCCTCCGGGGATGCTGTGGGGCCCGGCAGCCCCCCCGGCCCCGTCACTGTCCGGGGAGAGAAGGGGGGGACACACACCCCCCTCCTTTCTCCCCCGCCCCTGCCCGGCTCCGCGCCCCTCACCGCGGCGTCCCGGCTGCGCCGGCCGGCCCCGCCCAGCTGTGCCCCATCCAGCTGTGCCCCATCCAGCTGTGCCCCGCCCAGCTGTGCGCAGCCCACCCAGCGGGGAGTCACCCAGGTGCGCCCCACCCCTCCCAGATGTGCCCCTGCTTCCCCCTTGCACCCCACCCAGCTGTGCCCCTGCCCCGCCCAGCTGCGACTCACCCAGATGTGCCCCATTCATCCAGCTGTGCCCCTCCGGGCCACCTCTGGATCAGGGACTTGGGGTGAGGAGCAAAGGGGCTTGGGGAGTGCCCAGAGCTGAGGCTGGGGGGATTCGGGGCTCCCTGACACCCCCGGATCTGTGGGACGGGGTCCTGTGTCGGTAGGACAAAACAAATCTATTTTTTAAAATAGAATATGTATTTTTTTTCTATTAGGTCGATGTAAATGTTGATATAAATACTGAGAGAAAATAAAATTAAAATTAAAGAATAATAGAAATAGAAATAGAAATAGAAATAGAAATAGAAACAGAAATAGAAATAGAAATAGAAATAGAAATAGAAATAGAAATAGAAATAGAAATAGAAATAGAAATAGAAATAGAAATAGAAATAAAACACAATGCAGGTGAATTCCTGCTGTGGGGAGCTGGGGTGGGACATGGACCCATGGATGAGCCTTGAACTTTGGGCACTTGAGGGTCACCAGAAGTGAGACCAGCCCAACCCTGGGGCATCTCTCCGTCATCCTGATGGAGGAAGAGGAGGAGGAGGAGGAGGAGATGATGGGGATGAGGTCTCGGAGGTGCTGGTGCCACCAGGCTCTTCATGGTGGTTGGCCACCTTGGCTCAAGATCATCGCAGCGTTGGCCAACGGAGCACCACGGGCTGGACGAGCAAACGGAATCCTGTTCAGGGCTTTGCTGGATTTGCCGACGGGGATCGTGATCTCCACGTCTGGACACGTCTTCTGGGCCATGCCCGAACGGGCCAACCACTGTCCTGCAAAACGGGGAAAACCAGAACTCATTAAATTACCATAACTTTGGCAATTCCCATTGTCAACTCCCCCCGCCGTTAGACCTTGGAGCTCCAACTCACCCGAAACATCATCATTTGTCACCAGGGATCAATCGCCCGATGTCCATGAGGTGGAGAGGGAACCAGCCTTGCTGGGACAAGATCTTCGGGCGGTAACGATTTATTGGGGGAAAGGAAGTTCAACTTTTTCCCAAAAAAAATCCTTCTTGATCGGCTGCTCACGGTTGTGGCTCCAGGCAAATCACCCAACCGGGTGAGGAAGAAGGTGGCACTGAGGAAGACAACACAAGTGACTGTCGGTTTGAGGATCCACCACTTGGGAACGAGACGTTCGCTTCCCCGGCGGCTCAACAGCTTCCACGTGGAGCTTCAGAGGGGGTCTGGAAGGAGAACAGTCAGGGTGGTCAACCCGGACAGCTCATTCAACGGACAACTTGAAGCTGAGGTTCCACCACGGTTGTCATCAAAAGCTTTACAGATGGGGTGATGAAGGCCACTCGTGGCCCAGCGATTGCCCAAAGCAGCGAGCACACCATCAAGGTGACGTCGTCACCCATGACACAAGCAGGGACTGGTTGAGTTCTGAGACTCGCCAGTCCAAGATTTGGTGCTCAGTCATGGTTGGGTTTGGAGAAGGTCCAGGAAAACTGTTGGGCTGGGCGTGACAGGAGCTGCAGAAGATCCACCAGACATACAGAGCTCAACTCCGTCCATCTTTATCATTTAAACGTGACCCACTGCCCAATGGTGGCCAGACCATGGTCCTACCTTCACAGGAGCTTGAGGGCACGGGCGGACCACGCCGAAACCCTTGTGGACAAGGGATCTGCTCGGTGGTTCCAGCAGGATCCCCAAACTCTAGCCAAGACCTGAGTCATCAGACCAAGCCGTCACGTCCTATGTGTCCCTCTTGACCTGGTCATGGTGGGCCATGAGCTTCAGCGTCTTCTGGATTGCACCAGGCTGTGGGATTCCCTGGGGAGTAGGAGTGGACTTGCTCCATCTTTCAAGGGCTTGGCGTCTTGAGGGTCCATCTTCAGCAACAGGTCCGGTATCCACCAGGGACGGAGCCAGTAGAGGTTTATCTCGTGGTGACCACCACGATGGGGAGCCTTGCCACCACGAGTTTGACTCAGGCCGTGGGGGAGCTCACTGGGCTTTCTCAGGAACTTGTTGCCACAATCCCCGTTGGTGTCCTCCTCCTACGAGTCCTCCACGATGTACCGCGCAGGGTGTCCACGCTGGGCGGTGGCCTGGCGGTGTAGAACATGGCCTGTTGAGAAACGAGGTGCCTCATCACGAGGAATCATCCATCCCGTCCTCAGAAGGTTCTGCAGGTGGGCAACTCTACTGAACCCCGGCGTGCGGCCTCCTCGAAGTTCCCAGGACTTGATGGAGATCCTTCTCCCTGAAGGGTGACCTCAGCTTGGGTGTTCACTCCAAGGCGTTGGACGGAGCACGCTGCCCGCCACGCCTTGGTTGGGTCCCCGTCACTCACCTCCACGGACAAAGATTGCCTTCCTGATGGGCTGGGTCATGGTTAAACCTTCTCCAGACCTTCCTGGAGGACCCCCCTCCCGTTCAAATGCCATCTCGACATCGATACGTCACCACCCCGCCGAGGCCGATGGGATTTGTTGGGTTTACACTCTGGGAACGTCCCACACGAGTCCTTTTGGGGGCAGAAATTTGGTTGGTTGACCCCTTGGTCGGTGTTTTAACCATAGAGGTGGTCAACTCCGAGGGTTGACCACCCAATGAACCATGTAACCTAAAATATATCATCCAGATCCTGGAGCTTCCGACCGTAGAATCACAGAATCATGACGGTCTAAGATCATCAAGTCCAACCATCAACCCAACACCCCCATGACCTCTAAACCGTGTCCCCAAGTGCCACGTCCGCACATTTTTGGACACCTCCAGTGGTGGAGACTCCACCCCTGCCCTGGGCAGCCTGTGCCAGGGCCTCACCGCTCTTCCAGTGAAGAAATTTGTCCTAATTTCCAACCTAAACCTTCCCTGGAGCAACTTGAGACATTTCCTCTCGTCCCGTCACCCGTTTCCTCCAGGAGGCCCCGTCAAACGTCTCCGTTTTGGGTCTTCCCTCTTCATCGGGATCTTTTTTGTGCCAAATCCCTCAGTTTTGACGTCGAGGGGAGACTTCAACCTCCTGTCAAATTTCCACCAGATTTCTACCAGATTTCTACCAAATTTCTACCAGATTTCCACCAGATTTCTACCAAATTTCTACCAGATTTCTACCAGATTTCCACCAGATTTCTACCAAATTTCTACCAGATTTCTACCAGATTTCTACCAGATTTCCACCAAATTTCTACCAAATTTCCACCAGATTTCTACCAAATTTCTGCCAGATTTCTACCAAATTTCTACCAGATTTCTACTAAATTTCTACCAGATTTCCACCAGATTTCCACCAAATTTCTACCAAATTTCTACCAGATTTCTACCAGATTTCCACCAAATTTCTACCAGATTTCCACCAGATTTCCACCAGATTTCTACCAGATTTCCACCAGATTTCCACCATATTTCTATCAAATTTCTACCAGATTTCCAGCAGATTTCTACCAAATTTCTGCCAGATTTCTACCAGATTTCCACCAGATTTCCACCAAATTTCTACCAGATTTCTACCAGATTTCCACCAGATTTCCACCAAATTTCTACCAGATTTCCACCAGATTTCTACCAGATTTCCACCAGATTTCTACCAGATTTCTACCAGATTTCCACCAAATTTCTACCAAATTTCCACCAGATTTCTACCAGATTTCTACCAGATTTCCACCAAATTTCTACCAGATTTCTACCAGATTTCCACCAAATTTCTACCAAATTTCCACCAGATTTCTACCAGATTTCTACCAGATTTCCACCAAATTTCTACCAGATTTCCACCAGATTTCTACCAAATTTCCACCAGATTTCTACCAAATTTCTGCCAGATTTCTACCAAATTTCTACCAGATTTCTACCAGATTTCCACCAGATTTCTACCAGATTTCCACCAAATTTCTACCAAATTTCCACCAGATTTCTACAAAATTTCTACCAGATTTCTACTAAATTTCTACCAGATTTCCACCAGATTTCCACCAAATTTCTACCAAATTTCTACCAGATTTCTACCAGATTTCCACCAAATTTCTACCAGATTTCCACCAGATTTCCACCATATTTCTATCAAATTTCTACCAGATTTCCACCAGATTTCTACCAAATTTCTACCAAATTTCTGCCAGATTTCTACCAGATTTCCACCAAATTTCTACCAGATTTCTACCAGATTTCCACCAAATTTCTACCAGATTTCTACCAGATTTCCACCAGATTTCTACCAAATTTCTACCAGATTTCCACCAGATTTCTACCAGATTTCCACCAGATTTCTACCAGATTTCTACCAGATTTCCACCAAATTTCTACCAAATTTCCACCAGATTTCTACCAGATTTCTACCAGATTTCCACCAAATTTCTACCAGATTTCCACCAGATTTCCACCAGATTTCTATCAAATTTCCTCCAGATTTCTACCAAATTTCCACCAGATTTCTACCAAATTTCTACCAGATTTCCACCAGATTTCTACTAAATTTCTACCAGATTTCTACCAGATTTCTACCAGATTTCCACCAGATTTCTACCAGATTTCTACCAGATTTACACCAGATTTACACCAGATTTCTACCAGATTTCAACCAGATTTCAACCAGATTTCTACCAGATTTCCACCAAATTTCTACCAAATTTCCACCAGATTTCTACCAAATTTCCACCAGATTTCCGCCAGATTTGGAGCCGGAGCCGTGTTTCTGTTGTCCCCACTCCGAGGTCTCCTTATGGCCCCTCCCGGGTTTGGTGGGACGAGGGTCTTGGAGGGGGGGGCAGGTCCTGTGGGGACCACTGGGGTGACCGGGGGCACACTGGGACGGGTGGGGGGGGCCATGGGGACCCCGTGTGAAAGGGGAGACGGGGCTGGGGGGGCAGTGGGACCCCCAGTGTGGGATTTTTTTGGGGTGTATGTGGGTTTTTTTGGGGGTGTGTCTTTTCTTGGGGCGTGTTTTTTTTGGGGGGTGTATGTTTTTGGGGGGGGTTCCGTTTTTGTGTGAGTTTTTTGGGGAGGATGTGTGGATTTTTTCTTTTTTTTGGGGGGGGAGGTTGTGTCTGTTTTTGGGGTGCATTTTCTGGAGTGTTTCTTGGAGTCGTGTGGGGGTTTTGGGGGTGTGTTGTGTTTTTGGGGTGTATATTTTTGGGGAGGTGTGAGGGTTTTTGAGGGTGTTTTCTTTTTTGGTGTGTGTGGTTTTTCAAGGGCGTGTGGTTTTTCAGGTACACATTTTTTTTGGGGTGTCCATTTTTGGGGGTGTGTGGCTTTTGGGTGTACATTTTTTGTGTGTACCTGTCATTTTGGGGTGTATATTTTTGGGGGGTGTATATATTTTGGGGGTGTACATTTTTGGGGAGACGTGTATCATCCAGGTGTGTATTTTTGGGGTGTGTGTACGTGGTTTGGGGGTGTATATTTTAGGGGGTTATGTGGTTTTTTGGGGTGTATATTTCTGTGGGTGGGTGGGTTTGGGGGTGTGTATTTTGGGGTGTTGTGTGTGCTTTGGGGGTGTATATTTTTGGGGGGTGGTGTATATATTTTGGGGGGTTTGTGTGATTTTTTGGGGTGTACATTTTGTGTGTGTGGGTGGTGTTGGGGTGTGTCTTTTGGGGGGTTATGTGGTTTTTTGGGGTGTATATTTTTTGGGGGTGGTGTATATTTTTGGGGGTCTGTGTGATTTTTTGGGGTGTATTTTTTTTTGTGTGTGCGTGTGATTTTGGGGATGTATATTTTTTGGTGTGTGTGGCTTTTTGGGGTGTATATTTTTGTGTGTTTATGCGTTTCTGGGGTGTACATTTTGGGGGGGTTTGTGGGGGTTTTTTTGGGTGTACATTTTTTGTGTGCGTATGTATTTTTGGGGTGTATATTTTTGGGGGGGGGGGGGGGTTGTGTGTGTTTCCGGGGTGTATATTTTGGGGCCTGTACATTTTTGGGGGTCTCTGTGTGGATTTGGGGTGTAAAATTTGGGGATTATGTGTGTTTCTGGGGTGTACATTTTTGGGGGGTTCTGTGGTTTTTTTGGGTGTACGTTTTTTTGTGTGTGAGTGTGGTTTTGGGGTGTATGTTTCAGGGGGTTGTGTGGGTTTTTTGGGGCATATATTTTTTGGTGCTTGTGTGAGGTTTTTTGGGTGTATATTTTTTGGGGTGTGTGTGTGATTTTGGGGTGTATATTTTTGGGGGGCTGTGTGGCTTTTGGGGGTGTATATTTTTGTGTGTGCCTGTGGGTTTGGGGTGTCTAGTTTGGGGGTTCTGTGAGTTTCTGGGGTGTATATTTTGGGCCCTGTACATTTTGGGGGTCTGCGTGTGGTTTTTGGGTGCATAATTTGGGGTTTATGTGAGTTTCTGGGGTGTCTAATTTGGGGGTTCTGTGTGTTTCTGGGGTGTATATTTTTGGGGGGCTGTGTGGCTTTTTGGGGTTTATAATTTGGGGGTTGTCTGTGTTTCTGGGGCTCACTTTTTTGGGGGGTTTTGTGTGTTTCTGGGGGGTATATTGAGGGATCGTGTGCCTTTTGGGGGTGTCTAATTTGGGGTTTATGTGAGTTTCTGGGGTGTGTAATTTAGGGGTTCTGTGAGTTTCTGGGGTGTATATTTTGGGGCCCGTACATTTTGGGGCTCTGCGTGTGGGTTTTGGGTGCAAAATTTGGGGTTTATGTGAGTTTCTGGGGTGTATATTTTTAGGGGGTCTGTGTGTTTCTGGGGTTCACATTTTTGGGGGGGGGTTTTGTGTGTTTCTGGGGGGTATATTGAGGGACTCTGTGCCTTTTTGGGGTGTCTAATTTGGGGGTTGTGTGTGTTTCTGGGGCCCGTACATTTTTTGGGGTCTGCGTGTGTTTCTGGGGTGTCTAATTTGGGGGTTCTGTGAGTTTCTGGGGTGTATATTTTGGGGCCCGTACATTTTGGGGCTCTGCGTGTGGGTTTTGGGTGCATAATTTGGGGTTTATGTGAGTTTCTGGGGTGTCTAATTTGGGGGTTCTGTGTGTCTCTGGGGTGTATATTTTTGGGGGGCTGTGTGGCTTTTTGGGGTTTATAATTTGGGGGTTGTCTGTGTTTCTGGGGCTCACTTTTTTGGGGGGTTTTGTGTGTTTCTGGGGGGTATATTGAGGGATCGTGTGCCTTTTTGGGGTGTCTAATTTGGGGTTTATGTGAGTTTCTGGGGTGTCTAATTTGGGGGTTGTGTGAGTTTCTGGGGTGTATATTTTGGGGCTCGTACATTTTGGGGCTCTGCGTGTGGGTTTTGGGTGCAAAATTTGGGGTTTATGTGAGTTTCTGGGGTGTATATTTTTAGGGGGTCTGTGTGTTTCTGGGGTTCACATTTTTTGGGGGGGTTTTGTGTGTTTCTGGGGGGTATATTGAGGGACTGTGTGCCTTTTTGGGGTGTCTAATTTGGGGGTTGTGTGTCTTTCTGGGGCCCGTACATTTTTTGGGGTCTGCGTGTGTTTCTGGGGTGTCTAATTTGGGGGTTCTGTGAGTTTCTGGGGTGTATATTTTGGGGCCCGTACATTTTGGGGGTCTGCGTGTGGGTTTTGGGGGTATAATTTGGGTTTATGTGAGTTTCTGGGGTGTCTAATTTTGGAGGTTGTCTGTGTTTCTGGGGTTCACATTCTGGGGGGCTGGTGTGTGTTTCTGGGGGGTATATTGAGGGACTCTGTGCCTTTTTGGGGTGTCTAATTTGGGGTTTGTGTGTGTTTCTGGGGCCCGTACATTTTTGGGGGTTGTGTGTTTCTGGGGTGTCTAATTTGGGGGTTCTGTGAGTTTCTGGGGTGTACCTTTTGTGGCCCGTACATTTTTAGGGGTCTGCGTGTGGGTTTTGGGTGCATAATTTGGGGTTTATGTGAGTTTCTGGGCTGTATAATTTGGGGGTTCTGTGTATTTCTGGGGTATGTATTTTTTGGGGGGGTTCTGTGTTTCTGGGGTGCATAATTTGGGTTTATGTGAGTTTCTGGGGTGTATATTTTTGGGGGTTGTCTGTGTTTCTGGGGTTCACATTTTTGGGGGGTTTTGTGTGTTTCTGGGGGGTATATTGAGGGACCGTGTGCCTTTTGGGGGTGTCTAATTTGGGGTTTATGTGAGTTTCTGGGGTGTGTAATTTGGGGGTTCTGTGAGTTTCTGGGGTGTATATTTTGGGGCCTGTACATTTTGGGGGTCTGCGTGTGGTTTTTGGGGGTATAATTTGGGGTTTATGTGAGTTTCTGGGGTGTATAATTTTGGGGGTTGCCTGTGTTTCTGGGGTTCACATTTTGGGGGGCTTGTGTGTGTTTCTGGGGGGTATATTGAGGGACTGTGTGGCTTTTTTGGGTGTCTAATTTGGGGTTTATGTGAGTTTCTGGGGTGTATATTTTGGGGCCCATGCATTTTGGGGGTCTGCATGTGGTTTTGGGGGATATAATTTGGGGTTTATGTGAGTTTCTGGGCTGTATAAGTTGGGGGTTCTGTGTGTTTCTGGGGTATATATTTTTTGGGGGGTTGTGTGTTTCTGGGGTGCATAATTTGGGTTTATGTGAGTTTCTGGGGTGTATAATTTTGGGGGTTGTCTGTGTTTCTGGGGTTCACATTTTGGGGGGGCTTGTGTGTGTTTCTGGGGGGTATATTGAGGTACTGTGTGCCTTTTTGGGGTGTCTAATTTGGGGTTTGTGTGTGTTTCTGGGGCCCGTACATTTTTAGGGGGTTGTGTGTTTCTGGGGTGTCTAATTTGGGGGTTCTGTGAGTTTCTGGGGTGTATATTTTGGGGCCTGTACATTTTTAGGGGTCTGCGTGTGGTTTTTGGGTGCATAATTTGGGGTTTATGTGAGTTTCTGGGGTGTCTAATTTGGGGGTTCTGTATGTTTCTGGGGTATATATTTTTGGGGGGGTTGTGTGTTTCTGGGGTGCATAATTTGGGGTTTATGTGAGTTTCTGGGGTGTATAATTTTGGGGGTTGTCTGTGTTTCTGGGGTTCACATTTTGGGGGGGCTTGTGTGTGTTTCTGGGGGGTATATCGAGGGACTGTGTGCCTTTTTGGGGTGTCTAATTTGGGGGTTGTGTGTCTTTCTGGGGCCCGTACATTTTTTGGGGTCTGCGTGTGTTTCTGGGGTGTCTAATTTGGGGGTTCTGTGAGTTTCTGGGGTGTAAATTTTGTGGCCCGTACATTTTTAGGGGTCTGCGTGTGGGTTTTGGGTGCATAATTTGGGGTTTATGTGAGTTTCTGGGGTGTCTAATTTGGGGGTTCTGTGTATTTCTGGGGTATGTATTTTTTGGGGGGGTTCTGTGTTTCTGGGGTGCATAATTTGGGGTTTATGTGAGTTTCTGGGGTGTATAATTTTGGAGGTTGTCTGTGTTTCTGGGGTTCACATTCTGGGGGGCTTGTGTGTGTTTCTGGGGGGTATATTGAGGGACTCTGTGCCTTTTTGGGGTGTCTAATTTGGGGTTTGTGTGTGTTTCTGGGGTCCGTACATTTTTAGGGGGTTGTGAGTTTCTGGGGTGTCTAATTTGGGGGTTCTGTGAGTTTCTGGGGTGTACATTTTGTGGCCCGTACATTTTTAGGGGTCTGCGTGTGGGTTTTGGGTGCATAATTTGGGGTTTATGTGAGTTTCTGGGGTGTCTAATTTGGGGGTTCTGTGTATTTCTGGGGTATGTATTTTTTGGGGGGGTTCTGTGTTTCTGGGGTGCATAATTTGGGTTTATGTGAGTTTCTGGGGTGTATATTTTTGGGGGGTTTGTCTGTGTTTCTGGGGTTCACATTTTTGAGGGGTTGTGTGTGTTTCTGGGGGGTATATTGAGGGACCGTGTGCCTTTTTGGGGTGTCTAATTTGGGGTTTGTGTGAGTTTCTGGGGTGTGTAATTTAGGGGTTCTGTGAGTTTCTGGGGTGTATATTTTGGGGCCCGTACATTTTGGGGCTCTGCGTGTGGTTTTTGGGTGCAAAATTTGGGGTTTATGTGAGTTTCTGGGGCGTATATTTTTAGGGGGTCTGTGTGTTCCTGGGGTTCACATTTTTGGGGGGGTTTTGTGTGTTTCTGGGGGGTATATTGAGGGACTGTGTGCCTTTTTGGGGTGTCTAATTTGGGGCTTGTGTGAGTTTCTGGGGTCTATATTTTGGGGTTCCCGTGAGTTTCTGGGGTGCAATTTCGGGGGCCGCCCCCTTTTGGCCCTTGCGCTCTTCCCTGGACCTCCCACCTTCGGGGGGGGGCCCCACATTTGGGGCCACTTGGTGCATTTTTGGGGCCGCGCGTGTGGTTTTTTTTCCGGGGCGGGTTCCCCCCTCGCCGCCCTCCGCCGCACCCGGACCCATTTCCCCGGCGCACCCCGGCGGCTCCGTTCGTTCCTCCCGCTCCCTCCCTTCCCCGCGGGGCTCCGATTTGTGCTCGAACCCCCGAACCGAGCCCTTCCCCCGCCATGTCCGTGTGTGTTTGTGTGGTTTTGTGTCTCTTTTCACCGCCACCCCCCCCCCCCCCCCACCCCGTGAGGAGGGGGGGGGACACACACACACACAACCCCCGCCTGGAAGCGGAACGGAAGCGGAAGCGGGCGCGCGTTTCCGGGGGGGGACGCTCAGCGCGGCGGAACCGCCCGGCGGCGGGGAGGGCGATGGCGGCGGGCGGCGGCGCCAGGCCCTGAGCGGGGCCCGGCGGCACGGAGCGGCCATGGAAGGCGGCGGCGGCGGCAAGCCCAGCCTGCAGGTGGTCTACCAGGCCGTGCAGGCCCTTTACCACGACCCGGACCCCAGCGGCAAGGAGCGGGCGAGCTGCTGGCTGGGCGAGCTCCAGCGCTCGGTGAGGCCCGCGGGAGGGGGCGGCCCAGGGGGAGTCCCGGGCCCCGGCGGGCCTCGGCTCGGGGCTGCGGAGCAACGAGGGGAGCCCGGCGGGGCTGCGGGCCGCGGCTCCGTCCCCAGAGAGGTGGTTTGGGGGGGGGGGGTTTGGGGGGTTACGGCGGCCTCCGAGAGGGTTTTGGGGTCCCCGAGGCCACAGCTCCCTCCTCGGGAGGGGGGTTGGGGGTCTTTGGGGGTGTCGCTGCCCTCTGAGAGGGTTTTAGGGCCCCCCCAGGTCACGGCTCCGTCCCCAGAGGGGGGGTTTGGGGAGGTTTTTGGGGGGTGACGGCGGCCTCCGAGAGGGGTTTGGGGTCCCCAAGGCCGCAGCTTCATCCCCGGGAGGGGGGTTGGGGGTTTTTGGGGGTGACGCCGCCCTCTGAGAGGGTTTTAAGACCCCCCAGGCCACGGCTCCATCCCCAGAGGGGGGGTTTGGGGGGTTTTTTGGGGGTGAGGGTGGTCTCTGAGAGGGTTTTGGGGTCCCCAAGGCCGCAGGTCCATCCCCAGGAGGGATATTGAAGGTTTTTGGGGGTGATGCCGCCCTCTGAGAGGGTTTTAGAACCCCACAGGCCACGGCTCCATCCCTACAGGGGGGTTTTTTGGGGGTGACGGTGCACTCCGAGAGGGTTTGGGCATCCGCAAGGCCACAGTTTCATCCCCGGGAGGGATGTTGGGGTTTTTTGGAGGTGTTGCCGCCCTCTGAGAGGGTTTTAGGGCCCCCCCAGGCCACGGCTCCATCCACCGAGGGGGGTTTTTTAGGGGTGACGGTGGCCTCTGAGAGGGTTTTGGGGTCCCTAAGGCCACAGCTGCATCCCGGGAGGGGAGTTGGGGGTTTTTGGGGGTGACGCCGCCCTCTGAGAGGGTTTTAGGGCCCCCCAGCAGCGACTCCGTCCCCAGAGGGGGGGTTTGAGGGTTTTTTTGGGGGTGACGGTGGCCTCCGAGGGGGTTTTGGGTTCCCAAGGCCACAGCTGCATCCCTAGGAGGGACGTTGGGTGTTTTGGGGGGTGACGCTCCCCTCCAAGAGGATTTTAGGACCCCCAGGGCCGCAACTCCAGCCCGGAGGGGGTGTTGGGAATTCTTTGACGGGTCACACCACTCTCTGAGAAGTTTTTAGGGCTCCTAAGGCCGTGGTTCTATCCCGGAGGAGGGTGTTGGGGTTTTTTGGGGGGTGATGCTGCCCTCTGAGAGGGTTTTAGGACCCCCAAGGCCCAGTGGCACTATGGGCTAGGGCTCCATCCTCGGGGAGGAGCGGGTTTTGGGGGATCTTTGGGGTGACAACGGCCTCTGAGAGGGTTTTGGGACCCCTAAGGCCACGGCTCCATCCCCAGAGGGGGAGTTTGGAGGATTTTTTGGGGGTGACAGTGGCCTCCAAGAGGGTTTTGGGACCCCCAAGGCTGCGGCTCCATCCCAGAGAGGGGTGTTGAGGTTTTTTTGGGGGGTGATGCCACCATTCAAGGGGCTTTTGGGACCCCCAAGACCCCTCAGTGCAGCGGCTCCATCCTGAGGGAGGAGGGGGTTTGGGGGGAGTTTTTGGGACCCCCCTGCCTGCTCATCAGCTCCCCCCGGGGGGTTTCTTTTTCAAAAGACCAGGAAGGACGGGCTGACACGATTTGACGCTCGGGACGGGGAGGACAAATAGCACCAGGAGGTGTTGGGGGGGGGAATTTTGGGGCTCACCCCTTGCCCCCAGCTTCTACCGGTGGGCAGGCGCTGCCCTCCCACGCAGGAGAGGACGAAAGCGTCCGAGGGGATCCCTCCTGAAGCCTGCGAGTAACGCCCGGTGAGCTTTTCTCCCCCAGAGCTGCAGCAAAGTTGGGAGCAGGTTTTGTCCCCGGCCTCGCTGCAGACAGATTTGTTCCCTCCCCGTTGTTTTCTCCTCGTCGCTCCCCGCGCCGCTCTCGTGCCCTCGCTTCCTTCCTTCTCTGCTCTTCCCCCAAAATCTTCAGGGGCTGCCAAAACCTTCCTGGGACAAACCCCGCTGGTTCTGTCGCAGGTGCCGGGACTCCGGGAGGAGCGGGTCTGGATCCCAGAGCCCAAATCCCGCGGTGGGGGGCAGAGATTTCCCCCCTCACTCCCTCCCTGCTGGGTTTCGCTGAGCTCCATCAGCTTCCCTCCGCCTGCTTAAACTTTACACCCTTTGTTACCGCCAATTGATGGGTTTCCTCCCCCTTTTTAAATTTTTAATTTACTCCAGGAGTGGAGCCCCCACCCCTGCCCTGGGCAGCCTGTGCCAGGGCTGCGCAACCCTTTCCACGAAGAAATTTTTCCTAATGTCCAACTTAAACCTCCCCTGGTGCGACCGGAGGCCGCCTCCTCTCGCCCTACAGGGGGGCTCTCTCTCTTTCTGCCCCACCTTCCCCCTCCAGAAACCCCTCCCCGGCTCCGCGCGCTGACCCCGGGGGCGCAAAACGCGAGCGAGCCAGCCGGGCACCGGGGCTGCCCGCCGGCGTTTCCGCCTCTCGCTTTTTATTTGTGCTTATCTGGCCTGATCCTTTCAGAGTTTTATTTGCCGGGCGCGAGGATTAATTCCAGTTATTTTCCAGCCCTTTGGGCGCTCCGGGGCACGGCCTGATTCCATTCAGCTTGTTCGAAGCCGCGATTTACCAAGTTTATTTCAACTTTCCGGAGGAAGAGGAGCACTTTGGGTGTTATCTGGGATAACAGATAACAAATTTGATTTGCCCGAGGCTCTGGGTGCGGCCCAGCCCCTTTGTTTTTGCGACTACTCAGAGAGGTGACCTGCAGCGAGCGCTCCTGCCCAGCGAGCGCTCCTGCCCCAAAAAAGTCTTTATTTTTACCGCTGGGTGGGGCGACGGATCTCTGAGCCCAAATTAAAGGTGGTGGGAGCAGCTTCACACCTCCGGGAGCCGCTGGCTGAGCTCTCCTCTCGCGTGACAATTCTCCTCGGGGAGATAACGGGACGCTCCGGCCGCTTTTTTACGAGGCAGTTGAGTTCGAGGGTGGGGTCGTGGGGCGCGGCCGGAGGATTCGGGGCGCGCCTGGGGAGAAGTTTGCTGGAGCAAGCGCCACGAACGCGCGTTGGAACGTAAAGACCTTTCTGCTGTTCTGTTTTTTCACAGGCAGAGAGCTCAGAGGTAAATGTTTACCACAGCCTGGCCCGTAACGGGAAAGCCGTGCCAGGAATTAAGGTTTTTTCCCTCCTAAGCGTAGGGTTGGTTTGTGATTTAATGCTGATTCCTAAAAGTGCTTTCTAGGAGGTGGAAATTCTCTGTGGCTCGTTGCCAGGGACTGATTCCGATACGGGTTTTCCTTTCACCTGTCCCCGCAGTTCATCTCGTGATAGTATCGGGTAGAAGTAGAACCCCTAATCAGTTGTGGTTTGTTTGAAAAAAGAAAATGCCCTGACGCCCTTTGCCAACCGAAGACGTGTTGGAAATAATGTTGGAGTCCTTCCCCAAGCTGTTCTGAAGGGGAAAGAAAACCTCGCGCCTCGTGGGCGGTGCCGAGAGGAGCCGCGAAACGCCTGAGAGACCGATCGTCTCCGCGAGGAGAAACCCGCCTCGAGACCGTCACAGAATTCCTGACGCAAAATTCCTGAGCCAGGAAAAAAAAAAACCGAGAAACCTTCGAAATCCCGGGGACGCTCGTCGCCCCAGCGCCTGGGAGAGGCTCCGCGTGCCGACGCGCCGAGAGGGGAGCGTGGCGACCCTGGGCGTTGAGGTGCTCCGGGTTGTGTCGGCCTCGTGACGTTCGGTCCCGTGTTTTTGGGGCGTTCACCGCCATGCGTTGGGAAAATTGGCCGAGAGGAGAGGAGGGTGTGTCTGCTGGGCTGGCGGTGGAGAAGAGATTGTTGTGGTTGGAAAGGACCTTCAAGATCCTCAGGTCCAGCCGTTCCCTGACTCTGCCAGGCCCGATTCTAAACCGTGTCCCTGGGCATCACGTCTGGGCGGCTTTTAAACACATCCAGGGCTGTCAACCTGCGGCGTGTCAGGATGGGTCGGCTCTGGGGCAGAGAGGTTTGCGGAGGTCTCCGTCCTCGGAAATGTTCACAGCTGCCCTGAACGGGCTTGATTTAAATCGCTCTTCTCTGAGCGAAGGGGTTTGACCGGAAACCTCCAGGTCTGCTGCTTCCGGCCGTAGTTATTCTGAGGTTCAGGGTTTTCTGGTGTCCTCTGGAAGACACCTGCCTTTGCTGACCTCGTGTCTCATCTCCCGAGGCTTGAGGACCGGAAGGAGACTTGGCTTTGAACGGATTCCCTTCACCTGAGCTGGGCGTGGTGACGTCCCTTGGAACCGTCCTTCAGAGACCCCGGGGGGAGGAGCTGCTCAATAGCTGAGGGGCTTCACCACCTGCCTCGCCTTGGGAATTCCGACCTCGGGAGCTACTTCTTGACCAGAGCTCTTTGTTGAGAAGCCAGGGTGGAGGAGCGACGCCTTTCAAGCGTGAAGCCTCCTGCATTTCCGCAGCTTCGGGGCTCGAGCCAGCCTTTGTCTGAAAAAGGACCCGTAAAATTTCAGGCTGTGGTAGGAGCTCCTCTGGCTGGTGCTTCAGAGTTTGTCCTGCGAGGAGGAGCTCATGTGTTGGCTGGGGCTGAGGGGACTGGAAGCTCCTTTGTCTCAAGTTGGCTTCTCCAGGAAGACTTGTTTGTTGTCAGCTGGAACGAGCGAAGCCGAGGTGGGACGAACTCCTTCCGACGTCGCCACCCAAGGGCGCTGAATCCCTCCCTCTTCTTTGGGGCCTCCTTCTCTGGACTAAGAGATGGAATTCTGGCTTGTTTCTGGTGACCATCTCGTTCTGGACTGGGTTTGAAGCTTCAGGAGTGGCTCCACAGCTGCCGAGAGCCATCTGCGCCTCCGTTGGTCACACGTGCCTTGCCAGACTCCCGGGATTTTTCTTAAATCCGTAGAACCACAGAATACCAGGTCGGAAGAGACCTCAAGGATCTTCTAGTCCAACCCTTCCCAGCTGGAGTCTCTCGTTGCCTTATGTTCCACGCCAAAGGAACGCATCGAGCGCTTCTACGGGATGCTGATCCACCTCCAGAGCTTGGCTGGTCAAAGCATGGATCCTCAAGGGTGTCTTCTGCCACGCCCCATCAAACCACGGCAGCTCTTGAGATGTCTGGGCGGTTCTTCATCTCTTTGTCGAGCTCTCCTCCCTCAAAACACGTCCCTCTAGGGCCTCATCATCTTCACTGACATCGCTTCTGGTGGTTGGAAGGCCTGGAGGAGTAGGTGTTGGGAAGTGGCCCCTCAGGAACTGGCATAAGCTCGTTCGCTTACGGATGGTGGCTTCATTTTCCCGGGGCCAGAAGGTGTCGTGTGCCAGCAGGAAGATCCTTCTGCGTGGGCTGGGGAGGAGCTGAGGTGTCCCCAGGGAAGGCGATGCTCCCTTTTCTCCTGGAGGTTTCTGGTGCGGACATGCTGTGGTTTGGGGAGCTGGGGAGGTTGTTCTCCAAAGCTGATGGATGCGTCCTCCTACTTAAAAACCTTTTGCCTCTGGGCAGTGCGTCGCCTTCTGAACAGAAGAGGCCACGTTACTTGACTTTGAGAGCTGCTTGTGGTCTCCACCCCCAATCTGAGGTCCTCTTTTGGCTTCCCTTCTTCCTACAAACCACCCAGCTCTGCTCGCTCGGAGCATCTTCACAGGATCATAAAGGTTGGGAAAGACCTCTGAGATCACCGAGGCTGACCATGGGTCACGAAGGCCAACCATGGGTCTTCAAGGTCAACTGTTGGTCGTCAAGGTTGACCGTGGGTCTTCAAGGTCAACTGTTGGTCGTCAAGGTTGACCGTGGGTCTTCAAGGTCAGCTGTTGATTGTCAAGGTTGACCGTGGGTCTTCAAGGTCAACTGTTGGTTGTCAAGGTTGACTGCAGGTCTTCAAGGTCAGCCGTTGGTTGTCAAGGTTGACCGTGGGTCTTCAAGGTCAACTGTTGGTTGTCAAGGTTGACCGTGGGTCTTCAAGGTCAACTGTTGGTCATCAAGGTTGACCGTGGGTCTGCAAGGTCAGCTGTTGGTCATCAAGGTTGACTGCAGGTCTTCAAGGTCAACTGTTGGTCGTCAAGGTTGACCGTGGGTCTTCAAGGTCAACTCTTGGTTGTCAGGGTTGACTGCAGGTCTTCAAGGTCAGTTATTGCTCATGAAGACTGACCATGGGCCTTCAAGGTCAACTGTTGGTCATCAAGACCAACTACGCGTCTTCAAGGTCAACTGTTGTTCACGAAGACCGACCATGGGCCTTCAAGGTCAACTGTTGGTCATCGAGGCCGACCGCGGGTCTTCAAGGTCAACTGTTGGTCGTCAAGGTTGACCGCGGGTCGTCAAGGTCAACTGTCGGTCCCCAACCATTGTCTTGCCAGCTCCATTTCCACCCAACTCCAGGGCCGATGCTCTTTGCGTCGAGGTTCTCACATCAAGGCTGCCTTTGCGGATGATTTAAAAATGCCTTTGATTTTTATTTTTTTTTTTGTGTGGATGTTTTCCGTTCCAACCTTCTGAGGTTTTATTTAAAAACCCAAAACCCGCAAGACTTGAGCTGGTTTGGAAAGATCCTCCTCGCTCACCTTGGTGGTGACGGGACGTCGTCTTCCTCCCCGCAGGGCGCCCTTCACTTGATTTTTTTATTTTTTTTTGAAGTGATCCGGTCGAAGATCTTGGAAATACTTCGTTATCTCATGCCCACACACAAAAATATCCCTGAATAAATCCTCGGGGTTGATTTTTCCGGGCAGCCGTCTTAATTAATTCCGTCTCTTGGAGGCTTTCCCATCGTTTCTGACGACGCTGCAGGAAAATTTCGGGCGTGCCGGTCGCTTCGTTTAGCGGCGCCGCTCATTAGCGACCGCGGGACCGTTAATAATTCCGACGCCTTTGTGGAGGCGGCGGCTCCCGGGCGGGCGGATTATCGCGTCGGTCGGAAATGCCTCCCTGGTTTTGTTGTTTTTTCTCCCTCCCCTTTTTGAAGTTTTTAGGGGCGAGAAGCTCTGTCTCCCCTGAAGAAAAAAGAGAAAAAAAAAAATCAGAAATACCCTCTGTCCGACGGGGCCGTGGGTGTATTTTCCATCACAGATAATTTTTGGAAAAGAAGGAGAAAAAAGAAGAAAAAGAGAAAAAATAATCAGAAATATCCTCCGGAGCCGTGAGTCTGTTTTCCATCACAGGTAATTTTTGGAAAAGAAGGGGGAAAAAAGAAAAAAACACAAAAAATCAGAAATAATTTTGTGATTCTATGATTCTCCGTCCTCTGGGGCCGTGACTGTGTTTTCCATCAGAGATAATTTTTAGAAAAGAAGAGGAAAAAAAGAAGAAAAAAGAATAAAAAGTCAGAAATATCCTCTGTCCTCTGGGGCCGCGGGTGTATTTTCCATCACAGATAATTTTTGGAAAAGAAGGAGAAAAAAGAAGAAAAGGGAAGAAATAATCAGAAATCTCCTCCATCCTTCGGCGCCGTGACTTTATTTTCCATCACAAATAAATTTTGGAGAAGAAGAGGGAAAAAAAAAGAAGAAAAAGTATGAAAAATCAGAAATAGCCTCTGTCTTCTGGGGCCGTGAGTTTATTTTCCGTCACAGATAATTTTTGGGAAAAAGAAGAGGTTAAACAAAGAAGGAAAAGAATAAAAAATCGAAATAAAATATTAGAGATATCAGAAATATCCGGGGCCGTGTCTGTGTTTTTTGGGGTCCGACAGCCTGATCTTCCTGCTGGTTTCGGAGCCGGAAGGGGCTGCCCGGAGCCGTTTTGCCGCGTCTCGCCTTCAGGTTTGGCTTCTGGTGAAATCTGAGTTTCGAAACGGACCCGGCAGAGCCGGACGCTTGCGCTCGATCTCGAAGGTTTTTTTCCCCCCCCCCCGCCCCAAATAATTCTATAATTCTCCTCATTCCCTGCTCCCTCCAAGCTCGCGCTTTTCAGACGCGCGCGGTGGCTCCGGTCGCGCGGTTCCGCGTCGTTATTTCGACGCGGGGACACCTTCATCCCATCCTCCTCCTCCTCCCGTTTGCCCCCCGGGGCAAAATAAAACCTCCCCGGGGGGTTTCTTGCCGTGTGCCCCCCCCCAAAAAAAACCCTCTTTATTTTTGATTTCCACTGGGTCGGGCGTCGGCTGCGCTCTCCCCACAGGCTTTTTGGGGCGGCCGAGGCGTCTCCCCTCGCCGTCCTCCAACCCTGGGCGGGGACCGTCTCTCCCGCAGGTGCACGCCTGGGAGATCTCCGACCAGCTCCTGCAGATCCGCCAGGATGTCGAGTCGTGCTACTTCGCGGCGCAGACCATGAAGATGAAGATCCAGACGTCCTTCTACGAGCTCCCCACGGATTCCCACGCTTCCTTACGCGACTCTTTGCTCTCCCACATCCAGAACTTGAAAGACCTCTCGCCGGTCATCGTCACCCAGGTGAGGGGGCTGAGCCCGCCCAGGGCAGTAGAACCATCCCAGCTTGTTTTTATCCTTTCATTTGGAGAGGAGGAACGGCTGTTCATGGGGTTTTTTTGCCTTTTTTGTTTCCTTTTCTCCCCCTGTGCTCTGCAACGGGGAGGAAGGGATTTCCGTGCTCCTGGAAATCCCTCTCCAGAAGCATTCCAGCCCCCAGCCCTGCTGAGGTTCCCTCTTATAGCCCAGAGGAGCTTAACTGTGGGGTTTTTTTTTTCTCCTTTTTCCCTTTCCAGCTCGCTTTAGCAATAGCAGACCTTGCCCTGCAGATGGCTTCGTGGAAAGGCTGCGTTCAAACACTGGTTGAAAAGTAAGTCTTTCGAAATGTCGTTGAACTCCAGATCATCTCAGGAGTTAAATGTGGAATGGGGGAACCCAAAAAGGTCCAGGATGGGACAACCCAAAAAGGTGCAGAATGGGGGAACCCAAAAAGGTGCAGAATGGGGGAACCCAAAAAGGTGCAGAATGGATCAACCCAAAAAGGTGCAGGATGGGGGAACCCAAAAAGGTGCAGAATGGATCAACCCAAAAAGGTGCAGGATGGGGGAACCCAAAAAGGTGCAGAATGGATCAACCCAAAAAGGTGCAGAATGGGGGAACCCAAAAAGGTGCAGAATGGGGGAACCCAAAAAGGTGCAGAATGGATCAACCCAAAAAGGTGCAGGATGGGGGAACCCAAAAAGGTGCAGAATGGGTCAACCCAAAAAGGTGCAGAATGGGGGAACCCAAAAAGGTGCAGAGTGGAGGAACCCAAAAAGGTGCAGAATGGGTCAACCCAAAAAGGTGCAGAATGGATCAACCCAAAAAGGTGCAGGATGGGGGAACCCAAAAAGGTGCAGAATGGGGGAACCCAAAAAGGTGCAGAATGGGTCAACCCAAAAAGGTGCAGAATGAGGGAACCCAAAAAGGTGCAGAATGGATCAACCCAAAAAGGTGCAGAATGGGTCAACCCAAAAAGGTGCAGGATGGGGGAGCCCAAAAAGGTGCAGAATGGGGGAACCCAAAAAGGTGCAGGATGGGTCAACCCAAAAAGGTGCAGAATGGGTCAACCCAAAAAGGTGCAGAATGGATCAAACCAAAAAGGTGCAGAATGGGGGAACCCAAAAAGGTGCAGGATGGATCAACCCAAAAAGGTGCAGAATGGATCAAACCAAAAAGGTGCAGGATGGGGGAGCCCAAAAAGGTGCAGAATGGGTCAACCCAAAAAGGTGCAGAATGGGGGAACCCAAAAAGGTGCAGAATGGATCAACCCAAAAAGGTGCAGAATGGGGGAACCCAAAAAGGTGCAGAATGGATCAACCCAAAAAGGTGCAGAATGGGGGAACCCAAAAAGGTGCAGAATGGGTCAGAATGACACGGGGAAGCTTTTTCTTTCTGTCTTAGTAATTTAAAATGAATAATTTGAAGGCCTGGCTGGCGGCGGGTCAGGAGTTGAGCTCGGCCCTCACGCTCTGCCCTTTCCCTCCCCGTTGGTTCCAGGTACAGCAACGACGTCACGTCACTGCCCTTCCTGCTGGAGATCCTCACGGTGCTGCCCGAGGAGGTTCACAGCCGGTCCCTGCGCATCGGAGCCAACCGCCGCACCGAAATCATCGAAGATTTGGCTTATTATTCCAGCACCGTCATCTCCCTGCTGGTAGGGAGACCCGAGCCTTTATCTCTTACGGTTTCTTTCCAAGGAAGGGTTTTCTTTCAGGCATCTCGGCACACTTCCAAACACAGCCGGTTTGGGTTTTTTGCCTTCTCAGTTTGTCGGTTTTCTCAGTTAAAAAAACGGATTTTGGTAGAGGATAGGTGAGGCTGAGACGGCGCACGCCGCAGCGGGGCAGAGAAACACCCGCAGTCCCCAGGAGAAGAGAAATCTCTACTCGTCCTCAACCCATTTTTTACCCTTTGGATTCTGACCTGGCCCTGCCCTGCGGCTTCTTCTCCCCCTCCGCACCACCGAGCCCCCAGTACCCTCCGTGCTTTGTCTGTGTGCAGCGAGCCCTTTCGAGCGGCGCTTCCCCTGGCCCTCAGACCGGCCTTCGGGTTTCCTTCTCGTCGATGAGTGAAGCTGTAGGGCTCGGCTTTCACCTGCTCCTCCACTCACGCTTCGCTGTGTCCTCTCTACATCCAGCGTGCAGCAGGCTTGCACCTCCCCCGTCCCATTTATCCCGTTTCCATCCCATTTCACATCATCCCATTTTGCACCATCCCATTTCCCACCCGTCCCATTTCCTACCCGTCCCATTTCCTACCCGTCCCATTTCCCACCCGTCCCATTTCCCATCCGTCCCATTTCCTACCCTTCCCATTTCCTACCCTTCCCATTTCCCACCCTTCCCATTTCCTACCCTTCCCATTTCCTACCCTTCGCATTTCCTACCCATCCCATTTCCTACCCTTCCCATTTCCTACCCTTCGCATTTCCTACCCATCCCATTTCCCACCCGTCCCATTTCCCACCCTTCCCATTTCCCACCCATCCCATTTCCCACCCTTCCCATTTCCCACCCATCCCATTTCCTACCCATCCCATTTCCTACCCATCCCATCAGTCCCCTCTTGCCTCGATGTCCCTTCCCTCCCCAGATCCTCTTCTCTGACGGGACCCAACACAAACTTGACCCCCGGCGGTTTCCCCCCAGTTTGATTTTGGAGGGAAAAAGCGGGGAGCAGAGGCGAGGAGGGCTCAGATGGAGCCTGCACTCGGCCCAAAACCTTTCGGGTCGCGTTTCCCCACTGCGTTTCCTGGGGGTGTGGTCAGGGAGGCCGTGGAGAGTCTCTGGGACAGAGATCCCTGAAGAAATTTTTCCCGGTGTCCAACCTAAACCTCCCCTGGAGTGACACGAGGCCGTTTCCTCCCACCCTGTGCATCAGGACATTGGGCGGGGAAAATTTAATGAAATACAACAAGGGTAAATGTAGAGTCTTGCATCTGGGTAGGAACAACCCCAGGTTCCAGTATAAGCTGGGGAATGACTTATTAGAGAGCAGTGTAGGGGAAAGGGACCTGGGGGTGCTGGTGGGCAGCAGGATGGCCATGAGCCAGCAGTGTGCCCTCGTGGGCAAGAAGGCCAAGGGCATCCTGGGGTGTGTTAGAAGGGGAGTGGTTAGTAGGTCGAGAGAGGTTCTCCTGCCCCTCTGCTCTGCCCTGGTGAGGCCACATCTGGAATATTGTGTCCAGTTCTGGGCCCCTCAGCTCCAGAGGGACAGGGAACTGCTGGAGAGAGTCCAGCACAGGGCAACTGGGATGATGGAGGGAGTGGAGCATCTCCCTGGTGAGGAAAGGCTGAGGGAGCTGGGGCTCTTTAGTCTGGAGAAGAGGAGGCTGAGGGGTGACCTCATTCATGGTTACAAATATATCAAGGGGGAGTGTCACGAGGATGGAGCCAGGCTCTTCTCGGTGACAACCAATGACAGGACAAGGGGTAATGGGCTGAAACTGGAACACAAGAGGTTCCGCTTAAACTCGAGAAGAAACTTCTTCTCAGTGAGGGTGCCGGAGCCCTGGCCCAGGCTGCCCAGGGAGGGTGTGGAGTCTCCTTCTCTGGAGACATTCCAGACCCGCCTGGACACGTTCCTGTGTAGCATTATCGAGGCGTTCCTGCTCTGGCAGGGGGATTGGGCTGGATGATCTCTCGAGGTCCCTTCCCATCCCTGACATTCTATGATTCTATGATCAGGACATGGCGATGAGCTGCGGCCTCTGCTCTCAGATCTCTCTCGAGGAGACTCTTTCCCACCCCACGATCTCCGTGCCGTCACCGCCGCGGCCGTTAGGGGAGCTCGGCTCCGCTTTTTCCGGAGCTTTTTTCACCACTTTTGAGCGAGTCCTCGCTCACTTCTGAAACTCTTTTTCACCTTCCCCGATTTCCCTGCGTCCTGCCCGTCCCTCCGAGGCGTCTCCAGCCCTCGGCTCTCTGCTCAGGACGTCTCGGAGAAGCCCGGTGTCACATCGGTGAGACAGGACCCGTCACCTCGCGGCCTCGCTGGGAACAACGCGAGGCGCCGGGCTCGGGCGGCCGAGGATTGTCGGATTTTCCGTTCAGGTTTCTCCTGCGTCTGCCACGAGCTTTCCCCAGCTTTTTCCAGCGCGGGGCGTTTCAGCCACCGGCCCGCTGAGCAGAACTCACTTCTCCGTGTGGGGTTTCGGTGTTAGAAGAGGAGGGTGGCCAGCAGGGCAGGAGAGGGGATTCTCCCCCTTTGCTCTGCTCTGCTGAGACCCCACCTCGAATCCTGCATCCAGTTCTGGTGTCCCCACCGTGAGAGGGACATGGAGCTGTTGGGACGAGTCCCGAGGAGGCCACAAAGCTGAGCCAGGGGCTGGAGCAGCTCTGCTGCGAGGACAGGCTGAGGGAGCTGGGGGTGTTCAGCTGCAGAAGAGAAGACTCCGGGGGGACCTTGTGACCAAGAGGAACCTGCAGGGAGGCTGGGGAGGGACTTTGTGCCAGAGTGTCCAGGGACAGGACAAGGGAAAATGGGTTTAAATTGGAGGAGAAGGGGTTTAGGCTGGATCTTGGGAAGAAATTGTTGAGTGCGAGGGTGGCCAGACTCTGGACTAGGTTGCCCAGAGAGGCTGTGGCTGCCCCCTCCCTGGAGATGCTCAAGGCCAGGTTGGATGAACCTGGAGCAACCTGGGCTGGTTCAGGGCGTCCCTGCCCATGGCAGGGGTGGAGCAGATGATCTCTGAGGTCCCTTCCAGCCTGAGACACTCCAGGATTCTATAAATTCTCTTTCTTGAGCTACAAAACGAGGGCTGGGCTGCCTTCTGGGGAGAGGAGGGGCAGGCACCCTCCTGCAGGTCCTGCCTGGCCACCTTCTCCTCCTTCCCCTCGGCCTGGCGAGCTCAGGGCTGCTCTTGGTTGCTGGTGGAAGCGTTGGCTGCGACCAGAAATGAGAGCGGCCTCTCCCCGACACCACGACGGCCGGTGCCGACTGTCCTCAGGATAGGTCACACCCTCGGGACCACTTGCTTTGCCTTGAGATTTGAGCAAATTTAGGGATTTATCCCGTACAAAACTCATCCGTGCGTGCGTGTGCTCTGCCGATCCTGCGGGAAACCGACGGGCTGGGAGCGGGTGGAAGCGCCCAAAACTCTTTCCTCGCTTCTCCGAGTTTTCGGTGCTGAGACTCCAGGGTGTTTTTTTCCCAAAAAGATGATTTTTCCCTTGTGAAACTCCCCGCTCCGAGTGGAATTTCCACCGAAGGTTGCCCCTTGTCCTTGCCCCGTTAGATGACGTGCGTGGAGAAAGCGGGCAACGACGAGAAGATGCTCATCAAAATCTTCCGGTGCTTGGGGAGCTGGTTCAACCTGGGCGTCCTGGACAGCACCTTCATGGCCAACAGCAAGTTACTGTCCCTCCTCTTCGAGGTGCTGGTGAGTGTTTCTCCTGGGAGCTGAGCTGGTGGGGGCGGGAGGGTTCGGGTGCCGGGATGGCGCGGCCGAGGCGCGGAAGGCGGGTTTGGTCCCTCCTGCTTTGAGTAGGAATCCTGGGGATCCCTCCTTGCCGCGCTCAGCTCGGGGTGAGCTGATGGAAGCACCTCCAGGGGTCGGGACTCCACCGAAACAACCCTTTGCGTGAAGAAATAATTCCTGACACCCACCCTAGCCCTCCCCTGGTGCAGCTGGAGGCTGATTTCTCTCGTCTTCCCAACCTGCTCTGAGCCTCGGGGAGCTCAGAAGACGGCGTGAGCGCCTGGTGTTACCTCCCCTCTTGAGTGAAACGCTCGGAGGCTGCTTGATCTTCCGCTCCCCTCAGTTTTTATTCCTCTATCATCAGTTCTGGAGCCTCTCTGGAGCAGCTGTCTCGTCTACAAGATCAAACACGGCAGAAACGACCGTTTCGAGCCGTTGCCGTGTTTTGTCCCGGTGCTGGTGTCCTTCGGAACACGCTGAGGCTTTAACAGAGAGAGAAAGGGGGGTCTGAGACGCCCCGTGCTTGGCCCTTGCTCCCGGCCAAATTGTTCTACAGGGCTCTGAGCGAAACACGTTTGTTCAGGGCGGTGTTGAAATAAGTTTTTCATCCTCGTGGGTTCGAACGTCGGTTCGTTTGGGCTTCAGAAATCCTGCGCTGTCGAAGAAACACCATTTGTTTAACACCCAAATTCAGCATTTTATTTGCTTTGGCTTTCTTTTTTCTCTGGTTTATCGCTTTCTAAAGTTTTCACCTCGGAAAATGAACTCCCGAGGGTGTTTGGGTGGGGTTTTTTTGTCCTCTCTGAGCGCGGGAGAGCCGAAGGGGCCCGTGGGAAACGAGGAGGTCGGGAGAATCCCGCGGCGCCGGGCGAGGAACCGCGTGAACGCAGAGGAGGGATTCCCCGAGGGGGGAACGTTCTGCCCCAGAACCGCTGACCCAGCCCAAGAATCGTCCCGCTGCCCGTTGGGATCCCTCGTTTGCTTCCTTCTGCCACCAGAACCAATCCAGACCGTCGATATTTCACCCATGCTCATGAGAAAAATCATCTCCATCCTCGCCGAGGGCTCAGTGATCCCTGGTGGGTCCTTTCCCACTCGAGCTGCCCGCGGTGACGAGGGGCCCGGCGTTTTCCTGGCGTCCTTGGCAGAATTCGGAGGTGGTTTTGGTTTTGATTGCGGGTCAGTTTATGGGACCCCGGGGTCCAGAGAGGGAAGGAGTTGGGGACTGCCCTGCTGGGGAGCAGCGCAGGGGAAAGGGCCCTGGGGGTGCTGGTGGGCAGCAGGATGGCCATGAGCCAGCAGTGTGCCCTCGTGGGCAAGAAGGCCAAGGGCATCCTGGGGTGTGTGAGAAGGGGAGTAGCCAGTAGGTCGAGAGAGGTCCTCCTGCCCCTCTGCTCTGCCCTGGTGAGGCCACATCTGGAATATTGTGTCCAGTTCTGGGCCCCTCAGCTCCAGAGGGACAGGGAACTGCTGGAGAGAGTCCAGCACAGGGCAACTGGGATGATGGAGGGAGTGGAGCATCTCCCTGGTGAGGAAAGGCTGAGGGAGCTGGGGCTCTTTAGTTTGGAGAAGAGGAGGCTGAGGGGTGACCTCAGTCATGGTTACAAATATCTAAAGGGGGAGTGTCAGGAGGATGGAGCCAGGCACTACTCAGCGGCGTCCACTGACAGGACAAGGGGCAGTGGGTGGAAGCTGGAGCACAGCAGGTTCCATAAAAATATGAGGAAAAACTCTTTTACTGTGAGGGTGCCGGAGCCCTGGCCCAGGCTGCCCAGGGAGGGTGTGGAGTCTCCTGCTCTGGAGACTTTCAAACCCCTCCTGGACGCGTTCCTGTGCGCTCTGCTGTAGGTGATCCTGCTCTGGCAGGGGGCTGGACTGGATGATCTTTGAGGTCCCTTCCAACCTCCAACACTCTATGACTCTGTGAGTCAGCAGGGCTCTTTGGAAGAGCTTGAAAACCAGATTCAAGGGGGAAAGGGATGAAAGCAGGCTGGCTGGAGGTAAACCCAAGGGTGTCCCATGGGTATTCAAGGGCCGGGGTGCTAGTTCTGCCTGCTCAGTGGAGGCAGGAGCCAGGGATCCATGAGGCAGCGGAGCCACGAGCGCGTTTGGAAACCACGGAAGCGCCTGAGATCGGTCACACAGGGTTGAATTGCGAGACCGGGTTGTCCTTAGGGTCCCCAGCGACGTGGAGCAGGGCGAGGAACCCGAGGAGAACCGGTCGGTGACCTCCTGCTCCTCTTGGACGCGCGCGAGTCCGCGGGGCTGGATGGATCCGCGCGAGGGAGCCCGTGAAGCGCTGCCCCAGCCGCTTCCCAGCGGTCCTGGCTGAGCGGGGAGGCCCCCGGGGGCTGGAGGTCACCTGGAGGCTGGACTTGATGATCTCAGGGGTCTTTTCCAGCCTCAACGGTTCTGTGATGCTGTGAAATGCGACGCCCGCCTGCAAAAAGGGGAGGTTTGGGCTGGATATTAGGAGGATTTCTTCATTGCAAGAGGGGTGAAGCCCTGGCACAGGCTGCCCAGGGCAGCTCTGGAGTCCCCACCCCTGGAGGTGTCCAAAACTCGCGCGGACGCGGCCCTTGGGGACATGGTTGAGTGGTCCTGGGGGTGTTGGGTTGACGGTTGGCCTCGCTGATCTTAGAGCTCTTTCCCAACCGTCGCGATTCCGTGATTCTTCCTCGGCAGCAACAAGACAAGACGTCCTCGAACCTCCACGAAGCCGCCTCGGACTGCGTGTGCTCGGCCCTCTACGCCATCGAGAACGTGGAGACCAACCTCCCCCTGGCCCTGCAGCTTTTCCAGGGCGTCCTCACCCTCGAGAGTGCCTACCACATGGCTGTCGCGCGCGAGGACCTCGACAAGTAAGTCTCCACCCGTGGTAGGTACTCCTCGGAGTCAGCCCTTTGGAAACAGGGAGTTGCAGCGGCCTCTGCTCCTCGCGTTAATCTCCCGTCCTTGGGCACCACAAGATTTATTATCGTATTTTCCCGTCCCGCAACCTCCAAGCGGAGCAAAGCTTCTCGTTCCGCCCAAATTCTTCTCGCTTTAGCGTTTTTGCACCCTCAGGGGACATCCTGGGCTGATATTTGAAGTGAGTTTGGACGTTTTTGTCTCCCGAAACGCGCGGTTTCGGAGAAGTTGGCTCCGGCGCCGCGAGTTGTGTGAAAACGTCGCGCGGTCCGTTGGTGGCAACGCGGCGTTTTCACCAAATTATACCCAAAGTTCCTCGTTCTGGTGTCAGAAAGAGGAAAGCAAAGTCGCTGTTTCTCGGCGTGGGGCGAGGGCGCGTTCGCCGCGCCGGGATCTCTGCAGATCCTTCCGACTCCTGCCTCCTTCTTCATTTTTTTAATCGTTTTTTTTTTCCTCCCAGGGTGCTCAATTACTGCCGTGTTTTCACCGAGCTGTGCGAGACCTTCCTGGATAAAATCGTCTGCACGCCGGGCCAGGGGCTGGGCGACCTGCGCACGCTGGAGCTGCTGCTCATCTGCGCCGGCCACCCGCAGTACGAGGTGAGCGACTCGCTGGGGAAACCTCGCTCGGGCTGCGGGAGCTTTCGTTTCTTTTTCCCCCCTCCCCGGCTCTGAAACCCTCCGTGGTTTTGTTTTGGTTCGGGGTCGCTCGAGGTCAGTTGACCCCCCCCAAGGGAAACGCTTTCGGCGTCAAAGCTCCTCCCTTTAAATGCAAAAATCTCCTCCCTTTAAATGCAAAAATCCCTTTAAATGCAAAAATCTCCTCCCTTTAAATGCAAAAAGACCTCGAAGATCCTCAAGTCCAGGCGTCAGCCCAGCCCCACCGTGACCCCGCGCGACCGTGTCCCCAAGTTAAACGACTTTTGGAAAACTTGAAATGACTTTTGAGAACTTGGGTGACTTTTTTTGAGAACTTGAGCAGCTTTGAAAGGACTTTTTGAACACTTGGGCAACTTTTTGAAAACTCGAATGACTTTTTGAACACTTGGATGACTTTTTGGACACTTGCACGACTTTTTTGAACCCCTGAATGACTTCTTTGAACACTTGCACGGCTTTTTTTGAACACTTAAATGACTTTTGGACACTTGCGCGGCTTTTTTTGCACACTTAAATGCCTTTTGAACGCTTGCACGACTTTTTGAACACTTGCACGACCTCTTTTGAACACCTGAATGACTTTTGGAACATTTTGAATGACTTTTTTTGAACTTGAGTGACTTTTTTGAGCACTTGGATGACTTTTTTGAGCACTTGGATGACTTTTTTGAGCACTTGGACGACTTTTTTGAACACTTGAACGACTTTTGGAACATTTTGAATGACTTTTTTGAACTTGAGTGACTTTTTTGAACACTTGAACGACTTTTTTCAACACTTGAATGACTTTTTTCAACATTTGAACAACTTTTTGAACACTTAAACGACTTCTTTGAACACTTGAACGACTTTTTGAACAATTAAGTGACTTTTTTGAACACTTTAAATTACTTTTTGGAATTACTTTTTGGAATTTTTTAAACACTTGCATGGCTTTTTGAACACTTAACGACTTTTTTTGAACACTTAACGCCTTTTTTCGAACACTTAACGACTTTTTTCGAACACCTAAATGACTTTTTGAAAACTTGAACGACTTTGAAAACCAACTATGAAAACTTGAGTGACCCTTTGAAAACTTGAACGACTCTTTGAAAAGGAAGTTTCACGCTACACACCAAGTTTTCGAAAAGTCGTCTTCTTTGATCACTTGCGCGACTTTTTTGAACACTTAAACAACTTGAACGACTTTTTGAACTTTGAATTACTTTTCTGAACACTTGCACGACCTTTTGAACGCTTGAACAACCATTTCCCAACACCCGGAGGACTTCCCCCAACACCCGAACGACTTTTTCAACACCAAATGACTTTTTTCAACACCCAAACGACTTTTTCCAGCACCCGAATGACTTTTTCCGGCACCCAAACGACTTTTCCCAACACCCGAACGACTTTTTCAACACCCAAATGACTTTTTCCGACACCCAAACGACTTTTTCCAGCACCCGAACGACTTTCCAGCACCCGAACGACTTTTCCCAACACCCGAAGGACTTTTCCCAGCACCCGAATGGCTTTTCCCAACACCCAAACGACTTTTTCAACACCCAAACGACTTTTCCCGACACCCGAACGACTTTTCCCAACACCCGAAGGACTCTTTTCAACACCCGAAGGACTTTTTCCAGCACCCGAACGACTTTTTCCGCCACCCGAAGGACTTTTTCCGCCACCCGAAGGACTTTTCCCGACACCCGAACGACTTTTCCCGACACCGGAACGGCTTTTTCCAACACCCAAACGACTTTTTCCAACACCCGAAGGACTTTTTCCAACACTCGAACGACTTTTCCAGCACCTGAAGGACTTTTTCCAGCACCCGAACGACTTTTCCCAACACCCGAATGACTTTTTCCGACACCCGAAGGACTTTTCCCAGCACCCGAACGACTTTTTCAACACCCAAATGACTTTTCCCGACACCCGAATGACTTTTCCCGACACCCGAACGACTTTTCCCAACACCCGAATGACTTTTTCCGACACGCGAACGGCTTTTTCCAACACCCAAACGACTTTTTCCAACACCCGAACGACTTTTCCAGCACTCGAACGACTTTTTCAACCCCCGAACGACTTTTTCCAGCACCCAAACGACTTTTCCAGCACCCGAACGACTTTTTCCAACACCCGAACAACTTTTTCCAACACTTGAAGGACTTTTTTGAACACCCAAATGACTCTTTCCAACACCCGAACGACTTTTCCCGACACCCAAACGACTTTTCCAGCACCTGAAGGACTTTTTCCAGCACCCGAACGACTTTTCCCAACACCCGAATGACTTTTTCCGACACCCGAAGGACTTTTCCCAGCACCCAAACGACTTTTTCAACACCCAAATGACTTTTCCCGACACCCAAACGACTTTTCCGACACCCGAACGACTTTTCCCAACACCTGAAGGACTTTTTCCAACACCTGAATGACTTTTTTGAACACCTGAATGACTTTTTCAACACCCGAACGACTTTTTCAACACCCGAACGACTTTTTCCAACACTTGAACGACTTTTCCGGAACTTTGACGACTTTTTGAAGACGACTGCTGGTGGATTTGCCCGGTGCGAAGCGGGAGCCGCTCCTCGTGCGTTGGGGCTCGCTTTGTGGTGCAAACGGGCTTCGATGGGGGTCTTGCCTTCCGAATCCTTTGCGGCATCGGACGAGGCGCCGACTCTTTTTGTTTGTTTTTTTTTTTTTCCTAAACCAGGTGGTAGAAATTTCGTTTAACTTCTGGTACAGACTGGGCGAGCACCTCTACAAGACGGACGACGCCCTCATCCACAGCATCTTCAAAGCCTACATCCAGCGCCTGCTCCACGCCCTGGCCCGGCACTGCCAGCTCGACTCCGACCACGTAAGGACCCCTTGGCCTTCGCTTTCCCCCCTTTTCCCCCCTTTTCTCCCCTTCTCCCTCCGCTTTTCCCTCCTCTCTCCTCCCCCCCGTGCCTCTCCGTCGCTACCTGAGAGTTCCGTGGCTGCAGCGATTGCTGGGAGAGGACAGAGAGTTCGTTAAAACTCATCTCACGGAGCTTTTGGGCTGCCTGGGGCGCTTTGCCCTCCTCTCCTCCCCTCGATGTCCGTCCCTGCGCGTGTCGGAGCAGGAGCTTGGCGTTTTCTTGGCGCGGGGCCCTCGTGGAATCACCTGGGGTGGGGGAACAAAACCCAAAAACCTTCAGATCCCATCTCAGTGAAACTGTATTTCTTTGCCTTGAAGGGTTGGACTGGATGATCCTTGAGGTCCCTTCTAGCCTGGTGTGCTAGAATCCTGTGGTTTCAGAACGCTGTGGTTTCTGGATCCTGTGGTTTCTGGATCCTGTGATTTTCAGGATCCTGCGATTTCAGATCCCTGTGGTTTCAGAATCCTGTGGTTTCTGGATCCTGTGGTTTCTGGATCCTGTGATTTTCAGGACCCTGTGGTTTCTGGATCCTGTGGTTTCAGGATCCTGTGATTTCAGAATCCTGTGGTTTCAGGATCCTGAGGTTTCTGGATCCTGTGGTTTCTGGATCCTGTGGTTTCTGGATCCTGTGATTTTCAGGACCCTGTGGTTTCTGGATCCTGTGGTTTCTGGATCCTGTGGTTTCTGGATCCTGTGGTTTCTGGATCCTGTGGTTTCAGGATCCTGTGATTTCAGAATCCTGTGGTTTCAGGATCCTGAGGTTTCTGGATCCTGTGATTTTCAGGATCCTGTGGTTTCTGGATCCTGTGATTTTCAGGATCCTGTGATTTTCAGGATCCTGTGGTTTCTGGATCCTGTGATTTTCAGGATCCTGTGATTTTCAGGATCCTGTGGTTTCTGGATCCTGTGATTTTCCAGGATCCTGTGGTTTCTGGATCCTGTGATTTTTCAGGATCCTGTGGTTTCTGGATCCTGTGATTTTCAGGATCCTGTGATTTTCAGGATCCTGTGATTTTCAGGATCCTGTGGTTTCTGGATCCTGTGATTTTCAGGATCCTATGGTTTCAGGATCCTGTGGTTTTCTGGATCCTGTGGTTTTCTGGATCCTGTGGTTTTCTGGATCCTGTGATTTTCAGGATCCTGTGATCCCACCCGGCAGCTCGATGTGGGGCGCAGAGGGCAGGAACGACGGATCCTCTCCGAAAACGGGATCCCTCGTGGGGGTCACCCGGGTCTGTCCGAGCTCCTCTCACCCTTTCCCTCTGCCCGGCTCCCCAGGAGGGCGTCCCGGAGGAGACGGACGACTTCGGCGAGTTCCGCATGCGCGTCTCGGACCTGGTGAAGGACCTCATCTTCCTGGTGGGCTCGGTGGAGTGTTTCGCCCAGGTGGGTTTGCGGGAGGGGGCCGAGCCCCACGGGGGTCCCGCGCGTCACCGCGCCCTGGGGACCGCGGGAGGAGGGGGTGGCCGCTGGGGAACGCTCCCCGGAGCTGGGACGCGCCCGGAGCTCGGCGCGGGGTTCCTCACCGCCTTCTTTTGGCGACCGGTTCTCCTCCTGGCAGCTCTACGCGACGCTGAAGGACGGGAACCCGCCGTGGGAGGTGACGGAAGCCGTCCTCTTCATCATGGCCTCCATCGCCAAGAGCGTCGACCAGTGAGTGACGGCGTCCCCGCTCGCGGGCCCTGGGGGCAGCCGGCACCTCCTCCAGGTTTTTTTTTTTGCATCCCAAGGATGCTCTCGCTCGGAAACATCTTAAAAACCATTTCGGCTGCCCCTCGGCCATCCGGGTACCTCCGAGGGGCTCATGGTGCGTCCCCTCGCTGCCGGAGCCGCGCGGTTCCCCCGGGGTTGCCGTGCCCACAGCCTGTTCTAGTGCCCCAGAACCCTTTCAGGAAACGAATTTTTCCTGATATCCACCCTGAACCTCCCCTGGTGCAACTTGAGGCTGTTTCCTCTCATCCTGCGGGTTGTTCCGTGGTTGAACAGACCCACCCCAGCTCCACACAACCCTCTTCTGCCTGGACCAAACCACCTTTGCAAGGCCCCTTCGACCCAAACCCGTTCTGCCATCCCATGATTAGTTTCTCTCTTGCCCGTGGAGTTTGGGTTTGGTTTTGTTTTTTTTGGCCCGGGCTGGTTGTTTGGGATCCTCCCGCATCCAGATCCTGCACTTTGAGGCTCCGGCGCCGCCTCTGCGTGGCGAGTTCTCTCAGGAAGGTTGAAAATGATTTTCTGGAAACGCCTTTTGCCCCCTCGGGAGCGAGAGGGAACGTGAGAGCGCAGCGAGACCCCCCGGGGGAGTCATCGGCTTCCCTCATCTGTGTCAGGGCCGCTCTCCCTCGGGGTTTTATCTTCATTTTGAATTCCTCAAGGCGAGCTGGAGCCGCCGACGCACCCGCTAACACCCTCCCGCCCCACGAATGGGCTTTATTCTCGTGCCTCAGCTCCTTCGGCTGCCTCAGAGCTGAGCTCAGCTCATTTTTTTGTCATTTCTTTCCCCCAGGGAGAACAACCCGACGCTGGTGGAGGTGCTGGAGGGGGTGGTTCGCCTCCCCGAGACGGTTCACACGGCCGTGCGCTACACCAGCATCGAGCTGGTGGGCGAGATGAGCGAGGTGGTCGACAGAAACCCCCAGTTCCTCGGTGAGGCCCTCCCGCCGCCGCGTCTTCCCGCCCCGTCCCGCAGCCGAGGACCTGGAGAACCCTTCTCCTGACCCCTTTTTTTAATTTCTTTTCTCCCCTCCAGACCCCGTGCTGGGTTACCTGATGAAGGGCCTGTGCGACCGGCGGTTGGCCTCGGCGGCAGCCAAAGCCATCCACAATATCTGCTCGGTTTGCCGGGACCACATGGCTCAGCACTTTAACGGGCTGCTGGAGATAGCCCGCTCCCTCGACTCCTTCACCCTCTCGCCAGAAGCTGCCGTGGGGCTCCTCAAAGGTGCGCAGGCAACAAAAAATTCTTCAGTTTTTCATATTTCTTCTTTTTTTTTTTTTTGCTCTCCGCGGATGCCGCAGCCGTGTTCTCACGCAACGAGCGTCTCGGGCTCGCCCTGAGGTTGTTGAGTCTTCTCAGCTCCAGGCAGAGAGAGCTTTTCTGGGTTTATCAGCTCCAAAAAGGGGAAAAAAAAGAAAAATTGAAACCTTCCCAGCGGAGCCGGCAGCGGGTCATGGCCGCGCTCCAACACACAGAGTTGAGAAAAGGTGAAAAGGTTTGTCATTCGAAAGATAAATTTGGGCACGCAGAGGTGGTTTCTCGACTCTTCCGAGCACGGCTGCCCTCGCCTCCGATTCCTGACGGGCTCGAGCGCTTCCGGAACCTCCTCACCTTTTCCTGAAACGCCTCGTCTGCGGGTCGCGAAAAGCTTCTTCCCACCCAGGGGGAAAAAAAAAAAAACCGTTTCGGTGCCCGGTTGAACCCGGGAGCTGCCGCGAAGGGCAGGTTTCCCCGCTGGGGAGCGTTTTTGAGCCCCGTCTCCTCTCGCCCCGCAGGGACGGCCCTGGTGCTCGCCAGGCTCCCCCTGGAGAAGATCGCCGAGTGCCTCAGCGAGCTCTGCGCCGTGCAGGTGATGGCGCTCAAGAAGGTGGGTCCTTGCTGCAGCTCCGTCTTGTTTCTCTTATTTTTTTTAAATAAAAACCAATTAAGCAATCAATGCTCTAGTACAAGCAATTAGGAATTGATTCCTAAATATATTTTTTCCTACAGAATTCAGTTTCTTATCCTCCGCAGCTGTTATTTCGTAGCTTTTTGGGGGTCTCAAAGCCGGAGACCCGGATTTTACTCGCCCTCGGTCTCTCCTGGCTGCGGAAATACCAACCTGGGAGGGGGTGTCGTGGGTTGAACGGGGAGAAAAGGTTGGGTTTGTGCACCAAACCCAGCTCAAACGTGGAGGAACTTGCCTGCAGAGGTCACCTCCCCGCTGTCCTGAAGCTGTGGTGGCTCTTGGGGACCTTTTCTGGGCACGGGAGGAGGGAAGGGAGCCTGGAGAGCGGGACGTGCGCGTCCTCGGCCCGGCTGCCGCCGAAATCTTAGCGTTTCCCCTTGTTTTGCAGCTGCTCTCTCAGGAGCTGAGCAACGGCCTCTCCTCGGACCCCACCGTGCCCCTGGATCGACTCGCTGTCATCTTTAGGTAGAGAATCAGCCCCCTGCGAGGGGGGTTTTCCCTCCGAGCTGCTCACCCGGAGGTTGAAAACCCGATCGCCAGTGGCTCGGCTCCCCCCGGCGCCAAGCGGGACGAGCTGGGGGCTGAAGCTCCCCCAAATTCAGGGCTCCCCGACCCCTCCGAGCCTGCTCCTCGCTTCACCTTCCCGTTGAACCTTGTCACCTCCCCCCGCAGGCACACCAACCCCATCGTCGAGAACGGACAGATCCACCCGTGCCAAAAAGTCATTCAGGAGGTGAGCGCCGGCGCCGCGCTGGGATTCCTGGGAGGGGACGGGACCGACGGGTGACGGCGCCTTCGCCGGGGCTGCCATTGGGGTCTTCGCCCCCCTCGGAGGGGACCTGGCTCTGGAAACGTCGCGGGCGCTTCAATGTCTCCTCCTTTGTGCCTTCAGCAGCGTCGGAGCCGCTCCGAGCTCGTCGCCCCTCCCTGAAGCTCTTTGTGCACATCCCGGCAGCCCGGGGATTCGTTTGGGGTCGGGTTTTTTTGGATGGTTGAGCTTTAACCCCTCCGTATTTTTTATTTTTTTTAATTTATTTTTTTCTTTCCTCAGATCTGGCCCGTGCTGTCGGAGACCCTGAACAAACACAGTGCCGATAACCGCATCGTGGAGCGGTGCTGCCGGTGCCTGCGCTTCGCCGTGCGCTGCGTCGGCAAAGGCTCCGCCGCCCTCCTGCAGCCGCTCGTCACCCAGGTACCCAGCAGCAGGAGGAGGAGGAGGAGGACGAGGACGAGGAAGGGGAAACGCAGCTCAGGGCCGCTGGGGGTGGGCGTGGGGGTCCTGGCCGTGCTCGTCTCCCCTTCCCCGCAGATGGTGAACGTGTACCGGGCGCACCAGCACTCCTGCTTCCTCTACCTGGGCAGCATCTTGGTGGATGAGTACGGCATGGAGGAAGGCTGCCGGCAGGGGCTCCTCGACATGCTGCAGGTGGGTGCCGCCGTCTTCAGGGGGGAAACGACCTCCGAGATCCTCAGATCCCACGGTGGGCTCAACGCCGCCGCTGCGCTGCGTCCCCGAGCGGTTTGCGGACGGCTGCGGCTCCTGCCGCCGCTCCCGCTGAGATTTGCTCTCCGGACCCTTCCCCCGGGCTCTGTTGCCGCTTGAATTTCCCCGTGTCCACCCGCCTGGAGGGTTCGTGTGGCCCCGGGCTCATCCCGCTGGTGATCTCAGCTGAGAGGGAGAAGCAGCTTTTGGTAGAAAACCAAACGGGCGAGCGGCTTCCGAGCGGGTCAGCCCAAACCCTCTTCTTGCTCCCAGGACAGGCTGAGGGAGCTGGGGGTGTTCAGCTGGGGAAGAGAAGAGAAGACTCCGGGGGCACCTTGTGACCAAGAGGAACCTGCAGGAGGCTGGGGAGGGACTTTGTGCCAGAGTGTCCAGCGACAGGACAAGGGGAAAGGGGTTTAAATTGAAGGAGAAGGGGTTTAGGCTGGATCTTGGGAGGAAATTGTTGAGTGCGAGGGTGGCCAGACTCTGGACTAGGTTGCCCAGAGAGGCTGTGGCTGCCCCCTCCCTGGAGATGCTCAAGGCCAGGTTGGATGAACCTGGAGCAACCTGGGCTGGTTCAGGGCGTCCCTGCCCATGGCAGGGGTGGAGCAGATGATCTCTGAGGTCCCTTCCAGCCCGAGACACTCCAGGATTCTCTGATTTTGGGGGCTCCCATCCCGCCCTGGGGCCGTCTCCCCGCGGTTGGAGCCCCAACGACTGACGCCCCCCTCCCGCAGGCGCTCTGCATCCCCACCTTCCAGCTCCTGGAGCAGCCCAACGGCCTCCAGAACCACCCCGACACCGTGGACGACCTCTTCCGCCTCGCCGCCAGGTACCCGCCGCCTCCACCTCTCCCTTTTCCCCCCCCACCTTCCCCTTCTCCCCCCACACGCCGGTGACGTCCGCCCGCCCGTCGCAGGTTCATCCAGCGCAGCCCGGTGACGCTGCTGCGCAGCCAGGTGATGATCCCCATCCTGCAGTGGGCCATCGCCGCCACCACCCTGGACCACCGGGACGCCAACTGCAGCGTCATGAAGTTCCTGCGCGACCTCATCCACACCGGCGTGGCCAACGACGTGAGTCCCTTCCTCCGGGGGTGGTCGGGCTGCTTTTTTCCTCCTCTGCGTCGCCGTCCCTCCCGACCCCCTCCTCCTTCCTCGCCCTCCGCAGCACGAGGAGGACTTCGAGGCGCGGAAGGAGCTCATCGGGCAGGTGATGAACCAGCTGGGCCAGCAGCTCGTCAACCAGCTCCTGCACACGTGCTGCTTCTGCCTCCCGCCCTACACCCTGCCCGACGTCGCCGAGGTGCTCTGGGAGATCATGCAGATCGACCGGCCGGTGAGGACGCGCGTCCCCGCAGCCCGCAGCCGCTTCCACGTCCTTTTTTTTGGGGGGGGGGAAACTGGGATGGTGGAGGGAGTGGAGCATCTCCCTGGTGAGGAAAGGCTGAGGGAGCTGGGGCTCTTTAGCTTGGAGAAGAGGAGCCTGAGGGGTGACCTCAGTCATGTTTACAAATATCTAAAGGGGGAGTGTCAGGAGGATGGAGCCAGGCTCTTCTCGGTGACACCCAATGACAGGACAAGGGGTAATGGGCTGAAACTGGAACAGAAGAGGTTCTGCTTAAACTCGAGAAGAAACTTCTTCTCAGTGAGGGTGCCGGAGCCCTGGCCCAGGCTGCCCAGGGAGGGTGTGGAGTCTCCTTCTCTGGAGACATTCCAGACCCGCCTGGACACGTTCCTGTGTAGCATTATCGAGGCGTTCCTGCTCTGGCAGGGGGATTGGACTGGATGATCTTTCGAGGTCCCTTCCCACCCCTGACATTCTGTGACACTCTGTGACGTTCTGCGATTCCCCTTCCCCGCAGACGTTCTGCCGCTGGCTGGAGAACTCGCTCAAGGGTTTACCAAAGGAGACCACGGGAGGAGCCATCCAGGTCACACACAAACAGCTCACCGACTTCCACAAGCAGGTCACCAGGTGAGACACTTGTCACCGCCACCGTCACCGCCATTGCCACCCCTCCTGGGCCGGGGTCTCGCCTCCTGCCCGCTCCCACCTCCGCAGGCTCGGCCCCTCGAGCCCCGACACGTCCCCGGCACCGCGGAGCGTCCCCGGCGGCCCCGGCAGGGTCCCCCCCGCGGGCGGGGGCTCAGCCCCGGGAAGGGGTTTCTGCCGGTCCCCGTTTGGGGGAGTTTTAGCGGGGATTTCGCCGCGATTTTGAGTGACGGAAGATTTTTCGTGAGGGTTTTAATGATCTTTTGCATCGTGATTTTTTGTGATCATCTAGTGAAGATTTTTAGTGAAGATTTTTTGTATTTTTGGGAGGCTTTTTGTGGTGATTTGGTGGCGAGTTAGTGGGGATTTAGTGGGGATTTAGTGGGGATTTTGTGGGGATTTTGTGGGGATTTTGTGGAGGTTTCGTGGAGATTTCCTGGGGATTTAGTGGAGATTTAGTGGAGATTTTGTGGGGATTTTGTGGAGATTTTGTGGGGATTTTGTGGGGATTTTGTGGGGATTTTGTGGGGATTTTGTGGAGATTTTGTGGAGATTTTGTGGTGAATTCGTGGGGAATTCGTGGGGAATTCGTGGGGAATTCGTGGGGAATTCGTGGGGAATTCGTGGGGAATTCGTGGGGAATTCGTGGGGAATTCGTGGGGAATTTGTGGAGATTTAGTGGTGAATTTGTGGTGAATTTGTGGTGAATTTGTGGTGAATTCGTGGTGAATTCGTGGTGAATTCGTGGTGAATTCGTGGGGAATTCGTGGGGAATTTGTGGGGAATTTGTGGGGAATTCGTGGGGAATTCGTGGGGAATTCGTGGGGAATTCGTGGGGAATTTGTGGAGATTTAGTGGAGATTTAGTGGTGAATTTGTGGTGAATTCGTGGTGAATTTGTGGTGAATTTGTGGTGAATTTGTGGTGAATTTGTGGTGAATTCGTGGTGAATTCGTGGTGAATTCGTGGTGGTTTAGTGACAATTTTTTGATGATTTAGTGGTGATTTTTATTACTATTAATGAAGATCTTTTAGTGAAGAAAATTTTGAGGGAAGATCTATCGAAGATTTTTAGTGACGATTTTTCTTACTGTTTTTAGTGAAGAAAATTTTCAGGGAAGATGTAGGGAAGATTTTTTTATGATGATTTTTTGGGAAGTTTTGAGGGAAGATTTCAGGGGAGATTTAGGGAAGATTTCCTGATTTTTTGTGTAGATTCAGTGAAGATTTTGATTTTTTTTATTAGAAATTTTGTGATGATTTCGTGATGACCCAGTGAGGATTTTTCTTACTGTTTTTAGTGAAGAAAATTTTTAGGGAAGACTTAGTGAAGATTTTTTTATGATGATTTTTAGGGAAGATTTTGTGAAGAAGATTTAGTGAAGATTTAGTGAAGATTTAGTGAAGATTTCCTGAAGATTTTCTGAAGATTTTGCTTATGATTTTTGGGGAAGATTTAGGGAAGATTTTATGATTTTTTTGGTGAAGATCTTTTTATGAAGATTTTTTTTATGATGATTTTTTGGGGAAGATTTTTGTGAAGATTTTTTTATGATGATTTTTTGGGAAGATTTTTGTGAAGATTTTCTTTTATGATGATTTTTTGGGGAAGATTTAGGGAAGATTTTATGATTTTTTGTGAAGATTTATGATTTTTTTTGTGAAGATCTTTTTATGAAGATTTTTTTTATGATGATTTTTTGGGGAAGATTTTTGTGAAGATTTTTTTATGATGATTTTTTTGGGGAAAGATTTAGGGAAAACTTAAGAGATTATTTTTTTTTATTATGACTTTTAGGGAACCTTTGGGGAAGATTTTATAATTTTTGGTCAACATTTGATCATGATTCTTTTATCATGATCTTTTCGTGATGATTTAGTGATGACCCCGTGATGACCTAACCGTGATCTAGTGGCGATTTTCTTGATTCTGATTTTTATTCTGATTTTTATTCTGATTTTTATTCTGATTTTGATTCTGATTTTGATTCTGATTTCTATTCTGATTTCGATTCTGATTTTTATTCTGATTTTTATTCTGATTTCTATTCTGGTTTCGATTCTGGTTTCGATTCTGGTTTCGATTCTGGTTTCGATTCTGATTTCGATTCTGGTTTCGATTCTGATTTCGATTCTGATTCTGATTTCGATTCTGATTTCGATTCTGATTTCGATTCTGATTTCGATTCTAATTTCGATTCTGATTTCGATTCTGATTTTTATTCTGATTTCGATTCTGATTTTTATTCTGATTTTGATTCTGATTTCTGATTTCGATTCTGATTTCTAGTCTGATTTCGATTCTGATTCTGATTTCGATTCTGATTTCGATTCTGATTTCGATTCTGATTTCGATTCTGATTTCGATTCTGATTCTGATTTTTATTCTGATTTTTATTCTGATTTTTATTCTGATTTTTATTCTGATTTCGATTCTGATTTCGATTCTGATTCCGATTCTGATTTCGATTCTGATTTCGATTCTGGTTTCGATTCTGATTTCGATTCTGATTTCGATTCTGATTTCGATTGTGATTTTTATTCTGATTTTTTTATTCCGATTCCGGCAGCGCCGAGGAATGTAAACAAGTCTGCTGGGCCCTGAGGGACTTCACGCGCCTCTTCCGATAGCTCCGGCCGCCCCAGGTGAGCGGCGACACCCCCGGCACCCGCGCCGGCGCCAGGACTCGCCCTCCTCATCCTCATCTTCCTCCTCCTCCTCCTCCCTGCCAGGAATTGCCTTTGAATTCGAAGCCGGGCGACAAAAAAAAAACCCAAAAAACCACCCAAAAAACGCGTCCCACCATCGACTTCAGCGCGTCGTGGGGACGACAGCGCGAGGGTCCCGCGTTCCCCGGGATCGTGAATCAAACCGAGAGGGGAGGGGGGGTGGGAGGGAAAAAAAAAAAAACAAACACAAAAAAAACCCCAAAATGAGCCCCCAAAAACCAACCCCAACCACCGGAGGAGAAAAATTATGAAAGGAAAAAAAAATGAGAAAACAAGCCCGGGGGTTTGCCCCGGAACGGCGAAGGAGGAAACTTTCTGTGAAACGGCGAGAAAACAACAAAAAAAAAAAAAACAAAAAAAAAAGAGGAAAAAAAAAAGAAGAAATGAGAAATGTGATTTCAGGAAAGATTTTTCAGGGGTTTTGGGGGGAAGGTAAAATCGCTGATCTCAGCCCGGGCCGGGGGGGTTCTGCCCTCCCCGCGTCCCGCCCGGCGCTCGCCTCCCGGAGAAGCCGCTGGGGCGGGACGGACTGTTCGAATATTATATATTTTAATTTCTTTTTTCTTCCTTTTTTTTTTTTCTTTTTAGGGTGTTTTTTTTTTCGGTTTTCTTCGGTTTCCTTTGGTTTCATTCGAAGGTCGCCCCGTTGCGGGGGAGGAGGGAGCCGGGGGGGGCGCGGCTGGAGCTCGGGGAGGGGGGGGGCTGTTCCCCCTCCGGGGTTGGGGGGGGGGAGGCGTGGAGCCATCTCAACAACAATAAAAACGACTCCAAAAAAAGGAAAAAAAAGCAAAAATAAGTTAAAAAAAAAAAGAAATCCCAGTGTCGTCTTCTCTCAGGGCTTCGCTCCTTGGGGGGGTCTCCCCACCGCCGGGGGCTCGGTCCTTCGGGTGCCCCCTCAGCGGGGTGGGGGGGGGGGCTGGGGGCAGCGGCCAGGGGCGGAGGTGGGGCTGGGGGTGGGGTTGGAATTGAGGTTGGGGTTGGAGTTGGGGTTGGGGTTGAGGTTGGAGTTGAGGTTGGAGCTGGAGTTGAGGTCGAGGTGGGATTGGGGGTTGGAGCTGAGACGGGGCTTGAATTTGGGGTTGGGGTTGGGGTTGGGGTTGAGGTTGGATTGGGTGTTGGAGTTGGGGTTGAGTTTGAGGTTGGGGTTGAGGTTGGAGTTGGGGTTGAGGTTGGAGTTGGGTTTGAGGTTGAAGTTGAGGTTGGAGTTGGAGTTGGGGTTGAGTTTGAGGTTGGGGTTGAGGTTGGAGTTGGGGTTGAGGTTGGAGTTGGGTTTGAGGTTGAAGTTGAGGTTGAAGTTGGTGTTGAGGTTGGAGCTGGAGTTGAGGTCGAGGTTGGATTGGGGGTTGGAGTTGAGATGGAGCTTGAATTTGGGGTTGGAGTTGGGGTTGAGGTTGGTGTTGAGGTTGAGTTTGGATGGGGTGTTGGAGTTGGGGTTGGGTTTGAGGTTGGGGTTGAGGTTGGAGTTGGGTTTGAGGTTGAAGTTGGGGTTGGAGCTGGAGTTGAGGTTGAGGTTGGATTGGGGGTTGGAGCTGAGACAGGGCTTGAATTTGGGGTTGGAGTTGGGGTTGAGTTTGAGGTTGGGGTTGGAGCTGGAGTTGAGGTTGAGGTTGGATTGGGGGTTGGAGCTGAGACAGGGCTTGAATTTGGGGTTGGAGTTGGGGTTGAGTTTGAGGTTGGGGTTGAGGTTGGAGTTGGGGTTGAGGTTGAAGCTGAGGTTGGATTTGAAGTTGGTGTTGAGGTGGGAGCTGGAGTTGAGGTTGGCCTGGGGGTTGGAGTTGGGGTTGAGGTTGAGCTTGGATTTGGGGGTCCGGGGGGAGCAGCAGCCGCTGCTGGCTCTGCCACAGCCGGTGAAGCTCCTTGAACTGTTCCACCATCTCGTCCTTGAGGTCGGGGTGGGAGATGTGGAGGGGGACGCTGTCGGCCGACCACGAGAGCTCCCCCGAGAACATCTCGAGCAGGAGCCGCGCCGCCACCGGCACCACCTGCGGGAGGGCCCGGCCCCGTCAGCCGGGGAGCGGGGACCCGCCCAAAAAAGGGACCTGGGGACCCCCCCGCGCCCTCACCTGCACCGTGATCAGCTTCTTCTCCTTGGGCTTGTGGTCGGGCCACTCCTCGCCGAAGCAGAAGAAGATCTCAAAGGGCGGGGGGGTCGTGGTCTGGCCCTTCTGGAAGAGGATGAGGCCTGCGGGGCCGGACGCCGCGGTGAGGGGCGGGAGTGTCCCCCCCTCCCTGGGGCGGCTGCGGACCCCCGACCCAACCCATCTCCCCCCACACCATCGGGTTCCCATGTCCCACCTGGTGTCCACCTCATCCTGGTCGTCAAAAACCATCTCAGTCCCCTCAAACCACCTCGGTCCCCCCAAATCATGTTGGTCCCATGTGCCAGCTGGTGTCCCCCCATGTCAGGTTGGTGTCCCCCACGCCATGAGGTCCTCGCATCCCACCTGGTGTCCCCCACCCCGTCCCGTTTTGGTCTCGCGTGTTGCCTGGTGTGTCCCAGCCCTGTGCCATCAGGTCCCCAGGGGCTGCCTGGTGTCCCCCCATCCCACCTCGGTGCCACATGTCACCTGGTGTCCCTCACCCCAGCTTGGTGCCGCACCTACCACGAGGTCCCCACGTCCCACCTGCTGTCCCCTCTGTGCCATCAGGTCCCCAGGGGCTGCCTGGTCTGTCCCCCTCCCTCACCCCAGCTTGGTTGTCCCACGCCACTGGGTCCCCACGTGCCAGCTGGCGTCCCCCACGCCATGAGGTCCTCACATCCCACGTGGTGTCCCCCACCCCGTCCCATTTTGGTCTCGCGTGTTGCCTGGTGTGTCCCAGCCCCGTGCCATCAGGTCCCCAGGGGCTGCCTGGTCTGCCCCCCAACCCCACCCCAGCTTGGTTGTCCCACGCCACTGGGTCCCCACGTGCCAGCTGGTGTCCCCCCATGCCATACAGGTCACCCTATGCGGCGTGGTGTCCCCCCCCCAACCCCACCTTGGTCCCGCGAAGCCATCACACCGACCCTCCTCCGTCCCACGTCCCCGAGGGACGACCACCCACCCGCCCCGCTCCGCCCTCACCGTTGAGAAACCCCTCGAGGCTGAAGAGCTTGGTGCTCCTCTCCCTCTCGATGGGGTTGGGGCCGGGGCGGGCGGCGGCGCAGGGCCCCGTCCAGAAGACCTTGCACTGGCAGAGCCGGACGGCGAAGAGGTCCTGGCCCCGGAGCTCCAGCAGGAGCCCGCGGTCCAGCGCGTCCAGCAGCTGGCGGGTGTAGAACCGCTGCTTCTCATTGGGGACGGCGTCGGCGGCCGGGAAGGGGACCTGCTCGAGCGCGAGGGGCCCGAAGAGGTCCTCCCGGCCCCGCGCGGGCGCCAGGCGGCTGTGGAAGAGGCGGCAGCCGTGGGGGTTGCTCACGGTGAGGGCGCAGACCTGGCGGCCGCGGTACTGGAACTTCAGCTCCAGGTCGGTCACTGCCGGGCGGAGGCGGACGGGTTGGCCGGGGAGCGCGGACACCAATGGCTCCACTCCACGCCTGGTCACCACCTTCCAGCCAACCCGTGGCCACGGACACACCTTCCAGCCACCCCACGGCCATGGACACACCTTCCAGCCACCCCACGGCCATGGACACACCTTCCAGCCAACCCGTGGCCACGGACACACCTTCCAGCCAACCCATGGCCATGGACACGCCTTCCAGCCACCCCACGGCCATGGACACACCTTCCAGCCACCCCGTGGCCATGGACACACCTTCCAGCCAACCCGTGGCCACAGACACACCTTCCAGCCAACCCATGGCCATGGACACGCCTTCCAGCCACCCCACGGCCATGGACACACCTTCCAGCCACCCCGTGGCCATGGACACACCTTCCAGCCACCCCACGGCCATGGACACACCTTCCAGCCACCCCGTGGCCATGGACACACCTTCCAGCCACCCCGTGGCCATGGACACGCCTTCCAGCCAACCCATGGCCATGGACACACCTTCCAGCCAACCCGTGGCCATGGACACGCCTTCCAGCCAACCCATGGCCATGGACACACCTTCCAGCCAACCCGTGGCCATGGACACACCTTCCAGCCACCCCGTGGCCACGGACACACCTTCCAGCCACCGCCACCACTGATGGCCACCCTCGTCTAGCCACCCCCCACCCATGGCCACCACCATCCAACCACCCCACACCCATGGTCACCTCATCCAGCCACCCCTCTACCCAAAACCACCCCCCCACACCCATGGCCACCTCCCTCTGGCCACCCATGGCCAAACGTCCCATGGTCACCCCCTCCCCACGGCCACACCATCTGCCCACCTCACACCCACGGACACACCTTCCAGCCACCCCATGGCCATGGGCACGCCATCCAGCCACCCCACAGCGATGGCCACCCTCGTCTGGCCACCCGTGTCCAGCGACACCCACGGCCACCACCACCCAAGCACCCCATGGCCACCCCATGGCCAACCCACACCCATGGCCACCCCATGCAGTCGTCCAACAGCCACCCCACAGCGATGGACACCCATGTCCAAGCACCCCATGGTGACCCCCTGCCCATGGCCACCCCATCCAATCATCCAGTGGCCACCTCACACCCACAGCCATCCCGTCCAGCCACCCCACACCCACGGCCACCCTCACCCAGCCCCGCCATGGTCACCCCACCCCCATGGCCACCACCCCCCGACCACCCCACACTCATGGACACCACGATCTGGCCGCCCCATAGCGATGGACGCCCCTGTCCAACCACCCCATGGTGACCCCCTACCCACACCCACCCCACCCAGCCACCCCACACCCACCCCCTCCCCACATTGAACGCCCCAACCCATTCCACACCCCCCTCCACCCATGATCACCCCCCGCCCCGTCACCCCCCACCCCCGTGTGTCCCCCCCCGGTTCCTCACGTGGCAGCATGTGGGGGCTGATGAGCAGGCTGGGGACGCCCTGCTCCGTGGGCGCCAGGGGGCAGCCGGGGCTCAGGGTGCTCGTGGGGGGGCCCGGCTGGGCTCGGGGCATCTCAGGGGTCCCGGGGGTGCCCCCCTCCTGCCCCGGGAGCAGCGCCGGGGGCGGGGGCACGAAGGGTCCCTGGGGGCAGCCGCTGCCGAAGGTGGGGTCGTCCTCGGGCCAGGGGTAGGGGGGCAGCAGGTCCCCCGCCCCGTGCTGGGTGTCTGGGGCGCAGCGTGGGGTCAGAAGGGGGTCACGACCACCCCCCCCCACCAAAAAACCCCTGAAACTGGGGGGGGTGGGGGTGTGCACCCCACATTTCCCCCTCGTATCCCCCCAACTCACCATCGATGCTCAGCGAGGTCAACTTCTCGAGCTGGGGGGGGGGGAAGGGGGGTGGTTAGAGGGTCAGGGCTCCCCCCCCCCAAGGTGTCCCCGGTTTGGGGGGGCCCCCCCGTGTACCCCCTGTACCTGGCTGATGTCTTCCTCCCCATCGCAGCCGCAGTCATCCTCTGCCGCCTCCTCTGCGGGGGGAGAGAGGGGCTGGGGGCGGGGCTGGGGGGGCTGGGGGGGGGTCTGGGGAGGTGGGGGGGGCTGGGTCCTTGTGGGGTGGGGGGGGTCTCGTGGGGTGGGGGGCACCTGTGGATCTTTGAGGGGAGCTGGGACCTCATGGGGTGCTGGGAACGGGGGGGTGGAGCAGTTTTGAGGGGTGCTGGGGACTTGTGGGGTGCAGGGGGGGCTGTGGGGGTGCAGGGGGGGGCTGTGGGGGTGCGGGGGGGGGCTGCGGGGTGCGGGGGCATTTCGGGGTGCGGGGGTTTTGGGGGGCTCAAGGGATTTGTGGGGTGGGGGGGAGGGGTTTCTGAGCCCCTGTGGGGCGCTGGCTCTTTATGGGGCGCAGATTTGTGGGGTGCAGGGGGGGGGCTGTGGGGTGCAGGAGGGTTGGGGGGGACTCCTGGGGGGGTGCTGGGGGAGCTGGGGGGTGCTGGGGACACAGGGGCAAAGGGGCTTTGGGGAGGGGGGGGTCACGGGGTGCTGGCAACTCTTGGGGTGCTGGGGGCACATGGGGAGCTTGGGGGGGGGGGCACTAGGACCCCGTGGAGCCCTGGGAGACTTGGGGGGCTCCACAACCATTACGGGGGGGCCTGGGGTGTATGTTTGGGGGGGGGCACCAGAGCTTTGTGACCCCCCCCCCCCAGCGTGCCCAAACCCCCCCTCCCCAAGCCCATTCCCATTCCCAGAGCCCCTTCCCCCCCCCCAAATATGGGTTCCCCCCCCCCCCAAATGCAGGTTCCCCCCCCCCAAAATGCGGGTGTCCCCCCCCCAAATGCGGGTTCCCCCCCAAAATGCGGTCCCACCCCCAAAATGCGGGTTCCCCCCCCCAAATACGGGTTCCCCCCAAATGCGGGTGCCCCCCCAAATGCAGGTTCCCCCCCCCCCCCAAAATGCGGGTTCCCCCCGAAATACGAGTTCCCCCCCAAATACAGGTTTCCCCCCCCCCAAATGCGGTTTCCCCCCCAAATGGGGGTTCCCCCCGAAATACGGGTTCCCCCCCAAATACGGGTTTCCCCCCCCCCAAATGCGGTTTCCCCCCCAAATGCAGATTCCCCCCCCCAAAGTGGGTTCCCCTGCCCCCCAAATACGGGTTTCCCCCCCCCAAATGCAGGTTCCCCCCCAAATTTGGGTTCCCCCCCAAAACGTGGTTTCCCCCCCAAATGGGGGTTCCCCCCCAAATACGGGTTTCCCCCCCCCAAATGCGGGTTCCCCCCAGAAAGCGGGTTCCCCCCGAAATACGGTTGCCCCCCCAAATGTGGTTTTCCCCCCCAAATGCGGATTCCCCCCCAAACGTGGGTTCCCCCCGCCCCCAAATACGGGTTTCCCCCCCCAAATGCAGGTTCCCCCCCAAATTTGGGTTCCCCCCCCAAACGTGGTTTCCCCCCCAAATGGGGGTTCCCCCCGAAATACGCGTTCCCCCCCAAATGTGGGTTCCCCCCCCCCCCAAATACGGGTTTCCCCCCCACAAATGCAGGTTCCCCCCCCCACAAATTCGGGTTCCCCCCCCCCCCCCCCCCAAAACGCGGGTGCCCCCCCCCCCCCCACCTTCTCCGCCGGGGGGCCCCTGGCACAGCTCGTAGACCTTGTAGGGGCGCGGGGGGGCGGCCCTGGGGCCGTCGAAGAGGAGCCGGAACTCGCGGCTCTTGTTGAGGGCGCAGCGCAGCGTCGCCTTCCAGCGGGCGGGGTCCGGGGGGGTCGACCCCCGCCCGGAACCGCCCGGTCTCCTGCGCCCACGCCTGGGGAGGGGGGGGGGCGCGGGGTTGGGGAGGTGGGGGGGTCAGCGCTGTCCCACTCCCTCCCCGGGATGTCACAGCCACCCCAGCGATGGGGCTCGGAGGGGTTTGGTACCCCCCAGTGTGACCCCCCCCCCCCCCCTCATGTCAGAGAGACCCCACCCCCCGCATTGGCACCCCCCCCCGTCGCTGTCTCTCCCCTGTTCTGTGTCCTTGTCACCCCCAGAGTGTGACCCCCCCATCACCTCCATGCCCTGTCCCCCAACCCCCATCACCCCCAGTCACCCATCACCCCCCTTGGCACCCCAATTCCTGTCCCTCTGTCACCCCTGTTCTGTGTCCCTGTCACCCCCAGGCTGTGCCCCCCCCCATCACCTCCATGCCCTGTTCCCCCCCCCATCACCCCCAGCCGGGGTCCCCATGTCACCCCACTGTCCCCATCGCATTCTGTGTGTCCCTCCCTTTGCCACCCCCATTCCACGCCCCCCCCCCCCCGTCCCCTCGTCCCCCCATCCTGTGTCCCCTTCAGCATCTTGTCCCCCTTGTCCCCTGTGATTCTGTGATTCTCCATGTCCCCCCTCGTCACCCCCATCCCAGGTCCCCCTGTCCCCCCCCCTCCAACAACCCCTTCACCTCCATCCCACATCCCCCCTGTCACCCCCACCCAGTGTCCCCCCCACTATCCCATTGCCCACGTCCCCCCCTTGTCACCCCAATTCCCGTCCCCCTGTCACCCCTGTTCTGTCTCCTTGTGACCCCCAGCCCGTGCCCCCCCCCCCCATCCCTCCATCACCCCCAGCCAGGGTCCCCACGTCACCCCGCTGTCCCCATCGTGTTCTGTGTGTCCCTCCATGACCCTTGTCCTCTGAGTCCCCCCCTTGTCACCCCCATCCTGGGTCCCTTCCTTGTGCCCCGTCACCTCCACCCAAAGTCCCCTGGGTCCTCCCATCACCTGTGTCCCCCTTGTGTCCCCTCCTGTCACCCCCATCCCAGCCCCCCCATCCCCACCAGCTGGTGTCCCCCCATCAGCCTCATCCCGTCCCCTCTGTCCCCCTTGTCACCCCCATCCCACATCCCTCCCTGTCACCCCATCACCCCCTCCTGGTGTCATCATCCCACTGACCACATCCCCCCTTGTCACCCCCATCCTTTGCCCTCCCCACTCCCCCCCCCCGTCCCCCGGTGTCACCGCATCATCCCCCCCCCCCACCCCGTGCCACGTGTCCCCCTGTCCCCCACGTGTCCGGCGGGTCACCTTGAAGACGGTGTCACCGTGCTCCTGGGGGCCGGGGGGGTGCCTCGTGGCGTGGCGCCAGGGGATGACGAAGCGGCGGCGCTCGGGGTCCAGCCAGCGCAGCCCCGGGTACCGCCGGCTGCTCACCTGGGCCACCAGCCACGGCCGCAGCCGCACGCGCCGCGCGGGGGGGTCCATCGCCGGCCTGGGGACACGGAGGGGGGGACATCAGGGGACCCAACGGGTCAAAAAGAGGCTGAGGCCCGGCCGGCTCGTGACACGAGTTGGGGGGGGAAGCTGAGACTGCCCGGATTGTGACACGAGTCTTGGGCTGAGAACTGCCCGGCTCGTGACACGAGTGTCAGAGGTTGAGACCTGCTCAGCTCGTGACACGAATATCGGGCTGAGAGCTGTCCAGCTCATGACACGTGTGAGGGGCTGAGACTGGCCCAGCTTGTGACACATGTGAGAGGTTGAGACCGGCTCAGTTCGTGACACGTGTGACAGGGTGAGAACTGTCCGGTTCATGACATGCATGAGGGGATAAGACCCGCTCAGCTCGTGACATGTGTGAGACAGGCTGAGGCCTGCTCAGCTCGTGACACAAATATCGGGCTGAGAACCGCCCGGCTCATGACATGTGTGAGGGGATAAGACCCGCTCAGCTCGTGACACGTGTGACAGGCTGAGACCGTCCGGCTCGTGACACAACTGTTGGGCTGAGAACTGCCTGGCTGGTGACACATGTGAGGGGCTGAGACTGGCCCAGCTCGTGACACGTGTGACAGGTTGAGAACTGCCCGGCTCATGACACGTGTGAGACCTGCTCAGCTCGTGACACATGTGACAGGCTGAGAACTGCCCGGCTCATGACACGTGTGAGGGGCTGAGACTGGCCCAGCTTGTGACACGTGTGAGAGGTTGAGACCTGCTCAGCTCGTGACACGTGTGACAGGCTGAGAACTGCCCGGCTCATGACATGCGTGAGGGGATAAGACCCGCTCAGCTCGTGACACATGTGACAGGCTGAGACCGTCCGGTTCGTGACACAACTGTTGGGCTGAGAACTGCCCGGCTCATGACACGTGTGAGGGGCTGAGACTGGCCCAGCTTGTGACATGTATGAGAGGTTGAGACCGGCTCAGTTCGTGACACGTGTGACAGGCTGAGAACTGCCCGGCTCATGACACCTGTGAGGGGCTGAGACTGGCCCAGCTTGTGACACGTGTGAGAGGTTAAGACCTGCTCAGCTCGTGACATGTGTGACAGGCTGAGAACTGCCCAGCTCGTGACACAACTGTCAGGCTGAGAACTGCCCGGCTCATGACACGTGTGAGGGTCTGAGACTGGCCCAGCTTGTGACATGTGTGAGAGGCTGAGACCTGCTCAGTTCACGACACATGTGACAGGCTGAGACTGCCCAGCTCGTGACACGTGTGACAGACACCCGTGGGTGCCGCCCCGGTGCTCTGTGGCGCTGGGGGGATGGGATCTGGGGGTCCCCGGGGGTCCCTGGGTTGGTGGGAGGGAGAGGACGGTCCCCCCCCCGCCCCGATTCTCGCCCCGCCCCGCGTGGGTGTGGGGGCGTGTCCCCCCCCCCCCACGCCCCGAAAGCAGAAGTTGCGGCGGCTCCTGGGGAAACGAAAGTGGGAGGGGGGGCAGGGGACACGGGGGGGCGTGGGAGGGGGGGCAGGGGACACGGGGGGGGAGCGCCCCCAGACCCCACGCGGCACGGAGTGGGGGGGTGGAGGACACGGGGTCCCCGTGGGTGGGGGGGGTCGGGGTCGCCACGGGGGTGAGAGTGGCCACGCGAGGGGAGACACCCCCTGCCCCACGGTGCCCGCGGCGCCCACCCCACGGGGGTGACCCCCCCTCACAAGGGGTCCAACACCCCCCGGGAACCCCCCCCCACGGGGGTTACCCCCACCACGGGGTCCTACCCCCCCCGGGAATCCACCCCACGGGGGTCCCACCCCCCCGGGAACCCACCCCACGGGGGTTACCCCCACCACGGGGTCCCACCCCGCTCGGGAACCCACCCCACGGGGTCCCACCCCCCCCCGGGAACCCACCCCACGGGGTCTCACCCCCCCCCGGGGAGCTCCCCCTCCCCGGGGTCCCACGCCACGGCGATTCATCCCACGGGCCCCCCCCCCCCCCCCCCCCCCCCACTCCGTGCACCCGCCCCACGTGGACTCCCCCCCCCCCCCCACGGCCCCAGCCCATCCCGGGACACCCACTCGCGAACATTCCCCCCCCACCCCCTCTCGGCCCCTTCACGCCCACCCCTCTCTCCCGGGACTCACCCGCTCCTCCGCACCGGGGGCCGCCACTCGCCCGGTTCCTTCCGCGCCGCCCGGGCGTGGCCGCCGGCACCGCCCGCCCCACGCGTGTCCCCACCCCGCCGCGGGCCCTTTAAGGGAGGCCACGCCCCCTCCGCGCCGCTGGCCACGCCCCTTTTTCCCGCCCCGCGGCCGTTGCCTGGCAACGGGTGGGGGCGGGAACACTGTGTTGGGGGCGTGGTCAGAGGGATGGGCGTGGCTACGTGCTTTAGACCACGCCCCCTTTTTCCTCCCCGCCGCCGTTGCTTGGCAACGGGTATGGGGCGGGAACAACGAGGCTCACCTGGGGGCGTGGTCATGGAGTGGGCGTGGCCATCTGATCCAGACCACGCCCCCTTTCTCCTTATTGGACAATGGGGGCGTGGTCAGAGCGAGGGGCGTGGCCAGGCCTTCCCGGCGCGCCACGCCAGCCCCCCCCCCCCCCTCCCCTCCCTCCCCGGTCCATGCGGGGACCCCGCGACACCCCCGGGGACCCCCCCCGGTGCCCCCCCCGCGGCCCAGGAGGAGGCAACGGAGGCGGGGCCGCCCCCCGGGAGGGGCCTGGAGGGGGGACACAAGGTACCGGCCCCCAAACCCCCGCGGGGAGGGGCGGGGACGGGGAGGGGGGGGGCGGCATCGTGTTTGGGGCAGAACCGCTTTAATTTGCTAATTTAGGGTTTTGGGTTTTTTTAATAAATTATTTTTAAATGCCCCCAGGTTCGGCGGCGGCGTCCTGCTCCCAGATGAACCGCCCAAGAATTGTGTGTATGTCCCGTCCCCTCGCCCAAATATAAACTCAAAATGCTGATTTTGGGGTATTTCCCATAAATCTGCCCCCACGTGCTCGGTCTCGGGGGGGGGGGTTCCCGGCAGCTGAGGGGGGGGGGGGGGGGGGGTGTTCCGGGTGAGATTTTGGGGAAGTGCAACAGGCACGTGGTGCGTGTCCCCCGCCCGCCTCCGCGTGTCGAGGAGCGCCCGGGCATTAATTTTAAATTTTTTCCCACTGTTTTCGGTTCGAATCCGGCGGCGTCCCCGGCGCCGCTCTGCCCCAGGTTTGGCGAACCCAAAATGAAAATGAAAATTTTAGTATTTGGCGACGCCAAAATAAAAATAATCCAAAAAATCAGGGTATTTTTTTTGGAGGGGGGGGAGGTTTTTGTTCAAGGACGGGGACTTTCCGCGGAGAAACACCGGCTGCACGCGCTCTGTGCCTCAGTTTCCCTTCCCCCACCGTTCCTTATTTTCCCAAATTTGGGGTTAAAAACCACCGGGATCTCCTTGATCCCCGCGGCCGTGAGAGGGAGCCCTCGGTCCTGCCGGGATGGGATTTTCCCAGCTCCCATCAGGAAATTCTGGGCTCTTTCGGTCAAACGGGGAAACCTCCGCCACAAACCGCGCAATTATTCCTCTTTTTTTTTTTTTTCCTCCTTTTTCCGCAGCTGCGGGCGAGCGGTTCGGGGAAAACCGAGGGGGTCCTCGGCCGCCGCGCGGCGCCTGCTCGAGGGGCTCGCCCTCGCCCTCGTCGAGCTGGTTCGTTTCTTCGGCGAGACCGTGGTGGAGGTGAGTCGAGAGGGGCTGGAGAGGCTCTGCCGACCCCGAACCCTCCCCACCTTTTAAAAAATAAAAAATCTCCATCGATGGGTTTTTTCACCTCGAGGAGCTCAAGGGTGGCAAATCCTCGGCGCCCCGGAGGGGGTTGGGCTCATTCTCCAAATATATTTGAGGGTGGAGGTCGGGTGATGCGAGAAGCGGGAGCGTTCCGCACCCACCCAGCAGATTCACTCCCCAAAAACCGTGGTTACGCCCCAAAAGCACCACCGGGAAGCTCCCAGTACAACCAGTTTGGGGTCACTTTGGAAGGATGGGAGATGATGGGACCTGCTGACGCCCCCGAGAACCGTCTGAGGGTTTCCACGTTGAGATCCTTCGGCACGGGGAGGAGAAACGGGTCCTCACCGCCTCAAAACGTCCCCGACGGTGAAATGTTGGCACCTCTTCCCCGAAACTGCACGTTCTCACCCCAAAAAAAACGCCCTCCCCAGGTGCTGCTGGTGGGTTTGCTGAGGGCCGTGGGTGAGCACGTGTGGAAGCCTCTCCTGACGGCCGCGCTCGAGAGCCTCGTGCGGCCGCTCCTGCTCTTCCTGCTCGAGCTCCTCCGCGGCGTCGCCGAGCTGGCGGGACCGGCGGCGGCGGCGGTGACGCGCGTGTCCTCGCCGCTGGCCGCGCTGCTGCGCGCCGTCCGCCTCGTCGAGGTCAACGTGGACGGACGACGGGCGCCTGCCGGGGGCTGAGGAGGGGGCTCGGGGGCAGAAGGAGGACGAGGAGGAGGGAAAAGGCGAATTTTTACTTTCGGCGAAGAGCGGCGGGCGCCAAGAAAGCGCGAACGGCGTCGGGGTTGGGGGTTTTTTTTCCCCCCATTTTTGCCAATTCCAACCTTACTTGAGATATTAAATGACGATTTTGTGTCCCGTAACGAGGTGTCAGCCCTCACCCTTCTGGGTGACGTCCCGCGCGGGCTCCGGTGCTGGTTTTGGAGGAGGTTTGGCGCCGGGCAGGCTGATTTCGCTCTCGCTGGGGGGAATTTGGGATGCAATTTTGAAAAAGCAGCGGGTGCCACCGCGTCTGTTGTTTCTAAACACCAAATCCGGGAGAGGAATCGGGGGGGCGGCGAAGCTGCCGAAGCTCGGCTGGGGTTGAGCCACGTTTTGGGGCTCCCCCCCCCCCCCCCGCGTCCTCCCCGGAGCCTCCTCTGGCGCCGCGAGATCCCTCGGGCCTCGCGGCCCCTTTTTGCTTTTTATGGGCAGGGAACGGTTTTGTTTGCAACTTCCGGCGTGTAAGATCATCCGGGAGGATCGAGCCGATTTACGGGGCCGGGATGTTCCCCTTCGGCGGGACGGGCTGGAAGCCACCGAGGAGGAGGGGAAAAAAAAAAACACCCTCTCCAGGGTCGGGTGACCGAGGGTGGCGGGTGATGGGGCAGAGACAAGGCACAATTTTCAAAAAAATGCCAATTTTCGCTCCTCCACTGGTGGGACTCGATGATCTTGAAGGTGTTTTCCAACCGTCCCCGACCCCGTGGCTCTTCTCCGGAGGACGGAAGAGCAGGACGTCAACGGTCGTGGTGCAAAGTCACCGGGAGGGTTTCGATGGCTTTGATTAAACCGATCTGCTGCGGGAAAAGGAATTCCCCGGTTTATTTATATTTTTTAATTTTGTTTTTTTTACTTGGCCAAAGCTCTCTGAACGCTTCGGAGACCCAGGAGGAAGGGAGAGCTGGCAAAACCCGACGCGCGGGCGCGAGGAAGGGCAGGTCGCGTCACGCTCCGACAGCATCTCGCCCCCGAGCCGGGCGAGGACGCGTCCCCCGTCCTCCGGGACCCCCAGGACGGGCGCTGCCGCCGTCCCCCTCCCGCAGCCCCCCCAGACCCGGGGAGGGGGTTTGAGGGTTCTGCTAACGAGCTGGTTGGGGTTTGTCTCGCTGATGAGACCCCGGCGCGGCGCAGGAAATCACTAATTTGTATTTTTTTTGGAGTTGGGGGCGCCCAGAAGGGCTGTGAACGGGAGCTTTGGCCACGCAGGTGGAAAAAAAAAACCCCTTTTTTTCCTTCAAAATCAGAGCGAGCAAACTCAAATCCACCCGGCGAGCACACGTGACAGCTCGGAAGAGGGTCGGAGCCCCTCGGCCGCCCCTCGCTTGCCCCCGCCGGGGTCCCGCGGCCACCCCCCCGCCGGGGTGACAAGGGACAAGGACGTCTCTCCACGGGCTGGGGGGGGGCTCGCGGCGGCCGGGCAGCGGTCCCGGGGCTGGCAGCTCCCTCGCATTGCTGCTCCCTGAGATCACGGAGGCCCCAACGCCGCCCCCGCCCGCTCGGCCGAGCCCACCCCGGGCCGGGTTTTCTTCTCGAGGAGCTTGGGATGAGGTCGGGGGGGGGGGGGGGGGCCACGTTGGGACGGTTTTTCGCCCGACGGTGGGTGCGGGGTCGGGCGAGCGGCCAGGCGGGGACGTGGAGGAATGCCAGGACGCAGGGGCCTCCTTCGCTTCGGCCGACGCTTCCCGAAATAGCCGCCCGCGGGGCTGGGGGGGGGATTAGCCGGGGGCATTCCTCTGCCCCCCGGGGCCGACAGAGCCCGCCGCCACGCGTCGCTCGTCGCCCAATTCGATCCCGACGGGACGGCTCCTCGCGGCTCCGGGGAGAGGGTGGGGGTTGTCGCCGAGCTCCTCTCCGGCGTTTTACGGCGGGTTTGCTCCGCGAGAACCCTTCGTGCGGAGAAAGAGGCGGCTCGATGGTCTCAAAGGTCTCTGGCGACCGAATTCTGTGGGATCCTGCGGTTCCGAGGGGCTGGAGGGGGATTGTCCCCCTGGGCTCGGCACTGCCGAGGCTGCACCTTGAACCCTGTGTTTGGTTTTGGGTTCCACATGACAAGAAAGGACCTTGAGGGGCTGGAGCGTGTCCAGAGAAGGGCAACGGAGCTGGGGAAGGGGCTGGAGAACAAGTGTGATGGGAGCAGCTGAGGGAGCTGGGGCTGTTCAGCTGGAGAAGAGGAGGCTGAGGGGAGACCTTCTCGCTCTCTGCAACTGCATGAAAGGAGGGTGTAGTGAGGTGGGGTCGGTCTCTTCTCCCAAGAAACAAGCGACAGGATGAGAGGAAACAGCCTTAAGTTGCTCCAGGGGATGTTTAGGTTGGACATTAGGAAAAAAAATCCTTCTGGAAAGGGTTGTGAAGCCCCGGCCCAGGCTGCCCAGGGCAGGGCTGGAGTCCCCACCCCTGGAGGTGTCCAGAAAACCTGCAGACGTGTCCACAGTTCAGCGCTCACGGAGGTGTTGGGCTGACGGTTGGACGTGAGGACCTTCGAGGTTCTTTTCCGACCCTCGGTGATTTTTCACAAGGCGGAGGTTTGGGCTTTTCTCTTCGGAGGGTGTTTCTAAGCCACCCGGCGCAGCGCCGGCTCTCTCGGTGCCAGCCCCGTGCTGGGGCCGGTGAGACACGGCGACGTCCTCGTGGAGGTTCCCAGGAGGAGCCGAGGGCCCCTGGCGACAGCTTTTTTTTGGTCGCCCCGTCGCAGGGCTCCGCTGGCGAACAGAATAAAATCATTTTGGCTGGAAAAGACCTCCAAGATCACCGAGTCTCTAACTCCGCCAGGTCCACTTCCAAACCACGTCCCTTGGTGCCGGATCTGGACGGCTTTTAAGGTCACCCAGGGGTGGGGAGAAGCTGTCGGAACAGGGTGATGCCCCCAAGGAGGCCACACGCGGGGCAGGGCCGGGCGCGGGAGCGAGGAGATAAATCGGAGCACGTTCGGAAGGGCCCGGCCGCTTGGTTTCTTCACAGCCTCTCGTAGCAGGCAGAGGTAAACTGAGGCAGGGAGTCGAGTCGGTCTTTCCCATCTCGGTGTCAACACCTTCAGAGCGGCCTCCTCATGGTCACGTGAGGTTCCCCTGGTCCTTCAGCCCTGGTTCTCCACCACCGATTCTCCACCGCAGGTTTCCCGTGGTTCTCCATCCCTCCCATCCGAATCCGCCCGTCGTAGGGTGGACCCGGTCCATCCCCGCCCTCCTCCGTGACCTGGACGTGCAAAGGCAGCTGCTGCCCCGCTCCCAGCAGGAGGTTGCTACAAAAACCCTCCCGTATCTTCTTTTTTTTTTTTAAATTTCCCGCTGACCAGGCACGGGTTGGCTGCACTCTCCTCCCCGAGCGCAGTCCTGTCACCTCCAGCTGTCCTCACTGCCCTCCTTTGGGCAGGTTCTCCAGCTCCTTCGTGACCTTAGTTGCTCCCTCGTGGTGCTGGTGGTTCTCCAGCAACTTTGTGGTGGTGGTTTTTCTCCAGCTCTTTCATGGCCTTAGCTGCTCTCCAGCTCCTTGCTGGTGTTGGTGATTCTCCAGCTCCTTTATGGCGTTGGTGATGCTCCAGCTCCTTCGTGGTGTTGGTTGTTCTCCAGCTCCTTCACGGCATTGGTTGCTCTCCAGTTCCTTCATGATGTTGGTTGTTCTCCAGCTCCTTCATGGCCTTAGCTGCTCTCCAGCTCCTTTCTGGTGTTGGTTGTTCTCCAGCTCCTTCATGACGTTGGTAGTTCTCCAACTCCATGATGTTGGTGGTTCTCCAGCTCCTTCATGATGTTGGTTGTTCTCCATTTTCTTCATAGTGTTGGTTGTTCTCCAGTTCCTTCGTGGCCTTAGCTGCTCTCCAGCTCCTTTCTGGTGTTGGTGGTTCTCCAGTTCCTTCATGATGTTGGTTGCTCTCCAGCTCCTTCATGATGTTGGTTGTTCTCCAGCTCCTTCATGGCGCCAGTTGTTCTCCAGTTCCTTCAGGGCCTTGTTGCTCTCCAGCTCCTTTCTGGCGCTGGTTGTTCTCCAGCTCCTTTCTGGCACTGGTTGTTCTCCAGCTCCTTTCTGGCATTGGTTGTTCTCCAGATCCTTCATGATGTTGGTCGTTCTCCAACTCCGTGATGCTGGTGGTTCTCCAACTCCATGATGTTGGTGGTTCTCCAGCTCCGTGGCGTTGGTTGTTCTCCAGCTCGTTTGGGGTGTTGGTTGCTCTCCAGCTCCCTCCATGGCCTTGGTGGTTCTCCAGACCATCCCAGCTCTTCCAGGAGTGTTTCTCAAGGGACCCACAAAGTTTTTAAGCTAAACTCAGCACCTCAACAGCGTCTGTGACTTGGCAGCAGCCGTGGCCGTGGGCGGGACGATCGATACGCCGACAGACCAATAAAATTCGCTCTTCCTTGTCCAAACGCCGAGGTCATCTCCCCTGGAAGCCCTCTGCTGCCCCAGGGCAGGTGACAAAGAGGGAAACAAGGCTGCAGTTAATAAATAACGCGTCCTCCTCACTCGCTGCTTTTGGTAGAGTTTGGAGGTGTAGCTGATAAACATTCTGCAATTCCGAGGGCCGGGACGCTCATTTCACGGCCGCAGAAAACACGGGAGGAGCGAAGATGTGACGTCACAAACAGTCTGCGGTTGCGCCCGCTCTCAGCCGAGGTGATGAGCAAGGCAAGGCCTGGGGGGAGAGGAAGTCGACATTTCTGAATGCTCTGAAAAACTGGAAGACGTATGAAAAAGAAACCATGAAAGCAGTCTGGCGGGTGGAGAAAAGGCCTTTCGTGAGGTTCTTAGAGCTTGGGGTTTCTTCAGCTCGTCAGTAAAGAGGAGGAGAGATGATTTAGCTTCTTGTGAGCCCTTCTGTGGGAAAACCCGAGGTGATAAAATGATCCTAAAAGCAGCGCGGAGCATCGGAACCAGAGCACAGCTGGACGCATCCAACCGGAGTTCGCAGACTCACGGAGTCACTGTGGTTGGAAAAGACCTTCCAGATCCTCGAGCCCAACCCAGGTCTCCATCTCTACCAGCCCCGTTTCTAAACCGCCGGGCGGGGATGGGATGGCGACGGGGCGTTGCGCTTCGCAAGGAGGATCAGAGCGCCGGGTGGGCCAGGCCGCTGAGGAAGAGGTGGGGCCTTCCTCGCCTCGTGGGAGGCCGGCTCAGCTCTGCTTTAGTCCTGCTCGGAGGTTTTTGAAGCTCACGAGGCCTCGGTCGGGGTTTAGCGCCGAGTTAGATTTAGGAATCCGTAAGCGCGGGGTTATTTCAATCACGTGAAGCTTTCGGCGGAGCGAAGGACACCCTGATGAGTCGCCGGGAGCTCGGGAAGAGGAGCCTCAAATTACTGCCGAGTCCTCCTCGTGGCCCCTGCTGGATCGACGTGGTTTCAAAACGCTCGGTCACTCTCTGACACCGTTTATGAGAACGCGGACTCGATGATCCCTCCAGCCTGAGATAGTCCGTGACTCCTCGTAAAGAAAAAACGACCGAGCAACCACGTTTCCTTCTGGTCCTCCTGGGTGTAAAGCAGAGCTTGGGAACACAAGCACTGAAGTTAAATAAAACATCAAGACAACCCTGCCCGAGCCATCTTTTATTAAAACAATAATACTAAATAAATCTGATTTTAAAGCCTGTTCACTGTCTTCCACTCTCAGACACAACCGGCGGGGGTCCGCGTTTTAAACGGGGGTGTAGCCTCACGCACGGGGTTATTTTCTCGAGATCCTCTGCTCTCAGCAACTACAGAGCTTAAAAGAAAAAGAGAGGAGAGGAGAGGAGAGGAGAGGAGAGGAGAGGAGAGGAGAGGAGAGGAGAGGAGAGGAGAGGAGAGGAGAGGAGAGGAGAGGAGAGGAGAGGAGAGGAGAGGAGAGGAGAGGAGAGGAGAGGAGAGGAGAGGAGAGGAGAGGAGAGGAGAAGAGAAAAAAGAAAAGGAGAAGAGAAAAGGAAAAGAAAAAAGAAAAGAAAAGAAAAGAAAAGAAAAGAAAAGAAAAGAAAAGAAAAGAAAAGAAAAGAAAAGAAAAGAAAAGAAAAGAAAAGAAAAGAAAAGAAAAGAAAAGAAAAGAAAAGAAAAGAAAAGAAAAGAAAAGAAAAGAAAAGAAAAGAAAAGAAAAGAAAAGAAAAGAAAAAAAAGAAAAGAGAAAAAAGAAAAGAAAATAGAAAAGAAGAGAAAAGAAAAGGCAAAGCAAAGAAAAGCAAAGCAAAGCAAAGCAAAGCAAAGAAAAGAAAAGAAAAGAAAAGAAAAGAAAAAGAAAAAGAAAAGAAAAAGAAAAGAAAAGAAAAGAAAAAGAAAAAGAAAAGAAAAAGCGAAGCGTGAGCTCCTCAAGGAACTTTGGCCTAAGCCTTTTCAGCCCGTGACTTAATCCCCGGGACGAGTTCGAGAACGTCAGCTGGCCGGAGCGAGCTTTTTCGAATTGTTTCCCGCGGGGTGGGAATTATCTCAGCGCCCCGTAAATATCTGCCGCGAACATCTGCCGCGGGGGGCGGCTCGGCTCCCTCCGGGGAGACCCGCGCTCCGAGGGCACGGTCCGCCTGCCCTAATTTAGGCATTCGCTGTAGGATGAGATGAATCACGCCCTGGAAGCGCCTGTTTCTTTCCAGCGACTGCCAGGGGGCGGCCGGCGCAGATGTGGACGAGCGCGTCTCATCGGCTGAACGGCGTCCAAAGGCGATTAAAGCTCGGCCTCGGGCTGGAGAGGGAGCGGCAATCCGAGGCGTCGCGGCGCGCTGAGGCATCGGGAGATTGAATAGCAACGTGACGCCGCTCCGGGGCGACCTAGTGAAAAAGGGACGTGGGTCGGACGAGACATTCCCTCCCGGTGGGGTCACACCGGTGCTTCGGGGAGGCGGTTTTTAAGTCTAAGTCGTCGAAACGCCACGCGTTTTCAAAGCCCGAATCGAAATATATTTATAAAACCCCCGCTGCCAACTTACCGGCGGCACCGGGGGCGCCGAGCTCCTCCGGGTTAGTTTTGGGTCGACGCGGTCGCGACGCGCTCGCTCGGGGCACGTCTGGCGGCGCGGCGGGGACCCTCGCGGCGAGAAAGGCTCGAGGGGACGACCTTAAAGGTCTCGGCCGACCCAAGGAATTCTGTGGGATTCGGCGGTTGTGAGGGGCTGGAGAGTGTCCAGGGAAGGGCAACGGAGCTGGGGCAGGGGCTGGAGAGCAAGTGTGGGGAGGAGCGGCTGAGGGAGCTGGGGCTGCTCAGCTGGAGGAGAGGAGGCTGAGGGGAGACCTTCTCGCTCTCTGCAACTGCGTGAAAGGAGGGTCCCTCAGCTCCAGAGAGACAGGGAACTGCTGGAGAGAGTCCAGCACAGGGCAACTGGGATGATGGAGGGAGTGGAGCATCTCCCTGGTGAGGAAAGGCTGAGGGAGCTGGGGCTCTTTAGTTTGGAGAAGAGGAGCCTGAGGGGTGACCTCAGTCATGTTTACAAATATCTAAAGGGTGAGTGTCAGGAGGATGGAGCCAGGCTCTTCTCGGTGACACCCAATGACAGGACAAGGGGTAATGGGCTGAAACTGGAACAGAAGAGGTTCTGCTTAAACTCACAGAATCACAGAATCACAGAATGTCAGGGATGGGAAGGGACCTCGAAAGATCATCCAGTCCAATCCCCCTGCCAGAGCAGGAACGCCTCGATAATGCTACACAGGAACGTGTCCAGGCGGGTCTGGAATGTCTCCAGAGAAGGAGACTCCACACCCTCCCTGGGCAGCCTGGGCCAGGGCTCCGGCACCCTCACTGAGAAGAAGTTTCTTCTCCAGCAAAAGAAGTTTCTCCAGCAAACTTCTTCTCAGTGAGGGTGCCGGAGCCCTGGCCCAGGCTGCCCAGGGAGGTTGTGGAGTCTCCTTCTCTGGAGACTTTGTGAGGGTGGAGTGAGGTGGGGTCGGTCTCTTCTCCCAAGGAACAGGTTGTAGGACGAGAGGAAATGGCCTCAAATTGCTCCAGGGGAGGTTTAGGTTGGACATGAGCAAAAATTTCTTCAGGGAAAGGGTTGTGAAGCCCCGGCACAGGCTGCCCAGGGCAGGGGTGGAGTCCCCACCCCTGGAGGGGTTTAGAAGCCGGTGGATGTGGTGCTCAGGGACACGGGTCAGGGGTGGGGCTGCAGCGCTGGGTTAGCGGTTGGACTCGATGATGTTAAAGCCCTTTTCCAACCCAAATGAATTCTGTGCCCGGCTCTGGCGTGTCCAACACAAGGGATGTGGAGCTGTTGGGTCCAGGGGAGGTCACGAAGATGCTCAGGGGCTGGAGCAGCTCCCTGTGGGGACAGGCTGAGAGAGCTGGGGCTGTTCAGCCTGGAGAGGAGAAGGCTCCCAAAGGGGAGACCTCAGAGCACCTCCCAGGGCTTGAAGGGGGCACAGGAGAGCTGGGGAGGGGCTCTGGATCAGGGGGTGTAGGGAGAGGACACCATCTAATGGTTTCAAACTGGAAGAGGAGAGATTTAGATCAGGTTTCAGGACGAAATTCTTCATGGTGAGGGTGGTGAGACCCCGGCAGAGGTTGCCCAGAGAGGTTGTGGAAGCTCCATCCCTGGCAGCGCCCAAGGCCGGGTTGGACGGGGCTTGGAGCGACCTGGGCTGTGGGAGGGGTCCCTGCCCGAGCAGGGGGTGGAGCCGTTCGGTGATTCCGCCCCGCAGGGAAGGGCCGGGGGGCGGCGGGGCCCCGCCCTGTCCCCGCTCCAAGATGGCGCCTCCCCCCCCCCCCCCCCCCCCCCCCCTCCACCTTCAGCTTTTCCCGCCGCCCGCGCCCACGTGACCCCGGAGCAGCTGCCGGGGGGGGGGGGGGGAGGGGGGGGGGGGGAGTCTCGCGGGTCTCCCGGGTGGGCGGGGCCGCCGGCGCGGCGCGCGCCTGAGGACGTGGCGCTTTCCAGCCAATCGGCTGCGCCCGCGCCGCGACGTCTGCCCTCCCCCCCCCCCCCCGCCTCCTTCCAACCAGCGCGGGCGCGGGATAGCGGGGCGGGGCAAAAAAAAAAGGGGGCGGGGTCAGGGAAAAGCGACCAATGGGAGCGCCCGTGGTGGCGGCCGGGGTGGGCGCGGCCTCGGCGCGATTGGAGGGGAGGCGGGCGCTGGGGGCGTGGCCGCGCGGCGTGGCGGCGGCGCCTACTTCCGGTCGGCGGAGCGGGCCCGGAGAGAGCGGCGGCGGCGGCGGCTCCTCCTCCTCCTCCTCCTCCTTCTCCCGGTGAGCGGCGACCGGGGAGGGCCCGGCCCGGCTTGGCCCGGCGCGGGGGCGGCACTTCGGGGCACCTCGGGCACCGCGCGGGGTGGGGCGGGGCGGCTCCGCTCCGCCAGGGGCGGCGGGAACGTGGCACCGGCGGGTGCTGGGCCTGGTCGCCATGGAAACCGGGGGGGGGGGGGGGCGGGCAGCGTCGCTCCGTGTGTCCCCTCCCGCCGCTCGGGGGGTCGCCGGCTGCGGGGACACCCCCAGCCCGGGCTCCGCGGGTCCGTCTCCGCTCCCCCCTCCTCTTTTCCCCCCCCCCCGGCCCGTTTTGGGCCATAAATCGCTTTTTTTTCCCCACCCCCTCCCGTTATTCCCGCTATTCCCGCCGTTCATCACCCGCCGCTGCTTCCCGGGGACCCCCGACCCCGCTCCTTGGCGCCGTCGCCGCCCCCAAAGCTGCGCCCCCTCCTCTCCCGTTGCCTCCAACTCGAAGCCTGACTCAATTCCTCATTTTTTTCCCCCCAAAAAGCGAAGCCCCGACTCCGACGCGCCTCCCCCGGGGCGGGACCTGCTGCTGCTCTCGAGGGTTTCCCAAAACCCGGCGGGTTTGGGGGGTTTTTTCGCTCCCCCGAGCGCAGGAGGGAAGCCCCGTCCCCACCTTTGAGGTCACGTCGTCCCTTTTAATCGCTGATAAAAACCTGTCCCCGTTGTAGCACCGGGTCACCCCGCGCTTGTGGCCAAGGATTCGCCGCTTGGGCTCCCTGGGTTTGCTCGGGGTCGGCTCCTCCGAGTAAATAAAACCCATCGAGTAAATAAATAAAGCCCCATCGAGTAAGTAAATAAAACCCATCGAGTAAGTAAATAAAACCCATCGAGTAAGTAAATAAAACCCATCGAGTAAGTAAATAAAACCCATCGAGTAAGTAAATAAAACCCATCGAGTAAGTGAATAAAACCCATCGAGTAAGTGAATAAAACCCATCGAGTAAGTGAATAAAACCCATCGAGAAAGTGATTAAAACCCATCGAGTAAGTGAATAAAACCCATCGAGTAAGTGAATAAAACCCATCGAGAAAGTGAGTAAAACCCATCGAGAAAGTGAGTAAAACCCATCGAGAAAGTGAGTAAAACCCATCGAGTAAGTGAATAAAACCCATCGAGAAAGTGAGTAAAACCCATCGAGAAAGTGAGTAAAACCCATCGAGAAAGTGAGTAAAACCCATCGAGAAAGTGAGTAAAACCCATCGAGAAAGTGAATAAAACCCATCGAGAAAGTGAATAAAACCCATCGAGAAAGTGAATAAAACCCATCGAGTAAGTGAATAAAACCCATCGAGAAAGTGAATAAAACCCATCGAGAAAGTGAATAAAACCCATCGAGTAAGTGAATAAAACCCATCGAGAAAGTGAATAAAACCCATCGAGAAAGTGAATAAAACCCATCGAGAAAGTGAATAAAACCCATCGAGAAAGTGAATAAAACCCATCGAGAAAGTGAATAAAACCCATCGAGTAAGTAAATAAAACCCATCGAGAGAGGGAATAGAACCCGTCGAGAGAGGGAATAAAACCCGTCGAGAAAGGGAATGAAACCCGTCGAGAAAGGGAATAAAACCCGTCGAGAGAGGGAATAGAACCCGTCGAGAGAGGGAATAGAACCCGTCGAGAGAGGGAATAAAACCCGTCGAGTGAGGGAATAAAACCCGTTGAGTAAGGGAATAAAACCCGTCGAGTAAGGGAATAAAACCTGTCGAGTAAGGGAATAAAACCTGTCGAGAAAGGGAATAAAACCCATCGAGTAAGGGAATAAAACCCGTCGAGAAAGGGAATAAAACCCGTCGAGAGAGGGAATAGAACCCGTCGAGAGAGGGAATAAAACCCGTCGAGTAAGGGAATAGAACCCGTCGAGAAAGGGAATAAAACCCGTCGAGTAAGGGAATAAAACCCGTCGAGAAAGTGAATAAAACCCATCGAGTAAGTGAATAAAACCCATCGAGTAAGTAAATAAAACCCATCGAGAAAGTGAATAAAACCCATCGAGTAAGTAAATAAAACCCATCGAGTAAGTAAATAAAACCCATCGAGAAAGTGAATAAAACCCATCGAGTAAGTGAATAAAACCCATCGAAAAAGGGAATGAAACCCGTCGAGAGAGGGAAGAAAACCCGTCGAGAGAGGGAATAAAACCCATCGAGAACGTGAATAAAACCCATCGAGAAAGGGAATAAAACCCATTGAGTAAATAAATAAAACCCGTCGAGAGAGGGAATAAAACCCGTCGGGCGAATCTTCCGCAGCTCCCGGGGTGCCGCGAGGTCACGGCCGCTCGGGGTTGCGTCAGAGTCGGCCACGGGTCGCGGGTTCGTTGGGGTTTTTAAATTTAATTTTCATGTTTTCGTGGGTTCTTTTACCATTTTTCCCCGCTCCACGTGGTCGGCGGAGAGATCCTCCCGCCGGGCGAGGACGGGGCCCCGAATCGTCGCGACGATTCGACGCCTCCAGCCCTGAATTTCCCCCCCCCCCGTCGCCTCTAATTATGCCCAAATTTCCCTCTGATTTGGGCTAATTAACAACCGAACCCCCCGTTGGGACCTCGCGGCCACCCAGAATCCTCTTTTTTTTAGGTTTTCCCCCCCGGCAGATCCGCATTTCCTCCCTTTCTCCGCATCGTTTTGGAGCAAATATCGGTAATTTTAAATAAAAAGACACCCTGAACCCCGCCAAGCTCCCGGGCAATCCTTCAAGCGCGTCACCCTCCGTGTTTTACCCCCAAAATTTGCTTTTTTTTCCCCTCCCTTCCTGCTTTATTCTCACCTCCCCGGAGTCATTTCAGCTGTTTTTTCCCAGAAAATGTCATTTTATTAATTTTATTAACCATTCTGAGCAGCTCCGGTGGCGTCCAGCAGCTAAAATTGAGATTTTTTTTTGCTTTTAAATTCAGATTAAATCGACGAGGACGCTGACCCGGCGGCGGGGTGGGGCTCTGGGGTCGGGTTTGGAGGGTTTTTCCCTCCTCCCACCGCCTCCCTCCGGACTTTTTTTCCGCTGGGGGAGGTTTTGGGGGGGTTGGGGTGATGGGAGCAGGGGGTGATTGCGCCGGGGGGGGGGGCTCCGAGGTTGCTTTGCTCCGATAATCTGTGTTAATTCGGTGTTTTGCCCAAAAAATTTGAATTTATTTCATCTTTTGCCCCAAAAATCTGCATTTATTTCATCTTTTTTGCCCTGAAAATCTGCGTTTAATTCATCCTTCACCCTGAAAATCTGCATTTATTTCATCTTTTTGCCCAAATAATCTGTATTTATTTCATCTTTTTGCCCAAATAATCTGTATTTAATTCATCTTTTTTTTTGCCCAGATATTTCATTGATCTTTTGCCTGGATAATCTGTAATTAATTCATCCTTTTGCCCAGAAAAATCTGCATTTAATTCATCATTTTGCCTGAATAATCTCATTTAATTCATCCTTTTGCCCGAATAATCTCATTTAATTCATCCTTTTGCCCAAATAATCTCCTTTAATTCATGATTTTGCCTGGAAAATCTGCATTTAATTCATCCTTTTGCCCAGAAAATCTGCATTTATTTCATCTTTTTGCCCAAATAATCTGTATTTAATTCATCTTTTTTTTTTGCCCAGATATTTCATTGATCTTTTGCCTGGATAATCTGTATTTAATTCATCCTTTTGCCCAGAAAAATCTGCATTTAATTCATCCTTTTGCCCGAATAATCTCATTTAATTCATCCTTTTGCCCAAATAATCTCATTTAATTCATCCTTTTGCCCAAATAATCTCCTTTAATTCATGATTTTGCCTGGAAAATCTGCATTTAATTCATCCTTTTGCCCAGAAAATCTGCATTTAATTCATCCTTTTGCCCAGAAAATCTGTATCTAATTCATCTTTTTGCCCAAATAATCTGTACTTAATTCATCTTTTTTTTTTGCCCAGATATTTCATTGATCTTTTGCCTGGATAATCTGTATTTAATTCATCCTTTTGCCCAGAAAAATCTGCGTTTAATTCATCATTTTGCCTGAATAATCTCATTTAATTCATCCTTTTGCCCGAATAATCTCATTTAATTCATCCTTTTGCCCGAATAATCTCATTTAATTCATCCTTTTGCCCAAATAATCTCCTTTAATTCATGATTTTGCCTGGAAGATCTGCATTTAATTCATCCTTTTGCCCAGAAAATCTGCATTTAATTCATCCTTTTGCCCAGAAAATCTGCATTTAATTCATCCTTTTGCCCAGAAAATCTGTATCTAATTCATCTTTTTGCCCAAATAATCTGTATTTAATTCATCTTTTTTTTTGCCCAGATATTTCATTGATCTTTTGCCTGGATAATCTGTATTTAATTCATCCTTTTGCCCAGAAAAATCTGCGTTTAATTCATCCTTTTGCCCGAATAATCTCATTTAATTCATCCTTTTGCCCGAATAATCTCATTTAATTCATCCTTTTGCCCGAATAATCTCCTTTAATTCATGATTTTGCCTGGAAAATCTGCATTTAATTCATCCTTTTGCCCAGAAGATCTGCATTTAATTCATCCTTTTGCCCAGAAAATCTGCATTTAATTCATCCTTTTGCCCAGAAAATCTGTATCTAATTCATCTTTTTGCCCAAATAATCTGTATTTAATTCATCTTTTTTTTTGCCCAGATATTTCATTGATCTTTTGCCTGGATAATCTGTATTTCATTCATCCTTTTGCCCAAATAATCTCATTTAATTCATGGTTTTGCCTGGATAATCTCTATTTAATTCATCCTTTTGCCCAGAAAAATCTGCATTTCATTCATTATTACCCGAATAATCTCATTTATTAGTCTTTTTGCCTGGATAATCTGTATTTAACTCATCCTTTTGCCCAGATAATCTGTATTAATTCATCCCTTTGCCCTCATTACCCGTATTTAATTCATGATTTTGCCCAGATAACTTGCATTAATTCATCCTTTTGGCTTGATTAATCTGTATTAATTCCTCCCTGTACCCAAATTACCTGTATTTAGTTAATTATTTCATCCTTTTTGCCCAGATAATCTGTATAATTCATCATTAAACCCAGTTAATCTGCATTAATTCATCCTTTTTGCCCAGATAATCTGTATTTAATTCATCCTTTTGCCCAGATAATCTGTATTAATTCATCCTTTTGCCCAGATAATCTGTATTAATTCATCTTTTTGCCCAGATAATCTGCATTAATTCATCCTTTTGCCCAGATAATCTGTATTTAATTCATCTTTTTGCCCAGATAATCTGTATTAATTCATCCTTTTGCCCAGATAATCTGTATTAATTCATCCTTTTGCCCAGATAATCTGCATTAATTCATCCTTTTGCCCAGATAATCTGTATTTAATTCATCTTTTTGCCCAGATAATCTGTATTAATTCATCCTTTTGCCCAGATAATCTGCATTAATTCATCCTTTTGCCCAGATAATCTGTATTTAATTCATCTTTTTGCCCAGATAATCTGTATTAATTCATCCTTTTGCCCAGATAATCTGCATTAATTCATCCTTTTGCCCAGATAATCTGCATTAATTCATCCTTTTGCCCAGATAATCTGTATTAATTCATCCTTTTTGCCCAGATAATCTGTATTTAATTCATCTTTTTGCCCAGATAATCTGCATTAATTCATCCTTTTGCTCAGATAATCTGCATTAATTCATCCTTTTGCCCAGATAATCTGCATTAATTCATCATTAAACCCAGATAATCTGCATTAATTCATCCTTTTTGCCCAGATAATCTGTGTATTTCCCTCGATAACCTGCGTTTAATTCATTTTTTCCCCCATTTTACCTGCCTTAACTCACAATTTTTCCCCGATAAACCGCATTAGGTCCCACTATAACCTGCAGTAATTTGCAATTTCGCCCCAGTAACCTGCGTTGACTCACAATTTTACCCCGATAACCCACCTCAACTCATGATTTTAATCTGAAAACCCTCGTTAACTCCTGATTTTGCCCCGATAACCCAATTTAGCGCCCGATTTTGCCCCGATAACCCTCATTAGCTTCCAATTTTGCCCCAGTAACCTGCATTAACTCTCAATTTTGCCCCAATAACCCACCTTGGTTCACAATTTTGCCCCAATAACGTGCATTAACTCCTGATTTTACCCCAATAACCCACCTTAACTCACAATTTTGCCCAAATAACCCACCTTAACTCCCAATTTTACCCCGATAACCCACCTTAACTCCCAATTTGCCCCAGTAACCTGCCCTAACTCACAATTTTGCCCCAATAACCCACCTTAACTCACAATTTTGCCCTGATAACCCACCTTAACGCCTGATTTTACCCCGATAACCCACCTTAACTCCTGATTTTACCCCAATAACCCACCTCAACTCCTGATTTTACCCCGATAACCCACCTTGATTCACAATTTTGCCCTGATAACCCACGTGAACTCCGATTTTGCCCCAATAACCCACCTTAACTCCTGGTTTTACCCCAATAACCCACCTCAACTCCTGATTTTACCCCAATAACCCACCTCAACTCCTGATTTTACCCCAATAACCCACCTCAACTCCTGATTTTACCCCAATAACCCACCTCAACTCCCAATTTTACCCCAATAACCCACCTCAACTCCTGATTTTACCCCAATAACCCACCTTACCTCCCGATTTTACCCCAATAACCCACCTTAACTCCTGATTTTACCCCAATAACCCACCTTAGCTCCAAATTTGCCCCAATAACCTGCCTTAACTCACAATTTTACCCAAATAACCCACCTTAACTCCTGATTTTGCCCCAATAACCCACCTTAATTCCTGATTTTGCCCCAATAACCTGCCTTAACTCACAATTTTGCCCCGATAACCCACCTTAACTCCTGATTTTGCCTCGATAACTTACCTTAACTCACAATTTTGCCCCAATAACCCACCTTAACTCCTGCTTCTGCCCCGGTAATCTACCTTAACTTCTGATTTTACCCCAATAACCTGCCTTAACTCAAAATTTTGCCCAAATAACCCACCTTAGCTCCTGATTTTGCCCCAAAAACCCTCCTTAACTCCCGATTTTACCCCAAAAACCCTCCTTAACTCCCGATTTTACCCCAATAACCCACCTTAACTCCCAATTTTGCCCCCAAACCCCTCCTTAACTCCCAATTTTACCCCAAAAAACCTCCTTAACTCCTGATTTTACCCCAATAACCCACCTTAGCTCCCAATTTTACCCCAATAACCCACCTTAACTCCCAATTTACCCCAGTAACCTGCCCTAACTCACAATTTTGCCCCAATAACCCACCTTAACTCACAATTTTGCCCTGATAACCCACCTTACTCCTGATTTTACCCCAATAACCCACCTTAACTCCTGATTTTACCCCAATAACCCACCTCAACTCCTGGTTTTACCCCAATAACCCACCTCAACTCCTGGTTTTACCCCAATAACCCACCTCAACTCCTGGTTTTACCCCAATAACCCACCTTAACTCCTGATTTTACCCCAATAACCCACCTCAACTCCTGGTTTTACCCCAATAACCCACCTTAACTCCTGATTTTACCCCAATAACCCACCTTAGCTCCTGATTTTACCCCAATAACCCACCTTAACTCCTGATTTTACCCCGATAACCCACCTTAGCTCCTGGTTTTGACCCGATAACCCTGAATAACTCACAATTTCGCTGCGATAACCCTCCTTAGGTCCCGATTTTGCCCCAGTAACCTGTGGTAACTCCTGATTTTACCCCGATAACCCACCTTGATTCACAATTTTGCCCTGATAACCCACGTGAACTCCGATTTTGCCCCAATAACCCACCTCAACTCCTGATTTTACCCCAATAACCCACCTCAACTCCTGATTTTACCCCAATAACCCACCTCAACTCCTGATTTTACCCCAATAACCCACCTTAACTCCTGATTTTACCCCAATAACCCACCTTACCTCCCGATTTTACCCCAATAACCCACCTTAACTCCTGATTTTACCCCAATAACCCACCTTAGCTCCAAATTTGCCCCAATAACCTGCCTTAACTCACAATTTTGCCCAAATAACCCACCTTAACTCCTGATTTTACCCCAATAACCCACCTTAATTCCTGATTTTGCCCCAATAACCTGCCTTAACTCACAATTTTGCCCCAGTAACCTGCCTTAACTCACAATTTTGCCCCAATAACCCACCTTAGCTCACAATTTTGCCCCGATAACTCACCTCAACTCACAATTTTGCCCCGATAACCCACCTTAACTCCAAATTTGCCCCAATAACCCACCTTAACTCACAATTTTACCCCGATAACCCACCTCAACGCCCGATTTTACCCCGATAACCCGCCCTAACCGGTGCTTTCTCCCCCTCCGGCCTCCCCGCAGGTTCCCCCAGCCCCACCATGAGCGCCCGGCGGCTCGTGCTGTGCCTCTGGCTCTCGGTGCTCTGCGTGGCCGGCAAACCCACCGAGAAGAAGGACCGCGTCCACCACGACGCCCAGCTCAGCGACAAGGTCCACGACGACGCCCAGAGCTTCGACTACGACCACGACGCCTTCCTGGGCGCCGACGAGGCCAAGACCTTCGACCAGCTCACGCCGGAGGAGAGCAAGGAGAGGCTGGGGTAAGGAATCGTTAAAAAAAAAAAACCCCCAATAAATCCCCGAACACGCAAATCTTGGAATCGTAAAATCCAAAAAATTCAGGAATCGCGGAGTCGGGATGGTCGGAAACGACCCCGAGGAGCGAGTCCAACCAGCAACCCGACGCCTCCCCGCGGGCTTGGGGGGCTCCAGCCCAGCTCTAGCGGCGAAGAAATCGCTCCGGGAGGTCCCTCCCGCCCCGAAAATCCTCCCGTTCCGTGGGAAAAAAAGGAGCCACGAGCGAAAGAGGGCGGAGGGAGAAGGAGAAAACACCGCCCTGCCCCTCGCGTGCGGGTTCTGCCGCGCCCCGCGTGGCCAAACGCCTTTGAGGAGCCGTTGAATTCTCATTTTTGAGGCCGAAACGACGCGGCTCCCGCCGGAGACCCCGCGCCGGCGCCCGGGCGCTCCTTGAATCCTCCACAATCGCCCCCGAACCCGCCCCCGTTTCTTTTTTTTCCCCCCAAAATAGCGGCAAAACCCACCCCCTTTCTTTTTTTTCTCGCCTTCCGAACCCGAGCGTCTCCCGGCGACGTTCAAAAATCCCCACCCCGGGAGCCTCCGCGCCCGCAGCTGCCGGCGCAGTTGTTCCCGCCGGGCTTAGGGAGGCTTAACCGGGGGGGTCCGGGGGGGTCCCGGACATTTTTTCCGAGGGTCTCGAGGGTTTTTTTTTCCTTCCACCCTCGACGAGACCCTTCCCCGCGGCGTCAGGCCGGGAGCGGCCGCACCGGGACGGCCCGAACCCAGAAAAATCGTCGCCTTGTCCCTTTTTTTTAATTTTTTTCTATTTTTTTCTAATTTTTTTCTAATTTTTTTCTAAATTTTTTTCTAAATTTTTTTCTAATTTTTTTCTAATTTTTTTCTATTTTTTTCTATTTTTTTTCTAATTTTTTCTATTTTTTTTCCTAATTTTTTCCTAATTTTTTTCTAATTTTTTTCTAATTTTTTCCTATTTTTTTCTATTTTTTCCTATTTTTTTCTACTTTTTTCCTACTTTTTCCCCAACTTTTCCCCAGCTTTTCCCCAGCTTTTCCCCAGCTTTTCCCCAGCTTTTCCCCAGCTTTTCCCCAACTTTTCCCCAACTTTTCCCCAACTTTTCCCCAGCTTTTCCCCAGCTTTTCCCCAATTTTTTTCCTATTTTTTTTCTATTTTTTCCTATTTTTTTTCTACTTTTTTCCTACTTTTTCCCCAACTTTTCCCCGACTTTCCCCCAACTTTCCCCCAACTTTTCCCCGACTTTTCCCCGACTTTCCCCCAACTTTCCCCCAACTTTCCCCCAACTTTTCCCCAACTTTTCCCCAACTTTTCCCCAACTTTTCCCCAACTTTTCCCCAACTTTCCCCCAACTTTCCCCCAACTTTCCCCCAACTTTCCCCCAACTTTCCCCCAACTTTTCCCCAACTTTTCCCCAACTTTTCCCCAACTTTTCCCCAACTTTCCCCCAACTTTTCCCCAACTTTTCCCCAACTTTTCCCCAACTTTTCCCCAACTTTTCCCCAACTTTCCCCCAACTTTCCCCCAACTTTCCCCCAACTTTCCCCCAACTTTCCCCCAACTTTCCCCCAACTTTCCCCCAACTTTCCCCCAACTTTCCCCCAACTTTCCCCCAACTTTCCCCCAACTTTCCCCCAACTTTCCCCCAACTTTCCCCCAACTTTCCCCCAACTTTCCCCCAACTTTCCCCCAACTTTCCCCCAACTTTCCCCCAACTTTCCCCCAACTTTTTTTTCTAATTTTTTTTCTAATTTATTTTGAAATTTATTTTGAAATTTATTTTCTGCAGTTTTAATTTCATCGTTCTGCCGAGTTCCCTCCGCGGGGAGAAGCCGCCGGCGGGCGCGGGGCCCCGCTCACGCTTCCCGCTCGGGCGTTTGAACGCCACCAACCAGTTGCTTTTTGGGGTTTTTGTTTTTTTTTTTAAATTATCGCTTGATTTTTTATTTTTTTTCCCCGTTCCCGTCACGCTTCCCTCGGCCCCAAATCGCTTCGATGGACTCGCGTCAATCCTTTAAGCGCTCCCGGCTCTTCTCACCCAGTTTCTTCTTTTTTTTTTCTTTCTTTTTTCCCCCTCAAAATTTTTACAAACCGCCCCGTTTTAATATTTATTTAATTTTTTCCCCCATCTCCCGACCCGACGCCTCCAGCTGCCGCCCGGCTCCCAACATCTGGTGCCAGAGAGGGCACAAACCCACCTTTTTTTCTTTTTTTTTTTAATTTAAACTCACTTTTTTTTGCTTTAATCCAGCCCTGGGAAAGCAGCCGGCGACAGCTGGAGCTCCGGGAGCCGAGTTAAACGATTAAACGGCGAAACTCGGCTCTAATTAACCCCCTGAACCTCTCCCGCCCCACCTCGAAACCTTCCCTGGACAAAAAAAAACCCAACAAAAAATCTCTTTTCTCTCCCTCCCCGCGCTCGTCTGGGTTTATTTCCCACGGGGAGCCGTGCCCGGCGCTGCCTGGACTCTCCTCGCCCTCCAAAACGGGTGAAAAATGATATTTTTTTTTTAATTTTTTATCCCCGAGTTGATCCGTCTCTTCCCGCCGGGCCTCGCCACGGCTCCATTTATTTATTTTTATTTTTTTTCCCAGGCTGGGTTTGGGTTTTACGGTCGGGGCAGCAGCTGGGACGAGAGCGGGGGAAGCAGAAAGACTCCTCCAGAAGGAATTTTTTTTTTTTTTTTTTTCCTCCCCGTTTTGATATTTTTTAGGATCGTCCTTTGCACCGGGGAGAAAAGAAAAAACGAATTTTTTTTTAATTTTTTAACAACAACGATGCCCTCCTGGGTCGGGCGTTTCGCACCCGTTTCCCCCCAGATTAATTTCGGTTTAAAAAAAAAAAATATATAAAATTGAAATTTGCTCAAGTTCCGACGTTGGCGAGGAACGACTTCGATTTCTCCGTTTGAGGAAAAAAAATGAAATTTTCTGACTGTTTTGACCGCGGATCCTCGGGGGCTGCGTCCCCTCCCCGGCTCCAAATTCCTCCGGTGGCTTCTCCCCCTCCCGGCCGCCGCTAAAAATAGGGGGGACGCGGCCCCCGCGCCCCGAGGGAGGAGGGAGGGGGGTTTGGGGAGGGCGGGACGAGGCGTCGGGTGATTTAGTAAAAAAGGGGGGGGGAAAATAAGTGGGGTCCCAGCGAGGTGGGGGGGGGGTCGGAAGCCAAAGGGTCAAAAATCAAAGTGTTGAACGTCAAAATAGCAAAAATCAGTGTCGAAAATCAAAATAGCGGGAATCAAAATATTGGAAATTAGTGTCGAAAATCAAAGTATGGAAAATCAGAATATCGAAAATCGGTGTCGAAAATCAAAATATGGAAAATCAAAGTGTCGAAAATCAAAGTATCGAAAATCAACGTTTCAAAAATCAACATATTGAAAATCAGGGTAGAAAGTCAGTGTCGAAAATCAAAGTGTCGAAAATCAAAATATGGAAAATCAAAGTGTCGAAAATCAAAGTGTCGAGAATCAGCGTCAAAAGTCAGCGTCGAAAATCAAAATATGGAAAATCAAAGTATCGAAAATCAACGTTTGAAAAATCAAAAGGTCAGAAATCACAATGTTGAAAATCAAAATGTCAAAAATCAGTGTCGAAAATCAAAATAGCGGGAATCAAAATATTGGAAATTAGTGTCGAAAATCAAAATATCGAAAATCAAAGCATCGAAAATCGGTGTCGAAAATCAAAATATGGAAAATCAAAGTGTCGAAAATCAAAGTATCGAAAATCAACGTTTCAAAAATCAACATATTGAAAATCAGTGTAGAAAATCAGTGTCGAAAATCAAAGTGTCGAAAATCAAAATATTGAAAATCAAAGTGTCGAAAATCAAAGTGTCGAGAATCAGCGTCAAAAGTCAGCGTCGAAAATCAAAATATGGAAAATCAAAGTATCGAAAATCAACGTTTCAAAAATCAAAAGGTCAAAAATCACAATGTTGAAAATCAAAATGTCGAAAATCGGTGTCGAAAATCAAAATATCGAAAATCAGTGTCGAAAATCAAAATTTCAAAAATCAGTGGTAAAAATCAAAGTATTGAAAATCAGTGTCGAAAATCAAAGTGTCGAAAATCAAAGTGTCGAAAATCAAAGTATCGAGAATCAGTGTCAAAAGTCAGCGTCAAAAATCAAAATATGGAAAATCAAAGTATCGAAAATCAACGTTTCAAAAATCAAAATGTCAAAAATCACAATGTTGAAAATCAAAATGTCGAAAATCGGTGTCGAAAATCAAAATATTGAAAATCAAAGTGTCAAAAATCAAAATATTGAAAATCAAAGTGTCGAAAATCAAAGTATTGAAAGTCAACGCTTCAAAAATCAAAATGTCCAAAATCAAAGTGTCGAAAATCAAAGTTTCGAAAATCAGAATGTCAAAAATCAGTGTCAGAAATCAAAATATTGAAAATCAAAGTGTCGAAAATCAATGTTGAAAATCAAAGTATTGAAAGTCAAAGTTTCGAAAATCAGAATGTCAAAAATCAGTGTCGAAAATCAAAATACTGAAAATCAAAGTGTCGAAAATCAATGTTTCAAAAATCAAAATATCAAAACTCAAAACATTGAAGATAAAAATGTCGAAAATCAGTGTCGAAAAGCAAAGTGTCGAAAATCAAAATGTCAAAAATCAGTGTAAAAAATCCGAATATTGAAAATCAAAATATTGAAAATTAGTGTCGAAAATCAAAGTGTCGAAAATCAAAATATCGAAAATCAACGTTTCAGAAATCAAAATGTCAAAAATCAAAATGTCAAAAATCGGTGTAAAAAATCCGAATATTGAAAATCAAAATATTGAAAATTAGTGTCGAAAATCAAAGTGTCAGAAAATCAAAATATCAAAAATCAACGTTTCAGAAATCAAAATGTCAAAAATCAAAGTATTGAAAATCAAAGTTTCAAAAATCAAAATATTGAAAGTCAAAATATCGAAAATCAGTGTCGAAAATCAAAGTGTCAGAAATCAAAATGCCAAAAATCAAAATATGGAAAATCAAAGTGTCAAAACCCAAAGTTATGAGAATCGAAGCGTCAGAAATCGAGACGCGGAGAAGCCGAGTGCTGGAAATCCAAGTGTCGAAAAGCAAAATCTGGAAGAGCCGAAGGTCGGAGTCTGAATGTCGAGGAGTCAAAGCGTCCGAAATCCCGAGGGTCAAAAAGCAAAATATTGAAAGGCAAAATATCCAAACGCAAAGTGGCCGAAACCGAAATTCTGAACATCGTGTCAAAAACCCGAGTGGCGAAATCGAAACGTCAGAAATCCAAGTGTGGGAATCAAGGGGCCAAAAAGCAAAATATTGAAAATCGGCATCGAAGTCAAAATATTGAAAAGTGTCCAAAATGGCAATCTTGGAAATCAAAGTGTCGGAGATCGAAATGTTGAAAATCAAAATATTGAAAACCAAAATATTGAAAATCAAAATGTCGAAAATCATAATATTGAAAATCAAAATATTGAAAAACGTCAAAATTCAAAACGTTAAAAATCAAAATATTGAAAATCAAAATATTGAAAAATCAAAATATTGAAAATCAAAACGTCGAAAATCAAAATATTGGAAATCAAAATATTGAAATTCAAAATGTCGAAAATCAAAATATTGAAAATCAAAGTGTCAAAAATCAAAATACTGAAAATCAAAACGCCGAAAATCAAAATATCAAAAATCAAAATACTGAAAATCAAAATGTCGAAAATCAAAATATTGAAAAACGTCGAAATTCAAAATGTTAAAAATCGAAATATTGAAAATCAAAATATTGAAAAATCAAAATATTGAAAATCAAAACGTCGAAAATCAAAATATTGAAATTCAAAATGTCGAAAATCAAAATATTGAAAATCAAAATGTTGAAAATCAGTGTCGAAAATCAAAATGTTGAAAATCAAAGTGTTGAAAATCAAAATACTGAAAAACGTCGAAATTCAAAATGTTAAAAATCAAAATATTGAAAATCAAAACGTCAAAAATTGAAATATTGAAAATCAAAGTGTCAAAAATCGAAATATTCAAAATCAAAACATCCAAAATTGAAATACTGAAAATCAAAGTGTTGAAAATCCAAGTGTTGAAATCAAAGGGTTGGAATCAAGGGGTCAAAAAGCAAAATATTGAAGAGCAAAGCGTCGAAATCAAAATATTGAAAAGTGTCAAAAATCAAAAACGCGAGTGTCCAGAATCAAAATATCGAAAATCCAAATACCAGAGATCAAAGTGTCGGGAATTGCAGCGCCAAAAAGCGAAACATCGAAAGGCAAAATCCCGAGAAGCAAAGTGCAAAAATCAAAGTATCGGAAATCTGGGCGTCGAAATCCAAGCTTTGAAAATCCAAGGATTGGGAATCAAAATGTCGAAAATCAAAATATTGAAAATCAAAGTGTCGAAAATCAAAATATTGAAAATCAAAACACCGAAAATCAAAATATCAAAAATCAAAATACTGAAAATCAAAATGTCGAAAATCAAAATATTGAAAAACGTCGAAATTCAAAATGTTAAAAATCGAAATATTGAAAATCAAAATATTGAAAAGTCAAAATATTGAAAATCAAAACGTCGAAAATCAAAATATTGAAAATCAAAATGTTGAAATTCAAAATGTCGAAAATCAAAATATTGAAAATCAAAGTGTCGAAAATCAAAATATTGAAAATCAAAATATTGAAAATCAAAACGCCGAAAATCAAAATATCAAAAATCAAAATACTGAAAATCAAAATATTGAAAAACGTCAAAATTCAAAATGTTAAAAATTGAAATATTGAAAATCAAAATATTGAAAAGTCAAAATATTGAAAATCAGAACGTCGAAAATCAAAATATTGAAAATCAAAATGTTGAAAATCAAAATGTTGAAAATCAAAGTGTCGAAAATCAAAATGTTGAAAATCAAAGTGTCGAAAATCAAAATGTTGAAAATGCAAGGATTGGGAATCAAAATGTCGAAAATCAAAATATTGAAAACGGAAGTGTCGGAAATCCAAGCGTCGGAATCCAGGTGTCGGAATCAAGGGGTCGAAAAGCAAAATATGGAAAAGCAAGATGTCGAAAATCAAAAAAAAATAAATCAAAAATCCGAGCGTCAAGAATCCAAATATTGAAAATCGGAAATCAAAGCTTCGAAAATCCGAGGGTCGGGAATGGAAATCTCGAGAACGAGGGGGCCGGGGTCCAAGCGGCGGCGGCCGAAGCGCCCGGCGCTCCCCGGGGGCCACAACCCGGGTGTCCCGAAACCGAGTGGGCGGGTCACAAAGTGTCGCAGACCCGGGTGTCGAATCGGAATAGCGGAACCCGAAGATCCAAACCCCGGGAATCCCAGCGTCGGAAAATGGAAACGTCGGAAATATTCCGGAAAAAGGGAAACGCCAAAGCTGGGCCGTGACGGAGCCGGATGGGTTTTGGGGACCAAACGGCTGGTTTGGTGACCTGTTTTGGGGACCAAATGGCTATTTTGGTGCCCAAAAATGGATATTTTGGCCCCCAAATGACTTTTTTGGTGCCCAAAAATGGATATTTTGGCCCCCAAATGACTTTTTTAGTGCCCAAAAATGGATATTTTGGCCCCCAAATGGCTTTTTTGGTGCCCAAAAATGGCTATTTTGGGGACCAAATGACTGTTTTCGTGCCCAGATGACTATTTTGGGGACCAAAAATTACTATTTTGGGGACCAAACGACTATTTTGATGACCAAAAATGGCTGTTTTGGGGACCAAATGGTGATTTTCATGCCCAATGGCGATTTCGGTGCCCAAATGACTATTTTGATGACCAAAAATGACTATTTTGGTGCCCAAATGACTATTTTGATGACCAAAAATTACTATTTCGGTACCCAAATGACTATTTTGATGACCAAAAATGGCTATTTCGGTGCCCAAATGACTATTTTCATCCCCAAATGACTATTTCCTTGCCCAAATGACTATTTTGGTGCCCAAAAATGGCTGTTTTCATGACCAAAAACGGCAATTTTGGTGCCCAAATGACTATTTTGGTGCCCAAAAATGGCTATTTTGGGGACCAAAGGGCGATTTTCATGCCCAATGGTGATTTTCATGCCCAAATGACTATTTTGATGACCAAATTGCTATTTTGATGACCAAAAAAGGCTATTTTGGTGCCCAAATGACTATTTTGGTCCCCAAAAATGGATATTTTGGGGACCAAATGGTGATTTTCGTGCCCAATGGCGATTTCGGTGCCCAAATGACTATTTTGATGACCAAAAATGACTATTTTGGTGCCCAAATGACTAGTTTGATGACCAAAAATTACTATTTCGGTGCCCAAATGACTATTTTGATGACCAAAAATGGCTATTTCGGTGCCCAAATGACTATTTTCATCCCCAAATGACTATTTCCTTGCCCAAATGACTATTTTGGTACCCAAAAATGGCTGTTTTCATGACCACAAATGACAATTTTGGTGCCCAAATGACTATTTTGGTGCCCAAAAATGGCTGGTTTGGGGACCAAAGGGCAGTTTTCATGCCCAATGGTGATTTTCATGCCCAAATGACTATTTTGATGACCAAATTGCTATTTTGATGACCAAAAACGGCTATTTTGGGGACCAAATGACTATTTTGGTCCCCAAAAATGGCTATTTTGGGGACCAAATGGTGATTTTCGTGCCCAATGGCGATTTCGGTGCCCAAATGACTGTTTTGATGACCAAAAATGACTATTTCGGTACCCAAATGACTATTTTGATGACCAAAAATGGCTATTTCGGTGCCCAAATGACTATTTTCATCCCCAAATGACTATTTTGGTGCCCAAAAATGGCTATTTTGGTGCCCAAATGACTGTTTTGATGACCAAAAATGGCTATTTTGGGGACCAAATGACTATTTTCATGCCCAAATGACTATTTTGATGACCAAAAATGGCTATTTTGGTGCCCAAATGACTATTTTGGTGACCAGACATGGCTATTTTGAGGACCAAATTGCTATTTTGATGACCAAAAATGGCTATTTTGGGGACCAAATGACTATTTTCATGCCCAAATGACTATTTTGATGACCAAAAATGGCTATTTTGGTGCCCAAATGACTATTTTGGTGCCCAAAAATGTCTATTTTGGTGGCCAAATGACTATTTTGGTGCCCAAAAATGGCTATTTTGGTGCCCAAATGACTGTTTTGATGACCAAACATGGCTATTTTGGGGACCAAATGGCTATTTTGATGGCCAAAAATGGCTATTTTGGTGCCTAATTGACTATTTTGATGCCCAAATGACTATTTTCATGACCAAACATGGCTATTTTGGTGCCCAAAAATGGCTATTTTGGAGACCAAATGGTGATTTTCGTGCCCAATGGTTATTTTCGTGCCCAAATGCCTATTTTGATGACCAAACATGGCTATTTTGAGGACCAAATGGCTATTTTGATGACCAAAAATGGCTATTTCGGTGCCCAAATGACTATTTGGGTGCCCCAAAATGCCAATTTCGGTGCCCAAACGCCGATTTCGGCGAGCAGCCCGCTCTTCCCGGGCTTCCCCGCCGGCGTTCCCCCCCGCCCCGTTTCGCCCCATCCTCCTCTCCCGTTTCCCCGCAGCAAGATCGTGACCAAGATCGACGAGGACGGCGACGGCTTCGTGACGGTGGCCGAGCTCAAAGCCTGGATCAAGTTCGCGCAGAAGCGCTGGATCTACCAGGACGTGGAGCGGCAGTGGAAGGGCCACGACCTCGACGGGGACGGGCGCATCTCGTGGCACGAGTACCAAAACGCCACCTACGGCTACGTCCTGGGTACGGCGGCCACGGGCGCGGCTGGGGAGGGGGCGGGCACGGAGGGATCTGCGCCACCGACCCGGGGGAGGAGCCCCAAAATCCCCCAAAATCAAATTCAATCGTCTCGGTTCCCCTCCGGGTCGGGTCCCGGCCGGGGGAAGGAGCTTTGAACCTTAGGGCTTTAAAATTTGTAATTTTTCATGGTTTTTTTTACCTTATGGGGTTAAAATTTTGGAATTTTTTATATTTTTTTAACCTTATGGCTTTACAATTTTTTATTTTTTATATTTTTTTAACCTTACGGCTTTAAAATTTTTGGATTTTTTGTATTTTTTTAACCTTATGGCTTTACAGTTTTTAAATTTTTGTATTTCTTCAACCATATGGCTTTAAAACGTTTCATTTTTAGTATTTATTTCTTATTTCCTATTTCTTATTTCTTAATTTTTTTCTTCTTATTTCCTATTTCCTGTTTCTTACCTTATTTCTTATTTATTTCTTATTTCTTTTTTCATTTCCTATTTCTTTTCCTATTTCTTTTTTTTTTCTTATTTCCTATTTCTTTTCTTATTTCTTATTTCTTATTTCTTACTTCTTATTTCTTATTTCTTATTTCCTATTTCTTTTCTTATTTCTTATTTCTTACTTCTTATTTCTTATTTCTTATTTCCTATTTCTTTTCCTATTTCTTAATTTTTTTCTTATTTCCTATTTCTTTTCTTATTTCTTATTTCTTATTTCCTATTTCTTTTTTCTTATTTCTTATTTCCTATTTCTTTTCCTATTTCTTAATTTTTTTCTTATTTCCTATTTCTTTTCTTATTTCTTATTTCTTATTTCCTATTTCTTTTTTCTTATTTCTTATTTCCTATTTCTTTTCCTATTTCTTAATTTTTTTCTCATTTCCTATTTCTTTTCTTATTTCTTATTTCTTATTTCCTATTTCTTTTTTCTTATTTCTTATTTCCTATTTCTTTTCCTAGTTCTTAATTTTTTTCTTATTTATTTCCTATTTCTTGTCTTATTTCGTATTTATTTCTTATTTCCTATTTCCTACTTCCTATTTCCTATTCCTTTTCTTATTTCTGATTTCTGATTTCCTGCTTCCGATTTCCTATTTCTCACTTTTCATCTTTTATTTTCCCTCCAAGCCCTCAGCTCCGCGTCGCGGCACGTGGGCTCCTCCCGCCCGTCGCAATCCGCGGGGGAGCCAAAACCACGAG